>OX438640.1:26903267-28191535 GCA_949316285.1 Eupithecia subumbrata
TTTTGTTTCGTCGAAATTAGGATACGGAGAGTCAACCTCGGAGCTTAAATATTTGATAGATAGAATGATAGAACAATTTGACAAACCTTAAAATGGATAAAATAAAACAGGTGTACTAATCATTAAATAAATATATTTATATACACTATTTATTTAACAGTGAGAGAAATCATATTTTAGAATTTTGTATATTTTTCTCAGCGGATTTTAAATCAACCCTAATCAAATAGAATTTACGATTACTTACGACGACTTATTGGTGACTCACATTATTTAAAACAATTGCACAAACAATATTACAAAACTAATAAATTGTTCAGTGATATTTCAAATCGGTCTTATTTAAAATAAAATAATTATCGTTTATGCGTACAGTTCACTTAAGCTTCGTGAAGAAATAATCCATCTTAGATATAGTATTTATTTGCAAGACAGTGAAAAGATTTATTTACAGAAGACATGTATCTAACTTTTGCACCACTTCAAGTACCAAAATATGTAGGTATCACTAATAAGAGACACAAATTCAAAATAGGTATTTATTATGTACGTAAATTTGCTTCATATAAATATATTTGCGAATGATTTTCCGGGTGAACCGTTAGCAAAGTGTTAAAAATACCTAAAAACATCTATTAAGAATTTGAGACCTATTTTCATTCATTTCTCTTTAATACCTTACCCAAAATTAACGGAAGCTTATCTTTGGTACAAACATAACTGATCAAATAAGATAGGCGTCTATAAATTTTATTAAGAACGAATTCAAAAGTCCAAACTCACTGTCCATACGAGTAGATTAAATTGTTCTTTATATAATTTATAGCCTACACTTATTTTGTAATTAATAAACCTAAATATTCCACAAAACCATGTAGGTAGAGTATTCATACCTTGTATGATAACAACATTTACGTTCACTAGTCGTAAATACGCTCTACAATTCCATAACAATGAGATCGATTTTTAATTATTTTTAATCTGAACTTGAATCGATGTATGACCAGAAGATCTTTTAACTCGTTCTAAAAATTACATTATTTTCTATTTACAATTTTATGCTACAATTTTATTTCAGCATCTATTCGCAAAAGGTACAAAAAATCGATTAATCAACAATAAAATAAAGTAACAACAAGATAAATGTGACCAGTGATGTGGGATGAAAGTAAAGTGATAAATTCCGTATTAATAAAGTACACGATGTCTATGGCTATATGCAAGTGGAGCGGAGTGCTCTGCCCACACGGCTGCTATCTTACATGTAAACAAGTGCTCAAATCGTATACATAATGGAAATACCGTGTTCTAACGTTATCGCGACTCATCCCGGACACTTTGTAAAGTGGTCGCACACCCGACGCCCGCCTTCCAGCCTAATGTACCAGCCGCTTATAAATTCCCCCCGATGTAATTCAGCACTTATCCGGTTTCGAACACTACTCGCCACTTTAGTGCTATGCTATTGCAGTCCTTATCGATATGAAAATAAAAACGAAGCTTTACCGACGATGATGTAAAGCCGATGGGTTTCGATGGCTTCGAGTGTAATATCATTGAAATATGTCGGAGGTGTGAATTTCGCCGAACGCCGAAGTTTCACGCCTCGCGCCTCGCAACACTCAGTGAGGCTTTACCTGCCAACAAAATAAAATTGTGTTAAACTGATTTTTTAAATAGCTTTTGAACTCTGCAAAAGATTTCATGTATATTACAGGCTGTTGATGTTATATGCTTACCGAGGCGAGAAGTCGGCGAGGCACCGATGGTCATCGCGCAGCGTCGCAGACGTCTGGATCGGGGGGGCTGCCGTAGCCACTGGACGCGTCATCACCGCCAGCACCAGCGCCCTCCTTGTCCAGCGCCGCAGGAGCGCCCACGTAACCGCCACCGCCGCCGCTCGGGGACTGCGGGAGAAACCACGGTCAATACTGACGATTCATCAGTTTCCTACTACTTCAAAGGAAACGTTCATCATTATCGTAATTAAGGTTCTTGGGAGGTATACTGCTTCTTTGTCTTTTAGCTTGTAATCAAAAGAGATCAAAAAAGCTGTTGGTAAACTTAAAGAAGATACTAGCTCTAAATCTAATTTAATGTTTGAATAAGTGCAATGCACGCCTGTTAAACTAAACAGTGCTTTTGGCCAGTCGCAGTCCGTACGAAAACGACTACCTTACAGTGGGTACGAAAAAGACTACATTACATGGGTGTAAGGTAGTCATCGTCATGCACATACAATATTATTTGATCAAAAGCATTTCGGTCCAACCCTTCCCGCGGTCGTCGTAAGAGGCGACTGAAGGATATCCACCGGGGGTGGGCAGGAGCGTCCCTTGCAGAACAGATCCTCTAGCGTAGGTACTGCGAGTTGCAATCCGCATGCCCAGTGTGGGGATTATGAGGTAACCCCCAATGATAAGAACCAATAAGGCGCTTATTTGGTCAGGCCTATGTCCAGCATAAGCTGTAGATTTCAGCTAAACTCTATTCAGGTTGCAGTTTATATTATGAAATGCCAATTTCCTTGAAAAAAGTAGGTACCTAGCAAATCGTTTAACTTTCCGAGTCACAGCGAAGAAAGCAAACAAAGATTGTACTTTACATTATCCGATTAACTTATAAATTCTCTTGGAATCTGTTGCGGAGCCGAGACCGTGAACGCAATCAAAAAGTCGATTAGAAATGTCGCGTGGCTGAATGAGCTCCCACTCGCGCGGCTCATAAAATGAAATAGATTCCCCCACATTCGCATTCCGACAAGCGTTCGTACGAGAAAGATTAATGATCACAAAAGAAACATAATAAAGTGGAGATAGAATCTCCACTAACAGTGTCCTTGCGGAGTTATTTACTTGAGACTCGACTTTTTCACGTGCCCTTTATTTGGACCGAAGACGTTGTAGGCTGCTATTATTTTATACGTTTAAACACCTCACCCAATCAGAAAACAAATGGAACGTGGCGATTTTTTATAATTCTATCATACTTAAATGGTCTCCGATAGAGTTCAGTGAATAGAATAAGTGCAACCTTCTTTTTTAGGTAGTTGAGCTAAATTTTTCTTTGTCTTATAAATTTATCAATACCACGGTAGGCAACAATTAAAAGGTAGGTACTTATTACAAATAAAACAATTAAACAAACAAAACTTATGTACGAGTATTTACATTTAGTGGCGGACACACTTATGTAGGTGAGTAGAGTATCTACTTTAAATAATAATGTCTACCACTTGTGCAAATAGCACTACGAGAACATGTCATATAGGTATGTACACAATATTTGATTAGTTATTTATGACCGCTTCATTTAAAGCAGACGTGGCCCATGACGTGGCCCTACCACAACCCACCAGCTTAACCCAACGTGGGAACTTGCATGTGACAAAATGGGTCGAATAAATTATTATCATGTGGCTATAAATCCATGAACCTAGGTAATTAGGTGGGATAATAATGTACGTGTGGTAAAGGTTTATAGGCGTAAAGTTTACATTTATTCAAACTTTTTGCTTTAGGTTATGCTGTTATGCCAAACTTGTCAAACGGAACTCCTACTATCATGCCATTATTATCTACAATATAGAACACAATCGTTTTTAAAGATTTGCCTTTAAAAATTTTAAAACCAAATAAAAAAATTGGCTACTAGAAAACTGTTTTTATGACGTAAAAGAATATTTGAATTTTAAAACTCATTTCATACTTATCCAACCAGCTTATTTTAATTTTATTTTTTAGGTTCATGTTATTGTTGTTTTTAATTTTCTGTTGATTTATATAGGATTTTATTGGACATCACATTACCTACTTAATTTAACTTACATATTATAGAGACATTTTTAACTATAATTGTATTTACGCAGGTAGTTTGTATTTGGATATTTTTAAGATTACGAACTTTTGTACATACATTCATGCAAATAAAGATTATGATTTGTTGATTGGTTATAGCATTCTTACTATGCCCTACGTTTAGGCTATTAAGTTAGATTAATAGAAATTCAACAACCGGTTTTTTTTTTTATTTTCCCACCTAAATCTCCAAACAAATTCTCTAACTTTCGTTTATCGATGTCAGCTATTTTTCGATGGTATTAATTTTTCTTTATAAAGTAGGTACGTAACCAGCTGAAACTTAACTAAAAACCGGCCAAGTGCGAGTGGACTCGTACTCCGAGGGCTACATACGATCGTAGAGAACTATTTCGCAAAATAAACCCTATATAACGATTTTTTTTATCGAAAAAAGCAAAACCCAACATAGACGCGGTCACCCATAGGTTGAAGTACTGACCGGGCCTATCGTTGCTTAACTTCTAATTTCGGTGATCGGTACTCAACGTGGCATGGACGTCGTTGGCCCACTTATTTATTTTATTTTGCTATAGCGGCAATGGCGGCAACACATCCTGTCAAAATTTCAACTGTCTATCTATATTGACGATTCAAGAGATACAGCCTTGAGAAACGTAGAGCCAAATAGCCAAAAAAAATCACGTTTGTATAGGAGCTTCCATTAATTTTAATATTTGTTTTCGTTTTATTATTTGTTTTTAAAGCGGCACGAAAAATACACACTCTGTGAGATGAGAATTGCACAGTCTACCTCTTACGGTTCTTGAGATACAGCCCGCTGACGGACGGACGTACGGACGTGAGCGGGCGGCGGGAGAGCAGACAGGAGAGGCATAGTATAGAGTCCCATTTTCACCTTTAGGTACGGAGCCCTAAAAACCATTGAGAATTTACCTGTAGCCCGCTGACTTGTCTTCTGATATGCGCAAGTCCACTAGGATTGGCGGCCATGCTTGCAAACACTAGTCTCTCCTCGTAGTCATACTCGCAGAGGATCTTGTTGTCACAGAGGTAGAACCTGTCTCCAACGCAAAACCTGAGGAAAAAATAAACAAAATAATTAAAACTTTTAAATCCATCATGATTATTAACACTAAAGTCATTTATCCGGAACCTGGAATCCTGTTGTGAGAATGTGTAAAAACCGAAGAAGTGATGCACCAACCGCGCCGCGTTCTGATACCGTCAGTATTGTGTGTCGTGATCGAGTTGCGTTCGATAATGAAACCGGTGGTAGTAGTAACGTTCGTAGCAAAAGACGAAAAATGAGGGTAAATCGATATATCTGCCAATAACAAATCACTCGCAGTGCCGTCAGTTATTCAGAAAGCTCAAAACTCAAATCATGGCAAATATCCCGTTATAAATGACTTTAGTCAAAATAATTAAAACCCCGACGATTTACTTTCAGCCATCAGCATTCGATTGGTTGCACCAATTTTCATCAAACGTGGTTAAAAACACTAACAGAAATATTAGCTTCCTTACAACAAAATCGATTCATCCGTTTGGAAGAATATGCTAAAACAGTTAATCACACAACTCTAAATTTTTAAATTGTATACTTTCCGTCCATCGTTTAATATAATAAATTTATAAATGCAATATTATATTATAACACAACAATATTACCTATAGATGCGAACGTTTGGATATTAAGATGTTTGGATCTTTGTTACACTTCACGCCAAAACTACTGAACGGATCGGGCTGAAATTTTCATTGGGGTAGTTCTAGGCCTGGATACAGCTATGAAACTTTATTGTAAAACTAGCATCGCCTAGTCACTACAGGGCCCCGCTGGTTAAAAAATTACTGGTACCAGGGGGCGAGTCTATTTGACGTTAGTAACGAGACGTGATTGTAACGTCTTCTTTTAGTAGGTATGGAACTTGTGTAGTTCTCTGTCCACACGACAGAGGCGCTGAACCAAATTGTATAGAACAAGAACAAAATTTTAAATTTTAAAAACCGTCACACAGATTTTCATGAAACATGGCTAAGAATACTCGGGATAAAATTATCTATGACATAAAAAAAAATTAAACGAAAATCGGTTCATCCGTTTGGGAGCTACGATACCACAGACAGAAACACAGATACACAGACAGACACGTTAAACTTATAAGTATAACATCCCTCTCTTTTTGCGTCGGGGGTTAAAAAGGAGACGTCAGAATCACGTCTCGTCAAATAGACTCACCCCACTGATCTAAATGTACCTAGGTATCCTAAAGCACTCAGGTAATAAAATCTGTACATACCTGTGGTTGCATTGTTGACAAGCGAAGCACTCTAAATGGTAAACGAAGCTCTTCGCTCGCATAACCATTTCGAAGGCGGGAATGACTTTGTTGCACGCCACACAATTGCCCGTCGCGCCGAATAACCTGTTAAAAATAACGGCAACATATTTAAAATACTTAAGATTAACGTTGTTATAACTACACGAATTAAAACGGTTATAAAACGTGGCTTTAAAAGCTTTCGTGTTTATGCGCTGTGCCAACGTGAAAATGTGGCATTTCAGTAACATTTTAGCTTGTCGCCTTGTTGCCAATGAGTCAAAGATCGTGGGCGAGATTCTTATCTGAGCTTAAGTGCACACGAACGCTTAGCGGAAGTAAAGAAAACTTTATTTATTTCTATTCCTAAAGAAACACTTAATACCGGCAATTATTTTCTTTGTTACACATAAAATATGGAATTATAATTGTTTCCGAGCATTTAGCCTAAGAAACTCTCGTTTTCTTAGCACGTACTTAATAAAAAAATTATGACACGTAAGAAAAAAAATATCAAAGGCCTGGATATTAAATCAAGAATTATTGGGTGCGGAAAAAACATGGAGACAGTACGTCCCCGGACGAGCCCTTAAAAAAAGCTGTAGCAGAGGAGCTTTTGCTACTTAACAAAAAAAATTATTCACGTTAATTTAACAAGCACCTTAGTTTGCACTTCTCCTGCAATTTTTGATGCTCACCTTAGATAATCCCTCTTACAAAGCATAAGATCTGCTTTGTAATATAACTTGGAGCCCACCTCGCCGAGCCGGCAGTCGCAGCAGCCGCACTTCAGGCAGTCTTCGTGCCAGAACCTCTCCATGGCCTTCAGAAGGAACCGTTCCGTGATCACCTTCCCACATTGAGCACATAGTCTGGTGCCCCCGGTCGTCGCTGTTACGTTGCTGAGGCTGTATTTATTCTCATCTTGTTGACCTGCAACAATAATAACCAGCTCAGCCGATGGATATTAACTGCTGGACACAGTCCTCTTCTGAAGATCGCGACAACAGGTCCTGTGCAGTACGCAGGAAGATCCTATAATCCTAAAACAGGTCACTTCACTACACTAGGTACAAATAATTTTGATCTCCTAAAAACCAGTGGTCATAATTTTGTTGCAAACGTGCAATCCTTAGGTATTAAAATCCGGTTAAGTATTTATTTTAATCTTTACGAATGTAAGTGGTACGTAAATTCCAAAAACGATAACTTTAACGGTTGGTTTTTAAGTCACTAAAGACAGTTTATTAAAATTACCGGTTGCACGGCATAAAATATATACTTTACGTTCATTTTAATTGCTATACCTTATTTCTTGTTCATTGGTGCCAATTATGTCCAAATCAGCCAGCCATTCATCATGCAATAATCAGATTTACATTTACTGCTAATTTATTGTAATGCACTTACAAATTACCCGCAAAAGAAATAAATAACGTAACGTACTTATGTCGGTAAGCACTTACAATGTAGATCACTAACGTTTCTTGCTAAACCTTCTTAGCATTGATCATGCACAAAGCATCGTAAAATGAAAAGCCAATTTAAATGAGAGCTTCGGCATATGCAATGGTAGTAAATTATTTTCGTTGCAAGTGGGTAATGGTACATAATTCCGAGTCATTACGCGGCCGCGTGAGCTTGTTACTATTGTTTTCTTTCTTGGTAGGGAACCTACCGATTTAATTGGCACAATTAATTCTAACATAGTTGCACCTCCTGTCACGCACGCCCGCCATTTACTGACGTCATTAAGATGCGCAAACGCATTTTATAACAAAAAACGCCATCTTTGTATTTTATGGATTCATTATGAGCTACCGATAAAACTTTATGGTGCATTCACGCTCTAAATGGCAAAACTACATGTTTCCAATCGTACATATGCATGCGTTTCGCGAAAAGCAATTCGTGTCAGACTCGATTAAATCGTAGTGGCTAATGAAGTGGATGGTGGTTTGGAAAATATTCAATCGTTTCAATCAGTCCAATGTGTTGTGGACTTCGAAGCAATCACTCCTTGATTGCCAATTGAGGGGGTAACTATTCTGACATAACATAACTCAAAGATATCGATCACTTGCGGCGGCGATGCGCGTTATTGAAGCAATCTCAAGATGTCTAAAGGACAATAAACTTAATTGGAAAAGTGATGATTAAAAGTGTCATCTTCACATCAATTGAAACAGAGCGGTTGATTATTCTTTTCATTTTATCAATTCAGAGTACTAGATACTTGGACTACAGAAGAACTTTCATACCTACCTACCTATTTAATAATGATAGGTAGGTTACAAAGTTTTAATGGAGCAAAAAAATTATTTGAAGAATCAACATTAGAATAGGAACAGTTCCTCATATAGAAGATAATAACTACCTTCCGTAACTGGAACTACATAAATAGATTATGAGGTTTACGAACATAAATCATAATTAGCAATTGCCACAGGATAAGATGATAGGCGCCCACTCACGATATCCTACACACTAATGAGAACTGACTACTATTTATAGGGATTAGTAATAGCTGGGCATATTCCTACGGGTTACCATTTTGCATGAAGGCAACTGAATTTTGAAACATGATCTGACCTTTTACATCTGAAGATAACAAAGCCAACACTGATAGATGATGCCAATAACACGGTAGGGGATAAATAAGTATGAATAAGAATAGGTAAATACAAATAATTCAGGACAATTCACACAGCATCATTGTCTAGTCCCAAGCTAAGCAGAGCTTGTGTTATGGGTACTATATAACTGATATACATAATACAATACAGTAAATATCAACTAACTTTATTCTTATTTATAAAGAAAATAACAATAAAATAATAGAAATAAATTAGAACTAGTATTTACAATTGAAACAATTGAGCTAACTGCAGACTGTTGCAAACAATCCACAGGTACTCAACTGATCCATATCAATTATATACCAATCGGAAGCGTCCCCAAGACGCTCGGTTCATTGCCCCGGGTTAGGCCCGCTGCTGTATGGCAACGCTGATGCGCTGCGCCAGATACTCATCATCTCTCGGGTCACGCGTCGCTTCGACCAGACACTCAGATAATTTTTTTAAAACCCGAAAATCCTCGGCACCCCATGGACCTAGGGTCTCTACTCCAAGGGGAGCAAATGTGTAGGCTCTGTCGAGACCAGCATAATTGCGCCTCTTGAAATCCTCAGTCAAATCTTCCGGATGCACAGATGTCCTCGGAAGATGGGAAAGCGCAAGAGTGTCGACGCCTGTAGCATCCCACACAATGGGCGTCCCCAACTCCCATGATGGGACGAGTGTCATACTGTCGGGCCTCTTACCATCTCGTCACGTAACAGACCATTCGGTTACCTACTAAGAATAGTATATACTAATACCTACTTAGAAACGAATAGTTATGAGATCTTGCTTTGCTTTGTTTACCTGTAATTGAGTATTTATAGCTTCTAATTAAAGGTGAAATCAAGCATAACTTCTTGGAAAGAAACTGATTAACTATTCCAATTATTCACAAGTGCTGTTTCCTTCTAAGAAAGCAACCGCGAGCACCCACTAGGGGTATGTAGCTCGTTTAGTCCTTTTCTGGCGCAAGTTAATTGTCAGTTGATTACCCGCATCCTATCCACAGTATAGTAATTATCGAATGTCTTTCAATCACAAAATGACAGTATCAGCGAGTAACATTTCCTACATTTCTAAAGTGCCTACTGAGAATCGGACTAAAATAAAAACGGGTCTTTACGAAAGCTGCTAAGCAGTAAGTACACAGGAGTGAATTCTAGCCACGTCTTGCTCCGCTCGTCTGTTTTTGAGTGAAGGTCCATCCCGTACTATAATATCTACCTATCACCAAAATACTGGGCAATCACACTTAAAAGTAAAGATCAAAGTTTGGAAATTGTGTTTGTTACTTCTACATGCCAAAACCAATGAATAGATCAGACTGGATTTGTTAATATGTAGTCAGTGATCTGAAAGAACGTTTAGGCTTCTTTTCAACAAGAAAAATCGTTAATACTCTCGTAGTATTAACGATTTTTCTTACTTTGTATTTATAACGTTTACGTACTTACATAAAAAATTACAATATACTAGCCAATATTTGCATTTGAAACCTTTTAAAAACGAATTTCCTCCATCGCACAAATAATTATTTAATATGTAAACACCATTTAAAGAAGCTGGGTTTCATTACAAAAGCAAATAAAGTAAAGTGCGATACTAATGGATTTTAGTATTGTGGTGGCTGCTAAAAGGCTGTGTGAATTCCGAGTGCTTTCAATGATAAAGAGTAGATTTGTAGGTACTAACAATTTCTGGGTTCAATTCACTCAGATGTAGGGTAAAGACAGGATTGACACTACAGGCAAAAACCCAACTTCTGAATATCGCAATCAAGTTTTGATATTAAGGCATGTGTTCTTCAAAAAGATGATCGGATTACATGTTAATTGGCGATTTTGACAGAAGTTTTCATGCTTAGGCTAGGTACATGTTAGTTAACCGGACGAATCTGCTTATTGTCCAATTACTTATCAAATATGTAGCCTGGACAATATGCCTATCAATAGATTTTATTTTTTCTTTTATATTTAGAGGACTGAGTCATGCATTGGTATAGTCACCAATGTCAGTCCCATATTTTAACAAACTACCTACCTAGTACTTAAAAAAAATTATATCTTTAACTAACCCTTATACAATTTAATTGCCGCATCACTCAGTCGTGCGGCTAAAATAATTTGAATAACACCAGTATTCGTTAGGTTCACATCAAAGTCGCCCAATTGTGACACATATGGCGTCCTAGAAGATGTGCGGCATCTTCTAATGGAGTGTGCAGAACTAAGTGACTTGTACGATGTGAACCTATCAATAGTTCATTGCGATTTTCAGACGTTAAGTTTTTTACAGTGGGGCACGGCACGTATCACCACTGCAGCACTGAGGGAACTAGCCCCGCTTTACCCTAACCCAGAAATAGGTGCAAAATTTGCAAGAAGAAGGTGCAATGCGCAAGATACGCCTGCAACCGATTTAGGCACCTTTTAATTAGCCACGGTTTAAAAAACAATTACCCCCGTTATAGGTAGGTACATTAACTACATGATGTGGGTAGTAATTAGATTAGATTTAACTTGGAATTACCCAATGCGGGTTTTACATTAGCCGTGATTTATATGCAAAAGTGGGCTTATTTTGTGTTAGTTAGTGCATTTTGTTAATGGATATTACAAACTTTGGAGTTCTCAAACTGACGTTGTACATAACTATGTCCCATTTTGGTTCTGTGTTGGGTTCTTAGATGAAAGCTGTAATTTTTGTAGTTCGACGTCAGCGACGAAGTAGGTATCCGTTATTTCGGGAAAAATAAAATTAATCAAAAAGTTGGTTGATAGAGCGTACCTCGTATCATATAAAACCTATTTGCATAACCGCGGAACCGTCAGATATTTAATATTGCTGTTATTAAAAAAGTAGGAGTCTTTGTCATCAAGGGAAGTTAGTTATTTTAATTAAAATGATGAAATTGATATTGCTTTTACGCCGGTACGGTACCCGGCAACCTTGTGAAAGTTTTAAATTAATTTTTGCATTAAGCCTAATGGCAGGGCAAGCGTTTTCTTTTGAAAGAGTTTCATCAATTTGTGTTTTTGTTAAAGGTTTTAACATAAATTAATCATCTCACTTGACATTTTATTCAAGGAAAGACATCAACGCGCCGTTAGAAACGCAATGAACTTTTCACCAGAATTTTTTCATCAGCCGGTATTCCACGCAGAGCAATGTCTCTAAACTATGATCAGGCGTAAGTACACAAGACAATCTACGTCGTAAATTATTTTCTCTCAGAAAGGCTCCCGGCGAAACTTAAGCCTGACATAAGTGGGCAATAAACTTCAGCCAATTTGGAGATTCGCATCTGGAGGCTCTTATTAAAGCCCGAAAGTTAGTCCTTTTCATCCATCACTCGTAATACGTGTGTGAGTTATTGTATGAAAAATTGAAGAATAAATTGAGTCGCTGCAGCAGCGGCGAGACATAAATCCCAACTGAGCCCTCAATATTGTTTTAAAGGGGAAGTGGCCATAAATTTTATCAGGGTGGCCCAGAGCCGGCGAGCTCTCGCCGCGCCGCGCCTGCCACGCAACGCCGCGCCTCCCGCAATGTGTCGCCGCAATTTTCCGCCTTTGCTCTCGCTGCATGCGATGCTCCGGCAAATCGGTTTTGGTAAACAAATATTTTAAAACGAGAAAAATTTGAGAACCTTAGGAAGTCGACACAAATAAACGCCCAAATTGACGACGCCATCCGGAGCGCAACAGCGAATAGATTGCTATTTTCCATATTTTTATTAGCACCACCTTTATGTGTGACGGATATGCATCTTATAATTGCTTGCTGACATAATCTTTGTTGGATCCAAGCTGTATGTACCAACTAGTGCCGGATATAGGCATATCCGGAGAGTATAGACACCTACTAAAATAATACCATATTATTATCTACTTACCAAATATGGTATGGTTCAATAACGTCTATGTAATTTAGCAATTTTTAAAATGGCTTTGACCTCTTACCGTGTCTTTCAATCCTTTCTACATAAGTAGCTTTAAGTTGGGCTGAGCTTTTGAAAGCGTTTCAAATTCCGAACAGAAGCAATAAACGTTGGTACTAAATCGAAAGCATCGACGTATAAAGGATATTCGATTTTCCGTCGCGTCGAATAGCTTAATAGCCGTAACAACGTAAAATACGATTTTGATTACGATAAAGGCTTATGAAATGTAGCGCAAAAGACGGGGGAGGCAGCCGATTGTAATTCAACGGTCCCGCAACTCAGCAGTGTTTAAAATCTCTGCTTTATTTGCCTGTAGCCTTCTGAATCTTAAACAACGGAATCGAGCACAATAAAAAATCGCTTATTTTTATCAATACGATCTCGGTGTCGGACATTTCGCATAAATGTGATATTGCAATATCGTTCGTCCCCTTTTTAATATCGCGACGGACGCTGGCGGGCGGTTTATGGCACAACCCTTCCAGCGTTTTATTCGCGACCTGTTTGTCCTAATATTATGAAAAAATTGACGTCAGCAGAACGAATATGCTGCTTACATTTTTGGGCAATAAAGTTGCGCTTTGATTTAATATCCAACTACAGCCAGAAGTCCCGCCCGACATAAAATAAAATGAGTTTTCCAATTGGGTTTATATCATGTGTCCCGGTTATGATTGTTGGCTCGATGATGGAATGGATAAAATGCAAACGGTTGTGCTCCGGCAGGTACTTTATAATTTACATTACAGAATAGGAATATTTATTACTTACCTAGGTCACATGTAAAAACTGCTTGTATAAAAGTATTTGGGTATTCCAAATTTAAAACCTAATCCAATGTAGGAACAACGTTATTTATATTGTGTGTGTGTATGGGTACCAATTTCGAACACAATTGTTAATTGTTTCTGAATAAATTATTATGATTATGACATAGATATAAATCGTTAGATAGGCCCTTACCGCAGTGAGACCGCGCCGTGTTGTTCCACAGTCGAAGTGAGTGAGGCTCACTAACCTGGAGTTAGTGCACATCCTAACACAGTATGAGCCGGACGTGTTGTAAAGGACGTTTGCGAACTTTGCGAGCAGTTTACTGTCACAAAATGCCATCGTGTGCCTTTCTAAAGTGCAACAACAATTCTAGAAACACAAATAAAGCCAGAGGTGTAACATTTCACTCGTAAGTTTGCGATTTTATTGAAAAACTTTTATTTTTCTTCCGCACTGTCCGAAAATAACAAATTTAAATGGCGAGTGCACGAAAGAGAAAGTCGTGTTGGCAACTAATCTGGGAGCAAAAGAGATGACACTATTTTCTCGGTACCTACGCTTCAGCGTAGACTGCACCGTTTTACAAATTGCACAGGTTTGTTTAGATAGTCACATTTTCGATTTCAGGGCTTATTAGGCCGTTTTTTTTCATAGAAGTATGTGCAATACGATTGCACACGAAATTAATAATAATAATGATTAGGTTTATTGGCAAAAACACTATTTCTAACTATTATTTGTTCTACACAAATTGCACAGGTTTTTGACACTATGTTGACGCACACATTCAAACATTTTCGATTTCAGGGCGTCTAAGGGTATACTTTTTTCAGGAAAGTGTGTGCAATACGATTGCACACGAAATGGTAATAACAACAGATAATTACAATGGCAGAAACACGATTTTTTAACTACTTTTTTGAATGTGTGCGTTAACCGTTAGTGTGCGTGCGTCGGCATTTTGTTAACCCACACATTCAAAAACAATGCCACAGTTTTTGGTGTCGGGGCCTATCTAACGATATAAATCTATGGATTATGAGTTATCCCGTCTACTTTGCACCAACCTTCACAAGTTTAGATGGTTAGTATCTACAGTTTTCAACCGACAAAAAAGAGAGGAGGTTCTCAAGTCGACGCGACGCGTATAAATATATATTTTTTTATGTATGACCACGCATTACTTTTTACAGAGTAGTCCGATTTCGATAATTATTTTTTTATTGGAAAGAGTATACCCCGATGGTGGTCCCAACTAATTTGAAAAAAAAACAATCCTAAGGGTAGGAAAACAGGGCATGGTTGATTGTTCACTCACTTATTGTAATGTTTGACCACGCATAACTTTTTACAGAGTAGTCAGATTTTGATAATTCTTTTTTTATTGGATAGGGTTATACCTCGATGTATCATCAAACTAAAATTAGACTCGAATTTTAACTAGGTATCGCCACTTGAAGAATTTGAAGTCGGTTTATCGTTTTTTATAACACGCCAAATTATATGTCTGGCTACTTACTCGACACTGGGTCAGGTTTGTGCATGGCAGGTGGATCCCGAATCATGGTGACGTCACTGTCAGTCTGTCATCACACAGTTATTTCTGAAACAAGAGAAAGAAAATGTTTGAACATGTCAGGTTATTCGTTTTATGGTGGATCAAACAAAGGGATAAGTACCTTATTTTAAATTGGATCCAAATATTCAGATGAAAAAAAGTGACGATCATCTGTTGATGATCGTAACCAATGTTGACGCATAGGTAGATGTTACGGCAAAAATGACAAATGTCCAATGGTCATGATTAACATAACATAATAGCTGTAGAGGTAATTTAGCAAGTTTTTATGTTGCGTGGGCTATTTTTAAATAAAATTATGAAAGTGTAGCATATTTGCATAAAAAAAACTACTTCAAACAGATAGATAAACAAACTAAATTAGCAATGCATTATGCATGAGCTTTCAAAAGATTGTCAGCACATTAGAGTAATTTAAATAAATAATATTGGCTAAACAAGTATAATTAACATTTGAATAATTCAAACATTTGTTAAGATAAAATATAGTACACAATATTCAAGCACTCATTTTGGCTTTTAAAGAACCATCATTATTCATCAACACTCATTGGTACCAACTACCAAGTACCAAAACATTCAGAAAGACCCACCTAAGTATCTGTAGGTGGTCTAAATAAACAAAACGACTCTACCATATCAGTGTCTGGCTTCTTTTCTCAGTCCAAAGCCAATTTATTCGTGGCGGAAAATCCCTGAAGGTATGGCGGACACACCACGCGTCTACGAACCTCATTAGAATAAACGATATCCTCTCCTTGCGTCCACTCTGTGAGACCTTATTACTCCGACAAACTGCCGTCAAACGGCTAACCAGCTCCGATACAAGCCAAACCCACCTTTGCTCCAACCACACAAGTTCACTTTTCTGTTTGCTCAGGCTTGCCAGCTTTTCAACTAATACCATTCCGTGTTACAAATGCGATATAGGGTTCAATTTCAGAGGAAACTTATGGCTTTTTTCCTTATTGGATTTGATTTTAAATTGGGTGCTAAACTTATCTAAGTTCAAAATCAGTTTCAATCCAACAAGTTAAATGTTTTAGTACCGATAATGAAATAGAGGAGTAATCAATATTACAAACGAAGCTTTAAACATTTTTTAATTTTTTCTCCCACGATTACAAATTGAATTCAAACACAAATCAGTTCAGAAATAACGACTCTAACAGCGCATCTAAATAAGTAAATTGTTGACTCAAGTTCTCTGACTCGAAAGGAAGGGGAACGAACGAGAAAAAAAATAAAAGCATTTACACAATTTATCCATCGTGCCAATAAAAATAGGAAGGTACTAGACTACCAATCACCAAACCGAAACGAATTTTTTTACAACCGCATCGAAATGCTCATCAGCACCTGTTACAAAGGCGCTATCAAATCACCGCGACATCCGCGCCTCGCCATAAATACGCTATTCGTTATGCATTTCTCATATTCATGAATCTGTTTTATTGGCCCCAATAAAATATGAACATCTCCGAATGGGTATGAGAGAACGAGCGCATCTAATATGGATTGCTGTGCGCCGGATTCGGTCAGATTGGCGAGCAGCTGTGAATGCCCTATGATTCTGACTCCACTGGAATTAACTTTGTGGGAAATCTGTGTGGGAAATTCACTTTCATTCCTACTCGTTAAAAATATGCACCAAAAACTTTGTTACATGGAGCTTTTCACAAGCTGTATCATCTCGACATGAAGATCTAACTCACGTCAAATCACCAGCCTGAAGTCTATAAAAACCTAAAATGTGCTCAGAATTTATGGATCCATATATTTTGGTATAACTAAGAGTAAAAGTATAATATCTCAGCATAGTAGAGTAAATCTATCGGCGCGAGTAAGTTCTTGTGACGGACGAGCGCAGAGGATAATGCGAATTTAAAGGACAGAGCCATACTAACCCTCAGAAAGGACAGTAAAGTCGTGTCAAAAATTCAACGGAGCATGGGGATAAGTGGAATGGATGGTGGCCGACGACTGCTAAAATATCGCACGTCAAGTCGTACGTCAACGGCTCTTGTTCTCGCCTCGCGAAAGTGCTGCAGGAACTCTCTTATTTATTCGCTTTTATGTCAGCTGATGTCGGCTTGCACGGCTCCTTTGTCTGCTTTCCGATACAACCCGTTTTAAATAATTACAACCTGAGAGTTAGTCAAGTCAACTAATTCATTCCTGTAATGAGCCCTTGTAGAACCTTATAGAAAAAGTCATACAGCGCCAGCTCAAAACTAGTTTACTTACCTACACGTTACACTCGCGGATTACCACTAATGGAACCAGAGTGGTCCATTAAATGAGGTAGATACCTGCTGTAAGCAATTTAGGGGTGATGCTGAAATCCATTTGGCACTATCACAACGGCTAGGGCTATCGTACTCATCTCCATTATTACCACGTTATCAACTCGATCAATTAGACTAAAATTCACCCTCCATCAATTACGTACCAGCCGGCCATAGCTGTTAGCTGGCGGCGAAAGGTGGAGCATGGATATGACCTTCACTGTTTTCACTGTTAAAAAAGCAATAATATAATATTAATTAAAATCGGTGAGGGAGCTAATAACTAGTTTATGTTATGTTATGATAATGATATCCTGCAGGGTTAAATACCCTTTGCTACGCAGGAAACCTTTCCTGGTTGTTAAATTAACCCTCAATCCTAATGTGTTGGGTTATCGAACAACTGATGCTCACAGCGACGCTAACCCCCTGATCCCCTGATTCGCTTATCGCATTCATTACTCACCGTCCGACCTTCACTAAGAAACTCATCCACTAATCAATCTAAAACTTCGGCCAAACTGAACTCCAATCAAGAAAACTCCCGTGAAAGCTTTCGGAACTGAATTTGAGTTAATTAAAAATGTAAATTAAATTCCTAGACGCTTCCACAAGCATCAGTCGCCGCGCCCGCCGCCCGCTCCGGCCCGCACCCGTCCCGCGCTCTGGGCTTTTGATTGCAGCTAAAAGGTTTGGGATTAGTGCGAAAGAGCTTTCAGTGCATTTATGTAGGTTTTAAGTGGGAAGCTTTTGCTTTAGGCACTTACACAGTCTTCTGATGTAGGTACCTGAGTAAATTTTATGAAAATTGCAAATGGTACCTATACTTTCCTAGTATTTCTTTAGTATATCTATACGATATCCAGAAGTGATTAAGAGGGTAGATATGAGTTGGCTATATAGCGTTAGTTCAAACAAATAGCGGCAAACGAAGGTTGTTGTGGGGCGGCGGCCGGGGCTAGGGGTGCGCCTGGCCGAGGATGTTCGGTGTCCGGAAGTAAACCGCCCGTAAAATTGTCAATTCCGATAGCCGGGCCTGGAACCGACCATTTCGGGACGGCCCGCACCACTCACACCGCTCAGCAATTCAGCACTTCGCCACTTCATTACAGCCTTCACAGTTTTTAAAACAAACAAATAAATACAGCGCAGTTAGTTAAAGGCTTATTCAAATAAAACGAGCACGCTCTATGTATAGCGTCAGCAATAAGCGCATGCCATCTGGGCTGGCGCCAAAACAATCACTGTTATTCACTACTTATTTGTGTTATACTGTAAATTACTAGGCAATAAACCTACGCTGCCGAAACAAGAAGCAAATTGAAAAGGAGAAGCGTACGGAATCATGTAAAAGAAAATTGCGTTAGATATTATCGGTACGGCGCGCGTAGATAACACACGCATAACCCATCCAATCACAAGGAGCACCGAGCAGAAAGCTTATTATCAGGACGCGGTGTAGCGTCGCCGTAATGAGACGGACTGTCGGATCCGGCGCGGCTCCGGACCGGACGGCAGCGCCGATCCCTCGCACTTTTTGAGCTGAGATCATCGCAACACTCATCCGTGAAATTGATTCTCGAAAGGAAATACTAAAAGAAAGATAAATAAAAAGGAAATAGGAAACACAAGCTAAAGATTTGGCGTGAAATTGTTTTTCAGCACCCGCCCGACGACGCGGCTATGGCGGCGGCGGGCCGGGAATTTCCCAATTACTGGGTGTGAATGTATCTACTTGATTATGTAATGGATACTTTAACAGCTTAAAGTGTTTAAACTGCTTTTGTATAATTACCGAGCTGGTTTAATTCGGCTTTTACCGTTTGTTTCTCAAAAAACTTGAGTGTGTTTATAATAAGAGATAACTATCTTAGAAATCTACGAAATTGGGATCTTAAAACACTGTGACATCTCATCTAGTACGTGATCCATTTGGCGAAGTAAGAAGCAATCTCATTCAATACCCTGCCCGCCCAGGGCTGCCGCGCTAACAATGCTATACTTTGTACCGGGGCGTATCACGAAATGCAATAAAACTTTACATTCTCCTTTAACTACTTTTCCGTTGTTATCAGTTGGAGTCGCAATGGGATATAGTGTAGAATTTAACGAACTCTAGGGTTTGTCCCTTTAAGGCTTTTTAGCAGTTTTTAAGGAGGAGGTTTGTATTCCGGAATTTATTGAATAATATTTATGTGTAGTGCACACATAGTCCACACGATTGACTTAAGCAATATTCATTAATTTCTTGGATATGCGATGCAACCCTAACCGAGAGAGTATCGCTTTCCCGATTGTATTAGATTCAGCTGCCCTTTTCATCTACATGTCGTGGGTCGTGAAGGGTAAAGAGGAGTGGATACGCCTTCCATGTAAATAATAGATCGTTAGACATTTACAAATTAGAAAGCCTGGATTCCTCGTTCCCTATTTTGAAATTTAAATTAACAGGTCTAAATCAATCGACTTCGTGATTTTCAAAACATCTACGGAAAATTCGACTAAAGCAGCTAGACTAAAATCAATTCGACTAAAAACATTTCGACTAGTAACAATTAGACAAAAGAAATTCGACCTTGAGTTGACCCTACCTGTAGTCGTCCCACCCCCGCATTATTCCACCCAGAGCCATATATGTTGTCACAATTTTTTTTGTTGTTGAAAGGAATTGTTTTAGTCGATAATCGAATTGTTACTTATGTAGAGGAATTGTTTAAGTCGAATTTTCCGCAAAGCCTTCAAAGTACTTCTTTTTGTAGATCCGTTTCCTATTTGCGTAAAACCGTGTAAGGTACTTATGATTTGAGAATCAACCCCTTTTATCCGCAGTCGGGTAGCTTCACTGGAACAAACAGATTTCCGAGTCTAAAAATATAAGGATAGGAAGGTACATAGGTTTTCGTTTATTAATACCCACTGAAAAAAATTACCATAAAGAAAAAGGGAAAACTAAAAGGAAAACTTATTACGATAAAAACTTTTTCGAAACCTTTGTCAAAAAACCTCGTTAAGATTTAGATAGAAGTGTGGTCACCAAAGCCGCATAAAATCATTTTCGTGAAAAAACTCGTCTATATTTTGTGGAAAAACTATGAATATGATTATCCACACGATTCCAAAGGCTATCATCCAATAAACCTGTAGGTACCAGAGGTATCAAATCTTTTTCGTCCGAAGTGAAATTGAATATTTATCCGGGTAGTATCTCTATCCCGGAACAATTTTTATGTTGGGGGAATACAATCTGCAGATATTTGCGAGGGCCACTCCTCGGATATTGGCAAATACCTTGCCTACATTACCTTTATTGCCTTGCGACATTGCGTGCGATGTGATCGTATCATATAAGCGTGTTATTCATTGTTCCATTTCGATGGTGCCTCTTCATTCGCACAATAACATTTTCGCCAATCATTCTCAATACCTAATGATAAACGCCTTTCTGAAAGGAAGGAACCGTAACGCCATGGTTGTATGCAGGATCGAAGTTTGAATGGTGGATGGTTGGTAGGTGAGAAAACAAACATGACATAATGAACACTAACAACAATATGAAAATGCACCAATATATATTTTTTTAAAAGCTGGCGCGGATGTCTTTTTTCATACAATTATCCACGCTGACGTCACAAATCCAGGCCTCCAGTAAACGAAAAAAAGAACAGCGCCAGCTTTTAAAAATTCACCTATACGCCACACTGCAAGTAGACTACTTGCAGTGTGGCGTATATGTGAATTTTATATAGCTATATATAGGTATAATATAGGTAAACCACACAACTGGCGGATATATGTAGACCCTTGTCACTATATGAAAACAAACGCGAAACACAGTAATAAACGCCACTTTAGGCGTTTGTTACTGTGACATGGTTCTACAGAGATCCGCCAGTCGTGTGGTCTACCTATAGACACTTGCAGTGTGGCGGTGCTTGGATGTAGGCGTTGTCTGTTTTCGCATTTTGAAGTCACGCACTAGCTACCATATAGTAGCTACCATCGAAGCAACCCGCTAAGCTACCATAGAAGCAACCAGCCAACCTAGCCGCCTACTTACCATCCTGTTTAATCAACCAATTAGAAGCAGTGCACTTGTGGCTTTATTAGGTACCAATTTAAAGACTGCATGGTTTTGATTAAGCCTTGACATTCGAATTGCGCTCCTTCACTATTACTTCTGCGACAGGTCGTGAGGTTGGCCTCAGATAATTCTACATCTACAGATTGAGCCATAGAGCTATTTATTTGTACATTAATTACCTGGTACTAGGAAAGACAATGGCCAATTAGCCAGAAACAATTATGCGTACCCACTTGTTAGAAGCCATATGTATTGGTATGTTTTGTTTAATTCTAACGTTTCTTTAAAACATTTAGATAAATGTTATTTATGTTTATCGTCGAATTAATTTATTAAGCTTTGAGTATGTTGATATTTTTTATTCAAATGTATTCTAAGTGTCTCTTTCAACCCAATTAGTGAAGATTGCTGAATTAATAGAAGAAATCATAGGAAATCTTAAGAGCCGACAAAATTAAATAAAAGCTTTGTTTTTGTTAAAGGTAGGTAGCTACTAATGGTACATGAATAAATTCTTAGTGGAGCATCATTCATTAATTTATATTATAACGTATCTGTTGATAATATTTTTAGTTTTTCCGAACATTTATATTGACCGAATTCGATTTCAACCGCCTGCCATGCTTATTATACAGGGTGGTTCTTTGAGAAGGGCGGTGATGGCCAAGTCCGAAACCACTGGGGTTAAAGAAAAGTCGTAAAAGGAGCCATACCCTCGATTTACAAGAAAAATATAACTGCATATTTAGTTTTTTTAACCTTTTACTTTTGACGAAAATCGACACGAACGATTTTTCAAAAAAGGACAACCTGTACTATTTAACCAATGAATTTTGTTGCTGATAAAGATTAATCTTTGCAAAGAAATGTATTACTAAAAAAAAGGAAAAAGAATTTTTTTACATGTTACTTTTAATACTTATCTCGATTTCCTTCAAAAGTAAAAGATTTAAAAAACAAGATCCGTCAAGTGCGAGTGTAACTCGCGCGCCGAGGGTTTTGAAAGTTTTAAAAAGTAAAAAAAGTAAAGTAATTTATTCACCACAAATATACATGCATACATAATAATACAATCACATTAAATTACAATTATTCTTATTTTTGCTAAATATAATTAAGACTAAACGTGATCTCACTTTGATCTCTACACTAGTTTGTCAACAAATATGTACCAAAAGTACCGGTTAGAGACTTCGCAATTTAACGAATACCTAAGAATAGTAGGTACCAACCTACATTTCAGATGGATCTCTGTGCATGCTTCGGTTAAATGGGTGGTTCGGTTAATGATAAATTTTTCGACTTTTTTCGAAATATGTATTTCAAAAAGTATGATAGTTACAGAAATTTGAAAAACTGGTTTGAAATGTCCAAACCGATACCTATCATTTGATACCCCACTCGGTGGGGTAGCCCCCCTTTTGAAAATTATTCCTTTTTGACCATTTTTCAAAAAGTGTTCTTTTTACAGACTTCTCTATATTTTTCCTGTAAAATATAGATCCATATCTACAAACGCTTCATACATTTCAAATGGATCGCTCGGCAAACTTCGGAGATAGGGGGGGGGGGGAATGGGTTTTTTTTCGACATTTTTCTAAATATTTCAAAAACTATGAAACTTACAGAAATTTTAAAAACTGTTTTGAAACGTACAAACCAATACCTTTCATTTGATACCCCAGTCGGTGAAGTAGCTTCCCCTTTTGAAAATTATTTCCCCCCTTTTTGACCATTTTTCAAAAAGTGTTCTTTTTTCAAACTTCTCTATATTTTTCCTGTAAAATATAGATCCATGTCTATAAACGCTCCATATATATTACATGGATCGCTCTGCAATCTTCGGAGATAGGGGGGGGGGAATGGGTATTTTTTCGACTTTTTTCGAAATATTTTAAAAAGTATGAAACCTACAAAAATTTCAAAGACTATTTTGAAATGTACAAACTGATACCTTTCATTTGATACCCCACATGACCCTGTAGGTATCTTTTAAAATTTCGGCATCACAATTTGTATGGAAAATATTCATATTAATTTTTCATTTATTTTCATTTATTTTTCTCTAAATCTGTACAGGCGCACGAAATGTATTATTATTTTAAATTTCAAGTTGATAGCTGCAGTAGTTTTTGAGTTATTAAGGAGGGAAAAAAGGACAGACAAAGCGAGACCATAAGGGTTTTGAAACCGATCTTCGATCTTCAAAACCCTAAAAACGTAGTATGCAGTTATTGTTTTCTTATAAATCGAGGGCATGACTCCTTTCACGACTTTTCTTTAATTTCCGTGGTTTAGGACTTGGCCATCACCGCCCTTCTCAAAAAACCACACTGTATACCTTATATTTAAAAGAAACAAAAAATATTTTACTATAAAAACTAGCGTAGTTTGACGAATTCATTACAGGTACAGAAACTTTGGTGTTCTTCCAACACAAATAAGGTTCGTAGTTAACCCGCTTAAATCCGCAACGGAAACAAAAATGTTTCCAATATTCGCATTCATCTGGTAAAACTGTCAATTTATCTACAAAGCTGTACTGCAAGACTTGTACTCTGTCAGAGCCTCACACGGAACGCTTGTGAAAACGAGAAGCGCGTTGATATTGTGCCGTGAATTAGCATTGTAAATGCAATCACAGCTGTCAGCCCGACACTCGCTCATCGAATTTATGCGCTTTCCGCTCTGGCACTATGAATACAACAATTTATTGTCTATAAATAACGATTAACATCACCTCAAATCTAATGAAGCTATTAAATTGCACGCGCACATCTTACATTTTCAGCTGACACAATTGTTATGTACCGAGGGTATCTACTTGCATGCTTGCTTAAGGCGGATGTATGCCGCACACTAGCGCCGCCACCTATTTTTACTTATATAATTACGTTAAACACAAGAATTTTCAAATATCCAATGTACAGTTTGTGATACCTATCCTAAGCTTATTTTTAATCCCTCTGAAATAGTTTAGTTTCATACATATAATTATGACAGAGAAGCGAAAACCGGTGCGAATTCGGTGGCCACCAGAGTGGTCGGTGGCGCCAGAGCAACTTCGCTATTCTACATAAAGGAAATAAAAGAAAACTATATTACGGACATTAAAAAAAAGCTTATGATAGGTATCATAAACTGTACAATGGACTATTAAAAATTCCTTTGACTAACGTAATTTTTAGAAAGAAAATGCAGCGGCGCTAGTTTGAGGCATACAAGCGCCTTAAAGTATTAATATCTTTGGAACAAAAACAAAACGAAATTAAAAATGTAATAAAGCTATAATTTGACCGCAAAAGGTAATGGTAAACTTAATTAAGCAAAAAGCAATCGAATGACAAGCTCAAGTCCCTCCAGATCAATCGGAAACCGACTTAACCGGTACCTGTTGTTGACAACGAAGCGGATTAAACATGTAAGGAACCAATTAAGGTCTAGAGGTATTGCGTGTGGGGTACGGCAATGGCGGACAGACTATTAACTCTCATTAAAATACCTAGCCGCCTATCACAAACACTTATTTACGGCACTCGAGTCGAGTTATTGCGGTAGAGTCAACGTAATAACTAGACTCTGGCCGAAGGTCAGGAAGCCGAGCGTAAGTAACGTCGTATTTAATTGTAATTAAGCTTACAAACAGGAACTTTAATAATTTTTACAATGACTTTATGGTCGATAATGAGTATATTTTTAACAATTATGATCGACATTGATCATATAATAAATAAATTGGATATTCCAGACCAGACTCATTATTTTATTCATTGTTATATATTCAGTTTTAGGCACGTTACTCATTTTCTTTATTATTTTAATTAGTTCAGTTATTATGTATTTATGTTCTATAAGCGGAAATTGTTTTAGCTTTATTTGTTCTAGTATTATGTATTGTTATACAAGTAGTACAAGCTTTTTGTTTCCCAAATAAATAAAAATAAAATTAAATTAAATAATTATATAAAACTGCAAATCTTAAAGCATGACCTAAATTTTATCTCATCAACGCATTTTTGAATTTTTTTGGACGCTTCAACATTTTTATCGTCTCAGAATACACATTATGGCATTTTACTTTTGATGAAAGAAACTACGGATGGACAGTTTTGACACGCGTACGCGGGACGCGTGTCAAAACTGTTCAAAAGTGTCTATGTTCAAATCAATCTATCAATCTCTCCATGCAAGTAGCACCGCACTCCCTATCTAGAGTTTTTTTTCATCTATGAACGATTCTGCGACGACACCATTGTCATTTTAAAGCGATTGGTTAGAGTCTATAAGAGACTAGAGTGCATCCCATATTTGACGAAAACCGTCAAACTGCAAAGCTAGAATTTCCAAAAAGTCGTCGTTACAAAATAACAGTGACAAACGTTCGTCTGACATTAATTAAGTTGTACTATTGCAGAATCTATCACGACACACCGACGATGGTAATAATTTTTATGGTAGGTCTACCTCGACCGATGCAGGCGTCCATTTCCCGTTCCTGAGCGATTCTAAGTAATTTCTGCGCTTCTTGGAATAAAAGTAATGTGGGTATTTAAAATGTATCAAAGTGATTTACTTTAAGTTTCACCATGTGGACAAGCGTAAAAATCTTGGCGTGTCCAGATGACGATATAATAAGTGCTACTAATTTTGAGTGTCACCAACTGGACACACGTGTGTCCGGTCGCTTGTGTCGAGTTAGTGAATAACCCAAATACTCCACTCTACTAGTCAAATACTCCAATATTATGTAGTATTATTCTCACGGTCTACTTGAGAATAATACTACATAATATTGGAGTATTTGACTTGAAGTCAATACGACGTAGGGAAACTTTTACCACAGATTAGGTAATGCTACTTCTCCTTTAACCTGCAATGGAAGGACACAGGCTAAATAAATGAGAACCGATGTGGCGCAGCAGGCGAAGGTCCGCCTGCGACGCAGAAGGTTGCGGGTTCGTTTCCCGCCTTGGGACAAATTTTTGTACGAACTGCAAATATTTGTTCGGTTTTGGATGTTTTCAAAAAAATTATGTAGGGTATATATAATATATATATATATATTATAATTTTCTTTATTAATTTAATTAATTTTTTGTAGGGTATTGTATTAAGTATATCAGTTATCTAGTTCCCATAACACAAGCTCTGCTTAGCTTGGGGCTAGATGATGCTGAGTGGACTGTCAAAAGTTTTTTTTTAAATAGGTACTAACATAGACTAGCTTCTGTCCACATATCAGTTCAGCACGCGCTTTTTAAGTTGCCTATTTCTGTCCCCGGTAAACCATTTACATGCCTGCCGAATTTCATTGATATTCGTTCAGCCGTTTAGACGTGAAAATGTAACAGACAGACAAACGGATTGACAGACAGAGTTACATTCGAATTTATAATATTACTATGGACCCTTTACGCGGTGTATACCTATAACGCAGTACAACTAACTCGCGTTATGCCTAAACGTCATTTACAGTTCTCTTTCGGCCTTACTATCTGTTTGCCTGAGTTGCTATAGGACTACTTAGCTTATAGACAACTTCGCTATAAGCCTAGGTCTTACAGAGCCTACATCGCGTTATGCCTAAAATATGTTTACGTAGGTATACAAACTTTTTCGTACTATCTAGCCACTTATGATCCGAGTGGTTTACTTCCAATGTCAATAATACTTCAAAATGTCAACAAAAATTCATTTATACTACACCTGCTCGGAAAGTTGCCTATTCCTTTTCCTTTTATAGAATAGAAAGTATGTCTTTGCAGGCCTATAGGAAACCGGGAGGAAAAACTATGGAATTTCATGTCTTCCGTGTTTTAGCGGGAGGAAAAAGTGTATGAATAGTACATTTTACACCTAGGCGAGAAAGAGGTCGATTCCTACCGAGTGTGTCGTTTTGGGCCCGAGGCGCAGCCGAGGGCCTTAAAACACACGAGGTAGGAATCGCACTTTCTGCCGAGTGATAAATAGTGCTTTATACTACACCTTCGAGGAAAATAAAAAGCAGAATTAATTATTAATTGAAATTTAGAAGAACTTACCGCGCCCAATGATGTTGGTAAAACCTCATTGACCGCGCCAGCCTTTGGGTTCTTTTTTCAAAATATTGTTCGGAAATCGGAGCAGGCCTAATGGACTTGGAGTAAAAACTTTTTGTCGTTTGACCGAACGAAAATAACCATAGCTACCGGCCGATCTTTTAGGAAATTAAAAAAAAATAACACGTTAGAAATGGATTTCCATACAGTTTTTCCTCCCGCTAAAACACGTGAGAAATGAAATTCCATAGAGTTTTTCCTCCCGGTTTCCTAAAGGCCTGCAAAGACATACTTTCTATTCTATTAATAGAAAAGGAATAGGCAACTTTCCGAGCAGGTGTAGTATAAAATCCATTTCTAACGTGTTATTTTTTTTTATTTCCTAAAAGATCGGACGGTAGCTATGGTTATTTTCGTTCGGTCAAACGACAAAAAGTTTTTACTCCAAGTCCATTAGGCCTCCTCCGATTTCCGAACAATATTTTGAAAAAAGAACCCAAAGGCTGGCGCGGTCAATGAGGTTTTACCAACATCATTGGGCGCGGTAAGTTCTTCTAAATTTCAATTAATAATTAATTCTGCTTTTTATTTTCCTCGAAGGAAAAAAGCAGAAAGCACTATTTATCACTCGGCAGAAAGTGCGATTCCTACCTCGTGTGTTTTAAGGCCCTCGGCTGCGCCTCGGGCTCAAAACGACACACTCGGTTGGAATTGATCACTTTCTCGCCTTGGTGTAAAATGCACTATTTAGATAGATAGAGATAGATAGATATATCATTTATTCATAAAAAATCATTACATAGGTTGGTTAACAAATGCCTTAAAGCCTATGTTAGGTTTGTCTAGGCAAAGGGTTCTCATCTATTTTACTTAGGATTTTATAACTACTGTTGGTTAACTTGCCATAATACGAGTATACATTGTAGGCAAATCGCTTAAGTAAATATATTTCTAGCTCTTATAGGTATAAGCCATCTACAATGATAGCAGTCTTTAGCATGCATGCATTCACTTATCAACAATCGGAATGTTGCTACAGGTTCATTCATTCAGCGTGAAGCTCGCTGCTTATAGCCGCTTATCTCTGCTTATGACCAACTACAGGGTACTCCAAATCAAGTTAAATTTTTTGCTAGAAAATATTTAATTAAAATAGTTTTAATGTTTTTTTTATTTATCTTATTTTTAACACATACCGGTAATTCATTAATGAAATGGGGAATTAAATATAGGGAAGTTCTTTGGCCGTAGATGTTACTAAATCGAGGTTTTGTTAGCATGTTATGCGTCATACTCCTAGTGGTGATCGCGTGATTTATTAGAGTTTGGACGTCTGTGCGGAAGTATTGTTCGATAAGTAGGTTAAGTTTGACCTTTTTATGTATTGGTATAATACCACAATAGTCAAAAAGTTCTTCGGGGTTCTCTTTATATTTATTTTTAATCTTAACAGGGACTATCAATTTCAGAATTCTGCTTTGTATATTGTATATTTGATCTAAGTATGTTTTATAGGTACGTCCATAGCTGGTAAGACCGTACGACAAAATGCTTTCAACAAGTGCTTTATACATCATCAATAGTATGTTAAAAGGAACTTTACATTTGATTATGTAGAATTTTGCCAAAACTGCTCTTATCTTAGTACAAATTTTATCTATGTGTTTAAGCCAGTTAAATCTATTGTCAATCACCAAACCAAGGTAAGTATGTTCATTTACTTGCTCAATCCTGGGACAAGTGCTGTTGCATTGTACCTTATTATGTAAACATTTATGAGTATGAGCTACTACTTTTAAGTTTTCTACTTGTGCACTAAGATTGTGACTGGAGTGAACATGAATGAGTTTAGTTTTATCAGCATTTAACACTAGTCCAGAGTCATGTGACCATTTGCATACTGCAGTAAAGTCCTCTTGTATACGGGTTTGAGCGACAAGCACGTCTTTATCCGCTGCCATCAAGCAAGTATCGTCCGCAAATTGGTAGACGGAACAGTTTTTGATTACGTTGTTTAGATCATTTACGTAGGTAAGATAATGCAGAGGTCCTAGGACGGAACCCTGAGCTGTACCTTCCGTAATTTTAACAATATCACTGTACTCATCTCCGACTCTTACTTGATAACTACGGTTTACTAAATAATCTTTACACCACTCCAACAAGTTACCTCTCACTCCACTGCTCTCAAGCCTTTCTATCAAGAGATCGTGGCGTAGCGTATCAAACGCCTTGCCGTAGTCTATGAATATCAGAATGACATGGTGTTTATTGTTAAGATAGTGGTTCACATCATCGGTAAAGCGAGACAGAAGCAAAGAGGTACTTTTGTTTGGCTGAAAACCGTATTGCTGTGACGATAAGATGTTGTTACTACCGTAAAAGTTTTGAATTTTACAGCAAATGTACTTTTCAATAATTTTGTCCAGAACTGGTAAGATAGTAATTGGGCGATACTTTCCGTAGTCCTGCAAGCTACCACCTTTATGTATAGGTCGCACAATTCCAGTTTTAAGTTCTTTGGGGTACCGTCCTGTGGAAATACTAGTGTTTATGAGCCGTACAATCACATCAACAATTTTATCGGAAAGCCTAATTATATCGATTGCTCTGATGTTGTCGACTCCTGGAGCTTTGTGCGGGTTAATTTTTTTAATAATTTTCATAACGTCCGAATTTGTAGCTTTGGGGAAAAAAAGGGATCTGTCTATTTGTCTTTCATATTCAGATTTACTTAGGAGATTTAGTGAGCAGTTTGTTAAAATAGATTTGACATTATGCTGAAATTGATTCGCAAAATTATTGGTAATGTCGTGTACAGAAGTGTTTTTACTAAATGCCTTTAGAATTATTGTATCAATAGAGTTGACTATTTTACCTGTAATATTGTTAATTATATGCCATAGTTTTTTTGAATCATTTTTACATTTTATTATTTCTGTTTTAAAGTATTTATTTTTATTTTTGTAAATTAACTTATTTGTTTTATTTCTTAATTTATTGTATTGAAGTCTTAATTCCTTGTCACTAGTGTCTTTTATCCATTTTAAATATAGTTCGTCTCTTTTTTTAGTTAAGTTTATAATGTTTCTATCCACCCATTTATGTACATTACGTTTTGAACTACTAACTTTTTGTGTATATTTAGAATCGTTGTAAATATTATTAAAACTGTTGTTAATAAATTGGTATATAGTATCTGGGCAATTCATATTAACTGTAGAATTCCAATCAACGTTTTCCAATAGGCTACTGATTTTGTTATTATTTAACCTTGTAACATATGTTGGGTCACCCTGTACTTGCAGGTTACATTTCACAATACTTTTGTTGTGATGTGGTTGTGATTAATTATTATCTCAATATGAATTGTAGAATTCAATATGTAAAAAATTAAAAAGGCGGACTAAACTTATTAAGAGATGGTTATGCGTACACTAAAAACAAATGCAATAACGACGGTTCGATTGAATGCACGGATAAAAGGGAAACGGACATTTTGTTCACTTTTCATATAAATAAAAAAAAGAGGCACAATGGCAATGCCTGAAGCTGAAACAAACCCTATTTGAAGGTAATGCAAGAAGAAGGGTAGATGTAATTTTCAACGCTAAATACAAACAAGATCCGTCAAGTGCGAGTGTAACTCGCGCGCCGAGGGTTTTGAACGTTTGTCAACAAATATGTACCAAAAGTACCGGTTAGAGACTTCGCAATTTAACGAATACCTAAGAATTACATTTCAGATGGATCTCTCTGCATGCTTCGGTTAAATGGGTGGTTCGGTTAAGGTGGGTATTGGTAAATTTTTCGACTTTTTTCGAAATATTTCAAAAAGTATGAAAGTTACAGAAATTTGAAAAACTAGTTTGAAATGTCCAAACCGATACCTTTCATTTGATACCCCACTCAGTGGGGTAGCCCCCCTTTTGAAAATTATTCCTTTTTGACCATTTTTCAAAAAGTGTTCTTTTTACAGACTTCTCTTTATTTTTCCTGTAAAATATAGATCCATATCTACAAACGCTCCATACATTTTAAACGCATCGCTCTGCAAACTTCGCAGATAGGGGGGGGGAATGGGTATTTTTTCGACTTTTTTCAAAATATTTCAAAAAGTATGAAACCTACAGAAATTTGAAAAACTGTTTTGAAACGTACAAACAAATACCTTTCATTTGATACCCCACTCGGTGAGGTAGCCCCCCCTTTTGAAAATTATTCCCCCCCATTTTGACCATTTTTCAAAAAGTGTTCTTTTTTCAAACTTCTCTATATTTTTCCTGTAAAATATAGATCCATGTCTATAAACGCTCCATACATTTTACATGGATCGCTCTGCAATCTTCGGAGATAGGGGGGGGGGAATGGGTATTTTTTCGACTTTTTTCGAAATATTTTAAAAAGTATGAAACCTACAAAAATTTCAAAATATATTTTGAAATGTACAAAATGGTACCTTTCATTTGATACCCCATATGACTCTGTAGGTATCTTTTAAAATTTCGGCATCACAATTTGTATGGAAAATATTCATTTTCATTTTTCATTTATTTTCATTTATCTTTCTCAAAATCTGTACAGGCGCACGAAATGTATTATTGTTTTAAATTTCAAGTTGATAGCTGCAGTAGTTTTTGAGTTATTAAGGAGGGAAAAAAGGACAGACAAAGCGAGACCATAAGGGTTTTGAAACCGATCTTCGATCATCAAAACCCTAAAAAGGATTAGAAAAATTACAAAATAACGAAATTGTACCAGACTATATTTTATTAAAAACCTTTCTAAAATAAAAAAGGAATGACTAAAAATTTACAGGGACTGAAAGTCATGTGAGTGTGTGTGTGCAAATCTAGATTATAAATGGGACATTTTAACGTTAAGTTACGTTTATTTTAAGTTTCAATTTCATTTATGGATACTTTTGAGTTTACTTTAATAAGATGGTAAGATAAGTAGATGCCTAATATAATTATAAATCTATGTATTACTACTGCAATGCCATGTTTCATTTACGACCATAATTTATTCCTATTAATAACAACATAAAAGCCAAATAGCTTTATGCCTTCTTTGCTTCAGACCTATGTCGGGGTATGTCACACTCTGGCTATGCTTAAGCCTCGTTATACCTAACTCTCGTTATGCCTAAATTGTGATATGACTTAGGCATAACGCGAGTTAGTTGTACTGCGTAATAGGTATACACCGCGTAAAGGCTATGGACACCTACTATGATTTATAAGATAATATGGATATGTTGTGGCCATATCCTAAAATTGAATGAATGAACACTTTATTGTACTAGTAAATAACATTAATAAAAATCTTATTAGTTAAAAAATAAATATAGTACAAAAGGCGGCCTTATCGCTGAAGCGATTTCTCCCAGGTAACCTTGATCTTCAACTCTTGACCAAATCATGATGTGGGCAGTGCGTATTTTCCATTTTATGAAATACAACCATTTCATGGAATGGTCGGTTACATCATGAAGTGATCAATTCTAAAATATGGCCACGACAGATACATAAATTAGCAACATTTATTCAATTTTATAAATTTCATAGTGGAACGGATTACGGACTCGGTTACTGATGACGCCCAATGTATCGTTATTGAAAGATTAAACAGAGTACGGTGGAGATAAGCCGCAGATAAGCGGCCGCAATCAATTACCGGTCGGTTAATTGATAATTACTTGCCTGGAGTACCTACGGGTGAGTAAAGTGGCAAAGTGCGTGTCGAGAGCCGTATCGGAAAGCTCCGTGCGTAAATGTAGCCGGTTAAAGCATTCGTTCGTTGTCTATAATCACAGAGTAGATAAACAAGGCGCTGTGCTCAGCTGAGTTCTGAGGAACCCAAAAAACACGGCGATTAACGCAGGACCGCTTTATTGACCAAATGGGTGGTTAAACGGCGGTTTGTTACTAAATATTTATATCCTAATATTTTGCAATGGATATCCGCAAAGTAACACCTGAACATAATATGTAAGGAATCTTGTGTTAATTTTAGTGCCCCATACCAGACATTTAAAAAAAATGCCCTCCTAGCTGAATTTTGACCACAACGGCGGCTAGTCTCATCGGGTACTAGCCAGTTGCGCAGGACATATTATAGTGCACAAGTGTGTGCGCAAACACAGGTGCAATCTCTATTCCCTCACTCTCATAATCCGATGAGACGGCAGACCGACACGACCGGGGAGAGGTCAAGCGCAGGACCAACGGCTTAACGTGCTCTCCGAGGCACGTGGGTGTAACACCGCCAACTTCCTGACTCCAAAAAAATCTGAAAACTGAAAAAAATCCCAATAACAACTATGCCCTAGGCTCGACCCGGGATTTGAACGCAGGACCTTACAATCAGCGGTTGAACAAGCTGACCGCTCGACCAACGAGGCATTGCAGACATACTTATCTAGTAAATAATTATGTAGGGACCTATATAAAAAAAATTTGCTCTCTAAACTAAGAACTGAGAATGTTACATCACCACGAAAAGACCTATCCTGTTTGCAAATATTCTCTGCGTATTCTCTGCGTCTTCCATCGGGGTTTGAAAGTAACTCAAAAGTTATTTTAATAAAATTGTTAAATAACCTCTTTCGTTGCTGGAGTGCTCCACCGTCGGCACTCGCGAATAATGCCATTCGATCAGTGGAGAGTTTACCTCTGGACACAACTTCAAACAAAAATTCTAGCAGTCACTGAGTTAATTCTTAAAAAAACATGCCTATAACACACTGTATTTCTCTCTAGTTTTGTAGGTTCATAATTCTCTCAAAATGATCTCTATTAAAATACTTAATTTTCATTTAGTTTACAGTTGCAGGAAAAGTAACAGCTAAGTAACGGTATAAAAAATTGGCGTTTAGCTAGCGGCTAAAGTTAAATTGGTAATAAGTTTCCATAAGAAAAACATATAAAGGCATGTAATCCATGATATTGTATTTACACAACATCTTATTTTATCTTATTCCTTATCTGTTCCAATTCAGATTTTCTACGAGAGTCAAAATGTTACAGATGACTTACGGTATTATGTCAATTTTACATTCCAAGGGTTGGTTCGTCCATGACTCTACCGCACTTCAACGTAATTTAAATGCATGCACATTACTCTGGTAGAGTAGCGTACAATAGGTACCTTAATTTATTATAAATAGGTACCTTTATTACCTTGACAAAGATGGCTTGTTTCCTACCAATAATACTAACTTGAACGTGGCTTTAATATTCAGTAATCACATCATCTATTTTAGTCGTAAAAGTGATGAATTTATTATGCAATTGTCTCTTGTGGCAATATAACACTTATTCATAGGATTTTTATAGTTTTATTTTAGGGATTCCATGCCCCTAATAACAAAACTTAATTCCCTAACTATGTTTAATCACTTGTTTTGTCTGAGAAAACTCAACTGAAAGCAACCCTTCCTCGTTTCAAAGACCAGTAAATTATATTTCCTATTAACCGATCCGGGCTGCGATAAGATATAAATTTAATAAAAGTTTCTCAAAGTAGTTCAATAAACGTCTCAGTTATCTCTGTGTAATCCCCAAACGACCCCTCTGGTAATCTCCTGGACGTCTAATTTCGCCGTTTTAAATGAATCGAGCATCGGGCCCAGAACCTTGCGTACCTATCTTTTGTAGAACTCGCATGTTCGTACGTTCTGGCATTTAAACAATGAAGTAACTTTAATCACAAAGAAAATTACAATCAAATATTAGAAAAAAATAGAAATAGTATTAACAATTGAGCATACTGCAGACTGTTTACAATCTAAAGGTAGCTCTAGTGATCTCAATACCAGTCGGAAGCGTTCTCAAGACGCTGGCTGCATTGTATTGTAACTTTAATACTTCATTGCGTTTAAATAAATAAATAATGCTGGACAATTCACACAGCATCATTGCGTTTAAATAAATAAATAATGCTGGACAATTCACACAGCATCGTCTAGCCCCAGGCTAAGCAGAGCTTGTGTTGTTAAATAAAAGTGCTCGTCTCGTAGCAATGCATTGTATTTGAGTATAAAGTTCAGCTATTTACATGAATCGAATTTTACATGTTCTATTTTTTTTCTTAGCTACATATATAGGTAGGTAGGTGGCGGCAATGATGACATTTATTAAGTCGGTGAATAACTTTTATGATGGGTTTATGGGTTAGAACTTTGACATCTATCTCGTTTTCAGTCTTTTTATAACTAAGTACCTAAGGCTGTAAGTATTTAAATAGTACCACTTTGAACCAGATCATTGTTTCACTTTGAAACAGTAAGAAAACACCAAAATCACCGGGTGTCTCGTAAAATATTCTAATATTATCTGTGAAATTCCAATTCCAAAATGTTGATGTCCAAATCCATGATATATCGAGGCGGGAACGGATGCGCGCATGTTTATGAGAAATTTCCAAACTCATAACTTCATCGTTTATCTTCAATATGAACTAGATAAGATAGGTACTATGTCAATGCCTTAATAGCGAGTTTAAGGAATGTTAAATATACTTTTGTCTGGCTCGTAGCTTACTTTATTATATTGAAATGTTCGCCATTGTCAAGTTGGATTTCTTACATATTGATGTATTTACCGATTAGCCTTAGACATGTGTGTATAATATATACAGATATATTTACAAGACATTTCCTATATATAAGTGGCTATATCTACCTATCTAGGTATCTATCTTATTTATAGCTTAGATTAATTTTATTTTTATAACGATGTTACATACATTGTAAGTTGGTTTTAGCAGGCCTGACGTATACAGACAGGGTGATTGGAAGCTGGGTGCAAAGGTTCAAGAAAACCTAGAGAAACTAGAATACACCATTTAGAACCATTTTGCACAAGACGACTAAGGCTTCGTCTTGTGCAAAATGGTTCTAAATGGTGTATTCTAGTTCCAGTCATGGTTGCCTTAGACGACTTCTCACTATTGATTTTTTACGAATTATTGGATATGGGTTTTCTCCCCAAAAACCAAAATAAATTCGTAAAAATCAATGGTGAGACTTCGTCTTAGACACCCATGGATTAAATGGTTTTAAATGGTCTAGCTTCTCCTTGAAGCTTTGCACCCAGCTACCAATCACCCTGTATAAGGACAGTCAACTATTAGCCTATTGAAAACATTAACACGTCAGGTGCTAATGGGCGGCACAATAACAAAGTTGCCGCTAATGAAACAAATTCGGCAACCAACGCGTAAATGCCGGCTTTTGACAGGCAAGTGAAAATTGCTAAAGTGCTGACAGGTAATGGATGTCAAGCAAATATTATAATGCAAAGGGTTTCTAAAATTAATTTAAACTTTTTATCTTTTGTCGGGCCTCACACGACCAATAGGAAGTATGTTATCTTTTGAAGATCAATTTGAGCTGCTGTTACAAGGGTCCTCAGCAATCACCGACACATGAAATGATAGCCGTCTTCCTGTGGGACCCTACCAATATGCAATTGCTGACATGTATTCAAATGACACTTAAATGATACCTACCGCTGGATTGGCACCGTCAAATTTCCGGTTGGTTATGCGTTAGACTTTACAATTTTAACCTTTAATCTTATTTTATCGCATACATACTTACTTGACAGATAATACAATATCAAAGAACAAATAAATACTTAGCTGGTAACAAGTTATTCCACAGGTGATCGGAATGCTGGCTGCTTTCTATTTCGGTCAACGAATTAGCATTGCCATTCAACGTGGCAATGCTGCCAGCATTCTGGGCACTCTGCCTTCTGGTGACGGCTTAGATTTTTAAGAAATAGATATAAGTGTATATATTAGTTGTAATTGTTTTATTCTGTTACTATAATTTTCTATGATTTCTGATAATTTATTATGTTAGCTCAATTGTTTCAATGCTGGTTTGTAATACTCACACCTATATAAATTTACCTTATCGTTATGAACGTGTTACTCGTGATAATAGTTTAAGATATAACTGGCTAAGAAAGAGCTAGTACCTACCCTGAGAGCTGCCTGGGATGGAAGAGCCGTGAGAGTGGCTGCCTCGCTCACTTACTCCATAAACAGGGTACCGTATTTTTCAATCAGAGAGCTGTCAAAGCGTTCTGACACCCTCATCCCATCGGCTCGCACTCGCCGAGCACCGAAATTGGTTTCCTACATTCAATCCATACAAAGTTTAATGTTATTCGTTCGCGATATCACGGGGATGCTGGCGATGTTTACCGACGCGCCAAATCATATTGGATTTGCAAACTTTTGTTTGCGGACTTTATTTCATTTCTGTTAGTTCAGGCTCGAAGAATGTAATTTTAGATATTGTCGCTTTTCCTATATGATTTATCAGATAAACGTCAAATGAAAACGAATAAGCCGCTACTCAACAGGTTACAAACATAAATGAACAAGTTATTTTTAACTCACAAACCCACGACGCAAAAAGAGAGGGGTGTTATAAGTTTAACGTTTCTGTCTGTGTATCTGTGTACCTGTCTGTGGTATCGTAGCTCCCAAACGGATGAACCGATTTTCGTTTAGTCTTTTTTGTGTCATAGATAATTTTATCCCGAGTGTTCATAACCATGTTTCAAGAAAACCAGCCGGGGGGTTTGTTAAATTTTTAATTTTGTTCTTGTATAATGATTGCTAAGCAAAGCATAGATTCCATCTACAGACAAAACAATAACAATGACGGATATCATGGATCACGTTACCCAGACATTGTTATAAAAGCTGAGGCGGTGTATTCGTTTCACTTACAAGTGCAAGTTACAAATTACCCGGGTCGGATATTCGAGCCGCGACGCGAGGGGGTATGAGTGCACCGCAAGCGTTTATAAATTGAAGGACTAGTACCTACCTGCGGCTTAATACACCGCCGTTTCCGGTTCATTTCCGGAGACGCGCGCGCCGCCCGGATATTGCTTTTAAGGTTGCGCTTCACGCCACACCACAACACCAGCGTGCGCTTACAGTTTTCAGGAACAGACATTCAGTGAACTTATTTTGAGGTCACTTTGAATTTATTAAGCAAACAGAAAGAGTCGATACAATGATTGTTCCACATAGCGACAGTAAACATCGTTATAAAAATAAAATTAATCTAAGCTATAAATAAGATAGATACCTAGATAGGTAGATATAGCCACTTATATATAGGAAATGTCTTGTAAATATATCTGTATATATTATACACACATGTCTAAGATAAAATGCACGTTCATGATAAAAATAACAAAAACAGAAACATCGCTCGCTTTTTGGAGAGCAAAATAGGTAAGTAAATTCTTTTGCGTACTAAATTTATTGTCCTACGATATTTTATGAATAAATTATTTATTTTTTATTAAAGGTGATCGAAATATTCTACCCGGAGCTTATAAATCCGGATATTGCCTACCTATAGTTAAATACTTACCCATTTAAACTTCTATTTAGATAAAGTAGTTCTAGTTCAATATTTACATAAACGAAGGACACCTAAATGGAATAGGTATTAGAACTCTTTCAGCAAATTTTTCGTATGAAACGAATTACAAGCAAGTACTAGATAAAATAACTTAGGTAGCTATTAATGGCCATAATATCACAAATTCACATTCATATCATGCTCACGATAATAATAAAAAAATTAAATGTGTGTATTAAAATGACGTAACTAATGTATGTTTCGTGTCGTTATTTTTCCCACTCTGAAATAATAACCAACCATGTGTTTGTTATGGCGACAATTAACGATCAAAAGACCCTTATTAAAGCTATGGTGAAGACAAAGTCCATAAACCACTATAAAACGTGTGTTTGCTTAAAATTAACAACCAACTATCAGAAGTATACCTACTACTTTATTCCTGATAGGTAGTTAATCAATAAATGATAGATATTAATTGATAAAATCAATAAAATACTATAAATGCATTGGATAATATCATTTACATAAAGTTAAACGTGTAGGTATTTTTATAGTTAATTAATTTTCTGATTAGCGTATTTTATCCGATTCGGAATTAATACCTAGGTATATTTAGGTCGGAATTAATTAAAACTCAATGTTATTGAAGATAAGATAATCAAATTCATCGTTTTTTTATTATTTTGTCATCTTATGTCAACGTTGTCAATGTACCTATTTTATTTTCTTTTGTCTTTGTTTGTAGGTATGTACCTTACCTGTGTTTTTTCACTCATCACTGTTCTACTCATCTGTACAAATAAATAAATTAGAATCCTTATATTTTTGATCTGAAACCAAATCGGACCTACGAAAAGAGCATTGGTTCGTTTCTTCCAGTGGTCCGAATCGACCTATTCCAAAAGATACTTTGGCCACAGATATTATAATACTATACTTTGGCCATTCGCACCGCTTCAACCACTCCGTTGCGAAAGGTCCCATTCAAAAAGAGTTCTTGGGCGACTCGCACTGCGCGTTTCGAACCGCTGCTCGCGGTGCGAAACGACTGAAGAGACCCGTTTTATCTTACGTGTCGTCACGAAAGAGCTCTGTGGGAAGACCAGCTTTGTTTTTATTTACGTAATTGTAATTACATACAAGCAACGCGTGCTGAAACGACTTATATGCGTATCGTCAAAACTGATAATCGTCTTTACCCTATTTTTGCCAAAGGTGCGTTTTGTCAAATCTTTTTAGTCAAAACTGCTTTTCGTCAAAATACCATTTTTGTTATGGACCGTTTTGTGACCCAAGCAAACTGACTTTTCTTTAAAATCATTTTATTTTACACTAGCTTCTGCCCGCGGCTTCGCAGTTGACACTTATCTGAAATAATCCTGCAAAGTTGATGGGTTCGTACTTCTAATAGTTTTTGATAATCAAATTCTTCGAGGATTTTTTAAAAATAAAAAAAATAATACTGGACACTAAACTTAGTAAAACTATGATGTTGATACTTCCCTACAATCTTTATTGAACGAGTTATCAAAGGTCTCATTGAAAATAAGCAGTTTAATTATTTGTTTACTTCATTATAATTTGAAATTTCCTCACACGCACTTTATTGATATAAATCAGTGTCATAAAACACGTGATATTGATAAGAGCACGTCATCATCCCGTCTCAAAAACATGACATGTGTAAAATAGTTAGTAGTAAAGTTAAAGATATTTTTGTTTATCCAGAAATATAAGGCTTACAAAATGCATGCTAAGTATATGAAATTATAATACTATAATAGAAACAAATTAGGAATAGTATTAACAATTGAGCTAACTGTAGACTGTTGCAAACAATCTAGTACAGGTAGCGGAACTGACCCATATCAATACCAATCGGAAGCGTCTCCACTCCAACACTCGTGCCCCGCTGCATTGCCCCGCTGTACCCGCTGATGCGTTGCGCCAGACACTAACCAGGGCCGTGATCACGGTGTGGTAAGTGTACCTATTGGCATTATGGCTCAAGCGTTAGCAGTTGAAACTGACAATTGCGTCTGATCGGCAATCCGAATGACGTAATTAGCACTGAACGGAAAAGTTGCCATCAAGAATCCTCACCGGCATTGCCGACAGTCCCCTCCGTGCTGTGCGGATCTTGTATGGCAAACCATTGATGGCTGTGATGGGGCCAGTGCGGATTGTCCGATGCCGGCCTGTGAACGCGCACCCGTTTTAACTGCTAACGCTTGAGCCGTAATGCTAATAGGTACTAGACTTTTACTACAATATGATATCCTGTCACGCGTCGCTTCGACCAGATGCTCGCAATATTTTTTAGTTAGATACCTATTGGCTAACAAACTAGCCTTCCCTCTCCCCCAAAGCAATTATGAAAAGATATGATAGCGACAACCCTTTTTAAAACGATATTATGCCTCTATCTTTCGTCTGCAGTCACACACGACCCTTGCGCTAATTGAATTTAAGGAATAAAATCCAATCGCCCCGATTCTTTATTATTCAAGATCCAATTTGGATAAGGTCTGATCGGTACGGGACGGGCTGCGGGGGGACAGTCGGGAATAAAATTGGTTTGTCACTCAAAACATAAGGTTGAATCTAGATATTTCGAACTCGTTACTGTTCAGCTATTCTAATTTTGGAAAGTTAACATTCACATGGGTTTGAAGATTTTTGTATAGAGGGTGACCGTAATATTTTTTTTTTTTTTTTCGCACATTAAAATTTATATATGTATTTGGTTGGATAGAAGACACCAAAAAAATTAAAAAATGTTCTATAACATAATGTCCTAAAGCGTCAGGTTTCTAAGATATTCACATAATAAGAAAAAATATATTTTAATCTGTGAATATGATAATTATTTTAATCTGTGAAACCTGATGCTATAGGACATGTTTTATTTGTTTATGTGTTTTCTATCCACATGTATAACTTTTTTTGTGCGTAGAGATTTTGAAAAAAAAATGGTGATCGTTGTTAGGGCCAAAATCTTTAAACTCTTTTAGAAACAATTAAACTGTCATTGTTATATAATATTTTTAAGCTCGTTGAAGCGAACTTATTACTTTGCATAAAATTTTAGAAGATACCTACAGCTTTGATCAATATTTTTGCACTGATTGTATTAACAAAATGATAACTATACAACCTAGGAATAATTCACTACAAAAGCGTAGTGAATTATTCCTAATATTGCTTTGAATTAAGTAATAAATTTTATTACCGATTCGGGATATTGGTTGTGAAGGTGAAATTCTTGAGATGTGATGTGAATTTTAATGTTATGGAGCGATTTCCCGTGCAGCGGCCCACCCTCCTGTCTGATATGAGCCAACTGTGTAATAAATATTGCCTGTATCTTTACAGAACCCGTTAATCCTGAAGTTATCCATCTTAGTTTCAATGTTAATAACTTATCGGTCCAGCCTCTATATCCAAAAAAATAAGTAAAGGACTCGTTTACACTATTTTAGCCGATCATTGACTGTATTCCGAATTCGCGCAAAAAAAATCTTATTAGTCTCTAACCGGTACCTTTAGTACATTTATGTACAATCGACAAACGTTCGAAACCCTCGGCGCGCGAGTTACACTCGCACTTGACGTTCTTGTTTTTATATAGCTCTATTGATTAAATAAAACACACACAGCATTAAAAATACTAAAAACATCCTGTCAGATAAAGTTGGGTTTTGCGATGGTGTTGTAACTAATCTGTCATGCAATGTTTGCTAGGGTTGTCACAGATAGAGAGATAGCGGTAATGGCAATGCTATCTGCGGTTCACAGAACTACCCTCCCCAAATTGCTACAGGGCTGGCTGTGACGAGGTTTTATACACGTGACTGCCAAGTGCCAACGTAAAACAAGAGGTTTGGAAGACTACGACGTATAGGTAGTACCAGAGGTTGAAAGGATAACGGTAACTTATAGGTACATCAAACTACGCGGATAATAGATTTGATTTGGTTAGTTACTTTGGAAAGAGTGTTCTTAATCAAAAATAGATTTGATTGAGACCAATTTATTTGATAGGACAGATGTCATCTTCTAGGCTGACTGTACAATTTTCCAATGATCAGAAAATACTGTTATGTATTTTTTTCTTCCAAATAAAGAATCTGTTCCTAAGAAGAAAACCTTCTGACTTCAAAAGAAAAGATTGCTGCCCTGAAAGTCGTAAAATTTTACCCCATTCTGTACCATTATTCTATTTCGAAAGACAGGATAATGGACTTATGCATAATTTCCTAAATTTCGTTGGTAAAAAACTAATTGTGAATGTAAAAGAAACTTTCCATACTCTCTCTAATATTCAGATTTCTAGTAAGCATAATTTAACACAATGCAATCTACGCTAATGAAACACCTGTTTCACAAACCAAGGCTCGTATTGTAATGTACCTACCCATATAATTGCTTAATTAAGATGGATTTAATTACGTTTCATAGGTAAAGGTAAGTACATAGTGGAGCACAGTACCTTCTAATACAAGTTCGAAGGAACAATAATCAATGTAATCAAAAAAAATTACAACTCACCATTTCCTGAAGAAAGAAGTCCTTACTCGAAAAGGTCTAGGGAGTTCTATACATTCGTCTATTAATATTTCCTAGATGTTCGTTTTAATTCAAAATTTATTTTATAAAACTTTTTGATTACTTTTTTTGGGTTTCCTTTTCAAAATTTACGTCTCTTACCTAGGCCTAATGCTAATCGAAAGTTTTTACTGTTTTACAAACTTTGATAATTTTTTCTTATTTAATCCGTTTTGACGTAAGTTTTAATAAGTAACATAGTAACAGTAGTATTAACTAAGGACCGTGGAGTTTGTTAAACCAAAATATAAATAAAACTCTACATCTTTTTTGTGTATCCTAATCCAAAATCCTACCTGTGTACAGATTTTATTCACCGTCAGTTTTCGTTTACTTTTCTGACATCTGCGACGAGGCACATATTAAAATGTGTTGACGTTTAGGAAATTATAATATTGAAAGCACGGAAATTAAAATAGCCAGTCATATCCCAGAGCCACAGGCATCGTGCAGCGTTGGCCCTGGCCATCTGGCTCCACACATGCCACGATTTATCTGGCTCATGATAAGGTAGGCTCAGTAACAAGGTGTCCCGGCCAACTTTTATCGAATTTTCCTCTCCGTTGTTGGATTTTGTTTCGGGCGAGTTGTCCATCATTAAAAAACTGGACATCTTGCCCACCCAAAACTTGGCCCGTGCCGCCTTTCACAAAGACCATCCTGAACTTGAATCTTCACCCTGAATATGTTCTGTGTCTACGGGCGGAACCATAGCCAAGAGTAAGGTTTGACGATACTGACGTATATTATATTATTTTAGTGGGGACGAACGCTACAAAAACTTCCCACTGGCCCCTTCGAGGACGAACGCCACTGAAAAACTTCCTCTGGTCCCTATGGGTACCAACGGGAAGTAAACTTCCCGTTGGTCCCCATCGGGGGCGAAGCGTGGGGACGAGCGAGAATAACCCATCATCATCGTGACAATTCATTTTTCTATGGTTTTTGGCACAGCATCGCAGCATTTCAGCAGCTATCGTGCGGACATGGAACTTTGCAAATACAATACCTACAAAAGTGAGACGTCACGATGGCGTCTCGATACTATCGTCAAACCAAACTCAGTGTTCAGATTTATTACTCAGAAGTCTGAATGTGTTTTGTATGGAAACGCTGATGTTTGTATCGGATCAAATTGATCAGTAGGAATGTAACAGCAAGACATAAAATACTACTACTGCCAAATGGACCTGACCAAACAATAAGATTGATAAGGAATGATTGGTATTTAGCAAAATAATTGGCTGGACTTATCTCGAATAATTAATGATATTATCTTTGTATAATAACTAAAAACGTCGGTATTTGCGCAGTTGAGTCTCATACGCATGTCAGCTGATCATCATTAACGGTTATCGTATAATTGGTTATTTAAAAAGTTGTCAGCTATAATAACTACCTGGCCACTTACAATTTACATAAAGTTAAAATGCATAATGAGAAAAATAATGAAGCGAAGTGTTTTCGCTGTTGAAACTGGTTAATAATTTATGTGATTTTGGTTTTCATTATTTTTGTTATAGCCGCAAAGTTAATTATGCGATTAGCATTAGGTAGGTCTGAATATGATTTAGCCATCTCCGTATCGTCCGTATATCCTATATCGTATATAGAAATAAATTAGAAATAGTATTTACAATTCACTAGATACGGATCTAGTGAATTGTAAATACTATTTCTAATTTATTTCTATTATTTTATTGTAATTTTCTGTGTGGATAAAGACTTCTGCCAGTTAAAAAACAAAAAAAAAGGTGAGTGGTATAGTGTACCTACCTCAGAAATTGTTTCCGTAAAACTGTTTTGGATGGCCTTGGCCGCGCAAGCGACCTAAGTCTATACTAATAATATTATAAAGAGGAAAAGTTTGATTGTTTGTTTGTTTGTATTGAATAGGCTCCGAAACTACTGGACAGATTTTAAAAATTATTTTACCATTAGAAGCCCACAATATTCCTGATGAACATAGGCTACTTTACACCGCGGTAAAATGCTTCATTCCTACGGTAAAACGGGTAATAGGACAACGGGTAGTAAGAATGCAGCTAGTATGTAGATAAACAAGATGAAAATGATGCGTCATTCAATAATTTTGGATCCATTTTTATCCAAATTAGATTAGAGTTGGAACACCTATCTCATTTCATATCTTTTTGAACATCTGCGTCATTAGGGGAGTCTGAGGGAATCTCAACGTCTATAAATAAGAACCCAATATCCCGGTGCGATTGGGGAACTGTCACAGAAGTGGCACAAGAGATTTCCCAAAATTCGAAGAAATTTCACTTATTTGTGTAAGGAAATTGAAATAGCGACAGGTGTTTACGGAAGTCGATGTCTTTTAAGTGATGGTGTTAGTTGAGTTTACCCTGTTTTCTTATTTTAGTATGGATAAATATTTTTTTTAGTAGTGGTATTAAAAATTATTAGCATGGACACCTACTTTTTCCATAAACATCACCATCGAGGTACAAAAGGTACTACCAAATTCACAAAAAGATATCCACACTGAGACAATCTAGTGAAGTTTCGCTCACATGATCTGGCTTAGTCGATACATCGCGAAAACCCAGCTCCATCGTGCATTTGCACAAATGAGTAGATCTTTTCCACTGACAACCTAAAAAGGAAGAACGTCCATAATATCCCCCGCTATAAAAGCAGACTTCGTTAGTTCTTTGCGATACCTTGCATCTCGTCACATAGATGCAATGTGTTTTGGCCCTTAGCGTAGTGAAGCCAATTAGGCGTGTTGTCGGAGCGCCCGCAGCGTCCCGCCGGCCCTCATCTGCCCAATTAAATCCTCCCGCCACCATTGCGTAAACCGCTTCAAACAAACATACACTTTTTACACCGCCGCCGCTAACAATACACCCTGTCAGACGCCGCAACAACTCTCATTCTATTCTTCAGAAGTTAACTATTGAGTTGTTAATTAATTTCGCGCAATATAATGGCCAGTTTGTTCCACAGCCGTATCTCGAGGCAGCAAAGGTGAATTTGAATTGAAACTTGCCTCGGGGCCGGCATGTACCGATGCCTCTTGTTTAATTACAACAATAGTGCCCCTAATGAGAGTTTGCGCTAATAAGCGCTGCAGAATGTAATCAACATGCCTCGTCGGTCTAATGAGCCGAGTTCCTGGCAAAAACAAGCGACGTCGACATTTTACTGTGGATTAATTAGGCTCTACCTCCACCGACTTGGTAGTCCCGGTTGTGCCGGAAGGCCTTGTTTCTAACTAGCTTACTGTTTTTCTCGGAACGTGCTAATACGAATACGCGCCTTATTTATCATACCTAGGCATCATTACGGCGCCCCCTTTGCGAATACTGCGAACATCGTATCAATCTCCTTTTACGCCGCAGTACAGTCTAACCGTTAGCCTTTAAACAACTTCTATTGACAACAAAGTACACTGGTGAACGTCGTTAACTTAAATAAGTACCTTTGATTACGTCGTAGCTACCCCATTAAAACTTAACGAGGGGCAACCCGGGGGAAAATAACTAACCCAATTTCCCTTTGCCGGGAAATCATTAAAAGTCTTAAAAGGGTCTTTTCATATATTTTTTAGCTGGGAGCGTACGTGCAAATAAACACATTTTTACATACTCGAACAAACAATTCTCCTAACGAGCCGGGAGCGCAGTAACGAGGTCGGGGCGCGGGCCTGGCGCGGCGGTGTCCGGCCAGCGGGCGTACGGGCCTCTGCAGCCATCTGCGCCGGTACCGTACACTCGCCGACTCGGCTTGCTAACCCACTCGGAGTTATTTCAGTGAAGCGCTGCTGGCTGTTCCTTCACATACAAGACAGTCTATTTTCACCACCCGCGCTTATTGAGTCGTTAATGCGCTACCTTTATCGAGTGCCGCGCAAGGAGTTTTGGGCGGCCTTTTTCTTTAAGTAGGTATACCATTTTAAGGTTATTTTATATTACCTACCAGAATTTACCTACATGAATTGTAGAACGTTTTGTTTGCAATTTATTTCATACAAAAAAAACTAAAAGACTTATTTTACTCCTAACTTTATTTCTATCCTACTAGCATACGTTCATAGACTGATATTTTTGTCGACTGTAGCATCGGGTTTCGTACGTTGACGCTAATTGGAAGGATACAGTCGGAAGTGTGTCTCGTTACTTGCCCTACCTGCCCCTAACGACACCAAGATTTATTAGAGCGTTTCCATATAAATTGACAGCCGAAACTTTTGCCTAAAGAACATTTCACACTAAGGGCACACATTTTTTCAGTCTTGACTAAAATAATACAGGTCTATCATCGACCTACTTAAAGCTTCTCCCAGACAGACGCAGAGTGCGGTGGCGGTACCATGTGCTGTCAAAGACGCGGTGGCGCGGCGGTACTATGTGTGTACAATTTTGACAACCTCTGTGGCGCAGCGGGCGAAGGTCTGCCTGCGACGCAGGAGGGTGCGGGTTCGATTCTCGCCTCGAGACAAATGTTTGTACGATCTGCAGACATTTGTCCATGGTGTTCTGGATGTTTTCTATGTATAGTAAAAAATATCTATCTATGTAGGTACTGTAATGTATTACCGAAGTATATCAGTTATCTAGTACCCATAACACAAGCTCTGCTTAGCTTGGGGCTAGATAATGCTGTGTGAATGGTCCAGCATTATTTATTTATTTACAATTTGACATCAATGGCCTCTCCCGGCGAGGCTTCATTCCCTTCCCATTTTATTACCATAGATAGGGGTAGGGGGGAGTGCTCTACCATAATAGATAGGTTCTAGGACATAAATATGTTTACCAAATGATAACGAATCCAATATAACCTCATCGTTATTCAAACCTGCGTCGATTTAGGTAAATTAATTAATAGATTTTCCAATTAGCGTAGGTAGTATGTTATGTACGCAACATAATTAATGGGTGTGGTTATTAGCATCGGGTACAATCTGATTCGAAACTCGTCGGTGATTATCTTGGATTGAGAAACATGGATGTGGCAAATGGATGACGCCAGCCACATTAGGAATTATGAGTATCGTAATATAAATAAAGCTTGATATCCATATTTAGCATCCAAATCCGCTTTGGTCTCGTTTTGAGAGTCCTATTCAATATCAAATCGTTTCAAATCGTTTATTTCTGACACAGTAAAATGTTTACAATATTATGTTGAGTCTGCAGGATCCCGAACTAGCCAAAGCTGTATTACAGGACCCAAGGCCTCTCTTAATAATTAACAAAATTGATCATAATTGAATTTTTTTTAATGTATCTTATTATATATAGGAACGTTTCATCATTCATAGTTATTTACTCAACTATTTTAGGAATGCTGGATATGCGTACAAAATTAAAAAAAGTAATTTTAAGAAAATTACGTGTGTCAAGTCAACCCTGCAACTGTTGGTGCCCGCGGGGGCGCTAAATGAATCGACTGGCCGTGGTCCACCAGCCGCCAAGCTGCACAATTTTTAAGTCTTCCTGTCCCTTAGTTCTCCTAAAAGAGTCCTTATCTAAAGCTCATTCAACATTTCCCCTGGCGCGCCATAACTACAGAAAATAAAACAAGATGGATTCCGCGTAATTGCTGAGAATATTACGGCACTGAGCTTAATTGTTCGCGACTTAATTAATTAAGCTTTGTTTGAAACTAACAGCAAAGTGTAGACTTGGCAATTCTAAATTGGATCTTGTAATTACCTCACCCTCCCTTTAAGGGTCTTCTTACTAGCCGCTATCTGTATTTGTTTTGTAATTTTAATTATTTTCGTGGACATTTAAATAAAGTAGACCCTTTGACAAACCAAACCCTGATAGGGCTGAACGGCACGGCTGGCTAAAATTAACGTAGTTATCTAAAAAATTCCATCAGATTACTACCTAAGCTTATCTATACGTATCCTTCTAATATAATAAAGTCAAAAGTTTGTGAAATCAGAATTTTTGAGGATCTCCAAAACTACCGAACAGATCAAGACGGAATTTGGCGTACATTTAGGGCAAAGTCTAACTTCTAAGTTATATATATCCTATTACCTATTATCTATAATAGGCTACTTATTATACAGAAAATAAGCGTGCGAAGCCGCGGGCAAAGGCTAGTATTATATAAAAATAAATCCCTATTTCCCTTGGTCACGGCATCACGCGTGAACGGCTGGACCAGTTGCGCTAATTTTATTTTTTGTTGTGGTTGTTATTGCCAGGAGAAGTTTCTTGTGAAAGAAAAATTAAGAAAGTTGGAAACCTAAATTTCCACGCAGGCGAAACCGCGGGGCGCAGCTTGTCATAAATAAAAAGGTATACTTTTGTTTATTGTCAGTTAATAATTCTAAGAGAATAAGAGCTAATTTATAATACTGAAACCTCGTTTCAACAGTCAGAACCTAGCTAATTAAATTAATTAAGTTCATACAACGCTAATTAAGACATTGAATTATTATTTTGCGTATCTTCCCATAAATCTTTGAAACAGAAAGCTGTTTGGTGTTAATTTCATTAACCGAGGCATAATAAAAAACCCTAGTAGGTAGGTAATTAAATGTGAGTTTAATAATGTATAATCTCTATACCTCTATTATTCATGTGATTGTGTGTGTAACATGTGCCATAGCACGAACGTCGTGCTAAAAGTTAAATAAATAAGTTACCTAACACCAATATGTTGGGTATCACACACAGTGTATTTATAAGTTTGAGAAACTAGTCGTTAAAGGGGTAGAGTCCGCGCAAATCCGTACGAGTTCTGTGAAGTTGGCTCCAACGGCAACACCTAACCGGAAATAAGGCGTTGAAGGGAAAGAAGGGGGTGAGAGGGGATCTGTTTGTCAAACCAGGGTTGCCAGCAAGAATTCTGGCGTATTTTTTATTGTTTAGCACATTTGGTTCTGCATTAATTCATTTTTCAATTCAAATATTTATAGAATATTTATAAACATTTTATACTTAATGACAGATTATTTAAAACCTAAAATGTTAGAGTAAATTAAACTTTTTATGTAACGCAATTAACCCAAGTTTTAAAATAAATTAATATGAATGTAGCAATTTTATTTATAATCTAGTGGGTAATACTGTCGTATCAATTTTGACTACAATGACACTGCAAAGTCTTTGACGGTTTTTCGGTGTTCGTTTCGTTGATTTGATAGTTTGTTCTTGCGATTTGGCGAGTATTCCCTCATATTAACTGTTTCTCTTAAACTTAAAATATGTCACAAAAACGTTAGGTATTTTGTCTCTAGTATGATCTTTGTGAAAACAAAGCATAGTTTTTAGTTCATAAAAAAACTACAAAAAATTTCAATACTATCTTTCGCACGGGTGTGAAGCTGAAGTGGGTCGCTGGTTGATAAATTTCTGTATTCTATTTGAATGTACTTGCGCACTTTTGCTTCCGTGCCTAAGATCACAGAGCTCATTAAGTTTTGCGATCACTGTACCTAACCGGTAAAATTAGATCGTTCATCCACCATGCGTGTTAAAACAAACTTCACCAGCTGTTCTCAGCAGTCTGTCTCAGCTGTGAAGTTGAGTAAAGATTCTTGTATTCAAAGCTGAGAATGCCATTACGTAGGCCATCATTACAGGGCCTTAATGAAAGACTCTTGTTCGCAATAATAATCATTACACTTGCTAATGAGCTTGCCATTAATATAACTTAATCTTACTCGTGTTACTATAGGAACTTTTTTAATCTATGCTATGCTATCCCGCTGCTGGGCAAAGAACTTTTGTTTAACGGATGCCCGTCAGTAATTATTTTTCTTTTACTTTCCCTCTCTAGAATCTGATATTTACAGTAAGCCTCTTTGCATAGGAAGATTTTGTTAATTTGTTTGAATTTACATAATGACTGATAATTTTTGCAACTCACTAGGATTTTTGGTGTAGAAGCATATTATGTACCTTTAAAAGATACATTAATTTTTTGAAGCGTAGTTGTGTTGTGACATACACAGCACAGCGAGTTTATGATTTTTAAAGTAATAAAATGATGTATATCGCTATTTTTAGGGAATCGATTGATATTTCTACGAGTGTTCAACAAGTTTTCATAAATATATTGACATGGTACTGTTATTATGTTTATTTCTTTGAATTAATCACGTAGGGATTCTCTGGGACCCATATTAAAGATTGCACGAACAGCCCTCTTCTGCAGCACAAATACGGTGTTAATATCTGAAGCGTTCCCCAGTAATTATTTAGCTCTACCTAATAATGATAACCTATGGGTTAAAAAAATATTGTCCGCAGTTAATAGGTAGGTAGGGACTTTTTGTTTATGGTGTATGAAAGTTGAGTTATTTAACTTATTTTGGCCTTTTATTCTTAGTATTTCGTGCAATCATCTACTGATTACAGTATATTAATAAATGAGTAGAAAGGAATAGGAAGGAACCTAGAAAATTTTCAATTCCCTAGTTTGTCTATGTTGTTTAGCAGTAGGTGATAATTTAGTTGCATACTTATTATGTATGTAGGTATCTACTTTATTAACAAAGAAAATTACAATTAAAGAATTGAAACAAATTAGAACTAGTACTTACCTATTTACAATTGAAACAGTTGAGCTAACAGCAGACAATCAATGACAATGTTGCAAACAATCTAGAGGTAGCTCAACAGATTTAGTTGAAATTGCTCAAATAGCATACACATACCTAGTCAAGTATTTATAGCTGATTCATATTATGTAGAGTAGTAGTAAGTTTTGAAATTTTATGAATGTCTTGTAAGAAAATCATATATCTACATAAACAACGGGTAACTACCTATATAAACTACGGGTACCTATATAATACCTATACAAATCATATAGGTACCTAAATGATTTTCTTATAAGACATATTAAGACTCACTAGGTTGTACTCAAAAATGTAAATGAATCTGCAATAATTAAAATAACAAGCGCGGGTGGTGCATGTGATGAGTTCGTGGGGTCGCATAATATTTCTCTAGGGTTGGCACTTGGCATTTGATGCATGCTTTCACTCTAGGGTTGCCGCATACGGTTTTCTACGGTCAACTGTGTCGTCAAAATACATCACACTAATATTATAAATTCGAAAGTTTGTATGTATGGATGTTTGTTACCTCTTCACGCCAAAACTACTGAAAGGATCGGGTAATTCTAATCCTGGCATCAAACATACTTTTTATCCCAAAAATCAGTTCCCATAGATATATCACCTATAAACGTTTCCATAGAAACAGCGCGTGCGAAGCCGCGGGCAGAAACTAGTATAATATACCTAGATTTCAAAAATATGAACTGCAAATCAATTCAGATAGCTCAATTGTTTTTATTGTAAATATTCTTTGATTATAATTTTCTTTGTCAATAAAAATTATTAATGTAAATAATTCCCCATTAAGTTTTTTTTCTAATACAATCTATAATTATACTTTAGGTAGGTACTAGATAAGTACAGTTTATAGAATTTTATCGCTAATTTGGATATTGCTAAATGCTGATAGATAAGGTGATTAATTATAATTAAAAGAGATTGGATTAGTTGAGTAGGTACTAGGCTTAGATACGATGAGGCTATGATAAGTACTTATAAAAGGGGATGGACAGACGGGCAGACAGACAGACGGACAACAAAGTGATCCTATAAGGGTTCCTATTTTCCTTGTGAGCTACGGAATACGAAACCCTAAAAAACGAATTTTATGCTTTTTTATCCCTGTTTGTAGTATATAGGACGATGGAAAGGATTAACTGGATGAATTTTACCAATATAATATCATTGTGAGCAGGTGCTAAATAGAGCTAAGGAGAAAAGGTGGTTATAATGAACACTATTCAAAACAGAAGAGAGAGAATGATTGTACATCTTATACGACATGACAGCTTTAGAAGTACCTAATGTCATAGAAGGAAAAGTAGAAGGAAGACGAGGAAGAGGAAGACCAAGAATTAACTATGTGAGTCCGATCAAGGAGCAAGCCGCTATCATGTCGTATAAAGTAGTAAAATAGACCGAGAAGGAGAAAAGTGGAGGAAATCGCATCATTGCACTGACAAGAGCAAGGCTCTTCAATTTATAATAACAGGTATGAATATTTACTAACACTTTGTTTGAATTAATAAGATAAGAATTTTATCTTTCATTAATACAAAAACGAATTTAATGTTATTTTTACCCGGTAGATATGAGTACCACATAGACCTAAGAATCTACGAGAAAGTACTGTCAGTTTTATTTACTCTTCGCGGTTACCGCTTAATTCGCGTATCATATGGGCCCCGTTCCCACAGAGCACAGAATAAATAAGAGTAAGTATCGAAGCCGGGTGGTCACGTATTCTTGGTAATTAAGCAATCAGCCAAGGGCGGATCCAGCTGTTAGATTAGGGGGGGGTCATACAGTCAAGATGGGCTCCAATTTGATTAAAATAATTAATTTATTTAGAAAGAAAAGGAAAATGTGAAAGGATTTTGGGGGCGGGGGATGAAGTTGAAGTAGAAGAGAAGAAGAAGTAACGAAACGGACCAAAAATAAACTTTGCTACTTAATTAAAATTCGTCATTTCCTTTTGACTTTACAGGACTCCTAAACATGTCAAATATTTCAAATGATTATAGTGTTAAAGTGGGAAATAATGTAGTCACTTTTATTTATATTCATAATTATTCTTATTAAATTACAAAATCTAGTTTTCTCTTTTGTTTTCTTGCAAAACGAGTAATTACTTCTTCCACCTCAATAGGTATTGCTTTGTGCACATGGAGAAGCGCTAGCCCAGCTAGGCGGTCTTCTGCCATGGAAGCTCTTAGCCATGTTTTTAGCCTTCGGAGAGTAGAAAATGACCTTTCTGCCGTCGCTACACTATCTGGTAGTGTTGCAAGAATACATAAATAATTTCTTACATTAGGATACATTTCCTATCACAATTTTCTATCAAATCCGGAATCGACTGTGGAATATTGTAATTACGCTGCCATTTTACCTTCCACAGCCGATATTCGTTTATAACGACAGAAGTTGGAGTATTGTCTAATAACAATTTGTATTTGTTAGCGAGTTCTTTAACAGTTTCAATGTCTTCATCTTCACTAGCGCAAATATAATCAACTTTTGGAATGCACACGCTTAGTTTAAACAAATTAAGTACTTCTGGAGACAGACGGTCCTCCAGGTCATTTATTACTGAGTCTAAAAGGGGGATGTATACCTACAGCCCTGCGGAAATACTCTTCAGCAGATTGATCAGGTTGGTTATTGGCTATGTGTGTTTGTCTTGAGACTATTCTAAGGCATTTAATCTCATTATCTAGTTGCTTAGCAACATCTTTTATACTACACCTGCTCGGAAAGTTGCCTATTACTTTTCCATGAATAGAATAGAAAGTATGTCTTTGCAGGCCTATAGGAAACCGGGAGGAAAAACTCTATGGAATTTCATTTCTCACGTGTTTTAGCGGGAGGAAAAAGAAAGTGTATGGAAATCCATTTCTAACGTGTTATTTTTTTTTTAATATCCTAAATGATCGGCTATGGTTATTTTCGTTCGGTCAAACGACAAAAAGTTTTTACTCCAAGTCCATTAGGCCTCCTCCGATTTCCGAACAATATTTTGAAAAAAGAACCTAAAGGCTGGCGCGGTCAATGAGGTTTTACCAACATCATTGGGCGCGGTAAGTTCAATTAATAATTAATTCTGCTTTTTATTTTCCTCGAAGGTGTAGTATAAAGCACTATTTATCACTCGGCAGAAAGTGCGATTCCTACCTCGTGTGTTTTAAGGCCCTCGGCTGCGCCTCGGGCCCAAAACGACACACTCGGTAGGAATAGATCACTTTCTCGCCTAGGTGTAAAATGTACTATTGCCTCTTCAAAAAGCTGTCTGAAGACTGTGCCTGCCTTTTCTCTTTTTTGTTGTAAGACACTCATTGTGTCGTTTATAGCGTCTGTGGATCAATTGAGCTTGATTGCAAAACTCTACTTAAAGATACAGTAGTACCTGAAAAATATAATATATTATACGTGTAATTAATCTACCTACAGTACGAGTTATTACGTGATACGAGCCTTGCCGTGATACAAACGATGATTTAAATTGGCTTTATTCAATTAAATACACAAAAGTTACTCATCAATATTTTTCAGGTCTTGCGTTCATGCATTAGTAAGAACTCAATAGCATAGTAAAAGTATCTTTATACGCACCTGAAACATCACTCAAACAGATAGATGTTATGATAAAGTCCGAACTGCGCAATGTCTGAAGTAAGCAATGCGCGTCACTGGCAGTTTTGTGATCTTTCCAAGTAGAAATATTTTCCAGAGCACTACAAATTTTAACTAAGTTTTCTCCTTGGAATTGTAGATGCCCATCATGCCTCTCGACCCAACGCGTCTCACAGATACCTTGCACTGTAGCTCCAAGTTCATTTTCAAATATTTGATGCCTCTTAGCGGATGCATTGGCAAATGCTAAAACTTTTCTCATCGTGCCCGAGGTGTGGCTTTGACTTGTGTTGGTTGAAATAATAAAATATCGGGTTTTTGCCTTTTTGGGCCTACCTAGGTAGTTACATTGTTTTCGTAATACGAACCCTGCACCTTGTGCTAACTATACCCAGTTTGCCATTACCACCATACACAGTAAGTAGCTAACTAGACTCAGCCAAAGGGGGGGGGTCATGACCCCCATGACCCCCCCCCTGGATCCGCGCTTGCAATCAGCCGACCAATCATCGCATTTTCCACTTACTCACCTACCTACCCACACGCACCTTTCCCAGGATTGGTGAGATTATGAAAGGTTTCGTAGGTTCACTCGGTGTTAGCTTTCAGAAGCTAACTAACAACCAAACTTAAGTTTATTCAGGAATTATATTATAGTTTGGCGTGTTTAAAAAACTTGTGAAAAAAAGTTATCTCAAATTCCTGAATAATATTGATTGTAGCAAAATATTGGGTTTGAAACCCGAAATACTTAGATCGCGTTATAATTCCAGTGTCTATTTAGTTTGGTACGTTCTGTACGTTAGCGGTGATGAAAAAGCGTAATTGATTAAGACGCTGCCCAAACAGCGACACCGTAGAAAGTACACTTTTTCGTCGCACCGTTAGCCGTTCTCCGACATATTACAAGCCCAAAAAAAAAACAGTGTATAGTCAAATGTATGGAAAAAAGACTTATACAAAAATATTTTATAAAACGATCTAGGATCTTGAAAAAAAAAATCACAAGAAAGAACAAGAAAAAAATTTTTCGTCTCGAAATGCTCAATATTTTGAGTGACAACCATTAATTATTCTAATACTATATGAAAGGAAATTTTATCAACTAAAGAAATATGTAAAAAGTTTTAAATAAATAAAACCATTAACATAATAAAACCCAAAAAACACATTTTTGTAAGGCGTTTAGCGAAGTAATTGCAAAAATTATAATATTTTGCCAATAGAATTTCAACCTTATTACTCAAACATCCCTTTCAATATATGCTCAAAATAGCTTCCACTAGCTTCATTCGGAGGCTGGATGCCTCCTCGGACGGACGTGAGGTTATGTAACTTTTTTCGCGATGACAGCTGGGTTCGACGGACGAATTACGATTTTCGACAACTTTTGTTTTGCGGGTTAAATGGTTCATTCGTCATTGAAATAAAGTCTATATTTGATTGAAGCTAAGCCAAAAGAAATTTGCAGGAATTTTATTCATTGACAGACCTACCAATTAAGTAGAATAGGTTTATAGTGGTTTTATCTCTGGTAGCTAGATAGGTAGGTACTACTCAACATGTTTACAGCACGGAAAGTATTGGTCGAGTTAAAATATGTTAAATAGGTAGGGCGATTTTGATGACCTTATATATAAATAAACAATGCTGAAAAATTAAAATAGGAGCCTACGTCCAGCAGTGGACTTATATAGGCTGATGATGATGAATTCACACATCATCACCAAGGCCAAAGCTAAGCAGAGCTTTGTTATGGGTACTTACTAGATAACTGATTTACTTAGGACCAACCATTTGCATTTTTTTTCTCGTAGTTCTACCAGTAGAACTACAGGCAAATTTAAATTACTCGTAGTTCTATCGGTTTGTTCTCTTAGAGAAGAGAGATTCTCAAAAGGACAGATACTCAAAAATAATAATTTACTTTAAATTTTTAATAACTCATAGAAAAACCTCAACGGAGCGGTTTGTCATAACTTTTTTGTTATTGGCAATATGTGTACATTGACATCAATATAATATATTTTTTTAGCGTAACAAAGAAGTCAAGTAAAGGAGATGTTTAAAGACGCTAAAAACGTAATAAACATGCAAAACAATTGTATTTCCAATGACAGTTGTCAAAATTATTGTTAATCACTCATGTTAATCATAATCACTCATGAGTTCTTGGAAGGCAGCAACATAATAAAGAATACTTTATATCGGTATGAATATCAATTTGGATAGCAAGGCATGGTCTGTTGTGGTTTTTATGATTATTTTGTAGAATTACAATCTAAACTAATACTATCTTCATGATTGTTGCGTTTTATTTCCGGAAAATAAAATTAATTATGTAAGCGAGTAGTACTAAGATTGTGTACAAAATTATATCCGTGAAATTCATCATTCAGCATTCCAACATTCACGTATTTTATTTTACGAATATTTTTATTAATATATATTTTTATAGTATCGATTTATAGATTATCTTTTAAAGGGAAATGTATACGATTCTACAACAAAACTACAAAAGTGTTAAAAGTTATCAAAAAATAATTTCAAACAATTTGTAAAACATATCCTTTGTTAAAAAGGCTTTTGTTTTTTTTTTTTTGTTAAAGAAATATCTTCAACGATTGACACTTTTGTAATCCATTTAGACCTCAGTTGTTTTGACTAAATTAGTATATTTTTTTAATGTATAAAGTATTATCATAATGGTCGGTGATATTGTCGGCACTTTAACATGCATGAAGATGATATTATTTTTTTAAGTGTTTCTGATTTCTATGAATAACTATCGATGAATGTAATTTTTATTATAATTGAGAAGCTTCAAGCGACATAGGTTTTATTAAGGTATTTTACATGCAACGATAGTAAAGCCGCGGGCAAATGTTAGTTAACATTACATTATTACCTTGTGATTGTGCTATCAACCAAAATAAAACAAAAGTTTGCCTCTTCTACAACAGATAAATTTTGCATAAGTCTATGTTAAAAATAAGCGCCTCTGCCGACCACATTTGGTAATATTGACATGCAATCTGACAGTCTTAGTTTTCTATGCACAGCGCCTTAACATTAAAATATATGTCTTTGGAAAACATACATTCCCACTTAAAATTAATAATTTTATTCAGCTGAGTGAGAGATTTATTTAAGACACTGTTTGTTTGTACCTAGCTAATAGATATTAATTAATGATATGCTATTATTTTTTATTGGCCATTATTAGCTAAGTATAGCTATTTAATTTAATTGACCATTAGGAATTAATGAACCTACTTATATTAAAAAGAACCTATGAAGGATATATTAGTATATTTAGTAATAGAAACAAACAAGATTAAAGAAAAACAAAAGAGGTTTGAAAATTGCTCTATCTTTTTAGTACTTGTATCAAACTACAATAAATATATTTTGGTAGTACCTACTGTAGGGAATAAATTCCTATAAGGAAAGCAAAAATTAAAATATTTAGCAGCAAAAAACTTACCGAAAATATAAATTATATTCCGGTGCAAGAAAACCCGAGAAGATACTCCAAAATCACCTCAAATCAAAACAATCCACTCAATACAGTCAAAAACCGTCCACTGTCACTATTATTTATCATTCGTGGTAGGCAACCAGAGATAGTTCAGAGGTGGTGAAGATCTTCGACTTGTGGGTCGCAATCGAGATGCCGGTATCACACGGGTAAAGTTTGCGAGTTCGCAACGTGTTTACGCGATCGCCCGCTCGTGAGGGCAGCTCGCGACAGAGTGAGTGGGCCAGATGAGGAAGCCGGCAGTGTTGCCAGCTTTGTACCTACTGGTGGCTGGATTACGGAAATTCTGACTCAGAAATTTTCAGTGCGGAGACGGGATTAGGTAGGTAAGGTAGAGCGTACGTAATGTGAGAATATTTATATTTTGAGAGGCATGTAGCTTAAGCATTGACATGGTTACTATACTGCTTGGTTTTTTAATATAAAAAGGTTTATGCTGGTTTCAGATTTGCCGTTTTGATGCGACCCTAGACTATACAATGCTTATAGCCGGTTGTTCGTACGTAGGTACGATGATTAGCTATATATGAACGATAAAATATCTCTAATCAAATATTCCTTTCTCTTGCCGAGTCATTAATTTATTAATCAATTTAAGGTACATATGATCAGCGTCCGAACAACCATTTTTTAGCTTTTTATATTAGAAAAAAGTTTTTCAAAAAACTATGCAACTGAGTTTCTCATTAAGATGGTGGAAATTTTTTCTACATTGGCAACAGAATAATTTATGAACCTTCGACATGTAAAATTGATTTAATTTTAACACTGCTTACGATCAAAATTTATCTATTAATAATATTAATAGATTGGTATAAACTTATCTGGAAAATCGCAGCTCTCAACATCTGATAAGAAAATTTAAAGACATGCAACAAATGTCTTTAGATTCCCTACTTAGAGAAAGGTAAATCTACCAAATTGCTATAAATGTGGTTACGTGGTTAGATTTAGCCAACGGGTCCTTAGTTGGCAACAGCGCCGGTTGGAGGGCGCCCGCGGGGTGGAATGGAACAACACTCTAATATAATGACAGGGTCGGAACACTTTAATACTCTAATTGAAAAAGTATACTCCACCGGCTTTTAAGTGTAATTAAGGTTACGCTTTCGAATCGAAAATGCTAAGAGCAGGATTAGGACGCTTACTTGATTTTATTAAGAATGTCGTTTGTGATGAAAATGACTAGAAAGACCTTAAAATCGGTGGAACTAAAAGACGTGTTTATCGACTTGTCAGCACATTGTATACGATGATAATGGAAACCCTGCCTTTAGGGTAGATACAGACAGGTACCTACAGTATTAGTCACGTAAAAACCCTTAGACAATCATTCAATTTGCTATGTTTCACAAGAAAATCGATAGGTACCCAATAAAAGTAATCGGCAAGAGCATCACGTGCCAGTACCGCTACACATCTACGAAGAAATATCACAAACACAACCTCGCCAGTAGATTTCGGCCTAAATTCAATTCCACCCCTTTTCTCCGCATCCGCTCGCGTAGGAAACCAATCTTCTTTACATTCCCTAGCCGACAAATTTATACACCTCCATACGTCCTCCCTAATGCCCAGAACCGAACCGGGCTGGAGAGCCAAGCTGGTCGACTAAATTATTAAGCGGCCGATCGTGGTGACCGCAAAGAAACGGCAAGTGTGACCGCCTAGGCACCGCTGAGAATTTAATTTCCACGCGCCCCTACCACCATTGTCCGCCCAGTATTTCATTACTCCAGCTTTCTATTAATAAATCACTCTTCGCCAGTTCCGTTTAATTACGTCCCGGATCCGGTCGTCTGATTACACTTTCATCGAACATCTAATTAGTAGTGCAGTCGGGAGGCAACGTGTGTATTCGTTCTTTGTTCGAGATATTACTCGGCCTATATTACACGAGGCACACTTCCTCCGCGCTAAGTTCGAAATGAACGAACTTTGATTAAAATCGACCGCTGCACTGTCGGCTAGTAAGAACCTACCGGAACAGTTCATTTTTAATTAAAAAGCCAAGACATGTTGCAAGTTATGGAGACAGAACTTCCTTTTACTTTCATTTATGCATGTGGTACTGCATAAACCAGTCAAACCATAAACCTCTTAATAAAATTAAAAACAGTAAAAAAATCGGTGTAACTTTTTTTAAGCGTCAATTACAAGGGTTTGTCAGCTTTGTCCTTTATTGCAATGAGAGTAATATCTTATTGTTGGTATTGTATACTTTTATCTTGTATTAATAAGTTTTCTTGACCGATATCATATCGAATGTACAGTACCGTTTAGATCGTGAGTCTTTTTTTTTATTTCCTGAGAAGACTGTGGTCGGTTAGAGAGGGTTGTTACCCAGTGCCTCAAACTCTATCCCCTCGCAAGTGCAAATACTCGTACAACAACAGTATTCAACATAATAAAAAATAATAGTGGAAAAAAGCAAACTGGATAAAAATGACTGAAAAATAAACTGTAGAGTGCCACAATTTATATTTCATTACCTGAAAATCTGCACCTTGCTATCTATATATATAAAAGAAAGTCGTGTTAGTTACACTATTTATAACTCAAGAACGGCTGAACCGATTTGGCTGAAAATTGGTGGGAAGGCAGCTTAGAACCAGGAGACGGACATAGGCTATGTTTTATCCCGGAATTACCACGGGAACGGGAACTACGCAGGCGAAGCCGCGGGCAGCAGCTAGTATAGTCATAAAATAAGATGATACCGAGGCTCTTCGGGTTTTTTTAATTATCTGAGCGTCTGGTCGAAGCGACGCGTGACCCGAGAGCTGGTCAGTATCTGGCACAGCGCATCAGTATTGCCATACAGTGAGTACAGTTCTCTATCTACAGTTGAGCTACCTGTAGATTGTTTGCAACATTCTGCAGTTAGCTTAATTCTTTCAATTGTAAATACTAGTTCCAATTTATTTCTATTATTTAATTGTAATTTTCTTTGTGAATAAATGCTTCTTTATCTTCACATTGTAATGAATCATACTACAGTAAAAAAAACCGTTTCTCCAGTCAGGGTTCCCGGGAACGACCCTTGCGGGACGGGGCCGGGCCAGTTTAACTTATTGCCACGGTTAACGAGAATACGCCGTTGTGCCGGCGAAATTGAAGGATTTACTCGGCGGCCCTCCTTTATTAAACGTATTGCACACACATACACACGTGCCCTTACTACACACAGAGAATTATGTGTTGAGCTGTTGCATCACTTGAATGATGTGTAGGAAATGAAGAGACTAGAAAATAAAGAGGTTTTATTGTAGAAGTCAATAGACACCTGCACATCATCACGTGAGATCGAAAAGCAAAAAAGGTCTTATTATCGGCATTTCCGGAAACAGTCTTTCCCCGTCGAACAATGAAATCGAACAATGAAAAATGGCAGATTTATGCTAGCATAGCTTAATCCGTCTTAGCCACTACTGAAACCGATGACCAATATTCTCCAATATTAGAGTAAGTGGTCGACGGGTATTTCTGCCACAGTGAAGGTTATAAACAGAAGTATTGCTACTTCTTCTGTGGTGCCGAAATTACATTTCACATGACTCGTAATAACAAGGGCGGGCGTAAATCACTGGCGTTATTAGTTTCTCCCGTTACTCTAGCTATTTGTCAGTTTGTATCGATCCGAATTACTTGGCAGGACACCCCGGTGTGACACCTTGGAAGCATAGATAGTTAGCTAAGGTTTATATACATACTAGCTGAAACCCGCAACTTCGTTAGCGTGGTAGATAAGATTACTAAAGGACACATCAGTGAACGTAAAAAAAATCATATTACACCTGCTCAGAAAGTTGCCTATTCCTTTCCAAACATAAGGTAGAAAGTACCTACGTCATTGCAGGCGTACTGAAATGCGGGAGGCAAAACTCTATGGAATTTCATTTCTAGCGTGTTATTTTTTTTAATACTCTGAAACAAAGATCCTATGACTACGTTCCGTAGGGCTATGAAATATCAGCCGGTAGCTATGGTTATTTTTATAATAGGTCAAACTACAAAAAGTTTTTACTCTGAATATGCATATGACATCGGCCTCTTCCGTATTCGGGACACTAATCTATTGTTTAAGTCAGGCTATATTGAGGTATTATAAATGAATGCTTAATTTTATCTTGATCTGTTCTGGAGATCCTAGGTAAAAAAAAATCACATATCACAAACTTTGGCATTTATAGGAGGATAGGATAGGATTTACGGTGTAAAAATTATACTTTGAACACTTCACGAATAGCTTCATAAAATACTACCTAATTTTATTTAATTATGATCAGCAAGGAGGTGATAAAATATAGATGACATATTATTTTTTACTTTGACATGTATCATTCATTGGGCGGATGATTGGGCGGGCGGGCGGCGAACGCGACTCTATAAAGCGGACTTCCTGTAAGCTAAGCGTATCGCCCAAAGTTTAGCAATATACGCGCGCGACAGACTTTTTATTAAAAACTATTCTCACATTTTTAATTTAAACTTGTTTTCAACTAAAACTTTATTTTAGCAATAAAGGCGTGCAATTAGTGAGGCTGTCCCCGTCGACTTCACCTACTTTCCTTTGGTTTAATGAGTGTTTTTTAATAAAGCTCGGGCGGTGCAAGTTTATTAATTTAGTAACTCGTGTCACGCTCGCAGAGGTGCGCCCTCCCCGCCCACTAAGCGTGGACATCGTTTTTTATTAAAATGTAATGAAACTTGTAGATACTACTGTCTGGCATGCAGCAGCTCTTTACTTTTTCATATGCAATGCGCATTAATAGCTTCCTATCTAGACCTAGCTTTGTTTTGGCATTCTAAAGGACATAGCACACACATACCATCCACACTCGCTGCCGCACAGCACCATATTACGACGTATTTCATAACCTTTCACCGAAACAGCATAAAATAGCCTGGTCGCAGTAAGCGAGCTTGTCGGAACCTAGCCACAGTAGCCACTCGTTGGATAACTTGACGGCTTCCATACCGCAAGCTATAACCGCTTGATACGATGTTACGGCTTTTTGCTGTGCGTACGTGAACAGAGAGCTTGCAGTCGTGGTCGATTGGAGGCAAAGGCGTGCAGTTGGTGCGTGAGCGGTGCGGCCTATGTATGCGAAAACCTTAAGTCATAACTTCATAAGTGACAAGAAGCTTTTGCATTGCAGATAACCGCACACCGAAATACCAACACAATTGATGGAATGAAAAACTAGCCGTAATGGAAAATCCGTGCTGATGCAATCTGCCGCGGCTTTTAGACTGAGCTCCGTTTTCCACTTAGTCGTGCGACTGCGGCTCGCGTTTTAATAGCTTTCAATTATCTACGTTTCTGTGTTTACATTTAGATACCTACCTACTTTAGTTTATGATTGGTTGTATAATGTTAGTTTTATAATAGTTATTATATAGGCTGCTATGTGGTGCTGGCTTAGATTTTGCACCACTCCAACTCTTCCCGCGGGTGTCGTAAGAGGCGACTAAGGGATTTTCACCGGAGATGAGCAGGAGCGCCCCCTGCAGAACAATTCTACTACCAAACTGCGATCCCCAACCCGCATGCCCAGCGTGGGGATTATGGGCAATACCCCCCATGAGATAAAAGCCAATAAGGCGCTTATCAGGGAGAGGCTGAGTCCAGCAGTGGACCAATACAGGCTGTTGAAGTTGAGGTATTATAATGGATCAGTATTATATTAACTGACTAACTAGACTGTACTATTATTATAGTTATTTATTTATTATTTATAGTTGCCAACAATATAATAACTTCGTGAATTACTAGGAGTTAGATAGGTTAATTCATTTCGCTGTTCTGTTCATTTGTTGAAAGAAGAAGAAATACCCTACACCATAAGTTATTAAGAGTACACAGAGTAAAGGCCATTTGAGATAATAAAGCTGAAAAAATAATGTTTCAACTAATGGGGAGGTGAGGTCCAAAATAGTCGCTGACGGCCGGTCCGTGGATCACGATCACTCGGCTAAACACAAATCAACAGCGATTCTCCATTTGTTAGACACGGGAATGTAATTATGGCCGGAACACTTGGGGGAGGTATCGCCCGGCGTCCCTAGATGAGGTGGTAGTCGGTGGTAGCGCCCCGTCCAAGCTTTTACGGCCTAGTGATGTCCTAGGTTTTACAGGCTATTATGTCCTCCGAATTTCGGCCACGGTGGGCATTCTCAACGGAACTAGCCATGAGCGTAGGACGTATAATAGTGAACATGTGTGTGCAAGCACAGCTGCACCCTATTCTCTCACTCTTATAATCCTATGGGCGGCAGACCGATATGATCAGAGAGAGGTCAGCCGCAGGACCAACGGCTTGCTCTCCGAGGCACGGTAGTAGCACTGCCTGACTCCGGCCGGGCTGTTATTATAAATGTAGTTATGATGACCAAGGAATAATATTTTCTTTTCCAAGCAGTTTGGACTGGACAACCAGTTCGCGCTTTGGAACAGATTCCTCTCCATTTAATCTATAAATATAATCTAATCAATTTCTTCCATTTAACATTTTATCGAAAACATTCGATGAAATGTTAAAAGGTGCTGCCGTAAGCTATGTTAGTATCATCTACTAAATCTTTAAAGTGGTACCTTACCTAAATACCTAGGCAGGTATAAGCTTGGTATAAAACCGGGGCCTATCACCAGGTCAGAAATTGACGTTCCGAACTCGAAATTTATCTTTTGTAAGTGTAAGCAAGCTTAATGATATCTAGTAGGTAGGTACCTACTCGAAATCTTTTCCCATCACTAGTGCAAATCACTTACGCAGTAACTAACAGGGTAATCTGTGCGTTCAATTAGTGATTCGAAAGGACAACGATTGTTACTTTACTAACGAACGAGCTTACATTTCTGTTTTTCCTCCTTTAATTTATTAAAGACAGTCTATTTTACAGTCACTGAAATATTTGAGTTGGAGTTGAACAAAATGCTTTGCTTTTTGTATCGAAAATGATCCTTCTAAATCGAAATCCCTCAAACGGAAACGTTAGATGGTCAAAGCCTTCTAATCCCTTATGCATGTTCTTATTATCGAGCAAAACTAACGAGACAATAGTGGGTAAGGGGCTGCAGTAAGTGGCTACAATAAAGCTCTCGGTACATTAAGCTTCCGCCAGCACGGCCGTTAGCGAGATAACGAGACCCACTGCCCGTTCGGAACATAATTTATACCGTCCGAGCTCGTTAAAAACTTGTAAAGACGCACATTGTTAGTACGGCCAATATTCGCTTCAACATTGTTATATTATGAGCACCTACTGCTGGTTAGATTGTAGGTATACATATGTCCTGAAGACATGACCCTATCCGTTGCAAGTACCAATTAGCCACATTTAGCGCGGAACCAGACAGGTCTAAACTAAACCATCACTGGGAACTTGCCCTACCACCGAGCCTACCTTTGGTAGGCTAAGACGAATGCACATCAACAAAATAGTGCCGCCCTATTTTACTTTAAAAAAATTCGTAGTTTGACGAATTCATAATGAATCATAAGGAACAGCAACGTTTCATGCCCTAACACATTCGTAGTTCCCTAGTGCCATTTCGCACTACAAGATTTATATAACTACTAGGGTAACATGAACATGGAACTACATATTATATTTTAGTTAGAAATATTAATTAAATCAGTTATTTAGTACCTATCATACATAACACAAGCTTTGAGTAGCTTACTTTGGGGCTAAATGGTTGCTGTGTGGATTGTCCAGCATTATTATTATTATTAGTTAGATCCTCTTTTCATCTAGGAACCTACTTCGCCATAATTACCCAGTATTTTATCTATTGTCCGTCCTTTCTCATTACAAGCTGCGCGGCGAAATGGGACCGAGTCTGTTATTAGAGTTCCACAAAATTAATGAAGAAATGCCTCCATTCTTTCCTTAATAAATTAAATTCCCTGGGCGATTTCCTGTTACAGGAACAATGGAAAGGTAGTAAAATCTACTAAAGCTCTGAATAGTTCTAAAAGCCATGAATAGTAGTCATTTTTAAATGGCGGTCGACAGTAGGGAGTTACGGAAGGTTTTATGGCTGTTTAAAATTTTCAATGTTGCACACGTCTCGACCAAGAAAAAGTTTAATGGTGTCCGGAACCATTGATGCGTAGGTTAGATTTGTACAAATCTGTTAAAAGCTGTATAATATTTTTGCAAAGGTGGTCTGGTAAGGATATGAAGATCAAAAGGCAAAAGTGTCCTCCAAACGTAGAGCTGGATCTCATTCTATCTAGAAATCCGAGACACTTCGGTGTTCTACGTATTGATTATTACATTCGTAAATACCTTTTTTCAAACAAACTAATTAGAAACAAAATCATCTGGAACCGTGGAGTGGGTGCTTAAGCTAACCGTAGATCGGTTCTCGAAGGGCTTTGATTAAAAATGCCAATTAAGATTACGTGGTTTTATTTGACTTTAATCAAACACTTAATTAGGGCTTTGGATAAGGGCTTTTTAGACACGAGAATTAATGTGGTTGAGTAATCTACAATATACACCTATTTTAATATTTTAAGAGGTAAATAAGTGAGTTTTTAATCGCCTAATGGATGATGAACAGCGGTACCACGTATTCATAATTTAAGTTTAGTCGCTTTTTGTTCATTGACTTTCAGCACTTTCCAAATAAGTTTTTAATGTTAGTTACTTAAACAAAACTAAATTTAGTTTCTTTAATAATTTAAGTGTTCAAGCTTTATCCGCATCTCCTGGTTTAAATAAACAAACACACGAAAGCCAAGACATATCTTACCCATTTTAGGAGCGCCGAAGTAACAAATCAATATTTGGAGTGAGTGCTTTTTCGTGCTATGGAGAAGCTTTTATCTGGACAACGGTTGGACGTACAAACAGAGACATTCACTTCACTTTAATATATCACTGCGTCACTCCATTTGTGCACTCATACCCACCGTATAAGTGAAACTGGATATGTGAAGCGCAGTTTTCTTTAATTTCAAAAACAGATTTTTCTTCTATCGATAAATGAATCTATCATGGATATATTTTAGACTAGTTTATGCCCACGGCTTCTTACGCGTTGTTTCTATGGAAACGTTTAAAGGTGATTTATATCCCATGGGAACTGATTTATGGGACAAAAAGTAGCCTTTGCTTGATTCCAGGATTAGAATTACCTGATGTGTCCAAATTTCAGCCCGATCCATTCAGTAGTTTTGGCGTGAAGAGGTAACAAACATCCATCCATCCATCCATCCATCCATCCATCCATCTATCCATCCATCCATCCATCCAAACTTTCGCATTTATAATATTAGTGTGAAGTGTGATGTGATGTGATAGGCTACAATCTCATCTGATCGTAAGTGACAGTGTAGCCGACGATACTAAATTAAATGAATCATCATCATCTACATCAGCCTAGACTAGTCCACAGCTAGACATAGGCCTCCCTTAGCGCCATAGCGCCCTGTCTTCAGCTTGCCACATCCAGCATCTGCCTGCAGTCTTTCGCAGCGTCCTACCTGTCATGACCTATGGAACAGGAGGCCTATTCTAATTCTCCAACTACGTTATTGCGTGTTTCGTTTCGGTCAATTGGTACTCTAATACACCGAATTACCAATAGGTATGCACAAAAAAACGAAAAGTAATACGCAATTGCATATTTTGAAGGATTAACATATGTCTCCTGAGACGTGGACACTCACAGTAGGGCTGGTCCACCAGTTCAAGGTCGCTCAACGAGCTATGGAAAGAGCTATTGACTAGTAAACCTGGAACAAATATTTGCAGATCATACAAACAATTGTCGCGCGGCGGGAATCGAAGCGCCGTGCATCACACCGCCACCACCGGCTTCTAAGGTCGCCAAATCACGACGCTTTATTCCAGAAGTCACCTAACTGACCTAAGTCTTGTCTTGGAGAGACCTAAATCATAACAACACTCGTAAGTACAAAACTATTCCCGTTGACAAACAGAAGTACGTTTCCTATATATAAATGTTAATTTAACCAATGCATACAGCAATACTAAGTGGGACTCCACCGCAAGCGTTAATTATTATCTGTGGAGTGCTCTTTGTTTAGTTACCAACTCTAAATTAGTTTTCGAAATGGATCATTCGCACCCCCACCCCCACCCGTTCGCTCTGTTTTCAGTAATTGGAACGTTTGAGATGACACCACTCCACTGACTCTAATCACTTAACAGGGAACTTATGTACACGCTCGCACTCAAAATATGTACTATAAACTGAGATTGCCTGTAGATTATGATTGAGGAAATTATTAAAGCTTTGAAATTAGCTTTGCATATGTATGGGAGTAATTTAAAGCCAGTTAATTAGAATAAGGGACTTAAGTTCATATTTTCAGGACTTATGTTCGTAATTTAATGAGTGGTAGGTATATCAAAAGGAAGTATAACAACCAAGTGCAACAGACCTACTGTTTATGTCTGCAAAAACCCTCTAATGTCACTTTTGAACTATATAAGCCACTAAAAACTAAAAAACTTGTTGTTTCAATTATATGACGAAAAAAGGTTGGTGTCTTTCCACAACACAAACTAGGTTCGTAGTTAACCCTTTCACATCCATACTTAATAAGCACTCTAATTTCTCAACACACACTTAATTGGAACACACTTAATCTTTTTAATAATAAAAATAGTGGATTTTTTGCTGCTTTTTTTTTCTTTTCGAAAAAGACTATAGTTTCATGAATCGTTCGTGAACAATACCTACACTAACTAATAGGTAAACTAAACTTTCTGTAACAAATCTTAATTTTCCATCAGATACCTTTTTGTTAATGAAAAAGCTTTTTAATATTAATTATCCTATCTTTGTTTTATTTCATACACTTACTGTAAGTAGGTACCTAAACACTTTTCAGTTCCTGCATTAAGTCGTCAACAATTAAGGCTCATTAAATTTCATTAGTGGAATGGTCCCGAGGCGAGTGGCAGTGGGCAATCATGGGCCCTAATAAGGACCACTAGAGGGGTACTAATAAGGAGGGTACCCCGCGCTGCTACCCTTAGGAAACAGTGGATTTTCTACTGAGCTATTTCTATTGCATCGTATTTAATAAATTAAACAAAAAAAAGTTATATAAATTCGCGTTCAAGTTACTAACCCAAAACTCGAAATGGTTTTTTTTTTAGAATTTACTCAAAATATCATGGACTGGCTATAGAGGCAGAGTAAATAACAAATCTTACATTAAATTTTGTACCATTAAAACCTTGTGAGGTTTGTCTCGGTACTCACATTTGGTTTGACTTTATTTGTAGTCTAAGTTTAAGTAATAATACATGTATAACTAATTTAGGCCTACCGTACTGCATCGGCTTTAATGTTCACTACCTCTCGCGCGCGCAGGGTTTGCGCTAGCCTCAGCGTGCGTTGTGGTACTAAACATCTATTTAACCAATAATTGGAGCACGTACGAAAGATATTAGTTTAGTAATTAGTTTTTAAACATCAACATTTTTAGAAACATTACCAGCTCTCCGAATAGCTTAAATACCTTTATTGGATAGGAGTTTGTTGGTAAGTAAAAGGTATTTCCGCCCACAGTGTAAATTCATACCATTAGGCCTAGCACGGGGATTGTTGTCTAGGTTAGAATAGAGAAAAATAACGTCACATCGTCATATATCGAATGCGTAATATGTTTGAAACTCATTCCTTCAACTTACGCAATGTATGACTATGCGATGTCATTCTTCTCTATTCTACCCTAGACAACAATCCCCGTGCTAGGCCTACAGGATATCCATGTGTGTACCCATAACCACCCTTCCTAGCTCCGGCCCCGTGCAAGAGGGGCAGGGGGCCCGCTTAGACGGATAATCTTCAGCTGTCAGCCGCTAATGCGTTTTAGAGTACGTAATTTGAACCGTCGAGATCCCTGGTAATTAACAGCCGCAATTAAGCTAAGTGATTATTAGTAACTAGTTGCGTGTGTATGAACTGAGATGACGACATTGCGTTTAGTGGAATCGCGTTGAGATTTGTATATTTACATGTTAATATCTTCTTCACTTCATTAGCTCAAGATATTCAAACTTATTTGTGAGATACACCAATTTGCGTAACACTTCCCCAAACGAAAAAAAGTCTCTAAGGAAACGAATGAGAAGTGCTAAGGTATATGTTCTACTTATGTTGCCAATAAAATGTAATTTGAGTGAAGATTCACACGAGAGCGAGTGAGGGCTTTATGTCACTTCAATTTAGTTTGAGTAAGTGCCTCGAGTAACCCGGAGGCGAGGTAATATATTCCTATACATACATAAGTGAAAACATTTTAAGAAGCTCCACGGACCCACTGGATCACCCCCGGGGTTAGGGCCTAAAAGCACTATCTCGAACCAAAGCTTTACAACTCTTCTCAAATTCAACTTACTTTGCTCTGTAGGTGCCCACACGGAATGTTATTCTGCGACCATGTGTCTTGATACTTGAGTTTCGGATTTACTTTTGGATAAACGTCGTATCCGTAACGTAATGAAACAAAGAGTTAACTTGTGAAAAAAGTTTGATTGGTTTGATGGTCAGCTCACAATCATTCTGGATTTATTGTTAAAACTTGAGTATAACTATTGCAAGGCGCGTTAATGTCTTTGGTTAGTAAAAAGTGAAGTCTTTTTTAATTTAATAATTTTTCTTTAACGAAAGGCAATCGGCGAGTTGATTTGCTGCATCATAATGTAGAGCACAAAAGCTTCATAAACTAATTTAGATATTTTGTTTCCTCTACCTATACCTCAACTCTCATTTTGTCATCTTTCAGCCAACCCATACAATCTGCATCATTTTAATTACCTATAGAGTACTTACCGCTTTGCTTTACTGCGGTGCTTTAAACGTACCTACTAGGGACGTTAAAAGCACCAAGACGCATCCATTGCAGTTTTCCTAAATAGAAAACACGTAACGAATTCAAGTTTAGTGTCGTAAGGATAGAGTCTAAAACTCAAAGCCGTGTTCTGAGGCATACACCAACGTTGCCCCTGACTTGGATTGCCCAGAGGTCTTGTTAGTCAGACTACTCCAAGTCTCTTCAGGGATTAAGTGCAAGCTTTTCCGATAGATACCTACTACAATGCCAAAAAGTAAATCTCTACATCGAAAACCACAGCAAAACTTTCCTTTGTCTATGTCACGGCTCACGAATACGGCTATGCTCGATTTCATACAAAAATAAATTGAAAAGTTTTGACTTTAATTCCGTTTTCAAGCCGCCTCTGTCATTCTAGCCGGCATGGCGGAAGCGAATCTCGATGTTTTGTAATGGAGCTTTTTAAAATGGAAGTCGAACTTTTGTCAGACACTTTTAGCCGCGCCGGAGATACATTTAAGCTTTTTAACTTTTCCACTCCGGTAATGTATCCACTCCGCTACGTCTGTAATAGAATAGGTAGGTAGGTACGAATGTGTAAAAGTGTTTTTATACGGGTTTATGGATGGAGCAACTTTTATTTGTCCATTTCCTCAGTCGCTCTCAATAATCCTGGCAAAGAGCTTTATCCGGAGTAGCTTTTTTTATGTTCGACGACAGTATAAACATTTTGCCTACGATCCATTAAGTAAGTGCACTCTGGTCACCACTCGGCGCTGCATTAATATTGCATTTCTAACACCGTCCTTTTCCGATCTGGATCTGGACTGCAGTCTGGAGTGTGATGTGACGTTAGAGAACCTAGGTACCTACTATGTATAAATAGTTATAATAAACAGCAGGAATAAATAAAGAATAACTTCTATGTATACCTACTCCTCAGCGTGTGCATGTTAGATCTTAGCCCTACTCTACCTATAGTACCGAAATCCTCATATTTTTGTGGTAAAACCCTACATTTTCGAATTAAAGCAAATCTTTCAAAATCAATAAGTGTTTGTAGCTAATGTAGGTGCTTAACGAGGCTCGCACGGGGGCTGAGCGGATCAGCAAATGGAGTGCTCATGCATAATGTAGCACTAGCTGAGTGTTGTTTTGAAAAGCATTCTGAATTCGTTCTACTCACACCAGGTGATGCCCAACTCCTCATGAAACATTAAACGGCTGTCATTGTAATGTAAGAAAGAGGACGTAGAATTTGATTTGAATGCCTGTGTAGGTAGGTACATACTTGTAAGTAGGCTCTACATTTTAGTAAAACCGTGAAGGAAAATTATGTGGCCACTATATTTTTTCAGAATCCATTTAAATACCTTCCTTCATAATGAAACGGCTTAGCTGTAATATTTCATCTATGACTATCTTACTAATATTATGATTATGAAGCCGAAAGTTTGTGAAATCTGAATTTTTGTCACCTAGGATCTCCAAAACTACTGAACAGATCAAGATCAAATTCGGCGTGCGTTTAGAGCAAAGCCTAACTTAGATAATAGGCTACTTATTATTCCGAAAATGCGAGTGCGAAGCCGCGGGCAGAAGCTAGTTAATAATAAATTTTAAACTATGAACTTACAGCGCTGAATGCCAAAGAAAGCCATTTCTACTGAACAGTATACACAAGTACCTACCTACTACCTACCAGGAAGGTAAGTTTAGATATACCTTGCTAGATGGGGTTTAAGCAAAATTTCTATGATCCTTACGTAACTTTATTAAATGATAACAGGAGATAACCAGCACCTCAGAATTAATTAATCCACTCAGAGATTGCATCTAAAAGCCCGACTGCCCCGCGCGCCCCCTTACCGACATAGTAGAGACAGGTTCAAAGTAGCGCAAATCCTGTGACTGAACGACCCTCACCTATTGCAATCAGGTACTTATTTAAGTTACTCTGTACTTACTTCCGTGTACGATTTTGCATGTGGTACGATTTCCGTCGATTACGTTAACAACCGTGGTGCACGTGTGCACTATTAAATTTTGTTATTAAACCTGTACAAAAGTTACGTGTCCATCCAAAGGTTGCCTGGAAGAAATTGAAACGCTTTTAGCAATAAGGCCGCCCATTGTGCAACTGGTTTTGTGTTTTTTTATTTTATGTTTTTCTTTATCTTGGTGTGCAATAGGTAAATAGTATTTGTATTGTATTGTATTGTATTGTTTTGCGCAAAATTGTTGCGTACCTACCTAGACAATATTTTGCATTCTAATATTTTACTGCGTACTTTTTATGTACGTTGAGGTGGGGGGACCGTCTATAATTTTAATTTTGTTTCCATTTGTTGACACCGACCGTTGCAGCGTTGGCCGGGCGTTTTAGAGAGGCGTGTGTACCTTACCTACACAGGTAAACGACAATTATATCATGTTTAGAAGTCTGAATGGATGGTTAAATTTTTACCTCTTCACGCCAAACCTACCAAACGGATCGAGCTGAAATTTTGCAACGATGTGGGACCTAGTTTAATAACATTACAATAATAAACTACACTAGATTCCGATAAAGCGCTTGCGCAGTTTTACTGTATGAGGACTTATATTAACATACTGAAAGGACCGTTTACACTGGCCCTGGGTCGATCCGTTTCCAGCCACTTAAACTTCACGCGGCGCGCTCTAGCTTCCGTTTTAATTACAAAATTAATTCAAAATGTAATTAAAGTTAACAATAAGGCTGCAAACAATTGAAGTTATTTATGTTAGTTTATGCTTTATGGCGAGATGGTAAATGCGAATTTCTCAGGCTCTGAGGTAGGTAGATGAAGTAGATTAAAGGCTCAGGTTCTATCAAACTTTAGCTTATATTACTTTAGATAGGCAGAGTCCAAACTATTGTTTTATAAAAGGACATTTACCTATGCTATGTGAAAACGGATTGTTATAAGTTATTATAACTCAGTTCATTATAGAAATGAATCTAAAATGGCGGTGCTTATCGTGTTAACACGCTTGCACACTAGTGCCGTCTATACTCACTCTCGCGCGTACCGCTGCTGGCAGAAAAAATATTCGTTCTTATATTTTTACCAACATCATAATACGGGTCCTCTTGAAATTTTGTTTTCTACGTTGTCACGTGTACAGAAAGAGAGAAAGAGAAAGGCCTTTCATCCCAAAAAAAAGTTCCTACTTTTATAGATAAAAACAACAATAACGATCGTATAAGAATTGATGGCACCAAATGTCTTTAAAATTTTCATTTTAAACGCGGGCAAAGCCGCTGGCACAATCTAGTTTGATATAAAATCGACACGGTCATGTTTATATTATTTTGAATTTGAAGAAAAATCTTCGACTTGCAATTTTATTTGCTAACTGTACTATCTGTCAACGCAAGTACTACAAGCCGCCATTTTAGATTCCTTTCTATAATGAACTGAGTTAAAGCAACAATAATAGGTTATATTTATGTATTATAATAAATAATCATAAACCAACTTGCCAATAAAATAACATAAATAAAATTGAAGCGCAAAATTTTGGCCATAAATAAAGCAGTGTTGAAATGAAAAATACTTGACAGCATTCATTCAGACCATTTAGATCCTACTATTTTTAAAAACCATTCCATTAATGTAAATTAGAAACCTTTTAGCAAATCGAAACCCGAGAAATAGGAGCGGTTTTGCCTTTCTTCCAACTTGTAGCTAGGTACCTATATAGATTTTATACGTACTTATATCTAGGACTGCCATCTCTAAAATTTGGCAACCAGGACACGACGACGCGAGAAAACCCCGGATTTTGGAGCCCAAAACCCGGACATGTCACAGGTTTTTTATATAATATAAAACATCAAGTGCGAGTCCGTATGATTGTAAGACCCTGTCTCTTGCCAAATCTACTATATTACTATATAATATACTATAGTACTATATACTTCACGTTATAATATACTATATAATAACGTGAAGTAGGCAGGTTTTGGTCCATGGCCAGAATCACTAAAAATTTACGGTTTTCGGATTTTTGTCTTCATTTGTGCTTTAAGACTAGGATTCCACCTTTTTTTGTGAAAATAGAGTAAGTATAATTTACCTGGTAATAGGTTAAAAAAAGTACGATATGTAAAATGGAGTACAATTTTTAAAAAATATTATTAGCGGTAGTTATCCCAAACGGCAAAGCAAAAAAAATATAAAAAAATAAAAAAAATAAAAAAAAAATAAAAAAAAATAAAAAAAAAAAAAAATAACGGCGAGCGGAGCGAGCCGCGAAAATTTTCAGACATATGTGACAATTGGCCAAAATGGCAAGAAAACCATAAACATGAGTGATATTGGCAAATGAAAGACCTGCAATGTAGTGTTTTTTTTGTGAATAAACGACAAGTTTAGGGTTTTAGGACATTTTCCTTTACTTGTGCTATAAGACCTTGCTACACGCCAAATTTCACAAATAATAAATAAAATAAATTGTTTCTAGGTCTACGGGAAGCACCCTATAGGTTTTGTGTGCATGTCCTTTGGAAATTTCAAAATATGTATTTGGACATAAACGTCTGTAACTTTTGATTGCCTTGACTTAGAAGTTTTATTTATATTGGGGCTCGAAGAAGTAACGGTCTTGAGTATTTGATGTTTATTTCATCTCGATACCTCCACGCGTTCCTGAGAAAAGGGGGTTGACAGACAGACAGACAGACAGTCGGACAACAAAGTGATCCTGCAAGGGTTCCTTTTTCCTTTTGAGGTACGGAACCCTAAAAAATAGTTGAAATTTCATAAATCAACTTTTTATTTATATTCAGACCTTAAAATTAAATTAAGTCATCTTTATCATCATTTTAAATGTAACTAAGTACCTAAACAGAATCTATATAAATAATACATTTCGTTACAAATTCTTTTAATAATATATTTATATAGGTATTTTTTTCTTCTTTATTTAAAACACAAATGATTATACTCTGTTATGAAAACCAAACCTTATTAAAATATGAACCCACTGTCAACAAAATTAAATTAAATTTTAAACAAAAATCTTAAAAGTACAGAGACAGTGCGCGTTTCGCGCTGCCGCCGTCGCGTCGTGCGGCGGCAGCGGCTCAAGACTTGAAATTTTTAAACCCGGACTACAAATGAAACCCCGCCCGGACGCCCTCTAAACTAGGACAAATCCGGTGAAACAAGGAGGGATGGCAGCCCTACCTATACCATATTTTCCATGTACCAGAGACAGTGCGCGTTTCGCGCTGCCGCCGTCGCGTCGTGCGGCGGCAGCGGCTCAAGACTTGAAATTTTTAAACCCGGACTACAAATGAAACCCCGCCCGGACGCCCTCTAAACTAGGACAAATCCGGTGAAACAAGGAGGGATGGCAGCCCTACCTATACCATATTTTCCATGTACCACCTGAAAAATATGATTTGGGATTATGGGAACACAACAGGAACTCAGTGTAGTTCATGAGCAGATCGAATGAATTTATTTGCAACGTAGGTAGTACCGACAACATTGTAGATAGACCCACAGTAGGTAAGTACCTACTACAAGAACACAACAGTAGGTACAACTAACATAATTAAGTAATAAATAATGCTAGTTAGAACTTAATTATGTGGGTACCTGCCCTGATGGAGTGGACGGCATAGTTTTTTCATCCCATCTAACTGCACCCAAAGGTGGTGTTTTCTTTAAAAAAACTTTTAGCGGGCAGTTATGAGATAATAATCATTTTCATATGTGTGCCGTAATTATGTTTATCTACACTAATGTTATAACATTCTACTTATGTTTCCAATACTTGACTTATAATTACTACTGTTATAGCGCAGTTAGCAAAACACTCAATTTAAGCAATTTCACATGATATATCCACATCGATATCGTAAAATCTCATTATAACATAAATAAAACGCGACCAATTAACCTGGCGAGCCTTATGTCAAAATCCTCATACAAGTTGTATAAAATTTTGATATTAGGCTGGCTTTTGAAAACAGTTGGGTTATACGTGAAAACTTCGTCGAAACTACTAAACTTACATACACAAAACTCTTTGGTAAGATCTTGTGCCAATTAAATAAAAAAAGAACAGCGCGCGCTCGTTCCTGATTGGCCCTGCGCGAGCAGCTGCGCTCTCATTGGTTAGATATTAATGGCGGCAAGTTCACTGTGACAATACACGTACGCGTGAATTTAATGTTTCGCAATGTGTTTTGTTTTTAAAATACAAATTAAAAGTTAAAAATGGATAGCGACGATGATATTTGTACGCCTCCGGATTCGCCTTCTAGAATTGGCAACAAAAGTAACTCACAATCTTTTGCCAGAAAAATCTAGAAAATTATATGAAAAAGAATATAATAACTTTTTGGCATGGAAGATCGAAAAGAAAACTACATCATTTTCTGAAAATGTCATTCTTGCGTATCTCAAAGACCTCTCCGACAAATTCAAGCCATCTTCTATGTGGGCTAAATATTCTATGCTCAAGTCCACACTGAGTATTTACAACAATATTGATATCACGAAGTATTCAAAAGTCATAGCGTTCCTGAAACGCAGTTCAGAAGGACACAAGGGAAAAAAGTCCTTGACGTTTACATCAGGTCAAATAAAGATGTTCCTGGAAGATTCACAAGATATTTTGTATCTTTTTGAAAAGGTAAGTGTATTTTAGTTCTGTTATTTAATCTACCTAGTACTTACGTACTACACACGCAAGTTATCTAGACACTCCGTTTAAGCGCTTTGTGTATAAATTTGGTAGTAGGTACCTACACTTTACTACTTCATAAATCATAGTTTTTGCCTTGGCTATGTACCTCAAGCTTATTATATCGTTTATTGTTACAGGTTGCACTAATCTTCGGCATAATGGGGGCATGCCGAAGGCAAGAGCTATACAACATCCAGTTCGATGAAGTCTCTAACATAGACGACAGTACAATCATGGTGAAAGTTTCGCAAACAAAAACGAAAATAGATCGTTCTTTCGTTGTGACGGGCAACTGCTATGCCGTATGTAAAAAATACATGGAACTTCGACCCACCCCCTGTCAAAACCCTGCCTTTTTCTTGAGCTATAGATCGGGGAAGTTCGTCGATCAAAGAACTGGTATTAATAAATTTGGTGCTCTGGGAAAAACTATCGCAAGTTTTTTGAATCTGCCTAACCCAGCGTTGTACACGGGGCATTGCTTCCGGCGCACCTCGGCGACCCTTCTCATAGATAGCGGTGGTGATTTGACCGCACTGAAACGACACGGGGGGTGGAAGTCTTCTACTGTGGCTGTGTGTGGTGTGTGAAAGCTACATTGATGAGTCTTTAATGAATAAAATTCAAGTCTCAAATACGATCTTGAACAGTATAGAAAACAAGACGAATGAAGTAATTATAAATATTCCGACTCCGTCTACGAGCTCTACTGCTTGCCCCGCGGCCGCTACAGCTGCTGGATCAATAATTAACATTAACTTTCAAAATTGTACCATCCAAAATTTGAACAATTATTATAAATAAACTATTGTCAGCTTTTACTCTTGTTGTTTGATTAATTGCATTAGTGAAGATAAAGTAGTGTTTGCAACTGCATATAACACGGGTATTAAAACACTCGTTACTATTATGAAACTCGCTACGCTCGTTTCATAAACTCACACTCGTGTTTTAATACCCTTCATTATATGACAGTTGCATAAACTACTATTGCCGCGCACTTTTTGAATTTGGATCATCATAGTGTTAAGCGCCAAAGAAAGAAATCGAACGCAAATATTGTTTGAATAAATACTGGCCGATACGACGGCCCATTGTCGCGCCGCCGCCCTTCGCGCCGGTATAATAATCTACAACAATCTATATGCCTAATAAAACTGTAACAATACATTTTCATAATAAAGAAAATGTCTGAAATATAAATATAAGTTTTTAGTTGTTTTATTATTAGACACTATTTAATTTAAATTTAGTTGTTACTCTATGTTTTATTAAATAATAATATTACAATAAAATATGAGGCGCCTTTTATTTTCTCATAGTGGGTGATGAAAAGTAGAGTGAACGTATCACTCGGGCGGGCGCTTAATATATTTTAGGCTCAGGCGACGTACTTTGAATCCCGCGCTACGTTCAGGATTCTACTAAAGAATCCCTCGCTACGCTCGGCACTGAAGCCGAGGCGGAGCGGTGGCGGACGACGATAGCCGAGCCAGGTACGTGGCGTTCGCGGTGCGGATGTCTTCACATTGCAGGCGTGCGAGAGCGGTTGCGTCGCGGAGGCGTCTTGGAGCCTTGTGTGTAGGTCACGGCGCAGAGTGGTCCCGAATCGCTAAAAAGCGATAAAAGTTTTTACTCATATACTCGTAGCTTTATGTCAAAAAGGGCACAAATTGTATGCACATGTCTCTGTTTATATATGTATAGGATCTTATACTATGCCACAACCGTACCATAGAAGCCGCGGACTGAAAAAAGGCAAAACCAAAAAAAAAAGCAGTTTTTCGCCTTTAACTCATGGACTATTAAAAGTCTAGCTAAAAGTAGAATAGAACGAAAGTTTCTTAGTTTTGATAGAGTTATCGAATGGCCAAATCAGAAAAACGAAATTCGAAAAAAAATCCTATGTCCGCTTTTTAGCGATTCGGGACCACCGTGCGGCGCCATTAAGCGTGGCATTAAGTATTGTAATAATTACCTATTATTATTTAAATAATTTTTATAATCTTTTATACGTCAATCTTATAAACAACGATGTGGTTAGACTAGCGCTATAAAATTTTCGGTAGAGTCCATTTTATTTAGCGCCTTATTCGGGCCTTATGCTAAATATTTTGTATAAATACAACTCAACTCCGCTAGTAGCACGCCTCCGTAAACTAGCTGAAATCCACCGCGCCGCCGCGCCGCCCGCCACGACTCCGCTCCGCGTCGCACAAGCCAACTGTTTGTGTCGCTGAGCCGGCCTGCCACGGCCGCGGGGTGCCGCCGCCCGCGGTGTATGTGTACATTTAAATTCATAATTATACAACCCGCACGCCTCCGGCAGCACGGTTTCTGTGTGTGGCGGCTTTTAAAGTTTTTTTCTCCATGCTTGTTCTCAATGCAAGTCAGTGTGAGTCATGTCAATGTCGTCTGTCACTGAATTATGTTAAGGCCATTTCCCAAGAAGTTGATTGAAGTATTCGTAAACATGTCGCATCTTGTCTTGGTCGTCCGTCCGTCGCATCGCATCGCACGCATGGTTAGGTGATAGAGGTATTGCCATTGTATGATGGCATACGAGCGCTCAGTGAAACATTGAGATTCAAAAAGCGGGACGAGATCACTAGAGTTCGGGTGGTTCCGAAATCCGAAAACCTGTGGACAGGAGCTTTCAGGCTGAGTTCGGTTCTTTATTTCGGCGGTCAAATCTTACACGTTACTAACGTTGCGATTACTATGCCGACAACCCGGAAGAAAATAATAAAAACTGTCTACAAAGATGAAGCGGAGAGTGAGGACGAAACCGGCGACTTTAGTGATTCGGGTTCGGATGCGAAAATTTCTGAAGCGCCAAGCTCAGATGATGAGATAGTTGAAGAAGATGCTGGATCATCATCAGGTGACGATTTCCGTGGCTGCACAAAGAACAAAAAGAAAATAGTAACAGATAAACCACCTATTCGAAGAAGAAAAGCTAAGTTTGCTAAAGACTTTGTTAATAAAATAAATAGTCAAGTGACTGCTGATGCTGATGAAGATAATGAGCTGCCAGCTTCTCAGTTTTCTGTCAAAGACCTTACTGATGCTGATAAACTATTGCCTTCTTTTCTCAACTTGTCTGAGAGTGGTAAGTAGGTTTATGCCATTGATTTAGCAGGGAGGCTCCTTATGCAATAAATAACAACTTGTGGGTCCTTATATCAGTATATCTCAATGTCAAAAATAAGCTTAGACCTCTCTTTGTCCTCAATTTTTTGTAAAAAATAAGACAGCTACATAGTTTCAAGGTCACTCTATTAGAAGCTGTAGTGGCCTTGAGTTTCTTGTTTGCACATGTTGTCACTGGTATTTTGAGAGAAATATAGATATAGAGATAAAGCTGATGAAAGATATTAAAAGATATAAAATCAATGTAAAGCCCATTCTTTCTTCATGTGACGAAGGGTATTATAAATAATTTTTATACTTTTGTATCACTTTTCAGACAGCAGCGATGATGAATCTCAGGTTAGACCTAAGAAAAAAACTGCAACAGCTTCTACCTCTGCTCAAGAACATTATTTTGATAATGATGAGAATAAGATTGAATATGAAGATGTAAGTAAGCATAGGTAAAAATTAAATTTTGTATCATTAGTAATAAATACTTTACCTAACCCACCTATCACTGCATCACGGTATTGGGAAAAGAAACAGCAGACAACAATTTGCACCATTCTTATTTATTTGATTAAATTAAAACAGCATACTAATGCAAGCATACAATTTTCTTTGATGTTCTAGGTTTGGTCGAATAATATCCAAGACAACAGTGAAGTTATTGCCAAAAAAACATTCCTGGAGCTTGAAAAACACAAAACAGAAATTGAACAGACAAAAGCTTCCATAGAAAATTATGTTTCTAAAAACAAAGCAAACCAAAATGATGTTTCCAAAACCAGTGCTAGTGAATTCAATGTTGACGACTTGCTGGCTCAGGGTGAAGATGTTATTGAAGAAATATCAGTCAAGAAGAAAGCCAAGGCTAAGAAACATCGTGATAACAGTGATTCTGATATGGAAGACTGGGAGGAAGTAAATGGTAAAAATAATTCAACTTCTTACTTTAAGCATGGCTTTGTACACATACCCTGGATAAAAAGTTGACTATGTAGGTAGGCACCCTCCTCCTTGACAAATTGCTTAAAAATGCAACAGACAAACATTGTTACTTTTTATTATTGTATTTATAGATTTTTAGTTTTTGATCCTTGAGGCAAGATGTGCCTTGGTGTAAACAATTTGCAAATAATCAATTGGTACATTGGGACTTCGGTTTTTTGCTGATTGTGACAAATCTGTAATGTGTGTATAAAGTAACAATGATAGATTTTCCTGGTTATCTAAACTAAACTAGTGTAAAATGGATACACACACACACATACATACACACCCACACACAAACACATACAATGCAGTGAGTATCTCTGTACCTAAAGTTTTGTGTAAAGCACTTCAATCTTACCTGAACTCGATATTTACCTATTAGGTGTAAATCTTTTTTGGCTCATTTGTAAAATTAATATGTATTACTATAAATCTATCAACTACGCTGTGATTTACCAATAAAGAATAAATAAATAAATAGATACCTCTAGTCCCTTTGGTCCGGAGGCGGAGCAGCAGGATGGAGCGCTCGCCGCCCCAGACCTCCACCACACCCCCACCGCTGGTTGGATAAACTCAATAAACTAGTGCCTGAATGAGGTGTGAACTATTGCATCCAAAGGCAAACTTAACTCTGAGCAAAAGCAACGAGTTAGCGCTCTCTGCCGAGAAGTGGGTAATGCATAACATACAGCCCACAAATGTCAGTTCTGAGGCCTTATACCCGAACGAAAAACTAAAAACCAGTGAAGAAGACTCGAAATCCCAGGTACAAAAAATTGACAATTTTTTGTACCAGGGATTTCGAGTCTTCACTGGTTTTTAGTGAGCAAATGAAGCTGCATTTGAGAGTGCCACGGAAGACCAGGAATGGAGGCGTCATCATCAGCACTGACACCAAAATGACAACATCGAAAAGCTGAAGAACATCTACAACTATGGCCTAAAAATCGTCGTTGTCATCGAAGTGCCGACATCAATGCCTGAAAAAGAAGTTTTTTCCTGCCTCTTCCACCAAAATTTATCCGAGACTTTCAAAACCTGGAAAAGTTTTTGAGCGCCAGTATAGACACGCGGAACAGTTTTGTCGCGAGGCAGCTCATACCTGCGGTCACTCTGGCGGAATTGGCCACACCAACAAAGAATGCCAGACCCTAGCTGAAGATCCTAAGTGTCACCTGCTTGCTCTATAAGGCAGGTAACCATGTAACTGGCTCCGCCGACTGTCCGGCATAATGAGCGGCTGAAAAGAGAGGAGGGGAGCCTAAGGGCGCAGCTTTTCCTGAGCTCCCTTTCGTTTTATAATTATTACTTCAATATTACTTATTTAGCCTTCCTATCTCAATTTCTTTGTTTTAGTTTTAATTTTTATGATTTTTATATGATTTGAACAAAAAAACTAATAAGTTAAAAATAATCAATTTTTATTATTTTCCTTAATAAGACAATACACAGTATCAATTTATTATCAATTATTGAAGTATTCAAATGTTTAATTCAATAGCAATTTTCAATTAAGTATAGAAATAAAAACTCGTCAACCGATGTCGAAAATCAAATTAAGCGGGAAATCCCCTACAATAATAAACGCTGGGTTATACAAAACGGGGTATTCCCCGTAAAATATGTACCTACAAAAAAAGGGTTGCCAGCATTTAAAAATGAAAAATTAAATTATTACAGTACATTATTTAAAACATGAAACAGATTTCTTTAACTTTATTGTTTTCTTTTCTCACAACCTTAGAAGTTAGAAATATTTTTAATGTAACCACTGTATGATGTGATTATTATTTTTTTCGTTCTAAGCACTTTCTGCCTGAGATACAGGTTTACTTTACCTAGTTCAGGCATGGCACACATATTATTTTTTACCTTATAATATGAGATATTGACTCTTTTGCAATCGATTTAGCCCTAAGTTGATTTGAATAAATTATTTATTTATTTATTATTATTCTATGAGTTCAATTTAAATGGGCAGCCTGAATAATTTTTATTTTGTTTTTCGGTGTTGGCTCAATGAGTATATGTATTAAGATGGCAGTAAGAAAGAGTAATAAAATTGCATTTGTACAATTTCTAATTTCAGAAGCTAAAAGCATACCCCAGCAAGGTTTACAACTTTTTGTTGAGCTTCCAAATGCAACTAAAAAGTCCAAGAAACTTGATATTGAAATGATGATGAAACGAAAAATCAACAAAGTCAAGAAAGAAAATCAAGTGTATATGCATCAAGTCCATGTGCTAAGCTGGATAGGACATGGCAACTATATCAGTTGTGTACTAAATGACCAGGAAATTATGGCAGCTGCACTGGCCATGGTACCAAAAGGCTGTTACCCTGAAGAAAGAGTCACAACAAAGTATCTTGAACAAATCACTACATGGTTCAAAGATAAGCTCACATTGAAGCAAGATAAAAATGAACACAAATTCAAGCCAAAAGCACCACCACTCAAGAATATATTACATGCTCAAATCAAAAGTAGAGTGACAAAAGCAAAAAAATACAATGTTTTTATATTTGTAGCAATGCTCAGAGCTTTAGGGTTGCAATGTCGTGTTATGATAAACTTTGTAACTCTACCTATCAGACCACCCAATTCAGAATTATGCTCACTGTCGATAAAAAAAGAGGATCCAGACAAATCATCTGATAAATCTAAAGAAAACGCTATCGAAAAAAGTGCTGAAAAGTTAAAAAAACCTAAACACACAAAAGCCAAATGTTCTAAAGAGATAGCCCAAGTTGACGGAATTTATGACACCATGTCGGAGAGTGAGAGTGATATGGATGATATAATGCAACTTGATGGTAATGATGACACACAGACAAAATCTCGCAACACAAGATCAACCAGAGCTAAAAAAGTCGAAACCAACCCACCAAATGATGTCAATAAAGGTGTTTCACCACCAAAAAGAGCTAAAAGAGATGGCACAGCTTCAGATCAGAGTACATCGAAAGGCAAGGCTGCAAAAAATACAGACAAAGATAAAATCAAAAAGGCAAAGGATTTAACACATGATAATGATGAGAGAAATCTAAAATCTGATGTTCCACCAGAAGTCCTGAAATCTCCACTTAGGAAAAGATCGGTTAGGAACACTAATGCAAAACTGAATACCATAGGAAAAGAAACTGTAAGACCACTCGATGACGATAACTCAAAAAACGTTGTCCATGCATTCAAGCCAAAAGCAGCCCTAACATCTTCTAAGAAACAAATTAAAGACGATGTCTCTAAAACTAAAATCGATAAGACTGCTGAAAGCATTGATAAAATAGTTGCTCCAAAAACTCGGACTGGAAGAAGATCTGTTTCGAACAAAGATGATAATGCAGCTTCAGTAGCTGCATTATCTAGCAATGTGAATTTTAAACACAACAATGGTTTAGTAACAGAAAATAAACATTTAAAACAATGCCAAAGTAATACCAAGGCAAAAGTTACAAAAAAATCTATGTCACCTTCTAGAACAACATTGCCTTCCAAACAAGCTTCAAATGATGACGATTCGAATCAAAAAGTCGTTGATTCTTTAAGCCCTCGAAAAACTAGATCCGAAAGACGAGATAGTGGCAAAACAAAAGTCTCCAAAGACAAAGCAACAAAAATGCAAAAGATACCAAGTATATTAGTTACTGATGTAAACCCAGAAAAAAATGAAAGCAAATTCTTCTCTGCAAATACTGAACCAACAAAACGAATGAGTCTCTCCAGGAAAAGATCTCACACAAATGTTGTAAACACAGTTCAAAACCTTGATGATACAAACACAAAGGTAAGAGCTAAAAGTGCTCCTGGAATTTCAATTGAAAAGAGTAAATATTTTGAAAGTGACGCAGGAGCAGCAAAAAAACCTAAACTAAATACAAGACAAATGAAAAAAGATTTGATAGAAGAAGACAAACTTAGAGTTAGCCACAGAGAACTGAAAACTAAGGCAAAACCGAAGAATGATGTGACTGAAGATCTTGTTGATATAATTAAAAACAGGATCAGGGTTGAGAAAGCTGAATCTAAGAAGTACATTGTAAAAGGTAAGTTTGCAGTCAGTACTGGCTAACGTTTTTTTTTTCTTTTGCCCAACTTCACGTTATTTTATGTGCGCAAATCTTTCTGATGGGAGTCATTCTTTTGTAGGTAAGAAAAACGATGATTCTGGTGAAGACAGTGATTTCCTACCGGTAGAAGACCCAACAACCCAAAACGACAGTGATGAAGATTTTAAACCTACCAAAATAAGCCCAAGGCCTCTCAAACTCGCCTCTAAAATGGCTAAAAAGCTAGACAGACGAGTGCTGTCTTCTGATGATGAAGTTATTAAGCAGAACAAAGTAGATGTATGGTGTGAGGTGTTTGTAGAAGAATTAGAACAGTGGATAGCAGTTGACGTGATTAAAGGAAAAGTTCACTGTACAAATGATCTCTATGTGAGTAAAGCGTATTTATGAGAATAGTATGTTAGTTATTTATTGAGCCCAAACATTCACAAAATTTTCATCAGCCTCAAATGATTTTCTGTTGCACCCGACCAATTAGTATTTCCTTAAAATGTTTCAGACAAATGCAACACATCCGGTTTGCTACATCATCGGTTGGGATAACAATAATTACCTTAAAGATTTGACCCGTCGGTACGTGCCGCATTGGAACACAGTGACGAGAAAACAACGCGCTGGGCCTGCATGGTGGAAGAAAGCTCTACAACCCTGGTTAGGCCCGAAAACGGCCCGTGATAAGGAGGAAGACGAGCATTTAGATCGCATGCAGCTTGAAGCACCTCTGCCTAAGAGTATTGCTGAGTAAGTGATGTGAATGTGACTGAATGAACTTTGTGAAGGTTTGTAATGTCTATTATCTACTTACCTGCCTCGTCAGCACACTTTATGTCACCTGCGAAACGAGCCTCCTCTTAACAACCCCATTGTTTTACTACAATCAACATTCACCATGCTTGGCAGGCGGATTTGTGATCGTAGTGAAGGTGTACGTTCGTAAGTACTATATAGTTATTCTGTGGATATACACAGAAGTAGCCCTTCCTCTGGTAGGCACTTAGTCGCCTCTTACGACATCCACGGGTCAATTCTTTCTTACGCTGCGACCGTCACAGCCAATTAATTTTTTATTCATTTTGTAGGGATTCTACAGTAAAAGTTAGTTATACTTACATTATATAGTTATAGGGAAGGATAAAGTAGGTACGAATCAAACCCCCGAGGGCTAGTTTGACACTGATTTAATATGCGTAAGCAATTGCACAATAATACGTATAGGTAAGCAAATTGGTGCAAGAACATGAGTTGGTAAATCTGCTTAGCTACACATGACCTAGTTCATAGACTACCTATCGTGCGGTACTCCGTACATATTTTATCAGTTGGAGTTTTAAGGCGTACCTTATTTTTATTTCCTTACAAAAATAAACTAGTACTAGGTTATCTATGAAAGTAAAAGATAAAGATATATTTATTTAGCTTCACAAGTACAACATAAACATATAAAAGTTATTTGAATAGGTGGTAAGTAGACTTCCACATGAGGAGTATAGTGAGATAGATGACAGATGCAGCAAGTAGAAGAATGATGTAGGTAAAGCAATAAGAAACAGAAACTTCTAGAGCTGATAAATTAAAGAATTAAAGCGTATCGAGAACAGAAATTTTAATTCAAATTACTAAGAATCGAATGTAGTAGGTAGTTGCCCACTTACAAAACCAATCCTATATCTACCTATTCAAGAACATCAGTGCTGCCCCCGCGTGGGCCAAACACGGACATAGATTAATAAGGTACTGCTTGGGTATCTGTGAGTCCATCTATGTTATTATGTACCAATGTGAAGTTTCATGTCTATGGTTATTAATTATGGTAATAATAAGCTACTTTCACGCAACATAGTGGACATAAATGACCACCGTTCAAATAATTCACTATATAATATTAGGATAAAACAATATTTAGTAACAATTCCGCGCAAAACCTCCTCCGACAAGATCCAACAAAATGTGATTTGCGTGTACCGCCCACAAATTGTTCCCACTTGCAATCAGAGAAAGTAAACAACAGACTTACGCAATATAAAATTGCCCAGTAGATTACCCTCCAACTCCAAGAACGAACACAACTTAATTTGCGAAAGAAAAGACCAGACCAACCACACAATGAAAAAAGTCATCAAAGTAAGTCGTCAACTTGTTGTTGCAACATCTCTGGTAGGACTCTGTCGTTGTTGCTTAGCGGTCTCTGTGTCAAAGTCGAGTATTGTTGTGGTGTCCGGATGGTGTCTCGTGGAGAGACGAAACTAGTGCGTGCGAAGCCGCTAGCCATTTAAAAATAAAAACTTCCTGATAGGTACCCCCACGCTAGGTACCTAGTTTCAGTTCACCGTCCACTCATGCGTGAATTTTAACTATTACAGATACAAGAACCATCCTCTGTACGCGCTGAAACGGCACCTCCTGAAGTTCGAAGCTCTTTACCCGCCAGACGCAGCGACACTTGGTTTCGTCCGTGGCGAAGCGGTCTATTCCCGGGATTGTGTTTACGTTTGCCAATCTCGTGACAAATGGCTCAGAGAGGCCAAAGTTGTCAAGCTAGGAGAGCAGCCTTATAAGATCGTGAAAGCAAGGCCTAAATGGGATAGGGTAGGTCTATTTTTTTGCCTGTTGCTCAAGTAAATTAAGTTGTTAAAAAAATTCTGGACAATCCTCAAAGCACATCTAGCCCCAAAGTTAGCAGAGCTTGTGTTATGGATACTTGATAACTGATATACTTAATTAATACATTACATACAACTTATTACATTACATAGATAAATATAGAAAACACCCAGACCACCCGACATCTGCAGATCTCGTACGAACATTTGTCCCGAGGCGGGAATGAACGCTCCGCCACAGGGATCGTCAATTTACATAGTAATATTAGTAATGTTTAACTTAGTTTACTCATTTGTTTGCTTATCAAACAATTTTGTATTTTTCATTACAGCTCTCTAACAAATGCATAACAGACCAGCTGCTGGAAGTGTTCGGGCCATGGCAGGTTCAAGATTACGAGCCGCCGACTGCTGAGAACGGTATAGTTCCTCGCAACGCGTATGGAAACGTTGAACTATTCAAACCGAGCATGCTCCCGAAGAAAACCGTACATATTAAATGTGAGTTTGAAGGCTTTATCGAGCTGAACTAAAACGCACCGCTTCGCTCACCTTCGTGGTACCTTAGTAAAACGTAGCAGTCGTGAATTACCTCCAGGTGCTATAGACTAAGTTTTGCTAAGGTTGCCATGTAATAGTGAACAATTTTTTTTATTTTACCTCAAGTTCAAGAAACCGAACAAAGATATATTTTTATCGCATCTCACTCTATTTCTCTGTTTTCACCCTGAATAATTACACTTCAATCTGGCGTCCCATCGGATTATGAGATTGAGGTAATAGAGAGTGCACCTGTGTTCGCGCGCATACTTGTGCACTATAATATGTCCTGCGCACATGGCTAGTCTTAGTTGAGACTGGCCGCCTTGGCCACAATTCGATATTGGGGAAAGACACTTAAACGAGTGACACTTGCGCGAGTAAACACTTGCGCGAATGGACCTCAGGAATGGACACTTGAAAAATCATCAAACAATGACACAAGGGAGATCAATCTATTTCTAACTTATTTTCAGGGTTCCGTACCTCAAAAGGAAAAAAGAAACCCATAATTAAAGGATCATTTTGTTGTTTGTTTGTCTGTCCGTTTGTCAACCTCCTAAATATTAAAAGTATTTTTTAATTTTCTCCTTGAACCAAAATATACAGGGTACCTACTTCCCGCTGACCTAGCTACAATCATGATATTTGGCAAGAAACAAGGTCTTACAGCTAAACGGAACCCTTAGTGCGTGGGTCTGACTCGCACTTGACGTTTTATTTTTTACTTTAACCAGCTGTTCCGCAGTTTTGTCCACGTAGAGTTCACAATTTCATAAGCTTTATTTATTTCGCGGAATTTTAATTACTTTTCTAAAATAACAGTAACCTCAGTTAGAGTTCGCGTCATGTAAAAAGAACGCTGGCGGTCAAGCTGCGCAGTAGGCGATTTATAGGCCTATTTGGTGGTATGCAGTGGGGCGCGGAGGGGGCGGGTTACGCGCCGCATGCTTGCCGGTGCGCTATTGGTTCGTCGGTTGAAATTTGCGTTCCGCCTTGTGTCCACGTCACTTTTCTTGTCAAAATACCATCGCGCACAAAAGTTTACGAAATGGTTTTACATAGAAAAGTGAGAAAAATTAATTATGACGTATACTGTTTCATGAAGAGAGACGCAGATAATAATGCTGTTGATAATTTAAAACAATAGAAACGTTTTCACGTCACCCAAGACGACTTAATGGATGGAGTTACTACATTACATATTTTTTTTTGTAATTATATTAAACATTCTAAACTGCATCGAACATGTTTTTAATTGGATCTAATATTATTTTCTGATAACCAATACCAAGCCGCGAGCAAAATATTAGTTAAAATAGGCTTAGCAAATTGGCATAGTACTATCGTGCACGAGTGTACCCACCCCATGCGCGAACACACCCCTTCCACTTTCTTCCAGCGTTCTTTTTACGTGACGCGACCTATACCCGCTTTAACATTAGCTAAGGCCAGTAAAAGTCCCGCCAAAATCGGCCCAGCCGTTTCGGAGATTACCCCAAAACGAACAGACATATTTTTTTAGTTTGGTGTTGTTTTAAGTACCTACCATGTATAGGTACTTTCATTCATTGCGTTCAGTAGAAAAGCTGTTCAGTAAAATTTTGACATTACAAATAGAGATTTAAATTTTATTTATTTGTATAGATATGAACAAGGTATATTTCGTAACTTCCAGTGCCGGGCCTTCACAAAATAGCGAAAAAACTGAACATCGACTGCGCTCCTGCTATGATCGGGTTCGATTATTCCAGCGGGTTCGTGCACCCGGCCTTCGACGGGGCCGTGGTCTGCGAGGAGTTCGAAGAAATTATCACGGAGGCTTGGTTAAAGGTAATATTTATATTTATTAGATTTGCTAAAGTTTGCCTTTTGAGAAAGCCAATACCGTTCACAGTACTAGGAAAGGTCCTAGGAATATACTCTTTAGTAGTGAATATAACCATGTCAGCTCGAAATCGTTAATCAATTATCGACCGTCGAAAATTTTTCGAATATTTGCCAGCCCTAGTTAGGTCCCGTCTTCTAGCTAGGTCCGAACTTCGACGGGACCTAACTAGGGCTTGCAAATATTCGAAAATTTTGATATACGAACATTCGATTTTTTCGGATACTATTCGGATTATTCGAATATTGTCTATAGAAAAAAACTACGTTTTTATTATAATCTTATTAATAGTTCTAATATATCTATTATGTATATTTAATATATCTTTTACTCTTAAGTGTTATTTGTATGAACAAATTTAAAATATCAAATTAACAAAAGGTTGTGTCGCCGTAACGAGACATTGGCGATTTACACTCACAATCAACCAGAAATTCATTTTAAAAAATAGTGTTCAATCTAGGTGGTTTTTAACAATTTCCAATTTAACAATAACAAGTTAATAAACACGGTACCTAACGGTAACACAGCGACAGACACGGATAGACAGGGCCCATACTCTTAAAAGCGAAATCGGCAGTTTCTGATTCGTTTTCGTGGAAACGCTTATCTTATGCTAGCGACATAAAAGTTAGTTTTGCACGACAACGTAAACAAAACTCCTATTTTCCAGTTCCGAGTAGGCCCCCTGAAGAGTCTCATCCAATACGCGAATGCACTACGCAATCGCACGCTGCACACCCGAGTGTTTCCGAACCCTAACTTTGTCATGTTGTTTGCCCTAAAGACGTAAACTTGTATTGTCTTGTATTTTGTTTTATGCACATCAGAATTCTGAGTTTGGTGTTATTGATTTTAATCGAATATTGCAATTTCAGTATTCGAATATTCGAACTAATTTAATATTCTAATTATTCGAATGCTAGCCCTATACTCTGTCCATCGAGCTTGTAGAATTTTCAATAACAAAGCCACTGACAGTTCAATCAGCTGATGCAGGGGTAAAAAACATTTCTATTATTGTGGTTGGCTCTTGCCTGCGGCTTCGTTTGCGTATTTAGGATATACATAATTTAGGTCTTATTTGATTTTTTACTATTTATTATTAGACAATGACGTTCCATTGGAAGGAAGGCGTTTCAGGCCCAGGCCCATTAGTAAATAGACGTTCTTAATTTTATGTCTTTAGGTACATGGACCATATTTTCTAAGCATCATTGATTTATTAGATTCTTCCTGGGTCTATGATAAGATTTAGTTTTTGTTAAACCATTTTAAGGATTTTAATTATATTTATATATTATTTTATTATAATATTTAATAATAAAAAACTAAAAGTAGGTACTTTATATTTTTTCTCTCATTGCAACAATTTACCCAGGATTCAGATTAAAAATAAAATTGAAGAAAAAAATTGCAGTAAACGAGGTTAAAGACCATCACAGGTTGTAGACGATCTCGATTTTTTTTTATATTTACCTTTTCTTTACAAATAGGTCACTTAGATTTTTTTAAATTTCTTGTGATAAATACCCTGACTTGGCCTGTCACCCGTTTCCGTCTTGACGTCGAGTTTTGGGACATCGTGTTTACTAGCCACGATGCTTTAAACTGTACGACTATCTATCGTCACTAAAAAAAATGGGAACACACCCTAAAGCGCCCTAAAACTACACTCAATAGGATAGCTAAGACCAGCTGGCAGCACTCGCTCAGTGTTGAGCTTACGTTCCATTCGTTCTTCAATAATCCGGCTAAAAATAAAATACTGCTCTGTATAGGAAATAAGTATGGCCATAGTGCTATCCTAAATTGGGAAGCGTAGATCAAAAGATACCAATTGTTTGCAACCCATGACGTCAAAACTAAGATTTGTTAGGGTTATAACAAAAGATAAAAATATCTGGTCATTTGAATCTTCGTTTTTGACCAAATAATGACGATTTGTAAATTGCTACAACTAGTTATTGCATAGATATGAAGTAAAGATTGAAAAAAGTAACAAATCTAACGGAATTTATGGGTGAAATCATTGGAACTACGTTAGGCCTGAGTAATTTCATGGTGATAACCCTAAAAATCAGCTGATTACATCTGTTTACTAAAAATCTACGAGCTCGATGGACAGAGTATAGAGCTAAACATTTCGCAAGTGACAGCGACAGCGCAATCTAGCGGTGCACAGTAGCGCCATCTAGTGACCTTATGAAAATTTAGGAACCATTTTGCCTAAAAGTAAGCAATTAACTGCATTTTGAGAAGCTATTCTGCTCATCACGCCGTAGGCCCTTATCAGATCTTCACGAATTTTTTTATGAGACCAACTTAAATTTAATAGGTACCTAGTAAATATTATTTGTGTTTCAGGACCAAGAGGAGCAAGAGCGTAAGGAGCTCGAGAAGCTCGAACTACGCGTGTATGGTAACTGGAAACGCCTGATTCGAGGTCTAATGATCCGCGAGCGACTCAAACTTAAATACGGGTTTGAGGAACCTACCACCAGCCAGCCTAAGCCACATAAAGGACCAAGATTATTGGTCAAAAAGAAATAGACCGTGAAAAGAAAGATAAAAACTTTCATATAAAACAAAAACCTTTCACGTGATTCATAAAAGTTATGTGTACAGACTTAACTAGACAATAAATTATGTCGATAAGTTTAGCGCCCATACTACGATATAACTATCATAGCGTTTATAAGGCATGTCTTGTACACAATTCACATAGTAGCTACTTCCAGTATTGTAAACTAGTGATATACTTTTAAAAGTAGTTCTAAGCACGATTAGAATCTAACTGGATTACTTTTCAATGTCTATTCTTGTATTATCTATAGAACATCACATAATTTAGAAATGAAACCGCCTAGCTAAAAGCAATTTACCTCTTGTCTAGATTATGTTCACTTTGCAATTATTTTGAGTTGTGTTATTTTAAGTTTTTTTTTATTGGTATGGCTTTGAAGGCCTAAATTCATAAACAATACATAGCTGGTAGTTTTTAACCGACGAAAAACAATGGAGGTTCTCAAGGCGACACATATATTTTTTTATGTATGACTATGCATAACTTTTTACAGGATAGTCCGATTTTGATATTTCTTTTTTATTGGAAAGGGTATATATACCCCAAAGTTGGTTCCATATAAATTTTAACTGCAAGAATTTGAAGTCGGTTCAAAGTTTTACGCCAAATTATAGAAACTCATAATGTGCTCTCTTTTATGCCCCTACTGCCTCTCATTGATGACTCTTGTTTACTGAGATTATTTTGCATAACATTTGTCTTTTGTCTGCTTTGCATAATTTCAAATGTAGCAAACAAAACTCGCGTATATCATTTACATTAAAAATTATTGTTATCCACTACAAATTGCCCTTTTGCAATGATTGCCCCCAGTACCTAGTGGCCAAAAAATTAACATAAATAAGTACTTGAGAATTTGTTGGTCTTTACTCCTTTATTGTTGTTATGTGTCGTGTTGCAGCCATGTTTCTTTCGTGATATTTACCTCAGTGGCTTTATACCAATTTAATTGTGTGAGCATGTTGTTATTTTATGATTTAGTAAGTATAGATTCCAATTAGGTCGTTTTGATTATTGCATGATATTTTATTTGATCAATACACTGACATAATATTGATATAGGTACCTATTCTTAGTAATAGAATTTCATCTTTAATTCATAAATTTGTAAATTGGCTTGATGTGAAACATCAATTTTAATTAAAATGTGACATAAATTTGTTACTTTTAATAAATAATTGTTTCAATTTTAGACCTGATTTCATTGAAGTAAAACAACCTAATGTATCGTAATATTTATTTATAAATAATTACTGTAACTTATATATTGTCCAATATTATTTTAATTTAAATATTACATTCTATATAGGTTTATGTTCATGCTATAAGCCGTCATACTTTCATTTACATTACTGTGCTTGTTATATTATGCAAAAGCTTCAAAAGCATAGTTATAGGTACGATTTTACTGTGCACAGCGCAGTGCAAGTCATTTTAAAATATTACAATATTATATACAAAAACTTTTGTGTAAAAAATAAAATTGTATAGTTACAGACAATTCAGATCTTGTAAACATTAAGATCTGGTCGGTCGAAACGATTACACAGTAGTGCAATCTTATTCGCGTTTACAGAATAGTCTTGCGGCTACCTCATTACCGCAATGCCACGATAACAGTGAGGTTATTCACAATGCCAATTTTTCTTTACTTTCAAATGCCAATTCATCTCTTTTTTTATTTTTATTTTATTTTTTCATCCTTATATCTACATTAAGTCTACGTGTCTTAGTTACTAAAATATTTTATATTTCATGACGAATCTATAAACTAAGGGCCCAGACACATTCATCACAATTTGTACATAATAAATGAAAGGAATGTAACCTTTAATTTATATCTTCATAACAAAATACTATTTCATCTATTAGCGTTCATTAGTCTCATTTATTGTTTATCAACCATTATTAAAGCCAGTTTAATAAATGGTAAGATCAATTGGGTAGCAATATGCTTAGTTGTATTAAATTCCTTTCATGCTACCATTGTTCCATAAATGGTTGCTATAAAGTCCAGCTTCATAGTGAAAATTAGGCCATGGTTAATGTGCCTGCGCCCAAACCGAAGCCTACACCTTTAGGTCCGAAGTTCCTGCCGTAGCAGCCTCTGCAGTAAATCTCTCCATTGGGTCCGTCGTTCAGGTTGGTGGAATCCTGGAAAAATAGAAACAAAAATATAGGTACTACTGGCAGGCAAAGTAGTCTGTGGTAGGTACCTACTACCTATTGTAGTACCTACGGTGATAGATAGGTATGGATAGGTATAGTACAAGTCGGGTAGACTGTCCACAAAATACGTTGTATCACGGGAAAATGACGTCCCACTTAGATCGTATTTGATCATACGACATATTACGACTAAAGCTTGAACATGAGACGATCAACATGCATGGACATGGACAGCTAACGTGTTAACTATAGTTTAGCTAGAGAATACTTGACTATAAAAAATGGTTGGTAGAATGAGCCACGTCCGTTGCCACAAAAAAATGACGTGTCTTTTGATGACTTTGACGTTCGTTCGACATGCGTGACGTCTATGTTAGGAATATCAACAAAACAAAACAATTTTAGTTTCTAACTCGGGACGGGACGGGGCAATTCGGGAAAGAAAATCGTCAATGAACTACCTGGTTATTTCAATTTATCAAAATGCTTACTTGTAAGGAAGTTGCGGTGTTATTTTTATTTAATTTCGTGTTTTATAATAATTGCGTAGCTGAGTTTTCTACAGAAGACTGTGCTGCTCTTGGATTTATGAAAGCTAACCTCCTATGCTCATCCTGTGATCAACTAAAAGACTTCAACCTTGATCAGATTGTGGATCACTGTAGGCAATGCTGTCATAACGATGATGCAGCAAGCAACGAGAAGAAATATGCTCGTGCGATACTAGAAGTATGTACGTGTAAGTTTCCTGCATATCCTCAAATACAAGCCTTTTGCAAAAGTGACCGGCCTGCCAAGTTTCCAAACCTGCAGATTAAATATGTCCGGGGCTTGGACCCTATCATTAAACTGCTGGACAAAGACGGGATTGTCAAAGACACAGTTGCTATAGAGAAATGGAACACAGACTCCGTAGAAGAATTTTTAAAAACTCATCTAGAGAAAGAGGAAGAAGATGATCGCCAATATTTAAAAACAAATGAAATCTAATAATTTTTTTTATGATTTATTAAACAAATTCACTTGCTAATGGTGTTTCATTAATTGTCGTGATCTATCATTGACACACCTTAAAAAGTAGGTTGTACCATTCTGACTTCATAGCTACCAAACTTTAGAACTTTCTTTACTGACTTTTCCTAGTCTATACTTATTTAAGCTATTGAAAATAAAGGCTTTAGTCTTACCAGTGATCTATGGCAGTCAGCACATGAGAAGCACCGCCTGTGCCATGATCCATTCTTGGAGTGCATCTGTTCTGCAGCATAGACGGGGAAGCCACAGCGAGGGCAGCCGTGGCCTTTAGCTGCTTTTGCTCCCGTGAAGGGAACCTGTTCAGAGCTGTAAACAAATTCACCGTGTAACAACATTTATTTTTAATACATTGTAAATAGACTATTCTATAGTTTTTAATGTTTGAACACCAGCTAATCAATATACAATAAGTTTAAATGGTTTAGGAAAGCTGTTATTACCGTACTAACTTGTCCATTTAAATTTTTTCCCTTGTCTTTCCGAATTTACACATCAATCATTATATTGGTAAGTATCTTCAAATTAAGGTTTGTATGTTACTGAAAATAAGGCTGAACAACCAAATTTTACTATGTTATTTTTTCAGATACATACTATGTGACTTGGGGCTCTGAGCTGGTGGACACGAGGGTAGGGGAATGGCCGAAGCCGAAACCCTTGGGTCCAAAGAGCTTGGCATAGCATGCCTTGCAGTGGATCTCCTTGTCGGGGCCATCACAAGCCAGCATGGAGTCAAGGGGCCGGTGGCATTCCGCGCAGTTAAAGCATTTCTTGTGCCACATCTGAAGAACAAAAGGTATTAAAATTACAGTTATTACCACAAAGCTATTTATGGCTGCTATAGTAGTTGAATGATTATTTACTGATGCGCTAAGAGTTTTTATCCCTAACACTTTCATGGCCCAAGACGCAGATGTCCTTCTTCACCCACATTAAACGGCGCTGTGACCACATGGGTGGCAGAGGCTGGGCATTGAATGCGTTAAGGCTGCACGAGTCGCCCGATCCAACTCATCAGTGGGCGCGGCATAAATGGATGCCATCTCATCTGACATAATAGACATTCTCGCGCGCTTGATGAAAGGCAAATAAAATTTATTTCAACTTTTGAATAACTAAACTATGTCTTTACGGGCTTTATTTTAGAGTTTTCTTTCTCCGTATGTTATTTATTTTCGCCCAAAGTTAGGCTAAAATACGAAAGTTTAGAAACTTTGTTTTTTTAATTAATTCATTTTTTACGGTTTCGTGTGCATAAAGACATAGATAATTTCGAGATAAATTAATATAATCCTTAGTTTTGGATGGTCAACATCAAACAGCGTTTTAGTTACCCTTCCACGTTTGTATGGAGAGATGAGCGAGTCGTTCAGCCTTAACACATTATAATTTGATATTTTTAACAAAATCTAAAAACCAACTTTGAATTACTTTTTTTTACACTTTTTTATGTTTTGCTGGACAAATAGTAACTCCCCAGGTTTTATTTATATGGAACTATCGCGAAATCAGAATCATCAAAATCGGTCCACAATTGATGGAGAAATTAACAAAAATATTATAAAATTTAAAAAAGTACATCAGTACACGTAAGACCTCTTTTTTGAAGTCGGTTATAAATAAAGTTATTTTTTTAACAATAGATTATTACCGTTCCCTTAGCCAATTGCTGTTCAGCGGCAAAGACCATGCCGCCGCATCGTGGGCAACCTTGGCCTTTAGGAGCCAGAATAGAGGTAGTGTCTGGGTTGTAGAACGGACGGCTAGCTGAGATTTCATCATCACTGCAAATTAACAACAGTTTAGAAAATAAAACATTTTAATAGAATGCAGAAAAAAATAGAAAAGGCTACAATTTGGCCCAAATTTCCCCTTGAGGAACACTTTATTACCTTAGAAGGAAAATTATTGTATTATATCTGTTATTAGTTTCTGCCCGCGTCTTCGCACGCATTGTTTCTATGGAAACGTTTTCTATCCCATGGGAACTGATTTAAGGGATAAAAAGTAAATCTTTTATTCCTGGTTAAGAATTACCCGTTTGCTAAATTTCAACCCAATCCATTCAGTAGTTTTGGCTTGAAGAGGTGAAGAGAACAAACATCCATCCATACATCCAAACTTTGGACGTTTGTAATATTAGTGTGATGTGATTTGCTTGTCACAGTCAGGTAGGTACTTTCTAAATATATATTTTCTGGTCAACAACAATGTCGTATCGTAATGTTGTTATTTTTTGTTTCCTCTTAATAAGTTAATTAATATGTACCTACATGCTTCGCTAAGTGCCCATGCGCCACTATTTATACTCGGTACCTAGTGAGATGAGACGCTATCGATAATAATTATCGACATAAATCTCTATTGTTATTGAGTTTCTAAAACGTTTTTTTTTCTAGGTTGTTTTACTTATTTTATTGCTACATAACTAATGTTTCAACATTGTACAAAATACTTACGTCAGCCCATCGGTCTGCAAGAATCCAGATCCGCAAGCGAATCCGTATCCGTGGGGTCCCCACTTCTTGCCGTAACAGGTCTTGCAGTAGACATCAGAGTCGGGTCCGTCACAGGCAATGATAGAGTCCAGAGTCTTGGTGCAGTCCTTGCACTTGAAACACTTGCGATGCCATTCGCGGCCCTTGGCCAAGACCTGTTCAGCTGCGAAGACCATACCACCACATCTTGGGCATCCCTTCCCGGATGCAGCCATGATGGAAGTGGTGTCTATCAGCGTAGTCTTAGGCGCTGAATCGCTGTTGATAGAATAATAATAAGGCTACTGCCGTAGAGCTATTTTAACATGAATCATGCACGATAAAAAAAATCGATTGTAGGTACGTAACTACGCTACTTAAACCTAAAAAAGGTGGACAGACATTTTGGTCTCCAAGATGTCTTCGTAGAGATTAGCAAATAAAAGAAAACGTAATCATTGATAAATCTATTATTGGAATGATCTCATTTAACCCCATTCCTTGATATAATAATATTACATGGGTGGATAACATGTTACGTGCTTTAAGCGCGTGGCTAGTCGCGCCGTTATTAAAATTAGTCTGATCGAGAGCGGTGCGCGTTCTATTTCGGCGTTGGCACGTTGCCATCTCTTGTTTGTATTATAAGCTGTTTTTATGAAAGTGACTATGCGATGGAAATAACCTAACCTGTCATGTAACCTGAGAAGTCTATCGTAACATGTTACTAAGGATAGAATTAGAAATAAAAAAATACAATTGAACATGGACTTCGAAGGATGATATGTAACGATAGTTAAAAGATTCATTAGTTCACACAACACTATTTGCTGAAGCAGAGTAAGCAAATAATAAATGATTAGTTAAATGGGTTCGTTAGTCATGAATACAGGAGGATTCGAAGCCTTTCGTTGGGACTTGAATCCTTTGGGTACATGGATTGACATTAAATAAATTTAGTACCTTTGCCATTCTATGTCCCTTACATCACACATGAGACCCAGGGAAGACATGCCTCCGTGTCCAATGCCCCTAGGGCCAAATTTTATAGCGTAGCATCCTACAGCAAAGCAAAGAAGCGTATTATTCATCTGATGAGTACACAGCTCTGTAATGTAGACACACCAGTCGGTAAAGTCTGACAACTGCTGTGCCCTCGCCAGACGAGTTGAACTCAAGCCGATTTGTGGTTCTTACCCGTTGGCATAACAGTCACTCTGCAACACACCAGCTCCTTTGCCGTAACCATAGCCCTTAGGACCAAACTTCTTGCCATAACATACTACACAAAAAACATTTTGATTAAAACATGTAATTGGGAACACGTGCTGTGATTATATTAATAAACTCAATAATAAAACAAATCTGTTGATTAAACTGTTACAATGGTAAACGTTGAAACACGTTCACAAAATGTGAATTCGGAATTAAGTATTTAAAATTTTGTTATAATACAAAAACCAACCTTTGCAGTAAATGTCTTGGTCAGGACCTTCGCAACAGTTTGTGGAGTCCAGGCTTTTTCGGCATTCGCCGCATTTGAAACACTCCTTGTGCCATCCCTGGACATTGAAGTGAATTGTGAAGGTGTGTCATGCAGGGGAAACAATACACTAACATAAAGGTGCACTCGGTTATCACAGTGATATACAATGACGTTATGTGCATTCTCATTCAACAACATTCCTAATATCTAAAGGATATTTAGATACCTCGACAATAAATATGTGTATCTGGTCCGTCACAATGCGTCATCGAATCCAGTGTCTTGTTGCAATTTAAGCATTTGAAGCAACGTCTGTGATATCCCTATGGTACAATGTTAACAGTATCAGTATGTGATTGCATTAATGCAAAGCATTATTAAGATGACCAATTCAAAGTTACAAAACAGAGCTAGTTCCATTTTGTCAATAAATTGATGTGTTAAAAGTGTGTTAGGATAGAAGATAATATATTAAATGAATTTTAAAAAACGTGTTTATTAGTTGAAAAGTGAAATTCCAAAGCGAAACTTACTTTTCCCCGGGCGAGCATTTGCTCAGCAGCGTACACATATCCACCGCAGCGAGGGCAACCCTCACCGGGAGGAGCCTTTGCGATGGAACGGGACTCCATGCACGCTCCGTTGGTCCTGACGCTCCTGTACACAGAAATACAATGAGATTTGGTACTCTAACAATGATTGATACAGCAACGTGGCAGTATAACAGAAGAGTAGTTAAAAGCCTGGGCTGGGAGACACCGGCAAGCCGGATGCCCTTCAATCAATACATTGGGCACACTGATCGCGGCGAAGCAGATTGCAGATGCCGGCGGCGCACCTCCGCCGTAATGGGAGAAGGTAAGGGCTCCCGGCCGCCCGCTCCGCCCCGGCCTCGCCATAGCACTACTGATACTGAGGGCGCTTTCCTTATCCCATCACATCTATCAACTAGATTAGAGCTAAAACTGAAGCGTTATGTGTGTTGTTAGATTTATATGTCAGTATGCAGAGAAAGTTATGCTAAAGACAGAGGATAGAGTTCGAGGCGCATGCCTTCTGAGTGCGTGCAGAGCGATGCGAAGCCGTGCTGAGGCTTACAGATTGGTTTCTCACCGGTACTCCTGTTCGTATTGTAAGGGTCGCCTCGAAGGAAGGAAGGGAAAGGGGCAACGACGGACCGCGCTCGGGCCGACACTTACGGGCTAGAGCCGCGTCCGCGCCGGCTCGGCCGCGTTCCGACGCAACAATTAAGTATAACCGATTTTGGTAGTCGACTCTTTTATTGATTTTGTATAAATTAGACCGATAAACAAAATAAATTATGCGAATGAGAATAAATATCCCTAACTAGAGTAATTTAAATTACAAGTATCGCGATCGGGGCACTGCTGGTTGGCCGAGATCCTGGTCGGCGACCGCTGGTCTGCTGGGCGGGCGCTCGCTCAATTCCTGTTGCGACATAAACGAAGACTGGTCATGCAATTGTCAGGCGGCGCGTAATGTACAGCCGAGCGCTCTCTCTACTAGACGTATGGGTTTTATGTACACGCGGTTAATGTTGTTACATACGGGTCGTTGCGACCTTTGATAAGGAAAGACCCTCAGTGGCGCTGTGCGCGGGCGGCGGGTGTGCTGTCCTACGAGTAGGTACTTACGTGTCCTTGAACTGGTCTCCGGAGTCCATGGACAGGCAACCGGCGCCACCGCCGAAGCCGTAGCCCTTGGGTCCGAACTTGCGCCCGTGGCAGTTTTTGCAGAAAAGTTCGCCCTCGTGTTCTGAGCAGTTGGTGGAATCCAACAGCTTCTGGCACAGACCTGTAAACCATGTCAATGTGATCAATTGAGTCTATTGATCTATCAAGAGGCCTTGTGTCACTTATCACTTCTAACTAGATACGTCTAATAGTTATTTAGAACACCTGTCTAAAGATGCTCTAGAATTTTACAAGACGCTGTCCCGAATTGATTGTATATTTATGATTTTAACATCAGACTTGACAAAATAATACAGACTGTTAGCTAAAAACAAGATTACGAATAGTCAACAAGTGTTGTGTTGTTTTAAACCGAGGTGTTGAGTATTTGCACAACTTTTCAAACATTAAAACAGCTTCATTGAATACAAAGGCGGACCATGATAAAGTTTTGCTGCAGTCGTTTACCAATAGGTATTTTAGAGATAAATTCTAACTCACCACACTTGAAGCACATTTTGTGCCATTTAAGTCCTCCGGCGACTCGCTCTTCAGCCGCGTATACTGATTTGCCGCATTTTGGGCACTTGGGGTTGTCTGCTGGTTTGAAAGGCATTGTGCTCGCTTAACTTATCCTGAAACAAAATATTAAAAGTATTGAGTGAGTGTCGAGTCCGCAACTTGGTGGTTCAAGGAGAGGCGACTTGAATGGCACAACACAACGATCCTCAAGTCCTAATGCAAACACTTAAATTATAGTTCACTTATCACACTTTCCACTATTTTGTATTAATAATCACAATTTAACACTAATCGTATAAAATATCGCAACTTTATCAATTATTCTAAATGCAGAATCCGTTGGCTGATATCCAAGTCGCCTGCACCACTTCAATGCATCCATAGACACTTCGTTGCTCAACATCGCATATTACCGAACGATATATTAACACCGCCGGCCTCTTCCGAATGCTTGGAACGCACGATCAATTAAACTAAGACGCTGGAGCGTAGGGCGGGCGCATCGGCTGCGCGCCTAATTTGGGGCGTCCAGGTAAAGTTACGCTGGAGCGCGGTTGCATCGCTAATAATAGTTCGCATTAGGAAGAAGCCGTAGGTTCACTCGCGGTTATGTGTGGTATGTGCACTTTCACCGGGAAACGGACCTGTTCGTCGATTCGCTACGAGAGTCGAGCTCCCAAACGCGTGTACAGTCGAAGGCGGTGATGCCGAGACTGCGGTGCGCGAAGTTCGAATGATGCGCGAGGGCAGCTTGCGACCGTAGTCTATGCGTGAGTTGCACACGGCCCCAGTGGGGGGGCGCACCCGCCCTCGCCTTCCTGCCACCCCCTAACACAACCCACCCCTAATCACAGCCCTGACGTCTACATAATCTCTCATGTCATGACAAATTCATGCACCAGCACAGCACCATTAAGGTTAACATAGCAACGATTTGTGTTCGATTAGTGCTGCCAAGTTTAAGAAATTGAAAGTATCTATAAATCATTTTCTATTATTCGAAACCGATCTCGTATTTTGTAAATAAACTAACTAAGACATTCACCACACAATATTTCAAAAGGCGTGAATAAGTTTAGTTTTTTCCAATCAAATGGTTTCTACGAGAACATTTTCCTTAGCAAATGGTCCAAAATCATTATCAATTAGGTAACAAGCTCTCTAAAGTTAAATCGAAAGAATCACCATATACATGGGGTGATTAAACTCCCATACACCGTTGGTACTTGATTTACACGCTTGGTAACCCAGAAAAGCTTGGAACAAAAGCAAACCTTTTTGGAATAGCGACTCCACTTGCCTCGTTCCCCGGTTTATCCCTGTAGAAAGAAATATCTGATACCTCAGGCCAAATGTTCCCTCTGAATTCCTACTGGCATTTTGTTTAGGCATATGCAGTAGGTGCGGCTAAAGCAGGTGTACTACGTACAGTACCTACATACGTGTATCTTTTGATGTTTTTATTTCTGTTCTTTTATATGATTTATGAGGACATTACTGGCACCACACACTCGTTATTAGAGACGTCAACGGACCGTCAACTAATAAGTACAAGACGGCTATTATAAGATGTTATTCATTCAATTTACATTCCAAAAGTGGTTACATTGGACGGGAATAGTACAAGGAACCTGATTCACTGTTTTGGCAAGAATCGCGTCTTTGCAGCCGGTAACGACCCATGGCCATCAATCAAAGGCACGTAATACTTGCTTATTTACTCAGTTCCACTCACGACAAAACAGATGGTGCAACAAGTTACCAGCTGTTACAACCAACGTTGACTTAATTTGACTGCGAATCTATGGAGGTAGGTTACTACTAAACCATCCAACATAGCCAAAAATAACATGTTTGTTGTCTTCCCAAGTATGGCATATAAGTCCACAAGGAATTGGAGCACAGATGACTTTGCTTTCAGTGGAAATCAGTGGTCAGTGTCACCGTGAACCGACAGTAGTATTTTTTTAAATAAAATATTGTGACGGCCTCTGTAGACGCCTGTAGGCCATGGTTCTTAGTCCCAGAAGCCTGATGATGTTGAAAAATTTAAAGCTCTATCTTACCGCTTGTCGTAGCATTTCGCTTTTGATCATGATGATGATCAAACAAATAAATCTACGCCTGTGTATCATCGTGATGATGATATCAGGGAACGTATTAATCGCGACGAAAATAAATAATAACACCTACTTATTCGTTTACAATAGTCCAGAAAGTCACATTGTGACACAGCGGAACTTCTGCCAAATTCTCCCGCACCTGACTATCTATTAATATTTTGTTTTATAAATAACTTTATATATTTTGTTGCTGCACTCTATTACTCACATTTATCTGCATAACCAACCTGTCAAACATTACACTGTCGACAATGTTCATCGATCAAGGTATTCGCCGCCCCATGAGCGGAGACAATTTTGAACTTTTTAGTAGGTAGATACTTTATTAACAAGATATTGCCGTGTCTAATCCTGAAATTTTGCAAAATCCTCTACCTGGCACTTCTAAATCTATGAATTTGAGTTTAGGTAGTTTTGCTCTATCTATTTGAACATTTGTTAAATTTTCACAGGTGTAGGGAAGTCAAATTTCTAGCGCTGCTGATTGAATATCTATCTCCTCTTCCTCCTAGTATCACGTAGGTATGTCCTAGTATAATTAGGTATGTTTATAAATAACGCGAGTTAAATCTGAAATAAACAACAACAGCCAGCACGCGACATAGGGATGTAGGTAGGTAGATTACTACAGCGTTATTTTAATCGGCTATCAGTAATAGTAGTTTATAATAACATTATGAGTCATTGTGTGCGTAAACAATTTCGTCATGCAATTATGCATTTAGTACTAGATTAATTTCTGATCCATCTTGCTGCATAACATTTCTCACCTTAGCAAAAGAGCAAACAATAGATAGACAGGGTCGTGGATTAAAGCCTCAGTAACGAGAACATGGTCACCAACTAGCCTTTTAAGGTTCTATTATTTATTACTTACGTTTCCTTACAAATTCAAGTGACCACATAGTATGTTCACACAACTTCGCGGGCGACACAGCAGGGTAATCTGTTTATCCGCATAAAGTAGTTGTATGTCAACCTGGGTCTCTTCATGGGTTAGGTAGGGTACATCTGGTCCGAATCTCAAACTCATCCGCGGACGAGATGTCTACTTCACTTTTGAGTAGGGGTACAACTCGTCCGAATCTAAATTCTCTTGATTTAGATTTCATGACAAGAGTGAATAAGTGTCTTCTAGCTAGACATTCGTGATACATATCGTCACTTACCACCAGGTGAGATTGCAGTCAAAGGAACGTCTATTCGCGTTAAGAAAGAAAACAATTGTGTTTGTTTTTGTTGTGAGATTGCAGTCAACGGAAGGGTTAGGAGTACTACGAGACTTATAGTATGTTTGTCTCCTAACTAGTCAAAAAAAGCTCCAAAGTCAAAACTTTCTGTTTTCGACCTTTCCATCCACAATTCTTCGTTGACTATATTAAGTTTTGTGGGGTATCATTGAATACCTACTTAATAAAAAATCTTCATTTAAGTATAGGTTTCTCTTAACATTTCTCATTTCGAATTACCGTTTAGGATCTACGATTAAAAGTTGGTTTGCAATCATTTCAAGTTAAACTTTTACAACACCGGGTTTTTAGATTTTTTTATATTTAGTACTTTTTCTTGTTAAATCCTAAAGTATCTCACCTCCGCAACTACCTCTATTGGTCTCTGCTGGACGCAGGCTTTTATCTCATAGTCCCCACTTCCATTCTTAAGAAACCCTTTGATAGGTATCAAACAGACTGACAGATCTCATAGTCCCCACGCTGGGCATGCGGGTTGGGGATTGCAGTTCGATTGTAGAAGGTACTAGTAGTTAGCCCCTAACAATAATGTTATGAGGGGTTTTTCGAAGGGGGGGGGGGGTTATTAATCCATGTGGTAGAGCTAATTCTCTTGATTTTTTATAGAGATCCCACAACGGGGGTCTGTCTTGTGTGGTTCAGGAGTTAAGACGGTTTGAAATTCCCTTGGAGATAAATTGTAGAGCTTCTTTTGCTGACCACGTAGACACACACCCCACACGATGGGTCTTTCTCCCTTGGATTTGGAGATATTGCGTGAGGGGTTTATTTTCTGGCTCGAATCAACTATTCAAAAGTTTCATAACGTCATTTGTGAAGAGGAGCCTTAACAAAATCAATGACTTTCTCAGAAAATCATCAAAAAATTCAAACTGTCAAAAATTGGCTGGAGTTTGTTTTTTCTCCTTATTCTGGAACGGTCAAAGAAGTTAGCAAAATTTTTGTAGAATTCGTATTTCAAAACAAAAGAAAATGAGGACTCACGGATACTTCAGTGCATATTCGATGCATTCAATTTAGAAGACCTCCGATGTCATAGAATCTCTACCAAATAAGAGGTATTTAAAATGATCAATATTCTAAATATTATTTAAAAAAATTCACGCTAGCAAAAGAAGAATCTATTTTGAAATGCACTCAAGCACTCAAGTATACCTGTCATGTGAGACCAAACTTGATTTAATTGATTGATTTTACCCCCATGTCTCAAAAATCCCTCGACGGACTTGGCCCCACTATATCGACCTTCAAATTTCACGGAATTCGGTTAAGCAACGGTTGGACAATTTGCTCGAACTATTTTACCAAACAGCCAAATCACCCAAAACTGCCACTGAGAACTTCGTTCGCTTCGCTCACTCCGTTCCAAAAATTAAAGTACCCTATATCATTGAATCTACATAACTCAATGCTACCTATGCAGTGTACCTACTGGTCCCCATGACTAAATTTCTGCTTACTGTGGGGCTTTATATTGTTGTGTGGAATGTCCAGCATAGCATCGTGATAGGTATTGTTCTTCAGAAAGGGTGACATTGACATCATCATCCTGCTGAACTATAGGCCTATCCGGCTTATTTATTTTCAGAAATTGTAAAACGCAAATTTTTATGAGGTTTGGTCATCAAAAGAGTCTACGCGTCGAGCCGACTATATACGAGCTAGTCGGCTCGAATGTATCATTATTTTAAATTTCAAGTTGATAGCTGCAGAAAGCAAAGCGAGACCATAAGGGTTTCGAAACCGATCTTCGATCTCGAAACCCTAAAAACACAACTTTTGGGAAATCAGGTTTAAAGTTTTGAGTTGGAGTGTGTTTATTCAATTACAAATAATTACATTGTTCGTGTCGATATAAAAAAAACCCTCAAGGTGGACCGATGAGTTGGCCATCGGGGGTTCTGAACACGACTACGTACGTACGAAGGTAGAACCCCCATAATAATACATTTCATGCGCCTGTACAGATTTAAAGAAATATTAATGAAAAATTAAAATTAATATTTTCCATAGAAAAAGGGATGAAGAAATTTTAAAAGATACCTACAGGGTCATGTCGGGTATCAAATGAAAGGTATCGGTTTGTACCTTTCAAAATAGTTTTAGAAATTGGTGTAGGATTCATAATATCATTCTTTTTAATCATTCTTTTTAAAATATTTCGGAAAAAGTCGAAAAAATACCCATCCCCCCCCCCCCCAACTCCAAGATTGAAGATTGCAGAGCGATCCATGTAAAATGTATGGAACGTTTATAGATATGGATCTATATTTTACAGGAAAAATATAGAGAAGTTTGTAAAAAGAACACTTTTTGAAAAATGGTCAAAAAGGGGGGGGGAATAATTTTCAACAGGGGGCCTACCTCACCCAGTGGGGTATTAAATTAAAGGTATTAGTTTGTACGTTTCAAAACAGTTTTTAAAATTTCTGTAGGTTACATACTTTTTGAAATATTTCGAAAAAAGTCGAAAAAAAAACACCCCCCCTACCTCCGAAGTTCGCAGAGCGATCCATTTAAAATGTATGGAGCGTTTGTAGATATGGATCTATATTTTACAGGAAAAATATAGAGAAGTCTGTAAAAAGAACAGTTTTTGAAAAATGGTCAAAAAAGGGCGGAATAAATTTCAAAAGGGGGGCTACCCTACCGAGTGGGGTATCGGTATTAGACATGTGCGCCGCGCTGACCCGCCGCCGCCGCCGGCAAATTTTCCACGCCGCCGCCGCCGATCAGCCAATCGGCGTGAATTCGGCGTGGAACGTATTCTTTTAGACGCTTTGAAAACTCCGTAATTTTATTAATTATTACATTGTGCGACACCTGCTACCTATAACCAAGTTGTAGTCAAAGAAGAACCGCGCCGCGCCACGATGCCAAAGGGTGCCGCGATGTCAAAAACCACCCCAAACCGAACGGTATCAGAAGTCGCCGCTGATTCAGACTGATATAGGGTGCCGATTATAAATGAGGATGACACTATGACACCGTACGAATATAAACTTTAACAAATACCAAGACAATTCCACTAGAAAGATTCAGACTAAATTTATAGTATTAATTGCATTTAATTTATTTCAAAAACTTACAAAGTTACCACAAAAGCACAAACACTGTTAGGGGTACGAAACGTCAGGCTTTATATGTATTTTTCAATTTCGAAACTGGCTTTCGAAATTCGGAAACTCAATTTCGAAAGTTCGAAGTTCAGATAGAAAATATAACTTTTATTCTCGAGATCTGCGAGTCCCTTTACAGATAGAGTTAGAATCGGAAAAGGATTTACTTATTCAAAACATACGAAAATACTTTGATTACGTTCCACTTAAGTGTCACCGACGCGCTTGCACTGCACGTATAGCAGCGGCGAAGCGCCTTTCCGGGTCGAATCGCTGAAGCCTGGCAGAGAACTGGTTAACCTACTTCTATAATTTTCGTTGATTATGATCTGTGATAATTACAATAGAAGCAATTGAGCTAACTACAGACTGTTGGAAACAATCTACAGCAGGGCGAGCACGGGGATGGTTTTCTAGGGTAGAATAGATAAAAATTACGTCACTTTGTCATCGATTGCGTAAATGGTTTGAAAATCGTTCCTTTTTCTACTATAATGTACGCAATGTATGACGATGTGATGTCGATAATGTCTATTCTACCCTAGAGAATAATATCCGTGCTTCGCCTACAGGTAGCTCAACTGATCCATATCAATAACAGTCCGAAGCGTCCCCAAGACGCTGGCTGCATTGCGCCGCTGTATGGCTATGGTGATGCGCTGCGCCATATACTCACCAGCTCTCGGGTCACGCGTCGCTTCAACTCAACGCTCAGATATTTTTTAAGAAACCCGAAGAACCAGTGGTCTCGACTCCAAGGGAGCAAATGTGTAGGCTCTGTCGAGACCTGCACATTTTGCACCTGAAATCTTCCCCCGCACCTGACTTCACGTATGTCCTCGGAACACGGGAAGGCGCAAGTGTGTCGACGCATGTAGCGTCCCACACAATAGGCCTCCCCAACTCCTATGGGATTAGTGTCATACCGTCGGGCCTCTTACCATCGTCACGCAACAGACCATTCGGTTTGAGAATAGCTGGTACGTTAGCAATGAAAAAGGCCCGCCGGATGATGTCGCCGGTTGGCATGGCGAGATATCCGACTGGCGGCCCTAGTACACGATAATCCGTGATGATCAAGCTGTTCGACAGCAGTATCGCACTGGCATTGGCATTGATGAGGCGCGCAACACCTTGCACCCAACCGATGACATGTTGCGATACGGAAAGTTACGGGATCCAATAAAGTAACAGTGTTATAATTATGAAGGAAATGCTTGCCTGCCCAATGTCCTGACTCCTATTTAGAAACGGCCACGAGGCGGGAACGATCCGCAGTGCTGGAGCACTTTTGTAACAAACAATTCCGTGTCAACTGACATAGGGCTCGTCCCATTGCCGTTGGGACAAAAGTGATTTTGGGGGAGCAGCATCGGGGCAAGCACTGAGCCAAGCCGTTCCAGCTTCGTTTAAAAATTAAATTTTAATGACATTCTAGGTGGGACCAAACGAGATGTCCTTAGAACTTTTCTTACTAAAGAACTAGTGCTGTAGACAGAAGACAAGATCGCTTGTAGGGCTACATTTGATATTTTGCGTATACCTAGGCAAAACTATTGAATTTTCCAATGATATTGTTTTTGTCTACACAAGAGTCCGAAATAAAAAGCTCGCACTTACTCTTTCATAGCACGTGTGCGTTACGCGACTGCGTAAGGTGCCTTATTTGCGTAGGTAAATAATAGAAACTAAAAAATTCGAATTCGTGTCCACCGCATTCGAACTTGAAAAATGGCCAATAAAGGCTATGAACTTCGAATTTACGAAACTTCGAAGTTTCGAAATTCACCCCCTAATGTATTCGTTATTTCGTATATTATTATGTATAACAGTTATCTATTACCCATAACACAAGTTCTGCTTAGCTTGAGGCTAAATAATGCTGTGTGAATTGTCCAGCATTATTTATTTATTATTATTACTCATACCTACGCGCCGAGTTCACGCCGAAATCACGCCGCCGCCGCCGATTTCAGGCCGGCGCCCGCCGCCGATGATTTTAACGTCGGCGCACATGTCTAATCGGTATCGGTTTGGACATTTCAAAACAGTTTATAAAAAAGTCGAATAATTTACCAGTACCCACATTAACCGAAGCATGCAGAGAGATCCATCTCAAAAGTCGGTTGGTATTGGTACCTACTATTTTTAGATAGGTATTTGTTAAATTGCGAAGTCTCTAACCGGTACTTTTGGTACATATTTATTTGTTTACAAACGTTCGAAACGCTCGGCACGCGAGTTACACTCGCACTTGACGGACCTTGTTTAAAGACCTAGTAGGATCTACTTATTTTTATGTTTATAGGGCGGGCACGTACAAACATAAAAAAGCGAAGCTCGCGGAAAATCACTGGATACGGGAAGCAAAGACCGGTCATTGTAAATAAATAAATTCAAACAAATTGTCAAACAAATCCTTTAATGTGGCGATCCCCATCGTGTGAGACGATGATGAGGTAGGTTTTTTTCACATACGTTTTTTCTTGTTAAATGTTAGGTAAAATATCCTGTTGCTGAATTGCAGAATAGAAACTCCTAATTTTATCGGTATCAGACGTAACGTCTGAGTCTGAGAGCATCGTTATTTTTATCCTAAATTCTAACAGTGGCAACATAAATTTTATGGCCATGAAATGGTCTCTAAAAAATTACTTGCGTCGCTGGCACGTTATCAAGCTAGGGCTATCACACACGTTACGTTGTTTTTTGGCGTACTATGTGCCTATTTCAGGCTGAAAGTATCGGCAACTACAGCGATAATTCTTTGTCTTAGGCTATCGTGAGGGTTTGGCTGAATTAGGTAATCTAGGAGCCCAATACATTAGTAGGCTTCCAAGTTGGTTTCAAGAACACCCTCACGTGTTATGAAAAAATAGCACCTAGTAATATATTAAGACAAAGTAAAAATACGCCACTATTCAACCTCTAACTATGCTCGAAATTCACTTATTAATCGTCTACATAACAGCTATAACAAAATATTCAGTGATATAGATATCTTCAACATAAGTAAACCCGCGTTTAAACGTGAAGTACTACAAGTCTTGAATGATCTAGAGCAGGTTAAATATGGGCCGGCAGGTGGGGTAGAGTCTGACCCGTGCATGTAAAGACTAAGTATTTATGGTTATGCTCATTATACTATGTAAATCTTAATATTAGTACCTTATAATATAATCATGTAAAATATTTATAGTTATAGTTATTATTATTTATAGTTTATTTATTTATAGTTTAGCTATTGATAAGTTAATAACATTGTACAAAGTATGGCATAGCGTAGAGTCATCGTCTATATAATTTTATAAAAAGTAAATCCATTATTGGCCTTATGTTTAGTTTGTAAGTCTGTATTTTTTAGCTTTTAAGGGCTGTGGATTTTGTAAAATAAATAAATAAATAAATAAATAAAATTCGTAGCGTCGTCTTTTCGGGGAGACCAATGTTCAGCAGTGGACGTATACGGGCTGATGATGAATAAAAATAATACAAATCGATGAAATACCGACCAACTACATAGTACCCAACCCACCTACCTGAGTACAATACAAAAACACTAAGTATGACATTTAATCAGTCAGGCATACATACATTAAAATTCTACCATTTATATCATCCTTAGAAAACTGCAACCATTCGGTGTTGAGTATCATCCAGGTGTTTATGACTAAATTTTTACTCGCAGGTGTGGTGTTTCTCGCGCTTGTGTGGGCTGTTGCTAAAATAAAATGGTAGCCGGAGTGGTTACTCAGCTTCAAAACTCTGCATTACTCACTGCTGCGCCCACGCTATATCAAAATTTCAGAGGTAACGCACGCATTTGGACGAACAGACGTATACCAACTGAAACTCTGAAACTGTTTATCTGATTACAGAGATCGCACATTTTATTTATTGGAAGACTCGTTTATCAATTACCTACAATGGAATTTATAATGGTTTATTTGAAAGGTTGCTTATATTATAAGGTACTAAGTATTGTCTCTTACGTTTTCCTAAAAAAGAATTTACTATATTGAGCTTAGAGGAACTCTCATCGTGGATGAAAATTGTGACCCGATGCCACCGATTGTTAAACTCAGAAATCGACACGGATTCATTAGGGAAATTGTTTGTTAACTCTCACACAAAATCTTACTTTAATATCTGTTGTGTTGTTTTTTTCATGTCGCGCAGTGGTCCTAAATCATACAAATCCTCTGCTATCACCACATATTTTCAGTGCTAGGATACATAAATCAATTTTAGTACAACAGAATATTATTAACCCACTTGGCAGTGCCGTTAGCTCAAATTATACGCCCTCAATTAGTTTTAGGATCAAACAAATTAACCGGATACTTTCTTGGAAATGATGATCTGCTTTAAGGTCTAATGTTTTTTTATAAACTGACAAAAATCTTCTCCTGCTAGCTATCGAAAATGCAGCCTTAGGAAAGTAGTACCTAGGTAAATGCAGTCACAGTAAAATATTTTTCTTTTATTAATCCCGATAAAAAAGAGGGGTGCTGTACGTTGAGCAGGTATATAATATCTGTGTGTTTGTCTGTATCGTACGTAGCTCAAAGCAAAGTTTTCGACTTTTTTATGAAAATATTTTGTTTTTGTTATTTCTTTTCCAGGTAGAGGCTTGCAATTTCATTGAGCAGAGTCCTTGGAAAATGCTTCCGTGACAAAGTCCTGATAATCTGTTGCAAAGAGTTTATTAAAATAATACGTTTTAATTGAACCACTCGTGTTATTTTAACCGATGACTGAAATAGAAATTCTTCGCGAAGATTTCCTGATTGTCTGCTACGCTAACAGCCATTTACCCATTTTTATAGTTACGGCACGTTATGGATGGATCCAGCTGCTTACCCACTAATAGAGGACGAGTTATTATGAAAGAGAATAGTTATCTGATTGTCAGCCGATGGCGATTCACCCAGATTCTCTATTTAGAATGTGATGCTACTATAGAACGATGGGAATGCATGTTTCCTGCATGGGATATTTTAATTTGCAAGTCAACCTTATTGGTAAGTGAATAGAGTCGATTACGACTTTAGTTTCTTCGAACGCTCACCTACCTAGTCGTTTTATTTCGGAACGTGCGCGGGCGTTGCCTGGAGACTGATTTTCTTAGAAAATCCAGATAACAACGCATACCTACCACTGTTTTTAATTCGGAAACATCAGCACCTGGTAAATATTTGCTAGGTGTAGGTATTAAGACGACGCATTGAAGATATTGGCGTCAGGGATTTCAACTTTTTTCAGCAATTACAAGACATTCGGAATAGGTATATTTTTTATGTTTTGAATTTGCATGTCCAATTCTTCGCATAATTTTCATGTTCATGATTGATAAAGTAGGAATACCTACATATAAGAAACTCAGACGCCGGGTTCTCAGACTCAATTCAAAATTTTTTTCCAACTCGCAACTTTTCCTAGGCAGTTAGGTACCTAGTAAGTACCTATTTGAATGAAAAATGTTGGTTCTACTTGTGCTTATGTTTTTTAATGAATTAGGTACTTAAGTAGATTTTTTTCTATCATGTCGAGAAAATTATATCGGCCAAAAATCAAAATCAAAATCAAAAACTCTTTTTTTCCATAAATACAATAAATGTACCTACACTTAGAAAAGGTCAAATTGTAAAACTAAACACTGACACGGAAATAAAGTGATATTTTTGATTTCTGTCGCTGTATGTAGACTAAAGTAAAGAAGCGACGAAGAAACCTTTAGCCTGTTGTTACTTTTCGAGTTGGAGCAAAACCCGTCCCAAGCTTTTTTATCTTCTAGATAATCTGATATTTTTTAGTAAGCCTTTTTGCAGAGCAGAGTTTTTACAATTTGTTTGAATTTATTTACTGATAATTTTTGCAACTCACTAGTAGTTTTGTTGTAGAAGCGTATACATTGCCCTTTAAAAGATACATTAATTTTGTGTAACCTAGTTGTGGGCACAGCGAGTTTATTTTTATTTCTCGTATTAAAATTATGTTTATCACTATTTTTAGGGAACCGATTTATATTTCTATGAGTTTACAACAAGTTTTCATAGATATATGTATTGACATGGTACTGTCATTATGTTTATTTCTTTGAATTTATTACGTAGCATTAAGTGGCCGCCGCCGTCCGTCAGAAATATACCTATAACTTAGTCAAAATTGATGACCATACTTTACCTATGGGCTCGTTTTATGGCATTTTCCATCACGTGTGTCAGAACTTTCGGCGATATGTTCGCGTTCCTGTCGGATATTATAAGGGCTTCTTGAGTCGTGAAGCTTGTTACCATAAACCCGGGATTTCAAGTGCCTAGGAAAATAAATAAATAAATAAATAATGCTGGAAAATTCACACAGCATTATCTAGCCCCAAGCTAAGCAGAGCTTGTGTTATGGGTACTAGATAACTGATATACTTAATACAATACACTACATAGATTGATATTTTTTATTATACATAAAAAATTTCTGCAGATCGTACACAAATTTGTTCCGAGGCGGGAATCGAACCCGCAACCTCCTGCGTCGCAGGCGGACCTTCGCCCGCTGCGCCACGTCGTCAGGAGGTGTAAATACCTAGCCCAGCCATTGCTCCGTCCTGTTGGGAACACATGCATGTCCTACAGTCCCAATTCATCCAATCGAGGAGGAAAAAGTCGTTCATCATGCAATAACCTTGAGCGGGTGTAATGGTTCTTCGTGGGTCATACGTACGCAGATTTTAACTACTCCAGAAAGGAAAATTTGGCTCATTCGTAAATAAGCCGGAGAACCTAAAAATAACCAAAGACACCCAAAGAGATGGAAATGGGTCTCATCGCTCATGGTGTTTTTCGATGAAAAATCGTCCTCTTGGTCGGACAATTAAATAAATAAATAAATAACGCTGGACAATTCACACAGCACCCATAACACAAGCTCTGCTTAGCCCCAAGCTAAGCAGAGCTTTATACTTAATACAATACACTACATAGCTAGATATTTTTTATTATACATAGAAAACACCCAGACCAACGGAACAAATTTCTGCATATCGTACACAAATTTGTTCCGAGGCAGGAATCGAACCCGCAACCTCCTGCGTCGCAGGCGGACCTTCGCCCGCTGCGCCACGGAGGTCGTCAAAATATTCCGCGTTTGAGTAGGTACGTACCTATATTTAGAATTCTATGGCTTATTGACGTATATTCTGCATCTGTCTGTTTACTTAAATAATTTCAGGCGCGGCGGCAGATTTGGCCGAAGATCTCAAGAGGCGCAAATATGCAGGTCTCGACAGAGCCTACACATTTGCTCCTCTTGGAGTCGAGACCCTAGGTCCGTGGGGTACCGAGGCTCTTCCGGTTTTTAAAAAATTATCTGAGCGTCTGGTCGAAGCGACGCGTGACTCGAGAGCTGGTCAGTATCTGGCACAACGCATCAGCATTGTCATACAGCAGGGCAATGCCGCCAGCGTCTTGGGGACGCTTCCGACTGGTATTGATAAAATATTATAAATAATGCTGGACAATCTACACAGCATCATCTAGCCCCAAAGTAAGCTACTCAAAGCTTGTGTTATGGGTACTAGATAACTGATATATTTAATACATTATATACATAGATTTTTTTATTATAAATAGAAAACACCCAGACCAACGGAACAAATTTGTGCAGATCGTGCACAAATTTGTTCCGAGGCGGGAATCGAACCCGCAACCTCTTGCGTCACACGCGGACTCTCGCTCGCTGCGCCACTGAGGTCGTCGTATGTATCTATATAATATGGATCAGTTGAGCTATCTGTAGATTGTTTGCAACAGTCTGCAGATAGCTCAATTGTTTCAATTGTAAATACTAATTATATTATAATTTTCTTTGTGAATAATGGCTTCTGCCCTTAAAAAAATAATAATTTCGAAACAGAATTGACATTTGCAAAAGTTATAAGCTTCTTTTAATGGGGTGATTAGGAGTACCCCAAAGATCCTATGAGTACGTACCGACTTACCTAGGTACCCAAATCACGGAACAAAGATAATCTAGATTCACGATCATACAATTATTTATCTCGGGACGGGAATCAAACCCGTAAACTCTCCGTTTCAGGCGACACCGGATGCACGTAACATATTATACCTATTATGTATAAATCAGTTCAATAAAGGCATCCTTGACATAGACTACCTGAAAAGCTCGTGCGAAGCCATGGGCTGAAGCTGGTAATAAATAGGTATACGAAATTAATTCTAAACCAGAGTCTGGCGAAATTTCTAAATATTATTAAAATACCTATGTGGTATGTCCTACTCAAGGAAACTCGGCGCACTCGCACTCGCACCGGGCATGTGTCCTTCCGCACTTATTGAATTTATTTCGCTTTCTAGGAGCAAGTATGAAGGTATTCTAGCATTCACCTGCGCCTATCCCGCTCACAACATTAAAAGGTAGTAGAGAACTAGGTTTGTTCCGTGAAGCACTACGCGCCTCGCAGTTCGAGTTTTAAAGATTGTGTACATACAATTAATATGATTATTGGCTGTCATATAACTTTATATATATATCGTACAATATTTATTTTTCTCTGCAACCATGTTTACGTACAAAACCTATATTTTTTTCATTATGACCAGTATTGTCGCGGAGCCCCTACAGAGGCCCGGGGCTTCGCGGAGCACACTTTGAGAATGACTGCTTTAAGGAGATAAAATAGTGGTTTCTGGTTTATAAACATAAAGAAATCCGGCAATTTTTGGCTTATCTTTTCGATTAAAATCCATAAAATTCGATAAGTACATAGGTATTTTAGGTATTTAGCTTTTTGGTCAGTAAATAAATAAGATGCTCCAGTATTTTTGTAAATTTATCCCTTGTGGTATAGGAATTCCGTTAGGTAGTCTAGTCTCCTAGTTTTGCAGTTAAAACCATGAAGATTGGTAGGTATTTAGCCTATTGATTGATGGAAAATTACGTGTTCAGCGTTTTTATAAATTCAATTTCTGAACCCATGAAGTCGCCCCCGCCCCTCCTTCCCCCTGCATCCGCCAATGCCTATGGTGCGGTAGGAGTAGAACTACCTAGTAAGGTCAGTTAACAAAGAACGCCACTGTACCTATGTGCTAGTACCTTTTGTATCGTTGACAGACTTTACTACCCTACCTTGTTAAACTTGTTAGGTATTCTTCGAAAGTGCGTCAGTCCCCAATATCGACAGTAGGCACAGACAAATACCTCGACATTTCTGTGGGAATCTGCCAACTGCGAATACGTCAGCCAATTTTTGTCGAAACTCTATTTATGAGAAATGACTAACCGTGTATTGACTTCACATTCTTTAAGGTGACCTTGTAAAATGTTTCTAAAGCTGGTGGATGAGATGGCGTGTTAGCAAGGCCTTGTTTTGGACCTGATAGTGGCCAGTTGGCCACTGTGGCCATGGTTCTTAACAGTAGTGGGGTAGCGTGGGTATGGGTACACTTTCATGGCCCAACAAGACGCAAATGATCTTCCTCAGCACCATAGGTATAGCTGCGGCGCGCGTGCCCGTACAGGTCGCCGAGGCTGGGCAGTGAATGCGTTAAGAACCCCTGTCTTATCGGGAGAAAGGAAGTTCGGCCCACAAATTACAGTAGCAAATGGCACTGGGGAAAGCAACAATATGGATCATTTTGGCAGCCTTAATGGTATCTAAATCTTATAAAACTTTAATAGGAAACTTTTTGGCTTAAATATTCCTCCTTTCAAGTTTCAAAAGATTTGGACAGCGCTAAGGCTGCCAAAATGATCCCAATTGTTGCGTTCCCTATTGCCATTTGCTACTGTAGGTAATTGGTGGGCTGCCCACCAATTACAGTAGCAAATGGCAATAGGGAACGCAACAATGGGGATCATCAATCTGATCACGCTCGCGGGTAGGGGAAATAGGCACCTTTTAGACGTGATGCGGGCGAGAGTGTTAGGTACGGTCCGGTTCATTGCGAGACGCTCTGAGCCCTCTTGGTTTCATTTCTCGATAGGTATACTCGATAGGTATTAGGTATACCTATGTTATTGAGACTTTTAATTTTTAGGGTTCCGTATCTCAAAAAGAAAAAAGGAACTCTTTTAGGATCACTTTGTTGTCCGTCTGTCAACCCCCTTTTCTCAGGAACGCGTGAACGTATCGAGTTGAAATTAACGTCGTTTAAATATAATATCATTGTCAAAAAGGTCCTCAAGTCCGCAACCTCTTGGAGCCGCGATATAAATAAAACCTCCTAGTCAACGCACTCAAAAGTTACAGCCATTTATGTCCGAATATTTTGAATTTTCCTAGGGACTCACATGCACACAAAACCTATAGGGTACTTCCCGTAGACCTAGAATTGATATTTGGTGAGCAGCAAGTTCTTACAGCACAATTAGAGGGAAAAATCCGAAAACAGTAAATTTGTAGTTTATTCACAATTTTGATTCTCGCCATGGACCAAAACCTGTAAGTACCTACTTCCCGTTGAACTAGAATCATGATAATAAATAAATAAAACACACTAAATAAATCACACTAGGTACCTATAAAAATTTGTGTTGGTTGTGGATGTTTAAATGTATGGATGTATGGTAGGTATGGATGTTTGTTAAGGCTTCACACCAAAACTACTGAACTGTTCGGGCTGAAATTTTGCAAACAGGTGATTCTATCACCTGTTTGCAAAATTTCAGCCCGAATTCAGGAATCAAACAGAGGCTACTTTTTATCCCATAAATCAGGTCTCATGGGATAGAAAACATTTCCATAGAAACAAGAAACAACGCGTGCGAAGCCGCAGGTAGAAACTAGTTATGTATAAATTAAAAAGTTCTACTCACCTAAAATCAGCCTTCTTTTCAGGTACACCATCTAGCGGCTATTGTGCAATACTGATAGCCAACTGGCCGACCACTTATCCAGCTAGCAGGCCCATCTAACGGAACTCAGAAGAACTACTTAAATAGAGTTGGACGCTCACTCGCGCCATCTGTCATACGACGAGCGATGCGGTGCGGAAGGCCTAACGGCCTCCGCTCGACTGAATCAAAAAGGTTCCTGCGGCGTTAATCGAGTCGAATCTATTTTGAGCGTCTCGCGCGTCGTTATTTAACGATCGCTATCCGCTACAATCCCGTTGGTCGTTATTCTCGTTATGAAAGTCGCTAGGCAGTGCTTTTATGGTCGGCCTCGTCCACTGTTTCACTCTTGTCCTATACCTATTACCTCATTGGTTTCGTTCGCCAGTGGCGTATTTTAAGATTCTGCGCCCTGGACCTGTTAGGCTTGCCGCCCCATTAGGTAACAAAAAACGGTAAAGTGCGTTTCGGGTCACGCGCAGTGTGGGGTTCCGTAGCTGCAATTGCATGGTTCAAGTTACTACCTGTACTTCTTACATAATAAACAGAATCATCAGGCTCGCTCCGCTCGCCGCTATTTAAGATAAGATTTTTGAAGCATTATAGAAACTTTATCTACCACCACAGTCTTTAAAACTTTTGGGGGCTGACTATCATCACATCACACAAGGAATATTAAAAAATAAGTAACCACGAGCGGAGCGAGCCCTGAAAATATTGCAGTGTTTGCGGCCGCTAAAGTTTTTTGAGTATCGAATACAAAAATAAATATCGGCAAATGGTATGAGTCGCAGCCTTTTTAAAATTGTCGCGGCAAGCTTAGCATAGACAAGGAAGCTAAAAACAATTTAATGTTTTTCTGACGAATAAGGCTTGGTAGGCCAGCAGAGGTCGCATGTTTATGATTTTAAAACCATTGTGAATAATTTTTCATCGAGGCTTATTTCCAGACTTATTTTGTCTAAAGTTTCACGCCTATTTAGGTAAGGACGAATCCACAATCTCTCTTTTTTCTTTTTTGATTTTAAAATAATGTAAGCCGCTGCGACAAGTGTGATTTCGTCAGCCATTGTTGCCGATTTGTGTAGCCCGTTTATGAGTCTGCATTATGCGTAAGCCATTCCAGAATAGGTACCTAGGTATAGAGAAAGTGTCAAATGCCTTTTGAAGGTATAGAAAGACGCTTAAACACTTGTCTCCATTGTCAAGATACGAAGTTATCTGGGTTGGGTAAGGATAGCGTCCTCCGTCGATTTTCCTTCTCTAAACCCGTATTGGTTTGGGCGATTTATTACGAATAGGTTGTTTCCTTCCAGATAATTCATGAGTCGCTTTTTGACCAGCTTTTCTAAAACTTTAGAAAGCGTTGATAGCAATGAGATTGGTCGATAATTGGATGGATTCTTTTTGTCTCCTGTTTAAAAAATTGGACAAACTACAGCATTCTTAAAGATATTTGGAAAAGTTCCCGTCCCTAGGCTTGCGTTACATACGTAAGCGATGGGTATGTCTAAGAACATTATAAATTTCTTTAAATCGTAGCTGATATAATTGTCCCATCCAGGCGCGGTGTTAGATTTTAAACCAATTATTATCGACCTGATTTCTGCTGGGTCAGTGGGAAACAATGACATAGAACTCATCGGGGTCATAGATGATTTAGCCAGGTCTGCCAGATCACTCTCACTTTTATTAATTTTCTGAAGGGTGTCCTGTGTGTAGTGAATTGACCTTTTAATTTCTTACATATATTATGAACACAAAATTAGAAATATCCCATACCGAAACAAAATTATGATTTTATTTGTTTTTCAAAACTTTAAACCTTCATAACTCAAAACACGAAATGACCTACTTAGTGACTTTTCGCTCTACGCTAGAGCATTCAAACCGATAATCGATAATCGATAAATTATCGGTAATCGGCTCATTTATGTCGGCGATAATTATCGAAAAAATCGATAAAATATCGATAAAAGATAAATTCTTAAATAATCATTATCAAAACCATTCCCATCACGGCGCCTCAATCGCGAGTGTTTAAAATTACCCGCGCAAATGCCGCGCAAGCAAGCTTACCTGTGTTTATAGCTCTCTCGCTCACTCTTCGTTTGTGTGTGTGTATGAGCTCGCCTAACCGCTGCGCGCGGGGTGCGTCAGTTCATTTTATCATTTATTCGGTCGGTGGCAGTGGTCATAGTCACTTGTGGTCAGCACCCCATTATCAAATAAAGAATTGATTAACAAACAAATCAGCAAAATTAGCCATGATGACACGGGCAAAGGCAGAATTGGAAATGTTTCTACGGCTGGGGAAGACATTTTGACGCTGCTAATGGTTGAAATGTTATTGTTTGAAAATGGAGGTGACCGAGGACAGTTGTTGTCTAAAGGTTATCGATGGCTTCGTTCAATGAAGCCAACGAGTGTCGAAAGTGAACGTTCCTTTTCTGCGGCTGGAATACTGTGTAATAAACTGCGCACAAGTCTTAATGACAAAACAATTGATTGCTTGTCATTTCTCCGCACTCATTTCCAACAGCAGAAAGTTAGTAAAATTAATCAACCTTCTGCTGTTGAAAATCTATAAATGAAATATTAATACGAATGTACGAATAGTTCATTTTTTTTCGTAATTAGACCAAAAATGTCAAGTACATGTCAATACGTATATTTGATTTCTTCATAAAAAAACTATTTATAGAAAATGATTTATAGTCCTAGCATTCTATTCACTCAATTGTTTAATTAGTTCGTTCTATTAAGACTGAAAGTGTCAACTAATTAAAAGTTATTCGATAAGTAACACTAATCGAAATAATATTATGTTTATACCTAAATGGAGGATTTTGTTTTTTGTAAGTAAGAAAATATTTCATTTATTTTGTTCTATTCACAAATATTTATACCTACCTACTTATTATAATCATGAGCCCTTAAATGGCTCGCTAGACCGAACTTGGTCTTAAGTGCCATACGTATGTAATAAAACCATATTCTTGAGTAAATAATGATGAGTTATCATTATCTTTTATCCATCAATAAAATAATAATGTAAAATTTAAACAATTTAAGTTGTTTTCCATATTATTAATGGTACATTTAATCTTTGAAACTTTAATGACCGAAAGCTATAAGGAAAAACATTTAAAAACTAAATACATATAACTATATAGATATATTAATAGTAGGTAATACATAAATCTTGCTAAGTGCAGCAGATTGGATAAATAGAGCAGTTAAATTAGATACCGAAACGTAAAGATATTTTTCCTTCACCAAAACCGATAATTCTCGATATTTATCGATAAATAGAGCGATAAATATCGAATTATCGATTATCGAAAAGTTTCGATAATTGCATGCCCTACTCTACGCCCACGAAATATAGGTTACGTTGACGAAACAAGTGTCACCCACTCGCACAGTGGTCCCGAATCGCTAAAAAGCGGACATAGGATTTTTTCTAATTTCTTTATTCTGATTTCGCCAATCTAATCTATCAAAACTAAGAAACTTTTGTTCTATTATACTTTTGGCTAGGTCTTATAGTCCATGAGTTTAAGAAAAAAAACTGCTTTTTTTGTACGGGAGGCAATCTTATAATATGATGAATAAGTACCCGTGTTTCACCTTGTTTCGATCTGAATTTATCTTTATATATTAAGGTTTGTTTGTGGCGTTATTTGGCATCAACTAGTCATAAACAGATGGGTGCCGTGGGTGCCAATGGGGGCTCTTCAATGCAATATTAAAAAAAACAAAACATACTTTTCATTTTGACACTAGATGGCGCTGCACAAAAATCAAGTCATTTATTTAACGAAATAATTTTCTGTTTTGCGTTCCTTCCACCGTTTCCATTTGAATAAAAATGAAATTACGCTTGAAATACATACTAATCCCAGTAATCCAAAATCACAAACACAACAACGCAACGCAATGACACAGGGGCAGAGAAGAGAAGATAATGAACGACAGTGATAGCTCAATTCTCTTTTTTGGCAGATTTTTGAAACTTGAGTTTCATACAGCGTCAAGCGTCATCTATCCTCTACGCCCACAGACGTCCACAGCAAAATTGTGTCATGTGTCAGTCAAGGTGTCAGTCAAACCAGCTGATGCAGTGCAGAAAGAAAGAAGCCAAGCCATCAGCCGTCAGAGAAGAAGTTGAAGTTGAGCGCTTTTAAGTATTGATCGAAAATAGGAAATAGCTTTTTTGGTTTTTTATGATGAAACTTGCGCCTTCACAGTGTTAATGTTAAAGCTTTATAAAACAAGTTTTCAAGGTGATCTAGTTGTGGTTTGAAAAAATCATTTTGGTCAAACTTAACCTAAAATGAATACACTCTGCCGTACTATTTTGAATGGAATAAAACATCACAGCTTCCATACAAGCTCTACAAACTTGGCATGGACCAAACAAACTCTACCGAAGGCATTCATACAATTAAATAAAAAAGTTTATCCACCTCAAGAAATAGGCGAGGAACCTAGACCTGCCGTAAGTGTGAAAACAATCATCTGCCTCTACATTTCTCAGAGTTAATACAGTAGTTATTTTCATAACAATAATAAGTTTTCTTTATGACTGATAGGAGAAATAAACCAGTTAACCAGAGTAATTGGTCCATTACCCAAAGATGTGCATTATCATTTCAAATGAATTATGCTACAATTCTTCATCAGCACATTCCACTCACTGCTGAACATGCCTTCCCTTAACGAGTGTGTTAACAAACAGAAGGAAGCTGCTGCCCTTCCTCTGGTAGGTTCCCTTAGTCAGCTGTGACAACATCCATGGGATGAGTTACAGGGGTCTTACCTATGCTGCCACGGCCACAACTTTTAACCCCCTGTATCTGTATACAGGGGGTTAAAAGTTGTTCTCAAATCATAGCCACAGGGGTATGTATTCAAAAACACTTAAAATCAGATTTGAGCAGTTCTCAACATTGGAAATATCTTGCTTGAAATCTGCCAAAACCCAATAGGCATTAAGCAAAAATAACTACTGATTTAGAATATTTACTTACAGTATGTTTGTCATCAAAAAACCAATTTCAAATACAGTCCCGAAAAGCTGTGGTACATTGCATCATTTGTGAGAGGGATGACTGTAGATGAGGCAATAAAACAGCTGAGTTTCATCCATAAGAAAGGAGCAATTTTTGTAAAAGAAACCATCTTAGAAGCACAAGAGTTAGCAGTAAAGGAACACAATGTTGAATTCAGAAGCAATTTGTGGGTTGGTATGTATCTCAGAACTATGATATAACATAAGAAGTCACACAGAAGAGTAGCCATTTTCCTACAGACGTTTGTGATAAGCATTTCACCCTAAAATCTTACTCCTCCCATTATCCTCTATCAATCGACAATAGCAGTTGTAGCTTTTATATCAACCCATGGCCGCAACTGTCTTGCTATACTTCCAATGTCAGCAGTTCTGGTTAAATAACTATATTCTTATATAACTATATACTTCACTGGTAGCTTGGGATCATACACTCCACTTCCCACTAGATGTAACTTATATTTATTTTTTCCTTTCAGCTGAATCCAATTGCGGTAAAGGAATGTGTATGAAAGGAATGAGACGACATGCAAGGGGTAGAATGGGTAAAGTGAGATACCAGTATTGCCACTATTTTGTTCGTCTTGAAGAAGGAAAACCACCTCAAGACTTTTACAAGCATGATCCGTTGACACCTGAGCAACAGCTAGACAAATGGCTTGAGCAGATGAGAAAGAGAAAGATAACAAACTCTTATTAAATTATTATGAATGTAGATTAATATAGATTTAATAAAAAACTGTAACTCAACCTGTTCAGTTTTCTTATCTTTCTCTAGCTAGCTAGTAGGTACTGTGCGTTCTTCCAAAAGATAATCTGATCACTTTTTGACAGTAGTTTTTATATGAAAATGTCATATAAAAAGTTAAGTTTTATTACACTATACTTTCATGGCCCAAGATGCAGATGTCCTCCTGCGGCCTAGTGGAGCGGCACACAGTGGCTCCATCATATGTAGCAGGCTGGACACAGGAATTAAAATTTTCGAATTATTATTTTATAAATTTTCAATAGCTTTTTTAACAACACTATTAAACCGCGAAATAAAATAAAAGAGGCCATTTTTTTACTTTTTGTTTTGATGTAGGTAGGTACCTAACTCAAAAAAGCGCAAGATATGTCTTTGAAGAAAAGTTGCGAGACAGTGCCAAGAACATGCATAACTTCTCACGTGTGGCAAGCGACGATAATATTGCAGATTGAAATTCTCTGTGGCGTGGCAAGCGGCCATAATGTGGACGTTTTCGGCGGCTTCTTTGGTTTCGTCGAAATTAGGGCACGGAGAGTCGTGTCCGTCAAGTTAGCAGCCCCGCCATGGAATTTGGTGGTTTCAACTATGCCAATAATTGTGTCCTGAAAATAGTGACCCCGATGCCATAAGTAAAATAAATAGTGCCCCAGTACTTTAGGAGATATTTAGGTTTTTCAATGTGGCTGCTATCTTGACGTCAAGCTGGCAGCCCCGCTGATTTCTACGAATCTAAAAAAAAATCAAAAAAAATCTAAATATAAAAAAAAATCGCTAATTCAAAATTGTACCTAATCTGATACGTGCGCCATTTTTTTATCGTTTTTTCTTTTTAAGAGCTTAATGTGTAAAAAATTATTTAGAAATGTTCGTTTTTGTTTCTACTGTAACAATATGATGGTTAACTTTAAAAAAACTCAAACAGTACATGAAAATTGTAATTTTTTTAAAAACTTTCTAAAACCGTTTTATGCCATTTACTCCTGAACTAACTCTAGGCCTATGGTATGGTAAAAGTACTCCTATTTCCGCATTCAGACTCGCAGTTGGTCCATTGTGCGTAAAAAATTTTTGCTAGCATAGCCAGCCTAACTCCGTCCAGAAGCGCAGAATCTTCCTGGGATCTTCACAGGCTTCGCGGAGTGACCTCGGCAGAACTCTAGGCCTAATATTCAATAAAATATTTATTGCTTAGATTAAAAAAAGCTATCGAATGGCATAATTAAACCATCCAGTTTATAAAATAACGACAAAAATTTCAATTCCTATGTCCGGCCTGCTTCATACGTTCGATTCACTGTGGGTCGCACCACCGAGGCTGGGCAGTGAATGCGTTAACCCCTGTACATTTGAAAAACTTTTGTCAGATAATCTTTTGGTAAACGCCAGCATAATATTTGATAATGTTACTGGGGAATATATAGCTCAGCATAGAACAATGCTGTGTGCGTTAAAAAAGGGAAATATAGTAAATTATTTAATAAAATAATTTTATTACACTTACCTCTTAAGTATTGAATAAACAAAAATATAAGTCAACTCTATCCTTTATAAATAAGTACATAAGTACATTAATAGTTTAACATTAGTGTATTTTGTATAATTCTGTCATCTGTGTTGGTAGAGCCAACAACATTACCAGGTTTCCAATACCTAACTTATATGATAAATGTTGCAAAAAGAAAAGTACCTATAGGTAATTTGAGGCTGGTAGGTATCTAAAATTGTTTATTATGTACACTAGCCAAACTCGATGTGAAATGTTGGTAAACGTGTACTATACAGGGGTGGCTTTTTGAGATGGGAGTATAGTAGGTAGATATAGTTTTTCGGTGGCAGAAGTAGGGTATGTAGAGATAAACCATTCTAAAAACAAGATCCGTCAAGTGCGAGTGTAACTCGCGCGCCGAGGGTTTCGAACGTTTGTCAACAAATATGTACCAAAAGTACCGTTTAGATTCTTCGTAATTTAACGAATACCTAAAATAGTAGGTACCAACCTACATTTCAGATGAATCTCTCTGCATGCTTCGGTTAAAGTGGGTAATGGTAAATTTTTCGACTTTTTTCAAAATATTTCAAAGATTATGAAACCAACAGAAAATTTAAAAACTGTTTTGAAATGTACAAACTTATACCTTTCATTTGATACCTACCCCACATGACCCTGTAGGTATCTTTTAAAATTTCGGCATAACAATTTGTATGGAAAATATTCATTTTTATTTTGCATTTATTTTTCTTTAAATCTGTACAGGCGCACGAAATGCATTATTATTTTAAATTTCAAGTTGATAGCTGCAGTAATTGCTGAGTAAAAAAAGGACAGATAAAGCGTGACCATAAGGGTTTCGAAACCGATCTTCGATCTCGAAACCCTAATGAACGCCGATTGTATGATATTTAGTGGGATCGGCGGCGTTCATTTGTAGAATGGTTTATCTCTACCTAATTATTTACAATCATTTATTCAGCTGTTTCGAAATGACTACTTTTGCCACATAAAAAACTATAACCTACTACTGGTAATTAAATTACCTACATAATGTTTCTTTACTTAGGTATAGTATAATTTATTAATTTATTATGTTCAATATTTCTTATATTGTATCTTTATTCACAAAGAAAATGACTAACAATCAAATAATATAAATAAATTACAACTTATAGTAGATATTTTACAATTGAAAAAAAATTGCGAACTGCAGACTGTTGCAAACAATCTACAGGTAGCTCAACTGATCCATATCAATACCAGTCGGTGGCGTTCCAAGCCGCTGGCTAGGTACCCACGGACCTAGGGTCTCGACTCCAAGGGGAGCAAATGGCTTTGTCGAGTCCTGCATATTTGCGCCTCTTGAGATCTTCGGCCTAATCTGCCGCCGCACCCGACCTCACGGATGTCCTCGGAAGATGGGAAGGCGCAAGTGTGTCGACGCATGTAGCTTCCCACACAAGGGGCCTCCCCAACTCCCATGGGACTTGTGTCATACCGTCGGGCCTCTTACCATCGTCACGCAACAAACCATTCGGTTCGAGAATAGCTGGTACGTTAGCGGTGACAAAGGCCCGCCGGATGATGTCATTAAGGCTGGCGTGGGCGAGATATCCGACCTGCGGCCCTAGTACACGATAATCCGGGATGACCAAACTGTTCGACAGCAGTGCCGGACTGGCATTGATGAGGCGCGCAACACCTTGCACCCAACCGGAGACATGTTGCGATAAGTACGGAAAGTTACGGGATCCAATAAAGTACCAGTGTTATACGAAGGAAATGCTTGCAACCAATGCCCTGAATGAATCCCATTTCGAAACAGCCAGAAGGCGGGCACGATCCGCAGAGCTGGAGCACGTTTGTAACAAACAATTTCGTGTCAGCTCACACAGAGGCCCGTCCCATTGCCGTTGGGACAGTGATTTTGGGAGAGCAGCATCGGGGAAAGAACTTTAGAGAAAAGTATTAGGTATTATATAAAGTTGTATATAAAGTATTCTTTATTATGTTATCTAAGCCTTCCAAGAGCTCGCTATGTTTCCACAGTTAAATAAATATAAATAAATAAATAAATAATGCTGGATAATTCACACAGCATTATCTAGCCCCAAGCTAAGCAGAGCTTGTGTTATGGGTACTAGATAACTGATATACTTAATACAATACACTACATAGATAGATATATTTTTTATGATACATAGAAAACACCCAGACCTACGGAACAAATTTCTGCAGATCGTACACAAATTTGTTCCGAGGCGGGAATCGAACCCGCAACCTCCTGCGTCGCAGGCGGACCTTCGCCCGCTGCGCCACGGAGGTCGTCAACTTGACTACATCATCTCAAAGAACACGTAAATTTAGGTACAAAAAGACAAAACCGAATAATTGTAAAAGCTGGGCCGCGATCACGGTGTGGTAATGCACAACATTACGGCTCAAACGTTAGCAGTTGAAACGTTAGGGTGCACGTTTACAGGCCGGCATCGGACAATCCGCTGACAAGTGCGTCCACTGATCGGCAATCCGAATTACGTCATTCGTATTAAATACAGGAAGAACTCGAGCAGAAGCCGCTGAAAAAGTCCAAGTGGCAGTGAATAAAGTACACAACTGGACAAAAACCTGGCGAATCAAACTAAATGAATCGAAATCTATTCATATCAACTTTACAAATAAATGAGAAGACTATCATCCCGTATTTATCAATGGAGTCGTAGTACCATGCTAACACAGCGAAATATTTAGGTATGACCCTTGACGCCAAGCTACGCTGGAAAGCTCACATCACGTCAATAAGAAAAAAGAAGAGCTAGAGATTCGCTACAAAAAAATGTACTGGGTAATTGGAAGAAATTCTACTCTAGCAGTACATAAACAACATAAAGTTTTATTTTATAAACAAGCAAAGGCAACTTTTTCGTTTAATGCGAATGACGTTATTCGGATTGCCGATCAGTGAACGCACTTATCAGCGGATTGTCCGATGCCGGCCTGTGAACGCGCAGAGCAGACGCGCACCCGAACGTTTCAACTGCTAACGTTTGAGCCGTAATGCCGTGCCTTACTACACCGTAATCGCCCTAGGGTGCGCGTTCACAGGCCGGCATCGGACAATCCGCACTGGCCCCATCAATGGTTTGACATCAAAGATCCGTACCGCACGGAGCGGACTGTCGGCAATGCCGGCGACGATTATTGAAGACAGCTTTTCCATTAAAAGCGAATTACGTCATTAGGATTGCCGATCAGTGGACGCACTTGTCAGCGGATTGTCCGATGCCGGCCTGGAACGTTTTAACTGCCAACGTTTGAGCCGTACCTAATGCCAATAGATTCTACCTACACCGTAATCGCGGCCCTGGACTATACTTATAAATCAGTGGTAAAAGCCAATAACTACTATTAGTAATTTTGAGCAGTCTGTTCGAAGTTTATTTTAAATTTAAATATACTAACATATTCATGGCCCAAGACGCAGTTGTCAGTCTACTCAACCGTGTGGCGGCGGCGGCGGCGGCGGCGGCGCGGCGGTGCGACCCGCTGCCTGGGGCGCGCAGTGAGGCTGGGCAGTGAATGCGTTATGTAACAATCACTGGTTTTCTATTTTACATATTTATGATTATGGATTTTCATAATTATATTATGAAACTAGCTGTACCCGCGACTTCGTTCGCGATTGCCTCACCTGCCGACTAATTAAGTTCACATTTAACCATAGTCTCTCATATTATGACACGCCGCCGTGCAAAAAATCGTGCAGTGTCTACGGGGGATAGCATGTTGTCATCTTCAATCCCATTCTTTATAAACACGACTTTTAGCTACGACTCGGCCAGCGTCAGTGTTAAGAAGTGTCATACTCGTTTCACTTCTTACTGATGGTTCCGTTCAGCTGGGGCCCTATTCTGCTATACTAATCGCTTCACTATGACAGGGGAATCGACAAAGAATGACACGTTCACCTCAGATGAAAGAAATTATGATGAATGCAGATGGAGAGACGTGCGTCAAGTTTGAAACTATTAATTATCTCGCACGCACTATCTGGAGTTTTATAAATCTAAGGATTCTACGTGATGATTCTGCGACGATTCCATTGTCATACTGAAGCAATTGTATTGCAGAATTGGGCTCCTGATCCATTTGACTGGACCACCGTAATTTTTTTTTTTCGTTAGTAGGTAGGTACAGTTGGCTGTGTACCACAGTAAAAATATTTTTCTGTGGTCTAGTTAGTTTAATTGGACCACTTACTGCAACCAAACTTCGGTAGTACAGTTAACTGGACCAGCTAAACCACCATATATCATGTAAGGTAGGAACCTAACTTATTTTTCCAAGACGCCTTAGTAGGTAGGAACCTAACTAATGGGGCGTCTTGGAAAAATACATAGATAGGAACTTACCTACCCTCTATCTACTAATTTTTTTCTTCTAACTACAGATTATTTCATCAATCTACTGATTTTCTACTCGACTTTCTACTGATTTAGTCAAATTCGATCTAACAAAAAGAATGCATGAAATCGGACGACGCGTAGACCCGTCGTGATGCGCGGTAAAAGAATTCTACTTTTTCCTCTCTCCCAGGGGAACCTTACTGAATTCCAGGATAAAATGTATCCTTCCTTGAACTCAAATAGTACCAATTCAGTCCAACTCATTCAGTAGTTTCGGCGTGATGCGCGGTGAAGGAATTTTACTTTCATCCCTTCTCCCAGGGGAACCTTACTAAATTCTGGGACAAAATGTATCTTTCCTTGTAGAATGAAATCAAATTATGCCGAGTTCCATTCGAATTCATTCAGTTGTTCCATCGTGATGCGCAGTTAAAGAATTTTACTTTCATCCTCTCTCCCAGGGGAACATGACTGAATTCCGGGATGAAATGTATCCCATGTCCTTCCTTGTAGTATGAAATCAAATCGTGCAAGGTTTCATTCCAACTCATTCAGCACTTTCGGCGTCATGCGCGGTGAAGAAATTTTACTTTTATCCCCTCTCCCAGGGAAACCTGACTGAATTCCGGGATAAAAAGTATCCTATGTCCTTCCTCGTAGTATGACCTAAAATCGTGCCGAGTTTCATTTCAATACCTTCAGTAGTTTCGACGTGATGCGCGTTTAAGAAACACACAGACAGACAGACAGACAGACAGACATGAATGAAAAAAATTACAGTTTTGGCTTCAGTATCGATAATAGAGTGCCCTCCAAAAAAAAATTTCAAAATAGCTTCAATGTACAGAATTGGACCTGTTACAGTTTTATTATAAGTATAGATAACAAAAAATATTAGAATAGATTGTTGTTCGAGTTCAGTGATACGAGCAGTGGTGGTAGTGGCAGCAAGGGCGAGGGTGGTAACACCGTGCGCGCGGTGTGCCACGCCATGGCATGCCAAATTTGTTGGAGGACATTTTGAACGCCATAATTATTGCCTCATTTGTTACAGATTTATAAAACTAAGTAACGTTTTTTTTAAATTACTGAGACGGCCATAGGTATAATTTTTTTTTTCAAATTGTATAGTTTGCCGCCTTTGATTCTATACGACTCAAATCTAACATCATGCTACCATGGAATGATGAGACATCTTACAGGTTATAAAAAATATAGCTATGTGTAAATTGTAAACCTAGGTAGTAAGTACCTACTTACTTTAATATAACGTAAGTAGATACTTACCTTTAAACCTCCTAATTTATTATATAGAAAAATAATTTCCTATTGAATTGGATAAGTGGATGGACTATAAAGGTACTTAACTACTTTTACCGAACTGGAACGCGTGGAACAGTGTTTATTATAACGACCTACTCGTTACTTAGATACCATCCTACATGTAGGGTACGGCACATAAATTAAGTAGATAAAACTTTAGGTACTATACATGTAGTGTACGTACCACGCACACCCTGTAGGTAATTTAATTACACGACATCTAGGTACTGGATACCTACCTGAGTACCTACTGCCGACAAGTCTTCTGAGGCTAGAAAACACGAGTTTGGTCGAAAATTGGGTCCCGCGCTTTACTACACTTGCGAGCTTTAAAATGGAATCGCTTCATCGCGAGTTGATCAAAACAATTTTTTTACAATTTATGAAAAAGAAAAATGAAAAATGCCAGCTTTTCATTTTTCCGAACAAAATTTTACATCTAATGTTAAAATTCATAGTGTTCCTTTTATTTCTGACACTATGTTATTTAGCAAAAAATAATCCTCATGATGAAGCCTTTCGATCGGTATTATAAAGCTACAGGTGATTGTTTTTCTCGTGTAACGGGTTAGATTCCCGGTTCAACCATGTAATTATTTAAATATCTATGAATGCAGTTTAAATTGTTTTTTAAATTAAAATAATGTCTTCTTTCAGTAAAATGTTCTATCTACAATATTCAAGGTACTTTCCCTCCATGTGGCATAGCCGTAGGACGCCCTGTAGATTGTGGTATATCATTTGAAAGGTAATTTTGTAACCTTTCAAGTGATATCAAGAAGATTTAAAATTAATTAAATTGACTACCTTAGTTTTGGGAATTATTGCAATAGGTCGAAGTTGCATCTATCGGCTTCTATCGGCGCCGGAGCTGGATTAGCTGGATTTCTCCCTCGTATCCGCTGTTTTAGCTCGTCCCACATATGCCAGATTGGGTTCAAGTCAGGAATAAGGGCTGGCCAGTCTAGTGTGGGAATGCCGACATGGAAGACGTCTGTCGGTACTGTCTAGTCACTGCTGCGGTGTGGCAGCGGGCATTATCGTGCATTAAATCAAAATTTATCGTCGCCAATAAATCCTGCGTCAGGGAAAACATAACTTTACTCATAGTTCACTGCAAAGAAATTGTAAAAATTAGTTTTGAACAACCCTTGAAGCGATTCCAGTTTAAAGCTCGCAAGTGTAGATTTTTTCATTGGTACTACGTACAAACACTATTCCGTAGGGATGTGGAAGATTTAAAGGTAATTTTGATACTTGGTCTTATTTGCACACTTATTTGTTTTGTAAAATTTGACTAAAACAATTCGTCTCAACAACAAAACATTTTGTGTCAACATTATGGCTCTGGGTGCAACACACCCTTTCAGTCACGAAGTCGCCACGAACCGCCCCCCCCCCCCGCACCGCTTCGCGGGGCTTGGGCGGGCTTCGTTAGGAGTAAGTTAATGTCGTCGTCCCCTTGGCGGGGGTGGGACGCCTACAGCGATTCAATTTAAGTAGCAAATGGCAATGGGGATCATTTTGGCAGCCTTAATGGTATCTAAATCTTATAAAACTTGAATAGAGAAATTTTTTGGCTTAAATATTCCTCCTTTCAAGTTTCAAAAGATTTGGATTTTTGGCAGCACTAAGGCTGCCAAAATGATCCCCATTGTTGCGTTCCCCATTGCCATTTGCTACTGTAATTGGTAGGCAGGTCGGGTCAACTCAAGGTCGAATTGCTTAAGTCGAATTTTCCGCAGACGGTAGTCTATAGGTATATAAAAGAACGAACTTAACTAATCATGTCTCAAACCGTGAGAGTTAAAGATTGCATTTGTTCTCATATTATTTTTCTATTACATACTTCTATCTATCTAATTAATTGATAAATTAATCATAGAAAAAAAATAGACGAAATAATATTTCAAATTACCTACCTACTTAGTTCGACCATGGCGAATAACCTGCTTTAGGTACGTAGGTACACTACTCAAGTACCTAGGTAGGTACCCACAAGATTATTTTTTTTGATATTTTATTATATCTAACGCTAATGTTTAATTCTTATCTACATTATAGCGAAGACACACTGATTTTATGGGACTCACGTTGTCTTATCGAACCGATCTTAAAGAATTCGTGATGGAGATATCTAATAGGTCTAGGAATGAAGGTACCTACACGACACTGCGATGTAGGTGATTTAACTGCTAAAGATTTAAGTTGCAAATAATTATTAATACTTAACGATTACTATTATGCATGGCAAGTTACATGTCAACCCTACACAATCATACTGTACATAATACATAGATAGGTACCCTTTTGTAGATTTAAGAAGGTAGGTAGTTTAGGGACATAGAAACGAAATATTATTATGTGTAGGTTTCAGATCAGTGATTATAAAAGAAAATAATTCAATAGTACAACTTCCATCAGTACCTTCCACTGTGAAGAGCCCCCCAATACCTACTACCTTGCTTGACTCCAAGACAATTCAATTTATTAGCAAACAGAAAAACGACGAAATCGTTTACCTGTTTTGTTAGATAGGTACTGCTAGTCTATTGCACTCTACGATTGCACTGACAGAAATATTCTGATTACCTTCTGGGTGGCAAAAGGTTATTTTTGTGCTAAGAATTAATTCGGAACTAAACCAATATAAATTTGTTTTTTGTAACACTAGTCCAAATTTATCATATAAAACATTCACCTAGTCTACATCTATCTACAAATAAATTACACGCTTAACGAACTTCGTGGCTCTGGTTTTTTCGGGACATATCCATACAAAAATATTGAGGCCATTACTAACATAGTGCCTATTGAAAACTGGACTGTTAACACAAAGTCGAATAAATACATTGACACAACGCAGGATATCAATATTGCAACAGATGTTGCAAAACCTTTTAAAATGTTATCTGCATACTTCACCACAACAGCCACAATGAGGCCGCCAGCCGCTTGTAATATCACCAAGTACCACACAAAAGCATCAAAGCCCTTCAGTAGGTTGCTGCTGGTTCCTTCCTTGATCAGATATGTACCAGTGCCAAATGGCAAAGACAGTAAACTCAACTGAACATTTCTCATCCATACCTGAAACATTTTGTCAATTAGGATTTTGGGCCAGAATATTGCAGAATTTATTTAACTTGGTTTAAAAAACGGTTTCTTACAGATATGTCAGATTCTTTTAGTACTTTTTCGAAGTAAATTCCAGCAAATCCTGATATGAAGCAAGCTGCTAGAGCTGCACTGAACCCTATTAACTTGGATTGTTCATGCACGCTTGTACTGCTAGACTGTGACTTTGATGATGATGATAATTGAACCAAGGCTACCCCAGCTGCCAATAGCGCCAGTGCCGCCCATTGCCACTTTTTGAGATGCCTTTTTAACACAACAACAGCGAAAAATGCTGTCGTGAGAATCTTAAGTTGATAAGTGACCTGAAATTAAAAAGACATGTATTAGTTAGATAATTTATGCAATATACTGCATCCTATGATCCTACTAATATTATAAAGCCGAAAGTTTGTGAAATCTGAATTTTTGTTACCTAGGATCTCCAAAACTACTGAACAGATCAAGGTGAAATTTGGAGTACGCTTAGAGCAAAGCTTAACTTAGATAATAGGCTATAACTTATTATACCGAAAATACGCGTGCGAAGCCGCGGGAAGAAGCTAGTACTGCAATAATTACACTGTGTTTTTACATAAGGAGCATTTACACTTGCTTACCTGATATGTAGCTGCATCCAAATTAGCGGCGGAAAGATACAGCAAATTATTCTGAACAATATAAAGAAAAGATGGCACGCAGACACGCAATGTGTCTCTCACATTTAAGATGACTATATTGTACATAGACCGGGCGCCTTTTTCCACGCCGCCTGACTCTTGCATTACTAGTCCTATGCATATTATGAGTTTAAAGACTTCTGCCATTAAAACAGCTAAAACAATATAAATAAGAGACATTAATTTACATGCTTATCTTAGGTATCACTTGTTCAGTTTGTATTCTAATGTATAAATATGTTTCTAAGTAAACTGTAGCTGAAGAGTTGATGACTAAAAGCAAGAAGGAACTAAACAAAACAATAAAAGGAAAACAACCAACATTAACTTTCGCGTTTTTTAAATATAATACATTGCGTTCCTTGTGTTTTTATTTCCCCTTTTCATCGGGTTGCAGCAAATGCCCTGTGGTGACCGAGATCGCTGCAACTCGATGTTAACGGAAAACAAAAACACAAGGTACCCAAAAAATACTTGATAAATAATCATTAAAACCACCAACCCTTATATAAATCATCAACTTACCAGTTTCATGCAAATTAGAAAACTTATTTATCTGTTTGTAGGTGTAGTGTGATTCAGTACTCACCTGCTGCTGGTGAAAACATTTCAATATCTCTGGTGGTCGCGTAGCGCATACTAAGTCCAAGTGCTGCATTTTGTACAGTTAGGATCACCAAACTGACATATTTTATGTAACCTGCCAATTTCACATGACTATAAAATTTGCAGAAATACTTAATAAGTGTAAGCAAAATTACAATAATTATATTGATCAACAGCATGTCCCCTTGCTTGAATGCTGGTAAACACAGTTGTGGATACAATGCAACAGAACAATATGAAATGCCAAGCAGGCCGACCTTGGTACATTTTTATTCTTTTACTAGCTGTACCCGCGACTTCGTTCGCGATTGCCTTACCTGCCGACTAATTAAGTTCACATTTAACCATAGTCTCTCATATTATGAAACGCCGCCGTGCAAAAAATCGTGTAGGGTCTACGGGGGATAGAATATTGTCATCTTCAATCCCATTCTTTATCCACACGACTTTAAGCTACGACTCGGCCAGCGTCAGTGTTAAGAAGTGTCCTACTCGTTTCACTTAGGTACTCACAGCTGGGGCCCTATTCTGCTATACTAATCGCTTCACTATGACAGGGCTATCGTCACAGAATGACACGTTATGGTATTCCACCTTGGATGAAAGAAATTATGATGAATGCAGATGGAGAGACGCGCGTCAAGTTTGAAACTATTAATTTATCTCGAACGCACTATCTGGAGTTTTATTAATCTAAGGATTCTACGTGATGATTCTGCGACGATTCCACTGTCATACTGAAGCAATTGTATTGCAGAATTGGGCTCCTGATCCATTTGACTGGACCACCGTAATTTTTTGTTTGTTAGTAGGTAGGTATAGGTACAGTTGGCTGTGTACCACAGTAAAAATATTTTTCTGTGGTCCAGTTAGTTTAATTGGACCAATTGACCACTTACTCCAACCAAACATCGGTAGTACAGATAACCGGAGCTGCTAAACCACCATATATCATGTAAGGTAGGAACCTAACTTATTTTTCCAAGACCCACCACCTTAGTAGGTAGGAACCTAACTAATGGGTGCGTCTTGGAAAAATAAATAGATAGGAACTTACCTACCCTTTATCTACTAATTTTTTTCTTCAATCTACATATTATTTCATCAATCTACTGATTTTCTACTCGACTTTCTATTGATTTAGTCAAATTCGATCTTGCAACACTGTTTCTAACAAAAAGAATGCATGAAATCGGACGACGCGTAGACCCGTCGTGATGCGCGGTTACAGAATTCTACTTTTTCCTCTCTCTCTCAGGGGAACCTTACTGAATTTCAGGATAAAATGTATTCCATGTCCTTTCTTGTAGTATGAACTCAAAACGTGCCAAGTCACATTCCAACTCATTACATATGTAGTTTCGGCGTGATGAGCGGTGAAGGTATTTGACTTTCATCCCCTCTGCCAGGGCAACCTTACGGAATTCCGGGATAAAATGTATCTTTCCTCATAGTACGAACTAAAATCACGCCGAGTTGCATTCGAATTCATAAAGTAGTTCCGTCGTGATGCGCGGTTAAATAATTTTACTTTCATCCTCTCTCCCAGGGGAACCTTACTGAATTCCAGGATAAAATGTATCCCATGTCCTTCCTTGAACTCAAAACGTACCAATTCAGTCCAACTCATTCAGTAGTTTCGGCGTGATGCGCAGTGAAGGAATTTTACTTTCATCCCTTCTCCCAGGGGAACCTTACTAAATTCTGGGATAAAATGTATCTTTCCTCGTAGTATGAACTCAAATTATCCCGAGTTCCATTCGAATTCATTCAGTTGTTCCGTCGTGATGGGCGGTTAAAGAATTTAACTTTTATCCTCTCTCCCAGGGGAAAATTACTGAAATCCGGGATGAAATGTATCCCATGTCCTTCCTTGTAGTATGAAATCAAATCGTGCTAGGATCCATTCCAACTCATTTAGCACTTTCGGCGTCATGCGTGGTGAAGAAATTTTACTTTCATCCCCTCTCCCAGGGAAACCTGACTGAATTCCGGGATAAAAAGTATCCTATGTCCTTCCTCGTAGTATGACCTAAAATCGTGCCGAGTTTCATTTCAATACCTTCAGTAGTTTCGACGTCATGCGCGGTGAAGAAATTTTCCTTTCATCCCCTCTCCCAGGGGAACCTGACTGAATTCCGGGATAAAAAGTATCCTATGTCCTTCCTCGTAGTATGACCTAAAATCGTGCCGAGTTTCATTTCCATACCTTCAGTAGTTTCGACGTGATGCGCGTTTAAGAAACAGACAGACAGACAGACAGACATGAATGAAAAAAATTACAGTTTTGTCTTCAGTATCGATAATAGAGTGCCCTCCAAAAAAATTTTTCAAAATATCTTCAATGTACATGTAATTGGACCTGTTACAGTTTTATTATAAGTATAGATAATAGCAGGGATGAACTTTTATCTACAAGGCAAGGGCACCTCAGGCCATTGGAAGTTCAGTTAGGTAGGTCTTGACTTGATATTGTTTTAAATTTTGGATTCAGGGGTTTATTGGTTGATGTTAGTTGTGTTTATACGATCATTTGAAGGGTGCAATTCAGTTCAGGCTAAAGGTTTGTAGCATCTTTAAATAAAGAATATCATTCTTTATTTCAGTGTCTATTTTTATAATAAGAATTTGATTTTCTTTTTTGTCTACTGTATTTTACGGAAATATAGAATTTTTGGTATACTATACAAAATACACAAATAAGATTGGGAATATAAAATAAGCAATTAGCTTACGATATCCTGTCCGTCGATTGGGTGTGAATGCTTGTGTTTTCTTTGAATCTCCATCCATGCTTTCTGTGTTTAGTTGACTGACAGCAGTGTCTAAGTCTTCAGGATCAGGGCTCACACTGATAACTGGTTCACTGCTTAGCTTAGACTCATTGGCTTCTTCAGACTTCATAGGAAATGGAATTACCTATAATAGTAAATAAATAAATTTTATAGGCTAGGCACTTTTAAATGATCACCATGTTTTAATAGAAGTAGGCAATCACTAAAAAATAAGACGAGACAACTGGAAGTCTAAAGTAAGTTGCTAAAGAGCAACCTTAAATTCGGAGTACTGTGTTTAACTGAGCATTGGTTAAATGACAATAAGTTAGAGTGTATAGGTATTAATGATTTTACATTAGCATCGCACTATAGTAGGCAAACGTTAGAGCACGGTGGTTCGTGTGTGTACGTTAGAAATGGGTATAGATAGGTAAGACAATGAAATACTATCTACTAAAATTGACGAATATCAAATTAGATACGATAGGGTTCTAAAATCCGAATTGCGGCTTCGACGTTCGCGGCGACGAAGTTTAAATTTTTGTAGTGTAGTTTACCTGAACTAAAATATTTGGTTTTAAAGATGATGCGTGTAGACTAGTCACATCATGTTCATAGTCTTTTTCATTGCACTATGCCACCACCTATCCGTGAAAACCCTTAATAAGCTTACTGGTATTTATTAATTTGTAATTCTGTTAATTTTTAAGCCTTTGGTTTTCCCATAAATAAATAAATAAATAAATCGGAAAGAAGCCGTTTCTACTGTGATATTATACATAATTCACCTAATATGACAAAAACTATGTGGGATTTAGTAAAAATTGAGACCGGACGGAAATGAGGGAGTAACACGGGACTTTTTGGAAAGGCTGAGGAAACCCGATGGATCCGAATTCGTGAGCGAGGTCGCCGCGGTGGACGCACAGTGACCATGCACTTTGTGAGCGCTCCGCTGATGTGCGGCGCGCCCGCCGCGCCGCAAACGTGCCGGCAGCGATGCGCGTGCTGGCGGGGTGCCGCGCGTCAGCGGACCGCTCACTAAGGTTTGAACGGTTTACTCCATGTGAAGTATTTAGGATACTTACTACAGGGGTAGCGAATAAACCAACGAAGGATATTAACGACATATCCGTATCCTTGTTGGTCAAAACCGCTATACCATTGTATCCTATTCTAGCGACACTTTTTAATAGATGTCTTGTCTTTGGTGTATACCCGCAGGCTCTAAAAAACTTCAGGGTATCCTCACTTTTCAAGGGCAAGGGGAGTAAGGACGACCTTAATAACTACCGGCCAGTGTCAATAATACCGGCCATCGGCAAGATATTCGAGCGCGGGCTGAGCACCAGACTGACGGCGCATCCGATCGGCAATACGCCTATCGAGTGGGGAGATCCACAACAAAGGTCGCGAGAGAGATCGTTTGTGACGTGATGCAGGCCAAAGAGCGAAGGGTGCAGGTGGCGGTCATTCGACGTCGCGGATCATGCCGTCCTTGCTGCGAAATTGGCTCATTTCGAACCCGATGTCAACCACTCTTGGCGTGGCACAGGGATCCTCGTTGTCAATCATCCTTTTCTCCCTCCTCATGAACAAACTACCTGACTGCATCAAAGATGATGCGGATGATGTTGCGGCCATCGTAGAAGCATCAACACATGATGCTTTGCAGCAAAAATTAAATAACTTTGTAGGTGAAATGCAGAAGTGTTTTTTTTTCATAATGGTCTCATTCTGAATGTCACAAAAACCAACTTCATGCATTTCAACCTTGCTGGACACTGTTGTATGCCAGTGGCTGTGAGCCTGGGAGGCGAAGGAGTCAAGCAGGTCCACATGGATACTTTTCTAGGGTTCACTTAAGACACGAGTCTCGCGTGGGAGGCGCACAAAGACAAACTATGCAAGAAGATAGGCAGATCATGCTTTGCTCTATGGCGCTTCTCGGCCACCTTAGACAGAGCTATATACTTTGCCAATGTCCATTCCCTACTTCTGTATGTTATTAATTTGATGTTTTTAATTTGAAACTATTTATTTTATTTGTTATTTAAAATTTATATTCACTAATAAGTGACCTGTAACTTGTATAAGTTATTAATAAAGAACTATGAACTATGTAAGTAACCATTTTTAGTAGGAATTACTACACTGAAAAAGTAAAAAGCATGCAGAAACTTAACGTTCACAGTCAAGTAAACGAAAAAGAGCAAATTTTCATTAGGTATATAATACAAAGTTTTGTACTTACCCTCAATGTTTTTGGTCCTTGGTAAGAAAAGCCCTGAGAGCACAGACAGTTTACCTAAGCTTGTTATGTTATGCTATTTTGCAGATAATCTAGGCACACCTAGATAGCGATCCTTAATGCGATAAAGACCGCAAGTTTATTGACAACAAAACAAATTATGTAGGTAGGTATTTTTATAAACATAAATTAAGATAAATACAACTTCCCGTTTACTTTCTACGTGAAACGTGTGTCAAAGCTTTTTGAACTTGGCTGTCTGCCGTTAGAGGTTATTAGAAATTTGTAGACGTCGTCAATTGCTGCATGCATTCAATAAAATTCACAAAATTTCCCTTTCGTCGAGATTGCCAAGTCAACAAACAAACTCGATTGACTTGACTTTTGACTTTGGCTCATTGGCTGACTTGTTTTTTTTTTTTGGAGTTTCAACTTCAACTTCTTATTTCATGGGTCGTGGAGTCATTGTGTCCGTCCTGTGGTCCGTCCATTTTCTGACAGTGTCGGGTTCATGATAATTTCATAGTGATAGCACAGGTGATAGGTTGTAGGCGAGTTTACAATAATAATAATGACCGGTACTACTTCCTCCGGAGTAATTTCAGAATCGCTGTTCTGAAACTCCGACGAGCCCCTGTAATGCAGGAGCTTAAGAAACTCTTCAACACCGTCCTCCACAGTGGGAGAACTCCAAAGGCGTAGAGCGGGAGTTTGGTGGTGCTCTTTCTAAGAATGGAGATAAAACCCTCCTTCAAAACTTACCCATCTCACTCCTGATAAATGCGAAGGTGGATTACAATATAAATATTGCACAGGTTCTTTGGACGAACAGCAAAAACATTGCCTTTAAATTTGCAGATTTCAACTTGGGACACTAAATTCTCCATACATTTGAATTTTCGATTATTTTTCGAATGTCGATTTTAATATGAAATAAATTATTTTACTTATTCCCCATTTTCAATGTTTTATTACCAAGTTTAAATAAAAATTCAGTAAAAATCAAAAAGCGAAGCAATTTCATGCTCATTAATTTATTATAAATCCTTAAAAGTTATGGGGCACCTCTAAAAGTGAAAAGGGCTTGTGTTATTGGTACTGGATAACTGATAGGTACATTACACATAACGAATCCGCAACCTCGCTTTGGGACAAATGTTTTTACGATCTGAAGATATATTTTATGTTACGGGTGTTTTCTGTGTGTAATAAAACAATAAATATCTATGATGGTTGTATAATGTAGGTACCTATTAAGAATATCAGTTACCTAGTACTTACCCATCCTGCGTCGCAAGCGGACCTTCGCCCGCTGCGCCACAGAGGTCGTCAAAGAGTAGGAATAGAACAAACAACTACCTACTACCTAGATCATTTCGGTTTGAGCGTTACTGAGGTAGGTTAGCGACATCTAGCTGATTTTTATGGAACGATTTTTTCCATTTCTAGAGGAATTTTTAAAACTGGCTAGCTTATTTAGTTGAACGGCAACACTGCAAATAGGTACAGTACGTACACCGTACAGGCCAAAGGTACAGGCACCCTTGTAAAATTCAAGCCACAGAGTCAGCGTGTCCAGCTACACCGTAATTACGGTAGACATACCGTAATTTTGCTGGTTTTACTACCTACCGTACTGTCTCTACGGTATCATTAACTACCGTAATTTTCAATTTGGATTTTTTTATTTGTCTTCTTATTATTTATTATTGTATTTTAGATTATAGCAACATTGATGAATATATGACAACACTGAAATGATTAAAGCGGGGAATCCCCACGCTCTTTCCACGGTCCGTATGTTTATAACCCGACCAAATAGAATTGCACCTTTTTGTAACTGAATTAAAGAAAGAAGAAGAAGAAATAAATATAAGTGACAGTAGATAATATGATGGTTCTAATCAAAGATCCTATGACTACGTTCCGTAGGGGTTCTAATGAAAAAACAGCTATTTGTTTTTATTTTTGTTTCTTTAAACCTTTAAATAAGTACAGCAAAGCCACAAAATAGGTATTTTTCATGAAAATGTATGAGACAAGGCAATTTCTTTTAATTTTTTAGTGGCAATGGCAACCCTGCTGCACAGAGTAGGTAGGTATAATAGATTTTTAAATGATTCAATCAAGCTCGACCTCTTAGTTCAATAGAAAGCTCCTCTTCCTTCTCATATATCATCTCTCCTTTCCCTTACTAAGAAAGAAACTACTAGTGCATTGATTAAATACTTGACTCTTCATGATATTAAGCTGTAACGTGTTATGTAGTGTGTATTATTATTATTTTTGAAAATCATTGTATTTATGTTTTGTTTTGTTCATTTTTGTTTAGTCGTCTTAGTTTTGTACATTTGTATTATAATTATTAATTACCTATCTGCCTACTGATATAACCCAGTCGAGTTAGTTTTCATTTTATTTTTCTCACATCTTGATCCGTGAACTAGTAGGTAGGTACGTGAAGTTGGCAAAAGTTTCCTCATTCCTCAAACCCAAAAGAGGAATAAAATTGCCATTAAAAAAAAAAACCTCTATCTATTAGAGATGCGCATAATATGTATATCACTTTAATGAAAAGAGTGATATACATCTATTTGATCTAAAGATATATATCACTCATTTCGCTCTTTCGCTCATTTAGCTCAGTGGATCAATGATCACATTGATGTAGTCTTGGCTAGGTAGGTAGCGCTATCTCTCTCTCTCACGTTGTATTTGACATCGTGCATTTCGCTCTATCAAGTCATTCTTAATGAATCGCTCATTCGCTCAGCAATTTTCAAAGTTCGAAAATGAATCTTATTTTTAATGGCCTAAGATATATTTTAATTTTGAAACCAAGGTGAGCGAGAGATACATTAGCTCAGTTGAAAGGATATATAGGGATATATCTATAAGGATATATCTTCTTTATCTTGCACTCATGAGCTACCCAATTAGAGGCCTGAACCGAGTCTAGCTATCTCTTTCTTTTTCACGTTGTATTTGACATCGTGCATCTCGCTTTATCATATCAATCAGAATGAATCGCTCGGTCGTCTTCGCTCGCTCATTCGCTCAGAAATGAGCGAAAGATATAGTTGAAACCAAGGTGAGCGAGAGATACATTCGCTCAGTTGAAAGGATATCTTTTTTATCTCTCACTCATGAGCTACCCACCCAAGCCTACTATCTAAAATAAAAAAAATAAATAATGCTGGACAATGATTTGTTTTTTCTCGCCTTCTGACTCGTGCGAAGTTCACGCGATTTTTCTTTGTGCGGGAATTTTAAATAATTGTGGGATTTATCGGTAGTAATATTGATGTAGATTTGTAGATTATTATTCATGTAAGTTAGTAGTGTTTGTAAATGTTCTGTTTTTATTAGTTGATTGTGTATATTGTTTATTTAGTGAGTGAAAATTTTCATTGCATGGTGAGTTCTTTTGTTTTTTCTGTTTCGTCTTGATGGACCAAGATGGAGGATCCTTTGGACTCCGGGCAACTGGAGTTTGAGTTGGATCTCCCTCCTGGGATTATTTTAGCCTCGCCGACGTCGACTCCGGAATTTTTTGAGGCATCGTCTGATATCCATGAGGTTGTTGTAGACACACGTAATAATAAAAGAGATACATTTTTAAAATCTGCTAAGGATAGTAACAGTAGGTGGGCAACAGTTCCTTACAAGAAAAATGAAAGGAAATTGCGAAAGCTATCGAAAGCTTCGTTGAAATCTTCGGTGAAATCTTCGATGAAATCTTCGGTGAAATCTTCAGCTTCTTCATTGAAGCTAGCATCAAGTCAGCTAAACGAGTTAGCAAGGGCTGAGCTGAGTCCACCAGGACCAGTGACTTCAACCCCTATCCAGTCTGATTCCCCTGTGCCCATGACTCAGGATCTTCCTGCGAAAACGTATACTCCAATAACTAGAGACTTTTATGAAACTAGTGACTGCGGTCCTTTCATAATTTATGTTGAGCTGTTGAGCCACTCATCTGAGGAGAATTCTTCAGGAGAGTTAAACGTGGGTACTACCCTTCACCCTCTTAAGTTTGGAGCGTTCTTATACAAAAACAATTGTAAGTCGATCCTAAGTAACGGAATTAAAAAAATTGGCCGTAATCGGCTTGAGGTTAGGTTCAACTCTGCCGAAGAGGCAAATTTCTTCATGAAAAGTAATATTTTCGCGAATAAGTATAGAGCTTACATCCCGTCACATAACGTATCCCGAACGGGAATTATAAAGGGTATTCCTGTTGAATGGAGCCATGAAGAAATTGTTGAGGCCATCAATTGCCCATCAGGCATTGGCCGTATTCTTAAAACAAGGAGGTTAAATAAAAAAGTTATCACTAATGAGGGTACAAGTTGGGTCCCTACTCAGACGGTGGTAGTTACTTTTGACGGTCAGATCCTACCCAAGGAGGTATCTTGCTGCTTCACATTGTTGCGTGTGGAACAGTACATATTCCCGACGATACAATGTTATAATTGCTGTAAGTTTGGCCACACAAGGACTCAATGTCGATCAAGACCGAAATGTTTCAGGTGCTCTGATCTCCACTCTGGGGACTCGTGCCCCATTTTGGAATCAGCAGCAGTTTGTATGTTCTGTTCTGGTCATCACTTTGCTACAAACAAGTCGTGCCCTGAATATGTTAGACAGGTAAACATTAAACATCACATGTCAAACCATAACGTGTCTTACGTTGAGGCAATGAAGGCTGTGCCACAGGCTAAAAAATCATTTGCAGACGTCCTCGCAACTCCTGTTTCATCGCAACTCGACTATTCACAGAATCTGACTAACTCACAACAGGCCTCCCAAATTAATTCTTATAGGAGTACGATTACACGTCCTACTCGTCCTCGTCCACCAGTAGTGCAGGGTTATGATCAAAAATCCCATAGGGATTTAGTAAATTCATTTGCGATTCCGGCTCCTGCTAATGGTTGTGCTAAACAATCTAGTAACCTCTCAGATCCATCCACTTGTGTCAACAATAAAAATGATAGTAATATATCTCCTGAAACAATATCTAAACTTATATCATCTTTGACTAACATAATCCTTCAAGCAGACTTACCGAACCACGTTGCCATTAAAATGATAAACACAATTTCTATCACTCTTGTAAATATTGTCAAGCATGGAGGATGTAGTCCTCCAATGGAACAGTAGAAGTGTAGTTCAGCATAAGGCTGAACTACACAATCTTTTTAATCTTCATAAGCCTTTCATCTCTGCTGTCTCGGAGACGTGGTTGAAACCGGGTTCCTCTTTTGGTATCCCTGGTTATACTATCCTCCGAGATGACAGAGATGATGGCTGGGGCGGTAGCGCCATTTTTATTAAAAACAATCTTTCTTTTTCTCGAATTCCTATTCAAAATTCTAGTAACTTACTGAATATAGTTGCCCTTAGGTTTAATAATATCTCTTATGTTTCTGTTTACATCCCGGAAAGAAAAAGGGCTGTTATTCCTATTCTTTCATCTTTCCTTGCAACCGTTCCTCCTCCTCTAGTGTTATTGGGTGACTTCAATTGCCATAATCAATTATGGGGTGCTCCTACTGATCATCCTTTTAGTTTTCAGCTTTTAGATGTTTTGGATGACTTTAATCTGTGTGTATTGAACGACGGTTCTCCCACACGTAGAACTCCTCCTGGTGCTAATCGTAGCTTCGTTGATATAACCTTCTGCTCCTCTTCTTTAGCTAGCCTTTTATCTTGGTCTAGGTCATCATATTCATATGGTTCGGACCATTATCCAATCATTGTTTCTTTTCCTTTTCAAAATACAATCATTCCTAACCTTCCTCCTCTACTTCCGTTCATAATAAATAAGGATAAGTGGGATTCTTTTTCTCTTTCACTTGATGAGAAAATAGAATCTCTTTCCTTGCCAAATTTTTCTAATTTAGTTGACTGTTGTAAATCTTTTTCAAAGTCCATTATTGCTGCTGCTGAAGCTAACTTCAAAAAAAAGAATTCATCATTAGGCAGAATTCCATCCCCTCCTTGGTGGGATGCTGACTGCACTGATGCTATTAAATGTAGGGAAGCTGCTGAGCTTGCCTGCGATCAACTAGTGACTTTAAAGAACTTTGTATATCTTAAAAATGTTAACGCTGCTTTGAGGAGATTATTTAAAAAAAAGAAGTTTAAGAGCTGGCGTAATTTCTGTTCCTCAATTTCTCCACAGACACCTTCTTCCATTGTTTGGGAGAATATTAGGCGTTTTAGGTCGTCCCGAAGAAGTCATCATTCGATCACTTCTTATTCTACATCATGGGTAAACGATTTCTTGAATAAGTTGGCCCCTCCTTTAGTTCCAAACTATAATCAGCTTCCGAAACCTTATTTTCTAGTTTATTCCTCTTCTAATTTATATAATTCTAGTTTTGCACTAGATTCTCCATTTCTTTTTTCAGAATTAAAATTAGTCTTAAATCGAGTCAAGGACTCTGCTCCAGGTGCAGATGGTATTCCTTATTCATTTCTATCAAACTCCAATGAAGCAACTTTAAATTATTTTCTTGTACTTATTAATATGGTTGTGGATTCTGGTATTATTCCAGAAGCATGGAAACATCAGATAATAATCCCGATTTGTAAACCAGGTAAAGATAATAAATCTGCTTCATCATATCGTCCGATTGCTTTATCATCTACTATTCCTAAAATAATTGAACATTTGATCAAAAATCGTCTTGAGTGGTTTTTAGAACATAATTCTCTTTTATCGGGTACTCAATATGGCTTTAGAAAAGGAAAAAGTATTTCTGATAGTCAAGCCATTTTTACTACAGACATCCAACTATCCCTTTCTAGAAAGGAATCAGTTGTGGCTGGCTTTCTGGATATATCTGCGGCATATGATAACGTTGATCTTTGGATTCTTAGGCAAAAACTTGAGAATTTAAGTATTCCTCATAAGATAACGAATTTCATTTTTAATCTTCTTTCTGGTAGGCATATTTCAATTCGTCTTAAAGGCGTGAATAATAGTGATAGGATAATTTGGAAAGGTCTCCCTCAGGGATCGGTTCTTAGTCCGCTTTTGTATGATGTTTATACTGCTGGAATTGAAAGTCCTGTCACATCAGTTTGCAGAATTCTTCAGTATGCAGACGATTTACTTATTTATGCTGCTGACTCATCTGTGATCCTAGCTGCCAATAAAGTAGAACAAGGTATTACCATTCTTTCTGAGTGGTTGGACACTCATAACCTCGCTCTTTCTGCGTCTAAAAGCTCTATTTGTATTTTTTCTCGACGGAGACTAATGCCTACTATTAACATAACCTGTAATAATATTGTTATTCCAGTTCTTAATGAAGTAAAATTTCTTGGAAAAATATTTGACTCAAAATTAAATGGTATAGCTCACACAAAACAGATTTTAGGAAAAAGCGAACAAGGGATCAATGTTATGCGTTGTCTAGCTGGCGTTTGGTGGGGTGCGCATCCCTATTCCTTAAGAATTCTGTATAACGCAGTTGTCAGGAGCCATTTTGATTTTGGTTCATTCTTGCTTGTTCCTGGTAGTAAAAAGGAATTGAAGAAATTGGATGTATGCCAATTGAAAGCGCTTCGAGTTGTGATAGGTGCTATGAAATCTTCTCCTACTAATGCTCTTCAAGTTGAGAGTGCTGATCCTCCTCTTAGGCTTAGACGTCAGTATCTTGCTGACAGGTTTATTTTTAAAATATGCATGTTTGAAAATCACCCCCTGTTCCCCAAATTACAATTATTAAATTCTTACACGCGAACCAATGCTTATTGGAAACATAAGGATTTACCTCCTTTAATTATAAGCTATAGAAAATTCATCTCGATTAGGTTTAGGGTGGAAAGATTTCCAATTCACCCATTATTTTTGTACGATTATCCGTCTAAAATCTTTCAACCTGATGTTAGGATATCCCTGGGAATCGACAAAAATACTTTACACCCTAATTTAAAATTACATGAAATAGTTGATGATGTCTGGCTTAATTCTGACATTTTCTTTACGGATGCTTCAAAATTAGACTTAAATAGTTCTGTAGGTGCAGCGTTTCTGCATATGAATTCTAACATTTCTCGCCTGTTTAAGTATCCTCATTATAGTTCAAATTTTTCGGGTGAAAGCTTGGCCCTCTTAGAATGTATTAAATTTATTAGAGATAATAAACTGCCGGATTCTGTAGTTTTTACAGATTCTAAAAGTAGTCTTCAACTATTGCTTACAAACCCTTTTGGTAAAACAGTAATAACTTGCCCTATTTCTTTGCTCACAAAGCACTTGCTTAGACTTTGTCACGATGACAATTTAAAAGTTACTCTGGCTTGGATCCCTGGGCACAGAGGAATTGAAGGAAATGAAACAGTTGATTTTTTGGCTAGATCAGCTGTTTTACATGGTGATATGAGTCAATTTTCAAGCTACCCTCATGATATTGTTTCTATTGCCAAGCAGGATTTAGAAAAGGCATGGAATTCGTATTGGACAAGTTCTAGTAGATATAAAGGTAATCACTTGTATCAGATTCAACCGTTTATAGCTTTTCGGCCTTGGTACGCAAAATTAAAAACTTCGAAACAAATCACATCAACATTGTCCAGAATGAGAATTGGTCATTGCTCTTCACCTGTTCATTTACGCAAAATAAGAGTAAGGGACTCATCCATCTGTGAGTGTGGTTTGGATGAAGGAACTATTGCTCATCTTATGTTCTGCTGTCCTTTATACTTATCTCCTTCTTTGTATGACCTCTTAGTTGATTATAAAGCTCCTCTTCCTTCTAATTTATCATCTCTCCTTTCCCTTACTAATAAAGAAACTACTAGTGCATTGATTAAATATTTGACTCTTCATGATATTAAGTTGTAGCTTGTTAAGTACCTAATGTGTATTATTATTATTTTTGAAAATCATTGTATTTATGTTTTGTTTTGTTCATTTTTGTTTAGTCGTCTTAGTTTTGTACATTTGTAATATAATTACCTATCTGCCTACTGATATAACCCAGTCGAGTTAGTTTTCATTTTGTTTTTTTCACATCACTTGATCCGTGAACTAGTACGTGAAGTTGGCAAAAGTTTCCTCAAACCCATAAGAGGAATAAAATTGCCATTAAAAAAAAAAAAAAAAAAAAAAAAAAAAAAAAAAATGCTGGACAATTCACACAGCATTATCTGTTAAAAATAAAGATTGAATAGAACCTGCATGTTTCTGTCATAGAGAATAAAAGTAGATTACTCTTGTCTGACTGACTGACTCAAGTTGTCTGTCAATAATAGAAATAAAATATGATGTATTAGAAAAGAATATATGTTTCCTACTGAAATCTAGTTATCAATTTAGGGCAAATCTTAACAGGTTATGGGCCCAGAGGTTCCAGACGCGAAATGGAGTGCAAAATTAACAAACACGGTGTCACCCCGTTTTGCGGAATGGAATTCACCAACTGGCTGTTCCGCATCAAACTCATCTTAGAAGAACAAGATTTGTTGGAAACCATCGAGAAAAAAGGAAAGGTTGGAGAATTTTCAGAAAAAGAAAAGAAAAATAATGTAAAAGCAAAAAACATAATAACTCAGTGTATTGCCGATACTCACTTAGAACTGATCCAAGAATGTGAAACGGCTTACAATATGATAAATAAACTAAGTTCCACTTATCAAAGAACTGGAATAGCATCGCAGCTACTGCTAAGAAAAAGACTTTTAACCATAAAATACACAGAAGATCAGAAAATAGAAGATTTTTTCATTATATTTGATAAATTGGTGCGAGAGTTGAAAGGGTCTGGCGCAGAGCCCTCAGAAAGTGAAGTTATATGTTATTTGCTGCTATCTATGCCAAAAACATATGATAATGTTGTGACCGCAATAGAAACAATGTCTAGTCAAGAACTTACAATAGGATTTGTAAAAACTAGACTAACAGAAGAAGAAATTAAAAAAAATGGATTTCATAATCAGAATGAACGGCAAGAATTGAATGCTTTCAGAACTAATAGACTACCGGAAATTAGACAACATACATTACGTACGAATACGTTCAATTTCGAATGCTACAACTGCGGAAAGAAAGGACATAAAAAAATTGATTGCAAATTCAACCGACCACGAGAAAATTACAGAAAGGCTTATAATATAGAAGGAGAAACTGAATTTGAGAATCAAAATAAAGGTAATATGCACAACAATATTAACTGTTTCATGATGAATGATTACATAGAAGAATCAAGTAAAAAGATTCACTTTTATGTTGATTCTGGTGCATCAGATCATTTGATAAACGATGATTCGTATTTTCACCATTTTATAACTCTGCAGAATCCAATTAAGATTAATATAGCTAAGAAATCAGAAGCATTGTATGCAACTAAACTTGGAACAATAAAAACTGAAAATTGCAATCTGAACAATGTGTTATTCGTACCAGACTTAAGAAATAACTTATTATCAGTCAGAAAAATTGAGAATTATGGACTGGGTGTCATATTTGAAAATAATAAAGTAATTATTTACAGAGATAAATATGTAATCAAAGAAGGAAGCCCCAAAAACAACTTGTATGAGGTAATTTTTAATGTTATAGAAGATCATACAGCACAAAAGGCTTATTGTATCCCAGAAAGTGATGAAATTTGGCATAGAAGACTTGGACATGCTTCAGCAGATAAACTAAAAGAACTTAAACAAAGAAAATTAATATTTTGTGATGCTTCACAGTCAGAAATTCTGTGCGAGCCTTGTATAAAAGGAAGACATTCCAGAACACCTTTCAAAAAGGATTATACACGCACTAGAAGAGTATTGGAAGTCATTCATTCAGACTTATGTGGACCAATAAATCCCGTAACCCACGATAATAAAAAATATATACTGACTTTTTTGGATGATTTTACCCACTTTACTGTTTTGTATCTTCTAGAAAATAAGTCAGAAGTTTTGGAGTACTTAAAGAAATATGTAGAAATGGTAGAAGCAAAATTTAGTGTAAGAATATCCAGACTGAGATGTGACAATGGAGGAGAATACGTGAATAAACAAACGAAAATATTTTGCGAAACGAAAGGAATCCAAATTGAAAACACAATTCCATACTCACCTCAACAAAATGGAAAAGCAGAAAGGTTGAATAGAACTATAGTAGAAAAGGCAAGAACCTTACTGGTAGATTCGGGTTTTGAGAAAAATATGTGGGGTGAAGCTGTCTATGCATCGATATATGCAATCAACAGAATACCCACTATAGAAAAGAAAATTCCAGCAGAAATTTGGTTTGAAAGAACACCCGATTATGCCAGATTTAGGATATTTGGTTCAGAAGCTTATGCGTATATAAATAAAGAGACAAGAGAAGGTAAGATGTCAGAAAAGTCAAGACTATTGTATTTCATTGGTTACTGCAATAATGGTTATAGATTATGGGATGGTCAGAACAAGAAGGTTGTATCATCTAGAGATGTAATTGTTAATGAACAACCATGCCATAAAAATACACTATATAGATAGATAGATAGATAGATAATAGCTTTATTGTACCATCAATGCTTATGAAATTATATTACAAACTACTAATTAAATCTATGTGGCACAATCGGCGGCCTTATCGCTAAAAGCGATCTCTTCCAGGCAACCTTTGGATGGACAGGATCGGTTAGTGTAGAACTTGACGGTGGCGTAAATGATACTACAAAATACCTAAATAAATATTTTGACTAGAAATTAGAAATTAGAACAACAAAGAAAATATAATTGGAATGACATAATTATGATTGGAAACTATACTAAGAAAACCAATACTAAAGCTAAAAAATAAAAAAAAACAAGGACTATAGAATTATTTGATTATAACTATTAGGAGGACATATTATGAGTGGACAGATAGTGCTGATGAACCAAACCTTTGAAGATAGGAAGGGATTTGGCATGCCGAATGGAAACAGGAAGGGCGTTCCAGAGTCTGGTAGCTTGCAGGGTGAAGGAATCACCATAGAACTGGGTTGTGTGCGACGGGATTTTCAAAAGAAGAGTATCAGAGGATCGCAGGGATCGTGAGTGGGAGAGATGAAGAAATTCGAAGCGGTCTTTTAGGTAAGAAGGTGTTGAAGGGAGGAAAAGGATGGAGTAAAGGAGGTTCAGGATATGAGCATTCCGGCGAAGACGAATGGGGAGCCATTTAAGACTATTACGGTACTCCGAGATGTGATCAAACTTACGCAAGCCAAATATAAATCTAATAGAGTAGTTCTGAAGACGCTCAAGCTTGTTGAGTTGGTCTTCAGTTAAATCGGGATAACTGGCATCTGCGTAGTCTAATATGGGAAGCAATAAAGATTGTGCAAGCGCAATTTTGGTAGACGTGGGAAGAAAATTTCGCAACCGCCTTAGAGAAGCTCCCGTTGCAAAAGTCCTTCTGCTCACTGCTGCTAGTTGAGGACCCCATGATAGCTGCCTATATATATATATTGACCCAAAGTTTTTAGAACAGACTTCAGAAATTCAGGAGAATATAACAACAGAACAAAACTTGGAAAATCAGGAAAATGCAACCACAGAACAAAACGCTGAAGTAAATAAACCAGGAGTGGAAAACTTATCAAGTATTGATAAAAGAACTAGAAGAAGACCAGTTCATTTACAAGATTATGAATGTGATGATTTTCATGATTGTGATTTTACAGCCTTTAACATATCAGAAAACGTACCAAAAACGATGAAAGAAGCTTTAGAATCAAATGAAAAAGAAGAATGGATAAAAGCTGTACAGGCAGAATTAGATTCCCTAGAAAAACATTCAACTTGGAAAATAGTCGAGAAACCAAAAGATAAGAAAATTATTCACAGTCGTTGGGTTTTTAGAAAGAAGGATCAGAACATTTACAAGGCAAGATTGGTGGCAAAAGGTTATGAATCTAATGAATGGTCAGACACTTACGCACCTGTGGGTAAGTTGACTACTTTAAGAACATTGCTAATAATTGCCAACAGAGAAGACATGCAAGTTGAACAAATGGATGTGAAGACGGCATTCTTGCATGGTACGCTTAATGAAGAAATTTATATGCATCTTCCAGAACACATGAAAAGTGATAAAAGTGTTTGTAAACTTAACAGATCGTTATATGGTCTGAAACAAAGTCCAAGGTGCTGGAATAATGCATTTCATGAGTTCATGATTGCAAATGGATTCAGATGCTCAGCTTATGATACCTGCCTCTACTTAAGAAGTGAAGACAAACTGTATGTATTTCTTTATGTAGATGATATTTTAATTATTCATGCGGACAAGTATGTAATAGAAACGTTCAAAACAAAATTAAGTTCTAAATTTGACATGGTGTCTATTGGACCCATCAAAAGGTATTTAGGATTAGAAATAGAAAGAGATTTTGAAAACAAAACAATCAAAATTCATCAGAAATCTTATATCAAAGAATTGCTTAAGAGATTTGAAATGGAAGAATGTAAAGGTGCAGCCACACCTGTTGAAAAAGGTCTAAAACTAAAAAAGGAAACGGACCCACAGAAATTTACAAAGAAACCCTATAGAGAGTTGATAGGTTGCCTGATGTATCTTGTGATGGGAACGCGGCCAGATTTAAGCTACTCAGTAAATTTGTTCAGCCGCTATCAAGATAGTGCAAATGATAACCATTGGAATCATTTAAAGCGTGTGTTAAAATATTTAAAATTTACCATGGAGCTAGGGTTATATTACAAAAATAAGTTTGTTGGAGAATTCAATGTCAAAGGTTATTCTGATTCAGATTGGGCTTCTGATTGTAATGATAGAAAGAGTGTTTCGGGATTTTGTATGACTCTATTCGGTAATATAGTTTTATGGGCTTCTCGTAAACAAAAGACTGTTGCTCTGTCTACCGCGGAAGCAGAATATGTCGCTCTGAGTTCACTCGTATCAGAAGCGATATGGTTTAGAGGTTTAGTTAGTGACCTAAATGTAAGTTGTCCAAAAGTTTTAATTTTTGAAGACAACCAGAGCTGCATTCATATTGCTAAGAATCGAGAATGTAAACGAGTAAAGCATATTGATATAAAATATTATTTCATAAGAGATACTATTCAAAGGGGAGATGTAGCAATTGAATATATCGCTTCCTCCGATCAACCAGCTGACTTGTTTACAAAAGCGCTAGGTAAAGAACTGCTTGTACGACACAGGAATAGTATCGGGTTAGATATCATTAGTTAGAATTTTATCTTATGTTGTTGTTACAGTTTATAAGATAGTTATGTTATTTAATATACCTACCTAGTTATATTGTTTTTATTTTATTTGTATTTGTTTTTGTTTGTAAAGAAATATGCAGCTTCAGGGGGAGTGTTAAAAATAAAGATTGAATAGAACCTGCATGTTTCTGTCATAGAGAATAAAAGTAGATTACTCTTGTCTGACTGACTGACTCAAGTTGTCTGTCAATAATAGAAATAAAATATGATGTATTAGAAAAGAATATATGTTTCCTACTGAAATCTAGTTATCAATTTAGGGCAAATCTTAACATTATCTAGCCCCGAGCTAAGCAGAGCTTGTGTTATGGGTACTAGATAACTGATATACTTAATACAATACACTACATAGATAGATATTTTTTTATCTATCAAAAACCTTCTGCATACTGAATACCCAAGTGAGTACCTATCAATTTCAAAAGCTTTTCCACCCCCTTTCACGCTAGAGTCTCCTCTTTTATCTTGCGCAGTCGGGAAAACGCCTTTTTGACTACTTGTTTATAAAAACTCCTACTGAGCCTCTGCTTCGAGGAAGTCGAAGGACATGTGCGTCATCATGAGCCATGAAAGTGTTTTTTACTTTTTCAGGTTAAGTGCCTTCTTCGACAATAATCTGAAAAGAGAGAGTTTCGCAGAAGATAATGATTAGAAATGAAGAGTATACAATTCATTGGTTTTCTTCAATTGCTGAAGCAGACAGAAAAGTAAGTTTACCGGAATGGCAACTTCACAACTTGTGATTCTTGTTAGTTGCCTGTTCAATAAATATTTATAAATCCAATTTATAACTTGTTCTAGGTCTCCAGTTGGGTAACTACATTATCTCAATGTCAAACGAACTTAACGACACACTTGTGCATTCCTTCTCCAAATACTACATTGTCCAGAGAATCGGAACTTTCAATTGGTGGCACATTCACGAATGACAGAAAAGATTTCTGGTTTTTCTGTACGACATCTCTATGTCATGGCACTAATAGTTTACTAAGCTTATTTGTAGTCACAAGAACTGACAATAGATTTTCTCTTACCCTTCCAAAAAATGGTCATGACCTTGCCAATCAAATTAAAGTAGATGCAAAATGGTCTGAAATAACTGGTCCCACTAAGAAGTACTATTTTGCAACATCCCGGAAAGATGAACTTTTCTTTGTTAAAAGTTATTGTTTCACTAAAGAGGACTTGCAGACACTCAGGGAAAACCCATTGCTGCTACCATGTGCCATAGAAGTCACTGATTCATACAGAGTACACCCAGACATTATGAACCGGCTTAAACTACAGTACACAGATCAAGCAAATGCAGCTCTTTATAAAACAAGGCATGAGGGTGATTTTGTTATTGAATCAAGAAGTCGTACGAAATACCCTATTCATCTAGTTGTAGCAGCTGCACATTCAAGCATACTGAGAGAAGCAATTACAAGAAACAATAAATCATACTCTATAGATTTGCACGATCAAGATGTTGAGATCTTAATTGAGTTTCTGTATAAAGGATCTATTGAAAATATGTCATTGGGGAATGCACCAAAAATAATAAAATTGGCACATAAAATGGGATTACCAGGTTTGTTAGAACTAGGAAAAATTGTTCTCAGTTCAGAAATTAATGCAGACAATGCAATAGAATTAGCAGTGCTGGCCAAAAAGTATGATCTGCAAGATCTTTTAATGAAAGTCCTTGATTACATCAAACAGAACCCAAAACTATTGTTTAGCAGTAGTATTGAAAACTTAAAAGATGTTGATTTAATGAGAAGTATGCTGCGGCATATAGGAAATGTGTCAAGCGAATGAAAATATGCGAGTATGTGTGTGTAAAATGTATTTAATATATTTTGGAAGTTCCTTTTGGAAAATGTTCACTCCTAATTACCTATTATTATTAGTTCCATTGCTCGAAGTTTATGATAATTGTTTTTTAAATAAAGCAATAAAAGATTTTAAGTTATTTATGACGACCTCTTATTAATACGGCGCACCGGCCGAAGGTCCGCCTCCGACGCAGGAGGTTGCGGGTTCGATTCCCGCAGAACAAATGTTTGTATGACCTGCAGATAGGTATTTTGGAAACAACCTTTTATGTAGAAACTAAGCGTGGCGTTACATTCTCTTTGGTAGAAATCTATTTTGGCAACTTTGGAAAAGTAATGACCTATTCTACCTTTCACAAAAATATTTAATTTCTCCTGAAACAAACATCGATAAACTCATACATCATGGGACCTAAATATCTTACGTAGGTAGTTCATTGGGAAAAACTAAAAATGCAGAGTTCCTCAAAATTTTGGGAAGCATCAAATGGTTTATTTTTTATCATTTCTCCAATTTTTGGGACAGACCATGAGGGAAAGTTACCATTGTTCTTTGGAAGGGAGGTACTTAGAAGGTATCCTGAGGACAGACATAGGCTATTATTTATCCTGGAAAGGAGTGTGTGAAGCCACAGGCAGGAGCTAGTTCAACTTTAAAAAAACAAATGTTTTTTATTTTTAAATACCTTGTGAGAAAATAAACAAGCATGTTACATAAGTACAACCTACCATTATTCTATATTTTTATTTTTCTCAGACATCACTGATAGTGACATAATTAAAACACATGAAAAGGTTGTGCATGAAGGATTCTATCCAACAAAAGAGAACCTAGTGGCTTGCGAGTGGTTCATGAAAGGGCAAACTTTTCCATAGGTAAATCAAATTTGGAAATGTAATTTCATGGGCAATATTATGTCCATGTAGCAAAGCCGTGTGTAAGTGGTGTAAGCAAAGAATTTACAGTTATCTAAACTTGAAAGTAACATACAAAATTAAATTAAAAATAATTTATGGAGAACAAAATGTATTCAAACTCAACAGGCTATTCTGGTTAAAAATCCTCTTAGTTCCACAGCTGGAACCATCGGACTTAACTGATAAATCTATTTCCATTACAAAGTAATAATAAATAGGCATAAAAAACAACAAATCACTTAGGAGTCATTAGCATAATCTGCTGGGTTCTTGCGACCGAGGCGGTGATGCTCCCTTTCAACACCCTCATAGACAAGATATCCAATAATGAAAGCTGAAACAAAAGATTTAAAGGTTACTAAAATGAATTTATTATTAAATTAAACCAGTTGCCCACCACTTCACACTCATTGTTTCCGGGATAAAAGTAGGCTATTGATTTTGTTGATTATCTTGTCTGTTAAAAGAAGATTATTTTTTCAATCATTATGTCCAGCGGTGGACTTCTGCTGATATGATCAAACAGGACATTTGGGGTTAACCAAAAGTCCTATCTCAGCCTACGTTTTTTTACCCGCGACGACGGATTCTATTAACTTACCAGGGGCTACTCTAAACACACTTTCACGGAATCTGCGGAAAATGTTAGGCAGTCCATTGGAAATTGCTCCAGCGTAGGCACGTTGCTCATGAGGAGAGAGCTTGTAGGTAATCAGCCCACGGATCTTGGCTAGTTCTCCAAAATGCTTTCCCATTTTTCAAGTATTCAGGAACTTACGTAATTCAATTCAAATGATGAAGGAAAATTAATGAATGACAGAAGATGAGAAGATGTGCGTGCAGAGAGTGAACACACACACGGAACAAATTGAACAAAATAAGTTCATTGCTTTTTGCTCTACTTGACTGACAGATCGCTGACAAGACATTTGCATTTACTGTAACGTCGACGTAACCTATCCGTTGATGGAAGAGATAAAAAGACGCAAAATTATGTCAACCCGTAGAAAGTCTGTGTGTCAACCTCAGAAAAACGATCCTATGGAACTGCCCTAAGCATGTACTTTGCCTGGATACCTAAGTAAACAAATCGGTTGACAAACATGGCGGATTAGGGATGTTCACTTGTTCGTCTAGTCGATAACATTATATCGATGGACGAGCTTGTCTTTTTAATCGAGGGCTACCATTTTTGTGCTTATCAGTTGGCGCCACTGTAAAGTAAGGTCAGGACAAACTACTAATAGGCGACGGGAAAATATATTTACATTTATATCATACCAGCGACCCGCCCCGGCTTCGCACGGAAACCTCTAAAATTGTCAGTGTGCCTCTACTATATTATACATGTAATATACCTACATATAAACCTTCCTCTTGAATCACTCTATCTATTTAAAAAAACCGCATCAAAATCCGTTGCGTAGTTTTAAAGATTTAAGCATACATAGGGAAGGACAGACAGACAGCGGGAAGCGACTTTGTTTTATACTATGTTATGAAGAGCGCATTTCTGAGGTAGTGCCATTGAACCAAGTCAGGATCGGATAGTGGAATCCCGGAGAAATCGAAGGAAACCCTCATTTTCAGAATCAGAGCTGGATCCGAGGGTTTACCGGAGGTGAAGCAAGAGCAGAATATGTTTTAATAACTATCATAGGTAAACAACAAACACAATAAATTTTTATACAATCATTTATTTTCAAAGATAAAATTAAAAAAAGAACAATCATACTTTTTTTCTGAAAAAAGTAATGTAAGGTACCTACCAGATAAGAAATAATGTTATTCATTGCGAAATAAAATAATCTTATTAAAATAGTTCCTTAAGAAATTTTTTCTGTTGTCTTTTTACCGAAATATCTGAATCTTATGTCAAGATAAGTTTTAACAACTGATTTAATTAATAAAAGTTGATGCTTTGAATCATGTTCGCTGGAGTCGGAAGAGAATATTTTCGAACATTCTTCAATGTTCTCTATTAATAAGGAATATGTGTGGAGATAATATTTTTCATTGTTAATTTTCCTGAAATTACTTTTTAGTATCTTCTCGGTTTTCAGACAGATTTTCTCTAGTTCTTTCGAAGGATATATAAGGGCCCCGTGTGTTTTGTATGTAATTAATGACTTTGAATAAATTTGAGAGTCTCCACGCAACAATGACTCACAGACTGAACATTTTAAATTTCGTGACAGTTTCCTTGCAACAAACCCTGCAATATATATTATGTGACTACAGACCTTACCTAATTTATCGATATCGTTCGATGTTCGATGATGTTCGACACTAGCAACGATTTTTATGTTTTCGATGTGAATGAAATATTGAGAATATTGCGGGTTTCTACAGCTCACAACAAAGATGATTCAAAATAACAGGTTTTTATACACTTTATATCAAATACACTATACAAAAGACAACAGTTTAACAAAATGTTAGCCACTTGCCGGTGAAAGGTTAGATTCGGCCTGTTTTTGCTTTGGCATAGGCCACAGCATGCTACAGAACACTTCATGGTACCTCATCTATATGATTTTCAATTAATATCACAGTTTGGCTCAATAAATAAGTCGAAAACACGGGGAAAACATAAATATCTCACAATGACATCTCCTCACATGTAAACAAAACCGTAGACTAATATGGCGCAAATGTCATCGAAACCAGGAAGAGGGCGCTGACAAAAAGAGTGTGTATGCTTTTTCATAACGTAAAATCACTGTTGTGAGAAAGAGACTGGTAGTCCATTATTGCTTCCGTGTCAAATTGAACATTAACGGCAGTTCCATAGGATCGTTTTTCTGAGGTGTCAACCCATGATGTAGAGCCAAACAAATAAAAGAAGAAGAAATCGTCCTCAATCAATCCCATCAATCGTGCATCAATCCCATGAATTTATTTGTAATCATAGATATAAATCGTTAGATAGGCCCTTACCGCAGTGAGACCGCGCTGTGTTGTTCCACAGTCGAAGTGAGTGAGGCTCACTAACCTGGAGTTAGTGCACATCCTAACACAGTGTGAGCCGGACGTGTTGTAAAGGACGTTTGCGAACTTTGCGAGCAGTTTACTGTCACAAAATGCCATCGTGTGCCTTTCTAAAGTGCAACAACAATTCTAGAAACACAAATAAAGCCAAAGGTGTAACATTTCACTCGTAAGTATTGCGATTTCATTGAAAAACTTTTATTTTTCTTCCGCACTGTCCGAAAATAACAAATTTAAATGGCGAGTGCACGAAAGAGAAAGTCGTGTTGGCAACTAATCTGGGAGAAAAAGAGATGATACTATTTTCTCGGTACCTACGCTTCAGCGTAGACTGCACCGTTTTACAAATTGCACAGGTTTCTTTAGATAGTCACATTTTCGATTTCAGGGCTTATTAGGCCGTTTTTTTTTCATAGAAGTATGTGCAATACGATTGCACACGAAATAATAATAATAATGATTAGGTTTATTGACAAAAACACTATTTCTAACTATTATTTGTTCTACACAAATTGCACAGGTTTTTGACACTATGTTGACGCACACATTCAAACATTTTCGATTTCAGGGCATCTAAGGGTACTTATACTTTTTTCAGGAAAGTGTGTGCAATACGATTGCACACGAAATGGTAATAACAACAGTTAATTACAATGGCAGAAACACGATTTTTTAACTACTTTTTTGAATGTGTGCGTTAACCGTTAGTGTGCGTGCGTCGGCATTTTGTTAATCCACACATTGAAAAACAATGCCACAGTTTTTGGTGTCGGGGCATATCTAACGATATAAATCTATGTTTGTAATACTTTTTCTACGTATTTGCACGAATAATCAGTCCGGTAATTTTAGGTTCATGGATAAAATACCTCTCCCACCCTCTGAGTACTGAAACTAATGGAGAGGGCATATTGTTCTATATGAACCATAGGTTATACAAATATGATCTAAATCGACATTGTACTCAATAACTTGTAGCTATCTCGTTTTAACTTACCTACAATACCACATGTAAAAAGAGACAACAATATATTTGCTTTACCTATTTTTGGCAACATTAAAATGTGACGTCATAGCAATGCATGTTTGAGGCCGGTTCGCCATTTTAGTTTCCCAATGTTTATGGTATGTTAGCTGTCAACGCAGAATTTTTGCACCAAACACAGCAAATGCATCTCGCATTTGCTGTGTTTGGTGCAAAAATTCTTTGAATTCGTGATTTATCTAGTGAATACTTATCTAATAAGTGAAAGAAAGCAACAAGGAACATGCCTAAATGCAGTGTGGTAGGTTGCGGGATCAGAAAAAGCGAAAATCGTCCAAACATTACATTACACCGGTATGTATTATTATTTTGCAAAAATACCACAAATGCCTCATCTTTTGGCTTTCTTATGAATAGTATACATAAAATTAATACCGAATGAAACCTGTACTACCTATTTTTGTGGGTTTTGATAGCGTTTTTCAATAAAATATAAAGATGTTTGTTTGGCGATAGTGTTGTCCTTCAAGGCATTTTCATATCGATGTTTTCAAGTGTAAATTGTAGTGTACTAATTTTTAAATGGTATTTTTCGTTTTAGGCTGCCCAAAAATGAACGTAGAAGAAAAATGTGACTGGATACAATAGGCGTGGAAAATTTAACGTCTCGTACGAAAACGATTTTCGTTTGCTCTCTTCATTTTGACGAACCAATCGTGTTTCAATAGAACTTTAAATATCACGACATTGCGAAAGGATACCATACCATCACGAATCTTTTTAGTAAGTATTTTACTTGACTCGTACTTGACCCTTACTCCCATAAACTTCATCGTGTATATTTACAAACTTTACCACCTTCATTTTTCCAAAGGGGTTAAATTTAACTATTAATGAATGTTAAGTTAGTAAATAAATCTGACCCAAAGTAATATTATAGCCCATACTTCAAATCCCTTTTAACATGTATTTTTACAAAAACCTCTCCCAGCAAATTATTTCCTTGCAAAATAAACTTATTTACTTCCTAAACGTCAGCTTTCTAGAGTCTATTAGTTTTGGCTGACAAATAATGTTTTATTTTATACTTATTCTTCCGTCATGATGTTTCAGCCTCCAGCCCGATCGAGTACATCCAGTACTTTATCAGAAATAGACCCAAACCAGACTCCATCTACTTATAAAATACCTATGTGATGCGTCAGATGAGGTGAATATATTTATTTATTACTCGCTTTACTCCTTACCTATTTATGTTAAACTATAAAATAAACCGTAGTTATTATACAGGGTGTTCGGCAGACCGTGTGCCATACTGTAACTTGGTGTAGGTGGAATCGAGTGCAAGAGCTTGCGGCTTTTTTTGTTTTTTCAAGATTTGGATTTTTTCGGAATTTTGAACTATTTAGTGATGTAAAATTTTAGTTCGAAATTATTTTACTATTAGTTTTTTTTTTATTTAATCCTAAGTTGAACGCTAAACTTTTAATTTATATATTTCAACACTTTGAATGCCCATAGCTACTTTATTTACCTAGAACTCATGTAAATATTGATATTAATAGTACGGGCTAACATGCTAGATGTCTTAAAAACATGCAATACCTACATGTTATTTCGTAAAAAAAAAGTTACAGCTAAATAGTTAAAATTTCGGAAAAAATCTAAAGAAACTTAAAAATTCTTAAAACAGCCGAGCGGCTTACCGGGTTTAAAAAATCCACCAAGCTGTTGCACTTGGTTTCACCTACCCCAGTTACCTTATAATGGCACACGGTCTGCCGTTTATTTTTTAGCTTTTACAAATAAAAGCAGCTGGCCCAAGTACTCTACATCTCAATTTCAATATAAAACAATTAAGCCTATGATGGAAAAAACTAGAAACAATTATTATGCTAAAAACCTTCTTAATTTTCAGGTTAAAAATGTGAGTTCACACATTAATTGTCAAGATCGAATCCCCAGTACGTCCAATGAGAGTATCTCAAATTTACCGGTATGTATATGAAATGACAATGGTTTATATTTTATTTAATTCCAGGCTTGAACTACCTGTATGAAAATTTTAGCTCGATCCGTTATGTAGTTTTGTTGTGAAGAGGTAACAAGCATCCATCCAAACTTTCGCATTATTAGAGTGATAATAAAAAAAAAACACTTCTTGACTTCGTAAGAGTTCGGTTAGGAATTCATTGCACTGCAGACATGCAGAAAATGCAATCACTCAGTCAAATATAATTTCATGCTCTGATTCTTTTAAGAAGACAACTAATAACCAGCTTTGGTGATGATGTCCCAAGTTCTCAATAATGACAAAAAATATTGTAATTCCCCAGTCGATTTATATTATAAGACATGACGACTTGAATGAAAAGCTGTATAGAACATTCTTGGTTCTTATTTTTGTCCTCAATATATTAGCACTGGGATATTTATGTATTATTTTGATTTACAGGTACCGGATGCAACACTGGAAACTATTAAACAATTAAATTTAAAATCTGAAAACTACAACAAAAAACATTAAATGAAAAAGTAAGAAGACAAAAAAAGAAAATTGTAGATTTTTCAAATATTATCAAAGATTTAAAACAATCGCATTGGGTGAATGCAGAAGATTTTAATATCTTCTGCATTCACCAAATGCGATTGTTTAAGGTTTTGTGATTGTAAATTAATGCGACTGATTGAATTGTTTGGAAAATTGTATGAAAACATAAGCGATTGTGTATCTGAGATTTGTATTGTGAAGGTTTTACAAGTGTGTTATTCAAAATTATATCATTTAAACTTTTTATGGTCACTACATAGGTACCTACTTAGTAAAACGGGTTCAATATTGTCATTAAAATCTTTGTTGTATAAAAATAATATACTATCGCAATTATGTAGCTTTTTGTTTTATTTCAGTACCTATTTTATTAAATAAACATTGATAAAATTGCACTTTCTTAGTAACAAGTTGATGCGTCTCACGAGCGCGGTCGAGCCATGGTTGGGTGCATGTATGCACGTACACATTGTCTCTGTAATTTGTGCATAATTTTTTTTATACTATACAATTCCGTTTCACATGATCGAGGTGAAAATTAAATCAATAAGATAAAGTATGGTCACCAAAGTATCTGTGTCGATGAATATATCGATATACAATAGGGCAGCACTACGGAAAGGAGCCATTTTTGTTTCCTCTGAACTTTAGGTATACACGTTTTTTTCGTAGGTATGCCATCTCCATTGGTTTCAGTACTCAAAGCTCCCACCGCTCGGGTGATGTGACGTTCCGGTGAAATAACAATCATTTTTATTATTTCCATCCACGGACGAACGAAGTTAATCGATGATTTTACTGAATTTGTTTACGTGTATTATTCTGATTCTGTCTGGTTTTCATTATTATTTTTGTCGTCTCGTTACCTATTTCTTTTGTTAGATACTACAGATTCTGTCAACTTCTTGTGAATATCTTGCTATGCAACACGTAGATTAAATAAAGCCTGTTTTATTCAATTCGTTTATTACAACCAGACAGAGTTCTCCAATGCGTTACGTCTAGGATCGTGTCTAGGATACTTACCTACTTGTTAAATCACAAGTTTACATGGTGTTCTTTAACTCTAAGACACAGAAGGAGACACCGTAACTTTTGAACGGCGCTACTCCCCCTTACTGTGCTGGTTCCTGCTGCTAGAAACACTTCAATCAAAATGGAAGAAGTGGACTCCATAATCCTTCACTTCTTGCGTCAGTTGAATGTGTAAGATGTTTGCAATACCTATTTTATTAATGCGATATGTGAATCATTGTTAGTTATGTAAAGTATTACCACCAACAAAACAATTTTACTTTACAGAAACATTGATGATAGCATTAGGAATATTTGTGATTTGTCAGTGGAAACAATTATAGAATCGGCTTCTACTTGTCTCAGAGCGATAAACCAAACTTTAAAAGTACCTGTTAAGTTACCATCAGGTATTTCACATAGAATTGAAGTTGCTGCTCTGATTGCTTCGTTTTGTAAGGTATGTTAACTTCATCCCATTTTCATACTCAAATTTAAAATACCATTTTATAAGATGTTAATTTCTTTTTTATTATAAGGATTTAGGGTATAAAAATGATGTTGGCTATCAAACATTCTTGTACTACAATGAAACAGAGTTGCGTCAAGTCTTCATGTTTCTTATTGAAAATCTACCAACCGAAGGAAAAAAGATATCATCAGCACCAACAGCAGAGAAGAAAAGATCTTTGCTGATGCAAGAAATCAGTAACAAAATTGGTGAAGAATTAAAATCTATATGGATTCCACCATGCTGCAAACCTACTTCACAGAAAATTGGGGATTTTCAAGTTTCAGGTGATTTTACATAAAGCATTGACTGATATGATAATATATTATGAGACAGATACAATGTATGACAGTAATCTACTAATTATGAATGCTTTATCATTTTCAGACAGCTATTTCTCAAGCCTAAGTTTGCCAGATGAGAAACAGTTGATTGAAAAGCTTCTTAAAGTAAAGGAAAAAAAAGTAGAAAAGTTAAATGAGCACACACCACAACAAACTGCTCTTGAAGTAGGGTTAAAGTATGAAACTGACAAGACCCTTAAAGAGTTGAAAGAAATGGCTATTGTTTTACGGCAAAAAGTTGATACACTTGAGAGTGAAAAAAATATGATGGAGGTTGAATATACCCAGGTATTGTTATCATTAATGCACTAATAAAATGCATGATAGGCAAATTATAAAGTCAGAATGTTGGATACACATTGCAGTCAACTTTAATTTTAATTTACATAACATTACAGACACAAAAATCCTGTGAAAAGGTAGTGGCAGATTTGAAGAATGTCAAACAAATATTAGAAAGTATTGGAATATCAGATGATGACTCAGAACTTATAGGTGACAATTTGCTTATTGAAAAAGTTCAAAACAATATCAATAAGCTTCACAGGAAAAGTGAAGAACTTACTCTGAGGAATTTGACTCTTAAACATGATACAGAAAAATTAAAAATATCAATTACTTCAAGTGAGGTAAGAACAAAGAAGACAAAGTTTCTAGATATGTAATAGTTTTGTTTAGCACAGGCCATAGTCATGTGTGACAATGGAGTAGTAGCTTGGTAGGTATAATAATCAATTAAATAATCAATAAAATATGTATTTAAAAAAAACCCTCACAAGGAGTTATAGTAAGGTTATTGGATTTTATACCTACTCTGCTTCCAAATAAGCTTTTCTTGGATGAAGATGGCACTAAATCAAATGTCTAGGGTATAAGCTACAATTGCCTTATTTTATAGGAACAACTTATATTTGTGTACTTTTTACAGTCAGAAAGAGCTAAATGCAAAAAAACCTTGACTACACTGAAAGACAATGCTAAATCTTTAAAAGATGAGTATGACAAAAAAGAAACAATAAGAAACCAGATGAGGGAGAACTATGAAAAATTAAGAAAAGGAAACAAAAGGTTCAAAAATTCAAATTAAAAAAATTCTGTACTTTATAATTATAACATTAGATAGTAAAGTTACTTTTTATTCTAGGTCAGTTTACACAAAACGGATTCTGGAAATTATAAGTAATGTGGACAAACAAAACTTGGAAATAAAGAAGATATTGGAAGACACAAGAGAAATTCAAAAAGAGATTAATACACTTGAGGGACAACTAGACAGATGTTTCTCAATAGCCGATGAAACTTTATTCAGGGTAGGTTTCTGATCGATCACAGTATTAAATAAGTTACTAAAACTCTAAAGTATGACTTAGAAAGACACTTTACACATTGCAGTTGCTGTGTGAATTTCCAATATTTCCCACTATGCAGTCAATAGTTTTTTCTGCAAGTAGGCACTTATAGGAAATATATTTCCACCTTACCTAATCAATGCACGGAATACAGACACAGTAAATGGCCTTCCAGGTGAACTGCAATGTGTTAATGGTGAAAAGTGGTCTTCATTGCATTATAATTGCACAATTTATTTATTTACTTTATGACAATGACTAGTTGTCATTGTGAGTCACGGAATTTCTTGGGTGAGACCTTTGCCCAGCAGTGGGATAGCAGAAATTAACAAAAAAGGATATGAATTTAATAAAAATTTTATACATAAAATTAATTTCAGGATGCTAAAAAGGATGACCAGGCTAAAAAAGCCTACAAGTTGCTGGCTTTACTGCATTCAGAATGTAACACAATTGTCATGCTTGTAAATGATATGGGGGTGGTGTCTAGAGAAATAGTAGACTTTGAAGAAAACATCAAAACAGAAACTGCAAAACGAACTGAAGATACACTGAGAAAAATTCAGGAGGATCTTGCAAGAATGCAGCAAGAGTACTAGTGTTTTGGTACTTTGTCTAATGTTTTTGTACTTCTTGATGGCTCAAATGTTAGGTATGTAAAAGTTGTGAAAGTGCACTAGAGTTATGTTAAGTGTATTTATAACTAATAAATAAAACATGAAATCTCTACAATTTTTTAATGTAACTTATTATTTACGTTTAGGTAAAATCTCTGGAGGTATGTAATTTTCATCATTGCTTTTAGCAGTGTTCTTTTTATTGGTGGTGCCCACTTTTTGCTCTCTTTCTTCTATTTGAAGGTCAATTTGCTCCTCATTTTCAAAGAACCATAACTTTTGTTCTTCCTCTTGCATTTGGGCTTGTTTGTCTTTCATGAGCTGCATCCTCTTCGCGCGGTCTAAACGCTTTGTTTGTTCTTCAAGCTTTTCTTCTCTAACTGAAACCCAGGACTTAAAGAGCTGAAACAAATAAATGTTTTTACATTTTATACAGTTCAGTTCACATTTCAATCACATGCAACTTTATTATGACTATCATCATCATCATCCGCAACCCGACTTCACCCACTGCTGGGTATAGGCCTCCAAACTTTTGTGCCACTCCACACATTATGACTATAAATGACACTAATTATTATGGTACCACACAGGTAAGAGATTATAATAATAAAGTAACATACCTGCTCCTGCATTTGAATATCATTTCTTTGTACTTTATTGATTGAATTTTCAATTATTATCTTTAGGGATTCTTCTAAGTTGACAACTCCTGAATTCTGATCTACTTCACTGAGAATACTTAAGCACTTATCCAAAATTTCAGCATTTTCAGAATCTCTAGTCTTTGCAGTTTCCAGCTGAGTAATCACCTCAGGAAAAGTTTTTGTTTCTGGTTGGCTTGATATATGCTCACAGAATGCTAGCAGCTGGTCATATTTTTTGTAAATGGTCCATCCAATTATTTGTAAGTTGTTATTCAGATTATTGTTCCGCTGTTCAGATACCCAGGCCAATGTTTTACCTGCTAGTAACAGAGAGTCCTTGATGTCAAAATGATCATCAAAGTATGGGTTACGCAAGAATTTAACTCTGATTTTCTTTTCTTCTACTTTTATTTTTTTAGGATCATCTGGTACTATGGGTTCTGGAGGAGTGTAATTTGTGATGTACTTGTAACAAGCATACTGACACAAACTACAAGTCAGCTCATTTGAGAACTCCTCCTGAAGCATTATCAATGATGCTACATTTGAAGCCAGTTCATATTTGTGTGAATTGAGTAATTCATCTAACAGTATGTTGGCAGTATAATCATCTAGGAATACACCAAAATTCAAAGGATCTCTGAGGATGTCCACCAGCTCTTGGATAAATCCAAATTTGATAAAATTTCTTACTATGGCATGATGTGTAGATTCTAACATGCTACTGGTTTCAGCTGAAAGTCTCAGTTTATGTAGTAAATCCTTTAATTCATCCAACTGGTCAGTTTCATTTACAGCATGGGCAAATATGTCTACATCAATAGCACATATTGAACCTTTCGATGAATAATTTGTATCCAGTTGGTTGTAAAAGTCGTTGAGGTTAATTTTGTTTATAATCGGTGAAGAATTTACAGCGTACCATGTTTCAGTGCACCTGTAGTCATTTGAAAGAAAGCTTCTGTGAGTGATCACTAGCGGAAATCTACAGGTCTTTTGGTAAACTTTACGAAAATGCCGCAACATTGTGTTTTGATCGCAAAATCAAGTATTCACTGTTCAGAAAAATCAATGGCTTTGCCGCTTTGGCTGGATAACCAAAGTCAAAGCATGAGTCAAAGAAAAAAAAATACTATGAGAGAAACACAAAGAATAGGTATCTATGAAATTTAACTTCAACTTCTTATTTCATGGCTCGCTTAGTCTGTGTTGCCACAACTCTGCCTGGTAGAGTACGCGCACAACTTCATGAGCTGTATGAACTTAGGCTCGGAAGCAAGGCTGCGCAAGAACAGAAAAGTGACATTTATCAATTAGCGACCCACCCCGGTTTCGCGCCCGTGCGAAAGATAGACCAAGAAAGTCGTGATGTCACACAACGCTAAGTCTGTGGTCTTGTAGTTTTGAGTAATGCAATAGTTACTATGAGAATGAGAAAAATATATTTACTGATTTTTTTTGTTTTTTATAAACTAAAAATTTTGCTTGGTTTTCACCGAGATTACATGAGTACAAACTAATTAGATAACGTTGTTGTGGCATATTTAACGTAAAACAGCTAATATCAGGGAATACTCCACAAAATCTCAAGAACAAAATATCCAATCAACGAAACGTACACTGAAAAACCGTCAGAGTTTGCTGCGTCGCGTCATTGTACTCAAAAGCATTCCTTCGACAGTATCGCCAACTAGATTATAAATGAATTTGCTATATTGGAATTATTTTATTTTCAAACTTGGGTCAACCGCTTTAGATAAAAAGTTTAATTTATTCTAATATTTTAGGTTTTAAATAATTGTTATGGTTGTATGTATTAGTGTGTAGTTTCCCAAACGCTGCCCAGCCTAGCTGGATCCTCCTCCTAGCCTCCTTCTCAAAATTATTTTTACCCAACTGCAGAATTTGCCCAAGGTAAGTATACTCGGAAACAATTTCGAGGTGGCCATGTACGACGACCGGTCCCGGATCAATGAGGCCATTGATCATGACTTTGGTTTTATCCCAATTCATGCCAAGACCGATGCGTCGCGAGGCTGAGGCTAGGCTGTCCAGCATCTGGTTCAGCTCCTCTAGTGACACCGCCATATTTGATTCTCCGTGGAAATAACCAAGAAAAATCCCAAACTTTAGTCAGCTCCAGCCAGACTCCCACGTAACGTAGAACGTAGTACGGCAATTTATACAGTTCTTGGCTACCATACGGTACTAAGCCACTTTCTCTTCTTAAATCAAAAATTAATAAGCTATTCATTTTAAAAAATACTTGATTATTTAGTCTTTCATTTTAATTTATCTATTGGAAGTAATAAGAAGGAAGGAATCCTATATTGAAGGAAGGACCCTACTGTGTGATTCTTGTAAAGATTACCTATCAAAGCGAGGTCTTGAATTTTTTGCGTGAATGCCTAAAGCAGTAAGTACCTACCACAAAATTGCATCCAAACTTACAACAAAAGTAATATAATGTTCCTGCAGATGAGAATAATTATTGCTTCATCGGCAAATTGCCGATGAAGCAATAATTATTCTCAGAAGAGATTCTCAGAGAATTACTCTCAGAAGTATTAACAATAATTATTCTCAGAAGAGATTCTCAGAGAATTACTCTCAGAGAAGTATTGTCGTGGTAACCATTGCCATCGGCAATGGTTACCACGACAATACTTCTGAGTCATGCATGACTCTTCACCTAGATAATTATTTAAATATGCCATTCGAGGAAGAGCATAACCATAATATGTTGAAGGCGTACTTATTTTATAACCCTGAAAGTAAACTTTAATGCTATGCATATGAATGAGTGGCTAAATACTATACTCAGGGTGGCCAATAACTGTATTTCGTAGCCAAGTTCAGTGAGAACAGGTCGTAAGTTATTTTAATTGAAATAAAAACTTATTCTACATTTCGTTTTGAATAATAATCATTTATTTTATAGTAATACTATATATACAGTTTATATGTAAACATTTAAATAGATAGATTACTTACAGGGTACTTTTGAATGAATGAAATAATGTTCGTGCGCGTTCCAGTTTAGTCTAAAGACTCATGATCAACGCTCTCCTACGTTGAAATAACGTCATCCAAAAGTTAAAAGTAGTTACAACCACTTACTTACGATACGACAGGAAAAAATGCTTTTGTTGGAAGATATTTTTTTTCGGAATAACTTGTTTGTTTGACTTGACCTTGCTGCCGCATTCAATTTGAAACGAAATAGTGCAGCAATTGTTTATTGTTTTGTTGTTGTGCTCTTGTATTTGGAAGCTTCTTGTTTAGCGTAAGTGGGATAACTGTTAGCGTTAGGGTATTTTTATAAATCTACACGAATTTGAATAGAATCAACTCGAAAGAAAACGGGGGAAATGAACAAAACCTCATTTTCTGAGGACGGGGAAGGCAAATACATTCGATCAGGTATCCGCCGCCTAGCGCCGCGGATACCTGATCGATGCATAATACATATAAAGTATATTTAGAATTTTCTCCCTATGAAAGTAAATTTCCGCCCCACCATTCCCTATACTTTTATGTCAGTGAAATAGACAAAGAGAACTGAACACCTTACACGTAGCTTAAATAACCAGTTCTTATTAAAATTGTATTACTCCTAGACATAGATACATAAGATAAGGTTATATTATTTCAGGCAAACATGGCAAATCAATGGGGTCAAAAAGCAGAGGAATTAGAAATTTCAAATAAAGTAGCTGGTCTTGGTTTGAACAAGAAAATTGTTAACCAAACCACTGATTCAGAAGAAGTGGATTCTGTCAATGCAGCAGACACTTCGCTTTTGATGAAAATCATTAGACAAGGATTGGTTGAGTCGAAACTAGACATAGAAATTCAAAGAAAAGACCCTAATTCGCCATTGTATTCAGTGAAGACATTTGAGGCCCTTCATTTGAAGCCAAACTTGCTGAAAGGGGTTTATGCAATGGGTTTCAATGCTCCTTCGAAAATACAAGAGACCGCATTGCCAACATTATTAGCTGATCCTCCCCAAAATATGATTGCTCAGTCTCAATCCGGTACTGGAAAAACTGCAGCATTTGTGTTGGCTATGTTGAGTAGAGTTGATACCACAAAAAATTATCCACAAGTACTATGTTTAAGTCCAACTTACGAACTTGCAATTCAGACAGGAGAGGTTGCTGCTAAAATGGCTAAGTTCTGCCCAGAAATAAAACTGAAGTATGCTGTGCGAGGTGAGGAAGTACCAAGGGGTACAAAGATAACTGACCATATTATAATTGGCACACCAGGTAAAATGCTTGATTGGAGTGTTAAGTTTGGCATGTTTGATTTAGAGAAAATTAGGGTGTTTGTTCTTGATGAAGCTGATGTCATGATTGATCGGCAAGGGCATCAGGATCAGTGCATCCGTATCCACAAGTGCCTTCCTTCAACCTGCCAGATGATGTTCTTCTCTGCTACTTATGATACTGCTGTTATGGAATTTGCTGAGATAATTGTACCAAATCCAATTATTATAAGACTGTTAAGGGAAGAAGAATCATTGGACAACATCAAGCAATACTATGTGAAATGTAAGAATGCTGAAGACAAATATAAAGCTATTTGCAACATTTATGGTGTAATAACAATTGGCCAAGCCATAATATTTTGTCACACTAGAAAGACTGCTGGATGGTTGTCAGAAAAAATGTCTAAAGATGGGCATTCAGTGGCTGTTCTCTCTGGAGACTTAACCGTTGAGCAAAGGATTGCTGTTCTTGATCGTTTTAGAGCAGGACTTGAAAAAGTATTGATAACTACTAATGTTCTATCACGTGGTATTGATGTAGAACAAGTGACACTGGTTGTTAACTTTGATATGCCTATGGACATGAACAGGAAAGCTGATTGTGAAACATATTTGCACAGAATTGGGAGGACTGGAAGATTCGGCAAAGCTGGTATTGCCATCAATTTGATAGATTCATCGCTTGCCATGGAAATTTGTTTGGATGTGGAAGCTCATTTTGGAAAAAAAATTATGTTACTGGACATAGAAGATGCAGAAGAAATTGAGAAGATTGGAGCATAACATGATTGCTACATACAATGTTGCATATAACATGATTACTACCTTTATAATTCCAAGTTGAAATACTACCTACTGTTACTGTTTTGTTTGCTTAAGATTAAAACGAATACATTTTCTATTTCATAACAATACTTTTATTCCATCAATAAATAGTAATTAATCACACCAACATTTAACTAATGGGCTTTTTTTTACTGTCGAGCTTGTGGACCACCTGCATCGGGATTGGAAGCTCCTGATATCATTACGAAGATAGCAACAGGAACAATGTACATCCACTGAAAACATATTTATTTAGATGAGACTCTGAGGACATAAAATATTGAGAACCTTTATTTACAAAGAAATTTATAATCAAATAATTTATAAAAACTAGTTTCTGCACGCGGCTTTCAGAAAATGCTTATTCCCAAAATGTCTGCAACCTTAAAAATCCACCTTCTTACAATTTTGGCATTCCAGAAAAGTCTTATTCCTAAAATGTCTGGAATCATGGACATGTACCTAAAATATCTTTATAAATTCAAAGAGAAAATCCCACATCCTTCCCAACCATCTCTAAACCAAATTTCATCTAAATTGGTTCAGCGGCTTAGCCATGAAAGAGTAACAGACATACAGAGTTACTTTCGCATTTATTTGTATTGATTTTAGTACAAACTAACTATGAAAATATAAAAAAATTAATGTAATTGAATCGTAGAACAGAATTTGCTAAGTTATATTTTCGATTACATTTACCTCTTCAAGCCAAAATTGACCAAAAGTTTGTATAGTTAATCCTGTCAATATTTCTCGTATTGCTGATGGTTGTTGCCTTGGAAATACATAAGCAACCATCATTAACATTAGTAGCCTTTTATTTCGTGGATAGCCTATGTAAAAAAGTGAACATAACGGAAAAGCAAAACTTATGGAATGCTAATATTGTAGGAATGTAAATATTATGAATTGACGACTTCCTGAGATTGTACACATTTTATATAGCAGATATTTTGAGAAAGCTGACAAAATAGAAGTGCTAACATTGTGAAAATGCAGATGTTTTGAGTATTGTACATTTTAGGAAAACAGATATTTCAGGCCTGAGCCGTCACAGTTTGCTCTTTCCAATAGCATTGCGTTTAGAAATTTTGCAATTTTGAAAATATCTAGGTATTTTCAATGTTTGAATTTCACAATATAAACATCAAAAAATACAGAAATATTTCTATTTCAATAGACAATGTAAAAAAATAATTAGCCTTTTTGAAGTTCCATGCTTAAACCCTATTACAAAACTTACGTATTTTGCTAAAAATGATCTATTGTCCTTTACTTCTCCCTTTTCTCTTGCTTCTCTTTCTCTGTCCAGTTTCTGAATGTATGATGCAGTATCTGGCCTGTTGATAATAGCTAAGGTGAATGTTTATAAGGCCTAAGAATCTTATTAAATTACATGAAAAACCTTTTCAGACTTGTCCACATCACTTTAAATTATGATTTAGTTAGGTACCTGATAATAAATATAATTAAAACTTACACAGCTGCCTGGTCAACATAGCGGAGGTAAAAGTTAGAATCAATATAATATCCATTTGCCTTCTTTTTCAACGGTTGGGACACATTAGTGACTTGGAAGTTTACAGCCATAACAGAACCAGTAGGCAAAATCCACACATTTATCAAATCTGCTAAGCCACTATCAAAAAAGGACTTTGCTTTTACAGACGATAGAAACTCTGAACCTTTAGTATTTTCGCCTGATGTCACTATTGTTTTCATGGTGTAGAAACCATCATCTTTGGCTAGGTTCTGTAACAAAAAAAAAGGCCAGAATAGTATTAAGCCAGAGTTACAATAACTATATAATCTTTTAAGTTCATTATACCTTGAGTTCTTCGATGTGCTTTTCATTGAATTGTACTTGATCAACCACTGATGTTCCAGTTCTTATACTTTTGAGAGAAACAGTACCTCTCTTGCAGTATTTAGCATTCATGCAGTTTAAATTGTGTTGAATTTCAATATTCAACCACCCGTCATAGTCAATGCATGCCTGAAATGGTTATCAAGATAAATTTGTAAATTCACTGGCGTTGTGGCTAGAGTACAAAGAGATGAAATAATATTATTTAGGTATATTTCCAATGAGACTAGCTAAACTCACCGCATTGTGCAAGAACAGGAGAAAACACGAGAGATAAATAATTAATGTAATTCGACACATGTCCGTGTATTGTCTCTATTTGCAAACAGATGAGTTGGCTGGGTCCAAATCTTAACGATGTAACAGACTTCAGGAATATCAGTACATAAGTACCTACTTTAAATAATAAAAAGATTATGAAGAAAAATCTGAAAAACCCTGAAAAACAAATGGGGCGCAATTCAGTGTTACCAGATCAAATTTAATTAAATTCGAAATACATACTCAGAATATTTTTGTCAAATTCGGTGTTGCCAGTCAAGTCAAAAGTGTCCATCGAATTCAACTTCTTTAAAGCTGAGCGAGTCGCTCATCAGAGCGCTCATCTCTCCATACAAACGTGGAAGGGTAACTACAACGGTCAACATCAAACAGCGTTGTAGTTACGCGAAGGCTCCGTGAAAGTCATCCGAATAGCGCGAGCGATAGTATTGTCTCTCCAGACAGCCGTAAAATAGCTGATGAAGGGAAGCGCGAGCGTTCCCCTAGTTATGAGAGTAGACGCAAACGATATCGCTCACGTTTGCCGGATGGATATGCTTATAGTTATCACCAACTTATTACAGAATGACGTTGTAACAACGCTGTTTGATGTTGACCATCCAAAACTATGGATAATATCAATTTATCTCGTCATTATCTATGTCTGTAGGCATACGAAACCGTTAGAAAGAATTAATTTAAAAAATTGTAGCTTCTAAACTTTCGTATTTTAACACCGATTTTAGCCCAACTTTGGGAGAAAATAAATAACATACGGAGAAAAAAAACTCTAAAATAAAGCCCGTAAAGATATAGTTTAGTTATTCAAAAGTTGAAATAATTTTATTTTGAAAAGATACTCTCAATAGCTTCTCTATAATAACCCTTGTGCTAAAAGTCTTTTCCCATTTTTTTACGCGACCGTTTTACGTTTTTATATTTATTTGCCTTTCATCAAGCGCGCGAGAATGTTTACTGTATCAGATGAGATGGCATACATTTAGGCCGCGCCCACAGATGAGTTGGATCGGACGACTCGTGCAGCCTTAAGATGACTCTGGGATGAAGGGATGAAAGAGACAGAGCCAGAGCCACTAATGCGGCCTATACACATTGAGCTAATGCGCTGGGGCATGGCAGGGCATTGGTCCAACGTGTGAGACCTACTTGGTGCATGTTGGAAGTTCTAGTGTCAATTTTTCGTGCACACATCAAAGGATCTTGGCGCGCTCTGCAAATATTGTTCACACGTTGTTGGCGTCTTTAGTCAGTTCATAGCTATTTATTGCGCCACTGAAGTCGTCGATATTTACCTCATTCTATTCCGATGAATAGTCCATTTTTTTTTGCGCCATTTTTTTTTGGTTACTCTGCTTTGGTGCACTTTAATGAAGAAATGAAAAGTACTGTATTGCCGCGGCTGGAATACACTCAATGTCCATCTTTGTTCAGTTCAGTTCAGGTATCTATAATATATAAAAGAGAACAGAAAACTAAGAGCTACGAAGCTGAAATTTTGCATGGAGGTTCCATTCAGGACGTAAGCACCCGCTAAGAACGGATTTTGGAAATTCGTATTCTAAGGTAGGTAGTTAAAATGGGGTCGTAATCGAATAAGTAGGTAATTTTTTTCAATCAATGTTGTGAACGCAATGCGCAATCCAATCAGTTAGCTCAACATGCTGGCCCAGCGTATGGGCCCAATGCGGTCGCATAAAAGAAGTTGAATTAAATCTTGAAGTTGAAGTTGACGGTTTGTTGTTATGTTATAGCTAGTGATGTGTACCGGAGGCAATTAGCCTCCGGAGATTATGCGGAGATTTTATTGAAATACCGGAGATTCTCCGGTGATTCACCGGTTATTCTAGATACATTATTTCAATAAAATACGGAGATCAAAAAACAACACTGTGAAATATGAATTAACTTGATTTCAATAAAATCGTATAGATAATACGTTAAGCAGCTAACACGTTAAGTAGTAAACCCAAAATTTTAATTTTATGATTATTTTAATGCATTCTCTCGCCATTTGCAGACAAGGATATAAATAAACGAAACATTAGTGTATCAAAAGAGATAGCAATAGTCTTGTTGCGAGTCGAGTCGTTCTTCAACTCACACCATCAATCTTCTCCCAACTGGTGATAGGTAGTTGATAAATCGTAAAAGGATATTATTTTCATTCTACAACTCGCACCACAATAGAACAATCTTCGAAAAAACTAACTTTGTTGGGATAAGATTAATGGTGTGAGTAACGAACGACTCTACTATAGTACCTAAGACTGAGAAATCCCGAATTTGTTTTAAGTTTAATAAGGTTGCACTTGCGACTCATATTGTTGTCTCGGTCTCATTTCGGTCTTAGGTACCTACGTCTTTCCATCTTTGTTGTTCTTTATATTGCACAGGACTGATAAGATAATGTTCGACGACCTCCGTGGCGCAGCGGGCGAAGGTCCGCCTGCGACGTAGGAGGTTGCGGGTTCGATCCCCGCCTCGGAACAAATTTGTATACGATCTGCAGAAATTTGTTCCGTTGGTCTGGGTGTTTTCTATGTATAGTAAAAATATCTATCTATGTAATGTATTGTATTAAGTATATCAGTTATCTAGTACCCATAACACAAGCTCTGCTTAGCTTGGGGCTAGATAAGACTGTGTGAATTGTCAAAAAATAAAAATAAAAAAGACGGGTTGCACTCCGGGAGTGCCGGCAGAAGTGAAAACTTGATTATTAACGTTGAGCATGTTTGATATTTTGGAATGGTTAGGGAATAATTTTGCACCAATTGCTTTATCAGTATAAAAGTACTATCATTTATGTGGTAGAATACAATATTCATTTATTGCGCTATCGTACACAAACATGACAATTTATATTACATTAAAAATTTAACACTTTAAAACTATTACAATTATTTTACAATATTAAATAATATTACAATTATTTACAGCCGGTTGCGCGCAAACCATTACCCGCTACAAAAATCTGATTATTTTTAAAGTCCAAAAATAAATTCCGTTTCCCAGCAATTATTTTTGCGCAGTGTTACTTAGTTTCATTTACAGAATGCTTGGTTGACGGCTTCGTGAAGGGTCTGTTTACACCCATTAAGCAGTACGATAGACTCGATCGAAACCTAACCTTAATTATAAAATTATATTAATGAATAAATGAAAATTTTTGTCCTTGTCTTTCTTTTCGATTCGTTCGAGAAATTAATTATCTATAGATACATAAGTAGGTAGGTATAAGCGAGCCGGACGCTAGCAACTATTACGTAAGCTAGGGCCTATTGTTGTTGTCGGAAACTAGTACTATTATCTATTCTGTTTACCTAAAAATAATGTTCGATTTTGAACTCTATCTCAAAACAAAACTTCAAGAAATTTCCTAGCTATAATGAAGATCCTGCACAATTTTGAACTTTATTCCTTCGGCATAATGTCGTCGTTGCTCCATCCGTCTTACGCTTTTTCGATCAGGTCACGTGTCCTGACGCGAGTTTAAGATTTTATACCCATTACAGAAAAAGTGCTCAACGCCGCTAAAGAAGTTTTCACTTCAAAAAAAAATGTAACTGTGAGCGTATGTGTTTGCGTGTAGTTGTAACTCAGGCCAATTGATGAGGAAGCGCTGGGAGAACGTAACACATCTTCCCTCTTCTACATCAATGAATGTGACCATTAAAATATGTTCTGAGACTGAATAATTCGTTTAGAAATTTTAATCAATCAATTAACCGGTAGTTTAGAGAAACACCGATTAGGCTCCGGTACTCACCCTAACCGGTGATTATCCGGTTTTTTTTTTGAGAACCGGTGCACATCACTTTTACATTCCGTTATATGCTATTGTTTTGTGGATCTGTCTGTGTGTTGTTTTTGTTTACTTACAATATTGGCCCTTTACTTAGAGCTCTCGTTTTGTTTAATGCAGTACTAGAGCGCGTACTTACATTCGCTTTGTTTGCTGTACCGAGCCATAAAATTTTATGCAGTTTGGGGCTTTATTTCAGCAAGTCGAAAACGAAGTGAGAAAACCTACAACCTCAAATCTTTGTTCCTCCAACCTACTAGGTACTGATTTAGTATCGACACACGATGATGCTTGGGTTTCCTGCTCCTGGTATCCCCGATAAGACGTGGCAGCCTGCATTTGCCATTATGGAAACAACGTAAGTTTACATTAATACGATTTTGATTCATATACCTACCTGAAATTACTAACTACCTACCTAGGTACAGTCAAGGGCAAAAACATGTTTAAAACTTTAAACATACAGTTTAAAAGTTCAAGTTCAAGCATTTACAAGTATGTTTACTTTGTCATGGGCAAAAACATGTAGACAATCAAATGCATTATAATTGTGTTACATTTTTATAACACAAATAAAAATATATAAAGTTCAAAAGCAGCACTAACTTGTATGTATACGCCATAATGACTAAACAGGTTATTAAAGTCTATTCGTGTGTTTTAACACATACCTAGGTGTTAAAATTAAAACACACGAATAGACTAATAAATTTCCCATTATAGAAAGGGAAATTTAAAACTAGTTTCTGCCCGCGGCTTCGCACGCCTATTTTTAATATAATAAGTAGCCAATACATATAAATTAGGCTATGTTCTAAATGTATGCCAAATATCTATGAATTATTTAATTCTTGTATTGTTAATTCACAGTCTAAAATAGATGTATTAGATAGAACAGTATACCAGGGTGGGCGGAGTTACAAATTCAGGTGTCAATTCACTAAGCAGTTGTTTTGCACTCTCTGTATCTAGGCTTTGTCTAGGTTTATAGATCTCATCTTGCACCACATTTCAAAAAATCATGCCCGGTTTATAAAAAAGAGAGACGTATACGTGAGCTCATGTCAGAATCAAACGTAACATACAGCCCCTTTAGAACAAACTGGAAATACCTCAGATAGTCTTCAATCTGAGGACAGTTGGAACGTAGTTTCAAGAGGAAGAAAGGCCAGAAACGATGAGGAAGACATTTTAGTACAAATTTGAGTAACGAGTAAAAAAGATCTTCCTAAACAATTTGCACTAGCTAAGCTATTTCAACAACACAAAATAGATAACATTACTAAAGTCAAGTACGTTAGTAGTACCAAGATGATACTTACCTTCAAGAAAGAGACAAGCGCAGACCATTTTACACAATGCATTGCCTTTGTCGAACGAGAATGGAAATGTCAAAAAACCTCCGCAGTCGGTGTTTCATACGGAGTAATCAAGAATATGGACCTGGATCTGACTGAAGAAGCAGCATTAGAAGTTCTCAAATTAGGCTATGTTCTAAATGTATGCCAAATATCTATGAATTATGTAATTCTTGTATTGTTAATTCACAGTCTAAAATAGATGTATTAGATAGAACAGTATACCAGGGTGGGCGGAGTTACAAATTCAGGTGTCAATTCACTAAGCAGTTGTTTTGCACTCTCTGTATCTAGGCTTTGTCTAGGTTTATAGATCTCATCTTGCACCACATTTCGGATACAGAGGAAGTCTCATCTACAGACGAACAAAATACTTGCCAAGCTTACACTTGACCGCTCGAATCAGCTTTTGTGCGTTTGCTATTTTAAGATGGAGAGAGTCTAAGTTTTGTGAACTTGGGCAATGTCTAAAATTCGCTAATGCGAGCCTACGTTCTGCAACTACTTTGGACAATTCCGGGTTCCAATAGGGCTTAAGCACAAAGGCATAAACTTACTGTGCATGTTATTATAAACTTTAAAACTGGATATATGGATATTAGCGGAATTTTGGATAATGTTAATAAAATTGTCATAAAAAGTTTGAAGGTCTTTAGGAGGACTAAAACATGATAAGGAATTTTCTATATCTGAAGTATAATCACTCCAATTACTCTTTTTAAAATTTAGTTTTTTATAAAATGTGTGAATAAATTCTTGATTGCATGAAATTTTAATAATAAGGTGGTCGCTACCAAACGACTCGTTAGTTACTAACCACGTAAACAGAAGGGCCAAATCCGACGAGATAAACGAAATGTCTGGCGATGATTGTTGTAAGGTACTATTTACTAATCTTATTCTTGTGTGACTTCCATCATTTAGATAACTGGAATTTGATTCCAACATTGAATCTACAATTTGATTACCTCTTACATCGGTTTTATATGACCAGTTGGTGTGATGACTGTTAAAATCACCTAAAATCAAAGTTTTACTGCTAAAAGCGGAAAAACTATGGTCTCAATCTGATTGAGTGGTACGAATAGTTGACGGACAATAAATGGAAATTATGTTCTCAATATGCCGAGAATTAAGTATCTTAACGTGTATTAATTCGATTCCAGAATTCAAACTTTGCGTAGCAAAGATTGTACGGATTTGTGTGTAATAATAGCCACGCCCCCGTATGAGTCATACCTATCCAAGGGATAACTGTTATAGTCTGTTATTTTAAAGCTGCTCTCAGGCTCGAACCAGGTTTCGCTTAGGTACTACAGCTATATGGATTTTCTCCCGATTCAGGTATTCTTCTAATCAACACAGATTTAGGTTGTAAACTTTGACTATTCCATTGTATCAGGTAAACAGTGAAATTCTTAGGTGCAATAACCATAATCTAGGTCCGAACAAAAGAAAGTTCTGGCCGACATACAGCTCATTACTTTGATATTAGCCACTCAATACAAATTTTACCTGCTAGTTCCAACTTCTTACCTAATGAATAGTTAGAAAATTATATCTTTAAACTTTAATAGACAATAATCGTGAAAATGAGTCTGAATCATATTTTTCTGACCTCTTAGATTTTCGTTCTTTGCATATAGGTGGGTTCTCCTCGTGTTCTGCTGAGTTATCAGACTGTTCCATACTCCAATCAAACCTACTCATGCTGGCCTGTGTCTGTCTACGCTTCCCAGGCTTTTTCCGTGCTTTTCCTATCCCTAGACCTATATCTTGATCTTGTCCTTTCGTCTGTTGTTTTTGTACATAGTCTTGTTCACTTTCTTCTTCGGACTGTATGTTTTTCGATGTGTTTTTCTTGTACTTTTTTGTGTTGTTTTCCACGACTCTACCTTATCGGCAAATGTTACTCCTATAGCTAGAAGAAGCTGTGATTGAGCGGCCGACGTCGTCGGTTGGTTCGTCAACCATCATTGGTCCTTGTTCGTATTCAGTCTCAAGTGGTTCTTGATCGGTATCTTCACTCTGGCCAGGAGGCCTCGTCAGACGTTCTGCTATAAGTGTGGGTGGGGCTGTATGTTACGTTTGATTCTGACATGAGCTCACGTATACGTCTCTCTTTTTTATAAACCGGGCATGATTTTTGCATGGCCATATGCGGGCCTCTACAGTTTACACACACGAAGTTTTCACAGTTCTCGTACTTTTTTGTACATTTGGGGCAAACAATTTTTTTGCTTGGACAAAACTTGGATGTGTGGCCAAACTTCCAGCACCTGCCGCATTAAGTTACTGGAAAAACAAGTTCGTCAACTTTGATTCTCATGTCATATATAGATATAAGAGTCGGTATCGTATCGCCCTTAAATCCCAAGCGGATAGATTCGCTTGTTATCCATGCAGCACCATTTTCCTCAGGGTTAAGTCGTTTCGCTGATATGATTTCGATAGGCAAAGAGAGAACTTCTAATGCTGCTTCTTCAGTCAGATCCAGGTCCATATTCTTGATTACTCCGTATGAAACACCGACTGCGGAGGTTTTTTGACATTTCCATTCTCGTTCGACAAAGGCAATGCATTGTGTAAAATGGTCTGCGCTTGTCTCTTTGTTGAAGGTAAGTATCATCTTGGTACTACTAACGTACTTGACTTTAGTAATGTTATCTATTTTGTGTTGTTGAAATAGCTTAGCTAGTGCAAATTGTTTAGGAAGATCTTTTTTACTCGTTACTCAAATTTGTACTAAAATGTCTTCCTCATCGTTTCTGGCCTTTCTTCCTCTTGAAACTACGTTCCAACTGTCCTCAGATTGAAGTCTATCTGAGGTATTTCCAGTTTGTTCTAAAGTTCTTTTTCTCACGGCATCGTTCGCGTTCATCTCGGTATTTTCATCTTGGATGTCTTCCGTCGGAATCGGTTGATTCTACGCATTTATTTCTTCTTGCTCAGGTAATGCTGACTGAACTAAATTGTTCACAATAGTCGGTTGAGTCATGCATGATCAAGCACTAGGCCGCCGGTCCGTGTAAATGGACCCGCACACCACTACAACAATACCTCGAGAGATAAGAAAGTAATTAACTGCACACGACTCTCACACTCGGAGGGCAGCCGATCACTGTTAGATGTTTTTATATTTATAATCGTGTTGAGGGTGACATTTTATGAAGCAATATACGTGTTTTTGCCTTTGACTGTACTTAATTTACTAATTTCTAGATTCTATCTATGGATGTAATACACACTAGTCTGTTTGTTTTATTGTTAATATTTTTATGCTTATGTTTGAAAGTTTTATCCTAGTATTTTTTTTATTCTATACTAGCTTCTGCCCGCTATTTTTGGTATATTAAGTATCCCATTGTTAAAGTTAGGCTACATTCTAAGTTTATGCCAAATTTCATCTTGATCTGTTCAGTTGTTTGGGAGATCCTAGGTAACAAAAATTTCACATTTCACAAGCTTTCGCATTTATAATATTAGTATGATCACATGCAATGTAAGCTTATGTTTAGACAACCCATCATTTGCACATGCTGTGGCACCCTTATAATAGAAGAATACTAGACCAACGACTTTGGTATGTATAATGTGATTTTGCTATTGGGAGATGAAAATAGCTTTGGTTTATCTAGTTTTAAGGTTTTTATGGGTAGCTTCAAGTGTTTTATCACACGAAGTACTCTCAGAAAGAGCATCAAGATTGAAATATTATTTCTGTATTACGCCCAACTTTTTTTGCATTTCCGATAACTATGCCCATTTATTCTTACTTTACTTGAATTATAAAATAGCTATGACTTGCCGTAAACACAGGTTTAACATCTTCTTTTCCGACATTTTGCAGTAGGTTATTTCATACATAGGTAGTACCTATGTATGAAATAAACTACACTGATTTGATTTAAATCATCAGTAACATCAAGTGATTCAAATCATCTCAACCCTGCATATATGTTTTATTTATTTTTTATTTATTTTTTTATTTATTTATATATGGCCCTTAGCTCAGCTTTAAGCTCCAGCATGTCACCATACTGTAGCGCTGGTATTCTGCTAAGGGCTACATTTAGGTCACGGACACCTTGGTAATACAAATTAAATTATGTGATACTGTTTGTTTCAGAATGGGTTCTATTACCTTGGAAATGTACTGGAAACATGCTCCTATAACATGTAGAAACTTCATGGAGCTAATTCGCCGAGGCTACTATAGCAATACAAAGTTTCATCGTGTGATAAGAGACTTTATGATTCAAGGAGGAGACCCCACAGCCACTGGAAAAGGTGGTCAGTCCATATATGGGCCTACATTTGAAGATGAAATATGTGATGAATTAAAACATACTGGGGCTGGAATACTCTCTATGGCTAATTCTGGACCAAACAGTAATGGCTCCCAATTTTTCATAACACTGGCACCGACACAATGGCTTGATGGAAAACATACCATCTTTGGTCGAGTTACAGCTGGTATGCAAGTGGTAAAAAGAATAGGGTTGGTTGAATGTGACAAAGAAGACTGTCCGGTTGACGACATCAGAATTGAAAGAGCTTATATATCCAGACAAAATATGTAGTTTTAATGTGAAGCTATTATTAAGAAATCTAAGTGCTTTAAAATAAAATGATTGAGTAAAATAACTTTTTTGAAACCATTTTCGTTCTGCAATTTACTTTATTTTTTATTTAGGCATATTATCCATTATTTCAGTTATACTACAAGTGGAAATAATTTTGCTTTGATAGGTCTAGTTTTCAAATTTATTGCTAGAAATAGAAAAATTGTCTAAAGCACTCATGTTGAATAAGTAATCAAAGGTAGGTAATGCAGCATTATTTCCAGCATTTGTTCTGGGTATTTTCTATGTTTAATAAAAATATCTACCTACCTATGTATTATACAAAGTTTATCAGTCATCTAGTACCCATATCACAAGCTCTGGTTAGTTTGGGGCTAGATGATTCTGTGCGGATGGTCCAGCATTATTTATTTTTATTTAATATTATCTGTAAGTGAAATAATGTATTACCTATGTTGTATGCATAGATATAAATCGTTAGATAGGCCCTTACCGCAGTGAGACCGCGCCGCCGTGTTGTTCCACAGTCGAATTGAGTGAGGCTCACTAACCTGGAGTTAGTGCACATCCTAACACAGTGTGAGCCGGACGTGTTGTAAAGGACGTTTGCGAACTTTGCGAGCAGTTTACTGTCACAAAATGCCATCGTGTGCCTTTCTAAAGTGCAACAACAATTCTAGAAACACAAATAAAGCCAGAGGTGTAACATTTCACTCGTAAGTATTGCGATTTCATTGAAAATTTTTTATTTTTCTTCCGCACTGTCCGAAAATAACAAATTTAAATGGCGAGTGCACGAAAGAGAAAGTCGTGTTGGCAACTAATCTGGGAGAAAAAGAGATGACACTATTTTCTCGGTACCTACGCTTCAGCGTAGACTGCACCGTTTTACAAATTGCACAGGTTTGTTTAGATAGTCACATTTTCGATTTCAGGGCTTATTAGGCCGTTTTTTTTTTCATAGAAGTATGTGCAATACGATTGCACACGAAATAATAATAATAATGATTAGGTTTATTGGCAAAAACACTATTTCTAACTATTATTTGTTCTACACAAATTGCACAGGTTTTTGACACTATGTTGACGCACACATTCAAACATTTTCGATTTCAGGGCATCTAAGGGTATACTTTTTTCAGGAAAGTGTGTGCAATACGATTGCACACGAAATGGTAATAACAACAGATAATTACAATGGCAGAAACACGATTTTTTAACTACTTTTTTGAATGTGTGCGTTAACCGTTAGTGTGCGTGCGTCGGCATTTTGTTAACCCACACATTCAAAAACAATGCCACAGTTTTTGGTGTCGCGTCGTCGGGGCCTATCTAACGATATAAATCTATGGTTGTATGATGAATTTTAGCATGCAAAATGCATTACATAACATCATCATTCATCAAACAGATGCATTTTGCAAGGAGATAAATTATACCATTACTGGGTTTTCAAATTATATCTAGAATATTTTTAATGATATGAATTATTAAAAATGATTTAAATTTAAAAAACAGTAGCTTATAAAATGCTTTTAAACTAAAATATACTAAACTAAGGTGGGTAGGTAGGTACGTAATGAAAACCGAAATAATAGGTACTGGAATAGTTATTCCGTTTTACAGAGAAAAAAAGTAGCCTAGTTAGGCTACTTTTTTTTCTCTCTGTAAAACGCGTGCGAAGCCGCGAGCGGAAGCTTGTACTTAATGTAATGCATTACACATAGTACATATAGTACCTAATTTTTTTTACTGCATGTACCTACATAGAAAACACCCAGAATACATGAAAATATCTGCAGATTACCTATACAAACATTTGTCCCGAGGTGGAAATCGAACCCGCAACCTCCTGCGTCGTACTAGGATATTGGCCCGCTGCGACACAAATGTCGTCTACCTATCTACCTAGATAGTACCTACTAAAGTAGGTACCTATTATGAGAGCCTAGGAGCTAAGGGTATCTACCTACGTACAAGGTACCGACTTATTCAACACTTACATAAAGTTTCAATTAAATAACTTACGTAAGGGGGGCTATTCATACGTGATTTTCTGGAACGCTCCGAATAACGTTACGTTACATTTATATCACAATCTGGTAGGTACTTTTCTAGTCTGTTTTATTTCAGGTACCTACCTACCTACCTACTTGCTAACTAGTTTTGCTTTATATATCCCCAACTACTCACTAATCCAATCACGTGCCTAAGCATATATAGTGGGGTAAAGCTTTGTTCTTTTAGGAATTTGGGTCCAGATAAAAGAGTTTTTTCCAAGGACTTGTTTTTCCTCATCTTGAGGGAAATTTAACATGGATGCTTGCTTTACCTCTGACGTGGAACATTCCGCTTCGCTAGATACACTTTGAACGCAAAATAATTCGAAGGGTATGCTTAAATAGATTTACAGATATTGTAATACTTTCCTGATATTTCTTTACTTACAGATAGTCTTAAGTATGTAGGTACCTATAAGTACTAAAAAAAGTAGGGACTAAAAAAAATAGAACATTTCGCTTTTTTGCCAATCTACAAAAAAATCTACTAAGTAATTACCAAAGATACCTAGATAAAATCGTCTTTGTAAATTACTCGTTAGGTAGGTATAGGAATTAAAACGGTTTCTTTGAGGTAGGTATTTGAATAGCTAACCTTTTAGACTAACTGTTAGAAGAGCCAAAAGACTTGTCTCTTCCGATATTGAGTACATCCCTCTACCCATGAATCTATAGACTAAACTTTAGAGTAATCTTTAGAGTAAGGATAGGTATAGGTTCATGCGTCTACCTACCAAACTAAGGTAAACTTAGGTAAGTACCTAGGTGTACAATAATTACAATGAATAAAGAGTGTCATGGAGGATAGGTATTGGATTTTTGGAATTAATGTGTTTTTGGTGGAATAGCAAGCAACACGTCATAATTTGCAGGTAGGTAGTTATGTAATAAATTGGGCAGCGGTTGTTGTTATAAATATCGTGTGCGGGAGGGTAGCCGTAAAATTAAACAATGCAGCGCGTCGTCGCGTGTGGAACAGAATCAGAATCACGGAATCAGGTTTTAATTTTAATAATTAATCATCAGCTTAAATAATTCAACTTTAAGAATGCTTTATGTATACGCTGTTGGAGTTCCTTTTTAATAAATTAATAAATAATAATAATGCTGGACATTCCACATAGCATCATCTAGCCCCACCCAAGCTAAGCAGAGCTTGTGTTATGATATGATGGGGTACTAGATGACTGATATAGGTAGGTACATAATACAGTACATTACATAGATCGATATTTTTTATTATAGTAGATACATGGAAATACCCAGAACACCCGGAACAAATATTTGCAGATCGTACAAACATTTGTCTCAAGGCGGAAATCGAACCCGCAATCTCCTGCGTCGCAAGCGGACCTTCCCCCGCCGCTCTACATCGGTCGTCATTTTATAGTGATTTTAGATTTTTTGGTTTTAATTATTATAACTTCATCATCATCATATCAGCCCATAAAATTCTACTGCCAAAGGCATTCCCTAAACGGCGCGTCACAAATAGTAGCCCTGGGCCGCCTTCATCCATCGACGCCCTGCGAACACTATCGTCGTCGTCTTAGTGGATGGTCTTTCCAGCTCCATCGGGGTCGACACCAAAAGTCTTTACTTCTCAGTGGTTATCGGTTCTGCGCGCTAGTGGGCAGGCCAGATACCGAGGTAGCACACCTATGTATATGGTCTGCCCACTGCCACTTCAGCTTGCTAATTCTAAGAACAAAGTAACTTACCTACCTATGTTGGTCACTTTGATTCTCCTACGGATTTCTATATTGCGGATTCGGTCACGTAGAGAAACTCCAAGCATAGCTTTCTCCATAATAATATCTTGCTGAACAATTACGAGCATGTTGCCGAGGGTTATTTATTTATTTATTTAAGGAAAACCAGCAGCACATACAAAAATGTGAGAAATTACAAAAATAGAAACAGAAGGCTATTTAGAGGTTTTCACGACTAAGAAGAATAGTAGATACATAAAAAGTAAACAAGCGAAGGAAATACATAACCTACAAGATTACAACCAACTTATTACATACATAGCAGAAAAATATAGTAAATGAGAGATAAAAAAACTAGCAGTACTACTACATATACTTAATAAGTTTATTAATATAAATAATATTAATATATACTACTTATTATCTACAAAAATATTATCCGCATTACCAATCCACGTTATACAGGGTTACAGGAAAAGTCGTGCTAGATCCGTTAAGGGCGTGGAGTACCCATCATTCCTGACATATTTCACTATGAAACACCCTACCCTAAACTAAACCCTTTTCGAGATATTCGACTTTTAATTTTTTTATTGAAAATTGCCGATTTTTAGGCAATTAAATTTATTTTTGGTTGTTTTGTGTATCTTATTATTATTATTATTGCATTTTTACATGTGTAATTAGATGCTTTAGGACGTCAATCATTAAAATAGTGCATAAGTTAATTGAATAGACCGTAGTAGACAAGTGAAAGTTAAGAAATAAAAAAAAAATTAGAAAGTTTATTTTTCTCTAAGGGATATCTAAAAAAAATATTATGGCAATTCTTCGGCAGATGTTTTTAAAAATATCTACGTTTCATCAGCTATCTAACGAGGTATAATAATCTAGGGTTTTATTCAATTGCATTGAAAAAAAATTAGTTTTATAGGCGACAGTGGAGAAGAAAATTTATACTTAGCCCTAAAAAGTAAAAGTAAAACAATAGGTAAGCATGAAATGTCATTTATTAAAGGTTTTCACACAACTTTTTCTTATTCTACAGTTCATGTTCAACATGGCCGCCTCTATTTCTGATACATTGTCGCATCCTTCTACGGAGACCAGTCTTCACTACTCCAGTGGTCAACGTGGTCCTCATTTTATTTGCTGCATCCACAATCCTTTCTCTTAGGTCTTCCACAGACGAAACTGGATTCGGCTCGCTGTACACAAGACTTTTCATGCACCCCCACACATGAAAATCCATGGGGGTTAGGTCCGGACTTCTTGCTGGCCATGGCAACGGCCCACCTCGTCCTATCCATTTGTTTGGATAATTTGTGTCCAGCCAGTCTCTGACACTTCTCCTGAAATGGGCAGGGCAGCCATCGTGTTGGAACCACATGTCCCTGATCAGGTTGAGTGGCAGATCATCCAGCAAATCACTCAAGTCTGCTCTCAGGAAATTTTCGTAGCTTTCCCCATTTAAATTATCCGGTAGAAAGTAAGGTCCAATCAAATGATTGGAGATAATGCCCATCCACACATTCACGCTGAATCTTCGTTGGGACCCCTTCACTCTTTTCTTATTGGGATTCCTTAGTGCTTTTGGGGCCCAGTAATGGGCGTTGTGATAGTTAGTTATGCCATCTTTATCAAATTTGGACTCATCCGTCCACAAGATATTTCTTAGAAAATCTGGGTCTTCTACGTCAGCATTTAGCATAAATCTGCAAAAGTCCAATCTTCTCGCGGGGTCTCCTTCTTCAATAACGTGTACCGGCGTGTAATGGTATGGGTATAGGCCAGCAGTATGCACTGTAAACCACACTCTCCATTGCGAAAGTCCCAGATCACGGGCAACAATATTAGTGGAAGTAGTCGGATCCGCTCGAAAGCGTTGCACTATCTCATTGTCCTGTTCTTCGTCGTCAATTCGTGGTCTACCCATGTCTGTATTACGTCTCAAAACAGAGCCAGATTCTCGAAGTCTTCGATAAACTCTGTCAAAAACGGCCACATCCGGCACTCGACGACCGGGGTAGCGAGTTACGTATTCGTTGCGAGCTTGCGCAGATACACAATCGCAGTATCCGTAACAAATAAGCATATCAGCATATTCCTCAGGTGTGTAGGACGTCATCTTCAACACTTCCGTATCACAGGTACAAATCAGAGTCCGGTTAACAAGTATAGTAGTCACAAATCAGAAGAAATAGTCCAGAATCACAGCCAAGTCGAGAAAAAGAGCAAAACGATATCACATCTACTATGTACGAAGCACAAAAGCAGACTGACAACCAAAACAATACCCCCTGTTGTATTCCCAGCCCTAACCGGTCTCTACACATTTTTTCTTTCATTCATACCTACATAAATCGTCACTTGTCTCGCTCTCACGGTGTGTCTGAACTTGAAGGACAATAGGCGCGGGACCGTTAGAACTGCTACCTGGAGCGTCCCAACTACTTTTTTTCCACGAAATGTAATACAAACCCTAGATTGTTATACCTCGTTAGATAGCTGATGAAACGTAGATATTTTTAAAAACATCTGCCGAAGAATTGCCATAATATTTTTTTTAGATATCCCTTAGAGAAAAATAAACTTTCTAATTTTTTTTTTATTTCTTAACTTTCACTTGTCTACTACGGTCTATTCAATTAACTTATGCACTATTTTAATGATTGACGTCCTAAAGCATCTAATTACACATGTAAAAATGCAATAATAATAATAATAAGATACACAAAACAACCAAAAATAAATTTAATTGCCTAAAAATCGGCAATTTTCAATAAAAAAATTAAAAGTCGAATATCTCGAAAAGGGTTTAGTTTAGGGTAGGGTGTTTCATAGTGAAATATGTCAGGAATGATGGGTACTCCACGCCCTTAACGGATCTAGCATGTATAACTAGGATGCCAAGATCGAGTCATCCTCATCATCCTCGCCTGATGGTGAGAAAAAACAGAGCTCAACCGACGTCTCACGGAGTTAACGCTGGAAGTGACTGGAACAGAAGAGGTCCATCTACTTATTTGCTTCGAGAGTTTATTAAATTGGTCTCCAACTCGCCACATAAATGAGTTCTGACGCTAATTCGTTTTTTCGTATGAATGATTTCGTTAAATCTGACCCTTTTTTGGGAACATTTAGTGCTATTTTGTTATGAAGTTCGGGGCAATTAATATGGTTGTTAGTGCTAGCAGGTCGCAAATTTCGCGCCTTTTACTTAGCGGAAGAATTTGGAATTAACGGCAAATATCTATGTAATTTGACAAACTAATACCTACGGGACTTTGAGACGAAAACAAAGATGTTTGATAAATTTTATTTGTATCCGCTCGATTCTGTTGATATAGATATCGTATTGTGGACTCCAGATTTGAGAAGCGTATTCGAGTAGGCTGCGTACGTAGTAGGTGCAGAATAAAAATTTGAAAGTTTTACATCTATTCAAACTGGCTGAGCTTCTCATGTTAGCGACAACGTCTATTTATTAATTTATCAGTATCTACCTAGTAGAGGTAGGATATGTAAAAATACCTAAGCTACCTACTGAGATCCAGCGCACGCTGCACGTCTGAACGTTGAACAACAGGCACAGGTGCTTGAGTAATATCTAAATATAACAAACTTACTAGGTACCTACTTCGTACCTATAATTTTCGTAACATTGTGTAGCATCGTGCCGTAGTTTCGAATATTGCACACGAATATTTCACCGAGGCTCTACAACGCAAGCCGATCACCCAATATCTGGTCCTATCAGGCTCGGTAATTGAACATGACCTGCGTAATTAAATTTTCTCACAGGCTATGGTGGACGTGTCGAGATGATGCGTTAAGATAACAGCACCTAGTTATTTAAACACGAACACGTATGAAGCTATGCTGCTATGCTGCTATACCGACGTCCGACAACTATTGCAATTCTTTTAAATCCATCATGGTTTTCAACACTAAAGTCATTTACAACGGGATATTTACCATGATTTTTTGAACTAACTAGGAACTAGCTATAACAACAGTTATTCCGTGATCATGGCGCAGTAAACTCTGCCGAAATATTGGAAAGCTCAAAACTCAAATCATGGTAAATATCCCGTTTGAAAATGACTTTTGTATTGCAAATGTTGTTTGTTAGTCTTATAATTTTATACTGGTGCAGGTTTTAAATACATATTTTAGAATAATAATAAGGTACCTATACCTTATTTATCTCTTATAAATAAAATATACCTTATTGTTAGTATTCTTTAACGGGTATTTATCGCGTTTGTATACCTAATTTTCCCAACGTTTCAAATGGTTTACACACTGTCGTGGTTCCCCGGACCACCTGCCTGGAGCATGACTGGAGTACTGGAGCTACCGCTTCTGCGAAGCGGGGGCAGATTTTTTTGAAACTACCCTAACTTGGTTTTGGTTTAGACGACACACAACAGTGTCTGCGACGCACTAAGAAACCGGTCTACGACGAGTGCACTTGGCTAAAACTGGATTCCACGAGGCAGAGAATCTGAAATAGTCTTCACGATTGAAATTAGGATATTTCTAAATAGGGCGCAATATTCGCCATTTTGTGAAAAAGATAGGCATAGGATGGGGACAGAGCGGTATGCTCTGTCCCCATCTACCGTTTTGTAACTGCATACCTAAGCGCAAAAATCAAGTTTTTGCTTATTTACAAGAAAACCACAACTTATGAAGAAACCGGTTCAAGGAACCTGAAAATTATTAATAACCTTCGAATCAAAACTTAAGTCATTTTAATGGACCGCAGGTTTCCTGAAATCGTGACCAAATTATGTGCGAAACAGTGCACTTTCATGATTCCTTTTTATCGTTTTTAGGGACCTCAAAAGGAAAAAAGGAACCCTTATAGGCTTATAGGATCACTTTGTTGTCCGTCTGTCTGTCTGTCCGTCTGTCAACTCTCTTTTCTCAGGAACGCGTTGACGTTTCGAGTTGAAATTAACGTCAAATACTCAAATCCTTAACCTCTTGAAGCCGCGATATAAATAAAACTTCTAAGTCAACGCACTCAAAAGCCCCAAGCTAAGCAGAGCTTGTGTTATGGGTACTAGATAACCGATATACTTAATACAATACACTACATAGATAGATATTTTTTACTGTACATAGAAAACACCCAGACCAACGGAACAAATTTCTGCAGATTGTACACAAATTTGTTACGAGGCGGGAATCGAACCCGCAACCTCCTGCGTCGCAGGCAGACCTTCGCCCGCTGCGCCACGGAGGTCGTCAACCACCTCTTTCTCGGGAATTCGCGGGAATTTCTCAGAATTCCGGAATTTTCTAAAATATTGTTTTACTTTCACCAGAATCTTATTTATAAACGAAATATAAGGCACTTTTATGTTTTAGATGTTTTCACTAAAGTCAATATTTAAATTTAGAAACATGTAATTAAAAAACTTTTTCTCCGGAAATAACGACTTTAGTGAAAAACGCGAAAAAAAATCCCAAAATCGTAAATATGTAGCTTATTAATAAAAAAAATTTTTTTCTCTCTCTCGACCAAAATATACAGGGTACCTACTTCATGTTGACCTAGAATCATAATATTTGGCAAGAAACAAGTTACAATAAAACTTTTAAATCCATCACGGTTATTAACAGTAAAGTCATTCACCAATCAGGGTAAATATCCCGTTGTAAATGACTCAATTAAACGGAACCCTTAGTGTGCGAGTCTGACTCGCACTTTATGTTTTCTTTTTCTCAATCGTGTTTTCACATTCAAGAAACCAAAGAAAAAAAGTTACATTTTATGTAATTCGAGTTTTTTACCACGGGGTTTAATGAAATTTAGGCCTAGTTTGACAACTAGGCCTAAATTACATTAATTTCAATCGTTTCCCGTACCTTATCTTGTGGTAAGCCTTTCATTACATAATGACTTGCGGTTTGTGTAATAATACTAATGTGTTCAGATCGCGTAAGTTTAAAAATATTTAATGTATATCTACGTACGTATCTATCTCAGACCTCTATCACATGTATCTACCGGTTACCCAGTGAAGCAAATGTTGAATAGAATAAGTATTTGCGGCATATTTGTTCGTCACGAACGTGCGACTGAGAAACCGCGATTGCAAGTATTGTGCCACGACAATAAGAACTTGATGAGAGATCATACCTTACGTGGAATGGAACCAGCAGGCAAAAATAAAACGTACGCTGCTCGCATACACTCAAATTCAATCCTCAAATAAAACCTTTACCTTCAACTACCTATGTACCAAAATTTCGTTTTAAGAACACGGTTACAAAACAAGGGACTTATAAAAAAATCTAATTTCGAAGACAAACAAGGGGTAAACTTCATTTACTGCATGATTTGACAAGAAAACATGATTAGATTCATCAAAATACAATTAAGTTCAGCAGACCTCTGACCTCATCAAGAAATACAATATACCTACTAAAGCTTAGGTTTACATTAACGCTTTTCTCGGTAATTTGGTAAACAACAATGTAATGGCATTTTAGGTGTGTAAATTGAAAATAATGGTTTCAACGCTGTCTAATTACAGTTTCATATTTCAGTACCTACGTAATTAAGAATGAAATGAAAAATTAAATTATGTTTAAAAGTTAAAAGCTTGTTAGCACTGCACTGAGACTGGGTAGACTGTGAGAGACTGTGTCCCAGTGAAACCTATAGTGCGATAGTCATTTGCAAGAAGGCTACAAGAAAGCTTAGAATGTGCTACGAGGTGCCTATGTGAAAGCTACGAGAGGGCTCGAGGATGTTATAAGGTTATGAGGATGCGACGATGAGACTACGGGAGGGCTATCGGGTGGGTACGAGATAGCTTAGAAAAGGCTGCGAGAGGGCTACGAAGAGGCTACGGAATAGCTATGAGAAGGCAACGACAAGGCTACAAGAGTGCTTCGAGAAGGTTACGAAAAAGCTTTATGAATGCTATTAGAGCCTTCGTAGCCTTTGCCTCGAATAGATATGAGAAGGCTACGAGAAAGCTACGAGAAGGCGATGAGAAAGCTACGATAGGGCTACGACGAGGCTACGAGAGGGCTGCGAGGAAGCTGCGAGAAAGCTACGAGAAAGCTACGAGATGACTACGGAAGGCTACGAGAGGGCTACGAAGGGGCTACGAGATTCGTATGAGAAGTGTACGAGAGCGTTACGAATGCCAAGACAAACAAGGTGTAAACAAGATCCGCAAGTGCAACTCGCGCGCTGAGGGTAATCGGTGAAAATACTCAGCAGTAGGTGTCAACGGGCTGAATGTTGATCATCATGATGGTTGATTGGCGAATCAATAACAATATAATAAAAATAACACATTTATTTCAGACAACATTAGAACAAGTTTTGAATCACTTGTCAGTTTTATTTTAATACTAGCTGTACCCGCGACTTCGTTCGCGATTGCCAAACCTGCCGACTAATTAAGTTCACATTTAACCATAGTCTCTCATATTATGAAAAGCCGCCGTGCAAAAAATCGTGTAGGGTCTACGGGGGATAGCATATTGTCATCTTCAATCCCATTCTTTATCCACACGACTTTTAGCTACTACTCGGCCAGCGTCAGTGTTAAGAAGTGTCCTACTCGTTTCACTTACTCACAGCTGGGGCCCTATTCTGCTATACTAATCGCTTCACTATGACAGGGCTATCGTCACAGAATGACACGTTTTGGTATTCCACCTTGGATGAAATAAATTATGATGAATGCAGATGGAGAGACGCGCGTCATGTTTGAAACTATTAATTTATCTCGCGCGCACTATCTGGAGTTTTATTAATCTAAGGATTCTACGTGATGATTCTGCGACGATTCCATTGTCATACTGAAGCAATTGTTTTGCAGAATTGGGCTCCTGATCCATTTGACTGGACCACCGTAATATTTTTTCGTTAGTAGGTACAGTTGGCTGTGTACCACAATAAAAAATATTTTTCTGTGGTCCAGTTAGTTTAATTGGACCACAATAATTAATTAATTTAATTATACTATTGTACAGTTAACTGGACCAGCTAAACCACCAAATATCATGTAAAGTAGGAACCTAACTTATTTTTCCAAGACCCACCACCTTAGTAGGTAGGAACCTAACTAATGGGTGCGTCTTGGAAAAATAAATAGATAGGAACTTACCTACCCTTTATCTACTAATTTTTTTCATCAATCTACTGATTTTCTACTCGACTTTCTACTGATTTGTCAAATTCGATCTTGCAACACTGTTTCTAACAAAAAGAATGCATGAAATTGGACGACGCGTAGACCCGTCGTGGTGCGCGGTTAAAGAATTCTACTTTTTCCTCTCTCCCAGGGGAACCTTACTGAATTCCAGGATAAAATGTATTCCATGTCCTTCCTTGTAGTATGAAATCAAATCGTCCTAGGTTTCATTCCAACTCATGCAGCACTTTCGGCGTGATGCGCGTTGAAGGAATTTTACTTTCATCCCCTCTCCCAGGGGAACCTGACTGAATTCCGGGATAAAAAGTATCCTATGTCCTTTCTCGTGGTATGACCTAAAATCATACCGAGTTTTATTTCAAAACCTTTAATAGTTTCGGCGTGATGCGCGGTGAAGGAATTTTACTTTCATCCCCTCTCCCAGGGAAACCTTGCTGAATTCCGGGATAAAAAGTATCCTATGTCCTTCCTCGTAGTATGACCTAAAATCGTGCTGAGTTTCATTTCAATACCTTCAGTAGTTTCGGCGTGATGCGCGTTTAAGAAACAGACAGACAGACAGACAGACAGACAGACAGACAGACAGACATGAATGAAAAAAATTGCAGTTTTGGCTTCAGGATCGATAATAGAGTGCCCTCCAAAAAAAATTTTCAAAATATCTTCAATGTACAGAATTGGACCTGTTACAGTTTTATTATAAGTATAGATAGAAACTATCGTAGTTTGACGAATAATTCATTACGGATGTAAGCGGGTTGACTACGAACCTAAATAATTTGTGTTGGAAGAACAACAACGTTTCATCCCTTTACGAGGGACTTCTTAGTGTGAGTGCAGGTGAGTGCGAGCCGCGACTCTGAGCTGACTGCATCGCTAGTCTTCTTGCAGAAATCTCACCATCTCTATGTGCATACGGAACAGACGATATCTACACCTGGCTCTATACTGCTATCCGATCCGACTGACTGTCGGCTTCCAGTCCGGTGGTAGGTTCCAACCTCTGTTTCTATTGAAGTTGGTCCGCCGTCCGATCTCTATCTCCTCGCATATCTTGCGGGGAACGAAGAAGTTTTCCCTACTCAAGACAAGGACTTTATCGAAGTGAACGTAATGCGCTGGGCCTTCCTTAAGGCTTGGTAGGCCAGCAGAGTCAGCATTTTTGTGATTTTGAAAATTACCTGAGACCTAGAAAACAGTGTTTAAAATTCTGAAAAAAGATATATATTACTCTAGTCAAAATAGCATTCAGTTACAAGATCTAAAGAACTTCACTCGATAGAAAGAAATCCCAAAGTTACCCCTTTTTCTAACATTTTTCAATACTATGACTAGCGAACTACTGATATGACACTTTTTTTGTACTCAACTAAGGACACTTAATATTTCTAAACAAATTTGCAGAGTTTGACTTGATAAAATGATTTTCTTAATCACTATGTTTAAATAACTACAAAAAACACGAGCGCGGCGGCTTGGCAGGCGTGCGTTTTCCCTTACGCCTACTGCTGCAGGACTACCTGGCCTTAATGCAGTGTTCTACCACCGCCGAGCTATAAGTGCCCACTTATCAGTTATTAGGAATACAACAATTGCCACGAAAATCAAACCGGAACCACCTGCGTCTCAGTCAGTAATGCACACTGCCACGCCATGATAGTCGCCGGGTACCTTTCAATGGTTGACTTTTCGACGGCCAGCAAACACTAAAAGGTTAATCGTTTTCATAAAACACGGTACAATAAAGAACGTTTCACCATTCACGAGGCACCGAGTCAGACATCTCGCGTTATTATACTCGTAAACTTCGCCCTTTCCTTGCATAATGACATGACGAATTGCGCTCGCGATATTTTTGCTTCTTTATGCGATGGGGTCATTATAGGCCAGTTATGCCATTATGCACGGGGGGAAAAGATTGCTTTTCCTATAGAATAGAATAACAAATAACACCAAATAAAAAGCAACATTGCAGCACTGTGAACTTTTGAGAGAAACTACCTACTGAAATGAAAATGCGCATTGCCTACGAAACTTTTGTTTACGCTAAATACTCGGCACATGTTTTTTTTAAGTTGGGGAAAAATTTAAAACAAATTCAGTGGCGGAGATAATGAAGAGCGCGAGTTTCGAGTAATAGGGGACGTGTGGTTGGCAAGCCGGTTCAGGGTGAAAAAGTACAGAAGTTGTTCACACTGCCTCCGCATAAATTGAGTTGTGCATGTGATTTATCAATTTAAACTTATTTTGTCTAATGCGCTGCGTTTCTGGTGGAATAAAGAGTATGAAGTATGTAGGTATTTATGTTAAATTGATTAATAGGTAACCAACACCTTACAAGGTACCTAGTGTGTTAACAATAACACACATATGCAGGGAAACGTATAGGTCATATTCGTTCATATTAGTTATTATACAAAATGGAACATTTACGGGATATTTAAAAAACAAGTTTGTTACATTTCAATCGTGAAAGTCTTCGTTCCCATTTGAAGTTTTACTTCCTTTCAATTCCAATTTATAATTCTCTTGAAAACTTTAATGCTAGTTAAAAGCTTAAAATAGTAGTGAGCAGTTTTCTCCGATTTTTATTGTTGTGAAGTTGAGGAATTCTTTAAAACTTTTGATATTTTAATTTAAAATAGCCGGCGTTAGGTACGTTCTGCTAAGGTACTTTTATAAACAAATCAATTCAAATGATTCCCGTGTGTTTTGTCATGAAAATTAAATTAAACTTAAACTGAATTTGAACTAAAACGCTTTCTCTTGAGTTACGCATGAATATAAAATGTTATAGCTATACAGACCCTACTGATAAAAGTTAAGCGGTTGTTCGTCTACTGATCATCTCTATAGTTAACAAATCAACGGTAAAACGATCAACGATCAACTTCAATTTGGCAAAAAATAACTATTTGATAAGAAGATTTGAAGAAGAGTTGATCATTGATTAACTAACCAGCGTACAAACAACCTGCTAGTATTTATAAGTAGTGGCTTTTGCAACATTTCATAATTGATAACTCTCGAAAAAAGGACTATTGAGACTGTTACCACACTTAAATACAAATAGGTAGGTGCCTACATTATAACAATATCCAGACAAAAATGAAGTGTTTCTTTAATAATTTCATAAAAATAAACGAGCAAATCTTCTCGTCGCCGAGTAGGAGAGCAGTTCGTGCTCGGAATAAATTTCTTCAAAGGGATCGTTTTCAATTTCATGGCTCAATCTTCGGGATCTCAGTGAGAATATGTAAAGGGGCATTTGTCGGTGTCAACACAGTGTAATGAGCCCCTTTCGCATTAGCCACGTGCTTGCGGATTGCTTTATCAGCCTTATCAGCTTCACACTATTACGGGAACTTTTATGGGGAAAATCCGCTTGAATCAAACCTCCAGCCATGGCTGTGACGACTCAATATTACGAGCAACAAAACAGAAAATTTATTTTAAACTGACTTCAATATAGGAGAAGGTTCTATGTTCAGCTCATAGATACATGTTTTTTTTTGTATGTACCTCGATTATTCCGTCAATTGTGGATTTGGATGATTATATTTGTAATAAATAGAAAAAGATTCCAAGATGGACCCATACAAAAATATTCTCGAGGGGTAGGTATAAGTGGATTTGTCTAAGTGCTTATTTTGTAAGCCTAAAGAAATAAAGTTATTGAAATCTGAAATCTAGCCCCACAAGACTTAAAAAAACAGTGTAAACATCAATAAATTTAAAAACAGTTTGAATTTTTTCAAAACAATCAAAATTATAAAACGTGCATTCATTATGTAGAGGTTAGCAAACTTTCGCAATATAAATTAGTATAAATCTAATTAGAGTGGGTATCTGGAAACAATGTTCTCGGCAAGTTCGCAGATTACACTCACGCACCCCAACTAATTTGTAGAGCTAGGTAAAATAACCCGTCTCTTAGCAAACTTGAGGTAACTTAATAAAGTGAGCAGAATTTTGTCGCTGGTTACGTCTTAACTCTATCACAAAGAACATTTCGTATTCTTAATTAACGCCGGCGGGTAAATGCAACGCGAATCGTTTCTTCGAATTCTCTTTAGAGGCTCGCCTCACATAACGTGCTTTCATTAGTGGCTGTGGCGGCGCTGCTATGAGAAATTCAAAGGACTTACTACGACGTACTAGAACTTACTAGGTACTTTAAGACTCAATAATATCGCAGACCTCTCGTAAACCTCCACAAACGGTAATGCTTATGACAACATTCTGCATTTTCGCGTATCATGACCTCCAATTATTTGAATAACAAAACAATATTCCAAACCTTCGCTCAATTAAATAAGAATCATTACGACGACGTTGATATGAAACAATAACGAGTTCGGGGAATAGGGTTGTCGCTTGAGACTGACCCTGTGTTACGCTGTGAGTGACGTCCTCGCGTCCACCCTCGCACTATCAAATGAAAATATCAAATCAAATGTTATTTTGCTTTGTTTGTATAATAATACACAGAGGACCCAAAACAAGCGACATTTGTGCAAACCTACGCAGTTTACTTACTTTTTTCGAATTGCTGCGAAGGTATAGGTAAGAATTTAACATTGTTTTATTTTCTTAAATTCGCAACGTTGTTCGCCAGCGAATCTCCTTTGCCTTTGACATTGAAGTTCCCGCTATTGTGAATTGTTTCAGAGGAACATTCAGCTATTGAAGCAGTAATAACGTTTGTTCAAGAAATTCAAACGTGAAACTATTGCGGTAAACGTCGTAGGCATGTCCTAGGACTTGCAGTTGCAGGTAAACAACGAGAGTGAGTTGCGTTTTGCAAAAAAACTTATTTGATATTTGGATGGTATCCAATCGATATTACAGATTCAAATAGAATAGCCGGTGAAAGTTCTTCGTAGTAAGAAATACCCTGAGCAGCTCTTTCACCAATTTCCTTTTTGGTAGATCTCTTGTAACTATGGGTAGGTACCTAACTAAGTACTATCGAGCCAAGTGGTTTGTGAACCACCACACCATAAGCTTATTTTCTCAGAAAACTATATGTATATATATATAAGCAAAATAGAGCTACTACTAGACAGTTTCAAGCAATCATTGTCGTGTTCTATTTCCATCATATTGTTATATTCAGGAAAAGCTAGCGGAAGTGTCCATCCCGCCCTTATTTTAACGTTTATCTTTAACCAACCGCCATGTTGGCCATGGTCGTAGAACGAACTGTCACAATGAGCAGACCGATCCCTTGTTGATGAAGCTGTGTTCGACACAGGGGCGCGGAGAGAGGTGAGATTGCGACCCTTCTGATTACACAATGTTGGCTTTCATCCCTTGTGCAAGTCGCGCTCCGGAAATCTTTTGTGATTCGACTTCGGTTATTGTGGCGCGGCATACTAATATGAGGTGACGCTGCTGAAATGTGTGGCGGTGGAACACACAAACCGACTTAGGTACCTACCTTTAGTCGACATTGTACGTGGAACAACTTCCTTGTAGGTTCATAAAATACTGCCTATTGTTCGTTGTTAAGGTGTGTTTACAGTCGTTTATTATCGATTATACTCATTTAAACTCGACGCCAAATTCATGTAGGGAAGACTGGTGTGATAATTGTTCCCTTAATAATGTCTCATGGCAAAAATAGAAGTACCTACCTTCAGTATTGTAAAGTTGTATACACATTGTGAGCTTGTAGTAAGTAGGTATCTAAGTATTGTGACTAAATACATTGTGAAACCTCGCACGGACATAGGCACAAAAAGCAGTGAGAAAACACAAAGCTTCCGAAGTTGTTAGTCGTAAATGCATCGGGACTAATCCTGTAACGGGCCAAGAACTAAATTACATTTGTGCCGGCCGTCGACTCCATGATGTAGTGACCTGCTAGGAGGACCGTTGTTGGTTGGATTCACTCTACTAGCTAAATTGATTTATGAAATTAGCCTCCTTCAGTAAGTACACAATTTGCAAAATTCCTGACTTGCCTACCCATAAAGTAATTTTAGTTGGCAAATCACCTAAGCTCCAACGTGGCTACAACATAGGCCGCTGGCCTTGAGGAATAATAATATTTGGGCATTGCAATGACAAGTTTGTCAAAATACTCAAAAAGGTACTTTCCACATTTTTCCTATTTCTTACGAACAAGATAATCTTATATCACTAACTGAAGAAATTTTCCAATGATATTAAGGAAGCGCGGAAGGAACTGTAATCCGAGACAAACTTACATACTTGGGTAAAGGATTTAAGTCAGTATGTCAGAAGCTCTCCCGGAGTGTGTCTCTGCTCTGATAAGAATACGTAAGAGCATAAAAATAAAAGTTCACATCGAAGGAACAGGGAAAACGTCTCGGAATAATATTTGGGATTCCAGTTTTATTTGAGTGCAGACCCTCTGCGAATGGAGACAGAGATTTCCCGAGATGGCCCTATCAAAAATTTATGGAGTAGCTACATAAAAGGACAACACTTAAGAACAGTTTCAATAAGTGTTCGGCTCAACACGCCCGTATCTAACGATATTGCAGGGCGCGAGGGGCACTTGCGCGAGCTTTTGTTTTTTAGCTGCGAGCGAACTTTTACCTAGGGTCTAACTGAGGTCTAACCTTACAACGTACCATGAAACATTATTGTTTGTTTATTGACTTTGACGTTACATTTTCGGAACAGAAGGGACCTTTAAAGCGTCTATTTTTACAGTTCCATTTATAAATCCTTACTTTAAGCGACTAGGATTTCGTTTTAAAAGTAACTTAACATAAATCTTGCGATAATTACCAAGATGTTTTGATAACTGCGATGAAGTGAAACTCCGCAAGCCCCAACGGGAGCACGGCGCTATTCGTATAAATGTAAATGAGTCGATTGTACTCTGCCTTGATTAATTTAAAACATTTACCGCTACCCTTTCCGCTCTTTAACAATCCTTTAGTTATAACCACGCCAGTGGTGTAGTTCCAACTATACCTAAAACCAAGATCGAAATCCACCTTCCCTAGCTACCGATCTTTAATATTTCATGTTTGCATAAAATGTTTTCGTTTGACTTCTTTGTCACATCGTTCAAGCGATTCTTGATAAATATTATAACGTTCGTAACAAAGAAATTCCATTTTGAGGCAAATGTTCAAGTAGTTCGACATTTGAATTTCCCTTGTGTAAATGTTATTACGCGTTCGTAGTTGCAGGTGAAACGCGGCAATAACAGCGAGGCCTTCGACAAATTCGGATTGGCATTGAAAGGAATTGTTGCTTTCTTTGCGAGTTGTCTTTGCAAAGCCGTACTGCGGGTTGCGACCAATCGATTTAAAGATTTCAATGATCGTGTATGACGTTAATTGATTTATTTGTTTCGGAAAGCCATCAGAAAGAATAATATCTTTAAAGAGCGACAGCGAGCTAATAATAGACAACGACTAATAAATAAACTAATAAACAGTATCTAGGCTATTTTAATTTGACTGTTCATCGAAGCCTGAAGCAATCTCATATTTTTTTCAGAAGGCCCCCGAATTGTAACTAACGTTACGTTTATCAACGTCACAATAATGTCACCTGTCGTTTTGTTACCGTAATTTTTCCAAACAAAAGTTTACTAAGTAAAATTGATAGACATTTTCAGGCAACTCTATAAAGAAAACAACAAAATTACACTGGTTTTTCTTGAAAACTTTGTCAATTTGATTAATAGGACTTATTTTAAATTACCCTAAAGGTGAAATTAAAATATCTAAATCAATAGTCCTTACTTACTGAAACTACAATTATATTAGTCTACAATCATACCTAAAGACATTTTAAATCAAGGAAAAATATAGGTATATGAAATAAAATATGTTCTAGTAAACGAGATACGAATTTGCAAAGCACGTATAAAACACGTTCATGCAAGATAAAATAATACGCGGCGTGTCATTTGCTCTACATTACGGCGGAGTTGCCAGATTATCACGCTCCTCCATGATTATGATTAAGCGCGACCAGGAAAAGATGGCGGGAATAAAATTAAAATTACATTTTACTTCTACATCCAAAATTAATCATAACACGCGCCAAAAAGTTAGTTTTAACTTACCAAAATGACAATGCAGCCTGTGTCTTCGGGACGCTTCTGATTGGTATTGAGCTCTGATCAGTTGAGTTACCTCTAGATTTTTTACAGCAGTCTGCAGTTAGCTCAACTTCTTCAATAGTTCTGATTTGTTTCTTCTCCTTAATTGTAATTTTCTTTGTTAGTTGTCCATCCATAGGGTTTAAATTAAATATTAGGCACAAAAGTTAACATAGAATCTGTAAGGCATATAACTAATTTCTCAGCACTATACTGAATTAGTACTTTCGACGTTTTCGATTTTTATCGATTTTTAAAAAGTATTTATGATAGTATAAGCCTTGCGATAATAAAATGTTTTAAATAACCGTATACCTTATACCGTATACAGGAAGCAACATTGGAATACCGTCTACTTATTTTTCGTTCAAAAGATCCACATATGCCTACTACGACACTAGTATAATGTATATCCCATCTGGCAGGTAGATATCTGTTACACAAACACGGCCTGCAGACAGGTACCAGAAGCCAGGTGGGTTTTACAGCCATATTTGTCATTCAACTACCTCCACCAAATGTTCCGATTTATCACAAACATTGATATTTTATCCACTATTATCTATTGTTGAGAGCTATCGATTATTATTTGTTTAAATGATGAATCTGTTTCACGTTTAACTGATTACAGTTCTATTGTGGTTGGTCAGCTGCAAATTATTATATGAACTCTGGTATTTTGCTAATTCCAACAAACAAATATTAACGAAGCGAATACATTTAGTAATTTTTTTTTGCGGATGTATTCATTTGGGCTAAGTGTTTTTTCTTTTTCATTTTCAGAGAAGGGGATTGTAAGAAGTGGTAATTTCTTACTTACCTAATCCTCTGAAAGGACATAGAAAAAAATTATTTTTATTTTTATAATGACCGCATTCAATAAATTAAAATAAAAACCGCAATGCAAACGTAAACCTCTCTTTGTTTCTCAATAATTCAGTCAACTATTTATTTTGGGTGCAGAAAACGGTGAAAGTATCACCTGGAAATAGTAGGGGTCGTTTTGTTGGTGGAAGTTTTTATACTGTGCCGCGGGACATAACGAGCACCTGCGGCCTCATCTACATAATGTGGCCGAGTCGAGTCATTGAACTCACTGGACAGTTTGGGGAGGGCCACTGTTCCTGTCTTCTTCACTACCACAGACGAAACGAGCTGTACAAAACACAACCTGTAAATCTTCTTTCAAAATATTTTTCATTTTTGGGTTTCTCAAAGGCTAACGGGACCCTATTACTAAGCCTCCGATGGGTTCGTCCGTCAGTTAGTCTGTTAGCGGGCTCTATCTCATTGTCAACCGTTGAAATATTCGTATGTATTTCTGTTGTCGCTAAAATAACAAAAAATAATAGTTAAACAAAACACTCGTGCATGAATCGTGCTTTAGCTGCATGAAACTGCGGGCATAAAGTAGTTCTTAATAAAAACCAGTGGATTCAATAAAATTATAAGTAAATTGGCAATTCTTAGGCTCAAATCACCTGGTTGAAAGAATAAACCGAAGCATCGCTGCTGACAGTGGCGCCCGCGGGCTGGGCATCCCGGTGTGAAATGATCTTAAATATTTGGTTAATCATGTGTTATTTATCATGGTAGGTACTCAGAATAAATTCCACTTCCAAACCATGGAATTTCAAAGTTTATATGTATACACCACGCACAACAATTATTTCAATTATTTCGCGGTATTGGATAAATTTACGCTGAATTTGACCAATTATAAAGTTTGGGATCAAATAGATTTACCTAGCTAACGTGTCGGATAAAATGGCATACAATGTAACGGAAATGCATTCTAGTATTGAATAATTCAATAAACCTACTCATATGCAACTGTTTTTTTGAAAACCGATATTTAAAAGAAGACTTTTCTATCTTGTCCTTAAATTAAAGAAATCTATAAATAGGTCCCCTTGTTTATGGCCAGTGCACGAAACTATTTGATTTTCGAACACCCCCATCTTTCAACTGTTTGCAATCATACATCAAAACAATCAATGTGTTCAAATATTTGCACCCGATTGTCTTTTGTTTATTGTGTCGTTACTAAAAAACCCTTGGAGTAAAATGTAACACTTGGAGCATTTATGTTATACGCGAAACATAACTCAATGATATAAAACGTGTTTTCATGACAAATTGGGTTTGGTCGTGATTTAGTTTATTTTCATGTGCAATGATTTATTACGGATGGCTTAAAAGAATCCATGCGTAGGAATTCAAGAGTCAAGGAAGTGATTCATAAGAAACTAGAACTAGGTACCTAATCTTGAACTGGAAATCGTATTCTATCCCAAAATAAAAGTTTTCTGGAGACTTCTCCAAATAAACTTCAATGAGCCTACACATGACCATGTCGTTAAACTGAATACCTACTTCAGTTTTACTTTAAACAAAGAAGGAACTCTTAGGTATTCTGTTGTAGTGGTGTCTATATAAAACATTGGAACTTTATGCAGAAAAAGCTCAGCTAAAGTAGCAATGCAACTCGTTCGTTAGCCCAGAAAAAAAAAACATTGAAGCAAACGTCGTCGTAGCGGTTTCAATTAGGGTGACCTGTGTGTGTAGTTCTAATCACCGAGACCGTGCCGAGTGGTGTTGTGAGTCCTATTCTATTGTGAAGACAAAATAGTTCTATCGAAGAGATTAAATAAGTAATAAAATAAATAAGTAATAATAAATAAATAATGCTGGACAAATTACACAGCGCTATCTAGCCCCAAGCTAAGCAGAGCTTGTGTTATGGGTACTAGGTAACTGATATACCTAATACAATATACTACTTAAATAGATATTTTTATTATACATAAAAAACATCCAGAACACCCTGAACATCTGCAGATCGTACAAACATTTGTCCTGAGGCGGGAATCGAACCCGCAACCTCTTGCGTCGCAGGCGGACCTTCGCCCGCTGCGCCACATAGGTCGTCAGAGACAGAGGTCGACAGAGGCCACAGAAGTAATCTTGATAGACTCAAAATGGAGGTTATTTGCAGGCTGACCTTTGCCAATCGCGTCACAGAGATCGTCAAGAATAGAATAAGTACATATATGTAGGTAGACCACACAACTGGCGGATCGCTGTAGAACCATGTCACAATTAGAGAACAAACGCCAAACACAGTAACAAACGCCACTTTTGGCGTTTGTTACTGTGACATGGTTCTACAACGATCCGCAAGTTGTGTGGTCTACCTATAGTAAAGATTCTACCAACTTTAAAAAATCCCGTTGTAAACATTGGTTGTAAATGACTTTAGTGTTAATAACCATGATGGATTTAAAAGTTTTTTCTACCAACTTGACACTAAAATAATAATATTTACGGTAATTTTCAGCGGTTCTTTAACTTAACTCATAATAAAAGTTTTGGTGAGTTATAATAAATAATTAATGCTGGACAATCCACACAGCACCATCTAGCCCCAAAGTAAGCTACTCAAAGCTTGTGTTATGGGTACTAGGTAACTGATATATTTAATACATTATATACATAGAAAGATATTATTTTGTTATACATAGAAAACACCCAGACCAACGGAAAAAAATTCTGCAGATCTATTTCAGAGGCGGGAATGGAACCCGCAACCTCTTGCGTCGCAGGCGGGCACTCGCCCGCTGCGCCACTGAGGTCGTTAATTAGTTATAGTAATAACTTATCTAATATGTATGTTCTTTTATCAGTATTAATAAGGACAGACATGCGTAACAAACGATTTATTTACTAACCTATAAGTAATTTATTAGTGCTCCAACCACGCGTGGACATTGTTCTTACAACCTACTTACGTTTACATAAAAGTCTGTGCAAAGTGCATAATTCAGAACATGTGTGATTTACGAAATAAAAAACTATACTTTAACTTGGGAGGCACAACGATACTTCTTTTATGATATTACACTATTATTAGATTTTACTTAGCCTAAAAACTCACTTTTCATCACAATATTTTCTATTTGGCACTATTATTTTTATTGTATAGATAATATACTTTTAATCTTGTGTCGGCCATCATCGGCAGAGTTCAACATCAGCATTAGAAGCAGCGCATGGAGCCTCGGGAGCTGCCAGGAACAGTTTCCCTGATGCACATACACATAGCTGGTAAACTTTCATACTTTTCACGTTCTTTTGTGTCTTGTCTGGTGTGGTTTTCACTTCCTTTAGATTGTTGATTATTAGGTTTGAAGCATCAAGTTTTATCTGGAATAGTTAACGGTTAATTAAGTTATTAGATAAAAATATCGTAGGGACCCTCCCTACGATATCTTTATCCGCTACGAAGTACTGCTACGAATCTCGTAGAGTTGCTACGAATTTCGTAGAGGTGCTACGCTTTTCGTGTTTCTTCAATAAAGTGGTATTTGTACTTTTAGTACAAAAAGACAAGAGAATTCAATTAAAGTAAGATCCATGATTACTAGCTTATAACAATGGTGTTTCAAGGTCAGACTAATTTTCTGTTAATATATTATCATCATTAGCCTATATAATAGTCCACTGCTGGAAATAGGCCTCCCCTGAGCGCCTAGCACCATGTCTTAAAATTAATATTGTCTGGTAAGATATTGTTGTGTAATTATTTTAATATTACCTACTATAGATTGTATGGATGTAATAGGGTAACAAGTAATTAATTAAACACTGTAAAAACCCGGTTCAGTACGCGATTAAGTTTTTCGAAAATGTAGGAGCAAACGCCTAAAAAAGAACCATATAGGAGCTTAGACGAGTATTTTGTCATATTTTGTTATTGTAAGAGTATTTATCAAAATCGCTTCAGCCGTTTGGATGCTTCGAGGTAGTAAAGAGTGCCTACCACATAGAAACACTCGAAAAACATAACCCGCCTTGCAGGGTAAAAAATACTTACAGCACCTACTGTAGAATCAAGATGGATGTCGCCGTGAGCAGTCACGTCAATATTACCGGCTCTGCTTTCTAAAAATATAGATTTTGGCGCCCTTAGGTCTAACTTCCTAGTTAAAGATTCCAACCTGAAACACCGAAACAATCATCATTGTTAGTCACATTTAGTTACATTGTAATGGAAGTAATCTGAAGCCCACAAACACAAATTAAGATAACTTATAATTTGTTACCGAATATTTGTTTGATTAAAGTAGTATTCTACTTGTCAAACGAAGGTAGAGCGAACGACGTGTAGAAAATGTATGTGTTTGCAAATGTGGACTATGATTATAAAAATATAGTCGAGGTTATTTAGTAGTAGGTAAAATAAACCTCTAGCTAGAGTCTATTAATGTAGTTCGGGCTACTCAGAATTGATACTAAAAAAGCGAAATCCAGTTTTTTTATCGTACGCACCCCAAATTTTAGCGTTTACTCCAATATCGGGCTTGTGAGATGGGAAAACAAGTTAACCTCAAAACCAAATCATTGACCATTTGATTTGTAGAATTCATGTTGTCATTTACGCACTGAAAACTTTGCAAATATTTCCAGTCTCAACTTCCGATAGCCAGACTCTAGAAACTTATAAGCGCCTGGAATTTTACTCTTTTGGGAATTATTCAAGATATTGTATTATTAGAATTTTACCTTCCCAAGTTTGTATGTCCAAAGGCTTGGGCTACATAACATGCCAGTCATACTAAATTTTCCATAAACGTATGGTATTTAATGTACGACCGACGTGGGTGCAACCTACGATGGACGTGAATATATGATTCACGCAGGTCACCCAGCAGTGGTTTTTGCTGGCATAGTTAGTCTCTATAGATTCTAGTATAGGTATAGAGTATAACTGTGGGTGTGGGAACGATACGAGCAATGTTCTAGTTAGAGTAAACTAACAAGGCTCAAGTCTAATCTCAACTAACACAGTTTGGTTTTAGTAAAGATTTTTGCTATTTCAGCTGCATAGTACATTTGTATTTTTGGTGCGTTTTATCAAGTTTCATAATAATGTGAACTAGAGGTCAATCTTCGTGGAATCTTTGAATTGAATATGCTTTTAGTTATTACGGAACTAGCAAACAAGTATCTATACTAGTTGCTGTTCGGTAATGGTGATTTTAACCTGCACGCGCGACATCGAATAGTAAATTGTCGGTTGATCCGACTAGCGTTCGGATATGTAAATGTGCGAAGCTTTATACCATTTCGAAAACCAACAATTCCAAAATTAAATTCTTCAAGCTCGAAGAGTTCTTTGTTATGAATATCTTACTGTAAATCAGCAGCTGGGGGAGCCCTGACCAGGGGCGCCTGGACAGCCCCTTTCACTGTGAGTCCGCCGACGCCGTCCACCGCAAATGTCTCTGCAAACACCCGGACCTCATCCCGAGAGGCTCGAAAAACGTTCCCGCCGCGGGAATCGCGCACTTCGAATGTTCTTCCACTGAATTGTATGTTGTCACGCTCTGGAACAGAAAAGTGCCACTGTGTTTTCAGCAAATAAGACTAAAGCAAGCTGTCTCATTAGGCTGTTTACCAGTTTAAGGTTCTTTACATTAATCCCTAGCGGCAGCACTTTATGGGTAGCACGTTTGTGCATGATTCAATGCTTGCACGCTTACGACTATTGGCGACATTTTGAAAAGAAAGTTTTCGAGACAGATTTTATCTAAGACAACTACAAAAAATAATAAGACAAGACTAAAATCGAGTTCGTATGCAACTTAGACAAATGAAAAAACTTCCCTAAGAGGAAGAGGTGTAATCTATTGGTAAAAAATAAATGAGGGCGCTAAAGTCGTTAAGATGGCAACACGAATACTACGACGTGATCGGTCTTGATCCTTGCGTTTAGTAATAAATTTTTGTGAAAACCTGAATATAGATAGGTAGGTCCACACTCACCTATCTTTATCAACCATAAAAAGTAGAAACTCAGGGTCTAAAAATGCCGTGAAAACACATAAAAACAGTCAATCATTTGTAGATTATTTAAAATTAATTTTTCATTACAATAGTAAGCCCTTATTCTTATTAACCAACATCAAAAAAGAGGAAGTTCTCAATTAGTCTGTATGTATTTTAACCCCCGACGCAAAAAGAAAGGGGTATTATAAGTTTAACGTGTCTGTCTGTGTATCTGTGTATCGTTGCTCCTAAACGGATGAACCAATTTTCGTTTAGTTTTTTTGTGTCATAGATTATTTTATCCCGAGTGGTCTTAGCCATGTTTCATGAAATTGGTTTTTTTAATTTTAAAGTTTGGTCTTTTTTAAGAACGTTATCATTTGTTGCTTGAAAATAATAAACCTTGCTCCTTGCCAAATTTTATGATGATCAACGGGAAGAACCCTATGTATAGGTTTTGGTCCACATGAAGTATCAAAAATAGTTTTTTTTTTGTGAATTTAGTACAAAAATTTACGATTTTCGGATTTTTCCTTGAATTTGAGCTATAAGACTCTCTCGGCAAAAAAAAAAAAATTCAATCAATTTTTTTCGGTCAATTCTAGGTCAGCGGGAAGTACCCTATAGGTTTTGGTCCATGGCGAGAAAAAAAAGTATTTTTATAACAAATAAACTACAATTTACGGTTTTCGGATTTTTTCCTTTACTTGTGCTTGCTTCTTGCCAAATTTCATTATTGACCATTATTGACCTTTCATTACAGACCTAGGTCTATGGGAAGTAAATTCGGACATAAGCGGCTGTAACTTTTGATTGCACTGACCTAAAAGTTTAATTTATATCGATGCTTAAAGAGGTTACGGATTTCAGTATTTGATGTTAATTTCATCTCGATGCCTCAACGCGTTCCTGAAAAAAGGGGCTTGATATACCGACAGAAAGACAGAGGGAGAACAAAGTAATCCTAAAAGAGTTCCTTTTTTCCTTCTGAGTTACGAAACCCTAAAACAAAGTAATTTCTCAGCCTCACAGACACTTGGTGTTTTTTGCACGCTTTAGATTTCAGTCAATCGTGTCACAACTTCGAATGGGGCTAAAAGTCTAGAGACTAATGTATTATTCCCGATAGAGTTTTTAAGTTCCGAGAGTTCTAACTTTCTACTTACTCATTACGAACTTGGATTGTTCCAAGCGGTTGGGCTCTGACACGACCACTGAAAAGTTACGATGCGAGTGAAGCGTCAGCGGATGGCCGGTTGCAGAGGTGATCGTGGAAGCCACGAGGCTGTCCAGCACCCACGACTGCCCATCCAGTTGAATGCCACCGCTAACTATCTTTAACGGTCCAATGCCATGCTGAAAATTAAGGTACTAAATGAGCTGTTATTCCAAAATTAACGAGTAAAACAAACAGAGGAAAATTACTTACCATATTAAGCTGCAGCGCACTTATGATCCATAAAGTCAACGCGATATTCAAAAACACCAAGAGCATAAGAAACAAGATGATCCCATAAAGAGCATTTCTCCGCCAGCCTCTTTGAAAAATAGTCGGCAAACATGTCTTTTTATCTTGTTGGTCGGTGGGGAGCGCCGCGGGCGGCGGGTCGCCGGTCGGCGTGCACCCCCAGCCACGGATCACGCTCACGCGGCTGCCCTCCAAGCTCATCTCTCCGCCCTCTACCTTGGGATACCGCACCTGCAACGAGGGATTACCAGAATTACCAGAGATCTCAATTTCAATCTAATGGATCGCTTGTAAGTCATGGCATTAAACAAACATTGCATTCAATACGAACATCGATCCGAAATCAAAGCACCGGCGCGAATGTTAATCTGATATTTGCATGCTAAAATATACGTGAGCGAAATGTTGTACGGAAGATACGAGTACATATTGTAAACGTTTTATCGTGCTCTAGCAGCATAAACTACGAAACGGAACTTGGTTGAACCTATAGCTCAGGTTTGGGACTGCCCCCAAGCCTAAAATAAACACCTGTCTGCATAGGTATATTGCTACTGCCCCAAGTAGCACTATACTAGCGGTACTTGATGCTATGTTGATAAACTTGGCTATTTCAGACACAGTATCGACCAATCTGACCGAGCAGACAATAGAATAGAATCCGCTTCGCATACTCTTCTATTTTGTTCGACCCGAGCGTATTATAACTTTTGATTTTTGGGTAAGTACCTACCTTGACCTATCATAAATTTGACTACAATGAAAAATAACTAAGTAAATGTATTCATTATTGACAAAGAAAATTTTAACTCGTACAATCAAATTAAGTACAACTAGTATTTTGAATTGAAACGGTTGACCTAACTACGGACTGAGGCAATAATTTAATGTTAATTCAGTAACTTTACCTTCTGCCTTACCAAATTCATGCCTAGGTAAAAATGTATTTTGTAATAAATAACTCTACAAAACACTCGTTACATGTGAGATCTTTCAATTAGCAGGTTGAAAAAGTACAAAACTGTTCAAATCTGGTTTCAAGAGTGCAGTGGAGTGCACTAATGAACGCCGTCGAGCATGCCTATACTAACGAATACCGTATAAGTAAAAACTAATAACAAACACAATGACGTAAATTGTAACATAATCTCACCGCTGCTGCTGCTATAATAAATAAAATACATGGTAAGTAGGTACTTTATCATAATTATCTATAATAATAATAATAATAATAAATAAATAATGCTGGACAATTCACACAGCATTATCTAGCCCCAAGCTAAGCAGAGCTTGTGTTATGGGTACTAGATAACTGATATACTTAATACAATACACTACATAGATAGTTATTTTTTATTATAAATAGAAAACACCCAGACCAACGGAACAAATTTCTGCAAATCGTACACAAATTTGTTCCGAGGCGGGAATCGAACCCGCAACCTCCTGCGTCGCATTCTATATCTATACTAATAATATTATAAAGAGGAAATATTTGATTGTTTGTTTGTTTGTATTGAATAGGCTCCGAAACTACTGGACAGATTTTAAAAATTATTTTACCATTAGACCACATTGTTCCTGATGAACAAAGGCTACTTTTTACCGCGGGAAAATGCTTCATTCCTACGGGAAAACGGGTAATAGGACAACGGGTAGTAAGAATTCAGCTAGTACCTTATTTGACGACCTCTGTGGCGCAGCGGGCGAAGGTCCGCCTGCGACGCAGGAGGTTGCGGGTTCGATTCCCGCCTCAGAACAAATTTGTGTACGATCAGCAGAAATTTGTTCCGTTGGTCTGGGTGTTTTCTATGTATAATAAAAAATATCTATCTATGTAGTGTATTGTATTAAGTATATCAGTTATCTAGTACCCATAACACAAACTTTGCTTAGCTTGGGGCTAGATAATGGTGTGTAAATTGTCCAGCATTATTTATTTATTTATTTATATTTTGTCAGTGTTTTGATTATATGCCTTTTTAATTCATAACTACTATAATACATCTAGAGAGCTAAAATTTGCAGGAACCAACTAAGTATAGAGCACTCTATGCAAACCAAATGCACTTACCAATATACGAGTAGAAATATAAGGTACCTACTAGACTAGGCAGCTTCAGATAGTGTGATTACAAAATACTTCGTTCTGGTAACAAGTTCGGATAGATAGGCATTTGTAGCATTGGTACGTTTCACAATAGACCAAATGAAAAGACCAACCTTTAACTCTATCTAAGCTGACTAGACTATAAAATCTATGCGCGATTTAATATGTGTTAACCACCTAGACTTATAAAAGGTGTCCTTAGTTAAATAATAAATAGGTGATTGGAGTGCAAATTGTTAAACCGCTAAAGTTCTGCTAGATCTTAATCTGACGATTCGTTTCGCAATCTACATTATATTGTGCTAAAAACAAACTAAGTGATTGCATGGAGCAAAATAAACTTTATTTCTATCAAAAATATCCCATAAGAACTAAACTATGTGTCAAATCACTGTACCATAATTTATGACATCAAAGAGCAACAGTAACACCACTGAAAACGTTTGCTCGACGAACTTGGCGCTTTTGCTTGTAATTTAAAGCCTAGATTTAATAACCCGATGCGGGCGGCTGCATCGGGCCGCTTTTGTAACTGAGACTAGGTAAATTCATAGGTGTTGGAAGTAGCAACACTCGAAATATCTAGCGCGAAGCCAGCGAGGTGAGGCGGCGGCGGCGGCGTGCTCCAGAATATAATATCAGGCGGTGGAGTGGCCTGTGACGCTCGCGCCGTCCGCCTGCAGTGTGCCCATGCCCTCATAATAAACGATATAGTGCGAAAATAGAACCGGAACGAGTATCCCCGCTCTCCGCGTAAATAAAATACCGACGTTTGCAGCGCTCTCCTGTCTCTCGCTGGCCGCGTTTCTGTTTAATGGATGTTTGTTGCTATACCTGTTATTCCAATCGATTTAATGTCGATGACTCAAAATAATTCACACCATGTCCATCTAAAAGTTCTGGATAAAGTTCACGTAAACTTCACAATACTAAAGTATGTTCACTATCACATGTTTGAGTGGAGCGCGTGCAGGACTGTCACAGAGGCAAGCGACTATAGCGGCGCGGAGGCACTGCGAATCTGCGCTGGCGACGCCGCTGCCGATCCCGACTCGTTCGAAGCGGTGCATTTTTAATCGCGCGGCTGTCTCGCGCGGGACATAACTCGGGAAAGCTCCCGGTTCAGCTGTGTTCGCCTCTATTACAAATTCTAGTTAACGTTAACGTGTCATTAGCTGACACGTTCATATAAACTTGTTAATATTTAAGGTGAGCGCGACCTCGCCGACAGTTATGTCCCGCAATTATTATTAAACACCTTTATAGCCTCGACTCGGTTTGTTGTGCAAAGTAGAAATACTTATAAATACTTATAACTCTGCTGAAAATAGAAACGCGGTGGTGGGTATGTAGGTATTGGAGTTCATAGCCCTCTCTGTACAAGTTTTTATTAAAACTTAGGTTGTGCAGGAGCCGTTGTTGTTTTTACGATCAGCATGATATCAAAACGGTTTGTCGCTTGTGAGAGGGAAATCGGCACACAAAGACGTTCAGGTTCTACATAAAAGTTTACGTGTCCATAACAAAGTAGCGAGCGGATAATAATACGGAATATTACATGTTACTTTCGGGCCTTGTTGAAACGGCCATGAAATCATATTGGATGTCACCGAATGTTTTCATGGAAGTTTTATTAGGCTGATAAATGCGAGCCCTAAGGGACTACTGCGCCGGCAATTTTTAGATAAGTAAGTAAAAGAGAAAGGGCCGCCTCTGTCGCTGTACACATATAAAATGTTGGTAGCTTCTGTTGCTATTTTGGTGTAAGTGGTGTTAGCATGGCGATCGTTCCAAACAGTCATAAATTGTAAGTGTTTCATACACTGAAATTGTATATAAGTAGGACAATATACCGGAATTCAAAATTATTAATGCAAGTACAATCAATTCATATAATTATGGCAGATCATAGCGTTACTTTATACCTTCTTTAATCTAGTTTGGAAATTTTAACTAAGTTAATAAACGCAGCAGCAGCACGTATTTCACTGCCAACGGAACTCTCCAAAAAGAGCTCAGTGGATATGATAGTAGGTACTTCTCCGGAGCCCTTTTTAAAAGAGCTTTCTCCTCTTAAAACAGATAGAGCCACCCCGATCCTGTTTTAGGAAACAATCTCTCGTGATCCTTGCGTGATGCTGCATAATGTCGCTCGCTCGCCTCAGACCTCGTTTTATCAATATACATGAAAAAATACAGTAAGTAGGTACGTTTTGAGCTCCAAGTTGTTTTTATATCAGTTCTAAATAATTATGGCAAAAGTGTTGTTACCTACGTGTTGGCCACTAAGTATTTTTCACTTCTCTTGCTCAAAAAGTGTATCATAATAGTGTAGCTTAGCGGGCCTAAAAATCGAGTTTAATACCTAGGGCTAAAAAGTATATTTTTTTTTTTTGTCTAAAATCATCAGTCTCTTACATACAGTTAGTTCTCTTACATAAAAACTCGACTTCTTGGTGCTCCGTCAATCTTTTTTTTTGAAAATAGAACCTTCTTGGTGATGTTTTATGAAGGTTGATTCTTCCCTTCACGGTAGAAACACAGTATTAAATCACAAAAACTTAAAATTTAATAATTTAAATTTAAAATTAGTAAATAACCTTGAATTACTAAAGATAACTTAGTAGGTACTTATATTATACTGGGAATTAAATTAATCAAATTGCGAATTGAATAAAACTCTGTTAGCAGGCTTCATTTAAAGAAGGCTTGTTATGTGCATATTATTTTGCCAATGCAGCACTTTTTATAGTTCAATCCGAGTGAAATGCGAACATAGAGTAAAATAAAACAATGTTTACGGACCAATGATAGGTCTTCGGGCCCGCCGCGGATGCGGTGCCCCGACTTGGCTGCGTCCAAAGCCAAAGTTCCCCATCATACCTGCGTCACTTGAAAATTGAAAAACTTTTGCAATGCCTTTCTTATGGAAATAGTTTGCGTTTACATTTGAGTGAGTTGTCATTGTAAGGTTTCAGCGCTGCCTTATTGAAATAATAGTCTAGGCTGCATTGGGTTGTTCATCTGAGTACCCTGAGTGCTTATACTGCAGGCAGGTTCCTATTACCTCTATCTGCCTATCTATGAGAAGTAGATAAATATTGTAGGTATTGTAGGTGCATGTTTATTTCTTAAACTAGCGACCCGCCCCGGCTTCGCACGGGTGCAATGCTGATACTAAATATACTACAGGATCGGCCCCCCGGCCGGTACCGCTGCAACCGCTATGTCCCTGCATTTTAAATCTGTGATATCTTCGAAAATATTCATTTAAATTACATGCTATACAGGGCCATATTGATCCATATTAAATGCACATTCTATATAAGTTACTTAATTGGATAAGGATTAATGCTGTATTGCTTATAATCGTTTCGTAAATATGCCATTATTTCTCGTAAAAAGTAAAGGATAAAATATGGTTATTGTGGGTTATTATTAAGAGATAGACATAGGTATACCATCCTGGAATTTTTTGTAAACCATTTTTAAGGTGTACAATACTGTAGTAGATACATTATTTTAATCTATATCGAAGGGTTTAGCCAGCGTTTGCAATGTAAGCGCAAAAAATGTGTTTATTTTCGACATCACATTAGAAACCTCTAAAATTATCAGTGTTTCTCTACTATATTGTGCATATATTATATATTTTAAACCTTCCTCTTGGATCACTCTATCTATTAAAACCGCATCAAAATCCGTTTCGTAGTTTTAAAGATTTAAGCATACATAGGGAGAGACAGACAGACAGACAGACAGCGGGAGCGGCTTTGTTTTATACTATGTAAAGATAATCATAGGCAGTATTTTTTGAAAGATTTATTTATGATTACATTCATGGCTATAAACTAAAACATTTTCCTACTCAGTAAAAATAATACAGAACTCCTGTTTGTTTTCATGTGGCATACATGCATATACATGTATTGTTCAATCAGTCAGGACTCCCCATCTAACGTAGTCGCTGACTATATCGCGCATCCTCTCAGGGTATAGGGGACCGACCTGAGTTATTTGTAAACTGTCAAGGGACATCTCAGCTTTCAGCTCTGGTGCCTTCTCAGACTCTATCGTGATGATGGGAAGCCCGAAAGTAGCCGATACTAGGCCATAAATCTCCTTCTGCAAATTAAACGAATATAAACAGGTTGTCTGGCAGAGATCGCTCTTGAGCGATAAGACCGCCAATTGTCACTTAGGTTATAATTATTTCTTTTTAAATTGTTTCTTAGTTTTAAGTGTGCAATAAAAGTATTTTCTATCTATCTATCTAAACTAGTATATACAGGGTGTAACGGAAAGCGTGTACTAAACCGAAAGGGGGTGATTCTGGTAATTTTTTTTCTGTTTGATCAACAATTTTTGTATTTCGATCATATTTTACTCTTTTTGAAAAACATTACAGTTTTTTAATCATATTCGTGTTTTATACGCATATTCTTACATTATTACTATTGTTTTGTAATTTTAAAGGATTTAGATTTTTTTTTGTAATCATTCGTTATAAAACACTGCAAAAACAAGGAAAAAACATGTGTGAAATATTTTATAATGTTAAATAATGCAAGAGTGCGTGTAAAAAAACACGAATTGGAAGAATAAATTTATATAAAGCGAAAAAAACCTAATTCAAAACTATTTATTCACAATTTGATCCCATCGAGGTCCTGAATCACCCCCTTTTTACTTAGCTTTACTAGCCCTTTCCGTAGCGCCTTGTATAAATCATACAGGATATAATTATTAAAATCCCAGTATGTATTTTGTTTTTAATACTGCGGGATTAATTTAAAATCTAGAAATTCTTTGCTTAGTGATCTTCTACATTGGTATAAGATTACTCTAAACTTTTCAATAAATAAATAAGACAATCCATAAAGCATCATTTAGCTCCTAAACAAGCAGTAAACACAAGTTATGGATACCAGACCATTACAAGTAAATACACAGATATGTTTTATTATGCATACAGAAAACCCGAAACAAATATCTGCAGATCGTACAAACATTTATTCCGAAGCAGAAATTGAACTCGCAACTTCCTGCGACCTTCCTCCCGATGCGCCACAAAGGTCGTCAATCAAATTCAATCAATAGCGTACCTATTGAGTTAGGTACACAGGGAACACGAAGCAAATATCTAGGTAAGTCAAGTCAAGTCAATGTAAGTGATGCATACACCTGAATAATACAATGAATTCAATGTAAAAAACAGTAGTTTCGTTCCTGTACCTCACCTCTTTGACTTCATCATAAAAGTCCTCCCTGGAATACGTCTTTTCTGGATCAATATCCATTCTTCTAAAGGCATCACTCAATTGGGCGTAATAAAAGTCGATAAGCTTCTCATAGTACTGTTCTCGAAACGGTTTGTCAGTCGCGATTCCAACCAGGCCGAGCAAGTCAGTGATCGGACTACCTAGGAACATCGTCTGATGGTCTAATGCAATCACTTCAAATCTACCATCCTGAAACAGTGCATATGACATTTTATAATGCGATAGAAATGCTCATGCTTTTCATGTTTAAGTAGGTAGTAGTAAAACTCATGGTGTTGTTGAAAAGTCGGTTTTGACAAAGGAAATTACACCATCTATTGATATATGTATTTGATCCGGGTCTAGGTTATTCTAAGAGGTATAAAATTAGAACATTGTTTTTAGTACCTTGTGAAAGTTGTACTGGATCTAAGAAATCAAATAATGTCGCAAAAATTTTCGACTTCGACGGGACTTGAACCCGCATCCTTCCCTCAGTACGGGAATGTGCTAACCAACTACACCACGAGGTCAATTGACGTAGGAGTCGAAAATGTTAGTTATACTGGATGTTTGTTGGAACGTGCGCCATAGGATAACAAGAGGTGGGTGGAATCAAGTGCAATAGCTTGGCGGCTTTTTTAATCCTCAAAAATCTCGATTATTTTAGGATTTTTTTACGGATTTTCTACGACTTGCCTACTTAGGCACACGTTCTGGCGAACATCCTGTATAAGTAAGATGATAAAAATAGTGAACTATCATCATAATTCGACAAAAGTGGTATTAATTATAGCATTATCTCAAGTAGATATAACATTAGATTAGATAATGTAAATTCTAGTATTTCTAGTGGAATATTGTGGAGAACGTTTTGTTTTCCCTTTATAATGCATTATGTAATGGCCATTTTCCCACCTACTGTTTGCCCTGTTAGGGAAAACAAATAGTTTAACTTAGTACCAGATACCATGTTGCACTGACCTCCAAAACCCTGTGCATAAGATTGCTCGGTCTATAATCACCATGCGCGATCACCTTCAACTTTTGGGGCTTCTTGTATTCCTGCATTTTGCTAAACGTGAATTTATCCGAAAACGTCTGGAATTTTTTCTTAATATCACCCCTTAATACATTGAGAGCATTTTGAACTCCTGGAGCCCATAATAATTCAAAAATTTCTCGTGTGATCAGATCACTCATATATTTATCACTCATGAGTTTGAATTCTTCTGGATAATTTATTTGCAATGCAACTGAGAGAGCATGGAGTTTCGCTAGCTCCGTGACCGCTTTGCTCGCGTATTCCCAATCCATAGATTTAAACCTGTCGAATGAATCAAATCCTTTGACAACCAGATTTTCTATCACCAATACTTCTATGGATGAAGTTGCTTCTGCGCCATAGTATTTTGGCATTCGCAAGCGGTGTTCTTCAGGAACTTCGTACTTATTCTCAATATTTTCGTATGCTGTCTTTATAACAGTGTAAAAGGCTTTTTCTCTTTCTGTTACTGATTGACTGGCTTCTGTCAATTGTCCTTCTCCTAACGACTTGCCTATTGCCAATACCTTGATGAAGAGGTGTAGATCTTCCTTACCCTGGCCGCTGATCTGGGCAGTATAGAGTAACGAGGAGTAGTTAGCACCACCGGTTGACACTGGCGTCACTTTTATGTCAAACTTTTTATAGTTTTGTTCTTCTGCTATTTTACGCAGCACGTTGTTTAAATGGGTGTCCGACGACATCGCAGAAGGTCTGTTAGTGCACTAGAACAATGACAATACTTTTATCAACTGCTCCAAATCAATTTATCAAATGTGCAGTTGTGTTGAACGAGTTTGTATCGTTACAGTACCACAAACAAATAACGTCTGTTTCACTTTCAAGTACCTTTTTATGTGTACATTAGAATCTAATCTAATAATATCGTTCCACTGCTGGTGCGACGCTACCTGATAGCGTTGCTCGCCTGTATTATTTTGTTATAAATATTTTTAAAACAGATATTATCTTATACATTGCAGATTGATCGATTTTCAAACGATTCAAACGTTTTCAAACGATGCTTCAATAAACTCGCAAACATCCAAAGCTGTCAGCGATTTGAGATTCTAGTTTTTTTAAATAATTTATTAAAATTACAGGAAATACATAGTTTTTCGGTTTTACCACAGGTGATACTTAGGACTTTCTCGTGGAACAAGTCAGTTCAAGCAAATTGCCATACTGCCACAGGCAAGTAAAAATTAACGTAGATATTTTAAAGATAGGAAAATGCAAACATTAACTATAGGTGGTGTAAATCCGCATGAAATATTGATACAGTTTCGTGTAAACGTGTAACAAATGCGGTAATTTAAGCCACCTGCCGGCGGCCGCCCGCCACTCGCGCTGTTCGCTATGCACCACTTTTGAACTGCTCACCTTATGCTGCGAATTCATGTTGTTGCTATTTTTGATTCATTGTAGTTATTCAAATGTATACAAGTACAAAAGAATTGGGAGGATTGAGGTTATATTGCCCAATATCCGCTGAATAGAAAAGCATCGTTAAGTTATTGAGTATCCTCTTACTTCTTACTTGCTTTTCTGGTCAACTGATAATAACATGACGCACTACAGTGTTTTTTTTTTAATTATTTGTGCACAATCACGGTGATTTATTTTTATACCCCGACCCAAAAATTTGTGTATCTGTCTGTGATATCGTAGCTCCCAAACGGATGAACCGATTTTCGTTTAGTTTATTTTGTGTCATAGATAAATTTATCCCGAGTGTTCTTAACCATGTTTCATGAAAATCTGTCGGGGGAGTTTTTAAAATTTTAATTTTGTTCTTGTTGTTGGTGAATTCAGTATTTCAGTAGGAAGTACCAATTTCAGTAGGTAGTGAGATAAGTTACCCAATTTTTCGGTATATTACGTGGTTGAGGAAACAGTGAGATAGAAACGAAACCTTACTAACCAAGCATACGGGTCTTATCTGGGTTGGTATAAATATAAGCCAACCAATTGGTTTTCTAGGCATTTTACCTTCGTAATTTTTTTCATCGAATAAAAGCTAAATCAACATGAAATCTTTGAAATAATATAGTTATACGTGTTATGAGTTGAGTGTTGCCTAATTTTTTGAAATGGTCTATAATTCTATCATAGGGTTGTCGTTACTTACCTGTATTTATGAGATTCTCAGAGCTTACGAAAAATAAATGCAACCTCGAGAACATCATGGTTTTCGTAAGCTGCTTAGGTCTCACGGAAGGATCTTCATTAAATCTATTTGTCATATGAAACATAAATATCAAAAACTGCACCGGTTCTAGAATCCTAGATATTTTTCTGGTTATAAATCGAACAAATAATGATGGAAATTATTTTACGACACTACTGGTATCATTGGAGCAAATTACAGAAGTTCGAAAGATATTTTGGTTTGAAAACTTTTATTCATCATTTCATTCGGCTGTCATCCAGTTTCAAACTCGAATCACACCTTTTTGTTGGGCGTGTGCAATTATGCGTTGTTTATGTGTGTTTAACCCCCGACGCAAAAAGAGAGGGGTGTTATAAGTTTAACGTGTCTGTTTGTGTGTCTGTGTATCTGTCTGTGGTATCGTAGCTCCCAAACGGATGAACCGATTTTCGTTTAGTTTTTTTGTGTCATAGCCATGTTTCATCTTCATGTTTTGCTACGTTTTCATCCGGTTATTGTTGACATGAAATACTTATCTTGAATTCTAGGAGCGAGTATTCTAAAAATTAAACGAAAACCTTGAAAGATGCTCCTATTTGTTTTATATCTGATAGCTTCCCTCAATAAATTTATTTGCCCTCTTCCGTATTTACAAGAACATTTACACCGTTGTTTCGATTGGAGTGTTGATTTAGGACCGTTATTATTACGTGAGCTTTCATTACCTGGCTGTCTAGCAGGTCTTTACTCTCCCCTGTATATTTAGAGGGGTTTTAAACGAGCGATTTCATGGCCTGAATTCTATAAAGTAAAAATAAATATAAAACTCGATCGATAGGTTCCAACAGAAACCAATAAAATTTGATTGCTTCAGATTATCTGCTACGGCAAGGAATATCATATCATACGTTAGGTACTGTATACTTATATCAACACACAATAAATAATTTAAAAACATTAATCGTGGCAGAAGGTATCTAACATAATTTTATACGAGATTTATCAGTCTCGCAGAAGCTCAGGCATACCAACATTATCTTCTTTCTTAGACCTTTGTTAAAGTAACTCATGAATCCTAAATTACCATTATAATTAGGTACTTCTAGATAAACAACCAAACGTCATTTATAACGGCCTATTTACCATGATTTGAGTTTTGAGCTTTCCAATATTTCGGCACAGTTTCATGCGCCATGATCACGGAAAAAACCTAACGTTATTTCCGTGTCAGTGTTTAATTTTATAATTTGACCTTTTCTAAGTGTACATTTATTGTATTCTTGGAAATAAAGAGATTTTGATTTTTAGCACTATTAAATATTAAACATCATATTCACTAACTCTCACAAAGTTGTATTAAGTTGCCTGATCAATGCATCTTAAAATCCAATAACGTTAATATAAACTGTTCAGCAAAAATATTAGTTGAATTAAATGGACATGATTTCAGAATCGTATAAATACTAACAGGGCTCGGCCGAAAGAGTCCACCAGTAATGGTGCAATCATCTAATGAATGCTTCCGGCCAGATAAGCTTCGATTAAATGGTCTCTTTATTGCTAAAGGAAAGGCGAGCCCCTTTATGGGAACATAGAGATACCTTTTTTGAGATAAAGCACTCCAATATCACAGAATGTAACGGTAATTTATTGTAAAAAGTGATGTTATTGTAGGGCACATGAACCTAGATTGTCTGATTGAAAACCACTCACGGTAAAGAAATTCTGTACAAATTAGTTAGTAGATTTGACTGGTAAAAAGCGGCACAAAATCGAAATCGAATCGATCCCCAACCCGCATGCCCAGCGTGGAGATTATGGGCATTACCACCCATGAGATAAAAGCCAATAAGGCGCTTATCAGGGGGAGGCCTGCGTCCAGCAGTGGACCAATACAGGCTGTTGAGGCGAGGTTGAGGTAAAATCGAAATTCGAGGCATTTTTTGATGAACTGATATGGTATTTTTAAGCAGGTACTTACCTGATCGGTAATTAATCCGCTACATGTTAAATATGACTTCCTTCTTGAAATCTAAAATTGTACTCGTCGGTATGAAGGACATTTTATATGACTAGCTAAGTGTGATAATAGGTGTGTTGGTTACACTTCACAATTTATCGCCTGCATATCCTTTCAGCGGGTAGATAATGACCGCAGTAAAACGTTTAAGCACGGAATAACTGCCGCTGGAAGCCGTTATTACAATATTATGAATGGGTTTCCACGGAGTTCCCTGCGGCTTGAGAACGGCTCCACGGGTATCGCGAATTCTAATCGACTAAATTACAATTCAATTATTTTATTGGGTTAATATACCGTATGCTGCAAAATTTGGTAAAGCGTATTACATTCTAGTCACCAGAACCTACCTTACCTTAATGAAGCCGGACATTCGCGTAATAATGATGATAATGAATTCACTTCATGCGATCCTTTTACTAAAACTTCTGATTCTAAACAGAGTTGTGTATCAAGGGAGTGACTCCCATGTAAACAAAAGAAAATTGTTTTTCTAACAGAAATTACTCTGGATAGAATGAGCAAACAAAAAGCGATTTACCACCAATTTAGGAGCATTATGTATGTGTAGGTAGGGTTGGGTAGATCATTGTGTGTAAAGTGTCGTTAAAAGCTTACTTCTTGTTATTATGGAAAAGGAGTGGTTGGAATGGTAGTTAGATAGTACCTACTTTTGTTTTACGACTCATTTACGATTATCATCAACCGTCCAACAGTAAGTTTAGTATGTGTAAGTCTGTTAACAAATAAATTTATATTCTATTCTTTTCTATTCTATTCTATTCAACATTAATAAAGTTACTGCAAAAAACCATACCTTGTACAAGATCTTGTTTAAAAAAGTAAAATAAAATTGTTGAAACTAGAATGTTTTTTACTAGTCCTTACATGACTTATGTACTTCCTTCGCTTTGAGAGCTATTCGCAAGCCCTAGGCCCGCGGCGCGAGTAATTAGCATCGCTTTCCTTCCGCTCGCTCCACTGCAAGCCCTGCGCTCTCGCGATACTTGCCTTTTCCAAAGCATATGAATTACTTTTTTATAGTTTATCTACTTTTAAATAGTTGTTCTTCTTTTTGACGGTACTTTAAATTATTTCGTTAATTAAATACCTGAATCGATAAAATTTCATCAATTTTGCGGTTTAGACGATATTCACAAGACTCTATCCATACTCCATACACTTGAAAAACAAAGACAGCTAAAAAATAAAGCGTTATTTAGGTTCCTTTATTATTGCGAAGGGAAAATAAGCACATACAGTTGGAGATGAGCACCATGACATTGAATGGACAATGGATTCATTTTAAAAGACATTTCGTGCTCATATTCAAATTGTCATCGTTCCCCAAACTCCTCATAATCCGTCCAATTCTAAGCCAGCGGGTGTCGCGTCGCTGTAATCAAGGCGGCTTCACTTGGATTTCAGTCTGTATAGTTGAGATGAGAGTTGTTTATACGTTAGGTACTGTTATGAAGATTCTTTACCTACGATGAAAAACAAAAGAAAGAACTAATGTCTGTAATAAATGTGTGTATTTTTCCTGAATATGCACGCATATTGGGCTGGTTAATATTTTGGCTAATTAATAATTTAATTGAACAATTATTTAACAATTAATAATATCTAGGCTAATTAATATTTTGTACGTCAGTAGCCGATTTTTTGTAAGTTGCTTAGAAAATATAGGTCCAAATTTTTCAGCACCTCATTTTCAGCAGCTTTTACAGGTGATGAATAATAATTACAGCTTTAGAGGCTTTAAGGTTCGTAACGAGGATTTTATGAAATGCCTGGCATTAAATCGCCCTGAATGTCCACACAGTGTGTGAATGTGTTTCGCATTTAAAAAACTCATTACAGGCTGCAACCGGCGCGCGGCCGAGAGCCGTCTTTGAAGGCACCGCCGCAACCGCCGTATTATTCCAGATTATTCCCGCTTCTATACAAATGAAATCTCGCTTAAACTCACTGCATTTTCGGAACGAAAAAATAAGGCTCAAAATATGTTTGAAGTGCATTCGCACTTCATTTAGGTTTTAGGGCACTAAACATTAATTTTAGTGTACTTACTTACATTGTTTAATGGAATATAAGTAGGTATTGCTGCGCTACTGAAATCATAATTACTATTCTTGCGTGTGATTTTATGTAGTCAATTGAAAGCTGGGTCTATGTGAAGCGAGCAACTTCGAATAAGCATTACTTATTCAGTTAGTATACCCCGGGGACTGCGCTTGCGGTTGTTGCCATTAGTCCGATTGAGCACTAGCCGGGCGGCGTCGGGCGCTTACCTGAATCTGGACTGCTTACAACTGGGCACTTAAGGCTACATATCTACATTGGCTACCATAATTCCCTTTTCACTTTTAACACTTTATCCCTCACAAATAACCTTAAGTGGAATTGTGTGGATCCAATACATTACTCCCAAGGAGGTTAAGGTAAAATATCGACGCCTTGTTGGTTACGGGAGCCGACTCGTATAGATGCAGATGAGCGAACTATTTGTCTTGCCAGATAGCAGGGGTTGATTAAACCGTGAAACATTTAGCAGAGGTAACGTACTAGGCTCGACTTCAGTGTTTCCTGTGACGGGAACTCTTTTGTACCTAACTTTATTTTATGGTGATTACGGCTACGGCTACTTTTTCTTATGCAAAAACGTTGAGCTAGGCCAATTTTTCGCAAGTGAGTTTGATGTGTTTGTTGGTTTTCATTCCTACTTTAATAAATCTATACCATTATTATAAAGAGGAAAGATTTGATTGTTTGTTTCCATTGAATATGTGCCGAAACTACTGGACCGATTTGTTAAATTCTTTTACCATTAGAAACCCACATTATTTCTGATGAACATAGGCTACTTTTTACCGCGGGAAAATGCTTTATTCCTACGGAAAACGGGTAATAGGACAACGGGTTGTAAGAATGCATCTAGTAAGTAATAAACAAGTTTTATAGTTCATTAACAAATAGTTCATTAACAAAGGCAAATTGAGTTTGTAAATCAATAGTAGTATGTTATTGTTATTTTGTTTTTATCAAATCGTAGAAGCGAGCCGCAACGAAGGCTCATGTAGTGATTAGGACAAATAAATGACCGACATTATTTGTAATGAATGTTTAGGTGGTCGTAATCGCATCGCGTAAAGTGTCGGCGCCATTACTTCACAGCTGCTGTTGGCGAGATATTGCCTCAAGCACCATTTACCGTTTTGGCGTGGATTTATCCCGCTACACGAGGAGGGACACTTTTACATTTATTTAGAGTAGTATAAGTGGTCAGGTTCGCCGCTGATAAGGATATTAGGACCCTTGAGTAGTTGCCACCTTCCTGCTTAGTTTTAACTGTGCTTAGTTTTAATTGTTACCCGTGCGTATGATTCTGTTATCAAAGCCCGAACGTATTCACAAGGTTAGCTGAAATCACGAGTTGTATAACGTAGTCGTCATTAGGTAGGTGTGCCTGAAGGAGTCGCAATTTCCTGCACTTAATAACACAGGAAGCAATTTTGACGACTCATCAAACGACGGACTCCGATTGACATCGTACGGTAGCTACATCGATGTCTATCATTAGCTGCCTTCCGTAACGAATTTTAATGGCTGTATACGCACTTAGGGGTCTGCCTAGATGCTATTAGTGTTAGAGTTATTTTTATTGATTAAGGTATCAAATTAAAAGCTAGTTGGATATTCTTCTACACAAATTCATCAAGGTTTGTTTGTTTCTTTTCATGCATGAACCCATTTTATTCCACTGCTGGACAAAGCCCTCCCCCGAATCCTTTCATTTGAAACTAAATCCTGGTTATTATACGGCTGAAATAAATCTGCTTTTAAATAAAAGCTGTAAGCATTTTTGTCCTTAAGGTAAGTACAATCGTTCTAGTTGCAAACCTCCATTTCAGAAACTTTAAACACTAACTTATCTACACAAACTCATCTAGCTTTGTTTGGTTCATAGTTTTTTTTCATGAGCCTTTTCATCCCACTGCTGGACGAGCCCTCCCCCGAATCCTTTCACTTAATACGATCCTGGTTAATATAGAGCTGAAATAAATCTGCTTTAAGTAAAACCTGTAGGCAAGCTTGTCTTTAAGGTAAGTACGATCGTTCTAGTTGCAAACCTCCATTTCAGAAACTTTAAACACTTCAACTTATTCCTTTCAAAAGTAGTCGCAAAAGTGTACAAATCGTCGGTTGATTCGTGAGAGATGGTTCTCGTCATCAAAGTTTGGGAATTGTGGCCATCTGCCGCGCGCCGCGACGCTCTCAGATTACCATGGAGAGCTTCGTTTAATCGTTTTATTAATACGCCGACAAATCGTTGGAATGCCACTTGCTTCCATCCGTTTGAATTATATCGGGGTAATGATATTTTGGTAAGGTATCAATAAGTGATCTCTCTTGAAATCCTTCTTGTTTTGTATTCTTTCACTGCTCCTTGCTACGCCGTAGCTAGCTACAATGTAGCACCGGCTACGTTGTATAAATTAAGATTATTAAAAGTTAAAGCTTTTTCCCATCCTACTCAAAACCAATAATATTAAGTGTCTTCACAAGTGTTTCAAGTGTCTTTTTTAATAGGTTACTTTACTAACTTTAATGATAAAATATAATAAAAGTTACTAAGGGTAGTCGTTGTAAAAAATAAAGCGTCAAAAAATTGCTTGAAAAGTTTATCCTTAGTAGTCTCATAAAGTATGCAACAGTTTTTAACATATTCATTATTTACCATCAGGCATGATTCGATCAATTTATAATATCGATCAGTTTTATGAACAGCCACTGAGCCCGGAGACTAGAAACACGTTGCTCAAGCCTTTTGTTTTCAATGCTGCATGTGATGGTATGTAGGTATTGTACTTGTTGGTTGGACGAGAATACATGATGCTCTTCACCGTTAAATAAAAATATTAAGTTATTTTCTAGTTATGATAACAGAAGGGATATTGAACTTCTGATTGCAATATAGATATATAATAATCCTCGACAATTCACACAGCAATATTGGAAAAAATCGCTAACCTACCCGCGTAAATATGAACACAACTATATGAAATTTAATAATTTTCTTAAAATTTTCCCAAAATTGTTAGGTTACACACTTTCAAACGAACAAAAAATAAAACAACACAATCCTTTGAAACTACGGACATTATTTATTATAATTGTTAATAAAACTCACAACACTCGGCCCGGAACACTAACATTTAATACTATCTCTAGTCGCTATTCTATTTGTCGTAATGAAGAGAGATATGAGCAGCGCTAATTGCATTCCTCAAGTTGGGGGTTAATGGGGATAATATATTAGCAAACAAGCTTTAAATATTCCAGACGAGTCCAGCAGGCTTCCTCAGGTAGCCGGTGCAGCTCCTGGTTATTAGGGACCGTAAATAATAAGCATTAAGAGCCTTGCCCAGTTTTATTTACAGACTCTACGTGCTACTTACCCGGCTGCAGTATAAATCACCTGATATTGAAATACTATTACGGATTAGAATCTGCTTGCCGGTATTGGACTATTACAGGCGTTTTTGAACCCTAGGTACGTTTACTTGTGCACAATATTGTTTGCACGACCTCTGAAAAGAGATATGGTCTGTTTAGTCGTGTCAAAATAACGTTTATTTTAAATAATAAATAATAGATTCAGGCGTTACTTTGCGGAAATCCATTGTATACTATAAGGATGAAACAATATTTAGTAACAATTCCGCGCACAACCTCTTCCGACAAGATCCAACAAAATGTGATTTGTGTGTAACGTTTATTTTATAAAAAAATATATTCAATTAAACCTTAAATGGCAAGACAAGACAGTGAAAAGCTGTCGGTACGTGTACAATCCATCTACATCCCACTTAAATTTTATAAATTGCAACCCACCCGCTAGCATATAAAACACTGCGTTCAAAAACGTGGATGTTGTCGACGCGATGTGTGAAATTGACACCCAAGTCCAGCGCCATTGGCTCTGATTGGATTAGGTTCGAAGCGCTGTCGGTGCACTGATGCCGGCTCAAACGTAAAATTTTACGTGACCACTTTCCAAACGTCGACTTTCGTGACGCGATTGCATACTTGAATACCGACGTCGGAGCTCTGATCGCTCACTACGCGCAGCGTATTATGTAAATCCACCAAAGCCTGCAATAGCGACACTCATCCACTAACATTCTGGTCATATAAAATAAAGCGTAGTATTCAAATTCAATTTTCTATTATATAGTCTCTTTGATTTGCTTGCGTTTCTGAATGTATTGTTTTTTTTATATTGAAAATAGACTAGCTGCTTCTATTAATAATAACGACATTTCAATAAGTGCACCTATTCAATATATTAGTGCCTATGTAGGACCTAATATAGAAGTCTTCATGAATTATGTTGGACTCTGTAGCGAATGCAGTGGAGCATTATGTCGACCGTGATCCTCTTACCTTGATGGCAGGAAGCTGGTATCGAAATGGGTTGCTTGATACTATATCAAAAGAGAATTGCATTTACTATAATATCATCTTCATCTTCTATTATTCATCACTCAACATCTTATATTGTCTTTTAATTAATCAACTTGTTCGATGGTCGGTACTAGCCGATGGTAGTACTATATTACAAAACACTGTACCTTTGTTAAAAAGCTTCTTACCCTAAAGCTATAATTTTCAAGGAACGTCTACCCATGCGAAAAATTCTATAGCTCCATAGTTAATCTATATTTCTTAATGTTATTTTCGAAGTAAAATTTATGCGCCATTTACCGCACCGTTCTGGTGTAGTACGCTTGAATTACGGTACCAACTTTTCCAACATAATGACATATGTGTACTTAGGAAAACTGCGTAGGTTTATAGTCGCAAATCTTTAAACGAAGTAAGTAAACTGGTTAAAACTCAGTTTTCAGATTATTTGTATATTTTTATGATGACCTAAATAAAAGTTTTAAGATTGGCCTATATCATTGCTTTGTGGTAATAAAATGCTATACTATAATAGGTATTAAACTCATAAATTATGGAGGAAGGTATTCAATGTTTTCCAACCAAAAGAACAAAAGTTATGTCTCAAAAGCTAAAAACTTCTTAGTTGAAATGGTTTGAATAATAAAGAATGATAACCGCACCGAAGAATGAAAGTATGTGAGGTTCCTCCACATATTAAGAACTATAAAGCATCAAGTTGTCTGGCAAGTTTTCTTTGCTCTTTGAAGCAGGCCATCTAAATCTCGTAAGAATGCTTCGAGAAGGTAATATGAACATCTCATTACCCGTATCTTTGAAGAATTATGACTTGGCAAAGTCCTTTATTGGAAATACCTTCACGTGCCTGAAATATTGCTTTGTCATGAAAAGCTAAAATTTCTAATTAGAAATTCTTTAGCAAAACTTTATTAAGTTTTTAGTTACTGCAACGAACCTAATGAAAATGCCGCGTTGTCAGTTGATGCTCGCAAGAAATGCCTGCCCGTCTAAATTAAATAAATTTTTGCTTGAAAACTCAAATGAACACAGTCTTTATAAGACCGAACGGCTGTTAGGAACGGTTAAGGAAGCAAATTATTTTGTGAAAATGATTTTTCACATTTAGGAACAAAATATATTTTTTTCCTTATTTTTGAGGTACCATTGACTTGCTTGCAAAATGGTTTTAGCAGGATTTGTACGTACAATTTCTAAATCAGTCACACACAACTTTAATTTTTTCATTAACTACTGACATTAAGCAGTTGATAGTATAGAGTCCAGTCTACTAGGTATATTTATTGTTGCGCCTTCCTTTGCCTTCGAATCATAATGTAGTGGACTTATTGGTAAGATTGTTTGAACTGGAAGCCGCTGTTTGGATTCCTGATACATTTTTATGAGTTATGGATTGGGCGAGGCCCCTTGTTTCTCAACTTTCTTATCCTTGTGAGTTGTTCGTAATCGATTTTTTATCGATTGTTTACTCAAACAAATGCAGAACGTTATTTATGTTACTAAGTATTATCACTGGTACGAATTTGTGTACAATTTGTAGTTAGGAATAGGCGTCAGTGCGGCATTAAGAGTAGCGTTGCAAACAATTACATTACCCCATGCATAGCTTGGCACGGGACCAACGTTGACTCGTTGAACAGTGCTGAGTATTTCAGCTGTTATTGTATGTAAGCTGTACTTTATGGACTGCCTTATAGAGTGCTACGATTACGGGAATCCTTAATATTTCGAATGTCAAATATTTTATGTTAGATCCAGTAGGATATCTAGAAATCTGCAGAATAATTCTTGTTTTTTAAAGGTTTTTGATGATAAGCAAGCTTCAATAGGACATCTTTAAAATAAGATTGAAAACGAAGGAAACAATTTAGCTCTTTGTTGGCAATAGCAGACGGCGACTGCCTGCGGGCTCGATGATATTAATCGACGCAAAGCTGATTATAGTCTACCGTTGTCTCTCCCGAGTTCAATTTCATCGCTACCAACATTTGTTTTTCAGTATCAGTTATTAGGTAAAGCTGGGTACTCACTAGTGTCTGTAATCGTAACCGGTGCACGTTGCTATCACCTGTCAGAGTTGCTTGTTTGTCACTGATAATTTCAATAGTTGCGTTTGGATCGAGCAAGATTGTCAATTTTTAACACGGTTTAATGAAATAGTTCTTGCAGAGTATTATTTAATAATAAAAAAGTAAATTATCTGGCCTCTCTACAGATACCAATATCTTAATATAAATATTTTAATTGAAAACAGCGCGCACCAATATTATTGTTTTGGGTGAAAGACGCACCACCAACTTCTTTAATTTTTTGTTCGTAATTTTTGTTGCCACATGCAGAAAATAAATATTCCCATAGATGAAATATTTATTACAGAGCCATCTAGTAGCTGCCAACAGAACTAATTTAGGCTGGGTTCGTCAAAATATGATTAAAACGGTACTAAGTCGGATTGGTGACTGTACTCCCCACGGACAGTTGAGGCTACTTTTTTTTCGGTGACTGTAGTCACCACGGACTGTTAAGTGGTTAACACAGTTTACTCACGGAACCTGAACCTTGTTATTGTATGTGTTCGGTTACAGCTCATTCTGGGGCACTGTCTCGAACCACGATCTTTTCACACGTACACACTAAAAACTCCTTTCCGTGTCGGTCTGGTAGCAGCTTCAGCTGGCGAGTGAGTACCCAGCTTTAGGTACTTTCGTATTGATCATTGAATTTCAGTAGCTGGTGAGATTTGTACTCTAGTGTCTATATAGGGAGAGTGCTGCCGGACACCCAACCCACATAACAGCCGGCTTAAGGATCAGGACTCAGGCCATATGAGGCCATGCAGTTAGAGTTTCTCATAGAATATGTAGAGGAAATTGTTACATACTCCTTTAGGTAATTTATTACCTGCAATGGCATGCCACTGCTTTACGTGCTGTTGAACTACGATTTTGCGTCACGGGGACTCAATGTATTAAAGGATATTTTTTAGGGTTCCGTACCTCAAAAGGAAACAAGGAAACCTTATAAGATGACTTTGTTGCCCGTCTGTCTATCTGTCCGTCAAACCTCTTTTCTCAGAAAGGCGTGGATGTTTTGAATTGAAATTACCATCCAACGCTCAAGTCTGGAACCCCTTGAAGTAGTAATAATCAAACTTCTAAGTCAACGCAATCAAAAGCCTTTTGTGCCCGAATATTTTGCGATTTCCATGAGAATCACAGGCACACAAAACCTATAGGGTTCTTCCCGTTGACGTAGACCTCATCCGAACCATAAATATTGCAAGAAGCAAGGTCATAAAGCACAAGTAAAAGGAAACATCCGAAATCTGGAAATTAATTGTTTATTCTCAAAAAAAAAAATTGATTCTCACCATGGACCAAAACCTGTAGGGTACCCTACATCTCGTTGACCTAGAACTATAAAATTTGGCAAGAAGTAAAGTTTTATAACACAAGTAAAGGGACAAAATACCTATCAATAAATAATCGAAAACAGTAAATTTGTAGTTAATTACAAAAAAAATGTTTCTCGCAATGGAACAAAACCGGCACTTCCTGTTGACTTAGAATCGTAAAATTTGGTAGATTAAGAAGAAGTAAGAAAATAAAGTAAGAAGCAAGGTCTTACAATTACTACTTACGGAACCCTCGGTGCGCGAGTCCAACTCGCACAACACCGTGGGTAAGAACCCACGGTATCAACATTCGGAGATTCTGGTGGACAAAGGGTAATTATTTTCTCTCGTGATCCATCCCGGTGAAACACATCGGTGGATAATGTGGATCGGTGGATCGGTGGTAATGGACGCTAAAATAAGGTAAGTGCACTAGGGTTTACTGGCTAGTCTGACTACTCATTTATTTAGGTGTTACCAAATTATGGAAATTTTAAGATTTTCGGAATTTTGGGTCAGTAATATGTTCTTTGAGAAAACGCTTGTGGAATGGCCTACTTTATTATCGGTAGAGCGGACGGCAGTTGTTCGAGAGCGCGATTTGCAAGATCCTTTCTCTCTATCACTGACGAACACGCCCAGACTGATTCCCTGGGAAACCACGCATTCACACGTCACAAACGCCTTCTAATGTAGGTACCAACCTATTGAAAAAAACATTTTGGAGATGAATCTACAGGTGTTGGAGGTCAGAGCCTTCTTTAAGAGGCATGTAAAGATGCAGATTTACTTTTGTTATGCATTTCTCAGTAATAATTATGTATTAAGTGGGTATGCCTTAGTAGTTAGTACCTAAAATGGGCCATTGCAGAGCGCATTTTAAATATGATCCAGTATAGAAGCATGGAAGGTATCATGAACCCTATACGCAATTGCAACATAAATGCCAATTGTCGAATTGTGATCCGTATGTCGGCATTTATTGCATAGCACGTCTGTAATTTGCATACGTTTGAATACTAAGTATTGGCGTCATGGTTTGGACCCCACTTTAATTGAATAGTTCGATGTATGCTGCATTAGTCTTTCGCGTTTTATTATTGCAAACAACGCTTTTTGTTTGGATTAACGAATATGACCAAACCTAATTCATATTTGGAATTTTAATCGCCTTATAAACCTATGGATCTACTGGAAGAAAGGGAGAATGGCCTTTGCCATGCGGTTTAAAGCGCTTAATACACAATTTAAATAAATAGTTAATGACTACAATATCATATAAAAGGTTTTTTTTATAGAACAGCTTGCATCTTAAGTTGACTGAACTGCAGACTAGATCTCACAGATACTCGTACGTAGCGCATAAGGTAATAAGTTATTTATAAGTAGTCGACTGCAAGCAACGATCGCAGCTTAACTACGTGCGACAGAATGTTAAGGAATTTGGTTTTGAGCGGTTTTTATGAGATTTTAGCTTGAAGTTTGCTAACATGCCAGCTTCTTCTACTTGGTACTATTGAGAAAGACTTTGGTTTCATGTAATGACGATAATTATAGTAGTTGACCGAGAAATAGACTAGCGCAAAAGCGCTTATACCTGTGAGTGACAGAAAAATGCTGGGTTCGTATTTTGTACTGGGTGTATTGAAGAAAATCAGTTAATTGCAAAGGAGTGGAAGCGTTTCTTGAGTAGAATGTTTTGACGAGAAAGGAAAGGTTAAATTGAAACTTGAGTCGTGGCCCCGCCGGTGCTTAGTATGCATTGAGCAGGCCACCATGTTGCAAGTGTCCCGAGCCAGATCGAATCTGGGATCACGTCTGCCCAATTGTTTTCTGACAACGTGCTTTATTCTTTTATATGAATTAGATACATTGCATTACACGCCTTAGCCCCACTTGCGCCAGGGTAGGTTAACATGGTTAACTCAGGGCTAAATACTACTTTGGAGTTAAATTCGAATTATTTCTTGTACCACCAAGAGTTAGGAGGTAACCTTGTGTTAAATATTGAAATTTTTTACAGTCGTACTTTACTCCAATTTGGTTATTAATTTATTGGACCAGTAAACGTGTACCTATTAGGTACCGTTGTTGTCCATTTTTTTGTGTCCCTGACTAAGACGAGAAAAGCATTTTGAGAAATTTTAAAGGTAAGACATGAAAACCCGGTCCTAGATTAGCACTAGATCCCTGTATACAAAGAATAAAAGCTTAATCCTTCAACTCTTTGTAACAAAACAAAAAAAATGTAATAACAAACCCCGCGTCTACCTAAGATCGACCATTCTTTTGTTTTTCGTCTGTAAATATTCGTTATTACCAGCGATACAAAAAAACCATAGAGATACATATATTTACGCAGGCAAAACTACTTGACTGACACTAAAATTTCATTTGTGAACAATTTTTTGAATAAAGTGGCGTGAATTATCTATATCATTTGTGTTATGAGTACGCGACTCAATTCCACGAACGCGATCTCCAAATAGCGTCTTTAGTATTCATGGGGCTGTTGGAGATGGGGCATGACATTTGCAATTTTTGTTTCATTATGAATTCAGATGTAAGGGATTGTTGGAATGAATTGTCGCCCATATGTAACCCTGTAAGTAAAATTGTGCGTCGCTCACTAATAAAATTTTATTGTAAAATTATTTGCCACGCGTAGCATAGCTCAATGTATTTGAATTTCCCGATTTTCAAACACACCGTTATGTTTGTGAAATTGCCATCAAATAACATAAACGACTGTTAGGTTGGTTTCAACAATTCCCATTAATTTTCCCCCTCTCCATTTATGTTGGCCAGTTTATTATCTGGACATGGACCTCAAAAGGTCATTATTTATGAAGTTTAAATACAGTTCCAATAGCCTATCCATCACTTCCCATGTCAATAATGTCCGGTGTATAAGCACCAGTGTAAAAGTTTTTGGTATCAATCATTTTAACAAAATTATAAACAAGTTTTCTGTAACGGTTTATTCAATTTAATCCCTTACTATTTGAAACAAATGCTTGCTTGTAGGCTACCTATACTTGTGTAGTCTATGCTCCCAAGTGGAGTTTAATCCTGAGTTTGGCTTTGCCAAACTTTATGTTGCTTGTTCTAGTCATAATGGCTCTCATTGACGGTCTGGGAATTATTGTTAATGCTTTGGCACTCTATGTCTTATTTCGTTGTTATGCACATGGTAATTCATAATGGAATGAGGACTAAGTATGATGAATCCACAATAAACGAAAATTAGAGCTTCTGGGTAGGTATACTCAGTTTCGATGAAGTACATATTATGTTAGAGGAGGTTGGGAGGAAAAAATATAAATGACAATTATCAGTTATTACAGATATATTTAATGATTAGTACTTGGCTGCCTGTGTGGGATCGTAATAATAGTAAAATGTTCCTACTTACTCGTTAAATAAGATAATCTCTTCTTGTGTGGGCCTTCGGCAATCGGCCCTTGTCGAGCATAGACCGCAAAGACCTTACGTTGTACAAGGATAAACGGTTTCACTTGAAAATACTGGAGGGTATATTAATAATGAATTCCCTTGAAATAATAATTTTATTAGGTTAAGAGAAGTAATAAAATGTAGAGACAAATGCGTTCGAAATAACATTTTCAATTTCATAGAAAATATAAAAGATAAAAGACGATTCAATTGAAGGTCAACCGATAGCTGTACTAGTTTCATAATATACGGGTGTCGTAGAGCCACAACATGGCCACATATGGCCGCCCGCCCTCGCTCGGTGAAACCGCTGACTATTCTATTTAGCGCGCCCCAGGGCAAAAATATGTTTTTCTTCGAGTGAAACATCAGTCATTTTATTTGAAATATTATCCTTTTCAAAGAAACCGTTTCATTCATAGATCATCATTGGCAAAATATGAGTTCTATATGCTGCCTAAACTGTAAAAAGCAGCAAAGCTGGCAGGAAAATCTTCCTTGTACTTAATAAAGATTTTAAAAAGTATATCACCCCGTCCGGAACATAGAAAAGCAACTTAGCTACGGGCACAATACGGCAGTGTTGATGGATTTTATGCAATTTTCAGTATCTATCACATCCAGCGCTGCAAAGGCTCGAACCCGTTGGGATTATATTCGATCTTTTCGCAATACGGGCAAAAAATGTACCTACTGCGATCATCTTATACGGGCCTGTCTTATTGTTAGTAAGATTATTTAAAAAAATCCGTTCCTTGTCAAAAGATGGTGGTTGTTTTGAAAAAAAAAAAAAGTTTTATTTGAACGTTTTTAATAAACCAACTTGCACTCGAGCCGCCCATTTGGACATGACTCGCCTACTTCAACCCACACTTTTCAAAAGTGTAGCAATAGGTTGTAGAATTACCTAATGAGCGCAAGAGCTAGATATATACCTACTCACGGGTAAATAAAAACACTGTGCACTTGAATTATGTATAAATTTGTAACAAATTAAAATATGAATATCAATTCAAATTGAATCGTAATAAGACCGATGTTTTAAAGTGACGATATTTCGGAAACGTGCGCTGAATAAATTTTTGTTCATAGAAACCATTTTCAATTTCACGGCTCAATCTTTGTATGCTCGGGGTGAATATGTAAAAGGGCATTCGTTGATGTCAACAAAGTGTAATGGTTTCGTGCTGGTGCTCGCTTGATCTACGAGTTAGAATCGGGCCCGATTTCAAATTGAAAATAATACTGCGCCTAGTCGATATTGCTCAATCTAGTTTTTAAACAACACCACCTGGATCTGTGTGCTCTGTTTTGATTGGATTCGTGTTTTCTTTGTCACAGTGGCTATGTTTGATTTACAGAACGAAAATTTTATAGTACCAACTGTAAATATATTTTCGCAATACTTATTTTTTCCCAATGGTGTCCAATTGCGACTTTTTTTATTTTTTCAGTCTTTAATGTCCCACTGCTGGGCAAAAGCAAATTGCGACTTTAGGTAGGAATAATTTTAAATACCAGAGATACCTACTTTACAATAAATACAGGAGCTTGCAACGCAAAAACTATTATTACGGTGGTTGTTAGATCGGCAAAAAGCCCGACTTCACGTGGTCCTGACCTAGCATTCAATTTTCCACTCGAGTGTTTTACTTTGTTGAGGCTCTGTAGAGTATTTTCATCGATCACTGTCGTGTTATGCTACGACATTTTAATTGAATACTAATACTTATTGCTTGTTGTTTAAATAACCATTTCAAATGTTCCGTTAATGTAACATGTAATTTTTCTCACCCAAATAAACCTCTAAATTAAAGAACAATTCATGCTACGTTTAGCTCAGCCCAAACTGCTGTATCTAGAAAGCTGAAATTTAAGAGGAGAGGTTCCAAATATGAATAAACCGTCCACTTAAAAGGAAATTTTAAGAACTCCACCCATTAGCTAGCCTTGATTACAAAAGTAGGTAAGTATTCTGATAATATCCCAATAAATAAAAGAAAATTACAATAAAAACAAATTAGAACTAGTATTTACAATTGAAACAATTGAGCTAACTGCAGACTGTTGCAAACAATCTACAGGTAGCTCAACTGATCCATATCAATACCAGTGGGAAGCGTAAAGCTAAATCAATTAATTTTAATTCACCCACACTTTCCAAAACATTAGACAAAAACGACCATCGATTTTTCAATTAAGTACCTAATTATCTACTGTTTCTAAAAGGACTCTTCTTCCCGGATTGTATGCAACAATATTATCATCTGCAACATGAAAATAAAATATCGCCAGCAGGATGTTAGAGAAATTGAAATAACGGTTTGTTCACAGCATAGGCGTGCGACTCCTGACAAATTATTTAAGAACGTGTGTAAGGGGACGCGGGGTATTATACGCATGATGGATGGCGCTGATAGCGACAAACGTTGGCTGCCTACTTTTTAGGGTTCCGTACGCGAAACGTGCAAACGAAACCCAAATACTAAGCCTCCGCTGTCTGTTTGTCTGTCCGTCTGTCATAGGGCTCTATCTTATGAACCGTAAGAGTTAGACAGTTGCCAACAAATTAGTTGCGCGAAAATTTTTCACAGAGAGTATATTTCTCTGTATAAAACAACAAATACTAAAAATAAAATAAATATTAAAATTCTCTTCCATGCAAATAACACGATTTTTTGCTATTTTTGCTCTAAGTTTGTCGAGGCTGTATCTCTTAAACCGTAGTAGGTAGACACATAAACTTTCTTTAAGTAAGTAACAGTTCAACTTTAATACCAACTTATACTAAAAATAAAATAAAGTGGAAAATTTAAGGGGGTCTTCAAACAGTTGGTGTTTTTAAAGTTTCGTTTGAGAAATAGGTTTGAACGACGATGGGACGAAACCCTCCGTGTGCGAGTATACTCGCACTTGGCCGGTTCATAAACTTGTAAGACTTCAATTGGTGCCTTTTGTGTTGAATTCTGAAAACGACAATAGAAAAAAAATAACACGTTCTTATCCTACTACTATTATAATGGCGAAAGTTTGCGAAGATGTGAAAAGGTAATACCTACGTATAAAAATTATTCTGTTTTTGATTTTATAGTTTTGTAGTTAAGGAGATGAAGAAGAAAACCTCACATTCCCACTTTTCTTCTTTTGGTCTATATGTGCAAAAAATGTTAGTTGAAGCGAATAAGTAAAACCTTATCATACACCTCTTTTCTTATAAAAACTCATATAATGAATTCCACTTCGCAAAAATTTTGGCGTTCCCTAGCTGGGTGCATCTTGATTACGTTACTTTTAGATCTATGGACAGCATGTCTCGCAATAAAGAATCTCTAATTTTATTTGTCACGAACTACTCAACGGATCGGGATGAAGTTTTGCAAGCATGAAGTTCTAAATCTAAAATTACAAAATCCAGGATAAAATAATAAATTGCTTTACCCAAATTGTGCTAACTTTAGCTATAATTAGGACTTAAGCTGTAAGCTATACATATTTGCTATGAATTAATAAATGAATGAATGAATAATAACATAATAAACTTTTTACTGTAAAAAAATGGTCGCGAATCCGTGAGCAAAATTAAATATTTTTGCACCCTGAAAACATAACCATAATTTTTCAAAAAATAATCCTACGAAAATAAATTTTCATGTTTGATATTTCCAAAGTAAACTCTTTACGTTATGGCGTCGTTGGTACGCTTCCATTACTACTTGGGGATATCTATCCATCATATTTCTATCGGACCCTGGTGTGACAGCCGCGTAAAGGTTGTTATGGATATTAGGCGGAATTAACAACAGTTTGTGATACCTACTTTTGACGCGGAATAATGTGGGATATCACTCAATGCTGACATGGACAAAGCATTTGATATGGACACTCAGGTGAGTTGTTTACTGTGTTTATGAGTAAAGGTGCTAATAATGTTAGGAATATTAATGTTAATTCGAAGGTAACTTTTTGTAGACCGGTTTCCAAAGTCATCAGTGATGATTATAATTTGATTAGGTTTATCGTACAGATGAATTGCCAGAGGTATATATTTTGCCTTGTTATTTGTTTACAGAATTACACGTGGGCAAACTACAGGTAGGATTGGCAGTCGATCCGAGAAACTTGCGCCTCTCGAGGGAAATCAACACAACAATTACATCGCGAAAGCTGCTTCCAATAGCAGCAAACTGAACTTTTTAAAACCACCCAAGTAAGAAACAAGATGTTGAATTCTTGTATCGTAAATTCTCTATTAATATCCTTATAATAAACTGTAGGCGACTACTTATCTCAATACAATGGAAATTACGTATTTACGAGACTGCTCAGCTCTGCAAATCGGTTAGTGATAATACTATGAATATTCAGGGACTTTGCCTGTCCCTGCGGATGAAACCCTTTCGAGCATAAGAGAGGAAACTCGGATGGTGAGTTTCAAAACAATATGATATTATCGCACAGCTCTAATAAGATTTACCTAAATATTAATGCGCATCGCGGCGTCCGTTATTCAAGGTGTTATCTAAATACAGACGGAATAACGTCGGCTTTGTTTACAAAGTGTTCCAGAATGAGCAAACGTTGCGAGCAGCGGCGTGTGACTATTTATTATATCCTTCAAAAGTATTTTGAAAGGCACCTGTGTTCGGTTTCATGATAACAAAAGAACAACCCCAACATTATAGAACAATCATGTCCTCCAACCTTTTTCCCTATAAAAGAACGAAATGATTAATTATTTTTTCGACCTCTTCAAAACACCGTCTTATTCTTAAAGACTTCCGTTATTTTCCGACTCGATGACGGCAAGACGGTGGTTTTCGGCTATAAATTAATATTAAATTACGGATTAGTTCGAAGGCAAATTGTTTTTCATTGCTTTTGTTTTGTAGAGTTTTACACGTTTTCGGCATTAATGACTGGTACCGCTTTTGATACAAAAGACAAGACTGCCAGCAATTTTACATGAAATTAATTAATTAGGTAATTCAGGGTGGTGTTATTCTAAAACCTAATTTGACAATTACATTTGAATATACGTTTTTGACACATGATTTCCTACATTATCTTACAGATAACAATAGCCAGACTTGATTGTTTGTTACTTGGTATAGCGGCTTGAAGGAATGAACTAACGTGTGAATTCAATCCCGGCGAGCACGCGCCGCAGGACCGGCAGCGCTTTGAACAGAGCCACTAAAAGCGAATCGCCGTAAACAAGTATTAACGCCAAACCTGCATCGACCACTGCACTCTCCTTTATGGTGAATGATAAAAGCGTCCCGTTCTGAGAGCTAACGCATGTTTTTATGCTTTTGATATCATTAAAGATTTGATTGGCGATGATGAAGTATCAGGAAATTTTTGACACAGCACGTTAAAAGTAAGGGCAAAATTCTTAACTTTTTAGCTATATCATATTTCAGCTATACCTAAGTACCTATTTATTTATTTACGCGTGTTTGCAGCTATTACCACCAATGCAAAGATTGAAAACGTTAGATAGGCCCTTTCCGTAGTGAGACCGCGCCGTGTTGTTGCCAAGCGAAACGAGATAGCTCGCTCATTTGGAATCAGTGTATTGAGTGTTTTTGTCAGTTAGGTGTATTGGCAAAAAACACTTTTTTTATTTACTCATAGTGTGCGAGGGTCTTCATTTTGTTAACGAACGCATTCAAAGACAATGCCACAGTTTTCAGTGTCAGGGCGTAGTAGGTATCTAACGATTTAAACCTTTGACCGACTCTTTGACCATCACACTCCGTGAAGCAACATGCTAAACATGCTCCTACACGACCGACCCGCGTTTAAACTCATAAATCAGTTTCTACTGGAGTTCCAACATGTATACCTGTTTTAAACAGCCTACCTTCTATTTATTTGTCTCTTAGATTGTACCTTAGTTTTAATTACTGTGTACCCTAGATGATAATAATCATTGTTCTGTAAACTGTAAGCTTCTAATAAGTTTTAATAAATAAATGTCAAAATTACAAAGTTTCTATATGTTTTATGTTTGTAACCAGATGCATTCCGAATGAAATATGTAAATGATCTAGAAAATGTACGATTTGATCACACGAAACCGGTTATGTTTTGATTACAGTACATTATGGTCAAAATTTTGACTCACGCGGAAAAACGTTTCAGATTGGGACATGCATGTTGTCAATAAGGACTAGAAGATTATGATGACCATAAAGGTCAGACCACATAAATGTCTCTGAACTTTTCAACAACAACGTGTAAGATAATTTTTCTCACAACTCAGAGAGGCTACAGGAAATAAAAATGTGATGTCCTCCTCATAGCTATATCGGTCGACCCATCGATGCTCGTAAAGAGGAATTAGCAGAAATGTCCGCACACCCATGCACCCTTTATGGTTTAGCGATAACGGAATCTGTGGTTTGTTGACTTTTAAACCTAGACGTACCACCATAGCGTATATCGTTTTGGACTGTGGCGTTTGAGTACTAGATTCTTACTTATGGATTGAAATTGTTCACAATTATACCTAAGCTCGACATCTTTGTCGGCTGCGGTATTATGTTTCGGACAGTTTATTACGCGGGCAATAAAATGCCTGACGACAGGTTCCCATGAAACATCTTCGCGGCTTTAACTCTAAGAAAGTTGCAATGTAACTCTTTGTACTTACTACCTTTACTAACTCGATTTTAATCCTATTTAACTTAAACAGTTGCTTAGCAGTTTGAGGTGCCTGAATAATGTCACCAGTAGAATTATAACGGTCTAACCAATTGCTTAATACAATATATTAACACCATAAGAGGGGTTAGGAATAGGGTTTTATTAGTGCAGTTATTAAGTACAATTTCAAACTGTGATTTATAGGACGTTAAAATGAATATAGTAGCGTAGTAAGTCAGGTAAGATATAATACCCGTTAATGCAGGTCGGCCGGTTGGCCGGTTCGACCGTGCAAATAGGCCTTGGCCGTGTTTTACTTTGATGTATCGTTGGGGAGTTGCTTTTTTCTAACAAGACGGACGCTCGGGGCTTGACCGTCGGTTTCAGAATGTTAAATACCTTCCTTGTTCCTTAGCTATTATTTGGTTGATCAGTTATCTATACTTATAATAAAACTGTAACAGGTCCAATTCTGTACATTGAAGATATTTTGAAAATTTTTTTTGGAGGACACTCTACTATCGATACTGAAGCCAAAACTGTAATTTTTTTCATTCATGTCTGTCTGTCTGTCTGTCTGTCTGTCTGTCTGTCTGTCTGTCTGTCTGTCTGTCTGGTACACGGTACTTTTTATCCCGGATTTCAGTCAGGTTCCCCTGGGAGAGGGGATGAAAGTGAAATTTCTTCAACGCGCATGACGCCGAAAGTGCTGAATGAGTGGGAATGAAACCCAGCACGATTTGATTTCATACTACAAGGAAGGACATGGGATACATTTCATCCCGGAATTCAGTAATGTTCCCCTGGGAGAGAGGATGAAAGTAAAATTCTTTAACCGCGCATCACGACGGAACAACTGAATGAATTCGAATGGAACTCGGCATAATTTGAGTTCATACTACGAGGAAATATACATTTTATCCCAGAATTTAGTAAGGTTCCCCTGGGAGAAGGGATGCAAGTAAAATTCCTTCACCGCGCATCACGCCGATACTACTGAATGAGTTGGACTGAATTGGTACGATTTGAGTTCAAGGAAGGACATGGGTTACATTTTATCCTGGAATTCAGTAAGGTTCCCCTGGGAGAGAGGAAAAAGTAGAATTCTTAAACCGCGCAACCCGACGGGTCTACGCGTCGTCCGATATCATGCATTCTTTTTGTTAGAAACAGTGTTGCAAAATCGAATTTGACTAAATCAGTAGAAAGTCGAGTAGAAAATCAGTAGACTGATGAAATAATCTGTAGATTGGAGAAAAAAAATTGTAGATAAAGGGTAGGTAAGTTCCTATCTAATTTTTCCAAGACGCACCCATTAGTTAGGTTCCTACCTACTAAGGTGGTGCGTCTTGGAAAAATAAGTTAGGTTCCTACCTTACATGACATTATGGTGGTTTAGCTGGTCCGGTTATCTGTACTACCGATGTTTGGTTGGAGTAAGTGGTCCAATTAAACTAACTGGACCACAGAAAAATATTTTTTACTGTGGTACACAGCCAACTGTACCTACCTACTAACGAAAAAAATATTACGGTGGTCCAGTCAAATGGATCAGGAGCCCAATTCTGCAATACAATTGCTTCAGTATGACAGTGCAATCGTCGCAGAATCATCACGTAGAATCCTTAGATTAATAAAACTCCAGATAGTGCGTGCGAGATAAATTAATAGTTTCAAACTTGACGCGCGTCTCTCCATCTGCATTCATCATAATTTCTTTCATCTATGGGATTGAAGATGACAACATGCTATCCCCCGTAGAACCTACACGATTTTTTGCACGGCGGCGTTTCATAATATGAGAGACTATGGTTAAATGTGAACTTAATTAGTCGGCCGGTATGGCAATCGCGAACGAAGTCGCCGGTACAGCTAGTAAATAATATTGATAAAAAATCAGGTCAACTGTAATTATTATTATTATAAGGCATTTCATTCAGGCTTACTCTTGGAAAAAGGCCTACACCCACTCACTCCATATTTTTACAGTAGTATCTTAATAATTAATCATTCCGTTGATTTCATTTTACTATAAAAAAACTGTTTTTGTTTTCTTACAAATTTAGATTTTCCAGGGTGTGGTATTCTTCCTACTATTCTTCGTGAGAGATTGGTGGGAGACCGCGCGAAGGATTTTGGGGTGGCCTTTGCTGAGCAGTGGGACGAAAAGGCAAAAAAGTATTCAAATCAGTAGCTGTTTTTTTCTCGAGTTCTTGAGACTTGTATTGTTGGTTGAGCGCGTAGGTACTACCACGTGTCTGTGGTAATATGTGTTTTAATCACTAAAAGTATCGCTCAGAAACTGCTTGCTGTGCCCAATATATTCAGTTATGCACTGTTGGTGATGTTGGTGCTGCCAACGTATTTGTCTATGAGTATCCTTCAAGTTTCTGTTTAACAAGGCACGACGTCTTCCCAGTCCGTCCTGACGCAACTTACAAGCGCGTAACGTTAAAAACTTTGAAGTCGTGGAGTGCTCAGTTCCTACTCTGAAATGTTTGTACACCTTTTAAAATTGAAACTCATGGACGCGCCCTGAAATTCAAGTAGCCTACGAAAACAGCAGTGTGTGGATGACGCCAAAGGCTTTTCACACTCGCCGACGCATAGCGTACCTACACGCCTACCTATCACTGTTTCAAATGCGATTTTTAGGTTACTGTAACATTTCCCTCTAAATTGAAAAATAGGACATGAAAATCTATGGACAAAACTTCGTGAAGATTTGCGAGATGCGCGAATAGGCACCTAAAAATACTGTAAAAACCTATCTCCCTACCTGTCTTTGTTATGATTAGTTGAACAAGCAAACTCAAACGTTTCATTAGGTATAGATAAACCAACAACAGGTAACTTGAACCTCGTTATTCTATCGAAACCGATTTATTGCTTTAAAGTTGAAGCAGCACGAATCGCATTCATTCTGAGTGAAAGCTTAAGTTTCAGTGAGGCAGTTACGTTCCCCTTCCGGGCGATCAACGTAAATTATTCCCCCAGAAGAAATCTCCAAGGGCTGAATGACGGATAAAGGACGGGCCATTTTATTGCCGACACCAGCCTGTGTTTGTAACCGCTTTAAAAATCGACCCTCGAATGTTAATTGAGGGATAATATTATTCAATGCCCAACCTTAATTCAATAAAACATCTCCAAAAATGTCGAATCTGTCAATTAACGTTTTAATTTCATTATCACATCGACCGATTAATATTTAATAACGGCTATCTCAACGTTAAAATATCCTCAGTTCTAAATGTTTTATGAGAGTAATTTTCCGCGGCTGAAAGGCGCTGTAACTGATAATTAAAACCCAGTTACTGCAGCTGTTCCTAACGTTATTTCTGAATTTTAATAATACTATTGCAGCCATGGGAGATAAATGTACTGTTAAAGTATTTTAGTCGTAGATTATGTTCATGACTCGGTAACCGGTTAAGGATATAGAATTTGCTCAAAATAAATGTTTTGCTTTGCGCTCCGGAGTGTGAATGTATGCAAATTATGAGTGAGTAAGGAAGAGAGACGCGTGGATTGTTTCGGAGCGCGTTCGTAGCCGGCTGGGGGCGCTCGCGAGGCAGCCAGCGTCGCCGGCTGCTACTTCCTGAGCGTCAAGTCGCCCCGACTCCTCGTCTTTTTAATTTAACACATAAAATCATTCAAGCACATTCATAAACAAAATTAAGTGTGGCGGTAGACCGTGAGGTGAGCTGTAACACAGATTTAATCTTCCGGGATGTACTTAATCCGCTTACTGAAAGGGATCTCAAAACTCGTTTCCCTGACATAATCGACACGAATTTTTCACGTATATTTCTTTCAGTCGCAAATCCAATTTAATTAAGGCGAGGAACTCGCGGTTAAAATCCCATTTAAGCCGTTTTTATTACCGCCCGTCGGGCAAAGACGATTCGCCACCACGCTCGAAGAATTTGAGCGCTCACGAGGATTTTCCTGGCTTTTATCTTAGCAGTCCTCAGTAGATTGTAAACGATTTCAATGCAAATTATTTGTTTAAAAGTCGTCAAACTTAATCAGTTCAATCGACAGCTCAGCTCAACCTTATAACTCCAAGGGTAAATGTTTTCTTGTTAAAAATGCTAAAGCAGGAATTTAACCTTCTCCATCGAACACAAAGTAATGCAATTTCAATGTAACAAACGTTCGCTCACCTCAGGCCGGCCCCTGGGAGGGGATCTCTCGGATGTTTACCCCCAATTCGAAAAGATCTGGCTAATCCGGTCCTCCCGGGGGACGCGCTGCTCTAATATGTTATCCTTTCCCAGCCCTTTGCTTGTGATACTCATAAGGTCTTCATTCTGTTGATTAGACTGTGTTAATTTGTATGCTTATGTAGGCTCACTCCGTTCTAGAATCCAAGTTATTTTATGAATACAAAGATATTTGTAAAAGAAAACGTAGAAAAAACTCTAAACTTCACCAACGCATATTTTTTTTTGTATATATATTTATTTTAAAGAACTGAGCATCCGTCCATCCATCCATCCATTGGCCTCTTAACATCTACGAAAGATGATGTAGGTGGCATCAGCTTGGTTGAGAAGCAGTCGCACACTTTCTAAAGAACTTTTTAAAGAACTGAATCATGACTTCAATTAATAACACTAGTTTAACCCGTTGGGGTTTGACCCGATTGTTACATTCCTCGGGTTTCAATTAAAAAGAAGTGTCCCTATCTTCGTACGTAGGCACGAGTAAGTAAAATTCTCCTCCTAAGATCTTAAGGTATGAAGGTACTCAATCATTATTATATATACATTGCTCTAAGCACCTACATGTTATTCTGACGCCCACGCGCATTGCAACAGATTTCATTAAATTCGAGAAGTGAAGCGGATGAAAGATGAATGAAAGGTTTCAAAACCAAAAATGGTTTCGCACTTCTGTAATTGGCCCCGATGATACCAGTGTCATAAAATAATTTCCTCCAACATTTTTTTCGTTTTGTTATTCCTTTGCTTACAAAAAAAATATTTATGATTATAAAACGGATTCTTTTTAACATTATTCTTTCGCTTGTATACTATTATATAAGCTTTATGTTAGTTTATCAGTTTGATACACTTATTTTAAGAAAACCCATGAAATATTAAGCAGCAAAACATACCTTGCCGAAATTCACTTTGAAAATATTCAAAGTAAGCTTTTGCATCGTAAAAGCCCTCTCGTATTCCAAAGAAAAATACGATTTAATTATCTGTGCATGTTAAATCTTTTGTAGTAAACGGAGCAATCGTAAGATTTTGAACAGGGGCCAACGGCGGCGGGCGGTAATGATCCGAAAGTGCATGCATAATTTACCCACAAACAGCTTGTTTTGTAATGTTATTAGTCGGTAATCTCGTCGGAAAAGCAAACAACATTAATTTCGCGCCGCTTAAATATTGAAACAATCTACTATCAGTGCTAGGAGCTTTATTTAAAGCCAGTATTCAAATTAGTTTGCTGGATATTGCGGTTGGAAGTCTTTATACCTGCCTACCTACTGTCAAATTAGCATAAAAATAAAACCAGACAAATGCGAGTTGACTCGCACACGGAGGGTTCCGTATTATCGAGCAAAACTATTACGCGAAAGATATCCTCAAAAACTGATTTTTTGATGGATCAAAAGAAAAAACAAAAAGTCAACACTGACCGCGCCCAACGTTGCTTAACTTCGGTGATCGGCACTCAACGTGGCATGTACGTTAGCCTTATTGAATTTATTTTATTTTTATAAAATGTTGTTACAACGCATGGCGGCAATAGATTACTATTGCCGTTATGCGTTATAACAACAACACATTCTGTCAAAATTTAACGGAAGGACACATAGCGGAGGCTTATTAGAAACAGGGTCTCGTTTTCACTCTTCGGGTACGGAACCCTAAAAATAACAAATATCACAGGTTATTTTAAGTTTTTTGGGTCACAGTAGATGCGTAGCTACAGAGGCTATGAGTAAAGAGTAACAATAGTTATACTTACCTATTTGCACTCACTTCGTTATAAGTTTAATGTGTTTGTCTGTGCATCTGTCTGTGGTATCGTAGCTCCCAAACGGATGAACTGATTTTCGTTTAGTTTTTTTTGGGGCAGAGATAATTTTATCACTAAGAACACTTCTTATATTAGGCATGTTTTACGAAAATCAGTCGGGAGGTTTTTAAATTTTTTAATTTTGTTCATGTATTCAATCAGTATCCTAAGCATGACGATCGATGTAGCGCGGCGGGTGAAGGTCCGCCTGCGATGCAGGAGGTTGCGGTTTCGTATCCCGCCCTGAGACAAATGTTTGTACGATCTGAAATGAAATGAAATGACTCTGCTTAGCTTTTGGCTAAATGATGCTGTGTGGGTTGTCCAGCATTATTTAGTAAATTATCCCAAGTGACACTTTTGCTTTAAATGGTCAAGAGACAATCTACACTACCTACTTCTATTGCAGGTTCTACGAGCGGACGATGCGATTTTCGTCGCACGACGAGATTAAACACACATACATTTATTTACCTGATTGGTCAAGTGTCATCGCGCGATGCGTTAGCCAATTACTTAGACCTTTTAGGCCAATTAGGACGAAGCCTATGACTACGAACACTATGTCAGAGTGTAGTAGCAAACAAATAGCGCCCATCGCCAAAAATTCAATAAAGTTTTTCTATTGTCGTGCTGTGAGACTGAAACACAAATTTTACTGAATTCGTCACACTTGGCTCTTCCATCACTCAGTACAATAATAAAATACAGCGAATTTGAATATAATTTGAAACAGTTTTGCATATCACATTAAATACTAGAATGGCTAGACTGTTGAAGCGATGAGCGAGAAATAACTTCCACAGCCAGTCTGACTTTGCAATGATAATTTAATCACGATGTAAGTGAGAAGACAACTCTTATTAAGGCTTGGAGTGTAATAAAACGCTTGATTGTGTAACATAAAGACTGTATTTTATAACGCTTTTAATCTCAAATTGAGAAAATTTTATGGGTAAGGTAAAATTATTCCAATTGTTCTGGATGAGCTTTATAGCTGAGGGAATAAGTAATAGGTATCCAGAAGTGCCAAAGATATAGGTACATATGATCAAAGATTCACTTTCAGCATCTTGCTAGATGTCTATTTGGCTAAGCATGAATGAATACCTGAGTGATATCCGGTACACGTATTGCTCCAGTTTCTATTGTGTACCTATTTGAGAACGGTGCTATAAAGGGAATGATTAACCTTAGCCAACCCGTAATCACGTGTGCCTAAACATATGCACTGCGCGGCGCTTGACACGGCCATGGAGTCTACACACCAAATTCGGCGGCGGGCCACCGCCGCCACCGCCATAAAGTTGACAAAACACTGTCGGATATTACAGTATTCATACTCTGAAATGTCACACCAACCCGCGGGGCTATGACGCTGACTTTGGTGTGTTGTAAAGTTTTTTTTTCTAATTCACACCACACAAAAAGCTTTGTCGCTGAGCGATCACATCGCCTAATTTATACATATTTACGGTATTTTACATACCATTAAAGTTACTAAACACAATGAGTGCCGATGATGCACGTGCCCATGTTGGGCAGGTTTTGAGCAGCTGCGGCACGCCCTTGCATAGCTAATATGTGGCAGTGAAAGCGTTAACTGACTTTTCGTAAAATGCTTTCCTTGTAATTCAACTTTCGTGATTTAAAAACTAGCTCCAACTCGTCTTCAACTCGGAATTAGTTTCGTAGACAATATTCAAGCTCATATCTTTACTTAAAAGTTTAAATACTAACCGCTAGCGCAGCTGTCATTGTCACCTGAACAAATTACGATACTCACCTCTTATTTTCTGTGGCCAGAAAGTTATAACAAAGAGGCGCGAAACACTCACGCGTTTTGGACGCAGTGACAAGGAGCCGGAAGTAAGCGGGGGTCGGTGCGTCGGGGCAGGGACCGATCACGCCACCCTCTTTGCATGTGTGTATGCGCATAAACGCAGTATTTTGTTAGAAAGTAAGGTGACCGGTATTGCCAACTGACTGGTATTACCCGACATGACCCTCTCTTCTCGATATCCACTGAAACTAAGTGGAGACGAGATGTGTGAATAATGACGTTCTATTGGTTGTTTTAAACCATCTATCAACGTTTTGGCCGGCACCCCATAGATTCACAATGCTAACCCTGAAACCGTCTGTATCAAAAGAAAAGCATTTGGTAAGTTATGCTTACCATTTCAACTAGTGTCATTATAGCGCTCGGACAGAAAGCCTGACCAAGTGCTTGTACTAAAACTGCAAAAATCACTCGTCCAAACAGAAGAACAATGATGGAATTTCTTATTTTCACTAAGTTTTAATGTATTTTTTACCTTTGTATTGTGGTATTAGCCATATCTTTAAGAAATCAGCATTACCTATAAATTGTTTTTTGGTGTACACATGTTCCAATATTTATTTTGTTTTAAATTGATGAATGGAGCGGCTACTGCTTTTTTTATGTGTGACGTGTAAAATTAAATAGTAGTACTAATAATAATGTGTTCAGAACGTTTAAAAGTATTTTATAAGATCCTTTTTAACTTGAAATAACGTTTCTTTTTGTCCCGGAAACAACTCGTGCGAAGCCGCGGGCAGCAACTAGTTCTTTTTAATTTAAAGTGCAAGCCTGAAATTTGTAGTATAAGTTTATTTCAATGACCCTTTATTAAAGGTAAAATTGAGACCAATTTATAGTTTTATCAATAAATGATTCTGAATGAATTGATTTAATAATCCTTATAAAAAATAAACAATGTATATTATTTTTAGATAAGTACCAAAATGGCAGAAGCCTTTATTCACAAAGAAAATTATAATATAATTAGTATTTACAATTGAAACAATTGAGCTAACTGCAGACTGTTGCAAACAATCTACAGGTAACTCAACTGATCCATATCAATACCAGTCGGAAGCGTCCCCAAGACGCTGGCTGCATTGCCCCGCTGTATGGCAATGCTGACGCGATGTGCCAGATACTGACCAGCTCTCGGGTCACGCGTCGCTTCGACCAGACGCTCAGATAATTTTTTGAAAACCCGAAGAGCCTCGGTACCCCACGGACCTAGGGTCTCGACTCCAAGAGGAGCAAATGTGTAGACTCTGTCGAGACCTGCATATTTGCGCCTCTTGAGATCTTCGGCCAAATCTGCCGCCGCGCCTGCCCTCACGGATGTCCTCGGAAGATGGGAAGGCGCAAGTGTGTCGACGCATGTAGCGTCCCACACAATGGGCCTCCCCAACTCCCATGGGACTAGTGTCATACCGTCGGGCCTTTTACCATCGTCACGTAACAGACCATTCGGTAAGTACATTTGATAAGTACCTACTTAGAAAATAAATTCGACTCCACTAATCTCTTGTTCCGTATGCACAAAACTTGTCAGGCTCTGCGCAAACTGTCTGCGTCAGAACAAGTCGTAGACAATTTTGAGTGTCATTTTTGTAAGGTTCTAGGTATCTACGGGGGAGGCCGCGGAATATTTGCTAGAAGTTTTAAACACATTTCTCCTCTCGTCTGGCCTCCTCTTTGGTGGGGTCCGGGCCTAACTCAAGCTTAGAGGCGCGATGGACCTGTGTAAAATGTCGTGCATTATTATTTATTAATTTCTATTTTGAGTGTGCAATAAATCATTTTCCATCCATCTATCTATTTATTTATCTAGACGCTCTAAAAAAAATACGTGTACCCCTTTCGTTTGTAATATGTATAAAATATCTATCTATGTAGTGTATTGTATTAAGTATATCAGTTATCTAGTACCCATAACACAAGCTCTGCTTAGCTTGGGGCTAGATAACGCTGTGTGAATTGTCCATCATTATTATTATTATACATTCATTTCTTCTTCAATCTCGTTTATAAAATACATTTTTTACTATGGAAAATAAAATTTACAAAACTATTTAACAGTAAAAACATATAACAAAATTATTATTATTATTATGTGTCACGTGCCAGAGTGGTCACATACACTGTACCTGTGGAAGTGTCAACAGTGGACATAGAGACGAGGATTGCATTCGGTGGCACGCATCGCATCTGTCGCCAGCACGAGCTTAGCACACACGCTCTGTTTTACCATTACCGATAAGCTTACCGCTGACTGTAGAGTGGATCTAACTGCATCCCTTGACGAATAACAATCGCTTAGGTACCTACATAAATGCTCAAAGGGATATTATTCTTGTTAGGTAGTTATGGTAGGGTAGGGTGGTGCAGGGTATAATTTTTGCCGTCGTCTATTGTCTATGTGATTTTTCATTTGCAATAAAGTTTTTGCTTTTGGATATTTTCTGTAAATATAAATTTTTAGAAAAAATTGTTTACATGATTTTACGTTCGTAAGATTCAGATTTAAATAGGTATCATAACTCCTACATTAATTTCCGCACTAATTCGTGAAAAGTAATTTCATAATCAAGGTAACATATCTCCGTAATAAATATAAGCTACCTAACAGTAATTTGCTCCGCGAGTGTGCGGAGAGTGCATTAGCTACAAGACAATTGAATTAAAACAACGATATCCACGGACTTGGCATTGTACCAATTAACCATCTACTATTACCACTATTGAGTTACTGCGATGCAATTTAAGCTCTTAGCTGAAAATGACTTCATTGATATAATACTCGGATACGAGAGCACTGCTCTTGCATTCCTGACTCGCTGAACTCGCCTAAATACTGGGGTCAGTGGTCATTATTTGAACTTCAACTCAGCTTTTAATTGCAGGTTCCAGTTTAAATTAGTTGTGGACTGTATTATTGAGGATGGTTTTTGCATGTAAATGTAGGTGCTTCTTGTAACAAGAACAAAATTAAAAATTTTAAAAACCTCCGAAAAATTTTCATGAGTCGTGGCTAAAATCACTCGGGATAAAATTATCTATGACATAAAAAAAAAGAAAATGGGTTCATCCGTTTGGGAGCTACGATACCACAGATACACAGACAGACACGTTCAACTTATAACTAACGTTAAACTATGAAAAGAGAGGGGCTCTGTTTACGTCGGGGATTTAAAATACATAGTAGGTACTTCAAATTACCGGACTCACCAAATAATAAATAAATCATTTATTTTTCTCTGCACACTAGACTAGATTGGCAAAGGCTGGCAAACATTTGCATGTTTTCGGTTAGGTGGAAGCTACTAAGCATGCAGGTGTTGTATACGACAGCTCGTCGTGGGCCGGAGGGTCGCGTGCAAGTGATGAATAGCACATCACTTTTGCTAACGAGACAAGGTGTCCCAAGCCTGCTTGCGAACGTTGACTACCTACCTAACGATTGTTAACACCGCGTTACCTCGCACGTCGGAACGATCACGTTTCTGTCAGCTGTACACACACAGCAAACATTTTTTTACCAAACGTGATGGTTTGGTTTGGGGTTCGGAATGTTTTCGTCCGATGGAGATTTTTCAACGCGGTTCAGTAGGCGCCGCCGTGTCGTACAACTGCACCGATGACAATAAATATCGGGCGCGACGAGCCGTGAAATCGAATAGGCTCCGTCTGTGAGCGCTTTACAATCAGCAGCCGCTGTCGTACGCCTGTACCCGCACCCGGCATAACTCGTACCATGCATAAGGACTTATTTAAACCATTTTACTCCAAGATATTTCTATTTTATGAGAGTACGTATTTCTTCTCTTAGATTTGAGTTTGGCAGTGTTAGCTAAGAACGATTCGAGACGAATATCTGAATAGGAGTAGGTACTGAAATATTCAGCTGCGGCTAAGAACGTGTGATTCTCATTCTCGAAACGTATTTTAAACATTGCACGGTACAGGTATATCGGAGTAATTTGCGGTTGAGACGGGGCCCCCGCGTACTCCGCCGGTCCCTTGACGCGTGTTCGATTGGAGTACAAGTAATTCCGAGAAGGAAATTGAAATCTTAAAGCAATGTCCCACGGTCTTATTTTACTGTCTGAATAAAATGAAAAACAAATACAGACAAGAATCTCTTTGCATAGAAACAGCGGGATAAATGTTTGTTGGAACCGTTCCGTTAATGTTTCATATGCGAGTAATGGATAAAGTTTGCACCAGCGCGCTTCTAATTCGGGTCCATACTGATGGATGCTAATATAAACATTTGCGTTCCTGGTCAGCCTCGTTTTAGTTGTGCCTATTTTATCTTAAAGCAGAAATACTAAATGTGAATAAATCTCAGTTATTTTCGTATACTATTGCCATGAAGCTCATAGCAATTAGGCACTGGGGCGCTTTTACGAAGCTTGTGAATGCAAATTTTCAACCAATGCCAGGTAATTAGTGTCAACCTCACTATTGTAATAATATGATTAAAACTTTAATAATTATTAGTGCAGCCAGAGTGCGTGCGACTGTCTTTTGTCTTAGGTCATGAGCGTAGTCTCTTCAATGGAAAAACAAAAGACGATCGTGCTAGCTTTGCAGACACTTGACTTTTTTTTAACCGACTTCGAAAAAAGGTAGCGGTTCTATGTTCGGCTGTCCTCTCTCTGTCTTCTCGCTTTGTGTGTACTTTTTATATGCGTTTTTAGTATATCAGCAGCAACCGCAACTATTAACTTGAAATTGAAAGTAATAATACATTTCGTGCGGCTGTACAGAATTAAAGGAAAAATGAAAATGAAATTTTTCAGTACATATTGTGATGTCGAAATTTAAAAAGATACCTTCACGGTCAAAGTGTTAACAAATGAACGGTATCAATTTAGACATTTTCAAACAGTTTTTAAAATTTCTGTCTGTATGTTTCATACTTTTTGAAAAAAGTCGAAAAATCACCCATTCATCTCCGAAGATTGCAGAGCGATCAATCTGAAATGTCGGTTCTTACCTACTAATTTTAGGTATCCATTAAATAGCGAAGTCTCTACCCGGTACCTTTAGAACGTATGTACATAATTGACAAACGTTGGAAACCTTGCACGCGAGTTACACTCGCACTTGACGGATCTGATTTTTATGTTTTTTAAAGCGAGAAAATCATCAATGTTTAATATCATCAATAGATTTTTCATCTTCGAATAACCTAAAAAAACAGCTGTCTCAATGAGGAAGATAAGATTACTAAGATTTTATATGAAGTTGCGAGTATGCAATAACAGAATATTCCATGGTGTGGGGCTCAGGGGTTTAATTTTCCTGTTCCGCGAGATAGTCGCCGGCGCTCATTACCGCGACAATGCCTCGCGCCTCCACCCGCGCATTGCCATCGCTCCCTGGGACATCCCGTCATATCGAAAGCGAAACAATAGTTCTAGCCATTGTACGAATAAATGAGCACTGCGGAATTATAACTTCGAAGCAGCTTCAGTTGAATTCATTTGCAGTTCATTAGGCTTTGCTGCTTTATTGGCCTGGGAGAAGGCTAGTTCCTATGGTGTATCACAATAGTATTAAAAGGATTGACCTTTTTGCATTCCGACATTTTTTTCTAAAGGCGCTACCTCGACCCAAATCCGCGCCACCACCTATTTTAACTTATTATTCTGTTAAACGAAGGAATTTTCAAAAATTTTATGCCCAATTCATTACGGATGTAAGCGGGCTAACTAAGAACCTTATTTGTGTTGGAAGAACACCAACGTTTCATCCCTTAACGAGGGACATCTTCAGGGTGAGTGCGTTTCTAGACGCGCGCTAGATGAAACGTTGGTGTTCTTCCAACACAAATAAGGTTCGTAGTTAACCCGCTTACATCCGTAATGAATTCGTCAAACTACGATAGTTTTTATAGTAAACTTTATTGGCCAGTTTGTGAATCCTATCATAAGCTTTTTTTAATGCCACTACGTTAAGCAGAAATGCAAAGTTGCTCATCACCAGCTCAGCAACATCGCATCTCTGCCTACACTATACAAACTAAAACATTTAAAGAGGCATTAGAAAAAAGGTTTTCATAGGATTCACAAACTAGCCAATAAATTTTTGTAAATTCCTTCGTTTAATATAATGATTAGATAAAATCGGTGGTGGCGCTGATTTGGGTCGGGGTAGCGCCTTATGGCCAGGTAGTCCTGCAGCAGTAGGCGTAAGGGAAAATGCGCGCCTGCCAAGCCGCCGCGCTCGTGTTTTTTGTGATTAAGAAAATCATTTTATCAAGTTAAACTCTGCGAATTTGTTTAGAAATATTAAGTGTCCTTAGTTGAGTACAAAAAAAAGTGTGATATCAGTAGTTCGCTAGTCATAGAATTGAAAAAAACGTTAGAAAAAGGGGTAACTTTGGGATTATTTTCGATAGAGTGAAATTCATTAGATCTTGTCACTGAATGCGACTTTGACTAGACTAGATTAGGTAAAATATATCGTTTTTTCAGAATTTTAAACACTATTTTCTAAGTCTCAGATGGTTTTAAAAATCACAAAAATGCGGCCTCTGCTGGCCTACCAAGCCTTAAGCTACTCTGAAGCTCCAAGAACTCAGAAGAAAAAGGTTACATAAATTGCATATTTCCATTTCCTAGTGCTCAACCCCGAAACAGTTATTAGTCGGCAGGTCTTCGGGAGCTCGATGCGGATCATAATGGAATCCATTATGTAGAGTCGTGCACAATAATAACTAGTTTCTGGGTAGGACATTAGTCTCATGAATGAATCATCACGATCGTCCCGGGGCCGCCGCGGTCGTATTCGATTAGCGCGAATAATTCCGAAAGGGAAATTGAAAAGCTAAAGCGATGCCCTCAGGACTTGCTCTTTCTGTTATTTGCGGCTAGGTGCCGAGCTTGTTGCCGGTGGAATACGTAACTAGCTTCTACTCCAGCGATACACTAGAAAATGTTGATGTTTGTACTCATTGCAAATAATTTATTTAAATAATTTGTTTATATTTAGATTTTTCATATTTTATATAAAAACTTAATGTATTTTTGAGCTACCTGTAGATTGTTTGCAACAGTGCAGTTACCTCAATTGTTTCATTTGTAAATACTAGTGTTCTAATTTATTTTAGTGTAATTTTCTTTTTTTTTCGTACATGCATTGAGTATCCATTTTCAGGTTCAGTTGTTAATCTGGTCATACGCAATAGGAAAACAATTTGGAATACTTTTTAAATTGAAGTTTTACGCCCTTATTCATGAACCTCCCTTAACTTTATGTAGTGCTCTAATAAAATAGTGGCCATAAATTGACACCTTATATCTCAAATTCTGTCATAATTTAGACATTATGGTGGAGAATAGAAACATATTATAGAGTATCCTCCCATCCTCTAAAAGGTACTTAAGTGAGCGGCCCGAATTTTATTTATTACAATTATTTATTCATAATTTCGTAGGTCACTTTTACGTTTGTCATATTGATAGGTGATACTACATTATTGGATAATTAATTAGTAAAATAATTTGACGACAGTTTCATCATGATAAAATTATAATTTTACTAGAAATCCTAGAAAAACATTCACCATCTCCCAAAAGTCCAAACTTTCATTCGCTACGCGTTCTCTAATTAACTGAACAGGTACAAAGTCACATCGGAATATTGCGGCGCTAATTAGGGGTATTGTTCGGCACATTATTAGGATTGTCTTCGAGTTCAGTTGTAAACAGTAAGTAGTCGTCGGTCGGTCCGTTCGGTAATCCGCCCTTAATTAGCAGTTGGTTCGGCGCCGAGCGTGGGGCGGGGACACACGGCCAGGTAGGCCAGCGAACATCTTCACACTCGTAGGTCCGTATCATGAAACCTAGCTCAGTCATAGCTCTTTGCTTAAGTGACGTTTATGCCTTAGAAAAGCGTTACTTATCACATATAGATGACTAAGCAAGATTTCGCATTATTGGGAGCAAATGCATATTTCTTGAGGGCAGGACACCACATAATACTAGCCATTCCCCCATTCCCCTTCTTACTTATAAATAAATAAATAATGCCGGATAATCCACACAGCACCATCTAACCCCTAGTTTTATAAAACCCTTATTTAATTGCTAAGAGTTGATTGTTTTCTTCAAGTTGACATAAAAAACAGTGATAGCAGAAAAAACACTGTTAAGCAACTGTCTGAATGTCTGTTGGTGGATTTTTATAGGTAACTGAGTAGGTTTCTTGTTTATTTAGAGAGTTATCAAATGACGCGTGAATTTAATTCAAATTGAAGAAATTCAAACGCGAAATCTTCGAGGGTTAGGTTTGAGAATAGGGGTAGTAAAAAATTAAACTATGGTAGGTGAATTAGGCTTTAACCATAACCATATCCTGAGTTTGGGCGCTATGACAAAGCTTTCAACTTATGCGCTTTCCAGAGTTCCATTGTATTTTAGCTACATTATGTATGTGTTCATTCCAAATAAATAAACATTTAAACAAAACAAAATATTATTCTCTGGCCAAAACCACCATGTCCCGTCTGATTCCCGAATCTCTGTGTTTGTTAACCATTTTGCCCGTTGCCTTTTGTGTCGGACCATAATGCGACCGCGGACGTGTGCCGCATACAGTGTGTTCTACGCTGTTGACGGCCACAGTCGGTGTGTAGTGCGAATGCCGAAAATACTTAGTTTGGTATAAACGCTGCAGTTATAATATCTGAATCATATCAGTCTTTTTAGACGTGCATCCCGGCTAGGGACGCATTTGTAAATAAATTGTGAAATAGATTGAGAAATTGTAGTTAAATAGACGTGGAATGAAGATAGCTTCAATTATGTTTACTAACAAACCACAAGGTTTAACAATTATTCAATTCGATTAATCTTAAAAACTAACCCACCTTTTACTAAAGTTTTACAAAGCTTAAAAAAATATAGAAAATTTTCTATAAGATAATGTCCGTTACAAAGACACAAACAAACTCCAATTTGTTGTTTTGGATTTGCAGGAGAGATATCATTGAGTAAATTGCTTAAATTCGGTATTACGATAACTAGCTACCTAGAGGTTATCTACTTCGCGACGCTAAGCCTACCGTAATTAGTGGTCAGAAGACTATTGGACTTGAAACGGCAAAGCCAATGCAATTACCCGAGATAAGGGATTTTCTCTGCAATTACGCGGCCGACCCTAATTAAACTTTTAATGCTATTGCTTGATATGAGTATTGATAAAACGGCAAAGAATATTTGAGCGCAAGCTTAGGTCTCGCTTAGAGGGAGCCTCGCCCTTTTTGTTCTTTACAATTTCGTAGCAATAATTACGGCATGCCTACCTTCGTAATAGAATATAGAGTAGGTACGAGTTTGTTTAAACGGAATATTATAATTGAAAGATCGATAGACACATAAATCATAAAATATTAAACTTTTCAATTTACTAAACGGAAATCACCAACAAATATAAATTAGTTTTTATCCTCCATTATTTATTATATATTCGACGACCTCCGTGGCGCAGCGGGCGAAGGTCCGCCTGCGACGCAGGAGGTTGCGGGTTCGATTCCCGCCTCGGAACAAATTTTTGTACGATCTGCAGAAATTTGTTCCGTTGGTCTGGTTGTTTTCTATGTATAATAAAAAAAAAGATCTATCTATGTAGTGTATTGTATTAAGTAAATCAGTTATCTAGCACCCATAACACAAGCTCTGCTTAGCTTGGGGCTAGATAAGGCTGTGTGAATAGTAAAAAAAAAAATATGGTTTGAAATTTGTTTTATGTAAAAATAATAACATATGCTTGTATTCTATTTTAATTATAAAGTTAAAGATATTTGCATGTCATCATCGCGTTAGTAAAATTTTAATATTGTAACAATAAAGCTTGGGCGCTAGCCATGAAAAAACTAGAAATAAGTAACCTTAAGTAATCTCATTGTAAGTAAACTGTTTAAGTTTTTTAAAGAGAATAAATTCTTTAAACCGAAATGGAATCCTAAGCTTCAAACAAACCCGGACAAATCATTTTACAATATAAGTATTGAAAAGTTAAAGAAACAATCTGAACAAAAAAATATGAAAAATGATGAATATCTATCACAGGGGAATTTGAGAAAACTTTTCAAAGAAACGGTGATATTGGAAACCAAAGTTGGAATAACATTTCCAGACACAATATAATCCGAAATAAAGTCATCTTCGACATGAAAGAAACACGTCGAAATTCTTAGGGGAAAATATTACTTCGCAATCGGGAAATTCTTCGCTGAAACAACTCGCGGGGAGGTAACGTTCATTTCGACAAAAGACGAGCAATATTCCGTGCACAAAGGAAAGCACCCAATATATTCAATGCAGTGACACAAGAAATGGCGACACAAAGTGGTAACAAAGCTTATATTGAAAGTTACATCGTCGTGAAATGCTGGGGTATGATCTAGGCAAGGCTGTGCTTACATCAATGAGAATATGTGTCAGTGCGTCATACGAGGTTTGGTTTGATGTAAAGGTACTTACTTATGATTCCTTGTTATTGTCTGGTTATTAAAGTTGACGAAAACTGGATATTTCGAAATCTTTTTGATTCAGTCTGAAATTATATATAAAGTTGGTCAAGAGCTGTTAGACTTGAATTGAATTTTTATTTACGCCTGATTACCTATAAGGTGTAGTTGAGGCCTGCATTTTGTAAGTACATTTTAATATTATCGGTTTCACTATTTTACACAAGAGTGTCTATTTATAAGCAACTAGCGACCCGCCCCGGCTTCGCACGGGTGCAAATGTTGATACTAAATATACTTACTACAGAATCGGCCCCCCGGCATGCATACGTCATCCATACGTCCATTACATAACTGTCATTTTCGTTTTGTTAATCCAAGTCTGATTCTTTTTTGTTATACCACGTTTTATAGTGACTGACGTTTTATGTCAAATCACACGGGAACGCTGTCGAATGGGATAAACAGTATCCTATGTCCGTCTCCTGGCTCTAAGCTACCTACCCACCAATTTTCAGCCATATCGGTACAGCCGTTCTTGAGTTATAAATAGTGTAACTAACACGACTTTCTTTTATATATATAGATTGTACGTCTTCTGTACGGCTTATTCCAATAATCCCCTGCCATGATCCCCTGCGAAGGGGATTTCTGGACTTTTTGTCCAATAATCCCCTGCCGGTTCAAAGAGAAGAGGCGCAGGGGATTTGTGGACAAAAGTTCCAGAAATCCCCTGATCCACTTATTTACACCGTAAGTAGTTGTTCGTTCTTGAAATAATCAAATGCAAACAACTGAGTAACCTAACCTTATAAGTAGAACATATCAAAATGTTAACATTACAACAAAAACTACGAAAATTGGTACTAATGAAAAGGTTAACTTAATCGAAATGTTGAAGACCAGTGATGATGAGGTCAAAAATTACTGACATCAGACAAAACAGATGACAGATGTCATTTTGACGGCTATCATCAAAATATTTGATCATGCTTTTTATATTTTTAGACGAAGTTCGATCAGCTTGGCATACTGCTTGCACCAATGCTGCTCCCCCAAAATCACTTATGTTCCAACGGCGGCAATGGAACGGACCTCTGTGCGAGTTGACACGGGATTGTTTGACAAAACGTGCTCCAGCTCTGTGGATAATGCCCGCCTCCTGACTGTTTCTCAATGGGAGTCAGGACATTGGTTGCAACCATTTTCTTCATATAACACCGGTACTTTATTAGATGTCGTAACTTTCCGTATCGCAAGATGTCTTCGGTTGGGTGCAAGGTGTTGCGCGCCTCATCAATGCCAGTGCGGTACTGCTGTCGAACAGCTTGGTCATCTCGGATTATCGTGTACTAGGGCCGCTCCGGTCGGATATCTCGCCACTCCAGCTTTAATGACATCATCCGGCGGGCCTTTGTCACCGCTAACGTACCTGCTATTCTCGAACCGAATGGTCTATTACGTGACGGAGGTAAGAGGCCCGACGGTATGACACTAGTCCCATGGGAGTTGGGGAGGCCCATTGTGTGGGCCGCTACATGCGTCGACACATTTGCGCCTTTCCATCTTCCGAGATATACGTATTTTGTGATATTTATTTATTTATTTATTTATTTATTTATTATTAAAAAGTACACCTATCCTTACAGGCACACCTAATGCGATAGGGTACATAATTATTCTCAATCTTAATAGGTAGAGTCATGCATGTCATACAATATTTAGTCATTTTTATAGTAACTTATTACAATTCCAAGAATAACATAAAACGATACAAAACGATACAAATTAATTAAAAATAATAATAATAATAACAATAATAGTAATTAATTAATTAAATTAAATTCGAAATTAATAATTCAAATACACCAAAATAAAATAAGAACCTAACTATTAATTCAATTATAAATAAGTCACACAACATTAAAAACATAAAATAAACAATAAAGCCTTTGTCAACTCGTTCAGGGAGCAGTGAAACAAGTCCAACTTCTCTGCAAGCAAATTGAGTGTGCGGATGCAGCGCGTCATGGGAGCTTTGTTAAGAAGATTGGTTCTTCCTCGAGGCAGAGCAAATAGGGTGGGACGCCTCCTCCGTTGCACGAATTCCTCCGGAACATTCAGCTTCATCCCTTCCAAAATGTCCGGATTATATATTATGATCCCCCGAAGAACCTTTACCACATAAGTAGCAAGCGCGGCGTCCCTCCTTACCTCCAGCTTGTTGTATCCAACCATGCCTATAACAAACAGTGTCGGATACATGAGTGGGTAGAAAGGGTATACGCCGTAGAGCTTTAGGTATAGGTATCTCGTAAACTTGTTTTGAATGCGCTCTACCATAACGCTATATTTGGCCTCGTGTGGAGCCCATATCACGGCGTTGAACTCTAGATGGCTTCGAACCAAAGCATCATATAGAGCTCTTATTGCTCTCAAATTAGTGAAGTTGTTTGTTTGCCGAAGAACAAACCCAAGAGTCTTGAACGCCTTTTTGCAAACGTTGGTAATGTGTACTCGTAAGTTCAGCTCTACATCTAGGCGAATCCCTAGGTCCCTTACCGAGTTTACTCTCTCCAACTTGGAACCGTTCAGTTGGTAGTTGTAGTGGAGTGGCGCATTTGCTCTACTGAACGTGATTACTGAGCATTTATTGTTGTTAAACTGCAGTTTGTTCCTATGAGTCCACTCCTCCACTCTGTCCACATCGCGCTGCAGGCGTTCGCAGTCTCCTTGGTCTTTGATCGGCAACAGCAGTTTAAGATCATCCGCGAAGAGTAAGCATTTTGCGTCCTTGACCACCGCCGGAAGGTCGTTAATCATTATGATAAACTGGAGCGGGCCTAGATTACTACCCTGACTCACACCGGTTTTTGTAGCGTAAGGCTCGGACTTGCACCCCGCATAGTCGACATATTGCTGCCTGTCCCTCATGTAACTTTTAAAGAACTGCAGCAATTTGGTCGTGCAGCCGATCGTCGCCAACTTCTGAAGCAGTATGTCATTGTCGACCAAGTCGAATGCTTTTCGGAAGTCGAAGTAGGCGGCGTCGACTTGCACCCCTGCGTCGACGTGCGGAAGCATGTAGGTCAAGGAGTCCAGGAGGTTGCTGGCGGTACTTCGTGCTGGACGGAACCGGATATGGATCAATTGAGCTACCTGTAGATTGTTTGCAACAGTCTGCAGTTCGCTGAATTGTCATTTCAAGTGTGAATACTAGTTCTAATTTATTTCGATTATCTGATTGTAATATTTTCTTTGAATAAATATTTTCCAGTATGACAAGCTTCCGAGATATGGGCTACTCGTCCTAGACTTCTCATTTTGAAAGCTGTTAAAATTGAAACAGCCATATCTCCGAAAAAATTCGTCCTAGAGTCTCCGTTCTTAAGGTTTTGTTTTAAAGTGCGTAAGTATTAGTAGTTGGTTAGCACATTCCGGTACTGACGGAAGGATGCGGGTTCAAGTCCCGCCGTAGTCGTAAATATTTGCGATGTTATTTAATTTCTCCGTTCTTAGTTCAAATCATAGCTATTGAAATGGTCTACATTTCCGATGACAGCTGTCAAACTTCAAACGGCCACATCTCTTAAACTACTTTTACTAGACTTTGGAGCCTACCTTTCATCTGAGTCACTAACTAAAAGTCTAGCACTAGTCTAGAATAATATCCATTTCATTTTTGAAATAACCTGTCATTTTTAAATTTTAACTAACTGTAACTTCCATTTTCTGACATCAGCTGTCACTTTTTACATAAAATATTATTTTGTTAATTTTTGTCATTTCTGACATCAGCTGTCATTTTTGACATCAGCTGTCATTTTTGGCATCAGCTGTCATTTTGTACATCAGCTGTCATATTTGGAATTCACTGTCATTTTTTAAAACTGTATGGAACAGTATGAAATTTAATCTATTTTCGATAATTCTAAGGTACTTAGGAAGAATTGGGCGAACTGCGCATGGATTCCTGACGAACCGCTTATTGGACGAAACGCTTGTTGGACGTTTATCCATGCAGGAAATATATGTATACCTACAGGAGAAAAATTTCTACAACCGCACATACTAATGGGACTACAAGAAATAGTTCTCCCTCGTGTTCCCATTAATGGGACAAAATAATGGGACCACGAAAAAACAGCACAAAAAACTACTCGAAATCAGCTGAAACCCTATTGTGAGTCGGAAATTCCTGAATGCAATGTTAATATTTTGGTATGTTCTACTTATAAGGTTAGGTTACTTAGTTGTTTGCATTTGATTATTTCAAGAACGAACAACTACTTACGGTGTAAATAAGTGGATCAGGGGATTTCTGGAACTTTTGTCCACAAATCCCCTGCGCCTCTTCTCTTTGAACCGGCAGGGGATTATTGGACAAAAAGTCCAGAAATCCCCTTCGCAGGGGATCATGGCAGGGGATTATTGGAATAAGCCCTTCTGTACAGCTTTTACAAATTTGTAGCATTTTTACTAAAACTTCTACGAAATATTGTAGCATTTCAACGAAAATTTGTAGAGCTTCTACGAAAAATTGTAGCACGCCTACGAAAAGTCGTAGAGCATCTACGGAAAAATGTAGCGCATCTACAAAAACGTAGTGCCTCTACGTAGTCTCTCTCTTCACATTAGTTTTTTTGGAATTATCGTCGAACCTTGAATAATAATTATAAATTTTGAATAATACACACAAAATATTACATCCATTTTCGTAATAATATGCCTTGACAGACTGCTCTTTTGCATAGGCTTTTCACGTGCCAACCAATTAACGATCAGCGAATCGATACATTTCAATGAATTAACATGCTAATTAATTAACAAGCGACATGCATCTGTTCAATTTTGTTAGAGGCCGATTTTATTAGTACTTTATTGTCACAAAGGTACACAACATATACAAAAAACTTTTTTGTAAAAGCTGTTTTCTGTAAAATAATCAGAATGAAGTACGTTTGATATCAAAATATTGTAAAGTGTCGTACTTGACCGCTTCATGAATAACAAAATAAAGTAGTATAGTATTGAGAAAAATATTTATTAAGACATTGAATAATTAAACACAAAATATTACATGCATTCTCGTAATAATATGCCTTGACCGACAGCTCTTTTGCATAGGCTTTTTCACGTGCCAACCAATTAACGATCACCGAATCGATACATTTCAGTTAATTAACATGCTAATGAAGTAACAAGCGACATGAAAAAATTACTGTTCAACTTTGTTACAGGCCGATTTTATTTGTACTTTAATGTCACAGATGTAATTTTACAAAAAAAACTTTTTTTGTAAAAGCTGTTTTCTGTAAAATAATCAGATTAAGTGCATGTGATATCAAAGTATTGTAAAGTGTCGGACTTGAATGTTTCATGAATAATAAAATAAGGTAGTATTTGTTCGGATTTCGAAATTAAACTCACACAAACTTTTAAAAACTTTTGAAATATTTCTTCAACCACGCGCATGCGTGTGATTTACGCGCCTCCCATCGAAACGTTACGACCGCCTCCACACTGAATCAACCTGCAAATTGAACCTTAACTCTTTATGAATAAGAACACTACCCCGTGATTCAAAATATCATGATAATTCTCAGATTCTCGTCATCTTCAGCGCAAATCCGTCATAATGTCATCGTCAGAAGAATTAGAATATCACGACAAGAGGCCCAAAATTTTCAGAGCTGTATAAATTTTTGGTTGCAAGGTGAAATGTATCTATTTCTGAGTGTCATAGAGTTAACAATCGTTTGACTAGTATTGGTAAGTTTCAACCTCAGCTTTGAGTTGAGCTTTCAGTCGGCTCCGAGCCTTGGGGGTGAGTGCTCGTGCCTTTGCGCCGGGCTTGACTCGCAACGGCAACTTACTTCGTCGATTTCAATAAAGTATTTAGTGAGTTAAATTTTAAACAAAAACTAGAGTAACTACTATTTTATAAAGCATAATTTTATTGACAAAACGCTTAATTTCTTTGCTAACGAAATATAAGGATATATTGCAAATATGCAAGAATAAGTATCAAATGATTTAATGTTACAAACTATAAAATATAAAACTTTAATATGTTCTTTGATTACATAACCGAGCTTGTTTTTTTTTTATAAATAATAAAATAGTATATAAAAGTAGTCTCTCCTACTTAAAAAATAAATTAAACAAAAAACGTAGCAGTCATTAAGAATAATAAATTTAACATAACTGTTTCTTGACTTCCTCGAAAGTTAAACAAATAGCCGTGAATGTAAATCGTTGTTAGCACCACACCGGGCCGACGGCAGCAGGCCGATCTCCAATATTTCCAACATTACCTCAATTTGGCTAAATTCAGCAATACTTTTTCAGAGTATGTATCAATATTAAGTTATCCGTCGGAAGCAAACTTGTTCGGTCCGATAGAAAATTCTATTCTATCATAACAAATCTGTGCTAAGCCATTATTTTAGGATTTAATATATTAATATTAAATCCTAAAATAATGGCTTTAGTGATATTTTTTTTTACCTTGTCCTTTTTTTGGAAGTGGGACAATATGGAGTGAAATAAATAGATTCACTCGGACAGTGGTGGCTTATTAATAATAATATTTTATGGTAACTAATGTTGTCTACTTTGTTTCATAGAAATCCATTATTTTCGTTAAAATTTAATATTTCTGGAACAATTTATTTTTAAATAATTTTATTTAAAGAAGTGCATCGGTTGTTGGAAACATTCGGGTGAGTCCGATCTCCCTAGGAGTCGGCATATTTGCCTCTTTGCCGACATTCCCCAGTTAATTAAAGCCCATTTGTACTCTTGCCTTGCAAATATTAGGTCCTTACATATGAAATTGGCGTTTTATATGGGAGGAACAAAAAGTCGAATATTTTTTAATATAATATATTTAATTAATCAAAGTATGAACCATTATTTTCTATGCACTTTTGCCATCTTATAGGTAGTTCATTGATCCCTTTACTAAAAAAACCAGTCGGACGGGAATCAATAAAATCTTTGAAGGCGATTTGGACTGCCCCATCGGAGTTGAATTTTTTCCCTTGCAAGAAGTTATCCAAATTTCGAAAAAAATAGTAATCTGTTGGAGCAAGGTCCGGGGAGTACGGAGGATGTCTTAGACTTTCCAATTGAAGCTCTTCTAATTTAGTAGCCGTCTGTTGCGCAGTGTGTGGTCTAGCGTTGTCGTGAAGCAGCAGTGGCGTGGAGCGATTGACCAGCCTAGGTTGTTTAGCCGCTAGCTTTTCCATCATGGTTTGCAATTGCTGACAATAATTGACAATAATTGCTGGATCCGCTTCCACAATAGCCTTCAACTCTTCATTATCAACTTGAGTCTCAGGCCGTCCACGGGGCTTGTTCTGCAAGTCGAAATTTCCAGAACGAAAACGTTGGAACCAAAAACGAACTGTGTTTTCTTTTGCAACACGACCGCCATACACATCATTCACCCTTCGAGTTGTTTCCGCAGCACTAGTGCCACGGCGGAACTCGTACTCGTAAATAATGCGATATTTTAAGTTTTCCATTTTGTAAAATGAGTGACGCAAACAGAAAAAAACAGAAGAAAAAAAACAAATGAATGACGATCATCGAAGCACAAATACACGAGTCTATAGCTGTACAAATTTGAATTTGGAATTCCTTACCAAAGAGGAGAAATTTGTGATTAAAGTGGCCAGTACGAAAAACGCCAATTTCATATGTAAGGACCTAATATAATTTATGGAATGGCAGAACATTTGAGCGTTTACTCAATGCAAAGATTTTTAACTACATAATAATTTTGTAACTGATTTATAGTTAAAGAAATAAAATGAACACAAATCTGTTGAGCTAAATAAATGAGAGGATAATTTAACTTTCAGAAATACCTTTGCCTTAGGTTAAGTCTCAAACATTGTCTGAAACATACAGTGAAGTTAGATTTTTGTCGTTTTATTTACATTTTAATAAAATGTCACAGAAATCTTTGAAATAACCGGAGTCGAAAAGAAGGTATTTAAGAAAAAAGTAGGCCGTCATCTCAAGGTCCGGGTATTGACAAACCCGGAGCTCAGCACCTCCTTATCAATTCCAAACAAGCCCGCCTCGAACTGAAGCTCCGCCTACAAGAAGGTAAATAAGCCCATGTTATGTAAGCATTATTTTACAAAAGTAGGTACACACTTTACCTTACATATTGTACCCACAAATTGACAATCATACCTTTATGTTTATTTCAAACAAACCAAGAAACGTCTTGCCCGTATTTTCGAAATAATACGTAATGTTTGCATCAAAGCTGACACATTGTATTGAACACAGGCTCAATAGAATGCGAGATTTTTAAGACAAAAGACAGTCTCAGCAAATGGGTACATAACAAATGGCTTCATCCAAAACTGTGTTCCTCGTTGATACAAAAACCAAATTCTTAACCATGAAGGTTAAAATTACATGTTTATTCTAATCTTTACTAGTTTCTATTATCATAGTCATAACGTATTTATTTTAGACCGTATTGTCCCACTTCTGAACAAAGCCAGAGCAAGAGAAAACTGAGGTTTGTCTCTTCTTCTTTTAGATATGACTATTCATTCGTCGTATTTTTACATTTTTAGTAATCTCTCAAACATTCAATAAAGGCTGAACAGCATTTAAAACAGAGACGCTTAAACTATTCTTAATTTCCTCGCTGTAAAATAACAATACAAACGAAATGGACACATCGAGCTCGAACAAACAACAGAACAAATACAAACTGAGGCTTTATTGCTGAAATACAGTTCTTGGGTAACAGGACAATGTTAACAAACAAAATCAACAGAGCGGGTGAAACTTTCTCAGCTAAGAAGTCGAAACTGTGTGTATACAATGTCTAGGAGTGAGCTCTAACAAGCTGGCCATCCGAAGTGATTAAACGGAGCGCGGCTGGAGATAATTCAGCGAGAGCGGTCACTGGCAGAGGAACAGACAGTTTGAAAGTGTTCTGCAGAGGCTTGCACGGCCCGCGCCTCGCAGATTTGTGTTCGCAAAGCGCTCGAACAAAGGGCATGCACCGCTAACGATGGAGACGCACTCACTCGGGCGGGCGCAGCCCGCTGCGAGGAATCATATTGTCTACACCGACCACAAAGGAAGAAAGTAAGTACTTATTATTTTCATCTCGAGGTTGTTCTCTTTGTGAACTATCATAATTATACACGATGTTGTTTGTAAAGTTAAACGGTTTCAGTATCACTGCAAATCAATATTTGGAGTATATTTTGTTTAGGTTACTTTTACGTTACCATAAAGGAGACCATAAAAATCTAAGACTTATTTTGTTAAAAATACTTACTCGTACTAGTATCAAGCTGGCCTGTACGTATTATAATATCTGTGTCTGTACGAATAAAAGTTTTTGGCGTAAACAAGGGCTGATTAAAATTAATGTTGTTTTAGGAATAGACAAAATAAGTTTTGCTAGTCTATTCCTTAAAATAATCCTTCCCATAAAAACTTATTAATGGATGAAGTAGGGCTGAACAAAAACAAGTACTTATCTTAAAAAACGTATCACTTTGGTTGCGGTGAAATGATATTCGGCGGAAGGGAAGGCGAGACCTCTAAACCAAACAAATGGCTCCTATTATTTCTCTCAATTTAGTCTAACAAGCGACTTAGAGTCAAAGGTTCGACGAAGCGGGGAACTCAATGGCCGTGAATTTTGTAATCTTCATTAATTACACCCGAAAGTTAACTTTTGCTCTTTCCAGTCATTTCTGTTCCTGTTCATTAGAGCTCTTCCATGTGTTTTATAATTTACTTGTGTTACTAGCTTCTGGCCGCGGATTCGCATGGGTTTTGCCGGGATAAGAAATAGCTTATCTTCTCATCAGCACACGTCCACTCCTGAACATGCCTCCCCCAAATTATTGCCAAAAACAGGCTGCCATAATCCGCTTGGCAGGTGGATTGATAATCGGAGGATAGAGGTGTTAAAAATAATCAAGAGGAAGTTGCTTCCCTTCCCCTGGTAGGTTCTCTTAGTCTTCCGCTCTTATAATGTCCTCGGGCTGCGTTGGACGGGTATACCCTTACGCCGCGAATTACATGGTTAAAAAATAGCAATATTAATCCAAGTGCAGGACTCCATTTTAGAAACTTTAGCCAGATCCGTTCAATAGTTCTGGCATTTGTCTCTTGCCTAACAAACATTTTCACATACTTTTCATCTTCACAAACTTTCGCATTTTTAATATTAGTAAGTTTTGTTCAATGGTAATAACTACGGTTGGTTGTTACAGGAATGAAAATCCGCACTTTAAATATGCACTTTTCTGCGAAACCTTTTTTTTACAATTTTCTAGAGACCTTTTTTTGAAAAAGATATACAAAGTTTATGATGACAGATCCCACGAAAAAAACACTGGACTTGCACCTAAGCACCTAGTTGCTCCTGACGCATGATCGACTGATAGGTCGAAGTATTTTCATAGGCCTAATCCGAAAAATCTTCATAGCTAAAAAAACCTTAGCAATTTTTCTTTCACCCTTGGCCCTGGCTTACATGGCCTATTGGAAAATACGCCACTGCCTGCCTAATATAGCAAATTCTCGCTAACAATTCGTATTTTGCTTGAGAAACCACCCTGATTTACCAGAACCCAGTTTAAACCAAGTAAAAAACCTAGAGCCCTCCATCCCTCCTCCGTAAAACGGAAATGAATCATGTGTCCAAGAACCTGAAAGAAATTTTCATATAAATTTAGTGTTAAAAGTTTGTTACCACTGTAAGAAAAACCTACTGGATAAACTTCAGTGGAAACATTTAAATTCACTACTGACGCCTTTATGAAGCTCTGTTGTGACTTCACTCGGTCCAATTCGCTATTATGAGACAGCTTCTCGAGAATTTAATTTAGGTTCTTACGCTTGCTTTTAGACATCATCTTGTTAACTTATCTGTCAAACCAATTTCTTAAAATTTTCGTTTCAAAAGCTCGGTGTAGTGAGTTTTCTTTCAGAGTAAAAATTAAAATAATATTCAGTATAAAATTCAAGTAAGAACTTCGTTACATACTTACATACAGTATAATATTTATCAACACTTTTGGGAAAATCATAGCCCAAAACTGCAATGGAACATGGGCGGAAACTAGATTGTGATCCCGATCAACATAACGATCGATGTGGTGCGGCGGGCGAAGGTCCGCCTGCGGCGCAGGAGGTTGCGGGTTCGATTCCCGCCTTGGGACAAATGTTTGTACGATCTATAAAAAAATTTGTTCCGGGTTTTCTGGTCGTTTCTATGTATAATAAAAAAATATCTATGTATGTAATGTATTATACAATCAGTCATCAAGTACCCATAACACAAGCTCTGCTTAGCTTGGGGCTAGATGATGCTGTGTGGTTTGTCCAGCATTATTTATTTTATTTATTTATTTATAACCAAGCAGTCAAATAAGTAGCAAAAAAGTCATAGGCTTGAAAATATTCTGTCCACTGAGTGCCTAGGCAGGTAAAGACAGACAGGCGAGTTACTTGTGAAGTTTCCGTTAGTCACATTTTCACAACAAGGAATTCACATTTCGAGGACTGGAAAGTTGGCGTTATCGCGTTTAAAATAGAACGACAAACACATCTAACTTTGTGATGCAAAATGAAGATACAACTATTTCAGTCTATTCTGGTTTTTGCATTTAAATTTTTATTTTCAGTCAATGGAATCCAGACTAAAAGCTTGTTATCTGCTCGTATTTTAATTTTATTTTTTGGTTTGAGGTTAAGCTTCTATTCTAGTTTTGTACTTCATAGTACATTACTTACAGAGATGTTATATACCTACCTAAACCTAACGATCGATGTGGGGCAGTGGGCAAGAGGTTGCGAGTTCGACTCCCGCCTTGGGACAAATGTTTGTACGATCTGCAAGTATTTTCTCCGGGTGTTCAGGCTATTTTCTATGCATAGTAAAAAATATGTATGTAATGTATTGTAAAACGTTTATCAGTCATTTAGTAATAACACAAGCTCTTAAGCTTAAAGCTTAAGAGCTAAAGCTCTCTAAAGCTTAGGGCTAGATGCTGCGTGGATTGTCCAGCATTACTTATTTATTCATTTATTTATATAAATCGATAGCAACGAAATCGTAAAAACACATCCCTGTAAGAGATATCATAACTTTTGTGCCTATATCCATCCTGATCCATCCGTAAGACAACTTGGAGCTGGACAAAAAACAAATAGAGTCGACCTTTTTAACAAACTGAGAACAGATTTTATGTGAAATAGATTGCGATTTTATTTTAACATATTCAGAGAGGGTCGCGACACGTTCCGCACAGAGTTTCTTACTCCCGTACTTTGTACGAACATTATAAGTCCATACCTACCAACGAGTTAGTGTACAAATTGATTTATTGAAGTTGAGCGTGTTGCCGAGTTGCGCTTGAGTATTCACAGTCCTTTGCTTTAAACAGATAAAGTGGAAATAAAAAGAAACTTCACTAACAGAAATCCTCTTGTCGCGAGATTTACGAGGGACGCACCTCCGACGCAAATAACGTATGTACATGTAAATTTTATGTTTCCACGAATAAACAATTCTATCTACCTACGATACACGAGCTTTTGCCTCCTTGACTTTCCATTTCCATTCTCACAAAAATAGGTTAACGATCAAAAATTTCAAACTACATTAGTGATCAATTTTGAAGTCAAACTATTGATGGCATGATTTTGTTAGAACCGACAATTTGCTTTATGAAATCCGAATGTAGGCATCCGAGTAAATGTGATCATTTTCATGATAATTATATGAAGTCACGCGAACAAACCGCCGTTGCCGTTCATTTAATTCATGCTACAAACAACTTTCTTCTGAGGTTAATGATGATGGTCAAAATTTTAGAGAAAAGATCTTTACTTTACCATCAAAAACTTATAAAATAACTTTTTTTTATTAGACAGGGTGATTGGTAGCTGGGTGCAAAACTTCAAGGAGAAGGTAGAATAGACTATTTAGAACCAGTTGAGCCAAGGTTGTCTTGGACGAAGTCCCACTAATGATTTTTACGAATTATTTTGGCTTGCGGGGAGAAAACGCAAAATCCAACAGTTACTTGGTAATAATGGCTAGTTGAAACTATTAGTGAACTGTTTTTTGGTTTATCTTATTAAAATATTGTGCTAGGATAGCTTGAATGTCTATCGGTTTTTTCCGCCCAGACAACCAAACTAGACAACTGGTTGTCTACGTGGAAATAATTTTCCGCGGTGACAACCAGTTACCAGGACGGAAATTTATATCCACCTACACAACTGTTAGGTAACTTGTGGTCCCGGGTCATTCAAATTTGGGCCTACAAACCAAAACGAGGGAGAAAATTTTAATTCGTAGGCTGACGAATTAAACATCATTTCCGCTTGAAATTACTTATTTTGAAGTTCAAAACGACTGCCGTGATTCCTACCCTACTACCGCCCTACCCGAGCCTGTCCTCCTACTTGGTGAGGTAGCCCCCGCTTTTGAAAATTATTTTTGTAAGCTTTTCATCCAGCTACCAATTACACGGTGTATTATAAAGAAACTAAATAAATTTAGTAAGGCACAATTACTTCCAGGCAACCCTTGCATGGACAGGATCGGTTAGTATAAAACTTAAAAAAAACAAACTGAAAAGAACCTTTATAAAAAGCTTACTTAGGTAGGTAGGTTATAAGTATCTACTTATGGCAGGCTCAGGTAGGTTATGCTTAAAGATAACTCTTATTTTAATCCAGATCTAATAAATCTTTGTCAAGATAGGATAGAAAACATAATAATTCTTCATTACGGATGTAAGCGGGTTAACTACGAACCTTATTTGTGTTGGAAGAACACCAACGTTTCATCCCTTAACGAGGGACATCTTCAGGGTGAGTGCGGTTCTAGACGCGCGCGTTCCGCATCCCTCCGAGCACTTAATAATCCGTAATGAATTCGTCAAACTACGATAGTTTTTATAGTAAAATAATAATTCTTACTTTTAACTATTTTGGATTAAGGGAAGAGTGCTTTGAATCTGTCAGAGCAAGCTTGGTGACGCTGTCTGGACCTATTTGGATACCCAAAGCACGAAATTGTGTACAATTTTGCATTTTACCAAAATTACCATCACATCATCCATATGCATACAAGTCACTACGTCAAGCAGACGACGGTATAAATAGTGAAATCCAGTGTGATGATGACGGTGTTTATTCATTAAATTATCGTCCCTCAAATGCAAGCACAATTAACGCTATTTTGCAGGCATTTCCGATTGTCAGTTAAATTAAATGGAGTCGCGAAATCATATTTCGTTGTGGTTATAAATAATTTAAATAACTACCTTAGCAGTTTTTTTTACAACAACCTGGTATGCCGGTATCACTATATACAGAGTGGTCCATGCATCTGGACCATCCTTAGAATAGTGTTGGTCAAAACTATTGCCCTCTCTCCCTCATGTATTTTTAATGAATTCGGTTGTTTGAATGAAATGTTAGTGTTTGGGCTTTTTAAGTCTGCAAATGTCTTAGAAAAGCTCAAACACTACCTAAATATATACCAAGCTATTTGAGTTCTGGTACTCTATCATCTTGATCTTAGTTCTGATGAAAACGGTACATTCATACATTTAAGATAATATTTGAAAGAAGTTTAATTATAAATTTTTGACATTATTTACAATCCAAGCTAACTAGGGCACAGGGGCAAAGTTATGGTCTAATCTGAATATGTAATAGGTGGTATGAATACTCAAAAGGGAATCACAATCATATCATAATATTTTTTTTTTGTAGTTATTTTAACTAAGAGCGAGGAGTCATTTTCTTTGACCCTAATAGGTTTATATTAAGCATGTTTGTGCTAGATAGTGATCAGTTGAAATGTATATTACAATTATTAATTAGACTAAGACGAATATTGTAAACCTTTCTGTAAATAAATATTATTATTAATAATTTTATTGTGAGATCGTCATCGTCAAGTCAATAAGCAATTGGCGAAGACTAGTCATCCGCAGACGTTTTACTTGAAACTCGAAGTTAGTTTCGCGTACATAAAGTTGCCAGAGCCCAGAGTTCACCCACTCATACACTTTGTAACGACAACTCGCTCGACTCAGTTTTGCTCACTTCAGCTTAACACATCATTTGGATAAGAAGGATTTAATAATATAGTCGGGTTTACGAGTGCAGAAATGACAAGGAATAACCATATTTTCGTTCATGTCCTTATTTCATTCATTCATTTCAAACCTTTTATTCAGACAAAATATTTACATTTTGTTTCTTAGTACTATTGCTTTGTTATGACCTCGAAATTTCGTCTGTTTGCCCTCTTTTGGCAAAGGCCTCCTCCAACTCCTGTCCTTATTTCACGTAGCATTAAATGTAATTTTCTGAATCGATCCAGGAATTTCGATGATAATCAGTTACAAACAACCTGTAAACTTTACCTCTTTGTACATAGTATAGTTAGGTTATGGCCGCTCTCTGTCATTATGGTAGCATAAACATGGACAGAAGCTATGGCCATGTTATGTTATCTTGGGATCCTTCACTCCATATTCTACACGTGGGCACAGAGTAGTGCGAGAGTAAATAATTCAATCGATTGGTAGGCTGCTTTCGGGAGCCTTGGATGAATAGAAACATCCATAGACACCCCAATCAGAAAACACTTGCGTTGAAACCTATAGGTTCGTTGATATGAAATTCAAAATCAATTGATTCTGATCCGTCGGCCGTGTGGTGCCGGCTTAGAATTTGGACCACCCCAACAGCCCCTCAGCGTGGGGATTATGGACATTACCCCCATGAGATAAAACCCAATAAGGCGCTTATCTGGGGGACGTCTGCGTCCAGCCAAACTAGGCTATTGAGGCTTTTGGCTATTGGCTATTGATATAGGCTGTTGAGGTTGAGGTTGAGGAGATTCTGATCAACAAACGAGAAAAACGAGTTACAAACTTCTTTAGTTCTGGTGGTCAACGATACAAAATAAAAATTTGTTATACTTGTACTTGTTAAGTACTGTAGTTTATATTGCTTTTCTTTGGTTTCTTTCTTTTAAGGGGGAAAACTGAAACGCGGAAAATCGTTGAGGGGGAAAACTGGATGAAAAAAAACTGTTTTCCCCCTTGACAAATCCCAATTAAGGGGGAAAACTGTTTTTTTTAAATTCAGTTTTCCCCCTCAATGATTCTAATCTAATGACAATTGACCCCCGAACACTTGCGTATTTTGTCAATTTTCAATGAAACAATGTCAATAACCTGTCTCCGTCGGTAGTCTGGTCAAAAAATGCTTTTTGCATCTGAGTTGCGTCACAGAAAAACTATATTATGTATAAAACGGATTGGGCTTCCGCATAGACAGAGGACTGCAGTGGGCGAGCCATATCGACAAGCTATGTGGAAGGCTGGCTGGTGCGTGTTACGCGCTGAGTCGGATGGCGCGAGTGGTGTCCGCCGATGTGGTCCGAGCTTGCTTCTTTGCAACTGTGCAGTCGCTGCTGCAGTACGGCGCCGAGCTATGGGCGCGCGCAGCCGACTGGGAACGCGCGTTCCGGATGCAGAAAAGGGCCGTACGAGCAATAGTGAAGATCCCGAGCGACCAATCGGCGAGACCACACTTCAAATCCCTTGGCATCCTGACATTGCCATGTCTCGTCATTTACCAGGTGGCCATGTACGTGCGGCAGAACCACGGGACATATGCGACACTAGGCAGCACGCACTCGTACGCCACGCGCAGCCGCGACAAGCTCGCCGCCGTGGAGCGCTCATTGACAAAGTCGTCCAAGCAGTTGACGCATGTCATGGGCCCAGACGTCTACAACCGGCTTCCTAATTGCGTTACAGAAGCCCGCAGTCTGCCTACATTCAAAAACAAACTTAAACGCTGGCTTGTTGAAAAAACCTTCTATAGCTACGACGAGTTCGTAGCATATAAGTGTTAGTAGATACCAATGTAGATAATTCGATTAGAAAGATTTTATTTTATATAACTTTGATTATTTTTTTTTAATTATTTAATAACTCGATTCAATTTATTATTATTTAATTCTATTGAATGTTATGTAATTATTAATTCTTAATTAAGTAAAAAGTACATTTTGAAATCAAATGTATTATAAAATAGGTATACATAGCAAAATATGTATACAATTTTTGACATGTAATTATTATTACCCAATAAAGACTATTATGACTACTATTATGACTATTAAAAGTCTATATCGCCCAGAGTGTCGCTTAATACAATTAGCCCGGAACCCATCGATATATAGTTTGTTGCGTTTGAGTATTCGAGTGTGAACTAGATAGATAGATTATTTCTTTATTGCACCATCAATAAATAAAACAAGTAAAAAGGAACTTAATACTAACTATATCTAGAGTGGCACAGTCGGCGGCCTTATCGCTAACAGCGATCTCTTTCAGGCAACCTTTGGATGGATAGGATCGGCACGTATTGAAGCTGACGGTGGCGTAATTGATGAAGTATAAAACACAAACAAGTAGGTACTTTATAAAACAGAAATGAAATCATTTATTAAAAGAGAGCAAAAAGACACAGAAAATAGGAATATTAAAAAAATATTAAAAAGAAAATTAGGAAGACACGAAGAGAAGAGAATGGTCAAGAGTGGACAGATATTGAACTATTTCTTTAGGTACTAGGACTAGGTAGGTACCTAAAGAAAGATTTCATAGGACCTAACCAAACGTTTTGTATGAAGATGTTTACAATGTGAGTGAGTCTCACGATAAGATCGTAGGTTCGTGATAAGGCTCCTGATCTGCGATTGTCTGCTATCAATCCATACTCTCTACGCGTTAGTTGTTGCTATTCGAGTAAATATTTTGTTACTAATGTTTGCAGTTGTGTAAAGGTTAGCGCTGCATGGTGTTTGCTCCTCTTCAGCTTTTGCAAACTTATTTTATGCAGAAAAAGTAGATTCGATCGTCTAGGTAGGTTCCATAAAACTTGCGAAAGTTTAGATTACCTTACCTTTGTAGTTTTTTCAAGTGAAAACTAAAAAATATATCGGATTGCAGTTCTAGATCTGGAATAAAATATAGGCTACTTTAATTCCGAAATAATGCATGCAGGATCAGTAGTGTACCTAATTTAATGAATTCAAGGTTTAATGGATGTCGAAACGATTGAAACAATCTGCCGATTGAAAGATGTGTGGTGCAGAAGACAAGCCCTTGGGGAGCGTTGTTTTACGGGCGTCGTGTGCCAACAAACTTCGGCAGCTGCTTTATGGTCCTAATTTATAAGTGAGCGGCGTCGACTATTTACGACTCTTTCTGGTACTCAAGCGTCCCGCGAGTGCGTTCAGCGTTTCTCCCCCCGCTTAGCATGCATAGCTATTGAGAGTTATGTTTATTTCACGAAAAATGAACTCCGAGTCATTGAACTCACGAAAATACCCCAGATCTTTGCGCTATCCTACTCGAAAAGTAAATCATTCAGAATAATTCAATTTTTTTCTTTCCGTTCACCGATACCGATGCAAAACGGTCGGACTGGGAAGCTCGTAAATCACTGTTTAAAATCGAGACAGTCTCTAGCCCTCAGACCTCAACTGAAATACAGACCTGCAAGTTCAGAATACAGGAGATCTATTTGAATTTAGGCGGAAAAGCAATGTAATGGGACTGGGAGCATAAATTAGTTTTCAATTACGGTTTGACGTTTTGCTGAGCCGGGCGACACGTCTCTGAGGGAAGGTATTAGCCTCGTGCATGACGTCCTGCACGCAGCCAGCCAGTTATATTTCACCTATGACGTTTTAATAAGAACACGTAGTAGCTTAATCTGTGATAAAGTGATGTGTTTTTGCGAATAAAGCTAGTCTCAAAATACGACAATCTTACCTTCATAGGAAAACTTCTTTTTCATGCGTAGTACATTATTTTTCAACGTAGTACGTTATAGTAAAAGTTGACTGTGAAGTCTCTAACTACAAAAAACTTCTGCTGAATTGTGTTCCAGCCTTTTGGGATATTTCAGCACCACCAGTGTGGGAGAGTCAAAGGAGTGCAATTAATACTGGCAGCTTTGCACCTTCACCACCAAAAAAATATGCACGTATTCGTTAGCGTGCAGTTTTGTACGCAAAATGTTTACCGCTAAGAGCTTCGCTCGCTAGATCAATAAGAAACTTATTAGCAAAAAACTAATTTAAAATTCAAACGCCAATTTCGATGCAAAAGATGCTCAGATGAAACTGTGAAATGCAAGTCTGTGGGACTCTGAGAACTAAATATTAATCGACAGCAGAATGCTGCCAGATCGTTGAATAAATATTCATAGCAATACTACGTTAACGATATGCTGTTCGTTTATTATGACGCCAGTAGTACTCTGAAACCTACAGAATTTGACCTCATATTGTTTAAGCGTTGATTACACCATATTTATCAACCTTTTCATCTTGCTAACCTCATGAAACAACTGAACAAAAGTTTTACATTTCAAATATTTCGTTGCATTTGGAAAGTTTCTCTACATAATTTATAGCTAGATTAGAATAATGATATCCACTCGGAGCCTTTACGTCGTTCAATACTCCACGTTACAAAAGCATTTGAATTTGTAGCTACTTGGAATTGCGAGATTTTGAAGAAACGGTTTAGCCCTGTCGGAATTAATATTTGTAAAATGTATTGAAACTTGGTGTACTTTCTCGTAAGAGTGTGCATACTCCGACTCACCCTAGTATCGCCACCTATTTTATCTTATTATTACGATAAATAAAAGAATTTTCAAAAATACTTTGTATTGTTTGTGATCCGCATCATAAAAATAATAGAGAAGGTAACACAAATAATAAAAACTTCAACAACGCATAATTGCATTCGCTCAGCGAAAAAGGTGCAAGTTCGAGTTCAAAAATTAAAGAGATACTACTAATGAAATTATGAATGAAAACTATCAAAACCAAAAATTGTTTACAACTTTTCAGATATGTTCCGATACCGTAAAATAAGAATATCAGCTTTTATAAAATGCTTCTGTAGTAGTTTAATTTTGTATAGTTTAGGCAGCTGTAGTAGTTTAATTTTGTATAGTTTAGGCAGAGATGCGAAAACAGAGTTTGTTGGCAATCAAGAGCAACTAAATAAGATAAAATAGGTGGTGGCGCTAGTGTGAGTCCGGGTAGCACCTTAAAAAGTTCGTAGAAGGTACAACCCGAACCCGAACCCGAAGTAGGTAGTTTAGTTATACGATATATAAGGCATACAGAATGCAACATGCAAAAGCCATTGAGAAACAGCTATGAATGGATGTGCCTCGCCGCCCGCCGGGTGCCGCATTGTGTTAACATGTATGTGACATTACGTACTTGCTCTTACAACCATAGAACTCGCATTATCAATGTACCTCTAGTATCTCTAATTCAGTTCAAAGTTTTCACTTAGTTATTCTTTTTGTACGATTGGTGAGATTCAAAGCTTCAGTCTACGTACGCATCCCTACGTTACGCTAGTGCATACCTCAACCTCGACCTCAACAGCCTGTATTGGTTCACTGCTGGACGCAGGCCTCCCTCTGATAAGCGCCTTATTGCCTTTTATCTCATGAGGGGTTGTTCCCATAATCCCCACGCTGGGCATGCGGGTTGGGGATCGCAGTTTGGTGGTAATCGCCTCTTACGAAACCCGCGGGAAGAGTTGAGGTGGTGAAAATTCTGAGCCGGCACCACACAGCTGCCAGTGCATAGGTACGTGAAAATCACACTTTCACGCTAATATTATAAATGCGTATGAAAAAGTTTGGATAGATGGATGTAATTTAAAGAACACGTTTAGAAAATTATAAATGGGAAGTTGTAGATGTACATACATGTCCAGTAGTGGACCAATACAGGCTGTTGAGGAGGAGGAGGAGATGTACATAGGTAATGTTCTTTTTCTAGGGGCTTATAGAATTAAGGGTGGCTTAAAATTTAGAAAAGGTTTGTTGAGTTGACCGATGTACTTTTATATATTTAACCAACTAATCAATGATTAAATCTCTTCACACCAACTCTCTCAGCGTCAATTTGGCAAGAGATTGAACTAGGTATTTGATAAGAAATTTTAATCATTGATTAGTTAATCAGCGTGCGAACAAAACTCTATGATTATACGGTTCTCTTTCAGATTAAAATATAAATATTATTTATCCGCAATGCAAAATTTAAGTTCGATCTGTAGAGTTGTACCTACGTAACAGTAACAGAGGTACAAACACATTACAGCGCATTCAGTTGGGGGTGCATTGGTTCAAATATCCGTCGCTCGGCGATGGCTCACCGACACGAAGGAGGAAGGAGATTTCAATGCACTTGATTTATGGCCCACATAATGGAGCTTACCCTGTATTTTGCTGCATGCAACTAACCGTTCGAACCTCTACCCTAAGCATCCTTTGTGTGTATGGAAATGTGGCAAGGTTTTTTGAGAATATTGTAAAAATCAATCAATATTTCGATGCTCAAAACCTTAGTATCAATAATTTCAAACGCCGCCGCCCGTATGCGTTTCAAATTGTTATGATAAGATCTACTACTGAACATCCTTAAAAAAAACCCTCGTTTTGTCATAATCACCATGCTTGGCAAGATGAATGGGGGTTGCATTAAAGTTGTGAGTAGACAGATCTTTATTCACAAAGAAAATTACAATCAAATGATAGAAATATATTATAACTAGTATTTACAATTGAACTAACTGCAGACTGTTGCAAACAATCTACAGGTAGCTCAACTGATCCATATCAATACCAGTCGGAAGCGTCTCCAAGACGCTTGCTGCATTGCCCCGCTGTAAAGCAATGCTGATGCCCTGCGCTAGATACTCACCAGCTCTCGGGTCACGCGTCGCTTCGACCAGACGCTCAGATAATTTTTGGAAAACCCGAAGAGCCTCAACACCCCACGGACCTAGGGTCTCGACTCTAAGAAGTTAAAGTTGTTAGAAATACACAGCAGGAAGCTGCTGACCAATAATACGAACAATTAACTTACCCCGCGATTTCTAGATTCATTGAAATCTAAAAATCGTGACTTCAGACCTAAATCTGATTGCCTAAATTTGATTTGCGTTTGAGGATTTGGGGTACGATAATACTCGCAAAATGACTGTTATTTCGAGTAAAGTTAGTTCAGAATTCCTAAAAGCAAAGTTCCACTAGATGCAAAAATTAGCCAGCAGTACTCCCCAGCAACCTTAGCGATACGTCATTGGCAAATTGAAAACATAATTTATTGCTCTCCCATCGTCTCGGCTTATGCAGCTTACTTTAGGCGACAACCGGAGTACAGGGATTTTCTTATTTGAAACTCCCCTGCTACACAGTGGGTTTGTGAGTCACTGAATATTTGAGTTTTTTATAAAACAGCTAAGAATTACAGTATGAACTGAAAACTGAACTTGTGTTGTGTAGGTACGTAACCGACTCTGCAGTCAAAACCAATTTGCATGTTGGTAATGGCTTTGTATTTCAAAAATAATGTGGCGTCTCTCGATCGGTACAAAATGAGTTCTGAAATAGCACAAAAACAGCCTAAACAACATTATCTAAGTACCTACCAACATATGATAGCTAAAATCCGTTCACATATCACAAAAATATTTGCCGTTTGTAACAAATATACCTGTTTTTTTAACTAAATCAAAAACAAAAATCTTTTTGCGAATGAATTCGCTGATACGAACGCCACTTCTGTCTGAACCTAATTGGGAGATCACAGGTGTTTTTTTTTTCAAAATCTGTTAATCCGTATGTGAATCGCATCTACACGGGATATGAACGGTATTCGCAGCGCAAAGTGCTGCGTTATTCTACTTAATAACCATTAGTCCGGTTCGTTAGCAGAATATTGCTAACGAATGTGTGGCAGGAAAGCTCCGGCGGCGGGCGACGAACGCATCGGCGGCGGCGCGTCGACGCAACGCAACGAACGCGGAGGGAGACGCGACCCGCCGCGTCGCCGCTGCGTGCTGCCGCTTGCTGAAACGCTCAATTAGCACACACAGCTGAAATTCCCACAAACCTCACTGTGCTCATCCACCAATTCATATAAAATTACTGACATTGGCGCAAATAACAATTTATTTGTTATGCAATGCAAACAGCATTACACCGCTATAATAGTGGCTGCAAGATTCATGAATACTGCCGTAGAAATTTTTATGATAATGTTCCCTATAGTTTCGGTTAGCTTTACGAGAAAATTTATGAGCGATCTCTCTTTCCAGCTTAACATTTATAAGAAGCAGATACCAATAATTTGTTCATCACAAACCTTCTTTTCCTTGAAAGGCGGAAGGTTTGTCTCATTAAAGAATATCTGGGAACAGGGGAAGCTCAGAAGTCAGACTGCCGTGATGGAGATGATTAATATGGCTCATTTGCGGTGCGCGGCGTTCCGACTCCGGTCGGCTATGCGCTACGGACTGCGAGCTACGAGCTACGTTGCTACGTGCCCGTCTCTACGTACATCGTTTACGCTTCCGTTGAGAGAATTTATTAGATTCCACCCTATTTCTACCTTTTATCTCTATTATGTATTTAATGCAACAATATTAAGCCTGACGTATCGCAACGTGAACAAATCATACGAGTCGTTAATCATCATTAATTTGATGTTCTGGTATCGCACGTGGTTTATTAACACTATTATGAGTAGGAAAGCCTATCAAGAATCATTTTATTAAAATATTAAATTTAATATCAGAATTGCGAGGAAAATGTGGAAAGTCCACTGTAAGTATGTACGTACAATGGATTTTCAACATTTTCTGACAGCAAAAGGTATGTAGGTAAGTACCTATTGTCTTTGATATCAAAAGCCGCATTTCAGCGTAAATTTACTTTTCAATTATCGATTATACTGGCTCTACGGAGGAAGGAGTACGGCGGCGGCGGCGGAATGTAAGAGGCATTATTCGTGTAATTGGTTCCTAATGCCACGTAAACCCCCCAAACGTGTTGGGAGACTGGACCCGGAGATAAAGAACGCGAACACTCGCACAGGTTTATTTACGTTTGTTTATTTTATCTCAACGATTTTAGGATATTTTAATCGCGTGATTAATAGCGTATAATTGTACACATGTCCCTTTCTAAAACACGCTAGAATATCCATTTGGTTGGGTTTCGTTGGGTTTATCAAGGCAAAGACGATTTATCTTCTCTATACAAAACAGGTGAGATGAGACAAGTGAAGTCTCATAAACTCAAATGTTTTTGCTGAGACCGCCGCCGCCGTGAAGTTTTTATAGATCCTACGTAGGTACTGCGGCGGGACAACTGTAGGAATTTTTCAGTGTGCAATGCCCTGTCGCGCCCGAATCCTCGAAAATTTATGACCGCGGTCGCTGACGGTGGCCAGTTTTACGAATACTGTACAACGGTTTTGTACACGTCTCGAGCTCACGAGTTTTGAGATATGCGTTTTAAAAAGATTTTTGTATATATAGTTTAAAAGGTATGTAGTTTATCAGTTACTAGCGGCCTGTTCTGGCTTCGCACACTGGCTTCGCACGGGTGTTCATTTAGTTTTTAAACATATAAATATAGCCTATGTTACTTATGGTGTAGCATTCTAATGGTGAAATAATTTTAAAAATCGGTCCTGTCGTTTTTGAGTTTATTCGTAACGAACATACGAAAATACAATACTTTCCTCTTTATAATATCAGTGTAGATTCATACCTATACAGGATGGATTTGATGGCAGGGCGGAAAATGGTCTTATAAGACTATCCATATTTTTTAAAGAATTTTTATCCTCTTTCTTAAAAAATATGTACAGATGTAAAAAAAAAATTGATATTGTATCATTATAATACTCTTACTTAGAAAGTCAGAAATCGCATAAAACGTTTCCTATAATTTTTTTGTAGAGTCCATGGATACTTTTGCCATACTTTTTAATTATATTTTTAATTATCTGATATAACATTGTAATTTTCAATGTGCTAAATAAATTTTCGGTTACATTACAATTATGATAAACTTTCTTATGGGTGACGAAATGAATAAAGTAAACCATTTATTTTTATACCTAAGAGCTCTAACTCAGCATGTTGCAACACCCTTAAAGGGTTCATTTGATTCTAGCTAAAAATTGTAACACCTTGTAATGGTAGATTCATGTCCATGACATGAATGCACTCCATTGCTCTCTGATCTTGATATTTCTAACTGAGTTTCTAACGAGGCCCATAGTGATAGACCATGTTTCAAAATGCTCATTTAGTTGTAATTAAGTGTTGACGACACCACTGTCATAGAAGCGGAAATGATCAAAATAATATTGTTTCTGCAGTTTATGACACTTCTTGACACTGACATTGGCCGAGTCGTAGCTAAAAGTCGTGTAGATAAAGAATGGGATTGAAGATGACAGTGAGACAGCTATCCCGCGTAGAATATATTGAATTTTCAATCCGATTCATTATCTACACGATTTATAGGTACACAATTTAACTACGTAGGTACCTAAACATAGGTACTTAAATTAAAAGTGGACTTTCCAGCTCCGATTCTGCACATTGAAGTTTTTTTTTGGACGGCGGCGTTTCTTAATATGAGACAAACTGTGGTCAAATGTGAATACCTAATTAGTCGGCAGGTATGGCAATCGCGAACGAAGTCGCGGGTACAATAAAAATCTGGTATCATACTACCAAACCCGCGTGGCTGAAGTAAAAATAATTTAAGGCTCTGTGTGGAACCGAAGTCAATAAAACATTTACGATTGCCAAATTAAGTTTGTATGAAACATGTACCCATGCTTTTATTATAATTTTACAGCCATAAAAGCTTGTTTTAACAAACAATAAAGCGAATTCGTGAATATAAAACTGCACTCATACGTCGTTGAATGGAAAAAACCGGCTTTTTGGTAACGATAGCAAGCCCACCGGCGACACAAATTGCTATTAAACATACAAATAAATTGAACGCGACTCAATGCATGTGCATCAAGTTGTAAATTAATGTAAATGTGGAGTAAGTTGTACCTACATGTGTAATTACTATACAGAACATGATCAACACAGCACAAGAAACATTGTGTCGCGCAGGTGTTTACGCCCTAAATAATGAGGTCTGCTAAAACAAAAATCCCGACCTTAGTCAAAGATGTCATCATCTGTCATATTTTCCTGCTATTTTGTTTTTCAAAGGAAACTTTTTAAAGATACGTTCGTTTCAGGATTCCGTACGCTGACAAAATAACCCCGGAGCCGATACTGCACAACAATGCGAGAGACACAAAAGCCGATTCTATCAGGAACAGTTATAACAGCCAATTCAAAGTCGGCATTTATGGCTGGAGAAAGAAATGCCTGTACATTCTCATAATAGCGCTGATGTTCATGATGATCATCAACCTGGCGTTGACACTTTGGGTATTGAAAGTCTTGGATTTCAATTCAGTAAGTATTTCTTTGTCATTAAAATAAAACATCTGATCTCAAACTGATGTTTTCTGATAGCTGCTTGGCTGACACAACTTACTTGATCATAGTAGGATTCATTCATAATTAATTCGTATTTATTTTTTATTGATTTTGAATTCGATAGTTTTTATTGTAAAATATTATTAAATATATTATAAAATATTCGTAATTGCCTTGTGTACGATATTAGCCCCTAGTTGGAGGTTTTAGTTGAAGTTCACTGTGTGGTGCCGGCGGATTTACACCACCCCAACTATTCCCGCAGGTGTCGTAAGAGGCGACTAAGGGTTATCCACCGGGGGCGGGCAGCAGCGCCCCCTGCAGAACAATTCTACCACCGAACTGCAATCCCCAACCCACATGCCCAGCGTGGGGATTATGGGCATTACCCCCATGGGATGTCAACCAACAAGGCGGTTATCAGGGGGAGGCCTGCGTCCAGCAGTGGACCAACACAGGCTGTTGAGGTTGAGGTTGAGGTTTTAAGATTTGAAATGGGACCACAATGAAAATATAATCTATTTCAGGAGGGTATGGGCCAGTTACGGATAGTGCCAGGAGGCATCCAGCTCTTGGGCCAAGCCCTCGTCCTAGACTCTCTGTTTGCTTCGAGCATCAAGTCGCGACGCGGTCAGCCGATATCGATAGAGTCCAGTCGAAACTTTACCGTCTCAACGAGAGATGAGCATGGGATGCTACAGAGTAGATTATTTTTAGGTGAGTAAACAAAACTTATCTAACAACAACCTTACGAAGTCAAGCGGCCAATATTTTTATTTTTAGATCGATTACTTAGGTTAATACATTCCGCAAAAATGTAACACTTCAGGGTATCAGGATGGCAGCGCGGCGGTTCGAAAATTCATCACAAACAATGTTGTTTTTTGTTTTTCTGACACGATTCATTAGTGACTATGACATTTTAAATTGTAATTAATTTCAATCGAGATCCAACGACATATGTACATATAGGTTACAAGCCATAATAAACCCTAACGTTTGAAAATAAACTTTTAATTTATCTGTCGTAAGTATCGGTTCCGGAGCGGGACAAATTCGCCTTGACGGTATCACAACAAGTCGGTCCCAACGTGGGACGAATTGTCCTCTGAAGAGGGTTTGCGCGCTATTTAATGAAAAGGATAGGCATAGGATTTTGCGTTCATAGGAGCGGGACAGAGCATCCGGTTATGGAACGGCGTAAACGCAAATATCATGTTTTTGCTTATTTACAAGGATTGCGCAACTTATGAAGAAACCGTATTAAGGAACTAAAGAATTAGTAATAATCTACGATCTAAAACAAAAATCTTTTCAATAGACCGCAGGGTTCCTGAGACCTCGACAGTCGAAAACACTTTTACACAGTCACAAGAAGAAAAATTTAGGTTTTTGTGTAATTACATATAAAAGCTTGTAAAAGTAATTAGCTTTTAACTAGTGTCGTGTTAGTATCTATAAAACAAAAAATAATCCCTTGTTTGAGTAAGGTACACAAATGTGTTCACCTGTTTGGTGTATTCCCAAGTATTGACACACTTAACTGAATGGTTCTCTGAATGATTTTAGGACCCGACCGTCTAGAAGTAAACGCCGCCAGACTTGAAGTGCGGGACTCGCGAGGAGTGCTCCTCCTGGGGGCCGGTGACGGCGCGGTGACTGTGGGGGCGGACTCCCTCGTCGTCGCCAGCCCAGGCGGGGTCACCCTGCAGACCTCGGCGCAGACACCGTTGGTGAAGGCACCTCCGTCTAAACAGCTCATGTAAGGAAATTACAAAATATGGTATTGTTTGTACCTATCACATCACATTATAATAAAATTATAAATGCGAACGTTTGGATGTTGAGATGTTTGTTACCTCACTATAAAACTACTGAATGGATCGGTCTGAATTTTTGCATAGTTCTAGACCTGGATTAACATATAGGCATACTTTTATAAATAACTGTTTTTCTTGTAAAACATTCAAAATTCTATTATTATCACACGTATTTATTGTTGTCTTTACATTTTTAGACATCCGGTTTTCCATTGATTAAGAAAATAATCAAAAGATTTATCCAGCTCTACTATCAATGTCATGACTCCTCTAAGGTGTTTAATATTTCACCGGCCAGTTGTGGTGTATGCCCACTTTTTTTTTGGAGTTTAGTTTTCCTCCTTAAGGTGGATTTCAAGGGGGAAAACTGGAATAACCCACTCTGGACTACTAAAATCTACTGCATGTCTATTTAATTTTATAATTGGCTTTATTTTTTGATTATAGGCTAGAGTCGCCGACTCGATCGCTGCAAATATACGCAGGGCAAAACATTGCCTTGGAATCACGCGCTGGCGACATCAGCGCCAGCTGCCTCACTACTTTTCGACTCAAGTCCATTGCAGGATCGGTGAGCTATTTATCGCAATATCGTTGCTTGTGCAGAACTAGCTTAGCTAGAACTAAAGTTATCGATGACTTGCCTCAAAGAATTAGCAAGCTAAAGGGGCAGTGGGCCGGCAATATCTAACGAAGTACCGAAAACCGTCGGGGTAAACGTGTTCTTAAGTGGACACCGCGATTCGGTAAAATATAATAATATTAATAAATAAATAATAAATAAATATGTGGCGTAAGATGCCCTACGGCCAATTGAGATGACGACCACTGACCAGCGAAATCTGCAAGCAGATGTGGCAAGGGTCGTGACGTATGGGTTTAATTTTATTTTAGTGACAATCAAGAGGCGCCTTACAGCTGCTAGCCGTGGATGACCTAAACACAAATCTCTAGCTAGTATGACCTGCTTAAACCTTTTCATCTCCAGCTGTATCATCAGCTGGGATCCCAATGGAATATTGAAATCGACCACAATGTTTTCAGATTCGCCTCGAAGCCCCCAGTATATTCATGCCAAAACTGAAGTCAGCGCTGCCTCTGCCGCCCGCAGCTCCCCACTCCCACGACCCCCACCACCAGAACATCTACCAGCTGTGCGCGTGCGCAAACGGGAAGCTATTTCTCGCCCCTCCACACGGCATCTGCGCCGCGAGAGAAGAGAGCCTTATCTGCCGATGATGATAAGTCGTATCAATGTAGGTAACCAACAGATTTAAAGAAGAAACTATTCATGTAGATTAAGTAACTGCCATCCTGAGTTATAATTTAAGCGGGTACAGTTGCAATAAATTCAAAATTTATAGTCCACATAAAAATCAATTATGAATTAATAATTATATTATTTAAATGTTCGTTTGCTATGAACCAAAATTTTTACTGTACAGAATAAATTATAGTTATATTTAATTAACATTTTATAAGTAAACTTTGAACTGCCATTTTTTCAGCATTTCGGTTTAATTTCAAGACAGATGTGCTTGTACAGTAGTTACAGGCTAAATTGAAAGAATCGTGAGGGCATTAGGATGGTTGTTTTTGAGAGTAGCGTGAAATTAAATTACAATAAATTTAAATCGACCTAATTATCGCTATGTTTCACTCACAAAAAGAACTACTTTGTTTTGAGATGTTGATAATTTATACTTCTTTTGCGTACATAGTGTACATCCCATATTGAAAGTACGATTATGACTTTGGGCTTATGGGGTAATTAATCAGATATCGGAATCATTGAAATAGGGATCAGTATTTTTAGGTAGATGCGACAAAATAACGTGTTAATACTAGTTGAAGAAGTGTATTCAATGGATGTTCATAGAGATAGGGTTAGGCTATAAATGTACTTACGCTATTTATCTCCTTGTTGCGCAATATACGAGTAGGCATTTGCTTATAATTATATCGTTTTGTCATAAATGTTTGTTGATATTGTTGTAAATATATGTACCTATACTAAAATGTGTATATTGGTATGTATAAAATAACTATACACTATACTTACCTAGACTGTTGTTTTCTTTCCCGGCAGTTGCATGTTAAACGATATTGATTGAAAAAATCCAAATAAGCTTATAAAAGTGTCAATGACTTTGTACCTTTTGATACATACCGTGGACATTTTGATTACTTACTCAATTACTCATATACATATATGTACGTATATAAGTTATCGACATAGCTCAAAGAAGTGAAGCAAGCTGAAGTGGCGGTGGGCTGGCCATATCTCGCGAAGAACCGACAACGTGTTCTTGAGTGGAGACCACGACTCGGCAAACGTAGTAGCCAGGTAGGATGACGATCTGCGAAAGAATGCAGGCAGATGCTGGATGCGGCAAGCTTAAGACAGGGCGCTATGGCGCTCATTAGGGGAGGCCTATGTCCAGCAATGATGATGATGATGATACATATATGTTCATACTTAGTATGGTAGTATGCTTAGTTGCATACAAAGAGCAAAACTGCTCATTGTTTGTGCACAGACCTTTATCTAGGTAGTTTGTTCTTTGTGAATTATATACCTACCATAATATAAGGTAGTTAAGTAGGAGAGGTACCCAACTTCTTTTCTAGTTTTATTCGAAACTTCTGTAAAAGTAAAGAAATCAAGATGTCTTTATCCGGGTAGGATAGAGGGAAAGTTCAGTCGGCCATTGTTCACTATTTCTATGATCAAATGCAGACAATTGCCTAATAACGCACCCTATCCAGTAAGTTCCTATCTACTTACAATAAATATAATTTAACTTCATAAATTACAAAATAGTCAATACTGAGCATCCCGAAAGACAATGAGTGTCTTTGAGAACAGTCACCGTTAAACTTTAATTAAAGATTCATGATAAATTACCGCAGGAAGCTGCATCTAGCGGAGTCGCGTACGTGAAATTGTTATTATTATGAGCAGAAACTGCTCTACTATTTAGCTATAAATACATAAATTTTCTTTTGTCAAAGAACATCAAAGCTATTGCAGTATTTCAAAGGGCTAATTTAGCAGCTTTACATAACTGAGGTGAACTCTCTTCAGTGATTATTTCATGACGTAATGTTTCGTATTCTTGATCTACACTGTAAGAAGACTCATTTCTTTAAAAATCATATTCCTAGATAGAAAGGTTTGACTCAATGATAAAATAAAATTTCATAAGCAGAAAATAACACGGCACCACGACCTACCCATCTAATTGAATTACAGAGTTCTTTGTTGCGGTAGAGCCGTGTGGGAACTCTAAAAGCCATTTCAAAGACACCTCCTCAAGCCGGTTTCGAGCGAGAGGAAATAAAGTTATGATTTATGTAGTGAAATATGTTTCAGGCAATGGGCCAACGCCGTAAGCACCGACTGCCGACGCGTTTCGCCTCCTGTCAGTGACAGTATTTGTTTTGAAACAAGACAATCGTTTACATTTAACTTTTAAACCATGGTAAATTAATAAAGGGACTAGATCTCAAAACAGGGAAATCATATACAAGAGGGTATTTTTATAAATCGTAAATTTGGAATCTAGATTCTAACTTTACGATTGAAAAAAATATCCTTCTTACGAGTATGAGACATATTATGAGAAAACTAACTTTTCGTCAAAACATATTCTGTTCTTATAGTCACAGCTTTGGAAAATTCCTTGATACCTGTGAATAGTCTTATTAATTGCTTAGATTTGACGACGGACGGTGGGAACGGACACGGGCCGACGCGTCCGCAGCCCTTGGTCAAGCGAACATGAGGTATAGGTAGACATGCGTTATCAGCTCACTCGACACAGCTTTAGTTTCTAAGTCGATTTGATGAAGGTTCGGACTGCTCTGTCTCGATTGCGCCTCAAACCGGATTTGGTGGGGTTTCATTCGACTGACGTCTTTAGTAGGAATCGAATGTACCTACAGTGAATTAGCCGACGCATGCATGCATTTAAGTTTAATATATAAATCTATGAGTTTAATAATATTTACTCAGACATAGATATAATACAATAGGCAGGAACTGTTTAGTGGGCAAAAAGTGTTGATCATTGTGATCGTCTTTTTCGACTTAGCTTTAGGTTGAGAAAGTTTCTTTGCAGGTAATGCTTAAAGTATTTATGGTATTGAAGAGTGGCCGATATGACATTATGTTGAACAAAATGTTAACTTTCATACAAGCCAAGAGGTCATCGATCAAGACAATCGGCAATACTTCTATCGGAGCGTCACGTCCGTGGCATTAGATAAAGTGGAGCTGTATTGGGTTGAATGGAAAGGGCTGGGTTCAGGTCACGTGTTCCTTTATGATTCAATTTGGCGCGGCGCCGCGGACCTTCTGACCTCCGTCAGGCTGTAGCGTGAGTGAAACGTCATCAATTCAAACATCTGTAACATAATAACTTGAATAGCTTTGCTAATTTCTAACAAATCCAGATTTTCAAGTATTTCACACAGTCAAGTACAGTCACCAAGTAAAGTACAGAGAGCCATTCAAAAAAATCCTTCACTACAATTTAAGTGGGTACCTAAGGAGTTGAATTGTTCGTTTTATAACGAAAGCTTAACTCTGTAGGAACAGATTTACTGTTCCCAACTTACTTTTCCTTCAGTTTTGCTTTGATTGGTTATTGTCAGATTTACTTCAGCGACAACATAGCAATGTCGAGGGGAATGTAAGCGTTGTCTTACAATTTATACCTAGGCACCTAATACCTCCTGCAAATCAACGGACATCGAGCTATGGGTGCCGTTCAGATTCCGAGCAAGCATCGAGGTTCCTAGCTACGGCATATCTGTCTAATGTATTTGGGTAGGTAAGGTAGGTACGTTGGTACGAGAATAGGTAACAATGTTGCAGTTCCAGAAATCTTTGCTTAATCTAGAAAAGCTTAATTTTTTATTCTAATATACAAAAGACTTGTCTGGTTAGTTATTTCTACAACAATAATCTTTCTTCAAAAAGAAAATTACAATCAACTAATAGAAATAAAGTATTTTATTCGACGGTGACATTTTTACCCTCAAAGTATGGAACTTAAAAGTAGCACAAAAAATGGTCCGGTGACATTTTTACCCCAACCCATTACAACTAGTATTTACAATTGAAACAAAGTTAGCTCAATTATTGAGCTAACTGCAGACTGTTAGTTAGTTACTATTAGTCTGGTTAGTTACTATTTTACCCTAGAGACATTTGAAATCAACATGTTGTGTTAATAAGAAAGGGTTGTTGTTAACAAACACAACATAAAATTGTATTCAAATGCCTTTGAAATTTTTAGTTTGGATAAAATTACTATGGTACCTTTTGTAAATCAAAGCACGGACCTTTTAAATATACCCTTAATTATTATTCGGAAGTGCCACTCATAATTAATTTGCTAGCCAGAGACTTACTTAATCTGACATTTAAAGGCGGTAAGCCCCGACGCCGTGTTGTCTGTGATGACGTACCATGCATGTGGAGGTTCAAAATGGCAGTTTGGGCACAGATTAAGGCTTATACGTTTCGGAAGTTGAGACACATTATTTACAAAAAATTAAAACCGTTTTAAATAATAAATAATATAATGGTTTTAAGAGTAGGTATATAACCCTATATACGTATATATTTAATGAGGTAGGATCTTTATCTCTCTCATTTGTGGGTATAATTGGGTAATGTCAGTTGAAAATAGGGCTCTGAAACACTGACACAAGGCTAGGGCCTCTGACTACACGAATCGAAACACCGTTTCTACATGGTTTCTACATGTTTCAGCTACCGTGATTGAACTAGAATTCCACTTAGCTGATTCTCTATCTCTTCTGTCATCTCGTAGAATTGGCATAAAGTCAAACAACAGACGTTGGTAATCTAATAATAGACGCATTGCCGGAAAAATAAGGAGGATCTATGTACCTTTGACGCATTCACTGCGAGTGGTAATGAGAGTGTTACACCATAAATTTAATTCCTGCATATGCATATATATACAAACCTAGATTAAAAATACTTTGAACCATCATAGCATTTGAATCGCACTACCGCTTTTCTTCAAACACCGCTAGAGAACACTTTTGATCAAGTCACCTTATAAACACACAAAACCGAAACCGGTTGATCTCTACGATGCTATAAGCGTGTACACACACAGATTAAGTCAAACTTATAACACCATTTTTTTTTCGGGGGATAAAATCGACTAACATTTACATTACACATTCCATATTATTCATATTACATATCCATATTATTCACATTATTCACATTACATTTTCATATTATTCACATTACATATTCACAGGGCTATGTGAGTTAAAAAGTTATAGTTTTTATTCGTGAATAATATACATACATATACGTAATTGTATTGTGTACTGTTGCTGGTACCTTTAACCTTAGTGTTTGGAAAGTCCAAAAACCTGGATTAACTTACTTACCTTAAAAACAAAAGCAAATATGTTAGAAAACCACTGATCGGTATTTCAAGGTGAGAAAGGTTCATAGATAAATATAAAGGGTATTACAATTACTTACCTAATTGCATTAGCCATAGAACCACAAAACAGGGATTGGCTAAAGATAAAATTATAGTAGATGCCGCTGTATGCAAAATAATAAGAGAGAGTTGAGAGAGAGAGAGTAATCCATCTGAGAGCGATAGTGGCTACTAACCTAGGCATTAAACTCCCAACTTCGCCGGGAAGCCTCTACAATGACACGTCTTTTATGACACCTTTCATCCAATATTAAGTACGTGCCCCCTCCTAAGAATTCATTATTAAAATACCTGCGAGACTACAGCTGTCTTAGTTAATGTGCGCTAAGATTTAAGACTCAATACGTGCTTGAGATAAATTGAAAGTAACGACCCTAAATATTTTCATTGTAATGTTCTTTGAGTTTAATTAATAACGATTTATCGCAAGACGTTATCTGCCAACTAATACTACAATGTGAATGTGTTACTAAGTATAATGAAGAAGATATTTTGAGATCTTGTTTATAGAGCCCATTCATATTCGGAATAGAAATCTACAATGGCAATTTGCATATCAACAAACGTTTTAGCTTTATGGATGTCACATAATATAAGTAAATTAGTTTATTTCCTCTAGGCGACAATTTGGCTCACGCTCTTGTCACAAATTGTCGGCGAGGGTAAATGCAGACTATTAGGGAAATACAGCAATTCAAACAGCCCTTACCCAACATTACGGCACAATCTTACCCCGGTGAAATTATAAGCAACACCTTCTTGTGCCGTGTTCCGAAGCAATAACACAAGCAATAAGTGGACCTTTCAAAATTTCCTCTATTCTGCATAAACTTGTCACTTCCTTCGTATTTGAAAGGAATAAATTCCATACCCATCTTGAGAGTGAAAAGTCTGTCGCTTTGTGATAGAAATGGGTAAGTATGTAAACAAACAGAAGTTTAAATAAGGATCTATAAGGCGGGTTCTTCGCGAGACGTGGTACGTTGACCTCAGTGTTAAAAACCGACGAATAAATTTACAATTCTGTGTGAGAGTTCAGCGGCACAGGACAAATACTAAAAGTCTTTCCTGCAACTTGCTGTCCTGAATTTAAAACAAAGTACACATCAGACAGAGCACATCAGACAGAGCTTGGGTATTTCACATGCGCCTTATTAAAACAAAAACCCTGGATTAACAAAAATATGTACCTTATCATTAGATATTATTATAAACATGGGTTTATAGCCTCTAGCATCTTTCTAACACTGTTTTTAATTAGCCGGTAAAACCATTCAATGAAAGGTTTACGTTTTGGAAATCAATTAGGAAATATAAATGTTACCATAATAATATAACTTATCATATCAGCTTAGAAAACTATTTTGTGTTATCTCACAGTACCACACTGGTTGCTATCTTCTTGCAGTACCAAGACTTGTTTAACGTAAGTATGAAATATTGGAGTTTTCAGACTTGTTGTCACTGTATAAGGAAAGGCGACATGAGCTGGAAACGCAATTTGTGAACGTTTTGGTATGCTTAATACCTAATTGTAAAGATTCGTAAATTAAAAAAATAAACTAGGAAGGTCCCATTCACGACCTCTGTAGCCCCGCGGGTGAAGGTCTGTCTGTGACGCAGGAGGTTGCGGGTTCGATTCCCGTTTCGGGAAAAAAGGTTTGTACGCTCAGCAGATATATTTTCCGAGTGTTCTGGGTGTTTTCTATGTATAATAAAAATATCTATCTATGTAATCTATTGTATTACGTATATCAGTCATCTAGTACTCGTAAGCATAACACAGGCTGTACTTAGCTTGGGGCTAGACGATGCTGTGTAATTGTCCAGCATTATTTATTTATTCAGAAACGAAAATCAAGAGAAAGCATAACATGAATTCTGTGGCACACCGGGCCATGGGCCGGCTGCGACGCAGGAAGTTGCGAGTTCGATTCCCGCCTCAGGACAAATCTGCAGATATTTATTCCGGGTGTTCTGGGTGTTTTCTATGTATAATAAAACATAAATAAAATAAAATAAAAATAAAAAGAGCTGTATTCCATATTACATAATTTTAAAATGTTATAAAAGTATTGATTACAAAGAAAATATTCATGCGTATTTATAATTTTGTATTATCGTCATTGTGATGTTCTTCTTGATATGGACCGCCTACGGCGGTGTACGCCTCCTCCAAGGATCTCCAGTAGTTTCGGTCTCTGGCTTTACGTGGCCACATTTTTCCTGCCACTTTTATGATGTCGTCATTCCATCTTTTGAAAGGTCTCCCTTTTTTCCTTTTTTGGTCAAGTGGTGTCCAGTTTGTGACTATGTATGGCCATCTATTTGGTTTTAGCCTTTGAATGTGTCCTGCCCATTTCCATTTTAAGCCCAATATTCTTTTGACCACGTCTTTTGTTTTGGTTTTCCCTCTAATTGTTTGGTTTTTGACTCTGTCCCTGAGTTTGATTCCTAACAAACTTCTTTCCATGCCTCTCTGACATATTCTAAGTCTTTCTAGCGTTTTCTTTGTTATGTTCCAGGTTTGGCAGGCATAGGTCAGGCAGGGTGTTAAGCATATGTCCATGGCTTTGCTTTTCAGTTTGATGGGAAGATTGCTCTTGAAGATTTCTTTCATTTTCCAGTACTTGTTCCATGTCGCTTTTATCCGTCTGTTAATTTCTTTTTCCGTACAGTAGTCAAATGCAATAAGGTGTCCAAGGTATACATATTCATCGACGTATTCTAGGTTTGTTAAACTGGCCGTGATAGGTATTTTTGTTTTATTTGTCATTACCTTAGTTTTCGTTTGATTTAACGCCAATCCAGCTTTTTTACTTTGTTCTGTCAGAGTCTCTATCATATATTGTAGTTCCGTTGGGTTTTCAGAGAGCAGTACAATATCGTCCGCGAATCTAAGGTGGGTTAGATGATTTCCATCGATTTTTACTCCTAGCCCCGTCCAATCTAGTGACCTGAATATATTTTCTAAGATTGAAATAAAAATATTCGGCGAAAGCGGGTCTCCCTGTTTTACGCCACGTTCGATGCGGAAAGTTGTACCTGCTGTCTCCAGTTTTACCTTTGCAGTGCTTTTACTGTAAATTTCTTTGATTAGGTTTATGTAATTTTGGTTCATGCCTTGTTTTTCGAGTGCCAACCAGATGTATGAATGGGATATAGAGTCAAAAGCTTTACAGTAGTCGATAAAGCAAATATAAAGTGGTTGGTCATATTCTACGTGCTTTTCAATCACTTGTTTCAAGGTATGTATGTGGTCCACTGTAGAGTAACTTTTCCTAAATCCTGCTTGCTCTACCGGCTGGTTTTCCTCGATTGTGTTTGAGATTCTGCGGAGCAGCACTGAGGCAAATATTTTATATACACATGACATTAAGCTGATAGGTCTATAGTTCGTGATTTGTTTTGGGTCTCCTTTTTTGTAGATTAGTGTTATCTCTGAAGTAGTCCACTGATGAGGTATCTTGTTGTCTTTGAGGATAAAGTTAAATAACTGAGTAAGGGGTTTAATCAGAACATTTTTACCTGCTAGTATCATATCGTTAGTAATTCCATCTGGGCCAGGGCATTTTCCTGTTTTGAGTCTATTTATGGATAGTTCTATTTCGCTCTCTAGGAATGGTGGTGCTGGATCAGTATTGTTTTCATAGTTTGTGCTATGTACCTCATCGGCTGCGTCTTTGTTGCTATAAAGTTGTTGGTAGAATTGGGTAGCTATGTTTAGTACATCTCTTCTGTTTGTAACTGTGTTTCCAGATGAGTTACAGAGGTGAGTCATTAACTGTTTTGTTGTGTCCAGTTTTTTGTATGCTTGTTTCACTCCGCCTGTTTTGTCTAAATGAACTTGTAGGGTCTGAGTTCTGTAACTTCGTAAGTTTTCTTTTGTTTTCTTATTTATTTCTCTATATATTTTACTGAGTTGTAGTTTTTCATGTTTGGTTTTGTTTGATTTGTGTCTTAGTTGGTGTCTTAGTTCATAAAGTTTCAATATTTCGTCTGTGATTATTGATTGTGATATTTTTGTCTTTTTGGTAGAGCTTGCTTTATTTATGCATTTTTTAAAGTTACTTTCAATATTGTCATAAAAGTCTTGAGCCGTTTCCTTTGTCGTAGTTGGAGTTATTATAAATTCTTTGTCTAAGATTGTAGAGTCGATGTTTTGTACTGGAGTTTTTCCATAGTTTGCTCTGGATTTCTTTTTGTGTTGTAAGGTTAAGGTTATTCTCACCATTCTATGGTCGCTGGAATGCAAAAATCTGTTCAAAACATTTATATTTTGTACGTATTTAGGTTGGTTTGTGGTTATAAAATCGATCTCATTTCTTGTTTTCCCATTTGGTGATAGCCATGTCCATCTAAGCTTGTTAGGCTTTTGAAATAAGGTGTTGGTGATTTTTAGTTTGTGTTGGAGGCAGAAGTCAATGAACATCTGGCCTCGATCGTTTCTTTTGCCATATCCATAGCGTCCCATAATCAGACTTTCGTTTTGTTCTGGTTTGCCTATTTTTGCATTTAAATCGCCCATAACAATTGAGTTTTTTGTGCATTTAGACATAGCTTTATTTAGGTCGTCATAGAATTTTTTTATCTCTAATTTTTTAGCGTTTTCAGTGGGAGCATAGACTTGGACGATCGTGTATGATAGAGATTGTATCTTTATGTTAAGCAAGGCGACTCTCTCCGATATTGCTATGAAATCTTCTAGTTGAATGTGTTTGTGTTTTTTTATTAGAAATCCAACTCCTTTCTCTCCTTGTTTTTTTCCGTAGTAACATAGGGTATATTCGCCCCTGTCTTCAATTTTATATCCTTCTCTTCTCACTTCGGCGATGCCGACGATGTCCCATTTAATTTTAGATAATGCGTGTTCAAGCTCGATGATCCTAGTTTCGCCCAGAAGTGAGCGTACATTGAATGTCGCGATGTTGTATTTCATTGTCCTTGGAGGGTGGGAGTCTACTACCCCCGCGGTGACTAGCCGTTCTGGGGGGGGGAGCATTGGTTGCTATGCGCTATTTTCTTGATTCTCTTCGCTTCTGTTCCGGTTGTTTGCTGTAAAACTTGATTGGCCTCGTTGTTGTTGAAATGATAAGTATTGCGTTATGCTGCGGTTTTCAGTTGTTGGTTTTTTTGCTCTACGATTATCCTCTTTGCTGGTATTCGGGCTAGTTTCGTTTGGATTTCGTTTGTTTTTTCGGTTATTGTAGATTTTTCTGCCGTCATTTTTGTTGCTTTCAGGTGGTATTACTACGATCTTGTTGTATTTTATAAATGCTTTTTTTCCTGCTTCTGTTTCTGATTTTAGTTGTTCTTGCAAGACTTTTCTTTGTTCCAGAATTTTTGGGGGATAGTCTTCCTTTATGTAAATACCAGAATTGATTAGTTTATTTTTATTTTTTAATATTAGAATTTTTTTCCCGTAGGTTGTTAGGCTAACCGTTATAGGTCTTGTTTTGTCACTCTTCCTTCCAATTCTTTTCGCCTGTTAAAACTGTATAAATACTGTAATAAAACATACCTATCATTAATATGTACGTAATGGGTCCGATCCCGGCCCTTTTCTTCGAATCTCGGGATTTCGGGATTGACTTCAGGCGATCTCGGGATCCCGAGATAATCCCGGGGTTGGAGACAACAGTGAAAAGTCAGAGTTTTATTCTAAAATCAGCCTTATTGTTATATTTTCATCAAGAACTGAATGTACTGTTTATAAAATTATCAGCAAGAAAGTAAGATGTCAACAAAATTAATTAAGTTTCACAAACATACTGCCGATTCCTGTTTTAGACTACCAAAGCAAAAATAAACTCGTTACGGTCGTTTATCTTAAATGGGCCACACCGCTGCCGCACAGCACAAAAATTAGCATTCAAATATGGCCCTAAAGTCGTAATCTTTAATTTATAGAGTGACAGCATAGCAAACAGCGCCCTGTAAGCGAGCTTGCCGCAACTTAGTCACTTTTCGGCCATTAAGTTTTGCTTACAACTAGCTCGCTTGAAGCCAGCCGTACGATCAAAAGTCAGTATTCATGTTTATTTCCGAGTTTACAAATAAATAGTGATGAAAAATATAGGAAAAGAAATTATTTTTAAACAACCGTAAAAAATTAACAAACTCTGCTGGTATAACAGAATTGAGTATCAGAATTAATCCCTTCGCTTGGATTGGGCCGTTAATATCGGAAAGAAAAGCTGCTGCTTCTTCAGCAGCTTTTGTTTCAGGTCAAGGTTAGAAGTCGTGTTAAGGCGCGAGTTTTCATATACATTTAGCTTGCAAGACAACATTATTGGTAAAAGATGGGTTAAATGAAGGTATTTGATTCGTTTGATGCGAAATTTTAACAACGTTATTTTTTTTTATTCCGAAAATCCCGGGATTTGTACAAAAGTAATCCCGCAATTTTCGGGATTGAAAAACGTCCGGGATCGAATTCTCTATACACAATACTCCCATACACTCCCATAACACAAGGTTTGCTTACTTGGGGCTAGGTGATGGTCTGTGGATGGTCCAGTATATATTTATTTTATTTTAATTAACATAAACACAACACGGCTTAATTCATCGAATGTTTTCTTCAGTCTGTATGTAGGAAAGGTTTTTATCGGCCGAAGTAGCAAACATAAATTATCATCACTTTGTGTGTGTGTGTGTATGCTTGTTACTCTTTCACGCTCAAAAGGCTGTAAAGATTTTTATGACATTTGGTACCAGGATAGCATAAATTCTGGATAAACACTTAGATTTTCAATCCTTCGGGATCAAAAGCCTTAAATACTTCCATACCTTTATAACATTATTGTTTTAGTCATGCCATGGCAACACTGAATTTTCCGAAATGCAGTGTTCCAGTGATTTTAATGATGATTCAGTGCGTCAAAGCATATCCAGTAAGTGATAAGGTACGCCATTGAATGCTCGTTAACGTAAGAATATTAGATTTTTATCACTGTAAGCTACTTCAAACTGTTAATAAGTTAAGCCTACGTACGAAAATATCATACCTGTTTATTGATAAGGATTCTCGATCCATTTAGTGCGGATGACGTCATTCGGATTTCCGATCAGTGGACGCATTCGCACGCCCGCTCCTTCGGCCTTTCTTCTCTTCCTGCGCTCCGCGCCGCCGGTTCGCCATTCTCTTTCGTACATGCTTACTACGAAAATCCGGATGTCAATGTTGAAAATTTGTTTGCAAGTGGCGGTCCCGTCGGGAATCCTGTTGCTGCGGTTACAGCGGCATTACGCTCAAAAATCCGTCTGATGCGATAAGCGCGGAACATCCGATGCCTTCCTCTCCACGCTAACCTATTAGACTCCTATATAAATTGATTTGATTTCCACTTTTCTGCCAGTGTCCTGTTCATGGAATTTTTATGGTCATGAAATGGAATTGAAAAATGAAAACGAAAATAATTTTTATTGCTACTTATACAATCATAGTGATTACTACATATTATTACTGAGCATGAGAGTGTTTTGAAATCTATTGTGTATGATATGTGTGTCTACTAATAAGGTTCCAATGTAATTATTAATAAAAACTTTGATTATTATGATGATGATAGTCAAGCCTCAGAGTTCGTCCGTTAAACATAGCCAGGGTCAGTTTTTTGAGTGATATTCATCACTAGTCACACACATCAGTAGCTTAATGTAGCCCGGGGATCCATAGCACCCCCTGCCCCACCGTTACCGTGGCCGCTACCATGGTCAGGAATAGAGAGGCGGCCCGGATCTGCGGGCCATTTTCTGGGTTTTCTGATCATTTGGGAAGTAATACCCATAATCCCACGCTGGGCATTCGGGGGTGCTGCTGCCCGCCCGCCGATGGATATCCCTTAGTCGCCTCTTACGACAACCGCGGGAAGAATTGGTGTGGTGCAAATTCCATGCCGGCCATTTTTACCTCAAATACAAATAAAACTTTACAAAATTGAGTAAAATATGCAAGCTAGCTGACCACTGTCGCCAGTAAGGGTGACAAATCAATATCGAGCTATGCTGCGCTATACTGCGCTGTGCTGTGCTGTGTTTCTTAAGCTACGTTTTTTTAACAATCAACATCATGCTGTGCTGCGCTTTGCTTAGCTCAGTATTAAAAGTAATCAGCAGCTCGTGTAGTCGTTTATCTCGTCAAAAATGACTTCATTTTCAAAAAAACGTAAACTTTACGACATATTTGAATCCGATAAAGATGAAAGTGAAGATGAAGCGGATATGGATATTTTATGTGTTATTTTGTCGTTAAAAGAGTCCAGTCACGGTAGCTTGTTACCACACACCATACGTGAAAAATACGGAGAATTTAATTTTCTAAAGAATATTGCCACTGAAGACGATTTTTTAAATATAGAGCTCCATAAAAAACATAGCACAGTTCGGCACAGCGCGGCTCAGCGCGGCGGGTAGCGCGCCTCGCTCGAGACTGCTGCGTTTTTAAACAGAGCGTAGCCTCACACAGCGCAGCACAGCATGGTTTGTTTGTATCCTCATTAAAATATTAGACGAGCGAGTTGACCAAACATAGCACAGCGCAGCATAGCTCGATGTTGATTTGTCACCCTTAAATGTATGTAATATAGCAAAAAGTAGTGTGGCGCTGTCAGTCGCCAGTATAGAACTTTCGACTTTCCCTCTTCACGCGGAATCGACGCAATGAATTATGCATGAGAATTAAGTTTGACGGCAGATAAGCGGCAGAAAGATTTATTGGCTGATATGATGTGTAGAAAACAATCCAACTTGTTTCTCACTTTCTGAATTATGGCTGTTGTTTTATTGTGATCACGTCAAGAAAGTTTTACGTTGCTTCTTTCTACTGCCATTCAAAAGGATCAAAACTATGTATTTCGTTGTAGTTATTGTATCACATGCTCAATTTTTCATAAAGGCTATTTATTTATTTATTTTAATTATTGAACTATTACAGAAATATATTCTAATTACAATTACAATAGTTACCCAGGCTTACAAAGATACACCACGCTTATGGACATTAAAATAAGTAAGGTGTGTTAATAACCTACTTAATAACCTTTCACACAAACACAAATCGGTATTGTGGGCTTCGTAGCCTTTTATCAGAGTTACGCACGCTCTTACAGGACCTTTCCGGAAATTTAACTTCGTTAAGAATGAAATATGTCCCGTCGTTATTCCACGGCTTGTTGCGCGAATACTTACATTTCAAGCTCCACCTCTAGTTTTCTCATCAGACCCAACGGAAATAATTTCAACCGAGACTGAATTATGACAAAACTCCAACGGACATTGCCGCATCCGTAATGAGAATGTAGTCGAGATATGTCTATAATTTATGATCACATGCTCGGACTGGGTAGGAGGAAGGTGGAATATCTTCTGTGAAATCGATCGTTTTTGCTACAAGTCACTTTGAGTCTACATAGGTTCATCCAATTAGTTTTCTATGCATTTAATCATCGTAGAACAAATAAGGGGCGGCATTTAGTATCGTTATTAAAATACTGGTACAATGTAGGAGTGATAAACTGTACCAGTACCTACAAAGTGAAATAGGTGGGTGGTAAGGAAGTATTTAATTAAATCTAGCGGCGGCGGGGTCTTTAGGGCGCTCTACATCACCGCCGCTAATCACAGGTAGGCGTCGACAGGTTCGCCTATTTGAATGCCAGGAGGCTATTTTGTGTTTTATGCGCCTCGTACTTTCTTCTAGTTTTTTTATCCACTAAGTTCAAACCAAAGAGAACAGAATGCTTGCTTCAAACTAAGCCGGCTAGCCGTTAGTGAGACCGCACACTAGACATTGTAGTATTACGACAATCGTAGCGCTACATTTGAAACGCGACATGTATATCGACCCCGTATATCTGCGCGCAACGCGCAAGCACGCACACCTAAGACACTTTAACATAAAATGTGTTTTTGGTGTGCGGCCTCACAGCTCTTTATGTCAGCATGACCTCAACTGATTTCAACAACACTGAGAAAATACTCCGAGCTGTCTGAGGTCTGAGCAAGGTCTCAACCTCAACCTCAACAGCTTGTATTGGTCCACTACTGGACGCAGACCTCCCCCTGATAAGCGCCTTATTGGCTTTAATCACATGGGGTAGTGCCCATAATCCCTACGCTGGGCATGCGGGTTGGGGATCGCAGTTAGGTGGTAGTATTGTTCGGCAGGGGGCGCTGCTGCCCGCCCCCGGTGGATATTCCTTAGTCGCCTCTTATTACACCGGCGGTTATAGTTGGGGTGGTGCAAATTCTAAGCCGGCACCACACAGCGAATCAAGGTCTACAGCAAGGTGCACAGGAGCTATTTACAACCTTAAACTTCCAAAGCGATCCTTGTCTTTGAAACATTTATTTTTTGCATGTGACACGTGTCACTCGCCAGTCTTGACAATACGCATTTGCCAAAGTCTTTAAAGAAAGTCTCTTTGATAAAACTTTCCATGAAAAGATGTAATTACAATTTAAATTGTCAATACATTTTGATTTGTAATATTGCACAATTCAGAAAATACAGAGATGGAATACAACATAACGCATACTTTGGATCATGGTAAGCGAGTATCAAGCTCATACGCGGAGATTTATTTCCCCGACGATCCCGACAGCCAGAATCCTTCAACATCATCTCTCACTGAAGAACAAAGAACGAAACCAAATATTAGTACCAAATTGAGTTCAAAAAGTAAGATAACGAAGGATGACGATTCTAATGATCTTTGGACGTCACCAAGTGATTTATTAATTGGCCTTATAGAACTGATTCCCCCATTTACTTCGAAAATAACTAGAGGTATAACTCATGAAGGAATTCTTGGTATTGGCGATGAAATGCTACAAAGTGAGCACAATAAATTTATGAAACATTTGACACAGCTTCTTAGTGAAAATGATTCTGCTTGGAGTCATATATTACAACATGAAAAAGAATCTGTAATAAATAAAGTAAAAGATATCTACGACAAAATTTTTATGAATAAATGTAAAATAATGCAACAAGAAATAAATACATTTTATGAACAAACACTTCTAGAAGTTGAAAAAGACATAAAATTTCAAGTTAACGATGTGTTGATAAGTTCGCATGCTAATATTATTAGTGATTTAAATACAGAGATTAAACTAAAACTTGCTAAAGAAAAAGCAATATTTGAAAAGGTTTTGAAAGATAAATATAAATCTGAAATAGTCAAAATTAAACACTATTATAGTCTTTTACTTCGAAATGAGATTTATAGAAATAAAAAGCTTGTTCACCAAGCAATGTTTGAAAGAAATGATGCTTTGAAAGCTTTTTATCGCCAAATAGAAGCTGAAAACATTACAAGTACTATGTATGTATTATGCTTGGAAAGAAAAAAATGTAAAATAAAACGATTTCTTCTTGAAAATTATCAAAGTGCTGAAATAGCCGAAAAATATAAAAAGATTAAGGAACGTGAAAATTTGATTGCGGACTATCAGTCAAAAGACGTACATTTATCAAAAATTAGTAAAGATTGGAAAGAAAATATTCTCAAAGTTCTAAAAATATTTATTAGGTTTATCAGCTTTAGCATGCAGTTATTACCTGAGCAATCCGGTTTTTTGTTGGACTTGGAAAAAATGGTGGTTTTGCAACTTAATGAAATTGAAAAAACACCAATAATCGTGGCCCCAATTTTGTGTGATGATGAAAAATTTCAAAACATCTTTAAATTTGAAGAATTTGAAAAGGAAGGTAAGGTATGTAATGAAGAGCCATTCGTTGTAGTTGGAGATACGTCACCGGACGTTCCACCTGTGTACGGCAGTAGAGAAACACTGCCACCTGATGCCGACTTGCCATATGTAAGAGTGCAAAGGCAATATGTGTACGTTAAATGTCATGGTTATCAACAAATAAAAACCCTTCTAGAAGCTGGTAAATGCACTTGCAGACTACCACAAAAGGAACCATCAGAGTCTCCAGTTTCAAGTAGTTCAATTGTTGTTGAAAAAGTGGAAGAGCTTACTAAAAAAGAATCGTCGAATGAACTTTTAGTTATAGATGACTTTCACCGTCTACAAGAGTGCCCTCATAGCCACTGTATAGATTGGGCAAATCGGTCGTCGTTTCCTTATTTGGATTCTTACTTAGATTTTAACGAAAAAAATTATGCAAGGGTCAAAACCATTTTGGGCGAAGCACCAAAACGCGACCCAATTCCAGAACTGTTGGATCCTAAGCTCATAGTAATGAGTGAATTACCATTTGCAGCTACTAAAGAACCATTTCACACTGTAGAGACGCAGTATTCAAGCCAAGAAGACATTAATGTTCCTGATATAGAATGTCCATGCGCTGAAGGTTATATTCCCCCACATCGTATTGAATCTACACACAAGCCTATTGATCTAAACGAGATTTTGAGTAAACGTAAAACTTCATTGCGACGTATCATTGATCAAAATCCTACTTTACTGAAAATGTTTACCGATGAAAGTTTTGACTTTGTTATGTAATTTAATTATAATGCATTTCAAAAATATACATACTTATTTACTATTTCTATTAGTTGTTTAGTTTATTCCACTTACTATCCTTCATTAATCTTACATCTGATTACCGGAACTTACTACATGGGCAGTTGTTGCCAGACCACACTTACTGGCACGTTCCGTGTGCAATGTGCATGCCCCACTAATAGATAGATAGATAGATAGAAAATTCTTTATTGCACACTTATCGATAGAAACATATAACAAAACAGCTTAAAATCTAAGTGACAAGTGGCGGTCTTATCGCTCAAGAGCGATCTCTACCAGACAACCGTGGATGGATAGGATCATTGGATAGTACTAGGGGATCTAATGGGATATTTTCGAGGATTTTTTTACTGGATCCCATAAAAATCATTAGTGTGTTCACACACAGTAGTTTGCTAATTCAAAATCGACTGACAAATTCGAATGGTTCGGTCAGAGATATTATAATACTATACTAGGTTCGGTTAACCGTATACAGGATACTCGTGTGAATGCTAGTATTGAAACACGAATACTACTAAACGGGATCCAGCAAAAAACCCTACATGCAAAAAACGGGATGTTGCCATAGGAAAGGGCTGTCAGAGTACAGCTGGACCGAAAAGAGTAGAAATTAATTAAAATGGAACTAAACTAAACCTTTGCCCTGGCAACACGAAACCAATATCAAATCTTTTCAAAATGTCACAAAATAAATAAACATTGGGTACCTCAACGAACTGTGCATTAAAATAACTGTTTTGATTTGTAATAAGGTGTTTAGTGTAATCCAACATGTAAAAAACTAATCCCAGTGGAACAAGACAAGTGATTGATAAAGTTTTCATACATTGTTTAGCCGAATTTCAAGTGGAAAGTTATGGTCCGATGTTACGGTCAAATATCAAATACCTCCGAGATCGCTGATAAATACTTGATTCTATGGTATTTAAGTAGTAACATCTGCCTCTCTCAAACGATTAAACTTGTGAATTTGATTGCCTGAGTAATATATATGTTGTTTTCTGCAAATTGCGTTCAAGGTATTTTTAATGTTTATATCCGTTTGTATTTGAAAAAGTATAATCCACTTCCATATTTTGAGTCTTTAAAACAAAATCATTATCAACATCATCCGATTTTGCCAATTGTTGACCTCAAAACCCATCTGCCACTCTTAATGGTCCTGCGTTACATTTCTGTAGGTATAATTTTTATCAAGGAAAAACGCATGAAATACCGCGGGCTGAAGCAAGTAGCAAGTAAAACAACAAAAAATCGTTAAAGCATTAGGACATGACTATTTGATTGTCGACTTAAAAAAATAAAATTGTTTCATGGAAAAAAATTATGACAACATAATTTTTGAGTGGAGGGTATCATCGCTGTGATTTTAGTAGCTACACCGTAAACGAGGCTCTCGAATGTCAACCACGTACCGGAAGGCACAGGGTCTCTTACAAGGTGGACCGACGACCTGGTGAAGGTTTTGGGAAACCGCTGGGTGCAGCTACTTAGATTTTGAGGGGAGGCCGACCAGTTTGGTCGTAGTTCGGCTGTCATGTTGAGTAACGTGTAAATAGTCTAATTGTTCTGTTCCTAACATTTATTTTATGACAAAAAATTGTAAATATACTCTTAATAAGCTACTGCTTCTAATAATTACTTGCTGTTATTACCGCAAACCCAATTAAATACCTTATTTTCATTATATATAACAATTTAATAGGGTCCCCTATTTCATGCATCACAATTAAATAGGTTCTTATGTCTCGAGCTATTTACTATGTGTAAATCGTTGTCATATAAACAACACCGTTAGCAAGAAGTAATGCTGGCTCGAGCATATATTGGGCGTAAAGGTAAATTTACACAGTGCTAACAACTTAACGTATTAAGTCGTCACCGGAGTCGTCGCGGGCTTGTAATTGAGAAAAGGAATTATAACATTCCAGACTTTAGTACTGCGCAAAGTTTCACTGAGAAAGGTAATTTCGAAATTTGCTTGGGAGGGTCGTCCTTGTCTAGGTTCTGCTTAGGGCTGTACCTTTCTTCTGTGGCCTAGTATATGTTAGTTTGATTTTTATTTCCTATGCATTGATGTAAAATGATTAATAAATCCTTACAAACTGAACTTTACCTTAGCGCTACAAAGGTTCTACGGCCGGCGTAGCAGTTCGTAGCTGGTGTGCTACAAAGTGCTACGCTGACCTTATGTTAGGTGAAACTTATGATTATAAACAAAAATAAACTAAACATTTAAGTATTTACAAACATATTTTTTTTATGTTTCTTTAAATAGGTATCAAAATCATGGGATTAGAATTCTATATTCTGTGATCTAAATAGTTTTATTCAGGGCCACCGTGTATTTTGTACTTTTCATGTCCAGTCCATCCCAAGGTTGCCTGGAAGAGATCGCTTTCAGCGATAAGGCCGCCCTGTGTACTTCCTGTATTCTAAGCTTTTTTTCTTTGTATTGTCTCCTGTCTTTGTGTGGTATAATAATGTATTTTTTATCTATCTATCTATCTAAACATGTTAATTTTAATATAAAATAAATAAATAAATATATAATGCTGGACAATTCACACAGCATTATCTAGCCCCAAGCTAAGCAGAGCTTGTGTTATGGGTGCTAGATAACTGATATACTTAATATACACTACATAGATAGATATTTTTATTATACATAGAAAACACCCAGACCAGGGATATTGATTAGGTTAATTATTTTCGCAGACCACATGAATTAAAGCCAAAATATAAGCCCAGAAACATAATTTACAAAACGGGTAAGATGTTGTCATAATTTAACAGTCTTGTCTTCCCTCTGAAATATCGTAACAAAGTGACAACTTTTCAACTGCAATGAAGATAAAGGTTACAGAGAAAGCATTCATTTGTTTATAGATCAGATAGAGTTATCGTTTACGTTCATTTCATTAATTTACAACTTGATAATGACCATGAAATTATCTTGCTACACAATAAGTACCTACTACCTACTACTGCCAATGTTTGGAGACAAGCAATTGTTTTATTATTATCTGCATCTTACTGAAATTTCCTTTCAAATGCCCCTCGAGCAATATTCGTTGAAATTTTTCTTAGTATTTTTTTTTATAATCATTAGGTCCTTCTACTTGAGCCTCAGCTAAGAGTATCGATCCAACATGATACCGCCTCTATTAATGCCATGGTTACGTTATTAGAATTCATTTTAAGTTTTTTGTAGAGTGTGGGAAAAATATCTATAAAAATCTTGTTTTATCTTTTTCAAATACTCTTTTTTAACATTACTTTTATTTACTAATCCTTTCCGTTCTTTTATTTGTGTAGAAATACCGTATTAAAAGTCAAGATACGTACTGTGTTCTACGAAATAGTACCTGTTGGTAACCATGGAAACAAAGCCAACCAGCCATAGAGTTACAAATCCATCTCCACATGGTCTTACGTACGGGCAGCTTATACAATTATTAGGTTAGTTGACTAAAGAAGGGTACAAATTTTGCCGTCCATATTTTCAGAATCGAAAAAAAGGGACGACAACAATTTTAGGCTAGTTGGTTTAGGTTCTGGTGCCCACAGAATCACTACCAAAATAGTGACTTTTATTTTTCATATGTTGCAACCGGATCGCAGAATCCACCGTTTGTAGTATCGCTAGGGCGATTGCAAAAAGAACATTGATTTTTTGGGAATACTTGATTAATTTCATTCGTCGAGATGGCTAAGTGACGTTTAGCCATAATGTTGAACGTTCATCGTCATCGTTCCTAGCCACTGTACAAACTAGCTGATTTTACGATTCGGCGGCAACATCTATATGTCAGGAGTAAGTTATAATGTAACATATAACTTTGAATAACGTGTGCTAATAATTTTAATTAAATATGATGTAATTTGCATCAGAATCGGTTCAATATCCAGTTCCCAAACTGTTGCTTTAATATTACCTGATAGGATGAGAAGAATAAATAGAAGGATAAAATACCGGTGCTAACATGCAAACCTACGTCCGTTCTGCACATTTGTAAATCTATGAAAGCTTCCGTAGCTACACGTGCTTCGATCGTGTTTGCGCTCAACACTTTTCGGACTGAAGTTCATGACATTGCTAGTACCTTTACTTTATTTTCAATCTATATGGCTTTGATAAAATAATGCAAAAATGGATGCCGAAGACAGCGATTTTAATACCTATAAAACTTATAGAAAGTCTCGTAAGATACCTAAAGTTAAACGTTCTCCGTTCGAATATGGATCATCTTTCAGTAACAGCAAAAAGTATTGGCAGCAAGTTTTTCAAGAAAAGGAAATTTCTTCCAATGACATAGTAAGTGCCTATAAACTACTTATCAAATCCATCTTAATTTTTTTCGAAATTATTTCATTTTTAAAAGCAACGGACTTTTATTTTCTAGTAATTTTTTAGGTGTTTTGGTTTATGGATCTTGTGCCTGAATGAATAAATATTATTATATTTTGCCTTTTACCTTTTTTTCTTCTAATGCTAGTTCTACTTAAGCTTGAGTAGAATTCGACTTAAACGAAACCTTCTCAAGATGTAGTATTTGTAAAGATCTCAAACCAAAATTCAAATTCCTATTTTTCGCGTCGTTTTTAAAAATTAAAAAAAGTAGAAACGAACAAGTAGTGCAAATTCTGACAAAAATCAACAGCATGAAAGTGATTTTTAGGTAAGGTATCTCCATACCTTACCTAAAAATCACTTTCAAGGTTAGTCACAAATATTGTGTCTTGAGTTTGGCCGGAGTATAGTAGCTAGATATACAGGGTATTCGACAGACCGCGTGCCATATGGTAACTGGGGTTAGGTAAAACCAAGTGAAATAGTTTGGCAGCTTTTTTAACCCCGAAAAACCTCTTGCCTTATAAGGTTTTTTTAAAGATTTTTTAATATTTTTCCCAAATTAGAACGATTTAATGCTGTAACTTTTTTGTACCGAGTTTCATGGCGGACATTTTTATTTATTACATGTGGGCCCGTCCGTGTTACTAAAATCAATATTTAGAAGAGATCTAGGTAAATAAAGTAGCTATGCAGCTATAATATGCAAAGTGTTGAAAAGTGAAAATTTAAAACTTACAGTTCAACATTGGAGTGAATTAAAAAGTAAAACTAATATGTCTCTGCTTTTCCGATTCATTGAAAACTTTTCTACTTCATGGCCATTCCGACAGTATGCTACATGTGTCAAAACCACATAAAATACATAACAAAATAAATGTTTATTAAAAAATCTGCGTTTTGAATACTGTGAAAATAACTAAGTTTTGTCTCCTAATAACAACGTTCGGTTCGGTGGAGTTTGTGCCCCAAATTGATGAATAAGGGTAGATATAACCAAGTGTAATAATATGGTTGTCTTTTTAACCATCAACAGCATCACTTTTATGACATTTTTAAATAGGGTTTTTTTTTTAACCCATATTTTTTTTTCGATTTTATCCCTGATTTTTAATTATTCCCTAATTTAATTGTCTTACGTGATGAAATGGCTAACAATTATTTTATTTACGTAATTGGTTCGATTCTGTTGCCAGAAAAACTAAACTAACTAGCCTAAAAATATTGCAGTCCGCGGTCGGCAACATTCTAGGGCAAGTAAGTTCAGATTCTAGGGCAAGTAAGTTTGGTGCCATCAGAATATGTCAGTGTCGTAAACAAATTATTGTAAAATGACACGATTTTCTTCTTATTGTAAAGCGTTTGATCACCTTTAACAACCCCAAACTTTAAGAAAGTGAAGACGTGGTCTAAGATTGATTTCCTAGAAGGAACTTATTCGTTCGTTATTCTGTTTATTGACCTTTTTGTATTAGGTAACTTTGCGTTAACAAAATGCCCATAGCTGCTCTATTTGCCGCAATCTTACGTAAATTTTAATAGTAGGCTAACAAGGTAATAAAAAAAATGTAGGCCATGTTATTCCTTACAAAGCAAGAGACAGAACTAAATTCAAATTTTGGTAATATATCGAAACATCTTTAAAAAATCTTAAAACAAGCCAAGAGGCTTTTCAGCGTTAAAAAAGCTGCCAGGCTATTGCACTTGGTTCCACCTACCCGAGTTACCATATGGCACACGGTCTGCCGAACACCCTGTATAATTGATGTATGACCCGCGTGAACTGTCAAGTTATACTTTGTTCACGTCTTCAACATTTTTTGCCAAATCAAAGTAGAATATTAAAACGATATATTCTATATTACTGATTACACAATACTTCGTATATCTTTTGTTGATACCAGCAAGAAGAAAGTAAAAAAATGTTCGAGGTCTTGCCAAGGGACCTGTATGTAAAAGTTTGTGAAACATTGGACATACCGATACTAAAGCAACCCAGTGAAGACGCCCAAGATGATAGGAGTAAGTAAATTAACTATCATTAAATCAAAACAAATCTGACAGATATTGCTCTACTTAGGGGAGAAATTTCACGTTGTGTATGTATTAATATTTGGTAATAGCACTAACTGAGCAACGAGAAAGCTTAAAACTTCCGAGTCAAATTTGAAATTAAAATAATTATTATACCTGGCACTTTATCGCTTAATTTTTAGTGTAATTGAGGTTTTATTGCATATTTTGTAGTGTTTTAAAAGGTTGTGAATAATTATTTGAAGTAATAGATTACCTAAATCATTTGCAGAGAGCAGCACTCGACGTTCGACAAAGGAGCCCTGGATTTCCTTCAGAACATCCCTTTACATTGACAGGGAACTAGACTCCGATACAGATGTTGAATTCAACCCAAGGTATTCTTTTTGAAACCCCTTTTTGAAATTGATATCTACCATCTGCGGTAGCAAAGACTTTAAGATAGTCATTCTGTTTTTACCTATCGTCATCATCATCAACCTAAATTAGTCCACTGCTGCCACATAGGCCTCCCCTAATGAGCGCCATAGCGCCCTGTCTTCAGCTTGCCGCATCCAGCATCTGCAGCCAGCAGTCTTTCGCAGTTCGTCATCCCACCTGGCCGGAGGGCGTCCTACACTACGTTTTTACCTAACATGACCCCTATTTGCAGTGACCATGAAGAAGAATTCAATGTCCACAAGCAGCTTCTACGAAAGCCAGTTCGAGAGCAGATCACGTGGGCTACGCGCTACCTGCTGCCGGAGCGAGAAGAAGAGAAGAGCTTAGTGAAGAAAGCAGACGACCTAACAGACCGGGTAGGTGATTGAAGTGGAATTCGCTTGGCTGGTTTCTCATATTCCGATAAACAACCAAAAACCAAATACCGTAAAACTTAAATCTATCTATTTTCAACTTAAGTAAGAACTTACATGATTTTTAGAGACATTAATGACTTTTAAGTCGAAGTTACAACACTTTTTGTGAAAAAATTAGGCTTTCGTATTTAAACAATTTTTATAAAGAAACTAGCTGCGCCCCGTGGCTTCGCCCAAGTGGAAATTTATGTTTCCAACTTTCTTAACCTTTTCCTGGCAACAACAAACACAACAAAAAAAGAATTAGCGAAATTGGTCGAGCCGTTCACTCGTGATGCCGTGATCAAGAGAAATAAGGATTCATTTTATATATTATTTAAAGAAATAAAAAATGATGTTAAACTGGCGTCCTTTAATCGCAGATTGCAACAGAGTTCTGCAAATACATGAAAGAGTTGGGAGGCGATCATCAGTCACAATTATTTACGTCCAAAGCTATAAAAGAGCTTTTTCAAGTAAGACGTAATACTTTTTTATTTATAATCACTAAAATTATTTAAGAAATATACAATAGAATACCAATACTCCTTTGCATACCTACAAAAAAATACAGAAACAATGGACAGGAAAGTCAATGGACCTTATCGCTATAATAATAATAATAAAAAAATAATAAATAATGCTAGACCACTCACACAGCATTATCTTGCCCAAAGTTAAACAGAGCTTGTGTTATGGGTACTAGATAACTGATATACTTAATACAATACACTACATAGATAGATATTTTTTATTATACATAGGAAGCATCCAGAACGCCCTGGACAAATGTCTGCAGATCGTACATTTTGTTCAAATTTGTCCCGAGGCGGGAATCGAACCCGCAAACTCCGCGTCGCAGGCGGACCTTCGCCCACTGCGCTACAGAGGTCGTCAGATGCTATGAGCGATCTCTTCCAGGCAACCTTCCATTAGGAAACCTGTTATGGTGCTAGTCAGTCAGTCTGTTCGATACATCGATCACGTAGGTATGTTATTAGCATCATCAGCAGTTTGACCTAAGTAGGTTACTCGTGTCGCGAGCGCGGACCGGGCGCCTACGGAGGTCAGTGCATCAGCAGCGATCATCCAAACCGCACTCATTATAACATCATATTAGTCGTAGTTTTATACAATACAGCTATTGTTCTATATACTCGACTTTTATATCATCATCCCGGGAAGAGCTAGCCGCGATTCCTACATGGTCCTTCGAGCCGGATCCTACATGGTCCTTCGAGCCGGATCCTACATGGTCCTTCGAGATATCGTTCGAGGATTCATAGCGCGATCGTAAAAAGTCGTACCGTGAGTGCTTCGAGCGTACCAGCAGCCATTGGATTGCAGTGATCTTAGCTTTACCAGTGAGCTTATTGGAAAGCTAGTATCCACACCTGACGTGGGGAGCTACCTAGTCAGGCCAGCAGCAGCAGTGAGCGAACCGCTCACGCCCTCAGCATCAGCACAGCACAGTTGTGCGGAGCGAACCGCGCCCGCGACGCACCAGCAGCAGCAGCGAGCCGCCGCTCGCGCCCTCAGCATCTTCAGCCAGCACTGCGGTGGGGAGCAACCCACGCAGAGTCCAGCAGCAGCCGTTGGACAAGCGGCTTACAAGTAAGAGCGTTCCTTAATATTCGTTCGAACTTTCTCCGACGAAATGGAGGCCCTTTACTACCAACAAACCGAATTAGCGGAGAGTATTCGGAAAATCCTTGTTAATTTTAATAAGGAGAGTAGCAAGCGTAAAACGATAGATTACGGTAAACGGAAAATAGACAGCCTAGAATCGTATTGGAGAGAGTATGGACAAAACCACCAAAAGCTTTTGCCTTTCGAAAGTAAAGGTCACAAGTACTTTGCCGATTCTGAGTTTGAGCGAACTTACAATTCGTATCTAGCAGCGAAAACGACGATCGATAGGTATTATTTAAATTTAGAGCAGCAATTAGGCGTCTCTGAGCCCGGAGAAAGCCAGCCGGAAGTAGGTCTATCCAGCGGCAGACAGCAGCGGCCGCAGACCCCAGCGCCTACCCTACAACCTACCCCCCATGTACAGCGAGACGAGGGGTTAGGTAACCACAGCAAGCTAGATCTCATGTTACGCAGACAGTTCATTAATTTTAAAGCCTTTATGAAAACTGTCGAAAGCATAGATGTAGAGTCCTACCAAGAAAAGTGGGAGTACGAAGACGCCCTGCGAGTCTTACAAGCTCGCTGGACGGTAGCGGACAACTGTCATTGGGAGATCATGTTGGAGTTGGGCGATGACGAAGCGTACGAGTACAACTACAACAAGCACGAGCGTACCTACAACGGCCTGAGGAAAGCTTTAAGCTCTAGGATGTGGTCAACATCGTATCGCGATAAAACCACACCTCAGATGGATATACCCGTTTTCTCAGGCAACTTTCAGCAGTGGGTATCGTTCAAGGATCTCTTCGATGAAGCTATCCACAAAAATCCATCTTTGTCAAACGCTCAAAAGATGCAGTTCCTTAAGAGCAAAATTAAAGGAGAAGCCGAGCGTTTGATACAGCATCTTCCGATCAGCACGGACAACTACGCAACCTGTTGGGAAATCTTAAACCACAGGTTCAACAACAAAAGGCACATCTTTACATCGTACGTCAGCACATTCTACAATCTGGCCAATATACAGCAGCAGTCGTTCGCAGCAATCAAACGACTTCATGACGTCACATTAGAGAGTCTACACGCCATCAAAAACTTAGGCATCGACACAAAGTCATGGAACCCTCTTCTTGTGCATATATTGTCCCAAAAGCTAGATAATGATTCCTATTCCGAGTACATAGAATCCTTGAAGAATTCGCGGGAGCTACCGGTACTTCAAGACTTTATGGACTTCCTAGAGAAAAAGTTCACTGCTCTAGAATCATCATCACAGCGACGACAAGATGGAACGCCTAAAATATCATGTCAGCAGCAAAATCAAACATCTAATTTTCAAAACCGTCAAAATAAACCTTTTATTAGCGATGGTAAAAATAACAAAGCGCACGAAATTGCGAAATCGATGCATATGTCAGCAAATAAGTGCCCTCAATGCGATTCTGGTCACAAGTTAAGTTACTGCAAACAATTTTTAGAATCAGCTAACGAACAAAAAATCAATTTATTAAACAAATTAAATTTTTGTATAAATTGCATTTATGATCACGACGGGGCCAAATGCTACTCAGCAAAAAGATGCCACAAATGCAACGAAAGTCATCACACCATTTTGCACGATTATTTCGCGAATTTATCACAATCAGCTAATTATGTAGAGCAATCAGAACAGCAAGAGCAGCATAGCAACAGTAATGTTTATACATCTCAGCGGGATGAGATTTCTGAGATTTTGTTAGCGACTGCTTTGGTAAAAGTTACCGCAGCAGATAACAGCCAGCACGTTTTGCGAGCACTGATCGACCAGAGCTCGCAGGTCTCGGTAATCAGCGAGAGAGCAGCACAGCAGCTAGGTTTAAAGCGTGAGCGAAGCAATGGAGTTATTTTCGGGGTAGGAGAGCGAGAAAATAACTGCAAGGGTAAGCTTAAAATTACTTGTCAATCGACTTATACTGATTTTAAGTTTACCACGGACGCTTTAATAATGAGCAACTTAATAAAAAATCTGCCAAATAAGACTTTCGCTAAACCATCATGGCAGCATATAGCACACATCAGCCTAGCTGACCCGGATTACAATGTGGGTCGACCGGTTGACCTCCTTCTTGGAGCTGAGGTTTACTCCAACATCATCTTAGAGGGGTTAATCCGCGGACAGGCTCATTCGGAGCCCCTAGCACAGCATACACAGCTAGGGTGGCTGCTATGTGGTAGTGTTAAAACTTCCTTCCAATGTAATGTTATCCTGAGCAGCATCGAGGATACTCATCATCAGCATTGGAAAATAGAAGACACGAAAGAGCGAAACGAAATGTCGGCAGATGATCAAAGAGCTACTACAACAAGCCTAGACAGCGGGCATATCAAAGAAAGTTTACCAGTGAAACCGGAAATCACGGAGAAACTGGTACCTTCTAATGTAGAATCAAGCATAGCACAAATTAGTAATTTAGAGCGTAGGTTAGTTAAGCAAAAATACCTAGTAAAGCAATATAAGCTATTTATAAACGATTATCAGCAGCCTAATCAAACGAAGTTAGCGACTTCAAGCAGCAGCAAGCAGAGGACGGAGCTAGTATATCTCCGACCTCCTCAATCTTCTTTAGGTCACAGCCTTAACGACCTGAAGTATAGCGAAGGTCCAAACGTACAGCTGGATCTAGCACAGCAAAAAGGTGACGTCATCGAACGATACAGGTTCTGTGACGCATCAACAAAGGAAACGTTTAGCTGGATTCGAGGTTCTCCGGAGCGCTGGAAGCCTTTAGTAGCAAACAGGGTGAGGAAAATTATCATCACTATGCCACCAGAGTGTTGGCAAAACAGCAAAGAGAATCCAGCTGACGGAGCGAGCAGTGTTCTGACGTCATCACAGCTGACAGAGTGTCGGTTGCCGTGGCAAAGTCTTACCTTCTTAACATTGACTAACTTCAGTCCAAAGCAACTATTCATGAAGTTTAGTAACGAAGAAGTGAGGAAGCAAGTAAACGTAGCTAGTAACATCTCCGATACCAGCAGCATCATCATCATCGAAGATATACTAAATCATCACAGCTCGTTTATAAAAATAGTTCGTATAGTTGCGTGGATACGACGGGTGTCGACCTTTATTGTTGGTAAACAAAAGCGGCCGGAGTATCTCACGTTACACGAGCTTAGATCAGCAAATAACGTTATCGTAAAACATTTACAGCGCATTGAATTTAATAATGACGTAGAATACTTAAATAGCAGGAAGGTCAAATCACTTAGCAAAATAAAACATTTTAATCCATCTCTACTATTATCTAAAGCACAAAAAGGTGAAGCAGCAAAAGCGAAAGAGGAGATAAGTAAGCAAAGTAAAGCACATTTAGTAAAATCTAGCAAGCAAATAAGTAGAAATAAGCAGCTTCCTAAATTTATGAACTTTCCATTAGCATGGATCTTTTTAATAAGTATCACTTGGCCCAGCGTATCAGCAATACAATTAAGCAGCAACCAGTCGATACACGACGCCGCTGTAGGAAAAATTAAATTAACCCGTGACCAGTGGACAATCGTATCTTACTATGACAGCTTCCAACTATACCGCTTGGTACCAGTACTTGTTCAAATCAGCAGCGACAGATTACATAAAACTAAATCTGTGAACATCATCGTCTTCAATGTTGTGAAGATCAGCAGCAAGCATACATCTGTCAGCTAAAAGCTCCTATACAGCATCTGAGTCCAGAAGAAAATACTTACTCGCTTACAATCTTATGTGACCGTGAAACTCGAGTCCGCCAAGTCAGCAAGGCCGGGCTCATTCACCTAACAAAACAATGCACCGCAAAGGGACGTGACGTCACTTTATATTCCCATCAACAACAAAGTACGCTCAATCTCAAATCGGACTTATTACTTACTAACATAGCTCCAATACAGCATCATACGTTAAACTTTACGTTACCGTTAATTCAAACAAGCCAAGATCATCACCTCAACACCTCGCTACAGCAGCTCGGCGAGCAAATCAGCGCGATGAAGGAAGCAGCACAACAGGAGGTGACATTAACAACGCACGATATTCACCAATACGCAATATCGTACAGCGTATTAGCAGCAGGCGTCGCAGCGTTCCTGGCGTTCCTGTGGAGGCGAAGCAGACGAGCCGTCAGCGCGTCCTCCGCGCGCGCCGCGGAGCCGGCGCCGGTGCGCGACCCCGCGCCCGCGCCCCCGCCGCCACCCGCGCCTCTCCCGCCGAGGGAGGCGTCCTCCAGCAGAGCTAGTGTTAGTGCGCGTGGGCAACCCGTGCCCGAGCTAGGGCATGTTGCCAGTGGGGCCGTGCGGTGGTCCAGTTTACGTGATATAGACACAATAACTTTGCCCATCAGCAAGCAGCAATCCAGCAGACAATCAGTTTTTACTATAGAATAGGAATTAGTTTTGTTAATCAAGTTTAGTCTTAAATTACGATACATACATTAAAGCATTGTCCTAACATTCACCTAGCCTAAGCAAAACTTGATCATCTATGTAATACTAACCCCTCAATTGTATGTAGCGCCTCATCTCATTCTCATCTCGTACCTCGCCCTCGGGAGTATGTTCGATACATCGATCACGTAGGTATGTTATTAGCATCATCAGCAGTTTGACCTAAGTAGGTTACTCGTGTCGCGAGCGCGGACCGGGCGCCTACGGAGGTCAGTGCATCAGCAGCGATCATCCAAACCGCACTCATTATAACATCATATTAGTCGTAGTTTTATACAATACAGCTATTGTTCTATATACTCGACTTTTATATCATCATCCCGGGAAGAGCTAGCCGCGATTCCTACACAGTCTCCTTCTAAAAGTCAGTACTTTGATTAATTTCTCCTGCCCTCTCGATTGCAGGTGACTATATCATATTCTTGACAATAGAATAGAATAATTAATAAACTTCTCAATTTTCTAGATTGAATTTGACACTCACGTTGCCCGCGGTCTCAGAGTGATCACCAAAGAACTACCTTCTATTGACGAAAGGGTGGCTATTGTAACAGGACATCCAGAGGTCAGTTCATTAATAAAATCTTCACTTGTGCTGATAGTTAAAATGAGAAACAAATCCAAGTTTTATTTGTTGTTTTCAAAGCTTAGCTTTATTTATTTATTAAAGAAGATATAAGTTTACAGTGTAAGAACCAAATCACTCACCAATCTACTATGTTGGTCAGCTACTATGAACAGGACCTAACTTAAGTTGGTTTTTAAGTGTTTGATATGCATGTAGTGTAGTTGCCTTTTATTTTACTTTTAATTATATATTAAATTTTCAGTTAATAAATATCTTAGAAATAATGAATAAATAATAGTATTTTTATTTCCAGAAATCTCGCTACGAAGCACTTAAGAGAGAGGTGACTAAAGATATAAAAGCGGAAAAGAAGCAAGACATAACCAACGCTTTCGGTAGCGGGCTGGCACGGAAAGACCAGTATCGCGCTCCTCGCAACGACACGAGAAAGCTGTGGAGGTCAGCCAGACATGTGCCGAAGGACCTGGTGACTCTGAAGACTGTTTGGGAAGGGATCACGAACATCAGGTACCTACTGACTAATTTCTCTAGTGATTGTAACTCTAATAAAACAATTCTACCAAATTAAATAAACAACATAAATAAATAATAAATAATGCTGAACAATTCACCCAGCATTATCTAGCCCCAAGCTAAGCAGATCTTGTGTTATGGGTACTAGATAACTGATAATACTTAATACAATAGACTATAGAGATATAATTTTTTTATTATACACATAGAAAACATCCAGAACACCCTGAACAAATATCTGCAGATCGTACAAACATTTGTCCCGAGGCGGGAATCGAACCCGCAATCTCATGCGTCGCAGGCGAACCTTCGCCCTCTGCGCCACGGAGGTCGTCGAAATGAATCATGCTGGAGAATCCTAACAGCATCATCTAGCCCCAAAGTAATCCGAGCTTGTGTTATGGTAGGTAACTGATTTGGATAGATATTTTTAAAAATAATGTAAGTAATATTTCGTTTTTATTATTTTGAAATTTTGCTTCTAGAATTAAAATTATTTTCATGTTATTTTTATTCAACTTAATTTATTATAGATAAAAGGAATTAGAAAAAATTGCAAAAATTACATTATCAGGAAGATTTTTCGTTAGATCCTTCTTACAAGTACGAATATATCTTAACGAGCCTGTTTTTGTATCTGTCTTGTATCAGTAGATAAAATTACCTTTATCATTATTTTGTTAATTCCAGGAGTGTGAAAGAATACTGCCGCTGGATGATCGACCACCCAGAGCACAGAAAGCCACCGTATCTGAACAGTCTAGGCATGTTCGACCAAGCGGTGCTAGATGCCACGCAGTTCCAAGAGACGAATGAACCATCATCGCAGCCGATGTTCAATGAAGAACCAGCTCCCATTGATCATATACGACGCAGGCTGTCTGAGCTCGCAGACTAATCCCATTCGATCTATTTATACTCCGCAACATCATCAACACCTTTGCAGTCGGATTGTTCTGACTTATAAAATAAAATCATAAAATAAAATACGTAAATAATGCTGGACAATACACACATCGTAATCTAGCCCCAACCTAAGCAGAGCTTGTGTAATGAGTACTAGATAACTGAAATACTTAATACAATAAATCACGTACAGTGCGCGCCAGAATTAAGTATCCCCCTTGTCTACAAAGTGTTTTCTATAACTTTTATTCGCTTGTAACCAATTTTCACATGCAAAAAATAATCACGCCGCTTTGGATCCAACCTCTAACCCATATCTAGAGACTTGAATTCTCGAAGATAAACCAACTGCGCTATTTAGTTGTTGAACACTCTGTCCAATTTTGTCTATGGGTCTAATTAGTCCCTTGTTTTAATCTCACCATAAAAGTAAAAAAAAGTGTACCGATACCTAAATGATAATTTAGGTATCGTTGAAAACACTGAAAACCCTCGGAGATACGCACAATGCAAACCACATGAAATAAGACGAGTGCCAATTACTTTGTTCACTACAAACGATATCAAATCAAACCCTACCCGCATCCATAAAATAAATAAAATAATGGAAAGTCGTTACACTTTTTATCTATAACAGAAAGTGATAACTTTCTGTTATAGAAAGTCTTTCACTGTGTAGAAATATTATTTTTATTATAAATATTATTTCGTTACTTCTATACAGGGCGTCCCATGGATATGCCACATGGAGGGAAAGTACCTTGAATATTTTAGATAGAAAAATCTAAACAAAACAAAACACCGCTCACAAGATTTGAACCCTGTCACTCTTATCTTATATTAATTTGCCTGTTACTGCTGTAGAGCCAAGATAATACCTATGGACCTTCTCGAAATTTGGAGTGAAGTTACCAAATGGAAATGAAAAAAATAAAAAATTGCAAATACAAAACATAAAATTTTGTTGGAAACGTCAAAAATTTCTAAGTAAATTGTAGTTTTAATCTCTCAATCTCAACGATCGGTGGCAGGATTCGAACCCACATACTACATAGAAATAGCGGGTACTAATTTGAGACGCCCACTGTACATATGTAGATGATTATGATCTGCTAAGCGTGCTAGGTTCTGCGTGATCCCGGCGAGGAAGTTTGCCATCCATATTTAATTGTAAAACTATACATGAGTAAGAAAGATACTACCTAGATATATACCAAATCTTTGACGACTAAACGGATCTCAATATTTGCCAATGAGAAACATGGTTTCCTGAGAAAGTTACATTAAATTTTAAAACCAAAGTAGATAGTAAATTTTAAGATCTGTGGCTGAGTGTCTTTATTAAATTTTAGATCTGCAGTCTTAGTTTCTTTATTCACAAAGAAAATTACAATCAAATAATAAAAATAAATTATTTACTTATTTTCTTTTATTATTACTACATATACATGTGTATATATATTTACTATACATAGAAAAAATCCAGAACACCCTGAACAAATATCTGCAGATCGCACAAACATTTGTCCCGAGGCGGGAATCGAACCCGCAATCTCCTGCGTCGCAGGCGGACCTTCGCCCGCTGCGCCACAGAGGTCGTAAAAATAAATTAGAACTAGTATTTACAATTGAAACAATTGAGCTAACTGCAGACTGTTGCAAACAATCTACAGGTAGCTCAACTGATCCTTATAATCTCAATACCAGTCGGAAACGTCCCAAGACGATGCCTGCATCGCCCCGCTGCATCTCAATTTCTTTATGTTAGGTATCGAACACAATAGCAAATGTAAATGGTATTCATTTACAATTGGAAATGCCAGTCGATAATAAAATTGAAAACCCTACTGATAAATTAAATTGATGAATTTCAAATTAATAAATGCCTGACATTCACATCATTGCAAAATTTCTTGCGTTAATGTACTGGCTGCAATAATACGTACCTACCTATAAGTACCTAGATTTTAAACTATTTTGGTCCATGATTAATAATTTGTTAAATATTCCTCAATACTAGATATAATATTTTAAATGTTCATATGCAATAATTTTGTTTATTCTACTATTCAAGTCTAATAGAGTCAATATAATGCAAATCCACTACTCATAGTGTGAATTGTCCAGCATTATTTATTTGTCCAGCATTATTTATAGCCGTCAGTAGGCAACACCAAAGAATTTTTAAGCAGTGGGCAACAAAAACACGATGACGCCCCAAAAATACTAACTAATTTGAACTGAAGAAAACAATAGTGCACATAAGTAGTAGCGTACATAATATAAACCGACCGCTACCACAAACTTACAATAATGTCGCTACTTACCCATGAGGTGATGTAAGATAATAAGATAAGGCGATTTATAACCCTTTATAACAATCCTATTTATTTTATTTCCGCGATTAGAGTAAAATCATATAAAACTAAAAACGTTGCATATATTCGTCACATTTCAAACAAATCGAGAGACAGTTGTTATCGGAGCCGCCAAAAGATAAAAATGAATAGTAAGAAAAGTGTTTGTGATTCAGATTTGGACTTTGAAACTGTGTTGCATAACGAAGTGGGCGCGTTCGGAAAATTTCAGCTCTACAACATTGCTTTACTAGCTCTACCTGCAATCTTCTGCGCATGTATGGCTGCTGACTACATTTTCACAGCGGCGAGACTTCCACATCGGTGTTTTGTGTCAAATTGTGACGAAGAACCTCCAAAATTTGCGCCTGCATGGATTCAACTCGCAATACCGCCCGCGTCAACAGGATTGGACAACTGTCATCGCTACGCCTATCAAACCAACGAAAGTGCCATTCCGGAAAATATTGAGAACAATACGTGTACACCTGACATATTTGACACAAGCACAATAATACCCTGTGATCGGTATGTTTACGAAAGAACCAATACAGTAGTTTACGACTTTGGCCTTGAATGTCAGGAATGGCTTCGCGCTCTACCAGGTACATTAAACAGCCTCGGAGCAATGGTGACACTTATACTGGCAGGGTACATCTCAGATCATTTCGGAAGACGTACATCTGTTGTGATATTTAGTTTTAACATTGCGTTAATTGGATTGATTCGAGCCTTCTCCGTGAACTACGCGATGTACGTGGCGCTACAGTTCTTGCAAACAGCTCTCGGTGGCGGCGCGTTCAGTGCCGGCTACATACTGGCGGCAGAAATAGTCGGACCCAAATATCGCGTACGAACGAGTGCGATGATGTCAACTGCGTTCGCCCTTGGCCAAGTTCTTCTCGGTGCGATGGCGTACGCTATACACGAGTGGCGCATTCTCAATATGGTTGTTTTTATTCCCGTATTTTTACTCGTATCTTATCGTTGGCTACTGACAGAAAGCCCTCGTTGGTTACTCAGTAAAAATAAGCAGCTAACGGCCAAAGTCTCGCTAGAAAACGCTGCTCGTCTAAACGGAAAACAAATTTCAAATGACTCTATGAAATTTTTGCTGAATCATTTCGATAAAAAACCTGTAGCTCATGAGGAACCCGATCAAGAAAACCTATTTTTTCGCGTTATACGCTCGCCGGTAATGCTACGCAGATGCCTCACTACACCGGTTTTATGGATTACTACGGTGTTCATTTATTATGGACTATCAATAAATTCAGTTAATTTGACTGGAAACATGCACATAAATTATATAGCAACAGCAGCGATTGAAATTCCTGGTTATTGGACGGCTGTAGTAATTTTGGACAAAATAGGACGTCGAGTGTCTTTATTTTTCGGTTTCCTGATATGTGCTCTTTGCAACGCTGCCTTTGCATTTACACCAAAAGAAATGTACGGTTTATCTCTATTTCTGTATTTGACTGGTAAATTTTGCATCGGAGCAGTGATGACTTCTTTGTATTTGTATACAACGGAACTGTACCCAACTAAATATAGACACTCATTTCTGGCATTGTCTTCCACGCTGGGTCGGATAGGCTCCGTTATAGCACCCCTTACTCCACCTCTGATGGAGTACTGGTCAGGTATACCCTCGATCATGTTTGCATCCTTGGCCTTTTTGTCATCGTTTTTGGTGCTCAGTCAACCAGAGACAAGAGGTAAGAAAGTTCCCGATACTATTGAAGATGCGGAGTGCTTATGAAAAAAGAAAATTTGTAATTGGGATATGATTCCATACATAAGTAGTTTGAGTACCTACTTAGAAAGTATAAGAGGAAATAGCCAAAAGTTCGGAATTATATCCACTTTCATCGCAAAGGTGGCCCTTATATTAATGGATTTCCGTTAAACTTATAGGCTAGTTTGAATTTATACATAATTTTATTTAATAAATTACAAATCCCGGCCACCTGGGGAAACATGCAATTGTTGGGTGTATTTTTGGTCGTATCAAAGCAAATACTTTTATTTAAAAACTTTTATTTAGTTTCACCTGTCTGTTGTCTGTCGGTTATCAACTCTTCCAAGTTTTTGACCTCTTTTCCGGTTTCTGATTGAGCTGAAAATCGGCATACATAATGCAAATCAGATGACAATGCAGTATTATGGTGACATAGACCCTGATCTGCTGATGGACCTGGAAGATGGCCTGTCCATGGGAACTTTGTTCTCAAACAACGCCGGAAGCAACCTCATCGAGTTTGGGCTCGAAGTTCTTTTGTTGTTAACAACTAATTAATAAAAATTAGTAATATTTTTTTATAACTTGTTCACAATGGGCATATATCAGTAGGTTTGTAGACAATCAACCCTCTCTAAATATTAACTCTGAGTTAAAATGCTTGCCCAGTAACGTAGTCCCGTAAGCGATATCGGCTGGGACATCATCATCATAGGTAGATTAGTTTAATTTGGCGAATGTTCCTGATTAAAATATTAGCTATACCTAACTACTTATGCAATATAATTATTTGTGAGAAAAATAAACGAATGGCTATACAGATTAAGCTACCTAGTTAGGTAAGTATTTCAATATAGTAAAATATTGTGTTATATTATAAGGATTTTATTTTACTAGCCCGCCTTTTTTTTCTTACTTTAGAGCACAGATTATTAGGATTTGTGAAGTATTATAGTTACCAAGGATTACTTTGGAGATTGTCGTAGTAGGACCTTTCTAGTACTAAAAGTAAGGTGGTTATGTCCGGCTAACCAAACGATTTACACTTTTCGGTGTAAAAAACCGGTTGTTAGGTCATCAATAACAAAGAACGCACTGTTTTACTTGGTTAAAAATTGTAGGTGCATTCCTTTAAGGTGCCTATTAAAAGTTTCTTATTATAAATTTATTGCCCAAAAATAAAATCTTTAAGACCCAAGATCCACATCAGTCCAAATTTTTTCAAAATTTTCTAATTACTAGTCCAAAGCGACATCTATGAAATGCATGCCGAAGCTTTTTGGCAGGTATGTGCCTGCAAACGTTCCCTGTTGTAAGCAACCTGAGGATCAACTTTCAGAAATTTGTTAAGCCTTTTCGTAGCAAACAACGGCTCAACACGCTTATAGAATTTTCAGCTAGATGGCGCTTGTAGCTGTTTCTTTACTTATTCGTTTTGGTTACGATGTACCTATGTCAATGCTGAGGAAATAACCAATGAAGTATTAAAGTTTAAAAGTAAATAACTATTCAATATCATTGTAAAAGAGATAACCCCTGAAAGAAATAATAATTAGGAAGGTAGGAACTGAAATAATTTATAATTTACCTATCGTTTTATTTTTCGAAAGCACTAAAATGCTGTTGACCGCAGATAACCATGACAGCGTTACCTTTTGAATGGATATTGTATCGATACGATCGAGATCCTACTTAAATTATCGCCAAAACATTTTTAATGTTTTAGAAAAGGCCGAGGGAGTGGCACTTTGAAAGAAAAGTACATTACATTGTAATGTAACTGGGGGACAGCCGAGGCTAGAAAGCTCCCGATTCCTATCGAGTGTGTCATTTGAGGCGCGAGGCGCAGCCGATCGCCTTCAAACGCACGGTACGAATCGCACTTTTTCCCTGATACGTTTGTATTGCAATTACGAGGAAAATTATCCTTTAGAATCTTCAAAATCACTCGACGTAAACTCAAGTTAAAAACTGAACCAAACCACGTCAAAATCGCGCGTGTAGGACGCGCGAATTTGACGTGGTTTTTTAATTTATTGTTCCGAGAACCGTAACGGCCGAGAGGCCGTTATCATGTGTCGGACTCAGAGTAAAAACTTTTTGTCGTTTGATCTTTAATGAAAATAACCATAGCTAATACTTGGTGTTCCACTGTCATGGGCTTTGAGTATGAAACCAGACAGGAGTCGACACTCATGATGAGTCATGAGATTACCCCTCTGCCAAATGTACGAGAGCGGCGGTCATGAACGTTATATAAAACTAGTTGCCGTGCGTCAGCCGCCAGTCGTCAGATTGCAATGCGCGCAGAATGAGCTCCGGTGAAAATGCCGAGTTGCAGTGTTTTTTGGTGCAAAAATAGGTCAGAAACTTCAAACCTACAAAAGGATAATATTACATTTCATCTGTCAGTATTATTTTGTCCAAATACTATTAAATAATGCCCTTATCTAAAGAAAATAGAAAAAAAAAATTTGGACTAAGGTGTTGCCAGTAAGTTATACAGTGTAATAATCTGGAGAAAGTTTCGTAGTTGAGTTAATACTAAAACTGAATATTTTATTTACAATCATTATTAAAGTTTCCCTATTGTAATGAACCAATAATGATTATTATAGATTCGTGTGATTTTTAGGGAAATACTGCAATATCATCGCATTTATATGGGTACATTTCAAAAAAGCACAGATTAAAAAAAAATACTTTTATTAGTTAATTTATTATTCATGTTTTAGATTATTATTACACCTTCTAGTTGAATTATATTTTCAGTCGACACTTTACCAAAAACTATCAGTTTCAACTTAAATAATCTGCAGCACCTCAAAAAATTTAGGGATAGGACTGCACGATCAAAAATATCTATATTATTTTTGTTTTAATTTAGATATTTTTTTTATTTGTAAGAAAGTATAAAACTGAAAATTAGTGCTGGGACAGCACAATCGCGAATATTGATAGCATTTTCTTATAAAGGGTGATTTTTATTAGTGCATGATATTGTGAAATTAATCTATCCATAAAATTTAAACTTCCCCCAAGAAACTTAGGTTGAAATATGACTTATTTTTGATAATATTTTTGGACATACCATGCTAAATTAGTAGTTTTGTAAGGATAAGAGAGATCCTTCTTCTTTTTAGATCCCTGCAATATGCTCAAGCTTGTGCGAAATTCATTAGAGCACTACAAGTTCTTTTCCAAACCAAACTCGGCAGATAACATTCAAGCCGGCTTTTGACTATGGGATATAATATAATATATATTACATCTTGAGATATAATATTTTATCGAGCAGTATTTTATTTTATTTTAGCAGGAGGTTGCGGGTTCGATTCCCGCCTCGGAACAAATTTGTGTACGATCTGCAGAAATTTGTTCAGTTGGTCTCGGTGTTTTCTATGTATAATAATATCTATCTATGTAGTGTATTGTATTAAGTATATCAGTTATCTAGTAACCATAACACAAGCTCTGCTTAGCTTGGGGCTAGTTAATGCTGTGTGAATCGTCCAGCATTATTTATTTATTTATATCTAATGAGAGGTTATTTTAGAATAACATACATGTATTGTATTTGTTATTAATACCCTTTATTCTGACACCCTACTTGATGGGTATTTTATAACGAAATAAAATCCTGCTTAATATAAGTAAAATATTATGGCTTTCGACACTCTAAAATAAAGACTAATCCAATGATTCCATATATTTAAAGTCTGTCCCGCCGTTAAGACTACAGGTGAAACCAATGAATGATACATACACACATTCAGAAAATATTACCCTCCGCTGTTTCGGCATTGGGTAAAAATAATCAAGTGTTTCTGGTAAACTTTAGAATTCATCAATAGACGAATATCGATAATGTCAAGAACTAGCATATTTCATAATTGCTGCAATTGTTTTGTATACTGATAGACATCATGACGTGTGCGACGTGTGAGTATGAGATTGTGGGCGTGTAGTTTATGATTGTGTGCGATAATAATGTTGTGTGCGTGATTGAAAAGTCTATGTGTGCTACCTCACCCCCCGCTGAAAATGGCAGATTAGGAATTGTTGCGCGTTTCCCCTCCTTCTGGTTAAATGCTCTAAGGTCATGGGATATGGAGGGCAAGCACTTACCAGAAATATTGGATAGGAAATTTTTATTAAATTAAACATTCTTTCATTTTTAAAAATAAGTAAAACTGCATACACAGAATTTTTAAGAATTATTTGCTTTATCCGGTAATCGAACCCACGAAAATCCAAAAAATATAATTCTGTATTTTTTGTGGCACAGATCGGTAGAGAGACAATCATAAGAATTAAATCTGTCGTATGAATACCTATGGCATGTAAAAATTATAGGAAAACCATAAAATCAACTTGAAATTTAAAATAATAATATATTTTGTGCGCCTGTACAGATTTAAAGAAAAAAAAATTAACAAATGAAAAATGAAAATGAACATTTTCCATACAAATTGTGATGTCGTAATTTTAAAAGATACCTACAGGATCACGTGAAGTATCAAGGTATCAGTTTGTACATTTCAAAATAGTTTTTGAAATTTCTGTAGGTTTAATACTTTTTGAAATATTTTGAAAAAAGTCGTAATTTTACCCATTCCCCTCCCCCTATCTCCGAAGATTGTAGAGCAATCCATGTGAAATGTATGAAGCGTTTGTAGGTATAGATCTATATGTTACAGGAAAAAATAGAGAAGTTTGTAAAAATAACACTTTTTGAAAAATGGTTTAAAAGGTGGGGAATAATTTTCAAAAGTGGGGAGCTACCTCACCGAGTGGGATATCAAATGAAAGGTATCAGATTTTGAAATTTCTGTACAGTACACACTTTTTGAATTATTTTGAATAAAGTCAATAAATTGACTTAATCTCCAAAGTATCTATGCAGAGCGACCCATCTAAAATGTAGTTTGGTGAGTACCTACTATTTTTAGGTAGGTATTCATCAAAAAGCGATGTCTCTAACTGGTACCGTTGTTAGCACATGTATGTATAATCGCCAAACGTTCAAAACCCTCGGCGCGCGAGTTACACTCGCACTTGACGTTCTTGTTTTTCTCTTTGGTATCATGTCATAAAACAACTTTGAAAACAAGCTTTACTCGCGTATATTTTGCCAATTTGTATTGATTTTAAAAACTCAATTAGCCCAGCGGTACTCTAAGATAGTGTATAGGTGCTTTTCATGCTCAAGAAAATAGGAGGTGCATGTATCTTTATTGTTAAATACAATTCCTAAACTGAGACAATGCAAAGAGATTTCTTGAACGGTCATTGAATATTAGGAAATACTCCTTGTACTGAGATAAAAACTTCGGAGCTAAACCGCACAAGTCAAAATAAATTTCATTTGCCAATACATTCTTCAAAGTGTGCGCAACGCCATACAGCGCCATACCCATAGTATAAGGTTATTCTGTTGCTTTGCTTTATTATAAAATTATCAAACCAAGAGCCACCCAACACATTATCTATACAAAATAAAGAGACCGAAAAGAAATCTTCCACAATGCCTTGTGGAAAGAAACCGCTGCGCAAGTTGTGGGATAAATCCCGCCATATAAGAACTATAACTCCTTCTCGTTATGAGCAAAATGAAGCATCCGTGAAAGTCCATTGGAGAAAAGTTACGCATGATTTGGAACGTCTCTACAAAGATGATCAGGTAAAGAAAGTCCTTTATCAAATGTATATTAAGAATGATTTTAGAAAATACTGATACAAGATAATACGCGCCATCTGTATGCGTAAAAGAATTGCTAAAGTCTATTGCTAATAGGTACCAGTGCTACCTACTACCATCACAACAATATAAACGATTTTTTTTCATTATTCTAAATAAGTACCTACCCCATTATATAAAAGTTAAAAAAACCAACCAAAAACAATAGGCAAACTAAAGAGGCATCTCTTTAGATTGCCTGTTTTTTTGGTAAGGTAAGTCAGGTAAGTCTTCGGGTACCTACCTGAAGACTTACCCACTTTTCTAAGTTTCTTAGAAGTAATCTGTTTTGGCCTTGTCTATAGATCTACATAACTTTTAGGTATTGTAAAAGCATACAATGCGTAGGTATATTATTATAGTACTATTCGTGGGTCAGAGGACAGGCCTCAATGGAGGCAGTTGGAGGAGGCCTATGCCGAAAGGCACACCAAACTGAGAGACATTTTGTGGAAGTAACATGGAAATGGCAACAGAAATCAGTCAAAGAGTAATTGTAGTAAACTAAGTTTAAGAATCTTTTCAATAAATGTCACACAGTTTTGGAAATATATTTAATAATAAATAATATTAAAATTCGTGGTCTATACATTTTTCTTAGAATTAATTATTTCTATAGTTTTGGGAAACTCAAGCCCCAATAGTCAGTGAGCTCGTGGGACCTGTGATATTCCAACGGCTTGTGAAGATCTTTTCATTGCCAACGCAAGAGGAGGAATATATTCCTCAGTCAGACAAAAGCTCAATTGTGGCATCAGACACCATCTACAAGTTCGAGGCTGAAAATGTTCCGGTGCGTATACTATCCTACTAATATTATAAAGGCGAAAGATTGTGCTGTGATGTGTTGTGAAAATGTTAGTGCGAAGACAACGTCAAAGTTACTGAATTAAGCTGAAATTTTGCACATGTAAAGTTCTGGACCTGGAATAACATACTCATAAGCTCTTCCGAAAAAAACGCGTGCGAAGCCGCGTATTTATATATGTATATTGATGTACAGGGTGTCCAGTTATTAATGAATAACCAAGCGGTCATACTTGATACTTTTGTTCACATTGTTGGGCACTATGGCTTCAAATTCCCGCCTTGGGACAAATGTTTGTACGATCCGCAAATATTTGTTTCGGGTGTTTTGGGTATTTTCTTGTGTAAAATAAAAAAACATCTATATATGTATGTATAGTTTTAAGTATATCAGTCATCTATATACATACATTGACAACCTATGTGGCGGAGCGGGCGAAAGTCCGCCTGCGACGCAGCAGGTTGCGGGTTCGATTCCCGCCTCGGGACAAATATTTGTACGATCTGCAGATATTTTTTCAGGATGTTCTGGATGTTTCTATATATAATAAAAATATCTATCTATGTAGTGTATTGTATTTAGTATATCAGTTATCTAGTACCCATAACACAAGCTCTGCTTAGCTTGGGAATAGATAACGGTGTGTGAATTGTCCAGCAGTATTTATTTATTTATATCATCTTAGCTTGGGGCTAGATGATGTTGTGTGGATCCACACTCCATCAATATAATATTATTTACTTTTTTACTACTTTATAATATTATTTACTATTAAAAATAGAAAACACTCATTTTTATTTTTCAGTATTTGAAAAAACAAACAATTGCAGCTAGAAATATTTTGTAATGCGCGATAGCAAGGCCCATTAGTCACGGTTATTCCCAGAGAAAATTAATTCGTTTTTATTGAATTTCAACAACTCGAATCAATCAAATCAAAAATTCTTTATTTCCATAAATACAATAAATGTACACTTAGAAAAGGTCAAATTATAAAACTTAACACTGACACTGAAATAAAGTTTTTGATTTGTCGCTTTGGTATGTAGACTAAAGTAAAAGAGTGACGAAGAAAAATAACAACTAACAGGCTAAAGGTAGCCTGTTAGTTGTTATTTTTCGAAGTGGAGTAAAACTCGTCCCAAGCTTTTTTATCCTCTAGATAATCTGATATTTTGTAGTAAGTCTTTATACAAAGAATATGTTTGACAATTTGTTTGAATTTATTTAAAGATTTTTTTATTTCTAGTATTTATATTATGTATGTTGCTATTTGGGAAAAGATTCATATATCTATGAGTGTACAACAAGTTTTCATAAATATATTGACATGGTACTGTCATTATGTTTATTTCTTTGAATTTATCAAGCAGGGATTCTCTGGGACCCATATTATAGATTGCACGAACAGCTCCCTTCTGCACCACAAATACGGTGTTAATATCTGTAGCGTTCCCCCCAGCAGTATGCCATAAGAAATAACACTATGGAAGTATCCGAAATAGTCTAGAAGTATGAACGTCTGTAAGATGACGGATTTTTTTGTCTGCATATGCTGCAGAACTAAGTCTCTTCGAAAGCTTATCTATGTGTGGGGCCCATTGAAGTTTACTATCTAAGGTTTTTCCTAAGAATACATTAAATGTTTTATCCATTATATTTTCAAATATCATATTTATTTTCAAATCAAATTTCGTATTTAAAAAAATCCTGGTCTGCTACAGATGGATTTTTTTAAATTTAATCCTGAGCAGCTGCGGTACCCCCCACAAGTACCTGCGGGGTTATTCATTAATAACTGGACATCCTGTTTATATGAAATCAAATAATATCCCAAAAAATTTCGTCTTCGACGGAACTAGAAACTACCCTGAATGTGAGGGCTTACGCACTATAATAACAAAAACCTGTATAATAGGTACAATGATTTTATTATAATACAATAGATGCGGTAAGAGTGGCGTGTTTGTCTTCAAGGATTTGTACTTACGTTTTAATATTTGAAGTAGCTTTTTCTATAGCACCATTGCATTCTTTAAATTAATTCAAAGCCAATTTTTAAAGAGACCCGTTGAAGAGGCGCATTCAGTAGTTGAACCACAGAGCGAAAGTACGGAAGAAGAAACTGAGGAAGAAGAGGTAGAATCTGAGTGGAGCGTTTCCTCAGAAATAGAAGAACAACCACTGGCCAAGTCTATTACCAAAATGAAGTCTCAAACCCTTTCTAGAATGAAATGGTCAAAGTCTGTATTCGTGTCGAAGACAGTAGTGAAATCCATGGTTAGAATGAGAAGCATATTGACAACTGAAGATTCTTCATCAGCTGAGGAATCGGCGTACACCGACGATGATATTTATGTCAACGCTAGCTCCAACACGAAACGGTACTTTCTTCACTTAAAATAGAGTTAACAAGACAGAATCCAACCCTAAAATTATTTCTACCTAAATACCTACCTACTTAAACTACTTAACTTACTTTAAATAATTGAATCATAGCCGCTGTTTTACGAGTATCATATGCGACGATCATGTGCCTCTGTGTTTATCAGCTTGCCTTTTTTGCCTGTCATTTAAGCATCATCATAATAGACTCTTTGAAAATGCGAAGATAGAATTAAGTTTTATGATATCTCTTCGATCAGGTATCCACTGCCTAGCGCGTAAATACCTAGAACATGCCTAGAACCTACCTACAAGAATGACACTCGAAATCGTCTACGACTTGTTTTGACGCAGTCAGTTTGCGCAGAGCTTTGACGAGGTCTGAGAATGCAGAACAAGAGATTAGTGGTGTCGAATATATTTTATTTTATAAGCTCCTGAAAATAAAAAAACGCTCTTATTTTATAGGAACAATCAGCAAATTTCTGTAGGTACTTCACACTGACATTATAAATACGAAAGTTTGGTTGGATGTATGGATGGATGTTTGTTACCTCTTCACGCCAAAACTACTGAATGGATCGGGCAAAAATTTTGTATTCTAATCGTTGAATCAAACATAGGCTATTTTTTATCCCATAAATCAGTTCCCATGGGACAGAAATCACTTTTAAACGTTTCCATAGAAACAACGCGTGCGAAGCCGCGGGCACAAACAAGTTTTGAAATATTTTGAAAAAAGTGGTCAAAGAGGGGGGGGGAATTATCTTCATTACTAATTGACAAACGTTCGAAACCCTCGGCGCACGAGTTTCACTCGCACTTGACTTGTGATTTTTGTAATTTTGCTAGACTTGCTTCCTGTCCGAGCGTTAAAATGAGACTATATGAAATGGAAACCGAACACAACTGTTCATTATGTGTTCTCTTTTGGAACATAAGGTTTCAGGGTGCCCATTGTGAATCTATAGGGGGCCGGCGGCGGTTACCTTTACCGATTTATAATAATATATACGTAAGATGTAAATAATTTATTTCTAGAAAAATCGCACGTCAGTTTCGTCTTGCACGCAAAGGAAATCCTTACTTTGACATGTTGTACTGTAATGAATCAGAGACGGACATGATTAAGTGGAAATCTAAGTACAAACAAAAAGTTTTCGAAGTATCTGCGTCTGATGAATTCAGCAAGAAAGCAGAGATATTAACAAAGACGGTAAACTATTTATTTATTTAGTAGGTACCATAAAGGTTTTTGTCAATGCCGAGACTGAATTTTTTTTTTAGAAAATAAACTACCTACTTAATTTATTTCGGATTTTTCTCTTTATTGGTGCTATAAAACATTGCATCTTGCTTATCATTGGTGCTATAAAACTTTTTTTTTTAGAATTTTTTTTTTTTATAAAATAAACTACCTACTTTATTTATTTCGGATTTTTCTCTTTATTGGTGCTATAAAACATTGCATCTTGCTCATCATTGGTGCTATAAAACATTGCATCTTTCATGATTCTAGGTCAACGGGAAGTACCATAAAGGTTTTGTGTGCATGTCATTCCCCTGGAAATTTGAAAATATTCGGGCATAAACGGCTGTAACTTTTGATTGCGATGTGACTAAGTTTGATTTATATCACGGCTCCAAGAAGTTACGGACTTGAGTGTACGATCTAAATTTCAACTCGATACCTCCACGCGTTCCTGAGAAAAGGGAGCAGACAAACGGACAGACGAACAGCAAAGTGATCCAATAACGGTTCTTGTTTTCGTTTCGAGATACGGAAGCCTGGGGCATGATTCTCTATGACCTAAGAGATAACATGCCCAAAACGTGTGACGTCACAACGTGTTCTAAACACAAACGCGATTCTAACGAGCCTAGGTGTGGAATCGAAAAATAGTATTCTGCATGCCACAAGACTGGTTGTCTAATTGTCTATGCCCCGTGTTTTATTTTTCGATTACCTATTTCACACGCTTCGTTCAAATCTTACATTCGGTCTACTCGGAAAATTTACGTTTTATTATAAATTTTTCCAAATAATAAATATTTTGAATTTTAAGCTTGCTCAACCATCAATTGTTGAGCTTACAATATTTTAGTGTGATTTGATAATTAAGAGCCCAAAAATAATTCATTCAAGTCACTCATGACTAGTTTCGGAACGAATAAGTTTGTTTGTTTTGATTAACATAAACTAAAAATCTATCATTCCTAAGGATTGTGTTATTGTTATTGTGTTATAGTTCTGTGTTCTTTGATAAACACAATCAACGAAAGATATCTTACGAAATGATTTTATTATAACCTCAAAAGACGAACGACGAAACGAGCCGTACTAACTATTGCAGGAACACGCTAATCTGTGCCTTAACACGCTATGAACGAGCTCGTTTATTTGACAGTTCAAATTGTGCCGTGCAGTGGTAAGGAATGACAACTAGGGCATGCGGAATACGGTTTTGTCCGATTCCACGCCGTTGTCTTGTCGTAGGTGTGTAACACGCTTGCATTGGTCATAGTGAATCACCCCCCTGTAAAGAAAAAGTTAGGCACCAAACGCAAATTATTATTTATTAGCTTTCAGATTCAGATGTTGCCATAACTAAACTAATTTGACAGGACTAAAGATCTTGCCGAACTCTTCATAACGCTCGAAATAAAAAGGATGTCATTATTTTTAGTACAATCAAATTATTTTAGTTTAGTTTTGGCGACGACGTCTGAATCGATGCCATACCTACTTTGCAAATGTATAAAACAACACGACACTCGGGCGGGATTGAGAAGGAAGGATAGTGTCCAGAATGCTGTCGTGAGGTCATTTATCACCGTGCTTTTGATTATTTTACACTTCGCCCTCTTATGGTGGAAGCTGGAGCGGCCTTTGCCATAAAGCATTGCCTTGACACAGTTTATTTTATTTCAGATCTCTAAAGATTTCTTCGACTGGTGGACTGCTCTAGGAAATTTAGAGTTTAAAAGTGAAATCAGAAGACCGGAAGATATCGAAGAATTATTCCAGGTTACAACAAAAACTTAATACATATGAGTGCTTACTAACCTAACACTTTTGTTGTAGGTTGCAGTAGGTACTCAGAGAAACAATGTATTTATACAATAGTATTATCATCAGGAAACTACGTCGAGTCTTCTCGTCATCCATACCGCAATGCTTAAAAACGAAAGTTTTCAATCAGTGCGTCCTACCCGTCATGTCATGACCTACGGAGCTGAGACGTGGACACTCACAGTAACGCTGGTCCACCAGTTCCAAATCGCTTAGCGAGCTATGAAAAAAGTTATGCAGAGCTCCAAAGAGATTCCGATCTCTGGAGGATAGTATTCGCAACGAATACATCCGATATAGAACCAAAATCATCGTGGCAAATGTAGGATGCCCTCCGGCAAGGTGGGATGATGACCTACGAAAGACTGCAGGCTGATGCTGGATGCGGCAAGCTGAAGACAGGGCGCCATGGCTCATTAGGGGAGGCATATGTCCAGCAGTGGACTAACATGGGCTGATTATGAGTTCCGGGTTCGAATCCCAGGTCGTGCCAATAGTTGTTACTGGGGTAGTAAGAAAAATTCACAGTAACAGCCCGGAGTCAGGAAGTTGGCGGTGTTACACGCCCTTGCCTCGGTAAGCACGTTAAGCCGTTGGTCTTGCGCCTGACTTCTCCCCGGTCGTGTCGATCTGTCGTCCCGTTGGATTATGAGAGTGAGGGAATAGAGAGTGCGCCTGAGTTTGCGCACACACTTGTGCACCATAGTATGTCCTGCGCATCTGGCTAGTCTCCGATGAGACTGGCCGCCGAGGTCGAAATTCGCCTAGGAGGACATTATTACTATCGTTAAAAATTGGTAATTAAGTAATTGTGTCTAAATTGGTACTTTGGTGACCAAAAACTGTTTATACATCTATGTACTTTATGCAAACAACAAAATGTTACAAATGTATAGGACAAAGAAAGAAAATTAAAAGTGGGTAGCTATTAAATAATTCTGATGAGACCGACACAATGCAGTAGCCGACAGCTTGTTTGTTTCAACGTCACGGACATTTTGCGAAACGTCATAGAAAAAACTAGCGGCTCGGGTTCCACAGATCAGCAGCCACTGGAAGAATGATGAATTCAATACTAGGTAACCTACTCAAAGCTGCAGTAGAATTTGTTCACCAGAAAAAAATATGCTTACCTTAGCACAGGGTTTCTTGACCTTTTTGCAGTCACGGACCACTTTCTCAATATAAATAATTCCACGGACCCCTATCAAAGAATATTTTAATCATAAGTAAAGAAAATAAGCCAATTTATATTGAAAAATCACTTTTATTAGTTGGTAGTAATAATGGCACTACTCTTATTTCTAATCTAAAGCTAATGAGAAGGCTGTTACTGTTTGGCCTCAATAAGAACGTTAAATTGTGGGGTTGTCTTCGACAAAACAAGGCGCATGTCATCGGCGACGTTCAAGCGATTTCGACTTTGTTTGTTTTTATCTACACCAAAACTGAGAACACGGCTTCACAAAGATACGTAGTAGCAAATTGTATCACAATGGACATAGCTCGCTTGACAAGAAGAGGGTAAGCTTCACTCAAAGAACACCAAAACTCGACAAGACCTTTTGCATGAAATTCAACCTTCAAAACAGAGGAAAGCCTCCCGCACTTCACACACCGATCATCGGTGCGCGCGGCGCGGCGCCGCCAGATCTCTCTCCTCTGCCGCCCTCCCTTCACCGATGATCGGTGACCATAGTCGATGACCGATCGCAGTTGGCAAGCGATAGACATGAGATAGCAAGATAGGTACTGAGCACAGTGAGTGAGAGACGTGGCGCCACAGGAGTAAATGAACAATCAGAAACAAACATGAAACGTGCTGCTATGAAACCCTGCCCATTGTTCAATTAACTCATGTTTTGTGACGGTTCTTTAACTGACCTACTGCGGACCTGCGGACGTATACGAGCTATTAAAATTATTTGACACCCGTTTGACACTGTAGGTAAGTGCTCGCCACATTGCCCGCAGAAATTGCTTTAAGCAATAAGACCGCCTATTGTGCGCTTATTTTATTAGCGTATATTTATTTAAATATATGTTATTTTATTAATTTTGTGCTATACTCGTAAAGTGTTAATTCATTAATTCATTCGCCCCTGCGTCGCTGCCGGCTGCTGCTATTCCGGTGAGAATTGAGCCTTAGTAGTCGATGGCTATGAAAATAACATAATATAAACGACGTGCGTGACCCTTACATTGTCTAATTTCAGGTTTGGTTCGACGAACATGCATCGCGCGGTTTGGTGCTGCATCCGAAAATTATTCCGTGTGTTCTCCAGAGCATTGCTGCATATATTGGTGTACCACAAGTACGTATTACAATATCATCAGAGACATATTTTGGAATTTTATCTTTTGAGACGTTATTCCACTGTTTTCGAGAGATCTCGAGAAATAAGCAAGAAGAATAACCTACCGTTATTTCTTTACTACCTTTAAAGCTAGCAGAGATAATTAAAAGTATTTAATTATCTCTTATTCGCTTTAGTTGGTTCCGAACAGTAAAGTTGAATTAACAATTAGTGTGTCCCTGCCGCTTCGCACGCATTGTTTTCGGTATAAAAATAGCTTCTAGATACTGATATTTTATACACAATGCTTTCCAGGCATCGTGTTCGCAAGTCCTCAGGAAGCAAGTCTCTTACGATATCTTCGCGGAAACAAGCCCAGCTAAAAAGACAGCATTCGACACTTCTTTGCCTGATAAGATGAAGCATATTCCACCTATGAATAACACCAAGAAGCAATGGCGCTGCGTCAAGATACCCCAGGACCTCAAAACTATGGCTTGTGTGTGGGAGGACATTGCACACCTAACGTAAGTACAAAACATTTTTAACATCATTGAGAATTTGGCATAACATTCAAGGCATCAAATGCCTCATAGATTAAGCCGAGCTTTCAAAAAGTGCTTATCAAAAAATTTCTGTTTATTGTCTGGAAACACAGGTAAAATCTAATTACATTTTGGAAAACTTAGCACCGTGATAGAAAAGACTGCTTGTCCGGTTTAGAAATCGCCACTACATCCATTCTCACCCTGGTGTTGTTTCGTGATTTTTTCCTACACCCCTCTCCCCCTTTTGAGTCTTGACGACCCCTTACTTGCTGGTGCGTGAGATTTAGGAAATGTATGAAATAAAATTTGCAAGGACTTATTTATAAGTAAACCAATATTTCCAGTTCGACAAAGGCATTCCAACGCTGGTTGTCTAAGCGTCCGAACTTACCGATGCCGAAATGCCTGCAAACCCTCGGGGAGGCCAAGGAGGCAAAGCCACTATTTGTCGTTCCTTCTGACTATGTGGTGAAAGACAAGGATGCCGCTTCTACGCAAGAACTGGCTCTACCGGTATCGCAGTTCTCGATGGAACTAAAGGAAGTGCTGAGTAAACTAATGAATCATTAGAAAACATCATCATCATCTCTCAGCCTAACGACGTCCATCGCTGGACATGGACCTCAAAAACATATCGGTATGCTTATTTAATTTATTATTATTATAACTATTGAATATTCACTGATTCATTGTTACTTTTAAAATTATACGGGTGCTAGTTTTTACCTACACGTTGATTGTTTTAACTCTATTTCAAAGAAATGACTAATGATAGAGACACCTAATTATTTTCAAATTCCTATAAATCTCGGCATGTTACTTTTACCCTCGATCCTTTACACGGTTCCACATCAAAGGATCTTTAAGTATATCAATATCAACGTTGTAGATAACCATGTCGTGCTAATAAACTTATATTTGTGAATAAAGTCTATCATGTAAGGCTAATTCTCTTTTGGATTTGCCCACTGAATAGCGGGGTGCTATAAATACATATTTCAATCTTTATTGCAGGAAAGTTGTGCACGTTTCAATATAGATAGTACAGTAAAAAGTTTTTAAAAATTAACAACGCTATTGGCGGACTTATCGCTTGCAGGGACTTCTTCCAGACGACCATGTTTCGAGGGGCCTTATACCTAAAAGTACCTTTAAAAAATTGAGTTTGAGGCTTGTATATCAGTCAGTGTATAGTCGAACTTTTTTAATCCATTTCAATGTATATTTTGTAGGAAAGCTGATATTTCTATGAAAGTATTTATTCAGGTTTCGTTTGATTGATGCTGCTGGTTCTTCGATCATTCTTTTGATATTTATCTATAGGCTCTGAAGTACCCGATTTTAAGATAGAGGTCAGGAGAATTGTTTTTTTATTAACTTGTGTCCGGAACCCGGGAAGATCACCGTTTTCACGTTTTTTTATATGTTGGTTTTGTTTTATTCTTGCACTATTTATCATTTAGTGGCTTCTTATACAGAATCGAATACTGAGCCATGACGTAGTTGAATTTGCTCATATACAGAGATAGTAGGCACCTGATATATATCTATCCACCTGATTAGCCAATCCAACAATGACGGTTGTTGATGATGTTGACTATACAAGGTGTTATTCAAATAAGTGCACAATACTGATGGTCATTCACCTGCTACCACAGATTAATATTCAGTGAACAAACAGCTGTGTGGTGCCGCCGGTTTGGAATTTTTTAATTTTGTTATTTGAATTTGCACCACCCCAACTCTTCCTGCGGGTGTTGTAAGAGGCGACTAACGGATATCCACCGGGGGCGGCAGCAACGCCCCCTGCAAAACAATTCTACCACTGAAGAACTACGATCCCCAACCCGCATGCCCAGCGTGGGGCATTACCCCCATGAGATAAAAGTCAACAAGGCGCTTATCAGGGGGAGACCTGCGTCCAGCAGTGGATCAATACAGGCTGTTTAGGAACAAACTAAGCTGCAAACGACTCTTTTTTTTAGAGAATTTATTAATTTCCTTGCAAGCAATGCCTTATTGGTGTTTTAAGCCATAACAAACTTGGTGACCTCTTTGATGAGCGCCTCCCCTTCTCGTCCCACCTGAAGGCAACACAAGGCAACCGAAGTCAATGACCGCGCCGCCATTATAAGGCAATGTTTGTAATAAAATAACATCTGCAACAAAAAAGAACCGTTTGCGGCTTGGTTTGTTCACAGAATATTAATCTGTGGCAGGTGAATGCTTCACTATTGTGCACTAATTTGAATACCACCCTATATTTTATCATGTACAATAACAATCGTTTCTGATTGCAATCTTCATGATTTCAAAACTGTTAATTGATGACTAAATCTAATCATCAGTTTTTTGTTCTGTTTCAATTTCACAATACAAGATTTCTGCAGTTTACCACTGAACTGAGTTTCATTTATTTATTAAAAAGGTTTTCCTAATTATTCTTGAAAATATTTGGAATATCAGTTGCTTTCACTTTAGTAGGAAGAACATTAATTAATTTTACTGCCTGATACCTTTTTTTTTTTTTTTTTTTATTCGGCGAGGAAATTCGTTTACGAATAAACTGGTCTGGGGGGGACCAGAATTATGTGGCGACTCGACGTTCTGAAAAGAACATAATACCCACTAAAACCTCTCCGGTGTCCCTCTCTCGCCATTTTTGCCGAACCACGGGAACATTTACCTGATACCTACTGCCATGCTTTGCTACATTAAGTTCTCGGATATTCCTCGAGCTCTAGGTCTTTTCTTCGTATCATGAATCTTTTTGTTCTCTTCTCCGCAGTTATATTATAGTACCTAGTATAGTAAAAACGTGGTACGTGCGGTACTTAACATTTTGAATAGTAGATAACTATTTCGTACTTTACCTAGAAAAGCTATTGAAGATAATATGCCACGAAATATGGTGTTTCTACTGAATTCAAAAGAGTGAATCTGGAACCTGGATTTGTATTTTTTGGATAAAACCCACGTCGTCCAAAGAATTTTAGAAGAAAACTTGTCACAGGCATCTTATAGGTACAGAGAGAAAGTACCTATCCCAAAAGCTAAAATCAAAGAGTAGCCAAAGAGGGAAAATTTCACTTCTGGTCTACATATCAATATCGGTTTATCTATTTCGTAAGCAAACAAAGAGACCAGAAACTGGTATTTTAATCAAAAACAAGGCGATAATTACTCAATATTCATACCCACTAACATTCTAGATAGATAGGATTGATGTATTAAATCGATAAACTGATAACCAAAGCAATTTTTATAATTCATTTGCAATCTAAATCGCACACATTGCTTAAGCAGGGCTGTACATTAAATAGGTTAACTAAAATGTTTTTTTAAAGTAAATAAATCACTTGTGAATAAATAATATATCCTTTAACAACAAACGTGATGGCTCAGCAAACTGAACAGAGAAAACAAATGATGGCCGAAATAGAAAATAGGAGACAAATGGGTGATAAAAAATATCATTCTGAAACATCTCTACAGCAATATGGAGAAGATGAAGACGGACCCGATGGGGTTCTTGGACGCAAAGATCCTGGGGTATGTTACTTCCGCTCTTACATCAAGGCGAGTTCGAAGAAAAATGCCTTTCTCATTCTGACAAATTTTGTAGATAGATAGTTAAAAAAACACTTTTATTATACCTCACAAATACAGGAAACAATACAAAGAAAATGCTTAGAAAAAAAGGAAGTATAAAGGGTGGCCTTATCGCTAAGAGCGATCTCTTCCAGGCAACCTTGGGATGGACTGGAAATGAAAGAACAAAATAGACGGTGGCACTGATTAAATATATAGAAGAATATATAGTTTTGTAGGTGTGCTAAGGAAAATAAGTAGCATTATTATGCGATTTTAAATTCAATTGAAAAAATATTGAGCTGTTTTAATAAAAAAATATTCGCTTGACAATGTTCACCTATCATTGACTGCAAGTTCGTTGAAAATCTGATAACGCGTGTTGATAAATTTTCGGTGACGAGTCAGTCAAACTATCTCGGTTGAGACACGTACTGTCAGTCGATTTTTGGCTTATTATCTAAGTTTCGTCCTTAAATATTATTTAAAACCAAATCATGGAAGATGCCGCGGAGACTCTTTTGGTAAATACTTTTGTAATTCATTTCGGGATTGATATATAAAAAAATCCACAATATTTACAATCTATGTATTTAATACAATAATGCGAATGCGTAATTCACAGGTTCACAATGCATCTTTGAGTGATCTTTCGAATGCTGCGGAGGACACTGGACAGATGCGCCGGCGCACCCTGTCCCAGCCGGGGCCGGTCTCAGGGAACTTCCTCACGGCCAGTGCTGCGCGTGCGGTGCGCCGGAAACCTCCCAAAAACGTCATGTATGCGCCGGAATTAGAAGTAAGTCAAGCTATACATATATTATTTCAATAATAGTTCCATAATAACTTACAAAAATATAAACATTTTCTCAGTCACGACATTAATTGTAAGCTCACTTGGATACACGAGAAACATGTGTTCTCAACAAAAACCTTTTGAAAGTCCTCTGTGGAATTCTGTTAATATCACATAGGCAATGTGATCATTCTATTGATTTAATCATAATTATCGTTAAGGACTTTTACTTTTCAAAGTAGGTATGTCAGTCCTATCATGACCTAGCTAGACTTTATTAATAACGAACAAAAGAAAACAAACAACAACATTAAGCAATGCAGCCAACTTGTAGGTTGATATATTCAAAGGGCGTCACTGAAGCAAAAATGTTAAACAATGTCACTGAAGCAAAAATTTTAATCAATGAAATGCGGAATTTGGTTCCGCTAAAATGTTAATAAATGTTCCTAAATCCTATTTAAGCATCAGTCCTCCCTTTGATCTTTGAACTTGGTGCAGTCCATCTAAATGTGGTTCACATCATCTAGGACTTCACAAACCTGCATCACATTACCCTACCTCACAAACCATGGTAAACAAGGTGGCTGACACTGTATGGTTTTATACTATAAACCTTTTTCTTTATTTCACTCATGAAAATATTCCTTGTATGCATCATAACATATTTTTAAGGTTTCGAGATCGGTTTCGAAACCTTATGGTCTCACTTTGTATGTCCTTTTTAGGGAACCCTTATAGAATCACTTTATTGTCTTTATTGTTAAGTAATAGAGGGAAAAATTCGGAAAACGTAAATTTATAGTAATTCACAAAAAAAAATTTTTGATTCTCGCCATGGACCAAAACCTACTTCCCGTTGACCTAGAATCATGAACCAATTGAGAACCATTTGACCCCACATTTTTCCTATTGGATTCAGATTGTGAACATAACCACTCCTTTGTTATTCTTGAGCGATGGACGGCACAGTTACCGTGGACAAAATAAATTGGTCCCTCCGGATAGGCGACAGGGCAACATTATGTCATGCAATAATACTAAATATTGCCGTCCGTTCATGTGGCCAGCTACTTCCACCAATTCGCCTGGTCCCATTGACGACATCCATCCCCAATAACCTAAAAAATTACGATTATTTTTTATTGATTTATTACGATAGCGTAATCGTTAAGTTTTAATGTTATGCAGATTAAAAAGTCAAAATGTTACTTATATAATAATAACTCACCTAAAGTTACCACTTCCCCTTACATACTGTATGTTTTGTGGCAAGTATCGCTCATTTGATTTCCTCCAGAGTATTTTTCGGCCGTCTGTGTCAGATCTGAAGGTTTTTTCATCGTCTTTCGGTTTACTAGGTTTCACATCACCAGTAGACAGAAATCGTTTCACCCATAGCCTTGCTGTTCTCACCTAAAAAAAGCATTTTACATAATTAAAATTTTGTCACTATACTGTTCAAACAAATAAAAATATAAATTAGAAAATAACACTTCCCGTAATGCCAAGTTGTCGTGCAATTTCTTTCATGCTGACTCTCTGTTCAAAAAGTAGAACAGAAATTTTTGTTCTTTTAAAGTTACTCAAACGATGCATCGTTGAAAACACTCAAAAGTCTCGCAGATACGCACAAAGTAAACCACACGAAATTAGACGAGTGACAATTACTTTGTTCGCTACAAACGATATCAAATCAAACCACACAGCACAGAACACAAAGCTTCTGGAATTGCAATGAGTTCTGGTGTCCTAATCGAGACAACAGAAGCAATTTTTAAAACACCATTTCTAGAATAAGTCGTGTCATAATAAGCAGCACCCTTCACTCTTTGATCCGTGAGTGTAAAATATGTGCCTTCTAGGGAAGGCACATATTTTACACTCACGGATTAACCATTAATTAATTGATTGGATTTTAAACCATTAATTCTTATATCGTATTTTAGTCCAGTAATTTCATGACTATCATTCCATTTAGGACACCCTCACATAGCCATTGACTAAAAGAACAAAAATAGAGTAATCCCTTGTCTTTGTCTCTAATCTCTTTTATTATCTTCAAAAAGTTTATGGCAGAGACATTTATAAAAATTGGTTGACCTTGATGTTAAAAGAAATAATTCAGAGCATGATTATTTTAGGTAGGTAGTAAATTGGGTAAATGTATCTAAATAACTAGCAGGAGGTTAGTAGGAAATGTTCATGAAATGTTCTATCACTTGAAATTACCGCCCAGTTAATATTTTATTATTGCTTACATACATGTTGTTACATAAAAAACTTACAAACCAGATATCGATCAACATGAAACATGTAGGGGCAATACAATCTACTGGGAAAACCTTAGGTGACTAAATATCTATGTACCTAGGTATATATTTACAAAGACAAAACGCTTAATTAAATTAAATCTTTACATAGTATAAAACAGAGTTGCTCCCGCTGTCTGTCTGTCCCTATGTATGCTTAGATCTTTAAAACTACCCAACGGATTTTGATACGGTTTTTTTAATAGATAGAGTGATTCAAGAGAAAGGTTTATACATATATAATACATGCATAATATAGTAGAGAAACACTGACAATTTTATAGGTTTCTAATGTGATGACGTAAATAAAAACATTTGTTTGCGCTTACATTTCAAACGCTGGCTTAACCCTACGAGATAGATCAAAATAATGTTCTACAGTATTGTACACCTTAACAAGGTCTACAAAAAAATTTGCGATGATATTATGTCTATCTCTTAGGGATAACCCACAATAACCGTTTTTTATCCTTAATAATCCTTACGAGAAATAATGGCTTATTTACGAAGCGATTTTAAGCAATACAGCATTAATCCTTATCCAATTAATTACCTTAAATACATTGTGCATTTAATATAGATCAATATGGCTTTACAGCATGTAATTTAAATGAATATTTTCGAAGATATCACAGATTTAAAATGCAGGGACATAGCAGTTGCGATGGTACTGGCCGGGAGTCCGATTCTGTAGTACATTTAGTATCATTGCACACGTGCGAAGCCGGGGCGGGTCGCTAGTAACATATTTCTGAAGTTTCTCTTCATTAATTCACTAAAATCCCATTTAAACAAAACTAAATTATACCCCGTCCACTCTGTTATTTGCTTGTAGGTACATGCACGACTTAATTGTTGACAGGTGAGTGAATGAAGACTAAATGACAGATTGAAGTATTTCAACCCAATTACTTTTGACGGATAGAAATACGAATCTGTGGACTGGACTCGAAAAATACGACAGGAAAGAAAAACAGCAAATAAAGCTACAAAAACTGTTTCATTCTAGTGAAGATTCTAAAATGAAATCATTTAGACGCCTGTGCGTCTGTAAATAATACAAAATGTTGCGCAAAATTAACAAAATCGACTGTCATAAAAAATCGGATCGGTAAAGCAATTAGGACATGACAATTAGATTGACTACCAAACAGCAAGTAAGAGAGTGGAATAACTCTAGGAGTGAGATGCGTAATTTGAACCTTATTACTACTACGTCAGTTGTAATTTTTTCATTGAATCAGTCAAGACAGTTGCTTATTATAAAAAAAGTCATTTTTACATAGAAGCGTTCCCTGACAGATGGACTGCGATTCATTTCAATTAACTGAAATTTTGTCAATTTATTATTTCGAAAATACAAATAAATTTTCTTTTCATTTCAACGCTATTTATGCTAGTTGAGCTATCTGTAGATTGTTTGCAACAGTCTGCAGTTAGCTCAATTGTTTCAATTGTAAATACATACTTATTATATTGTAATTTTCTTTGTGAATAAAGGCTTCTGCCCTATTAAAAAAATTATGCTATAAAATTTCAGTATGCCACTCAAATTATCAAAAACTATATTATAAAAAAGTATATGCCCGCGGCTTCGAATGCGTTGTTTCTATGGAAACGTTTAAAGGTGATTTCTATCCCATGGGAACTGATTTACGGGAAGAATAGTACTTGTATGTAAAATTTCAGCACGATCCGTTCAGTAGTTTTGGCGTGAAGAGGTAACAAACATCCATCCATCCAAGCTTTCGAATTTATAATATTAGTATGAAAACCTCTGCACGTAATAAAAATAGTTTTTTTAATTAAATCAAATACTTTAATAATTATACCTATTTCTATAATTTTAATAGACCTATTTTAACGAAGTCAATTAAATAAGGCTATTAAAAATTGTTTACGAAAATCGATTTTTATAAGCCAATTCTTTAAAAATTTAATACATTTTAACGATTCAACCTTAGGTCATATCTATAAATTGTCATACCGAAACGTCACCGAACGCTTCCTATGTGAAAATGACTATAATAGTCACGACCTTGTTTTTTGTGAAAGAACTTTAAGTACACGAAGAGTCCTCTGCCACAATTACAATTAGGGAGTTTCTTCATTAGTGAACGACCCGACAACGACTCCTGCACCCATATCGGTGGATTCAAAATTCTATGAAACATTATTATAATACAATTTCATGGAAAATTATAATATGCGACCACCGATGTCAGAGTCAGTGTCGGGTCTGGTCTAAATAAAAGCCCTATTACGCTTGCATACTATGCAAGGTAAGACCAGACAGAACAGTCTAACAGAAGAAAATCAACTTAACGCATTCACTGCCCAACCTCGGCGGTGTAGCTGGGGCACGCTGCCGCCGCTACCCGGGGCTGTGAGAGATCATCCGCGTCTATGCCCATGAAAGTGCATCATAATGTCAGCCCTACGTTACCCACCTAGGCCTCCTTTAATTTTGAGCGAAATAATCTTTAAAAATCGTATAACATGCCTATCCACATTATTTCCCTTTCATTTCAAAAGCTTTTGAATACATATTTCTCGAATTATAAAAATAATCATACCTTTCAAAGATAAAATTATGTAAGGTTGTAAAGGGCGAATACAGAAGTCCATAATCGAGCGAGCGGGCAGTGTTTGTGAGGCGGGTCACTCTCGCGCAGCCAACTGTAAAGCTTTTGAGCTCAGCCGGGTGGCCGCCACCCTCGCCACCCCGTTCGAGTACTTCGGGCGCGGACATATCGTGCCGCCCGGACGCCTCGCCTAATGAAAATCCAATCTTTATTTTTTATTCCTCGCTCATCCCGACACAAATACTCGATGGCTATTTCCGTTCGTTTAAAACACGCGCACATATTGTTACCTATGATTAATACATACAGAAAAGACACTATAAGGGCCTTATTCAAATTTTAATCATTATTGCTCATTTTATTATCTATCAGCACGTAAGATACAAAAACAGATATCAGAGACTACACCTACTTACTACTAATGATGATAAGGTAAAATAGATTACTCAATTGTAGGAAATGACTAAAACTCAGCTGCCATAACACTAAGTCATCCAGTTGGATGATACAAAGCAGTTGCTTTGTATCATATCCTTCGCTTAGTGTGTAGGTTCATTTCATTAACAGCAAAGCTTCGGAAGCGTAAGGCTCACACGATTTTCATCATATGTCAATTTGCGTGGAGCGCAGTTTTTTGAATCGAACCTTTATTGTCAATCGGGCGGGCGGGGCGGCGCAGAGGCACGCAGTACCATAGTAATGGGATTATGCTGAAATACAGGATAGTGTCGATGTCGCTCGAGAGAAACAAGCGAGTAATGAAGTTATTAATCCGATTTTATACGGCTTTTGGCGTTCGCGTTCACCACATTTTTAGTCCACTCGATCATGATTTATGAATTTTCGGTAATTTGAAATTCACGACAATTTCTGATAGCTGGTAGGTAATGGATGCGTTTTTGCTTTGTTTGCAGGATTCTAATAGTGATCGCACGAATAATATTCCTGATTATAGAAGCAATACATCTGACGGGGCTACACAAAGCACAGCAGGTATTTTGGAAAAAAATAATAATATTGATTCTTCCTTAACTTGGTGTAACCAAGCTTTTTGTTTTTAATTTTAGGTGACAAAACGGTACCTTTTCTTTACAACAATCAAAATGGCGTGAACAGATACGGAGATAACAAATATGGAGATAACAAATCATTAAGTAAGTACCTATAAGGCACTTGTCCCAACGCTGACGATGTAATGTATTTTACTAACTTTCTATAGAGAAAGTCACCAATAAGGTATAGACCTTCTTGGTGACTTGCTGATCTATGATATTAATTCTGTGTCTTATTCATTTATTAAATAATATTCAATAGATAAACAAAACCATATTAATAGCTTTAACTTAAAAACCATTATTATCTTAGATAGGTAACTATTTTCAGTTCCAACCACACGAAGTAGGTAAGTATAATAAGTAAATAAAAGTTAAAAAGATATAGTTAACATTGTAAACGCATAGTAAGGTATTATTGTTTCCTAATTGCACTAATATTCTAAGTAAGGTCATTAGTTAATTTACGTTCAAATAAATTATAATGAATAAGTGCGAAAAATAACAGTTTCCGTCTTATTTATAAACGACTTTATGTCGGTAACAAACGCAGTTTAGCATGATAGTTAAGTTATATTATTGAAACCAAGCCATGGTTATTGATACGCCTTTTATTCTTTCGAGCCATTAGGTATGTACCTACCTGCCGGTCTCATTCATTGTAACTAACGGCTTTGCGACGTCGTTCTCTGTTATCCTAATTGCAAGCATTTAACAAGCCTTCGGACGTAACAAAGAGTACGTCGGACAAATGTTTTGAAAAACAATATCCCAACAGTTTGCCAATAGTGGTCAGTTTTCATCATTAGCCTGCCAGACGAGATAGGCTTTCTGGCAGCTACTACATGATGCTGAAATGTCAGTTTTATAATTGTTAGCTATTTGTTTGTTGGAGCTACGATGACAACTGTAGTGAATTTGGCCGTACTGTGAAAGGGATGGCAGCGAATTTTCACCAGGTATGATGATTTATGTGATAATTAACAGGTAGTTACCGATTGTACGTGTCTACGAATGACTTGCGAGGGAATGCGACTCCTCGCAAGCGGTCCGTCGCGACGATGGACGCACAGTCGCTGCGGTCCATCGAGACGCACGCTCCGCTGCCGACCAGCCCCCAGGACAATCTTAGACTCACCAGGTATTTTAAACTTATAAACTCCCTTCTGTTCTACTAATGTATCTTAAGAAAATAAAATAAAATAGCTCTATATTTCCTTACCAGCTAGAACATAAAATAACATTAAACATGTATATTACGTACTAAGTAGGTACATATAATGAATTCGTCAATCAAAGTACATATCAAAATCTTAGCTATTTACATTATCAAAGCAGTTTTTGTCAGCAGTTTTCCATTCACCCTTGCTGTCCTAGTCCAGTTGCCCCCCGCTACCTCTTTGATGTTGCTCGGCCTCGTCTTGGCATCTCGAGGTATCCTATTTGTGGCTATATGTCACCAGCTGTCGGGGTGTAGCTAGAGTTGCCAGATGTCCGGTTTTCGACCGGACAGTCCAGTTTTCTATAAGCTTGTCCGGTCTAGAAAATCTTGGTAAACCGGACAAAGCATTGTCCGTTTGAAAATAACAGACAAACATTTCGGAATGAAAGTCCATATGGCATTGAGAAAAGGCTATCTGTCAGATACTCAATCAAAAGAATTTACTGAAAACGCTCTAAATGGTTACCAAAGAGCACTAGCTTATAATAGAGAAGTGGCAACTTTGAAAATAACAATTATAATTATAAGGCTTTTAGTTGTTTAGATCTTGAAAGTGGAAGATTGCCTACTCTGGATCAATTGATTGAGTTATGGTCCTTATCTCCTTGGAAGCAGCAATCTCCCCCTGAAAACATTTATAAAGAACTGGCTGCACTTCAAAGTGTTTTCTCTTCACTTGAAGGAAACTCTCTTAACATGTGGTGCAGATTTTTTAACAATGAAGCAGCCCCAAATTTATTGAAAATCGTGCAGTATGTTTGTAGTAGGTATTCCCATATCAAATGCTTTTGTGGAAAGAATCTTTAGCGTCATGGGAAATGTATGGACAGACGAAAGAAATCGTCTCACTGTAAACACTGTAAAAAGTGAATTGTGCGTTTTCTTTAATATAACTGCTAGTTGCACTGAATTCAAAGATACCATCTCAGGCAATAAAACCTTATTAAAAGCAGTGACATCGAGTACTAAATATATGAAACAGTAGATACCTACTCTAAATATCGAAAAAATGTAATTATTTTGGTAGTTTTTAGGTTGGTTTTCAGTAAATTTATCTGTTAGTTAATAAAAAAATTAAATTGTCCGGATTTTTATTTCAACAAATCTGGCAACCCTAGGTGTAGCCCGCCCATGGCCCATTGCCATTTGAGCTCCAGGATCAAACCATCGTACTAATGTAATACTTACATTTACTTACATAGATAATGCTGTGTGAATTTTCCAACATTATTTATTTATTTATTTACTAATGTGTACATTTGCTTTAAAATTCAAACCCGATACCGCTTTTGCGGTATCGGGTTTGGAAGGCTATCGACAGACATAAGGATGGATAGGTGTTTGTTTCCTTAAATTTGGTTCTTAAACTGAAATAATTTACCTAAAGTACTAGTATAGTATTATTATATCTGTGCCTAAAGGTAATGAGCGAGATACAAAGATGTAGGGTGCGTAGTGTGCCCCCCACAATCCTATAAGTTGTTGGTAGAGTTGTAAGTTAAAAGAGTTTCTTAAGTTTCACGGTTTAATCGTACGTATGTTTAAAGTAAAGTTAATGGTCGCGAGTGTACGCCGTGACGTGTTGCCCAAAGGACAGTTGTTTGCGATTGGCTCTAATTAGCCGTTAAGACACGTCATAACGTAAAGTGCTGACCCGCGGGAACATGCAGCGCTGTATGGTATGCAAACCGTACAAGTTATTTTTTTTTTTCAGTGAATACCTCAGCTTAGTGATGAGTGCAATATATGCTGTTTTGCTGGTGACCCTTGGATTAATCTTTTATCTAGGTGAATCATTCGTTTCGTTTCACCTTGCTGTGGTAAGTTATTATTGCTAATCTTGCAAATTGATAGATCATTTTTGATCTATTATATTATATTTTTTATATATTTTTATATACAGTATCCGTCAGACCACAATAGTTTTTATAGTGAAATACATATAAGGAAAAACGAAAAATGAACCCTTATAGGATCACTTTGTTGTTCGTTTGTCTGTCTATCCGTCTGTCAACCCCCTTTTCTCAGGAACGCGTGAAGGTATCCGGTTGAAATTAATATCAATTACTCAAGTCCGTAACCCTTTGGAGCCTTGATATAAATAATACTTCTTTGTCAACACAATCAGAAAAGTTGTGTCCGAATAATTTTAAATTTCGAAAAAAAAAAGGAAAAATGCTATGCCGTCAATTTTTTGTTTAATCACTAAAAAAATTACTTTTGACTCTTGCCATGGACCAAAGCTTATAGGGTAGGTCGCGTTGACCTAAAATCATGAAGTTTGGTCACAAGGTCATATAGCACAAATAAAGAAAAAGAGACGAAAACCGTTATTTTATAGGTTATTCACAAAAAAAATCATTGATTCTCGCCATGGACCAAACCTTCAGACTATCAGTAGATAGTCTGAAGGTTTTGGTTACAGCGGGCAGTAGCCCGTTGACCTAGAATCATGATATTTGGCATGACACGGTCTTACAATTACAAGGAACCCTTAGTGGGCGCGTCTGAGTCACACTTGACGTTTTATTTATTTATGATTGATTCAGTTCTGCATTTTTAGCGTTTTGTTTCAGTTTTACTTCTGCATTATCATGTGAACGTTTCTAACTTTCAGGTATATTCAATATGCCTTTGCGGTATGGGCTTCATCTACCTCCTAGTTTTAATGTTCGACATCAATCGCTACAAATCAATTGCACTCAAGAATCAGCGGATCAAAGGGCTGCACGAAGAAAACTTAGCCGAATATTTTAAGAAGCAAGAAGTAAGCATTAATAATATTAAAACATCGAATTAGCTGAAAACTTAAATCTCAGAGAGTTCATGAGATGTAATATCTCAGAAATAATTGAATGGTGGATCATCAAATATCTTTATTAAAAATAGGAATTATTTAATTGTAACTGAAATAAAAACAAACATGCTATTAATTTTTATACGGTTCCGGCAAAACGGAATTATTTTTGCATTGAATCGCAAAGCGGCCTCTGCCTTAGCATGAGTTGGTTTGGTTGTAAACACAACCTACCCTGTGCTGGTCCTGCGTCCTGAACCTTAACTAGAAAGTGTTAAAAATTACAATAATTATTTCTCACTATACATGGTGACACCTAATAAGGTTACTAAGTCGTCAAGTGGGGGTTCCTTCCACCCCTGAAAGCGAGCGTGTGGGGATGGTATTTTCGAGAATTGATAAATTCAATTTTTTATGAAAAAATATTTCCTCAATGGCAAAATATGTGCCAACCCTAATCATCGCGTTGATTAGGGTTGGCACATATTTTGCCACTTGACGGCTTAGTACACTTATTAGGTGACACCCTGTATAGTGAGAAATAATTATTGTATTTTTTAACACTTTCTAGTTAAGGTTTAGGACGCAGGACCAGCACAGGGTAGGTTGTGTTTACAACCAAAACGTAAACAACACAAATCTTATCAACATTCAACATACATGCTATACTAAACTAGTGTCTTAAGTAGTTTGGTACTTTTTATGAATGCAAAATGATACCTGAATGCTTGTGTTATCGCTAAGTATATAATTAGGTAGCGTTGTAGAACGTTCCTCATGTTCCTGTCTGGCTGGTAGCAAAGACCTTTAGTGACCCTTAGTATAGTATGTTGGCAGGTTTAAAAACAGTATTATTAGAAATCAAAGTCTTTACAACTAATACCGGGGGCCGGCCATATCTCGCGAAGAACCGACAACGTGTTCTTGAGTGGAGACCACAACTCGGCAAACGTAGTGTAGGATGCCCTCCGGCCAGGTGGGATGACGATCTGCGAAAGACTGCAGACAGATGCTGGATGCGACAAGCTGACGACAGGGCGCTAGGCACTCATTAGGGGAGGCCTATGTCCAGCAGTAGACTAATATAGGCTGATGATGATGACAACTAATACTATTTTTAGTTTTAATTTAACCAGGATCTCTATTGACTAGACTATTTAAATAAAGAAAATAATACATAACGCAAAAATAGTTTATTTGTACAAGTACTTAAACAGGTTTATTGGGTTCACACACACGTTGAACGTTGAGATGCGTAGGTAGTCTCACCCGCTTCCAGATGCGACATTGAGGTAAAGTAAAGTTAAGTCGTAAAATGTAAAAAACTACATATTACCTAGGTGCTTTTCTTTTACTAAAATTGATTGTTTGTTGAAAGGAAGAGTATCACAACGGTACCTCAACGCCCGGGGACCACTCGCCTGACGTCAGACCTCAAAACGTACCCCCGCCAGTTCTCATACCTTTAAAGCACCAGTACTGCTTTAGTCAAGGAAGGCATTCAGGAAGTTTCTACCTGAAGATGGGTGCTGCTGGTAGGCTTACTTTATATTATGTATCTGTCATCTGTCACAGCTCTAAGCTTTTCTCACATCAAATACGATAAAAAATCATGTACCTATTTTCCTACAGATTCAAGATTTCTTTAGTACTTCATTCTTATTTTTGAGTGTCAATCATCTCGTTGGTTGCTCGCTTTAGTAATCTATAATACTCCTTTGGTTGCTTGCATCCTATTTATTCTTTGCATAAGCCGTATGTTTTCTCCAAATTTCTCGTTATTTTTTTCCTCAGCCTATTCCGTCCCACTGCTGGGCAAAGGCCTCCCCCAAATCTTTCCACTCCGTGCAATCTCACGCGATGTCCCACCACTCATTTAGGAAGGCGTTGAGGTCGTCCCGCCAACGTTTTCGTGGCTGACCTCGACCGCGCCTTCGTCCGGGACCCAGGGTGTAGTTATATGAGCCCACCTCTCGGAGAGCATTCGGCCAATGTGGCCTGCCCATTCCCATTTCAGTGTGGCGATCTTAACTCCCACGTCAGCAATACCAGTCAGGGAGCGTAGCGTCGTGTTCCTAACGCGATCGATTCGCCGGAAACCCAGGATACTACGCTCCATTGCCTTCTGGCATATCTTGAGCCTGGACTTTTGTAGCTCAGTCAGCGACCATGTCTGAGCTCCGTAGGTTAGGATGGGCAGGATGCACATATCACTAAACCTAAATAATTCTTATTGGATGGAATTTTCGAGAAGATTTGTATTGCGCCCGCACGCTTATGTCCAAAATTATGATTTATCCATGGTAAAGTTTATTTCTTTTTTCAGCATTTGCCATCGGGCACTTGGTTCATTCAGTTCTCCTGATAGCCGTCCAGGTTGGCTTCATCACAGACGACAACATAGACAACGACGACTGTATCGACGTCATGCAAATAGTTCTGGACGTCATGTTCCCACTGTACTGCTTCCTTCAGCTTTATTTCATCTTCAAGTATTCAAACGTCATCATTTTGCGAGGCCAGGTACTTATTAATAGAGTATTTTTTGTAATACGGGACTCGCCCCTAGGTACTTATGTGGCGCTCGGGACCATGGCCCCCTCTGCTTACGCCACTGGGTAATGCATAACAAAACAAAAGTAAGCCGCATAATCAACAACTGTATCAAAAATCTTAATGTGCAAGGTGGTTTTGGTGGCAGTTTCAAGGATAGTCATGGAAACTGACCACGAGCGCTTAGTTTTGTTAGGTGGGGCTTAAATCGCGCCTAACAGAAATATTTTGCGAGGAAAGAAAAATAACGGAATTTACAATGTAAATTCCGTTATTTTTCTTCCTTATGAATTTACAATGTAAGTTCCGTTTGGGAGTTCAATATGTCATATTGAACTCCCAAACGGATGATCCGATTTGGATCTAGTTCAAGAATTGTCTTGATCGAGTGTGTTCTGAACACAGAACATTGTATTTGAAGAAAAACAATTTTTCTCGGGTACTTTAGAATATTTGTAAAATTATCTCGTAGGATTCTGTTACTGTATCAGGTGGTAGGGATTATATGGATGATAATACCTAAAACCTACTTTCAGGGTCTGGCCCGTTTCGCATTTATGCACATGATAGGCAGCAGCCTCTGTTTCTGGATTTCGGCCATCATTCGTGAAACTACTTTGGCTTTGACCATCTACGCTAATTCAGTTTATAATGGATATGGAAATGGCAATGGCTACAACAAGAACGCTTCCGAATACGATTCCGAAAATCTCTCAGGTTGGTTTTTCATTGTGTTACTAAAAGAGTTTTATTAAGCAAATAGATTTTTTTTACTTTAAACTCAAATGGTTTCCGGCTTCCTTGATTATTTTCCTGTCAGTTTTATATATTATCTACATTATTGTAAATTGGCATGTAAGTGTGCCTTGTGTTCCTACGGCGAATTAATGGGTATGAGTAATTATATCACAAGGCTTTATTTCCATACACTAACTTAATAATATTATTACAACAATAAAAAAACTTAAGACTTGAATGCACAAAAACTGGAACCTTCTGTTCTTAGTACGAAGTGGTAAAAGGATATAATAAAATAAAAAAGAAAACATACATCTCTTAAAATATATAACTTACTTTAAGTTATGAGAATCTACCCTACTATCAACAGTTCTGACTGAATTTTACAGGTAAACATACGAGCCGGTTCATCAATATCACCAGCCTTTACAACGAAAACTGCATCGGCTCGAAAGCAATCAGCTCCATTGTTGAAAACTTCTCCCCGTATCTCTACCCTTTCAGCGTTGAATTCAACATTCTTATCGGTGAGTAGTAATTACAGAATTATTCAGTAAGAAGTAGTGAGATATTGAAAGGAAACACAAGTTGCGGACCAAGTCTGGCTGATATATTCCGTACAAAGCGAGGTTATTATAAGAAAACTAGTTTATGCCCGCGGTTAGTTGTTAGTTAGTTACTGTCCGACGAATACATACAGATTTGAAATCCCAATCATAAAATATAGCCAACGCTTCTAATTGGCTGTAAGAATACTGCTATGCCTGCCGAACCAGGTACGCCTGCCGAGTCCGCCGAGCCCGCTACTCTCGCCGAGGCCGCCGCGCCCGCTGAGCCGCTGGTGTCGGCGGGCCTCTCCGCCGCCTGCTGGCTCTACCAGTTCTACGGCTCGCTTTTAATCTAGATACACCCTTCTCCGCGAAGAGTCGACTACGCATTTCGTCACTAGCAAGACCAGGCGCATAACATTGTGCTGAACATAGGTATTTTTCCATAATAATGCGTAAACATAGGTACCCAAAAAAGTTTATAACAATTAATGTACATCGGTGGGCATAAGCGATTGCCTTGACCTTTTTATAATTTGGGTGCAATATATCCTTATCTATAAATGTGACCTGCAAAGCATACAGCATGTTTAAAAATCATTTTTTTAACATACAATACAATACAATTCTTTATTAATAGAACTGCCTACATAAGTTAGATTTTGATTTTATTTTAGAATGAATTTAACTTTAATCAGTTAGTTATACCTACTTAGTACCTTGTACCTTGTAGTTATACCTACTTAGTACCAGTTATACCTTGTAGTTATACCTACTTAGTACCAGTTATACCTACTTTGTACCTTCCATAACCAGGCTATCTAGTTCTCGGTCCACGGGGTCCTGTCCAACGCTCAGGGAACATTTCACGCATTATGAAATATAGGCTCCATAACCAACAACATGAATAAAAAAAACATATTCTTACACGTGCCTAGGCCCTCAGCAAAAACATCGGGAAATTCCCGTCGTAGTTTCGAAACAATATTATCGGATATAGGTACCTACTTATCGCTGTCTCGCAGCCCATGTTATTCACTTGAATCTCAATTTCTTATATTTTTTATAATGACGTAACCAGACGCGACCAAGAAGTGGAGGCGTTAGGAATTACAAACAAACCGGCATGCGCCTCCCGCCGGCATAACAAACAGACACATCAATAAAAGATGTATAGTGTAGCGTAGGCATATTCTCACACGTATAACCTTAGTGTGACACAGCAGTGTGAAGGTTAGTCGGTCGTCGAATTTTAAGTCGCACTCAAAAAGTTGGCGTCCTTAAAATATTTTTCTTGTTCGTTAATTGGAGAGACTTTTTTCGATTATTCATTTCGAAGTTCGTGGTCATTATTGACAATAATAACTACATGATATTAAAGGCTTTTTCGACGTCTACCAAAATGTTATATAAATTACCGTTCTTCCTCCCAAAGTTCATCTTGATGTGAAACTGATTCTTCCTTGGAATTTTACCTGTCGGGCGACTTATAAATCGCCAGGTAAAATACCAAGGAAGGTACGCGAATTTTTACACATAGCTTCGAGGTGGCCCCTGGCAACGCACTCATCACAACTCTTTGCCGATCGAATCTGCCTAACATTATATTGTGTACACGTGGTATGACATAGTGAATTAGTACCTTTTTTTATTCGGCAAGGAATTTCGTTTACGAATAAACTGGTCTTCACCAGAATTATGTAAGTCTCGACGACGCCCTGAGAAGGACGTAATACCCACTAAAATCCTCTCCGGTGTCCCGCTCTCGCCATTTTCGCCGAACCACGGGAATACCGCAGCCCGACTGGATACCTACAAATAACCAACAAGAACGTACTAAAATAAAGTTCATACCATCTCACTCAGTAGACCTTGCTCCAAAAATAACAAAATCAGCCTGTTTTTATTTCTATAGGTCAGGACAGAGACTACTTTTTACTGGTCTGATTTAGAAAATCTTTTCATTAGGGACCTTTATAAAACCATTTTCAAGCAAGCGAGTTATTATTCTGATTATGATTAAACATAGCTACAAAACTTTGAGGATACATTTTATCCAGATCCCACGTGAACAACGCCGTGTTGGCAAAAAAAAAAATAGAAGACATCAATAAATTATTATAACTACATACAGAATTGATTTAATTTTTCAGTGGCTGTTTACTACATCATTTGGAACAACATCGGAAACTGTGAGAACGATGACATCAGCTCGGAGACAGCTTCTACCTACGATGACAATTTCAGTTGCAAGTTAGTCATTAAAACACTATAACAATAATTTCAACTACGCCGTCGAATAATAAAATTATTCCTTATCACAGGAAATTAACAAAAAACAACATAAGTATGCACATGTATACAAGACGCGTCAAGCGATCCGCGAGTTACATACACTCGCAGTGTATGTAACTCGCGCGCCGAGGGTTTCAATCGTTTGTCAATTTTACAAAATGTACTAAGCCATCCATACATCTAAATATCCAAACTTTCGCAATGTTAATATGAAGTAGATTGATAGATAATATTTTATATACAAAATAATAAGACAGTAGGTGTGAGTTGTGATAGGTTTTTAATGAATATCTAAAATTCAGATGGATCGCTTTGCAAAATTCAGAGATAAAAACTCTACTACTAATAAGGATTGGTCCATTTTTCAACTTATTTTCAAAATATTTCTAATATATTATATGAAACGGAATAAGCCATTTCGAAAGTACAAACTTTTCATTTGATACCCCACATAACCTTGTCATCCCAATTTGTGCTGAAAAAAAATTTTGTTTTCTTAAACTGGTGCACGAAATTACTACAATTTTTTATTTCAAGTAGGTATGAGTTTGCTGCAGTAGTTGCTGAGATATTAAAGAGGGGAAAAAGGACAGACAGCGTTGACGTGTCACTTCAATTATTTCTTCGCTTAGCGGTAGTGTTCCATCAGCCATAGTTTTTTCAATGGATTCAAAAAGGAGAAACATCTCTATACGGCTATGTTTTCTGTGGTTTGATATAAGCGCCAAATTGTTATTCAATTTTGCTATTGTATCCCTCTCCAAGTTGATCCCACGGGCCAAGTTTAATATTAAGTCAAAGTTTAATATTAAGTCCTAAATTTTTAAACATCAGTCAGTATACCGCGTAGGTTAAAGTCGATTTTCAGTTTTAAAAACAACAACAACATTTACATAAACACAAAAACGACATTTACATTAACACAAAAGTACAATGGACGGCCTTTTCTTAGAAGTTATTTCTTCCAGACAACCTTTGGATGTATAGAAATTTGAAAACAGATTAATATTACCTTCCAGAAATAACACCTATAGAGTGATATGAATTGCAGGATCCCCACAGCGAATGAAGACAATGACTTCACCAGCAACATTGTGATCCATGCGGACTGCCATGCCTCCAACCGCGGCCTGTTTGCTGGCATCATGCTGCTGGTCGTCGTCATCGGCATGCTAATCATTGGCTTTGTCTTCAGCAGCGTTGGCGGGTAAAATATATTTGAAATCTTCCCGCCTCTTTGCATGCGTTTTTTCGGGATAAAAAGTAGCCAAGCTATGTCCTTATCTGATACAATCTATCTTAATGTAATTTCTTTTTAAGGTCGATTAATCCTATTATATCAGCGTGAAACCGAGAGTGGTGTTACTTTCGCTTTTAAACTTTGTATGGATATAGTTATTAGACTGACATAACTTATTTATAGACTAACTGTTATTCAAATTGGTAGGTCTACGCGTGCGAAGCCGGTGACGGCAGAAATAGTTAAATAAATAAATAAATAATGCTGGACAATTCACACAGCATTATCTAGCCCCAAGCTAAGCAGAGCTTGTGTTATGGGTTCTAGATAACTGATACACTTAATACAATACACTACATAGATAGATATATATATTTTTTTTTATTATAGATAGATACCACCCAGACCAACGGAACAAATTTCTGCATATTGTACACAAATTTGTTCCGAGGCGGGAATCGAACCCGCAACCTCCAGCGTCGCAGGCGGACCTTCGCCCGCTGCGCCACGGAGGTCGAGTTAATTATATAAAAGCGCAAACGTGTTTGTCCATGACCCAAAGTTATCACAGTGAGTGAGCGCCCCGCCTAGTATAGATAAACACAGAACAAATTACTTATGTTTCATCAATGAACAGTAGGTATCTGTAAGTAAATGAAGCTCTCACAGAAGAGAACTACAAATGATTCTTCAAATGACTCATACCCGAGGCAAGAGTTGCCATTACTTTGTAGTGGGACTTTACTGATTATGAATAAGTATGGACTTACCAGTTATCTAAATGCAGTTCCCTGTCGATATTAACGTCAAAATAAAGAAAGGCTATTCCACTTGCTACCAGACTCTATTAACGTAAATGCTGTGCCAAACCAAAACTATATTTGCATGAATTTATATTTATAGCAATTTCCTCGTACTAACCTACTGTACTCAAGGAAGTATGTATGATAGTTACTTGACTGTACTCAACCAAAACTATAATTGCGTGTACTTATATTTGCAGTGACTTCCTCGAGCTCGGCTACGTGCTAAACGACAGCCTGAAGCTCGGCATACACGGCGCTATGCTGATAGCGGCAGTGTTCACCTTCAACCAGCTACGGAAGCTGGATATTAACGAGCATCCAATATCTTTGTTGGACGACGTCCTTCTTTTCATCTGCCTGCCAGCCTTCTTCCTGGAGACTGTGCTGTCTATGATCGCGACTGTCAATATACTGAATATCATAAAAAGCACTGATGTCATTGTTATGGTATGTTTTTACCGTTACCAATCCAAGTTACGTAGGTATAAGTAGCTTAGAAATAAATACTCTGCCATTACCAAAGCTTATCAGGCCACAACGAACGATATTTATGACTGTTCCTGTTGATAAACCTACGGAATTTGGGTATTCCATTATATAAGTAATCTCTGAATTGATAATATAAAACAAAACTAATTCATGAGTTAACCTTTGTAAGGCAGTTTTAATGCTTCGACTGCCCAGTTTTAGCCTCGACATAGAAACTGATTGATTGATTGATTGATTGATTGAACACTTTATTGTACATAAGACACAATAAAAACATGATATATCTTACTATTTAAATAAATAAAAACAGTACAAAAGGCAGGCTGTAACTCTACATATTCTCGGACTGTACATATCCATCCCTATATTCCCGTGTTTTATATTAGCCAATTCTTTAGAAGACAACCAATTTGCAGGTGGTGCAAGTTATGATTCAAACACCGCTGATAATGGACGGTCTGCGTCGCTGCTCCAACAGCAGAAAGCTGCGGCGCTCTAAGCCCGGCCGGGAGCTCATCATGTTCCTCCTCATCGCCAACGTTAGCATGTGGCTCTTCAACACCTTCTCCTACAAGTCTCCCGAGAGTCTCGACGAGCGATACGAGTTCTACGGCAAAGCTATGTGGACGGTGCTCGGACATATCAGCCTGCCGCTTATCATGTTCTACCGCTTCCATTCGAGCGTCTGCTTTGCCGATATCTGGGATTCTGCCTACAAGCCTGGACTGGAACATTGAACGATAACTACATTAGGTACTGTTTATAATCTTCAGAATGAAGCGAAACAAAAGCGATCGGACATTTACTTTGACAAGGTTCTGTATCATCCTGATCGCGGACTATTAGGTTAGTACCTAATCTAATTAATGATTATTTATCGGGTATTTATCGCGTACCTTTTGTTATTATTTCCCCTAAGTCTGTATTGCACAAACATAAACACCTGTTTTAAGTATTAATTATGTTAATACATTTCGAAAGCAAAAAGTTATAGTACTTACCCAATCTATTGTATTTTAAGTAGATTGTTCCTTTGGCAGCTTAAACGTATAAAAATATTTAATCTACAATGTGGTTTTTCATATTATCTCCTACCCCTGCCTACAATGCTGAACCGGAACATTGAACGATAACTGTTTATGTATTTTGGTAGGTACCTACCTTGTTACATTATATTATAATATATTATATATTAAAAGATTGGTAGACACACACACTCACTTAAATAGACACATAACAAATCTGCAATGTTGTTTTTCGGTTATCCAGTCGAAAAGTTGTTTGTGGTTTAGCAGTGGTAATCTGCATCCTGTAAATCGACCGCCTAGTTTATTACATCACACTTATATTATAAATGCGAAAGTTTGGGTCGATGTTTGAATGTTTGTTACTTCTTCAAGCAACAAGTACTGAATGGAAAGGGCTGAAACTTTTCATGGATCAAATATGGGCATTTTATCCCATAAATCAATCAATACCTATGGGATGGAAATAACCTTTCAACGTTTTCATAAAAAAACGCGTGAGAAGCCGCGGGCAGAAACTAGTTTCATTTAAAACATGAACGGAATATCGAGGATAAGTAATCATGTTATATTTATTGCATTAAAAATAATAGGTGCATATTAAGAGCCCTGTCACATATCAGAGAAATGCAAGTTTAGGTATTTTACGCACCGAGTGGGCGGCGACCTGCACAAGCGTGCTTTCTTTTGCGACTAAATGATCTTGATCCACCGTAATACAAGTTTTCTTAGGATGGAGTTCGATGGATTGTTTTTTTATGTGAAGTATTAATTTTGTTCATAATAGAGGTACCTAATTTGTTTTGATATATTTTTCATTATTTTACGCAGTAATCGATTGCTTACCGACATCCGCAGCATATATAAACAGGGTGGAATTTTGAGACGGTTCAGTAAGGGCAGGTATCTTAACCGTTGAAGCTACATGAAAATGGTCTGAGGAAACTAAACATCCTTTTTAGAAAAAAATATCTTCCCCTTTCATAGATTTTCAAAAAAGTTACTTTGAGATTTTTTGAACTTTTTTGATGCCAATCAATCCAATTATCATACTTAACATAATTGTTTTTTTAACTTGAATAAATAGGACTCAGCTTATTCCCCCGCCCAATAAACATAATAATACATAAAATGGTACATATTAGTCTCTCACCATGTCCATTGTTTCGACGAGGTTGCTGTTGTAACAACAATATTCTCCGAATTATCTTGTTTTTTCATTCTAAAATAACAACAAATCACGAATATCTATTTAAATACTAGTTTTTTATACGTCACACAGCAAGGCTCGCTTCACTCACCGCAACCCGATACACACCCGCCGTCATAAAATTCGTAATCCTCACCCCCATATTAGTCAAAAACGATACCCATGTCAGATTTTTGATGGGTGAGGGGGTTCAGGGGGCCTGAGGCATGAGGGAAATTTTTTTTTCTTCTAGATTCGTTCGTTTGGGAGATCTCAAAAGCGGGGGGGCTGAAAAGGGGGCGAGAGGAGGGGTGAATTTATTTGTTTTCAATTACAAAAGTACCTTCTATACGATTCCGCAATTAGAACCCCTCTTTCACGACGACATCTTATAGCAATCTCAAAAGGTCCTGGGGGCAAAGGGGGATGAATTTAAATTTTGACAGCTGTCATCCGAAATGTAGATCTCGACGAGTATTACAATTTCACTTTAGAAACTGGTGCTCTGAGATGGTCAGTTCCCGAGATATCGTGATTTGAAGTTTGACAGCTGTCATCAAAAAAGTAGATCTCGACGAGTACTACAATTTCACTTTAGAAACTGTTGCTCTGCGATGGTCAGTTCCCGAGATATAGTGATTTGAAGTTTGACAGCTGTCATCAAAAATGTAGATCTCGACGAGTACTACAATTTCACTTTAGAAACTGGTGCTCTGCGATGGTCAGTTCCCGAGATATCGTGATTTGAAGTTTGACAGCTGTCATCAAAAAAGTAGATCTCGACGAGTACTACAATTTCACTTTAGAAACTGTTGCTCTGCGATGGTCAGTTCCCGAGATATAGTGATTTGAAGTTTGACAGCTGTCATCAAAAATGTAGATCTCGACGAGTACTACAATTTCACTTTAGAAACTGGTGCTCTGGGATGGTCAGTTCCTGAGATATCGTGATTTGAGGATAGCTGTCATCCTAAATGTAGATCTTGACAAGTACTATAATTTACCATTAGAAATCTGGCAGCATTTGTGCTGGATGTATTTCGATTCAGAAACCTTGAAAAGTAACGAAGAGATTCGGACGAGATGTCCCTTTCACTTTTGATTGAGGGTACAACTGATCCGAATCTAAAATCAAGAGAATTTAGATTCGGACCAGATGTACCCCAACACAAAATTGAAGTGGACATCTCGTCCGCGGATCAGTTTGAGATTCGGACCAGATGTACTCTAACCCCTTACTGTGTTGGGATAACTATAATGAGTTATCTCTCACGACTATATATATAATACTGTACGAATGTAAATACTTACAACGATCAAAAACTTTGGTCGTAGTTTACGATGTTCTAGCACGCACACTCTGACGCAGTGCGTGAAAAAAACTGACATAGGTCCGACCTCGACAAGCGCTCGCGCGGTACTGAGGGCAGATCGCCGGTGCAATGAAATATATAGCACTTTTAATAAATTCATAAAAAAATAATGGTAGTGATTTAATAAATAAAATTAATATTGTAGTTTAAGCAAATGTTGAGGATTATTTAGGTATAAAAATTATGTCAAAATGACGTAGAACTTCGGAGATATTGGGGTTTGTTTTGAAGCCTTTTCGGTCGATAATTGAATTCGGTTCAGGTTTTTTTTTGTTTACATAGAGGCCTATAACAAAAATGTATTCTATTATTATTGAAGAATAGGATATTTGCAATCTAAAAAAATATATTTTATTTATCTATATTCAATAGAATCTACAAATTAGATCAAATTAGATAGGTCTCGCGAGAGTTTTTGCGTAAACATGCATCGGTAGAATGATTATTATAAAATAAATAAATAAGTTTTCTAAAATTTGTTCTATTATTATTGAAGAAGAGAAAACGAACTATTATTAACAAGTAATTGTTATTTCAATCAACGAACGAAAACCATAGAATTTGGACGAAATAAGCGTGGAATTTCTGGTTTATTTGTGAATTCCCTCTTAAGACAGTCGAACTGTAAATCACAACACACTATCACACTAATATTATAAATGCGAAAGTTTGGATGGATGGATACATAGATGGATGTTTGCTACGTCTTCACGCCAAAACTACTGAAAAGATTGACCTGAAATTTTGCATTGGTGTAGCTCTAAGACTGGAATCAAACTTTTTCGCCCAGAAATCAGTTCCCATGGGATAGAATTTATCTTTGAACGTTTCCATAGAAACAACGCGTGCGAAGCCGCGGGCAATAATAAGAATTTGGTAAACGTTTTTTATTCCATTTCTAAAGTTTGTAAGTATCTTACTAAAACCCGACCTCAGTGGCGCAGCGGGCGAGTGTCCGCTTGCGACGCAAGAGGTTGCGGGTTCGATTTCCGCCTCGGAACAAATTTGTGTACGATATGCAGAAATTTGTACCGTTGGTCTGGGTGTTTACTATTTATAAAAAAAAAAATATCTACCCATGTACCTATAAAATGTATTAATTATTATTATTATCTAGTACCCATAACACAAGCTTTGAGCAGCTTACTTTGGGGCTAGATGGTGCTGTGTGGATTGTCCAGCATTATTTATTTTATTTAATATGTGTGTCGGATAGTTACTACACTACAAACAACAAACAAAGCTCTACATTGGCATAAAGATTTTTTGCTGATAAATTCCATGTAAGGACCTACTTCAGTCATAATCTTATCTGTTTTATTACATGAAGTAATAAGATCATCAAAACAACATTAACATTACTTAATTATTATCAATAAACTATAAATTCAATAAAATGCAACTTATAGAGACAAATAACAACAAGTATTTGCTTCATTATTTTTATAAATATATTTTAACACTAGCTGCATTCTTACTACCCGTTTTCCCGTAGGAATGAAGCATTTTCCCGCGGTAAAAAGTAGCCTAATGGTAGAAGTATTTTTCAAATCTGTCCTATAGTTTCGGAGCCTATTCAATACAAAGAAACAAACAAATAATCAAATCTTTCCTCTTTATAATATAAATATAATTAATTTTAACATTAAGTGTCATTTGTAATAATCTTTCTAAATGACCTCAAGTCGTAAACGAAAACAAATTCAGAAAGAGTGCCATCCAGAATAATAATTGTTCCTAGAACAAACAAACACTATAAATACATTTTGGGTTTTTACCCAAAAACCCAGCCAGTCGCCTGGTGGCCGGCGTCTGATGTGATGACGCACAACACAACGCAGTATTCGATAAGGTATCATACATTCATTCGCCGGTCTGGATCAGTCGCCAGAACAACATCCAGAGTGTTAGTTGGGTGTATTTGTGCTAATATTGTGCAATAAGGGAAGATATATTTTGGATCAAGGAAAAACGTAAAAAACACGTCGTTTGGGATCACGGTAAGCGTCATTATCAACTTATTATGCTTTTATTTCTGATTGTGTAGACTTGCGGCCCCTGGCCTTGACTTTATAGCCTGAGTGCTTGGGCTAGTCTAGACTGTGTTTGTTATCCTACATATTATTATTTAGCAATACAGAGGTGATATGCTAACCTGAAGGTCATAGAGAGATTGTTAGATATTAGTACCTATATTAAGTACCTTTTATTTTCTTTCACCATCGAACAATGTTCTTGCTCACTTTATAGCTATAGTACCTACGTATACGTACTACTTTCTTAGTAAGAGTAGGTGCTTAACTACATATCATTTTCATTAGTTCAGGCAATATAATTTATTAGAAACTACAAGCTTTTATTCGTGACTTCACACGCGTTTTTCCGGGAAAAAGCCATACCCTACTCACATTAATATTATATTATATGCGAAAGTTTGGAAAGATGGATGTTTGTAACTTCTTCACGCTAAAACTACAGAACCAATCACGCTGAAATTTAACATAGATGTGCGTGTGTGTGAGGGTGCGTGTGTGTGTGGGCCCAATCATGAAAATATAAAAGACTAGCTGGTGCCCGCGACTTCGTCTGCGCAGGATTAGTATTTTGAGTAGCTTATATTAGCGTGGCGTAGAAAAGAACTAACCTTATGACATTAAAATTATCACATTTATATACTGTGGCGGGCTTTTTTGTAGGACTACATAAGATAAACATTTCCATCATACATGACATATGTGTAACTCTAGCGGTTTTGGCAGCGCACACGAATAGCTCGTAGATGATAGATTTTTTCCTACTTACTTGACACTTATCGTCATATTTTGGACAATTCACAAAATATCTTTATAACTTGTAGCCAATGTGTTATTCTGATGTATAATCTATATTATTGTAAAGTTTCATTAAAATCCATTCAGTAGTTTTTACGTGAAAGAGTAACAAACATCCATAAATTCATACTTACAAACTTTCGCGTTTATAATATTAGTAGGAAGTAGGATATAGATCTGGAATAACTTCTGATAGGCTACTACCATATGTAAATTTTAATTTTACTCGCCTCGACGACGATGCAGAATGTGTTGAAGTTACCATTATTATTAAGAGCTTTTGTACCTACATTTCTGCGAATAAATGATTTAATTTGATACTTTTAACCAGGTAACACACGTGCGTAGCCGCGGGCAGAAACTAGTAGCCTATAAATCAAGGTCAAAGCTACATAGTTTTGGCGTGAAGTTTTAACAAACATCAAACATTTAAACTTTTTAAAGTTTTTGTTTTATAGTGCGGAAGCCTCACACTCTGGCTAATTTCTAAAAAATCAAATAATATCGCAAAAATTTAAACTTTCGTTCAATAATTGGTTTGATCCATATTAGCTGTCACAAATCTGTTACTAATCTATTAAAAAGTATTCCTAAAAGAATATAACTATTTTCTAGTGTCATTAAATCTGATTTTTATTCGTTTCAGAAACGAACCAGGCTGGTTCAGGATGTCTCAAGAGGGTCAAGATACCGAACCATTCGTGGCTTGCTATCCCGGCCCAATCTACCGCTCTGCCTCCGACCTTCCGCCACCTGCACCATCTGTAGAGCCTGGCACGAGTGACACCATACCTTCGGTGGCTAAAACTATCACTCTTACTCAAAACACTGGGCCAATTTACATTTGTGACAACGTTAGAATAGTCGGAGAAAGTATTGACATACCACACACTAACGAAAACGTTCCTGATATGAGTACTCCAGATCGAGTTCACGCCAATAAGAAGAGAGCCTCCACTGAGAACTTTTTTGGAATTCCTGTTCCTAAACGGTCTAAAGAAGAAATTATGAAGGAGGAAGGAACACCGACGCCAAAGAAATTAAAAATTAAAAGAGATATAATTCAACAGCATATTCTTTCATACAAACTCATGAGAAACCCTGACGGATCTAAGTATCTGCCAAAACATCTAACGCAGGATGCCATGTATAAAGATTATATTTCAAAAAATCCAAATAATAAGTGCGGTATGCCCGTGTATGTGGAGCAATTAAAGGAGATGCGTATTTCACGCCAGCGCTCTAGAAACTGTACCCAATGTTTGCTGTCTGACGAAGAGCAAAGAAAATATGAAGAATTGAAGAGAAAGCGTATGGAACATAATGCGATTGCAGATGAAGTTCTCACTCAGTATAGACAAGATTGCCGAGCCGCAGATTCAAATACTATTGAGACCAAAAAATACTATTCAATGGCTTTAGACGACGAAGTATTATTACCAGAGATTCCATCAAGCGAGGACATCTGCCATGTAAGCAGGCTGGTTAGTTTCAATCTAACTTTGGCGCCCATTAATGTGAGTAAATCCAAAGCTCCCAGTTCTTATTGCATGATGTGGCACGAAGCTCTTGCTGCTGCCGATGAAAGTACTATTGTTGATGCCCTCGTGAATTTCTTTGGAAATAATATTCACATCACCAACTTTGTCATTTGGGCCGATGATAATAACACATTCAAAAATTGGACGCTCTTCACAGCGTTAACGACATTGGTTAACTGTAAGGACTGGAACGCCGAATCAATCAATATAAAATATATGTCAAAATGGCACACAGATGATTCACAAATGTCAGCTGACTCTGTCATTAAAAGTATTGAAAACAATATGAAACGAAAGGAGATCTTTGATTTTAATGCTCTGACAAAAATTGTAAAAAGCAGTAAGAGAAACGTAATGGTTTCAGAAGTCACTCAGTTTAGAGACTGGCCGAAGGATAAATTGAAAGATTCTAAATTAAACGATTTGTTACCATTAATAATAGAGGTGAAATTTGATCGGTTCTCTCGAAAGCTATTATTCAGAAATAAATATAAAGATTCCTTCAAGGAGTTGGACTTCTTGGACGATAATTTGAATGTGAGCTCATTTTTGCCTTCAGTGCGTTCAGAGCCCAGAGGAGTTTTAAAGGAAAAGAAAGATGATATAATTTCAAAATTTGTTCAGAGTATGCCTGAAGCAACAAAATCTTTTTGGATGAACCTACCCGAGAACGATAACTCTGAAGACCTAATGACCGGTGCCTAAGTGGAATAATAATTTAGATCTTCGTATGAGTACTTACTTTTATACAGGTGCATTTGCCTTCTTTTATATAGGTGCCTAGTAGGCAATTGAAATTAAATTATTACACTTAATTTATTTACGTAGGTACTACCTACATAAATGATTCTGTGTAAATATATTACAGCTACTACTACTACTTTAGGAGGTCAACTGATCTCCTACTCTACATATGATTTTAGTGGTTTAAGATTTTTTATTTTTATATAAGGTCCTCCTGTAATAATAATGTATATACCGGGCGAATTAACATGGCACCTGGCTTGGAACTCGGTACTTCCCCCGCTGCCCAGCGCAGCGCCCCACCGCGCCGTCGCCGTGCGAGAGCTGTAGCAATATCATAATTACCCTTGTACCTACGTGTAAAATTTTCGATATATTTTCTTACTGTTATTTGTTATTATTATTGGATTTTTGTTAAGTTTTTATTCGAACCAGGTACACTGTTAATTCGCCGGGTTGAAGATGATGATGATACCTGTCAATGGTATAAGCATAAGCGCCTACTTTAAGTATACTTTTTTAAGATTTTTACTTATTGTGATTACAAGTTTTTTGTTTTGTCTATGTATGTATATTTTTTTATTAAATAGATTTTTTTTATTAAATTTATCGATTTTGAATTAAAATAAATATTCCGTTAAGATTTTTTCTCCGATCTATGAAAACCTTGCTTATTATGTAGGTATTATTTCCGTTAAGGCGCTACCCCGACCCAAATCAGCGCCCCCACCTATTTTATCTTATAATTATGATAAATTAAGGAACTTTAAGCAGAGATGCGATTTGCGATTTTTGCCACCATGGTGGCCAAAAAGAGCAAATTCGCATCTCTGCCTACATTATACAAAATAAAACTTTTAGAGAGACATTTAAAAAAAAGCTTATGATAGGTAGCACAAACTGCCCAATCGATTTTTGAAATTTCCTTACTTGAACATAATTATAAGATAAAATAGGTGGGTGCGCTGATTTGGGTCGGGGTTTGAACGCAAAGTATTGAAGCAAAAGTTCAGTTTATTTCAAATATTTATTCCATTTTAGATACAATCACGTACACTCGGAAAAGTCATAGGTAATGCAATGGTATGATTACATACAAAATTCATCAGCAATAACTTCGTCAATATTATAGAAATATTGATCAAGTTAAAAAGTTTCTTCACAAATTTCTTAAAATTTGGGATTCTTACAGGTAAAAGTAAACCATACCTCCTGAACATAATGACGATTTGATGACCACACAGGCGTAGTGGCCGAAGTTCCGCCTGCGACTCAGGCCGAGGACGGTTCGATTTCCGCCACGGGACAAATGTTTGTACGATCTGCAGATATTTGCTCGGTGTCTGGCTGTGTTCTACGTGTAATTAAAAGATATATATATACCATAATGTTTTAGGTACATCAGTTATATCGAAGTACCCATAACACAAGATCAACCTTACTTTGGGCACCTTTGGGGCTGTTTGGTGTTTGAGGCAGCGGCGGCGAGGTTCTAGTATTAGGCATAATTATTTTTAATACAATGTACCCAAGTACCCACCCGAACATAACGTACCTACCTACCAATACCAACCAATTTCTCAGTTCCGTGACGATACACAAAGCACGTAGCAATACACCATCTCAGCTGACCACTAGAACACTAATTATGTTCCAGCGTAATTCAACTATCGAATATTAGGTTACAGTCTCGGTCCACGGAGGCACTTAGCATGCTCGCTTACGTATAAACTAGTTGTCGAGATGCTTCCGCTAGCACACTTACGTGTTTACCATAGCCCATAGGGTGTATTTTTCAACCGACGAAAAAGGAGGAGGTTTTCAATTCGACGCGTTTTTTTTTTAGATTTTGTGTGTCCACGCATAACTTTTTACAGAGTAGTCCGATTTCGATAAATCTTTTTTTATTGGAAAGGGTATACCGCAAAAGTGGTCCCATTTTAATTTGAAAAAAAAAACCCGTAGGGTAGGAATACAGGGGTTGATTGATTGTTCACTCACTGATTGTAATGTTTGACCACGCATAAATTTTTACAGTGTAGTCCGATTTTGATAATTCTTTTTTTATTTGATAGGGTATACCTCTATGTGTCATCAAACTAAATTAGACTCGAATTTTAACTAGTTGTCGCCACTAGAAGAATATTAAGTCGGTTTATCGTTTTTTAAAACAAGCCAAATTATTGAACGTTGCAAGTGGAGGGTTAGACCTTAACCAGTGTAGCTAACGGAAAATGGTTTTAAGAGACTATACATATTTTTAGATAAATTTTAATACCCATTTTTAGACTCTCCAAAATAACTACAATAGCAAAAACTGGCCATTTTACACGAAAACTCTTTAATTGGCAATCGATCCTGTTTCTTTTACTGATCAAAAACTTTTATCAGACCAACTGAGGTTGGAGTAAGTACTAAAAAACTTAGAAATCGCGGAAAAGGTTTCCCACGATTTATTTATTTTATTTCTCAAGGAACAGTATAAACACACCTATACATTCAATAAACAAAATAATTTTGCTATAAATAAAAGCCCAAATAGACATATACAGGGTGTCCGGTAATTAATGGATAAGCCCGCAGGTACTTTACTTTACTTTACTACTTTACGATGACTTCATTCACAGTATTTGCCGCCTCCTATGGTCAATACGGACGAACGTGCCGATCCCATAAGCTGTACTAATGACCTTTCAGCACCTGAGTTTAAGGTTGGACGGTAGAAACTTCATCATAACTAGGTTACACCGCCGATTGTGACTGGAATATTAATTGAACTGGTATTCTGAAGTCTCAAATAAAAGCACAAAAGAAGGCACTTACCTATTTAAAATGGTAAAAAACGTCACAACGATACTAAATTCACGAATAATAAAATAGCCTCTGATATCCCATAAATATGTTTATCTGAGTAAAATCTCTCATAATACGATGGGACGGCAGATCGACACGACTGGGGAGAGGTCAAGCGCAGGATCAACGGCTTAACGTGCTTTCTGAGGCACGGGGGTGTAACACCGTCAAGATCCTTTTTCTTGCTAGATGCATTGATGGAATTTATGGGCTACCAAATTATTATTTTACATACCTATATTACTTATTATAAATATTTTTACATTTATTTGGCCTCACAAGACACTTATCTAACTGTAATCTACTGATTACTACTGCATCGTGGAAGGTTAAAAGGGCCAGCGCCGTGGGACTCTAACCGCAAAAAATAAATACATAATAATTATAAATAGACGGCTACAGCATTCCTAAGTGGCAAAGGTTATGTTTTATCCAAGTTATGCGTGAGAGAAGCTGCGAGCAGAAACTAGTGACAAAATAATTTGAATTGATAACAGGCGCTTTTTTATTTGTCATTTGTACTTGTTTATGGACAAATTAGGCTGCCAATAAAATAAAGTCATACTGTTTCGTCTTTCGTTATTCTATTTATCTGCTGTTTAATAAAACTCATTTTGTAGTAGCGAGTCAAGGAAGATCACGATTGCTCTATGCGCAGTTGCCCAATTACAATTCGTTCACATTCAGGCCGTGAGCCACCAGTGAACTGAAATGGTAGTATTAAAATGCAAAAAATTCTGTGAGTTTATTCAGGTCTACGCACTGCGTGAAGTGTTATGAGTCTTATTTCGCTCGCACTAGGGTTAAGTTCTGTTTGTTTCCTCGTGAGAGTTATTATGTTTTCGTATGTAAATGTGTGAGAAAAATATTAGCCGAGAGTAAACCAGTGGGGCAGCACGGATATGCGCTCGGCTGGGCAATGCCACTGTTGTCTAATTGTTTCCGATCTCTTCTGAATAACCACTGTGCGTATTGACTAAATTTGAACACGTGAATGACAGCATATAAAGGCATTCGCTGCTCTATCGATTTATAATATCGGAAAATCTATTATATTAAGTACTTATCGTACCTATTTTATGCATCCAGAGGTTTTGCACCCTTTTGTACTATGTTATTATCTAGATTACACTTCTTAGCATAACAGCTAGTAGAAGCTAGATAGCTATTTATTAACAAAACAAGCCACGGAACTAGTAATACCACAAATATTGTAAATTCAGTAAATATGGAAGATATTAACTTTAAAATCAGTAGAGCTCAGGTGGTCATACTCCATTAGCATGTCACTATAAAATTAATTCCCCTTTGTTTTTCGCTACACTTTTAACCGTGTAAAAGCCTTTATTGCACGCACTAATTGGTGTACGGTATCGAGCTTCGTAATAAACTCTGTAAGTTTAAAATTGAATAAGCTAAGTAAAGTGGGTTAAATGTTTATTTTGTAGGAAGGTTTCTGTTAAACTTATTATATAGTATGAATGAATAAATGTTAATATTTTATTTACCTCAATACATACAAATAGCTATGATACATAGTGTTTGGTAGATATTAAACTTTTTTTTATGAACAGTTAATAATGGTCAAAATTTTGAACATAATAGACATTTTCAAAGTAATTTATTTACTGGCATAAGTAATTTCAACCATGGTAAAATAATGTACTGTTTCAAAAAATTTTTTCATTAGTTTTTTGCTTTCCTTTGAATTGGTAAAAATCTATTTTCAATTTTCATCATCTGCCATTTTCTGAGCAAGTACCTACCTGCGAGTTATGGGAGACTTTTTTTTCGCATGCTAACAGGAAAACAAAAATCAATTTTTCTTGTTCGTTTTCACGCAAAACCTACTGTTATATCACCTATCACACGCTATCATAATTTATAGAGTTTGAACAAAAATAGATCAGATATTCCGTTTCGCGATTTTCGTTTTCACGAGTAGGCCTCCAGTTTAAAGACCCATATTGAGACTATTGAGAGGTCCTTCGGCACGTGCCACTCGATAGTGAGTCTCTCGTTTGCGAAACTGTTATCATCATCAACCTAAATTAGTCCACTGCTGGACATAGGCCTCCCCTAATGAGCGCCATAGCGCCCTGTCTTCAGCTTGCCGCATCCAGCATCTGCCTGCAGTCTTTCGCAGATCGTCATCCCACCTGGCCGGAGGGCGTCCTACACTACGTTTGCCGAGTCGTGGTCTCCACTCAAGAACACGTTTGCCCCAGCGGTTGTCGGTTCTTCGCGAGATATGGCCGGCCCACTGCCACTTCAGCTTGCTAATTCTTTGAGCTATGTCGATAACTTTGGTTCTCTGTCGGATGTATTCGTTACGAATTCTGTCCTTCAGAGAGACTCCGAGCATAGCTCTTTCCATAGCTCGCTGAGCGACTTTGAACTGGTGGACCAGCCCTACCGTGAGTGTCCACGTCTCAGCTCCGTAGGTCATGACGGGTAGGACGCACTGATTGAAAACTTTAGTTTTCAAGCATTGCGGTATGGATGACGAGAAGACTCGACGTAGTTTCCCAAACGCTGCCCAGCCTAGCTGGATCCTCCTCTTGGCCTCCTTCTCAAAATTATTTTTACCCAACTGCAGAATTTGCCCAAGGTAAGTATACTCGGAAACAATTTCGAGAAGGTGGCCATGTACGACAACCGGTCCCGGATCAATGAGGCCATTGATCATGACTTTGGTTTTATCCAAATTCATGCCAAGACCGATGCGTCGCGAGGCTGAGGCTAGGCCGTCCAGCATCTGGTTCAGCTCCTCTAGCGACTCCGCCATTAAGACTATGTCATCAGCGAATCGCAGGTGTGAGATGTGGTCGCCGTTTATGTTGATGCCCTTACCTTTCCAGTCCAGCGTCTTAAACATATCTTCCAACGCGCTCGTGAACAGTTTCGGGGATATAACATCCCCCTGTCTCACTCCTCTGCGCAGTTGGATGGGTTTAGACTGCTGGCCCTGTACTTGGACACTCATGGTGGCGGCCTCGTAGAGACATCTCAGCACCTCGATATAACGATAGTCTACTTGGCATCGCTGTAAGGATTCCAGAACAGCCCAGGTTTCGACAGAGTCAAAGGCTTTTTCATAGTCCACAAAGGCCAGACACAGAGGCTGATTATACTCTTGGGACTTCTGTATAATCTGCCTCACCGTGTGAATGTGGTCTATGGTGCCAAATCCTCCGCGGAACCCGGCCTGTTCTGGTGGCTGGAACTCGTCGAGTCTCCTGGCGAGACGATTCGTGACCACTCGTGAGAACAGCTTATAGACGTGGCTCAGGAGCGTGATGGGTCTGTAGTTTTTAAGGAGGGTTTTATCTCCCTTCTTAAAAAAGAGCACCACCAAACTCCCGCTCCACGCCTTTGGAGTTCTCCCACTGTGAAGGACGGCGTTGAAGAGGTTCTGTAGCTCCTGTACAACAGGGGCTCCTCCGGCTTTCAAAACCTCTGAAGTTATTCCGTCCTCAACGGGGGCTTTTCCATTTTTAAGCTGCCTCAGAGCTAACACGATCTCGTCTTGACTGATGTCTGGCAGTTCGTCGGTATAGTGGCGTGTCAGGGTGGCTCTAGAATCATGGTCGTCTCGCCGGGAATGGGGGGCATGTGCAGCGTATAAACGGCCATAGAAATCCTCTACCTCGGCGGAGATCTCCGGTTTCGACAATACGGTCCTCCCGTCGTGCGTTTTAAGCTTCGTCAGGTGGCTCCTGCCAAGCTGCTGAGTGAATACTTTGGACCCTCGGTTTCGCTCTATCGCCTCTTCGATGAGGCGTGTGTTGGAGCTCCGAAGGTCGCGCCGTACCATCTTCGCAATTCGCTTGTTCAGGTCTGACCTCTCTAACGAAGACGCTTGAGTGGTTTCCCGTCTTTTTGTCATCAGACCGAGAGTCTCATCCGAGAGTTTGGATTTCTTGCCAGTGCGCTGCTTTTTGCAAAACTTGATGCCCTCATCCCTCAGCGTTTCGACCAGATTGTGTAGGGTCTCGTCAGCGTCATCAGTGGGATCCAAGGCAACAAATCTATTCCCGAGAAGCTGCTGGAACTTCTCGGTGCCCGCCATGATTTGGATTGGGTGAGGTCGGAGCGTGGACTTCATCAGACGGTTTCTTTCAAGCTTCAAGTTGATATTCAGAGAGCCTCGGAGCAGTCGGTGATCAGATCCGGTATTGAACCTGTTGATCACTGAGACATCTCTGAATATGTGCTTGCTATCCGTCATGATGAAGTCGATCTCATTTTTAGTCACAGTGTCGGGGCTTTGCCATGTCCACTTCCTTTGAGGCTGTTTCTTAAAGAAGGAGTTCATTAAGAACAGCCCCTCTTTCTCAAGGAAGTTGACAAGCATTTGCCCCCTGTGATTCCTAACTCCATAACCATGCGGGCCTATTCGGGATTCGTTGCCAGTCTGGGTTCCCACCTTGCCGTTAAAGTCCCCCATAACAACGTTGAAGTGGGCCTTAGTGGTGTTGTGTAAGGCTTTGGATATGTCTTCATACATATCCTCCACTTCATCATCCGAGTGTGTCGAGGTCGGTGCGTAGACCTGAATTACCTTCATGCTATACCGCTTGGATAGCCGAAGGATCAGGTACGCTACCCTGTTCGACACACTGGAGATTTCTTGAACGTTGTTAGCGAGAGCCTTATTTACGAGGAACCCTACGCCACCCTGGGATGTTTTATCACCCTCGCGAAAGTAGAGAAGATGGCCTGAGTCTAGAGTTACGGTGTCCTCCCCCTCTCTACGGACTTCACATAACCCCAGAACATGCCATTTAATATTCTCTAACTCCACTTCCAACTGCGCTAGATGATGGTCCAGCCTCAGAGTTCGTCCGTTAAACGTCCCCAGGGTCAGTTTTTTTAGCAATGAATGGTAGCCTAATGTAGCCCGGGGATTCCTAGCACCCCCTGCCCCGCCGTTACCGTGGCCGCTACCATGGCCAGGAATAGCGAGGCGGCCGGGAACTGGGGGCCATTTTTTGGCTTCTTTCATCATTGGGGGGGGGTAATGCCCATAATCCCCACGCTGGGCATTGCGGGTTGGGGATCGCAGTTTGGTACAGTTGCTCTGCAGGGGGCGCTGCTGCCCGCCCCCCGGTGTGTGTTTCCCTTAGTCGCCTCTTACGACACCCACGGGAAGAGTTGGGGTGGTGCAATTCTATGCCGCCGGCACCACACGGCGAACTGAAACTGTTATATGTTACGGCAATTACTAATTTCTTTTTGTACCACAAAGCGTGCGGCTCGCCTGTCGGGAAGCAGTTTTGTTTTGAAAAAGGACAGTCATGAATTGGTAGTTTAAGTCACAAAAATATCACCATGAATAAAATACAACATATATATTTTCAGTGTTACGTACTTAACAACAGTGATTTTTAGTTCATTTATTAGAGCACAATAGAACATTTGTAGGCCGTGGTCACGCTCGATGTGCGGCGCTCGCGCATACCGGAAGGGTGCGCCTCGACGCGACATCACACCGGAAATGTCCCTACAGCCCGTGACCCGCGCCCGCGCACACGCTCTTTGTTGCCTGGCTGCAGCACACGTGAGGATCCGACAAATATCCTAAATATAAGCTTACTAAGATACGCGAAAGAGCCCGGTATTAATAAAGTTGTGTTCACAAACCGCGGAAGTTCAAAAAAAGCTGCAAAAATGTGCAAAAAAGTGCAATATAGGATCCCTTATATTTTTGAGTTTGAAATGTCGCCGCTTTATTAGATATATCTGACTGCGTCCCACAGCCGCTAACTAGATTACCATAAACTCTTTACACTGGGCGGAACCGGCCCAACAGTATTAAGGCCACTTTACGTCAATTTGAGGACCACTAAAAGTGTCGGCGTTATTACACATCAGTGTCGTCTTTCACTTAACTCCTGTTCGAGAGGCAATCACAAGCTCTGAAGCACCGACGTTGAAGGTAAGCTCAGCCATTTCGCACAGAAAATCTTTGACTTGTTTATTTAATTTCGAACCCACTACACGGAGATTGAATAGTCTTTCGGGGCATTTCCTAATAGATTCGATTTTTCACTCAATTTCGTGCTAAAAGCTTTAGTGACCGTATGGGATTAAAATAAAAGTTTTGCCTGCGTTACTATGTAACTGGTTTATAAAATCTGTTTTTAAATAATTTTATAAAAATTTACTCGATTTTTATGTGTAAAAATCGAGTAATTTTTTATAAAATCCGTGTTGGTAGGTTATCATAGTACTTGTAGCGTATATTTGAAACTTTGATATATAATTTTAAACAATATTATTTAGTCCACTTACTCAATTTACTGTTGGTAAATACTTAAGTTTGTGTTTTTAATCTATAAATATACCTTATTGGGTACCTAGTTACATTTAGATATAGCTGTAGCACGAAATAATTCACCATTATCTCGAAAATTTGGCGGTCCTCTCTCGAGCCTTGATGGCTCACCTCATTTCACACCTTATAATCTAATACTTAAGCAAAGTGATTGTGATCACCGGTATGAATAATTATCGGTACACATGCTGGAAGTAATGTAACTCAGTACGAGGATCCAAGACATTGTCCCTTGCCCTATAGGGGATGGCATCCTGTCGGTGGAACACACTTTACCAAAAGATGTACCCATAGATACCTATACACTGAAGATCGAGGTACACGTGTTTAAGCTTGGCTTGTTTGGGGTGTAAAATTGAATTACTTACTGAGACAAGTGTTTTTGTTGTTTTGATAACATACTATATGAAATATAGTGTGTTCATTTTAGTGAATGGAAATAGATACCAACCAATGACAACCACATATCCGTATATCTACTCGTACCTACCATACAAGTATCGATATTTTTTTGTCTGAATAGCATAAACTGAAGTTCAGATAACAGTATTTTCACATTTCTCTCTGTTTTCCAAACAGTTCAGTTTTTATCTCTAGGTCTCTAATTGGGTACAAACCTAGACTAAAACAATCTTGAAATATAATATGTTTTTATCACAATAATATCAATTAGAGTGATAATCATAGACATCAATTTAACTTTTCCTGTGTAAAAATAATTTTATTCTATTTCACTATTAGATAGACAGTCTCGTCTGATCAAAGAGGCGAAGCCTGTGGACTGGAAAATTGGCCTGGCCCAATGAATATTATTAAAGCCCATGTTACTTTATAAAGCACTAAACAACTTTATTTTACTCATAACAATAAGTACCTACCTAGAAAATATCCGACGCGAGAATAAATTACATAAATACATAAGGATAAGATATAGAGCAAAAGTAAATAAAAATGTTAATCCTAATTTTTGCGAATAAATATTTATATTCATAACATCTGATGCTGTGTGGATTGTCCGAAATTATTATTTTTATTTAAATAAAATAGGTAAAGTTCAATGAATGGACGTAATTTAGGTTAAAATAAAATAATGCATGAATGAACACTTTATCGTAGCAACTCATTGCAGAGTAAAATAAATAACCTAAGTTATTCTGTAATAATAAACAAAATAAACCAATATATAAATATATAATGCTGGACAATCCACACAACATCATACCGAGCTACGCAAAAAATACACATCATACCTAATATACTTAGTACCTATAAATTGTATTGCATGCTAACAAAATCATTATAGTACATTAGTAGGAACTTACTATGTATAATGGACGGTAGTCTAGTAGTTAATTATGGAGTACAAGCAAATAAATAACAATAATAAATAAATTGTATGAGAACGTCAAAATGGGATTTATGCTCCCTAGAAGTAACATCAGTGCTCCATAGCCCGAAACAGAGGTGATTTATACACGAAATAATGTTAGCTGGATCATATGAGAGCTTTCAAATGAAAGTTTAAAAAGGAATTTAAAAAACAATTATGAGATTTCTGAGATGAAACGATGTTAGATATTCCTGGGTTTCATAGTTATGTAAAATGTCGAAAAAGCGAATTCTCTTGGAAGTTTTTGTACCCAAAACCAATGAGTTTTTATTAGTAAATATAATACTTCAGTACACAAAACCTTAGTCGTAAGAGACTGATTTATATTGAGTACAAATCATATCAGTGGACGTGCAGCCTAATCAAGACTAAGTCTAAACAAATATTTCATAGTATAGTACATGGATGTGTGGAAATTCACCCTAATCGGTAGAGTGTAGCACATGTCACGGGTGGACGGGCATATTTGAAGATATGTGACGATCCAGTGGCTGCCCAGTGAACCGGCAGAGGATGTGAGTTATTAAGTGGTACACTTTCAGGTGGTCCGTGGAGTGAGAGAATCCGTGCGAGCACGTGGCCCGCCCGCCCTGGGGTTGCCACTAACGGGTTAAAATACTCAACAAATTGTGCTTTAACAGTGGTTGTTAGATATGATAATAAACTTAAATAACTCTAGTAAGTCGACTAAAAGAGCCATTCGGATAAACGCAGGCGGGCTACTAGTTGCTATCTATGTTATATTACAATACAATGAAATACTTAAAATAGTTACTAAGCCCATTTTTTCAGTGGATATTGCAATTTGATTATTCTTCTAAGAAAATCTACATTCAGATTGGAATAGATAGATTGATGTTTTATGCACACTGATGATCAGCCATAACTGTGACAATCCGAGCGTATCATTCAATGAACACGAGATCGTGTTCAAACAACACCAAACGTTTGTACATTACACTGGTTTCGAGTGTTCCTATTGGAATTACCTGTTGGGCGCGGGAAACACCGGCTGTGCCTATAACTCTGGATTAATGCAGCGATAAATGTACTATGCAAGCTGTATAATAGGATTATTTGAATGCTATGGTAGATCAATGTTGTAGGTTTTAATCCTTATAATCGTGGATCACTCTCATATTTGTGTAGTCATGAGATTACTGCTACATATTTTGATACTTTGGGGCGACAGCGGACATTTTCCAGGTGGGACGGAAAATCAGCGATGCTGAGTCCTTAATTTTTTCATTATCGTCCTCACGTCACCCTACCACGTCACCATCGCCTTAGTACATACATAATAATTATAACCTTATGTACTTTGTTTGTGTATTATATTTATATTTTCTTCGAAGAGACTGTTTGATTCAAAAATGTTCTTTGTTTAATATTTATCCTAAGTAGTATAGTGTTTAAGTTAGTACATATAAGACTAAAGTCATTTATAATGGGATATTTACTATGATTTGAGTTGAGAGCTTTCCAATATTTGGGCACAGTTTCATGCGCCATGATCAAGGAATAACAGTAATTCCATTTAAAAGTTTTATAGTACATGTAAGATTTAAGATAAGTCTCACTGTTTTGATGATTAAACTCCTTATTATTTTATTTTATTTATAGAGCGATATTAAAATGATAGGAGCGGTTTTGTATTACGTACGTATAATTGTAAATAATTGTAAATAAAACACCTACAGGACACCAATGATTTTGTTATATGATCCTTTCCTTTTGTTAACACCTAGGGTGCCCGCGACGCCGCCTAGGCAGTGAATGCCTTATTTAAATTGTACACTCGTATAAGTACTGTAGATTCGTAGAATTAAATATACATTTGCAACATCACTACAATTTTTAGTCAAGTTACCATCGTCGTCTTATTAGTCATTCGTCCCGATAATCGCATCTTAAATAGGTTTAATAACAGTGAAAGCACTTATTCTGAAGCAATATCCATAGTGAAATTACATGTGCAAGCGCGGTGCTCATTATCAGCACCGGCGGGAACTAATCACTTTATTTTCCCGTGCCGGTTACGGAAAGTCAACTTTGTCGTGGAAATTAATTAACGTCAGCAGCAGGCTCAAAGCTAACATGGACACTGGAGATGCACCCAGGCACCCAGGCACCCAGGCCTAATGCTTGCCTCCATTGCCTCTGTAAATCAATATCCGGTGACCAACCTGACTGTTAAACTTATTACAACTTGCTCGCATCCGCTTTTTGCGAGTTACTTGGTAATTGCATAAAATCTAAATATTCCCTTTTTATCTGAGACTAGCGGCCCGTCCCGGCTTCGCATGGGTAGACATTTAATTTTTAAACATTTTGAGTGTAAATGTATCTTTATGCAGGACATAAGTAGTTTTTTTTTTCAAATTACTATTTATATCATTCATATAAATTTTATTTTTTCCACCTCGAGGTTAGAGACGCGAGCGGCGTGTGGGTTCTCAGGACGCATCGGTGGTTGACTCTGCGCATAATGGACGAAAAATTATTAACATTGCTACTTCTAGAAGAAGAAAAGGAAGATGAACTTTTGATGCTATTAAAGAAACTAAAAAAAACTTATTTAATATACGCAAAAAATAAATTTATCTTTTTCCATAATGTTAAATGTTTTCTACAAAATGATACAGAACCGCTCGCACAGCCCCGTCTGTCTGTTGGTTGTCGGCCGCGGACACGCAACGGGCGAGCGTCGCGTGCGGCGGACGGTCAGAGATTGACTTTCGTGTTTGATTCGTAATATCTTTTGAATGGAATTTCCGATTTGAATAATTCAAAAAGTCATCTACAGCAGTATTATAATATCTATGTCTACAGGTAATATAGCAGTCTTGAATACGAAATAATTTATTTGTTTAAGGAATTAAGAAATACAAAGGCATGGATAAAATGGTCTGATTTTGGTCGGCATTACTATTAACTTTTAAAATGAAAAAAGTAATTATAGTGACAAAACTACAATAGTTGGACTTATGGTATTATAATTTTTTTATAGATATTCATATGTTTGTTAATTTTGTAGAACATTTTTTATTCTATCATCAATAGTTTCCGCAGCGCATGCGATGAAAGACATTTTATGGCTATTTTTACACCTTGGGTTACATTATTGAAGTTTTAGTAGGGATCCCTATTTTTTTCTAGTAATAAATATAAACTATGTTACTTAAAAATCATTGTGCATTCTAACGGTGAAAGAATTTTTCAAATCGATCCAGTACTTTTTGAGTTTATTCGTTACAAACATACAAAAATACAAATCTTTCCTCCTTTTAATATTATTATTATATTATAAAATTATTAGTATAGATGAAGAAAGATTTTGTTTTTTTGATTCAGACTGTAACAATTTTTTGGTGTGCAATGGACCCTACGTGGGGTCCCACAAAATAATATTCAGTAGCAAACTACTAGTAGATACACCTTCTTATGAGTTAGAACTTCTAGTTTTTAAATTAAAACGAAAAGCTTGTTTCACGCAGGTTATGTTTCAAGAAAGCAATTTAAAAAATTGTCTCGAAGGCGTTATATAGGTACACTATAATATAATGTTGTCGCGGCCCGGAGTGGAGCGGCAACGCGGCGTAGCAGTGCTACGAACTCTACGAGAGCTACGAACTGTTCTACATACATTTTTACTACGTTGTCTTGAAGATATTTTTAAAAGCAACCTAACCAAATCTATAAGAACTTTGTATCTGTAAGATAGATACAAAAATAGAGAATACCATTAAGTCTTAACAAAATACAAAAAATATTTTTAATATTTTGTCTGTCTGTTCGGGCTATGTGGTGCCGGCTTAGAATTTACACCATCCTAATTCTTCCCATGGGTGACGTAAGAGGCGCCTATGGGATATCAACAGCGCCCCCGTACAGAACAATTCTACCAACAAACTGCGATCCCCAACCCGCATTCCCAGCGTGGGGATTATGGGCATGACCCCCCCACGAGATAAAAATCAATAAGGCGCTTATCAGTGGGAGGCCTGCGTCTAGCAGTGGACCAATATAGGCTGTTGAGGTGAGGTGATGTTCGGGCTAAGTTTATTATACAAAACTGTTAAACCGATGATATTGCAGCAAGCGTCTTGTGGACGCTTCCGACTCGTATTAATATGCATCAGTTGAGCTACCTTTAGATTGTTTGCAACAGTTTGCAGTTAGCTGAAATGTTTCAATTAAGTAAATACAAGTTTTAATTTGTTTCTTTTCCTTGATTGAAACTTATTTGATAATAAAGTTTATTATACCCATTAAAACAAACTTGATAAATAACAAAACTTAATAAATTTTATAGATATGTTAATGGCTAAAATGGTTAACCATCAAAAATCATGATCAGAAAGTGGTCCTTTATAAAGTCTAATGTCATTAGACTACACTATTCATTACTATTGTTTACAGTTTTCATGCCTGAGTATGCAGCTCCGTTACCGCGTTGTATTTGTTCGTTTCTAAAATTTTCGAGGTCTATGCCACTTCCTGAGGACTGAGGGGCGCAAAGTTGACTTGATTGGAAACCCTATTCCATATTTATTATGGGCCTATTTTGTCATGTTTTACGGACGCAGTTTTCAGGACGTTTTTTTCTAAAGTCTTAATTTTGAATGTGTAAAATTTTAATCAAAAACTCATAAAATATAACGAGTTGTATATTAGATCCTATAATAATACACCACACCATCGTCTTAGTTTTATAAATTGGTTCTAGGATTATGAGCCTTTTGTTACCACCACTATGCTGTTAATATAATGTTGGAGTCATGTGCACCTGTCCTTAGAGACATTATTATCCGGACGGGCGCGCTGCAAATAAATCGTCTACCGAGGCGGGTGCTCTTTCGATTATCTTCAAATCTTCATTACACCGGCCACGTATGCTCTATATCCTCGTACGAGGTTTTATAACCCTTCTACACCGAGGCAAACTACTCTAGGGTTGGCACAATGATAAGACAAAATAACAATCGTAAACTGAGTTCATTTTGCTCTACGTTATCTGTAGGTACTTATACAGGGCGTCTCATATTGAGTAGATATCCTGCAACGTGTAGCGGGTGCAACTTATTTTGGCTATAACACATGTGTGCAACAACTTTTACTGATGGGTTAGAATGAAAGGAATCTTATGTTGATCCAAGAAAGTAAATGGTTCGAACCCAGGGACGAACGAAATAATCTTGTTTATTGAAGGTTGTCCTACCAAAAAACCTCTTTCCTAAATTTTGAATTAACTTTCGGTGAGCATGGCGCACTTGTTTCTTTTGACCATTCAAGACATCAAGCTGGGATTACAATGAGGCGTTTTCCAAAAAAAGAAAAACCATATTTACCTTAGATATTTCGCTGAAGAAAGGTTGTGATAGTGTCAACCTATGCAGGGTCTATGACATTTTAATTTAAATCAACAAAAACGCCTCATATAAGATTCAAATCATTATTTACATGCGTGGAAAAGATTTTCGAGGTAAACGGGTCAAAAAGTACGTGTAATGGATGTGCTTTATCAACTTTTTTTTGTTAGAATACCTTTGATACATGTTGAAAGAGTTTAAGTGCATATTTGAATGCAAATTTTTGAGCTATGCTGAAGCGGTACTTTTCACGCGGCGAATTAACATATCTTGCACCCTGTTGAGTACCTCCACCTTATATATTTTGTTGGTGGATGCGATAGAGGTGACCGATCAGCATTGTGAATATAAAAAAATCATGAGAAATACTCGAGAGCGTCAGATTAGGATAAGGTGTGTTAGTTATGTGCTGAAAACAGTGCATTTCAATAAGCTGACGATTTGAGCGTACCCAACCTGAGAGAGTAGGTAGATGGGTTACAAACTTGCAAAAAAAAATACGTCACTTGGACATTCTCGAGCGCGTCAGATATTCATAGTGTACCAACTTATTTTTAAATGATGACGAAGGTGTGTTTATCTGCCTGATCTGGTTTACGTGAGGGGTGGCCGTATGGGAGAATAGAAAATAGAAAATTAATGATTTAACTCGCGCGTCAGATATTCAGATTGGATGTTAAGTGAACCTGAAAGAAGCTCCCATTGAAAAGACTGATGATTCAGCTCACGGCGGCTTTATAAAAATGCAAAAAAACGCTTATTAGAAATAATCGAGCTCGTCAGATTTTCATACAAACGGTTCAGCTTAATGGCCTAGACGTGCAAACCCATAAACTACTATTTTTTTAACCTTTTGAAAAACTGTAGACCCCACCGGTGAAAAGGTGTCATCACATAATATTATTTTGTTTCTACCATTTAATCTCCAAAATCCAATAGGTCCCAACGACGCTTGAGCAAATCCACATTTAGCATCATGGACTCCCCTACTATTAGGCAATTCTATTCGATGGAGGAGAAACTAAATATTTACAAACAATAGCTACATACTGTAGCTGGCAGAATTTCTTCGCCGACATGGCAGCACTTTGTGCAAAAAGTAATATAATTTTATGTAATTTTGATTAATTGATTTAAAACTTTTGATTTAATTTATTTGCTGTGATTCAATTGAATTCTATTTATTTCTATGTAATTTGATTTAATTTAATTTGTTTTAATTTAATTTTATATGATTTATTTTGATCGAATTTAAATTAAATTAAATGTAGTAGATAGACTAAGAATACTAACATTTAATATAAGAGATCTTTCTGCTACTAACAAACTATGGATCACAGTTATCTGAAATAAATTAATTTTAATATAAATTTTTAATTAAATTGAAACAGATTATTAAAACATAAGTCGGTACGAACCTGCTGAAAAAGTATCATAAGAACTCAGACAAGCACCGACTAACAGTTATTGAACATTGCAACTTTCCTGGAAACATGTTCCAACTCTATGAAGTAATAAGTACCTATTTGGTTTCAATAACAAACTTTTAATGAAACATTTTCTACAAGTATTGTGCTACCTTTGTAAATTACTGAACCTGCGACCTTTTAAATATTTCCTAAAACAAAAAGGCCGTGTGTAAGAGTACAAGTCTGATTCGAGCTCCAAAAGTGCTATACAATATATCTGTATTAAAATATTTGATAAAGGTACCAATTAATATTTTGCATTCCCTATACTTGCTGTTGAATCTACGTTAATAAGAGGTACCCCCAGAAAGTACCTATTAGGGTAAAGATGGGATAGTGGCAACTTTTCTTGCCCTAACACCGCTTCAGACGAACGTAGCGTCCAGAAAATAAAATCTAGGTCGAAAATGTCAGCTATTACATAATAGCTAATCAACGTCGCTGTGTGGTGCCGGCTTAGAATTTGCACCACCCCCAAACTCTTCCCGCGGGTGTCGTAAGAGGCGACCAAGGGATATCCACCGGGGGCGGGCAGCAGCGCCCCCAACAGAACAATTCTACCACCGAACTGCGATCCCCAACCCGCATACCCAGCGTGGGGATTATGGGCTTAGTGCTTAGCTTGTGATTAAAGCCAATAATTCCTGCGTCCAGTAGTGGATCAATACAGGCTGTTGAGGTTGAGGTTATCAACGTCTGTTATCCCAACCTTAATGCTGTCTATTACTTATTTTTTAAGTTATTTATTTAAAAGCTAAATTATAACATTAGGTAATAGCTAAATTATCTCGCATTGTCCTGTCTTCGGCGAAGAGATTTGAATTATGCTTGTAAGTAGCCCCTGCTACGCTGCATTCCACTCGCACATAGTATCATCATAGTATCCTAGTAATCAAGATCGAACTTCACTTGGTAAGTTCGTTTGATCCATAATAATCCCCAAAGTTACATAATGATGCACACTCTACGTCATAAACGTACCATTCGCAGAGACCATGATACGTTACGCCGTGTGCTAAAATTCGTCTCTTTGATCGTTGCGAGCGCCTTCTGACTGACTGACTGCACGAAGGTTCACTGTGTAACACGTTACATTACGCCCTGTAACGCCGGTCTGTATCCACCTTTACATTGAAAACAAAGCGTGGAATATTTTATCAGACAACAGTTTCGGTTTCAAACAAACCTGAGGGCAATAGGCAAAATAGACAAACTTTATACAGTTGTCGTACCGGGACAGCTCGGCCGCAGTCTTAATGGAAACAATGCCGCCTGCGTCCCAGATAAGGGGGACTACATCAAGATACGTCGCAGTCCACTTAGAAACTTTGTGACGGGTACACTATCATGCATTCTTGGAGGTGCTTGTATGACAGAAGTACTTTATCCAATAGTACTTAACGAGACTCTCCTGACACCGCTAGATACGGCAATTATTTTGTAACTGTTTGTTATCTTATGAATCATAATGTCAAAAGTCAAAATGCTTAGTTCTTTTAGAACTAGTCTAGTCAACGAAGAATTGTGGATGGAAATGTCAAAAGCAGAAATGTTGACTTCGGAACTTTGTTTGGACTAGTTGGGAGACAAACTCCCCCCCCCCCCCCCTTGTTTGTCTAAACCATTGATCCTATGACTACGTAGGTATACAACTATCATTGGTCTAAATTAGTCAGCGATACATCGTAGGAAGTTTTTTTTATTTTAATTGCTCCATCGCTGCTCCCTCTGTCGTTGGAAGGGAGGAAATTTCTTGACCATTTTTGGAAATCGATCGTTTTTCGGAGCTTATAATGTAGACAATGATTGGGAATAGGTAAAAAGTGTTTAGTTGTAGAACATTTTATCAGCTTTTTTATATTAGCTTTACTATGTGGTAACAATAATCCCCCCCTCCCCCGTCTAGGGCTCACCTCAGAGGGGTGGGAACAGGTGGGGACTCTTCGTGTTTGTCTCCTAACTAGTCAAAACAAAGTTCTGGAGTCAAACCCAACTCCTTCTTTTGAGCAGTTTAACTTGGGCAACGTCCACTAACATTTACAACTGGCAGTAAGTTAGCAAAACAGTTGTTGAGATTTGCGACATCAACTAGCTATCGAGGTTCATAGAGATAAAAGTGGTGTCTTATTGCCCTGCCTTAAGTTTAGGTACCCTACCTACCACGCTAACGAAGTATGGGTAGTTTATAAAAAATTATTAGTTTTTCTAAATTCTTTCGGAAAATGTGTTGTTCCATAAAGGTTTTCAAAAGAAACAACATACTTAGAGAATAACTTTTATTCCGCTTTTAAAGGGTACCTAGGTAATGTAAACACTATCAGATTGTGCAAATATCGCCATCGGTTTTCCAAGCTAACTTAGTGGAGGCGACATTTATTTACACAAATACGAATTTTAATCCTAATTTGCATAATTCAAGCTACGGAATCATTCTGTAGTTCTGTAATACACGAAATGAGCGTATCCCAAGATCCCGGTACAAATTGAACCGCGTCGCGCCGCCGTCCTATTCTGGTATGAATTGCCAAATATCCTTACTTAATCTTTAATAATATTATAAAGTGGAAAGATTTGATTGTTTGTTTGTATTGAATAGGCTCCGAAAAGGCTCCGGAAGAAGCCCACATTATTCCTGATGAACATAGGCTACTTTTCATCGCGGAAAGATGTTTCATTCCTACGGGAAAACGGGTAATAGGACAACGGGTAGTAAGAATGCAGCTAGTTATATTTTATAAGTCCGAAAGTAATTCTGTCTCTCTGTCTATCTGTTATCTTTTCACGCATTAATGGGTGAACGGATACGTAGACGGTATCCGGGGAAGGAGGCTACCTACTAGGAGGCATAGGCTACTTTTATCTCGGAAAAGCGCGCGAATCCGCGCGCATAAGCTACCTAGCTTATATTAATAAGTAGGTAGCCTCTTTGGTTGGTAAGTATGACACAAAAATTATAAGTAGGTATTCATTTTATGTAATGTATTATATTAAATGTATCAGTCATCTCGTACCCATTACACAAGCTCTGCTTATCTTGGGGCTAGATGATGCTGTGTGGATTATCCAGCATTATTATAATTTTTTCCCCATTCCTATGTTCAAACATCCATATCGAGTTTGGCTATACACTAGCCAAACAAACCGCCCATACATACTGTTCTACTAGTATTGTATTATAATATCTGTGCCCGAAAAAAGTGAAAACGCGGGGACCAATTCCAGTATCTTCAGGATTCAATTAATTAATTACTTTTTTATCAATTGCATCAATGTCATATCAATGTCCGATTCTTTAACTCGTGTGAACAGATTTATGTTACGATTTTCACGGAAACATCCAGCTTTTGCTAACTGCCTGTTGTAAATGTTAGAGCGTCTGCCTGTTGTAAACGTTAGTGTGTCAGCACCTATGGCTTAGGAGGGCATAGTCCCTAACAGGACTATGCCCTCCCGAGCCATCGGATTTTCACGAAAACTTCCAGAATAAGTGTTTCCAGTCCAGTGGGACCGTGGCGGGCCGAATGGAGCGCGCATACTAATTCGTGGTCGTCGAGCAGCATTCAAATACCGGCCCGGCTTACGGGATATGTGAGACGGTCCCAAGATTTAGTTTACAACTTAGATTACAGCTTCCAGCCGTGTGGTCAAGAATTAAACAATCTAATAGGCCACACGTTACGTGCCCATTAGGGAGACTCTGATTTAGTTAAGTAAATTCAATATCACGTCTAGGATTTAGTTGGAGATCCAATTATGTGGTTGGATTACAAACAGATTATAGTAGATCAATATGTTTCTCTTGTTAAAATATGTGAAGTTATTATTATTAAGTTATTTATTAAGCTATATCATGTACAAATTAATAAAATGTCGCAATAAAATCAAATAAAATTAACTAGTAATTATTAAGATAAGTGAAGGGGATTTTTGGTGAAAGTTTAAATGTTGAATTTAAGAGGCTTAAACTTAGGTAGGTACTATGGAAAGAAGTCAATTTATATTTAAAATAAAAATTTAACAATACATTCCCAACAAAAAGTATTTATGATAAGTTTCAAAAATTCCTTGGACGTTTCAAAGTGCATAGTATTAAGACAATGAAGTACTATAGTTACCTACTACTAGTAACGCAGGCAGGGGCCCAATTCTATTAATACAATTGTGTCAAAATATTATGGTTTCGCGACTTCAATTGCCGCAATTGATAACTTTGGTATTTTAGTAGAATACAAAATGGCACAATCTTTTTCACGTGTCTGTCGTAGCTTTGACGGTTATGATTAATACAAGTTTACGTATTTTACTCAGCATTGACTCTCCAATCGTTAGGGACAGAAAGCAAACAAAGAAATTCTACTAGTGGGCTCAATTTCTACTTTTTCAAAGAAAAATGTTACAGCGGTGTCTTACGATTAATATCGCTATCTTGACTGTCATTAATTTGGTATTCTACTAACAATTCTACGATTTATATCAGTATGACAATTATATTATTATTCAGTATTGATATCAGTGGTACGTTATGTGTGGCCATATGCAACATAAAGTAAGTCTATGAACGAACGCCGGGCGGACGAAATATTTTTTGAATTCTGCACTCATAATTAAGGGGTTCTAGGTATCTTATATTTAAAATTATTGTTGTAATGGCGTAAAAGTCTGTTTACATCGCTGCCAAACACTTAAAACACAAGCAAATCACAAATTCAAAAACATTCGTGCGTGGCAGCGCTTACTTATGGACTAATTATCTAGCTCTATGGGCCTTACACGACACAGACAAGACGTCAATAAGTTTATGCTGTCAAAGTCGAATCAACGTTTTCTAAATAAATATTTTCTTAACGGAATTGCGATTGAAAAGCATATAAATAATATTAGACATAGCTGTTACTCAACAAGTTAAGGCCCTCTATAATATACCTTGGGTGCCACAAAGCATTGACGCTCGGCTAAGAATAATGAAGTCATTCAAAAAGTCTGCCAGCATTTTGCGTCGCATATGCCCACAAAAGGCCATATCTTCCCAAGAAGTAAGGGCCAAGCAAGATTCGAGACTGGTAAGAACTTCAACAAACTTTTTATGTACCTTCACAAAGCTATCATTTTGTAAGCACCAATTAAATCTACCGTTCCTTTTTGCAGTTCTATGAAAGCTCGCGAAAAGTCAACTTATGTGGCAACAGTAGACTTATACGATGATGATATTTAATAGATGTTTACTAATACAAGTTTACTAATAGTCGTCCGGCTGTCAAAGCAGTGACAAGGTGCTCCTGATTCTAAATAGAAATCAAGTGGGAAAAAACTACAAAAAATCCTTGAACTACGGAAAACCACACACAGAAAACGATTGCGAAGCTTATTTTCATCACATCAACACCCAAATAAAGAAGGACAGTGAACCAAATCAAGAAATAGTGCAGACATCACGGTTGGAGGTTAGAAAAAGTAAAAAAAAAAGTTCAACAAGATAACGTGACGTCACAAGTGATTGACATTTGACACATGTGCAGTGGTGCCAATATTGTAAATACGAAAACGTTCCGAATTCGATACCAAATCCATAGACAATATTGAACTTGATTTGACATTTGTGCAGTGGTGCCAACATTTTCCAAATAAGTACTTTCTAATCAAGATGGATACCAGTGGAATGTCAGAGGATATCTCAAAATTATTCCAAATGATGAAAATCGAATTAGAAAAACAAACTACAACAATCACACAGAGCATAACTGCCACTTTAATGAGTGCTATTGATGTTAAATTGCAACCGATACTAGAAGAGAACAAATGTCTAAAGATGGAAATACAAGCATTGAACAGAAAAATAAAATACTTGGATGATGGTAACAGGAAAAATAACCTTATTATACATGGTGTAATTGAAACGGAGAACAACTACGAAGATCTGTTTGATAAAATAAGTAACAGCTTGGGAAATACAAATGTGAATATTGAAAAATCTGAAATAAATAAGCATCACAGACTGGGACGTAAACAAGAAGGAAAAAACAGACCCATACTAATTGCCTTTACTTCCTATCAAAAGAAAATAGAAATATTGAAAAACAAATCAAAATTGCCAGAACTGATTTATGTTACAGAGGATTTTTCTAAGGAAACAATGGAGCTACGTAAAAATCTACAACAACAATTGAAGCAAGAAAGAGAAAAAGGTAATGAAGCATTTATTAAGAATAATAAACTTATAATAATTAATGAAAAAGAAGTGGCAAAAAGGAAGAGAGATTCTTCTTCATCGCCCAGGAATAATGAACCAATAACTCATCCTAGAAGAGAGGAAAAAAGTATTCAAGCTCCACCAAAGTTGCAAAAAACAGACGCGTTTGCTTATATGCGAGGCAGAACCCACTCACTCTCAGAAAAACGTACACCACAGCATAAAGCATAGGAATTACCAGACACCGGTTATGCGACGAAAAGGAAAAATAAAGAAATAACAAAAGTAAAAAACAAACCAATCCCCAATACGGCTGGTCACCGAGGGGTGATAGACCAACACCTCCTAAAGCTTGCATCAGATATTTCCAACAAAACAATTATCAGAACGCAATACTCAGAAACTATCAAACAAAGAACAAGCAACAAATTCAATATAGCGACACTTAACACAAGATCACTTAAATCACAAGAAACTTTATTAGAACTAGAACATGCATTAGAAACAGTAAACTGGGATATTATAGGGTTAAGTGATACTAGAAGAGCAGATGAAAGAACAGTAGAGTACGACAAATATATATTATACCACAAAAATGTGAAAGCTGGGATTTATGGAGTAGGGTTTATGGTAAAAAAATACTTGAAAAATGAAATAATTGAGTTCAAAGGAATAACAGATAGAATTGCCATATTGAATATAAAACTCCCTGGCTATAAGCAACCCATTTCGATTGTTCAAATATATGCCCCAACGGAGGCTACACAAAAAGACATAAAAGAAGAATTTTACAACCAACTCAACCAAATCATGCCGAATTTGTGTAGGACAGTAATTGTAATGGGTGACTTTAATAGCCAAATAGGAAAGAGAAATAAGAACGAGGACAATACACTTGGACCATACTCAACAGGTAAAAGGAATGATAACGGACAAAGAATGATTAATTTTGCATTGGAGAATAACTTACACGTCATGAATAGCTACTTTAAAAGAAAATATAACAGAAAATGGACATGGGTGTCCCCTGACGGAAAAACAAGAAACGAAATAGACTACATCCTCACAAACAAACCAAGAATATTTTTGAATATAGATGTTGTTAATCAACTCAATTACAGCACAGACCACAGAATGGTTCGAGGACAAATGAACACATGTGAACCAAAAACAGCGAGGAGAAATATTCAATGTAGCAAAAAACCCATTACCTTACCAATTCCAGAAATTATTTTAGAATCCTTAGAGAACAATTTAAAAACAATGGAACATACAAAAGGTATCCAAGAAAAGTATGACATTCTCGAAAAAGAACTTAAGAATGTTGGAAATAAAATGAGAATACACAACAACACTAAAGATAAAATAGGTCCAGAAGCAAGAAGTTTGATCATGCAAAGGAAATCATTATACAAAGACAGAAAACACAACAGAAAGAAAATAGAAAACCTTAGCAAAGAGATAAATCTGCAAATCAGAAAATATAGACAAAAAAGAAAGAACAATATAATAAATTATTACATAGAAAAAACAGGAGGAGTCAAAAAAGCATGGAACGAGCTAAAGGAATGTACAAACTGGATAGAAAACATGACACATCATAAAAGTAAGAAAACCAAGACAAACAGAATCGAAATATTGGAAGTAGCCACGGACTACTATCGTGAGCTATACAACGATGATGGATTACCAGATGAATACTCGCAACCTATCAAAAAAGTCAGCAGTGAAGAAATTCCAGATATATTGAAAGAAGAAGTAGACAAGGCCATCAAATCACAAAAGAGAGGTAAAGCACCGGGAGAGGACTCTATATCTAATGAACTTCTAATAGGAACATCTGATAGTACATTAAACACTATCACAGTCATATTTAACGACATATTAAAGAGTGAATATATACCCCATCAGTGGACCACATCAACTATAACACTTCTTCATAAAAAAGGAAAAAAAGACAACATAGCCAACTACAGGCCCATAAGCCTAATGTCTAATGTTTACAAGATATTCTCTAAAGTACTTTTAAACCGTTTAACAAAGACTTTGGATGAACACCAACCTAAAGAGCAAGCTGGTTTTCGCAGTGATTTCTCAACCATTGATCACATACATACCATAAAACAAGTTATCCAGAAATGTAATGAATACGGCATTACTTATTATTTGGCATTTGTAGACTACAATAAAGCATTTGACTCTTTAAAACACACAAAGATATGGGAAGCGCTTGAAATGCAAGGAATTGAAAGTAAATATATACGAATAATTCACAACATATACAAAAACATGAGAGCAAAAATAATAACAGAAAGAATAGGACAACACTTCCCTATAAAAAGAGGAGTCAGACAGGGAGATCCACTATCACCTAAACTTTTTTCAGCAGTGCTTGAATATATATTTAGACATTTTGATTGGAGCAAATATGGACTTAACATCAACGGGACACAATTAAACCATCTAAGATTTGCAGACGATCTAATTCTAATCTCTGAAGATCCAAAAAGCCTGAGAGAGATGCTGGAACAGCTTGTATACGAAAGTAACAGAGTCGGACTCTCAATGAATACTTCAAAAACTAAAGTAATGACAAACCTTGACCGAATACCCATCACAGTTGGAGACACTGAAATAGAATATGTCGAAGAATACACATACCTAGGACAGACAATATCACCGAAAGACCTTACAACAAAAGAAATAAACAACAGAGTACAGTTAGCGTGGAAAAGATATTGGTCCCTGAAAGAAATTGTCAAAAACCCTGAAGTTCCACTCAAAGCTAAGAAAAAAATATTTGATTCATGTATTTTACCTGTCATGACATACGGATGTCAAACATGGAGCCTAACAAAACAAAATATTAATAAAATGGAAACTTGCCAGCACAGTATGGAACGAAGCATGCTCAATGTTCGGTTAAAAGACAAAATAAAACTGGAAATGTTAAGAAACCAAACCAAAATAAATGATGTAACATACCACATAAGAAAACTCAAATGGAGATGGGCAGGTCATATGATGAGGAATAAGAAAGAAAAATGGGCTAAGGATATAACGGAATGGTGTCCAAGGCAAAACAAAAGAAGAAAGGGGAGACAACGTCTCAGATGGGAGGATGATATCCAAAAACTAGCCGGGGTTACTTGGAAGAGAATAACCCATAATAGGAAAGAATGGCAAGCTCTAGGGGAGGCCTATGCGGGAACGCAAGACAATCCAAATACTGGTGTCAAATAATTAATAGATGTAAGTTTAATAAATAAGTAACTCTATGATTATACCTCATTAATTAAGCTATACACTAATGTTTTTTAAGATTGTTAAATAAAGGCTATTATTATTATTATTATATTATTATTATTATTATTATTATTAATACAAGTTTACAAACTCTTCAGTACTACAGCAGCAGCATGAGACCGCTAAGAGTCAAGAGTCTGGAAAAACATTCATCAACAGAAACTCGATATTTGAAGAAAGGCGAGTACTTCGAAGATGAAGAAGCTAGTTTTACCTAAGATGTAGTAGTTATTTTGTGAAAGAAGATTTTTATTGTATATTGTTATGAGGATTTAGTTGTACTAAAAGTGAATTATAGCAGAAAGATATACAGTAAAAGAGCATTTATTTAGCTGCCGTTTTACAATGACTTTGAATATTGTTATTAAAATAAAAATAGTCTATAATAAGCTGCCTTTTACAGTAAAGTTGAATATTGTTGTGCCCCACGCTGTGTGGTGCCGGCTAGGCTGTGTGGTGCCGGCTACGCTGTGTGGTATCGGCTTAGAATTTGCACCACCCCAACTCTTTCCGCGGGTGTCGTAAGAGGCGAATAAGAGAAATCCACCGGTGTTAGGTAGCAGCACCTCCTGCAGTACTTCCACCACCGAACTGTGATCCTCAACCCGCATGCCCAGCGTGGGGATTATGGGAACTACCTCCCATGAGATAAAAACCAATATGACGCCTATGTGGGGGAGGCCTGAGTCCAGCAGTGGAGAATGTTGAGGTTGAGGTATGCCCCACAAGGGCTCATGTATAAACTGTTGGTACCGTAACATAAAATCTACAAAAGTACAACAAAGACACAGTTAAAAATCTTAAACGGTTTATTAATTTAATCAGTAAGTACATACTTACATAACCATAGTTTTGTACACAATATCTAACATGGGTAATTTATCTACAAATCTTGGTGCAACGTGTTGGTTGACACAAGGCCTCCTTCAGCTTTTAGAGGATGTCCCTCAGTAGGTACCGTGTGCTTCTGGAAAAGGCTAGTTCCAGTCGTTTACACTCCGCTCAATCCCTGGCTATTCTTCTTATGTGAGACATTGTGTAGAGCACTCTTGCCAACCAACGTTTGGTAGGATCATGTGGCGAGAAAAGCCAGTGCAGTCAATATCTGCAAAATAAATAGTTTTTATTTGTAGGTAGGTACTACCTAGTTACCATCAATATTAAAAAACTTAGGAACAGGGAATATCATCAACAAATTTTTTTTTACTTACTTTTGTCATCACTACGGCGGCGGCGTTCCTTACGAGGAGTGAGTGCTTCCGCTACTAGTTTTGCCCCCTTGCCAAGGATAGGTTTTTATAAGTGAATTTATAAAAACCGCTTTCGGCAAGATCCTGCAAGGGGTCCAGCGTATCTCGCAGGAGAGCTTAGCTTCGGCGGTTTTGGCGCTCGACAAGGCGATGATCGGTCATTAATATTTGTAGGCGCACAATGCATTTTTTTTTACAAACAAATCATTTTTGTCACTTTGTCGGCTTTCGAATTGAACAAGAATCACTACAAAATCAACACAAAAGCTATGTTTGCTCAATGACACGTCAATCACCAACCATAGACTAAATTACATTTGGAAGAGCTGTCAGAAAATTAGTAGAATACCTATAATTGCTCAGTGTCCCCAGCGATTGGACAGCAATTGCACAGTGGAATACGAAAATTTGTTTTAATCTTAACTGTCAAACCTACACTCTGACTCCAACTTAACACGTTCTATGCCAAAGGAAAAACTAAGATTTTCCGTTCGAGCCGCGACGCCCACAGTGACCCCACAAATTAATTTTCCATTCGAGCCGTGACGCCCAGACATCAGAAGATTTTAGATCTGTCCTAGCAGGCCGGCGGATATTACCAGCGTACTAGTTTATATGAAAGGTGACCCGCCTGGCCCTCTATCGCCATGCAATATGGTTCTTACCTACCATTACTAGTCCTTGAAAAATATTTATCTGCGCTAAAATTACCTATAAAACCCATAAATCGAAAGTACCTAAGCTTTAGTGAAATTCAATTTTTGTCAATGAAATACATTCAATAGTTGAATTATTTTAATGTAGCAGATTTTTTTCATTGTTTTGAACAGTTAAATTTTTTTTTTTTTGCTCGCGAGTTGAGTTGTAGACTCGCGGTTTGGGCTACTTTGTGGCCGCGTGGCCCCCCGCAACGGAAAACCACTTTTACGTCCGCAGAGGCCGTGACGTTCACTAATTTCACCGTACCATTACAACTACAACAAAAGATCGATAAAATTTTGAAAAATTATGTTTTTCATATGGCTCCGTGAAAAATTACTGAAGACGGACACCGTTGATCGACAGGGCGCAGAACGTGTTAAACTCTTTTGTCTCTGTCATTTAAGGCCTACCACACACAATGTTTTATTAAAATTGTGATTTTATTGCGTTTTAAGTATTGGAGAACGATGTAAATAGACTTTTAGGCCAGTATAGTAATCATTTAAAATATTAGAGATACCTAAAACCTCTTATAATTATGAGTGAAGAGTTTCAAAATTATTTTGGTCTGTCCAGAGATTTATTTGATGATTTATATGGCCACACTGCAATAATGACGCTATAATGCATCGGAGGGATTGTCGTGAAATGTTAGTAGAATACCAAATTAATCAAAGTGATCGACAATCGACAAGGCCGATCTTAATCAAACGGCGCAACTGAAGATTTTGTTTTGAAATTAGTGGAATTGAGGCCCTGGTGTCATTATATAGCCTTCATAAACTTACCTATGACTTGCGGCCACTATGTACCTAATGTGTAACAAGGCATACCAACCTCTTCGTCTTCATTCTACCAAACATCTTTATAAAAATCATTAAACCTGTTGAATTAATCGCGATAACGAGATACTCAACGTTCCGAGACCGGAAGATGTCTTCTTTACCTTTTTGTATGCATTTACGTTTCAGATTAAGAGATCCAATCGCCACTCTAAAGTTCGGGTGAAGTCGGGTAAAGCCGCCGAGTTTCGCCTATGGAAATGCACATGATTGGCCAGCAGAGGTAGGGGTGGGTGCCAACGCAGCCGAGGGAAGTTCCGCGCTGGAGGATCAGTTGAAATCGCGGGGTTGAGCGGCAAGGCCGTGGCCTGACAGCTCCCCAGTTCCGTAGCCCGCGCTGTTACCTCGAGGGTAAGTATTATTCAATTAAAAAGCAATTTCTTCAGGGAACCCGAGGAACCACTAGAAACATTGACAATTTACCTGTGGAAAAAATATTTGTTATATTATAGGTGCTGACGGATGCAGGAGTATTAATAAAAATGATTATATACGTTAAAATTTAGTTAAATTAAGAAGGAGATGCAGCAGAAAAAGATTTATACAAATATATTTTTAATTAAAACTGAATAGGTAAATTTAATAATAATCTAGACAATTTAAATGCTTAAAAAAGTTTTCATAAAAAGTGTAATAATACCATAAAAAAGTTTTCATAAAAAGTGTATAAGTTGGAAGCTCAATTACATTTTTGACCTATTGAGATACGTGTGTTAACTTATAAACATCCCAAATATGTATATTGAATACTTTACCTACATTTAATTCGTTATCGATACCTTAAAAAGGTATAATCGTCATTAATAATCTTCAAAGAACGGAGCGGGATCTAACGAAATGGGGGTATAATCCGTTATGCCGTTTGCATACATACCAAAATATTGTATAATGGTTATCGCATAAGCTTCATATTTTTAACCGACTTAAAAAAAGATGATTCTTTTACTATTTTAAAGAAAACAATCCCGAGATGGTTCCATAAAAAAAATATTCCCGAGAGCTCCGCAAAACTTGAAAAACAGTGAAAATATGAAGAAAGTTTTGCACAACAATGTTTGGGATTGAAATAAATATCAACACAAGCTTTTACCAAAAAATATATAATAAAACTTTTTACACGTTAACAGACAATACCGATGATACTTTACGAGATACTTCGATGAGCGGATTGAGATGAGACTCAAAGTCAATAATTGGAGATAATTCAGTCAATAATTGCACCTTCGGCAAAAAGTTTCAGTACCTCACTGTATTTTCCCAGAGGCTCATTAATCATTCTCAGAATGCGTAGCCGCAGATTATTGATAACATTGATGCAGTTAATTAAGGCCATGAAGCAGCGGCGGAAAATTATTAAAATCAATCGCGGTAAAATAGTATATTTTCTCAAAATGCAACATCAAAATATCTAGAAATGTTCATTTTGATTACAGTTATTCATACTGTAAGGTACTTATGTCTTTTAATGGAAGTACCATATCAAACTTTAGAAAATTACTGGCAATTTCGGTTCCTATCGGCACCTATCCGAGGAAAACTTCGATATTATCCGTGAAATTCAATAAGCTTTCTTGATGGTCGTAATTCCGTTAATTAAGCCTTTGGTTTTCTTTAAATAAAAAAAAAATAAACTAGCAACCGGGTCCGGCTTTGCATGGGTACCGGAGCAGTTTAATAGATCTTCCAGCATAATTTAATTATTCATATAAACAACTCTATTGGTTCTACATCAGCATCCCAGTCGGCCTATTTTATTTCAACATCATCATCCATCATCGTCATCACAAAATCGTAATGATTTTACACTTTTCACTCAGATTTTCCCTCAGTTTCCACACAACGTACTTTGTTCAAAAGTGAGTGAAAATCTTGAGTTTATCGCTTTCAGACATTACGCGACGGGGGTACTATTGGGGTACTTTTTTTTACAATATGCAGTGACTAATTGTCAGAATTAGAATAATGTTTATTTCTTGAGGATCTCTTTATTTGATATACGCAAGTCAAATAAACTAGGTACATAATAGGCAAAAAAGTTAGAATAAGGTGTTAATTGATTCTCCATACTGCAATTATCTAATACTACAGTAAGATGGTTAATTAAATATTTAGACAAATTGTTTTAAAGACAAGAAATATCATTAAGTTTATTTAGGTCGTAGGTACAGTAGCTTTCATGGTTCGGGATACCCTTTAATTCTAAAATTTACGCCAACAAATGTTGAAGAACTTCAAGCAATCCTAAATTAAATGCAAAAACTATAACATATTATGTAGTTGGGATACAAACCACGGTATTCCGTAGCTCAATCGACCGTTCATTCGAATCAGCTGTCCAATCGTTTGAGTCCTGGTTGAATTTTTGAGCCAGTAGCGTTTAACATAACGTATAGCGCTGTAGCGCTGATAGTTGACTACCAATTATAATAAGGTGGGTAGTAAATTATTTTGTCAAACGAACAAAAACAAATGAAATGAGTCGCCGTTGCCTGAGGCTTACTTTTGTGGGTATAATGTGTGTCTTACAAGTTTTTGGATTTCAACAAAATGAATTGCCTCATATATCATTTTAAAAAACAACAGCTGTTATTGTTCACGGGCACAATGTAACTAAAAAGAATTTACACAACTTGCTCGGCATTGTTGTAAGTGCCTTTTCTCGGTAAGGTTTCGGTACGACATCGGCACGCTCGGTATACGCGGTACCGAAACCTTACCGAGCGCCTATATTTCTATGGAGCGTTCCTGATTGGGTGGTAAGCGCGGTAAAATCAAAACTTTACCGAGCCGGACGAAACAAATAAAAGTATTTTCATCACTCAAACCTAACGCCCTTTTCACATGCATACGGTTGCCGACAAAACGGCACGCGCGATGTCGCACCCTGCAAGCTCTTTCACATGTACACTGTTTACGCACGGTCGCGCGATAGCGGCGGCGGCAGTGGCGATCGCAGTATTATCGAGGTACTACCAGACTGAAGATGTCACGTCGGGCGTTTTTATTAACCTTACTCTTAATGGAAGAGTATAAGTACTTTTTCCAACAGGAATCGCATTCCTTGCGTTCTCCGTGCCATGTTGCGCTCGTGTTCATGTGAACGAGTTTTTTTACAAGTCAACACACAACTGTAAAGACGGTACAGCTTGGTCTCATATGCTGCCGTATGCATGTGAAAAGGGCCGAAAACGACATTATTTCACTACGTCACAAGCGGCTTTGCATAATTTTTTGCAGACAAGTGTGAAAGTGCCAGGCGGTGCAGAAGCTTTCAACAGTCGAGCGTGCTGATGTTGTACCGAAACCTTACCGAGTAATGAGAAAAGGCACTAAATGTAATTTTACTTTCCTGGCTTCTTATTTTGTCGTACACAGGGTGTCCGGTAGGTAATTAATGGATAACCCCACAAGTCAGGTCACCACGCGTGATAATTCCAAATAGTCATTTTCATAATAAATGTCAAAAAACACCTAGATTAACGAAATACTAAAATTGCCTACTAATTTGAAATTGTCGTTTCAATTATTAATGACACCCCAACCATCTCATAAGACACTTCCCATATTTTAAGAAAAATAAGGCTAGAGAAACATAGGTAGCAATAACTCGGTAATTTGACAATAAAACAAGATCCGTCAAGTGCGAATGTAACTCGCGCGCCGAGGGTTTCGAACGTTTGTCAACAAATATGTACTAAAAGCAACGGTTAGAGACTTCGCAATTTAACGAATGCCTAAAAATAGTAGATACCAACCTATATTTCAGATTGATCTCTCTGCATGCTTCGGTTAAATTGGGTAATGGTAAATTTTTCGGCGTTTTTCGAAATAATTCATATAGAGGTAGTATGAAACCTACAGAAATTTTTAAAACTGATTTGAAACGTAAAAACCAATACCTTTCATTTGCTACCCCACTCGGTGAGGTGGGGCTACCTCCACCTACCCTTTTGAAAATTATTCCCCCCTTTTTGACCATTTTTCAAAAAGTGTTCTTTTTACAAACTTCTCTATATTTTTCCTGTAAAATATAGATCCATATCTATAAACGCTCCAAACATTTTACATGGATCGCTCTGCAATCTTCGGAGATAGGGGGGAAAGGGTATTTTTCGACTTTTTTCAAAATATTTTAAAAGTATGAAACCTACAAAAATTTCAAAAACTATTTTGAAATGTACAAACTGATACCTTTCATGTGATACCCCACATGGCCCTGTAGATATCTTTTGAAATTACGGCATCACTATTTGTATGGAAAATATTCATTTTAATTTTTATTTTCATTTATTTTTATTTTAATCTGTACAGGCGCACGAAATGTATAATTATTTCAAATTTCAAGTTTATAAATGCAATAGTTGCTGAGTTATTAAGGAGGGGAAAAAGACAGACAAAGCGAGACCTTAAGGGTTTCGAAACCGATCTTTGATCTCGAAACCCTAAAAATTTTGTGAAATACAGTTTGAAAAACTTCATGAAGTAGGCATTTTTTTAAGCTGTGGGCCACCCAGGTCTCGATACGATTATTTGATTCAACGGGTGCCTAAACTTTATCATTAAAAAAAAGAAAACACAAATTTTTATTTTTAAAATTTGTAAAATACAAACAGTTGTAGCTAGAAATACTTTGTAATTCGCGATAGCAAGGCCAATTAGGTATTCACGGTTATTCCCAGAGAAAAACAATCTGTTATTATTGAATTAGTAGCCGTAGTGCCCAATAATGTGAACAAAGATATCATATTTCGTACTTAAAAAGAAAATTAGAAAGTCCTAGACTGCTGCAGATAGATTTTTTTCAATATTTTTCCTGAGTAGCCGTGGTGCTCCCCACAAGTACCTCCCGCAGTTACTTGTGGGGGGCACTGTATAATCTGAAGAATTGATAAGTATTTAAAGTTTTGAAGTGAAAACTTCTTTAGCGGCGTTGAGCACTTTTTCTGTAATGGGTATAAAATCTTAAACTCGCGTCAGGACACGTGACCTGATCGAAAAAGCGTAAGACGGATGGAGCAACGACGACATTATGCCGAAGGAATAAAGCTCAAAATTGTGCAGGATCTTCATTATAGCTAGGAAATTTCTTGAAGTTTTGTTTTGAGATAGAGTTCAAAATCGAACATTATTTTTAGGTAAACAGAATAGATAATAGTACTAGTTTCCGACAACAACAATAGGCCCTAGCTTACGTAATAGTTGCTAGCGTCCGGCTCGCTTATACCTACCTACTTATGTATCTATAGATAATTAATTTCTCGAACGAATCGAAAAGAAAGACAAGGACAAAAATTTTCATTTATTCATTAATATAATTTTATAATTAAGGTTAGGTTTCGATCGAGTCTATCGTACTGCTTAACGGGTGTAAACAGACCCTTCACGAAGCCGTCAACCAAGCATTCTGTACATGAAACTAAGTAACACTGCGCAAAAATAATTGCTGGGAAACGGAATTTATTTTTGGACTTTAAAAATAATCAGATTTTTGTAGCGGGTAATGGTTTGCGCGCAACCGGCTGTAAATAATTGTAATATTATTTAATATTGTAAAATAATTGTAATAGTTTTAAAGTGTTAAATTTTTAATGTAATATAAATTGTCATGTTTGTGTACGATAGCGCAATAAATGAATATTGTATTCTACCACATAAATGATAGTACTTTTATACTGATAAAGCAATTGGTGCAAAATTATTCCCTAACCATTCCAAAATATCAAACATGCTCAACGTTAATAATCAAGTTTTCACTTCTGCCGGCACTCCCGGAGTGCAACCCGTCTTTTTTTTATTGTTTTTTTTTTTATGTTAACGGTTTGATTATGAGTTATGCATGACTGATGATGATAATGTGAAGTCAAAGTCACCGGGTCCAAGTTCCTAGACTTTGACTATGGGAACAATTACCTATTTTAATTTTCACTCGAGTAAAAAGCATTTAAAATTATTTTACAAAATCGTAGCTGGTTAATGTAAAAATAACGATTTGTAATAATTATAATTTAGCACAAAAAACTTTTTCATTGAAATATTTTAGAAGGTTCTGGTAACACAAGCTATCAAATTTCTACAATTTTTCAATTTTTAACACACTCTGCTACTTTAGTTAAGTTGTAAAAGAAAACTTGGAACCTAGAATTTTGACAATTTTTTTCTGTAAGGTTTCGGGCCTACACCTTTAGATGATATTGATAGGAGATGATAAGTGATAGAGAGATTGAACTGATAACTTGATTTATTGCTAATTGATAATGATATGAATACACGGGACTGCGGTCGATCGCGTACTGAATGCTTTAGCTTAGGTAAGTAAAAATGCACCGCTTGCAAAAGTGCAAATGTGCGGTTTAAACATAAATCGTACATGCTCCCGAGGGAGAAGAATACAAAATGATTAACAAAATAATAAAAAATTAAACATGTAAAATGATAAAAACAATACAGTAAAAAATATGTATAAAAATTCAAAAATAAAAGCAAAGTCTCTAATAATGTCCAGCTTATGATATTTCAATTCACTGCACTTCACTTTTAACGAAACGATTCAAGAAAATAGGTGAAGTAGTCGCGTCAACACAATTGGAATTATTGCGCGCACTTCGATCCACTGGATTGTCTATGATGCTGGTGCTCACTGTTGCCGTCGGCGCTGGAGTCGTCGTGTAGTGAACACGTATGCTGGGGTGCTCGCTGCGGGGCGCCGCCGCCGGCGCGGGCGGGGGCGAGATTCGCGCAGAGCAGCGGAGTCGCCCTCGCCGCCAGGCGAATAGCGCGATAGCCAGAAGCCCTGCTCCGACCAAGAAATATAGGACCACGAACTGATGCACGTCGTGATTCGATATGATATCAGATAGCTCTACGCTTGTTTCGGCAGATTTTAGCGTTTGTATCTGTGTGCCAATGTTCTGTAGATCCTTCTGATACTTTGGATTATCCAAATCATGTGACATAGTCGCACTAATAGGTATTGTTAAGTTGATGATGTTATTGATTGGAGGAATCTCTATCTGCATGATATCTGGTCGAGTTTTTAATAGATTCATTTGTCTGTTGTGTGCGAATATTTCAAAGTCTTCGCCCTTGATAATACAGCCGTCTCCGAGTGTCATAATGCCGACCTTGCTGACTGGTACAGCCGTAACTTGATGCTCACATATGATTCTTATGGTATGTTGATCACAAATAAAATACAGGTATGTATTCAAGTGATTAAGTTCAGACCAATTGGCTGTACATTTTTTGATGTTGGTTGTACTTTTCTTCATACTCATAGTACGTTTGCTCGTATTCAGGGTTGTCACACACTAGTTCGCTGTCAATCTCCCAGTGCAAAGACTCAACGGCAAACCAACGACCTTGAAGAGTATGAAGAGCGTCCTCGAACTCCCACTTCTCTGATAGTGAAGACACATTGATGCTGCTGATTGCTCTTGCTAATGCTTTGAAATTGCTCTTCTGTTTTCTCAACATTTCGTCTAGTTTGGTAGAGTTACCTCTGTCAACCCTGCCTGATGACTGTCCAGAAGTACCTGCTTGATGCTGATTGATGCTTGGTCCACGCTGCGGTGGTTGAGGCGTCGCCGTTTCAACCGTGGGCCAGTCGAAGGAGCGTGCTAATCCCGGGCTCGCCGGCTTCAATAAAGGTTTGTCCTCTGCTACTAGGAAAAGTTGGATTTTACCTTGATATTCCTGGGCCATTTTCATGAAACCCTCATAGTAGTTGTCCTTGAAGTAGGGGTGATCAGACTCGAACGACCATAAAGATGTAAGGTTTCGGGCCTACACCTTTAGATGATATTGATAGGAGATGATAAGTGATAGAGAGATTGAACTGATAACTTGATTTATTGCTAATTGAAAATGATATGAATACACGGGACTGCGGTCGATCGCGTACTGAATGCTTTAGCTTAGGTAAGTAAAAATGCACCGCTTGCAAAAGTGCAAATGTGCGGTTTAAACATAAATCGTACATTTTCATAATTTTTAGGTTTCCGTACCTCGAGAGGAAAAAAGACCGAAGAAAGATGACTTTGTTGTCCTTCAATCGCTCTGCCTGAATGTGAAAGCCTTTTCTCATGATCGCTGAAGGTATCTTCGCAAATTAATAACAATTAATACTCAATTCTGTTACCTCTTGGAGCTATGACAAAATGAAATTTCTAAGTCAACGCAATCAAAAACTACAGATTTTCTTGCCCGCTATTTAACATTCTCAAGGGAACCACTTGCACGCAAAACCTATAGGGTACACGCTTTCCGTTGACTTAGAAGAAAGGTACAAGCAACGGAAATATCCGGCAACTAAATTTGTAGTTACATCACATAGAAAACAATTTTTGGTTCTAGCAAGGTACTTATAGGTACCGAACTTCCCGTTGACTTAGCACAAGTAAAGGGATAAATCCAAAACAAGTACATTTCTAGTTACATAACCAAATACTTTTTTATTGTTTTGATTATACATACATTGAATCCAAATCTCTTGCTTTCTTTCTTATATTTTTTCGCTTATGAGTTCAAGTTTGTACGGAACCCCTGATCCCCAAAACTGACTCGCACTTGATGTTTTATTATTAATGACATCTTTAAATAGTTAAAGATGTCATTAATAATAAAACAAAATATAATACTGAAATTATGAGCATACATAGAAAATTTATTATTATTAGTATAGACTAATAATAATAAATTTTCTATGTATGCTCATGATTTCAGTATTTATAAAGAAATAAAATCCGTTGAATATGTAAATGCAATCCAGGAATAAGTTAATTCTAAGTAAGTTGGTGTTACTCAAATGGCATGTTGTTTATATCCAAATAAATGTTTCCATATTAAAATCTCCAAGAAAAATAATCTATTTGAATCTACATAATTATAACATAAATAACAGTTCCATTAGCAAAGTTACTGAAATAATAAATAAAATACTTAGGTGCTTGATCACTAGCTTAAATATTTGCTCATTATTATAATAACTTAAAAAAAGAATGATATGATAATATACAGGAAGGTTTTTTGAGAAGGGCGGTGATGGCCAAGTCCGAAACCACGAGTATGTTTTCTTCCGCGTAAAATAATAAAATAGTGAAAATTTGTTATTTCCTTTCAGTTTTAGTAATCCATTTTTTTGCAAAAATTGGTCCTTTTCAGCAACAAAATCCATTTGTACAATAATACAGGGTATCTTTTTTTGAAAAATCTTTTGTGTCCATTTCCGTCAAAAGTAAAAGGTTTAAAAAAAAACTAAATATGCAGTTATTGTTTTCTTATAAATCGAGGGCATGACTCCTTTCACGACTATTTTCTAACTTTCGTGGTTTCGGACTTGACCATCACCGCCCTGCTCAAAAAAACATCCTGTATAATAAACGTATTACCAAATTAAAAAACTAGTACCAACAAGGTCCTCCTACACCACACCACACCACCACACACGACAACAGCCTGTATTGGTCCATGGTGGACGCAGTATACAACACACTTGTTTGGAGTATACTTGAAAATGGCATGCGTTATCTGGAACCTTACTTACAGCATTCACTCTCAAAGAATTGAAAGCATACAACGAACCTTTTTAAGGACTTAGCATTTATTTCTCCAGATGTTCATATCCCATAGATCCCCATACCCTATTAGAATAAAGAATCTCATGTAGTGATTAATGTTATTAATAATTAGAGACTTAAATATATTTATAAAATTATAATTATAAAATTGTTATGAATGCAATTAATAATTAGAGAATTAATTATTAAGATGATTAATATAATTGGAGAATGTAGAATGATCTCATGTAGCATAGAATCCATTTATTACCACCGTAGATTATTAGACCCATTATATTGTATAAAGCATTGGCATAGCTGTGCCCACTACCCTAGATGCCCTACTTCACGCACCATTCCGTAACAGTAACACAGGCCTACAAGCGCCCACTATAGACTCATCAATACAATTTCATGAATACCATAATTGAAGATTTAGATATTTTTTTATAATAATGCTATTTGTTTTTATAAAAAGCTGCTATAATTGCTGCTGAATATTTTCAGAAGCCCTTATTAGACGAGGATTAAAAGGAATTACAAGGAGGATAATAAAATATGAACAATTGATTTCCCGTCTGTATCGCCTAAGTGTCTTCTATTTTTATAAGATTTTTTTGAGTAAAACTTATCTCAAATTGTTATTTTTATTAGTAAAAACCTGTATTGAATGTTGTATCCATCTTTTATACGTACCTACTTTCAATAAATAAATGAAAATGACCTACATCGCAATACTTCAATGCCCTAATAACACAAAATACAATTATATCAAGGTACTCCAGCTCCCAACATGACTTAAATCCGGATTAATAAACAGAGTGCGTTATCAGAACTGAGCACAATGTACACGGTACTTGAGTCTAATATTGGTTTACATGGTCCGCGCTGGTAGGAAAATGTTTGTAACAAAGGGAAATTCCAGCATTTCACTCATTGGTCCCGTCATCTAGTAATGAAACAGAACGCCACAGTTACGTTAAAGCTGTCCACACACTCGTCTATGTTTTTATTTTCACTCGCTGAACACTTGCGTAGTGCTTTAGTGCACTTTACTGGCTATAAAATGCATTCGAGGCTGGGAGATGATATTTTTGTGGTTTATACCCTTTGTGCGTAGGTAATAGTATCCTTATTTTACAGCATTTTTATGACCAAACCACTTAAATTAAAACTATTCTTACGTCTATAGGTATCAATTTATACGTTATTCGACAAAAGGTTTTTGATGAATTTTGGGCTGTGCGCTTATAAAAGCCTTGGTACGTAAATAAATTCCTAACTAGGTGATGTACATTTATATAGCACAAAAAAAATAATAATAAATAAATAATAAATTAGAATAAAACAATTACAACTAGTGTTTACACATATTCAATAAGAATCTAAGCCGTCACCAGAAGGTAGGTTGCCCAGAATGCTGGCGGCTGCCACGTTGAACGGCACTGCTAATTCGTTGACCAAAATAGAAGCCAGCTTTCCGATCACCTGTGGACTCGATGAGAAGTTCTGTTCTGTAAGATTTTTATAATATATAAAAAGGTTATAGGTTCTTACCTAGGGTTTCCTCCTCAAACGGCTCAAATAGGTACCTAGGTAAATAGGTTTTATATTCATGGTCAAGATTAGCGTATTTTCGCCGTTTGAAGGACTCCGCTGATGTTGCTGCCCTTGCCACAACCAGAGTGACCTTTCTCAATGGCTGCTGGTGGACGATGTAGCTAGTAGGTAAGTATGTACGGATTCAACGTATTTACTTAAATAATTCACTAGGTGATTATTAAAATTGGTCAAACGTTTAATGTAAAAACCGCAATCAAAATTACAAAAAGACCGTCGTTACTAAAAAAAGCCATTTCCTGAGACTTTTAAAGCAATAAAGAAACAACCCACGCTTCTTTCGCCTATCAAAACGTGTACCTCATTAGTTTGTTACAGGCCTTTTCTTATATTTGAGTCACTCCCTCCTTATTCTTCCAAAATCTTGTATAAGCTTATGAACCTACTCAAAATTTACCTCGGAAAAATTGTATCTTGAGGGTACGCAGCGTGAGGACAAAGCCTAGGTTTTTTAAAAATACCTAGAAGGAATTATAGGTTGGTTACTGGTTGAGATAATATTTATTGTCACAACCAGTGCGATCTTTCTCGTTGACTGCTGGTAGATGGCATAGCTAGTAGGTAAGTATGTTCGGATTCGTCGTATTCACTTTAATAATTCACAGACTCATTTTCATGTATGTATGTGTTTTGATTGGTTTTGCGATTTTCTGTTTACTTTTAATGAGATTTGAGGACTCCGTCGTATGTTTTGAAACCAATCAAACTTTTTCTTGTTCTCCCTTTAGATGATGTTCAGGCTGTAAACTTTACCCTGTATCTATGCGATAAAAATTGCCAATATTCTGTTATGACCAATTTAAAATGATATAATACCAGTTACCCAAAAAAGTTGTAAAATGACAAATGAACCTATCTGGCTCCTTTTAAAAACTTAGGTACCTACAGAGAAAATTTATAACTTAGGTACTTTACATAATTTTAAGGCTGTATCTGCATTTAAAAAGGCGCGTTTCAAAGTACGATATGAGGTGCAGGCGGCTTTGACATGCAGAATTTAACAATGAAGCTCCCGAACAATCATAACCAAGCGCGAAGCTCGGCCTAGATTGATCGAATACTCCCGCCTCTTTCACAGAATGAGTATTGTGGAGCACGTATCGCTAGAGCCACAGACGGGACATGTTGGCATGAATAGGCCTACGTCTCCACAGTGTCATGCATGCAGTCAAATGCGCTCTGACTGCCTCTGATTCGATAACCACACTTCATTTCAGCCGTGCAGTGACAACATGAATGCCATTTGCCCTCTCAATTGAACTTCGCAAATGCGAATTGGGATTCCCATGCTAATTTTATCCTTTCTGCTTGGTCAAACAAACCCGAGACAAGCCGTAAGAGATCTAATTAGAGACGGAATCAGAAGTCGCCTCGGTTAACATTAGTAAAGTCCGTAGACGAAATAACGATTATGAGCCTTCACGGGCGGGCGGGTGGATTACCTAGCGGCTTAACTTTGTAAGTCTGCCGGTAGCTTCTAAGATCGCTTCACTCGACGACCTGAGAAACATTTTACATGATATTTTTGAAATTTTCTGCGTGAAGTAAGAGCAGCCCGTTTCAGTGAATTCGATGTAAGCCTTCGCGTGGTGCCCGGTGCATGTTCATTCCATGAAAGCTGGCCTTAATCCTCCCAATAAGCGTAGCCGTGCGTGCTGTTATTTGAATTGCTTTAACAAAATACTGTTATAGTTTGTTTTATCTTTGCAATGACCGTTAACGTAATTGTCTTTACCTACAATGCACATGGAAAGGTTTTTGTTAACCACCGCCAAATTAATTTTTAACTACAAAGAATTGAAAAGCATTAAATGCAATGCAATCATTTTGTTAATTTAAATAAAAACGACCTACGTTGACCATTCACGTTTTCGTCTTTGTTTTTGCAACCGTGGTTAGCAGTGCCACTCCACCATATGCAATCAGACCCCCACTGATTGCGGAATGAAATACAATATTAAATTTGTCGTTGTTTATTCATCCGTTGCATTAAATTCGTAGACCGCTGCAGGTAATCGTTATCCGGAGACGCCACTAACGAGCTGGCCACCGTCTTGGTATCTGCTTTGCCGCTTGCCGCAAACTTTACTCCTTCCCGAATATATCTTCATCTTCTATTTCTAATCAGCATCTGTTTTGATATTCCTCTAAGGAAAATATATTGCTTTTAAATGAAATACCTACCTTGTAAAATAAAAAGCGAGCAACCGCCTCCAAAGCCACAATATTGCCACTAAATTATGGCTTCAAAACCTTTTAGCTCGAGATAGGTACTAAAGAAAATATCCGGTACAGCAGGTACCTACATGAAGTGCAGTTTCATTTTCTTCGAAGAAAGGCGCTTTATTGTCTGCGAAACCAAATAACCTCGACCATATCTGAGTTTTATACCGGCCAGCTTATTGAACCTTCAGTAGAATATTTCTGTTTTGGTTATGAAATGTTACTGAATACGTTGCATTTTGAGATTTAAAAGAGGTGAATATTTACGTATTGTAAGTTCACTCTTGTGATTAATTTTCCTTTACAAAAGGCATTTATAACCAGCAGGATCCGAGTTCTTATTAAATTTGGAATAAATAAAAATGTTGTGCTTACAACCTACCTACTTACAGCTTTTTTACAAATTATTTGCCTTTTAGAATGTGCGGGTGATTCCTGTTAGACGAAAACGGTTCTCCCAGAATATACAATTAGAACACAAAAGAAGATACTTTGTAAGCTATCCGTGCACACCAGTAAAGTTCTCAACGCACGGTGCAGAAGAAAAGACCAATGAGGCGTGCCAGGCCCAACAACCGGAAATAACGTAGAAGCTTTCATTGTTTCTGAAACACACTCGCACGGACAGTCCGACATGCATTGTACCTACCGATAGAATTTTCGAACTGATGTATTATTGAAAACAACTAAGTGTTATTTATTAAAAGTTCCCGTAGTTTGGCGAAAATGGCGAGAGAGGGACATCGGATAGGTTTATAGTGAGTATTACTTATTAATTACTGAGTATTACTGCCTTAGGGCGTCGAGTCCCACATAATTCTGGTCCCCTCCAGACCAGTATATTCGTAAACGAATTTCGTCGCCGAATAAAAAAAAGGTATCTTCATTGTACGTTTTTTGTAACTTTATTCTTAGGTACACAATTTAAGCTTAATCGAGTAACTTATAATACATAACTAACCAACACCATAAAAACGTACATATCTACGTCAATGTTAAGTTCAATTAAAATTAAAAAACTTAAATGCTACAAAATTTATAAGATACTAAGTAAATTATATTAAGCCATATTTTGAGATCGTGTACATTAGTACATTTTCCAAGAGGTATACATATTTTACATAATTTTCACTAATACCTTTTGTATCACGTTGATTCTTTTGTAGGCTTAAAATCTCATCTAAAATAATAGATTTATCTATTGGGTATTCTATATCAGAAACTTAGCTTCGTAGCACATATATACAAAAGAAGCCACGAAACCCATATACCTAGTAGTTTTTTGGTGATGATGATGACGGTTTACAATCTTACCATAAAAGGTTTTTTTAACGAGGCAGACAACGTAAATGTATTATATAAGGCTATTTGAAAATTACACGCACGCTGGCGATGCCTAGCCGCCAAGGCGGGCTGCCTCTGCAACGTCGAGCGATGTGGCAATACAAACTAGCCCCTGCCACAAACTCCCGTTTTATAATCTCACACGTAATTCATGAGAAAACCTTTATTAAAAAGTCGCCTTTTGATAAATACGCAATTTCGCCAATGATGCTAAATCGAACAAAAAATACTTTGATATGATTTCGCCTTAATAGAAACTTCTGGAAGCGACCAGCCATGTTTTAGGGCAATTTTTTGTAAATTTAGAGAATTCTAAACAAGGTCCATAGTTCGTATTTTTGGCTTCATTGGTTTTATATTCATGGTAAATTGACGTGGTTAATTTACATCACGGACGGAGGTTTCTATGGTTTACACCTTCACACCGAAAATATAAGCGAACCTTATTCAATTAAGCCCGGTGACGCTATCACAATCTCAGCAGGCTTATTAAAATAGCTTAAATGACAATATTGTTTGTGGACCTTTTTATATAAATAGAATTATGCTTGACAACAGCTGGGTCAGAGCGCTTTTTGCAATGGAAGAAACTGATTTGCGATTGACACTAGTCAATTATTTCGCTTAAAGAATTCGTTGTTAATAGTGTTCAAACAAGGTTTGTAGTTAACACGCTCACGTTGACAATGAGCACTAGTCTCTTGTATCGGAAGGCTACCTACTAAGTTTAAAATAACAACGCACCATTAGCTAAGACGTGTTTAACCTCAAAGTAACGGGGTGTTGATTTAGACGCTACCCACGAAAGACCCCAATGCGCGGTGGGATTACGCTTACCTACATTTTCACTCATTCAAATGTTAAACTACCATTGATTTATTCAAAGCAATTTTCATCTGTGCAAATGGATCCTATACGACTAGAAATAGCGGTAACGGCCATAAATATCGAAAATTGCAACGTAGAGACAACGCGTCGAGCGGACAATTGTTGTAATTTGCGGGCAGAAGCGTTCACGACTATTTCTAATCGGTTGCGATTGTCCGTGGCTTTCGTAAACGGGTTTAGATTTCTATAAAAATGGCATCCCAACTATTGCACAGGCACTAGGCACCAGACGATACGAATTTCTCTCGTAGCACCGTAATAGCCCATGTATTAGCGATGCTTCAAATTGATCGTCAGTTTTAAGGGTTTTTATCTACCGCTTGACTATTTTTATATATTCAGGCCAAAATGCGGGTACCCCCCAGCTTTGTGAATCGCTTAGACGTTGCTGATAATTTGGTCATTGTATTGCGGGTAGAACGAAGACTCATTCCTTAGCTGTAACTGATCGAGAAACGGTGTCGCGTCATGTAATTATTCTAAATGTATAGTTGTTGTTTAAAAACTAGTTCTTTCACATGAATATAAAGTAATTAGCTTGATCTAATTGTATTATTTGGAAATCCCTGATAGTAACCAGGTATTGACCTGGATGGAGTGAGTATTTAACATCAGAAGTGCTATGTGAGAACCGACGTTGCACAAAGGCGAATGGTATGTACTTACACAACATGATTTATATGTTATTACTTGCTGTTTTGCGAGTGGGTAAGGTACCTACCTAACATATTAAACGCTGGGTAGAAGTCGCCAGTAAACTTGCTGACGTGCCTATGCCTACCTACGTACATTTTACTCGTAGGTAATACCAAAATATTCAAAAAGGACAGACATTTTCAATGCAACATTGGAACCTAAGACCGCCGGCCCACTGCGGCGCACGTTGTGCACGGCCACGCGGCGGATTTTAGCTGCGTGGGTTCGTTGGTTTGACAACGTGGGTCTACGTTTCGGCAGTGAATCTACGCACGCGTGTACTGCGTGAATAGTGTTGACGGCGTTGAGCGGCGTGGGCGCAATATTCGAGTAAGCCAAGCCACGCGCGTAGCAATGATAAATCATTTATCGTATTCGTGTGTAGCGTGTTCGTGGGTAGCAATACGGGACGTTATGACACACGTACGTAGCTTCTCCGTGCGCAGCAGTGGGGCTGTGGCTTAAGTCTATTGCTGTTATTGTGATTATTTTGTCTACTTTGTGTATTTATTTTGTTACGACTCGACAACAGTATGAAAAACCGGCCATGTGTGAGTGGACTCGCACGGGGTTTCCGTGCCATCGTACAGAAGCAGAACAGAGCATCTTGCAGAAGAAACAAAGGAAATCTTAGAATGAACTTGAAGCCATTCCTTGGTACCTATATGTAGGTACTTAGACTTGTAAGGCCGGTACAAAGTTTGTACTAATTTACAGACAAAGGAAGTAAAGCACCTACGTGTCGAATAATAAAATTGAGTCTAGTATTATCCGACCTACTACTTACCTACTCCTTAGCATAAATATTTTGGGTTAGTGAAGTTGGTACCTACATCTTTACTACCTACTAACTAGGCACGTATAAAGTATTTATTAATTGCTTATGTTATTTATTATGAATGATGTTTGTAGTGTTTTACCGAGTTGAGTCGAGCAGTGGTTGAACCTACTTACCAAGGCTGATGCTCAAACAGAAATTTACCAAGCCTCCCTATTTATATTTTTATGTTCGATCACCACTGACTGACCAGTTTGAGTTATAATTACTAACTTATGATTTATTTATATTCTTATTAAATTGGTAAACGAGAACAAGAAATTACCAGCTAAGTCGAATTCAAATCGTACCGTATCGTAGTTTTCATAGGCAGGTACAGGTACCTAAGTACCTACTTACTTATAATTTTCAATTGCTAGTTTTACTGTCAGTATGATGGTATGTATATTCAAGGAGTAAAAGCGAACTAAAGCTGGAATTTGCAATAGAAACAGTAGAGCTACCTAACTGCAGACTGGTGTAAGTAAACAATCTAGAGGTAGCTCAATTGATCCATACCTATCTATAATAGGTATCACGGTTACTACAATTTATAAATAAATATCTAATAACTGGTTCCTAGTAGTAAAAGTAAGTTTGAGCTTATCTTTGTATGCGGCAAATAAAATAGGTAGGTACCGGTCGTTGTCTCGGTAGACAATAATGTACAACAAAATATTGTACGGCACAATAACTTGTGACCAAATTTGTTTACCCTAATAATTCGTGTACATGGCTTCCGATTATCGTGGTGTGCATTATCATGACCGAACAATGTCAGGCTGTGCATTATTGACACTATTGTCGTGCATTATAGTGAAAGAGCCGTTGTATCATACCAGCATTTTCCCGTACCAGGTCGTAGGTACCTAGTTGAGACGCAGATTTCTGAGTGTCACAAATGTTTGGTTGGAGTCACGAAAGTCGAGGACACATTTAAAAAACGTGGTAATGTTATAATAATGAACACCTAAAAGCAATACTCTGTTAGAATAATAATAATATAATATTTATTTTGGCTTAAGACATGCTTCATACATGATAGATTAGCAAAGCAATGCACATCGCATGGGCAAACCGGAGTTGTATAGTGGGTAGTCAATTATACGTATTTGTTTTAAGACACCTACGTAGTTAAATTTAGATTTGAAAACAAAAATGATTTCAAAATTAAAATTGCTTAAATTGCAAAGAACAAATACTTAAATGAAAAACAGAAACGCAGAGTCACAGATGTGGTAAGCAGATGTAATAATAATTGCATATTAATAATAACAATAATGCTGAACTTATGTATGAAAGATGGTAACTACAATGAATTCTGATATGTAGTATCAATCTACCTATCAATTTACTGACCTAGTTTGCTCTTTAGGGAAGTACACTTTTTGGTTTAGTTACCTATTAGAAATATACCTGTTTTAGAGGTTATAGGTCTTGAGAGGAGGTTATTGGTAGGGGACCTATATACATTCCATACAAAAAAAAATATAATGTTAATTCCTGTACTATCACATTGGAATATGGCGTAAGGTGTTGTTACTAGTGTCATTTGGCACTTGAGTTGAAGTCCATTCAGTGAATCTACGTTTTTGTGCTCATTTCAATATTGGAACCGTCAGTAAAGGTTCCAACTTCATGGGTGCCTGATCAATTCTTTAGTAGGAACTAAAACTCCGCTACATTCAAAGAAAATAAAGGTGGCACGTTGCTGTTCGTTGTCTAGGTATTTTATTCTACACTACCACCACCTATTAAGAATAAGAAAAAATTTATTCAAAATAACTTAAGACTAAAGTGTTACAATCGAGTAAATAATATCATATTCTAATGGCATGAAAATAAAACAAGTGCCTGAACTAGGTTTAACCTGTATCTCAGGCAGAAAGTGCTTATAACGAATAAAATAATAATCACATCAATAAGTGGATAGTCATTATAAAACAAAGCAAATGGTGCAAATTAGTGAAATAACTTACTTGCTTACTATGCTAAACTAGTTTTAATAATAAAAAAATGCATATTACAAAATTATAGCCCAATTTAACAAGGCAAATGTGTTTTCTGTGCCATCGTATGACAAACTTTGTTAGGTATTAATTTTTATATTGATCAGTCGAGACTATGATGGAGGTTCAGTTTGAGGAATAAGAAGTTAAACAGTCTTTGGAGGTCCAGTTACCTCATGTTCGGTTACGTTGTGAACAGGTGTTGAGTTCTTGTTTTGTTTGTACCTAGTTCATGGTCGTTGCACAAATGGTTAAATATAATAAAAGTGCTTACAGAAAACTTATGTAGAATGGTAATAATAATTTATGTAATGGTGTTATAAACAAGCTCACGGGCTCCTAACTAGTTAGATTTGTGTTACAAGAGCCAAATGGCTATAGCCATATATGCGAGTTTCATTGGGCTACACGAGGTGAATTGCATTCAGTATTCAATATTTTATTGATTAAAAAAAAAATTATTAGATTTTTTATCAGCATTAATGCAACATTTGTGCCGAAATCGTTAGAAACTAGAACAACCGATGTGGAGACACGTTTCTATCCCACCCAGGTTTACATTGCAATTTGTAAGGCTAAGCTACACCAGACCAAACTGCTGGCTTTTATGTATAATTCAAAACAAATATAGCCAACGAGTTGAAAGTTTCGAATACGTGTAATCTTGAAAGTACCTAAAAACAAAAACAAAAGTTGATAAGTTCCTCAATTTGACGTAGGTATATACTTGCTACATGACGTAGGTATATACATCGCAAGAAGAAGGGCTTAGTGTGGTATCATCCTTTACATTGAAACACATATTGGCAGTATACAAAATACATAGCATACATTACCAAAAGACATGGACCTAAAAGGAGATAGCAACCAGATAAATTGTTGCGAGCGAGATGTCAGTCAAGACGCATGGACGCCGGCCGAACGTTCAATAATGTTCTTGCTTTTCCAAAAATAAAAATAAAAGTAAAATATAAATTTAATTATCGAAACTAACTTTCAAATACAAGTTTAGCTTTGTTAATGAGTGAAACGTTAAGCTATGGGTTCTACTTTACTTGCTTATTAATGAACCACAAGGTAGATTTAAGTAAACCAGAAGAAAGCATTCTTAACAATGTTTCAGTGAGTTTTATTTAATTTTGTTATGATTGGCGGAGACTGATGATGACTTTATGTCCGAGTCGACCACTTTCCGCGCAGTACCGAGAGAAAGTATGTCCCTGGACTCAGTATATTAGGACAAAGCCCAGTTGTCATATCACTGACTGTAGGAACCTACTGTACTTACCTAACTGACGAAAGTTCACTGTAGGTTTGAAACAATTCAATTGTTCCAAATTCAGTTGTCAAAATAATATTATGTTTATACAATACCTACCGGATTCAAACATTTTATATGAAACTACCTGGAAGTGAACATAAATCAATAATAATACCTAGATAGATACATAGATAATAGCTTTATGGTACCATCAATGCTTATGAAATATCTTACAAACTACTAATTAAATCTAGTGTGGCACAATCGGCGGCCTTATCGCTAAAAGCGATCTCTTCCAGGCAACCTAGATAGCGAAGTAACCCGTAAGTCATCGTCATCGTGATGTGAAGGTTCACCGACGGGTGATCACAACCAGATTCCTTGCAGGATTGACAGGGGGCCACTCTGGTTGGTGCAGCTCTGTCTACTCCAACGGCTATATTCTGGTCCGAATCTGGTTTTTGGGTACCTATTTTGTTTATGTTATGTCACCAGATTTAGCACAACTCGATACGTAATTGGCGATAGCCCCATATTATGCTAGCTAATTTGAGCCATATCCATCGAGTCATTAAATAGTGCGGACCTTATTTTTGCTTGTTCTAAAGTCAATAAACCTATTGGTGATATAACGCTGTTTGGTTAGAGATTCCATTGATATTGGATTGTGAGTGAATTTATTTTTCTACAAAGCAATGCCAGAAGTATGACCTACCTATGACTCATGGACTAAACAATTTTGTCGAAGAAGCGTTATCACTTCTTGCTGGTTTCGGTATGAGTACCAAACGATGATCATTTATATTCAGCCTGTTTATCACTGCAGAAGATTCTATCCAGTTCAGACGATTTGAAGAGAATCTTTTGATTTTCCAGTGTACCATTACTAATTATCATATTTTGGGCTTATCATATTTTGAGCAGAATTGTTCGCAGCTGTTTGTTAGAATGTTTGTCAATTAAATAGTAAACAATATTAGTAGCACTGTTATGTAGTCCCTATAAAAGATGCATATCAGAATGCATGCCCGTCCCCAACCAAATAAGTACACTGATAAGATGGAGTCCAAGGCCAATAACTGGTTTGGGCCCTTAATTAAGGTATTAAAGGCCACTTCTCCGAGCCATTTGTTTATATTAAGTATGTAGCATTTTTAAATGAAACAGTCTTCCAAACACAGTATAGACCAAACTTATTGACGAAGAAATTTAAAACGTGATATGACCATAATAAAAGCTTGTTTTTGCTACGGACACTTGGTGCTTCTGCCCCTCAAAAATTATGTATGAAGATATAAGTGTCTGCACGCTGCTCCATTGTGTGAGAATCGCATTGGAGTCGTGGTGTTGAGTTAATAGTTTTTATACTAAAGAACCTAAAGCAGGCCGTGGCCCGAGGGTGGCGAACGGTAGTTATAAAACACTAACTAAACTTCGAAAAAACTTATGCCCGAGGGTGCCAAATGTACCTACAACAGGCCGTGGCCCGAGGGTGGCGAACGGTATTTGAACGATTGAAGGTGACAATAGACCGAGGCCCAAGGGTGGCGAACGGTAGTCATAATACAACTAGACTTTGAAGTAGCCTATGCCCGAGGGTGGCATATGGTAATTGACAGACAGAACCTTAAAAACATGACCAAAGTCTTTGTACCGGTGGTGACCAGGTGACAAATGGTAGTCGGTAGAACCTCAACATAAACCAGCCCAGAGACCGTGTTCTGGTTGTTGGTAGGCATGCAATAAAGATGAAAGGTGATGAAACAAGATGAAACGAGCTGAAACAAGATGAGACGAGATGAAACAAGATGAGACGAGCTGAAACAAGATGAGCCGAGACGAAACAATATTAAATGAGATGAAACAAAGAGAAAACTAGATAAAATGGGATGAACCGAGATGAACTGAGATAACTGCAGATGGAATAATAGTACTACTAGATTTTGAAGACTTCCAATACTCTACACGACCATGTGGCATGCATCCAAAAATGAAGACAAAGAAAAAACTGCGGTGAGCACTTTTCAGATTTTCGTAACCTCCAAGTTGTATCAACATGGCCAATACCGAAGATCGGCCAACTGCTGCTTCAGAAATAATGAATATAGATGAATTTGTTTACGATTGCAAACAGTGGAAATTCCAACTATGAATGTTCCTTACGTTGGGAAAACCATGGTAGATTGAAGAGGCGAGGAGTGTGTCCAACGGACCAAACGATCAGCAACAGAACAATGTGGCACGGAGTTGTCTCAGCGTTAGATCCTCGTGTTCACAGTATATACGAGATTGTATTACTGCTTAGCAATCATGACAGAGACTAGGAAACGTATTCGGAGACTGCGTGTACAACAATGCTCTTTCAACATAAAGCACGAGAGATGAGGAAAGAGAGAAGATACGTCGCTGGTCGCTGCTGCATGCTTGGCCAAAGCGGACGCTGGATGACTATCTACATCGTTTGACGATTTAAATAATATACCTACTGAAAATATATGTATATATATGTAGTATGATAGATATTGATATGATATTAGTTTGACAACATTTTGTTAAATTTTGTGTTTAAAGTATAACAAGCAATTAAAATTGGCATTGTTAACCGTTATATTCGTTAATTAATTAAAATAAAATATTGCTTGGCCAAGCGTCACTCAGATCTACGAGTATTTGATGCAAATGTATCTAGGTTAAATTAGAAATCAATGATATATTGTGTAGAAAGATAAAGTGTTTTTCCGATATTTGGTAAAAGTTAATAATAACTTATATTTCACAAAACATAATGATTATTAAAATGAGACCTATCTGATACATGTATTAACTGTATTTTACATGATAATTAACTATATTATACATGATAATTTTGATTTAATATGAAAGATGTTTCCTTTTCATTTTCTATTATAGCATAAAGATAATGCGACTCTGTAGTACCTTTTCTATTATTTAGATTAAGAGGTATCTGACTTTTCTAAATCTCTATTCGTATAATATTACGCTAATCTATGGTTATATAAATAATTATTTCTTTGAGAATAAATGGAACATTTAAAATAACGAGTGTAATAAAATCAATGTTTTTAAAAAAATAAATCAAATAGAATGTAAAACATGCATAATTCTGCAATTATTTTAGAAATGATTATGTACCTACTCAGGAACAGAAAAAAAAATCCATGTTGGTCATTCCAAAACTGAATCCGCCATAGCTACTTAGAAATGGCAATTATGTTTAAGAAACATTTTAAGATTTGTGTTTTTTTTTGTTCCGTCTGTCTATATAAAAACAGTCTAGCGGTTTGAGGTCAAACCATTATTTGGACGGCCGAGAGGTCAGGAATAGAGGCATTCCTGTAAACAGAATGGCCGCCTATTAGCGATGCTTCAAATTGATCGTCAGTTTTAAGGGTTTTTATCTACCGCTTGACTATTTTTATATATTCAGGCCAAAATGCGGGTACCCCCCAGCTTTGTGAATCGCTTAGACGTTGCTGATAATTTGGTCATTGTATTGCGGGTAGAACGAAGACTCATTCCTTAGCTGTAACTGATCGAGAAACGGTGTCGCGTCATGTAATTATTCTAAATGTATAGTTGTTGTTTAAAAACTAGTTCTTTCACATGAATATAAAGTAATTAGCTTGATCTAATTGTATTATTTGGAAATCCCTGATAGTAACCAGGTATTGACCTGGATGGAGTGAGTATTTAACACATGGATGAGCTTATTATCCGACGCCATCTATTGAGAAAGGCTTTACAGGTAAATCCCGAATAGGTTGTAATAGACGTGATGTCATGTCTTGCAGATTTCTTACAGATTGAATCTAAGCAGAATACAGAGTCCTACCTATGTACTTGATTTTATGCTATTAAAAGAACGAAATTAAAAATATACTTTGATACTGGCCTCAAAAGTACCAGCATTCTTTTATTTGGGTTTTTATATTTCAGATAAATTCTTAATAAAATAACGTTAATCAATTAAAAACAAATGAAATTTTATAGCTGTTACTTCCTAAATTAAAACAATTTCTAAAGATATTTTATCCGTGAAACTTTGTAACTTTTTCAATCAACACGTCTTCAATTTTTTTTCCATTCTCTACCAAACGTTTTTAATTAAATTATTAATCTTTTCACTGACTTGTATTTTTATTATTATGTCAGCCAGGAGTGTCCCACAGCTGGACAAAGGCCTCCCGCTCTTCGTTCTTGTTATTCCATGAAATTAAAAAGTCAATCAACATTGTCAACAATAATGAGTGTACAAAACAATTAGTGTTCTCTCATGACAAATAAGTTGGCTAGATTAAAACTCTGCCTTAATAAATTCTGGTTTTCATCACAGAGTTAAGGCCAGGTATTCCTGCTCCAGTAGGCGTAAGGGAAAACGCGCGCCTGCCAAGCCGCCGCGCTCGTGTTTTTTTATACATGGTGATTAAGAAAATCATTTTATCAAGTCAAGCTCTGCCAATTTGTTTAGAAATATTAAGTGTCCGTAATTGAGTACAAAAAAGTGTGTTATCAGTAGTTCGCTAGTCATAGTATTGAGAAAACGTCAGAAAAAGGGGTAACTTTGGGATTTTTTCTATCGAATGAAGTTCATTAGATCTTGTAACTGAATGCGACTTTGACTAGACTAGATCCTTAAGTAATATATATCTTTTTTTCAGAATTTTAAACACTATTATCTTAGTCTCAGATGAGTTTAAAAATCACAAAAATGCGGCCTCTTCTGGCCTACCAAGCCTTAAGATAAATAGAAGTCTCAAACGCTTAGAGGCAAAGCAATGGTCCAAAGCCTCCACATACCTATTCGTTAGTGGCGAGTGCACGGAGCGGATACAATTACAGGTGGCAATCCTCCTAGAGGCGGAAAATGTGGAATTATAAGCTCCCTCTCGTAATGGAGACCTCTCTTATTATTGCGGCACTGCAGCCTTTATAGTTCCTGCAGATGCAGTCCAGTTATTGACTTGCAATCATGATAAACTTGAATGGTACGGTCGTTTCGATGAATTCACACTGAAAAAAATATAGTCCAACTAAGACACATTTTATAGAATAGAATAGAATAGAATAGAATTTATTTCGACACACACAATATAAAACAACCAAACAAAGGATTAGGAGCTAAATTAGGTACATGCAAATATTGGCCGTCAAATCGAGCTTTGCCCCCATGACCCTGTGCCGAAATAGGCATTGGCTCAGCATGTGTTGAGCGGTTGCCGCTCAGCGCTGTTTTTCAGCCAAAAACCTTTATGTTGGCGTTACGGACTAGTCGGTGACAATTAAGCTTTTAAAACAAACAAAACAATTTTAAAAAAAGGTAGGTTTGTAAACATAGGTAATAAAAGAGGTTTACCTCTTATTTTTACACCCCGCTGTTGGCAGGTAGGTCTCGGGTAATATTGGTACAAATAATTATATATTATATGGGTAAACAGTAATAAATATAATAAAAGAACGGAAAATAAGTGTGGTTATAAATTATTTAAAATATATTTGAAAGGTTAGTCGTAATTTGTTATAGGTACTTAGATGACGCACCTACAACTTATTTTTTAGGTAAGTAATAAATGTGCATGCAGGTAATAAATGTGCATCTTTAAGATCCTATGTACAACATGTTTGCAATAGAAGTATTGAGTAAGTAAAAATACTTACATGCGCTTTTGAAGACCAGAGAAGGTTTATTTTATGTAAGTTAGCTAGATAATCGAGCTATTTATATTTAAGTTGCCAAGATTCCTCTGTTCATCAACAAGAAACGCTTTGAGTTTTTTTCTGAAATTAAATCTATTACCGAGGTTTCTAATCGGTGGCGGTATATTATTCCAGCACTTGGAGGCTGTGTATCTGAAGCTACCACGAAAAGCTGCGGATCTGTGCTGCGGGGTTGCAAGCTGCTTTGAGCATTGCCTTCTCCCATAGCGCTGACACGCGAACCAGGTCAACTTTTCGTATAGGTACTTTGGCTTGTGATGGTATATGACGTCGAAAAGAAGACATGCTAGATGAAGTTTTCGTCTTGACTTCATTTTAAGAATGAAGTGCTTATTTAGATATGGCGTCAAATGGCTTCGCGGAGGGACATTGAAACAAAACCTAGCACAAGCGTTTTGTACCCGTTGAATCAGACACTGTGTGCGTGCCAGCAGCATCGGGCCATATACTGTATCAGCGTGATTAAGTTTTGACAGCACAAGTGATTCAACTAGCTGTATTCGTAGGTCTTCACTGAGATAGGGACGAATTTTATAAAGAATTTTTAATCTATAAAAACAGTTCTGCGCACAGTCGGCCACATGTTTTTCAAAGTGTAGTCTTGAGTCTATACACAAACCCAGATTACGCGTTTCATCTACGCGCTCAATGGGTTCGTTCAACAGCTTGACGTCAAGGGCAAATAGACCAGCCGAGTTGTTCATTCTATGTCTTCTACCGAGAAGCATATATTTAGTTTTCAACGGGTTAAGGACTAAATTATTATTTTCAGCCCACTCTGCTATTCGCTGAAGATCTTCGTTCAAGTCCATCACGGCTGAGTTTGCGTTTTCTTCCTTAAACGAGATATAGACTTGTACGTCATCCGCATATATGTGGTATTTAGATTTTAAAATACAATTTGTGATGTCTGCAGTATATAAAATAAACAACAAAGGACCTAGAATGGATCCTTGAGGAACTCCTCTAGAAACCGCAGCAGCTCTTGATTTTGCGACAGTTCCATCCACCATTTTCACCTCAACGGACTGAAAACGATTTTCCAAGTAACTGTGAAACCACTTAACCGTTTTCTCATGAAAACCATAGTAATTTAGTTTTGCTAAAAGCAGTGTTATATTGATTGCATCAAAGGCCCGTGAAAAATCTAAAAGAACTAATAGAGTACACATGCCTTCATCCTGTGCTTTCAAGATATTATCAGTTACATCTAATAACGCGGTCGCTGTGCTACGGGTTTTCCGAAATCCAGACTGTACTTCAGGAAGGATATTGTATTTCTCTAAATAACTGGTCATTTGTTGGCAAACTACTTTTTCAGCTACTTTGGAAAGGCACGGTAAAATACTTATAGGCCTCAGGTCTTTTACCTCAGCGGGATTACTTATTTTAGGTAATGGCCGAACAATAGCTACTTTCCATATGTCCGGGAATCGAGAGGTAGATATGGAGCAGTTCACTAGTGAAGTAATGACACTTAGCGTTTCCGGGCAGGTTAATGTTAGCATGTTGAGACTTATGCCATCATACCCTAAAGCGTTCGATTTCAAACCGCGCATTACTTTTGCAACACATTCAATTCCCACCGGTTCTAAGCAAAATGTGTAATCCTCTGAGTACCTATTAAATTCAAAATAAGTAAGTAGGGAAATACTCACCTGTGAACTGCCAGGTACATCGAGAAAATGACAGTTTATTTTCTCCGGGTCTGTATTTATCTTAGTTGGCTTCAAAATAATTGGAATGATAAATATCTCATCCAATACAAACAAGAATGCATGGTAGCTGCAACATATCGAATTTGTTTAAAATAAAAAATAGGCACATCATTGACAATGCTCTAAGTCTAAATAAATATTCACTTTGTCATATTAAAATTTTTTTTGCACGGGGTTAGCAAACAACTTTGTTGCATTTAATCTCTGAATTAAATTAAATAACTACACTTTATAAGGCCAATTCATTACTTGGTAGAAGGAGCTATTACGATTTAACTAAGTTCTCATAGTCACAGAAGACAAGATCTTATCAGGCTCATATGGTTTCATGAGCGCGATCACAATAGACAAGATCTTAATCAATGTAAACATTTTTTTTTTTCAGTGTACTGTTGTTACAGAAGTCATGGTATAATAATATCATAATTAATCTATAGTACAGCCGATTATTTTGGATAATGTAGAAACGCAAGGCTTAGAATATTACGTGAAGCTACAAAGTTCTGGTTGAATGTACCTATATCAGCTGAAAAAATAACCCCAAACATATTAAAACAAGGCGTAGTGTTCTAAGTCAAACAATCACAATTATTCGTAAACTCTGGTTGCGAGCACCTGTTTTATTTCCAGTATCGTATTCACGTATTTTCTCGGACACCAACTGACGAGTAATATTGCCGCATCATTTTTACTGCTCATGTTACCTATTTACGTTATTATTATACGTTGTGATCTGATGGTATCAAATCCATACATAGTGTAACAAAATCTTAGATTGATAATGATGTCCTCCTGGTCGAATTTCGGCCACAGTGGCGGAGCGCAGGAAATTATTATAGAACACAAGTGGTAAGTAAATTACCTTATATTCATTAAGTAAGTTACTTATTTTAATACAAAGGGTACCGAGGTGAAGTATGTTGTTGTATAAGCTTTTTGTATAAAATGTAAGGCAGGAAATTATTATAGAACACAAGTGGTAAGTAAATTACCTCATATTCATTAACTAAGTTACTTATTTTAATACAAAGGGTACTGAGGTGAAGTATGTTGTTGTATAAGCTTTTGTATAAAATGTAAGCAACTACACAACTAATACAGAATTATTGGTCCAATTTTGATAAATTATCTAGCCTATACCTGGGCGATTGATTTTACAAATACAGCTAAGTAAGAGAAGCAACGGCAGGAGTATTTTGTAAAATAATATGGTTTTCAGTAAGTATTCATAATATAAAAAAATGGAAGACACTCAATTATTAAAGTGGCATTGTTAAAGATCCTTTAGGTTAACAAATGATAACAGGTGCCTATTTCAAATTCCAACTAAATAATGTTTCGCGTAAGATTTTAGACAAACAGGGCACAAGAAGCTTTTCATTGTTTAGATAGCTGTTGCCTCGAAGGCTAGCACTGTGCATTATGAGGCTACCCGGGAACAATTACATGGACCCAGGCAAAGTATTATAATATCTGTGACCCAGGTAATATTTGAGTACAATCATCCCCAAACTGGATATTGGATAACCTCAGCTAAGTATAGCGACCAGGAAACTACTGTGGTACTTTATCTCATTGTAAGCTGGGCCCCACGGCTTTGCTTCCCTGGAAATTTATTGCACACCCTCTGAAATCACGTATTTTTGTTTTAACAAAACTACCTTATTTACTTTATAGTTTATATATGTACCTATACCGAATTCTGAGTGAATCGAACCAAGGAATAATAATTTTCCGTAGAAACTTTACCACCCTTTTTAACCCCCTCAGAGGTTTATTTTTGAAAATTTAGATTAACCAATGTGTTATTCTAGAACCTAAACTATCTACACACCAAATTTCATCGAAATCGGTTAAGTACTTCTGGAGATCAGGTAAGGTAACAAACATTCACACAATCTTTCGCATTTATAATATTATTAGTAGGATAGGATAAGTTGGATAAAAAATGTTCAAACTTGTTGCATATTGTGTAAGTTAACTAACTTACCGATAGTGCCTAATTAAAAGTCGTGGCTTTATAGACCTTTCAAACCTGAAACTCACATTATGTAAGTTTCAGGTTCGAAAGGTCTATAAATACCAAAACATATAGTATATTATAATTGCTATTATTAGGTTTTGTGATAAGTGATTTTCACTCTGTACAAATACAGAAAACAAAACTTAACGCAAAATGAAGCGTCTTTATTGTATAGGTAAATGCTCATACATTTTAGCAAAAAGTAGGGAAAACTTTATACCGCTATCTTTTCTTATTTGTTCTCAAACTGTACTGTTTGCCTATTTAAATATGTGTCAGAGATTTCTCCCCTAAAAAGGGTGATAAAAGCCCACAATGTCAACACACTGAATAAAAGTAATCTGAACAGTTTCCCCATTTTCTTTTTCCTTAACATTTTTCTGTTGAAGTGAATATTCAGTCCAGAGATTAACCTTGCAAATAATTTTATCGTCTAGCTCACTTTCGTCATTTATTAACTATACTTAATACCTTATTATTTTCAAATTAACTATACTTAATACCTTATTGCTTTTCATAGACCGTGCTATTTGTGTATTAAGTACCACTTGTTATAGCACGGAATATGGAACTGTCCATAACAAAGATTGATTATCAGGTTCGGTTCGATGTGGTAACTTCGAAATGATGTGTGCGTATCCAGGGAAACAGCAAATGAATACCGTACATACTCCACAAACTTCACTATGGTTTTGTTTCATCAGGCTAATTTAAAACAGTATCCGGGTTCTTCCGGTCAGATAACCAGCTATAACAAGCTATTTCTAAACGACACATTGCCTTAAAATTCCCCTTCCCACTCGTCCTACTTGCCGAACGAAGCGAAGCCAATTTTCACTTGCAAATTCAATGAATACTAACCTCGTCTTATAAATTATCCTGCAATTTATTTGCTTGATTAATAAGTAAATGAAAATGGTTAAAAACTCGGTAAATATCCAATTTAAGTTAAATTTCGGAACCATAAATTTGATTTAGCTCCCCGTAGTGGTGACTGGATTAAGACACGGCGCGCAGCAAAATTGCACTGCTTCTTATTTGGTTACATTTAAGTAAGACTGATGAAAGTTACCTTGGCTTTCGTCCCTTAGGTCATTCGTACTAAGATTCCCATCTTCTGCATGAATTAGCATTCCGTACCTATTATTTAAAGAATAGAATAACTTATAGTGTTAGTATCTATACCTAATACTCTGCTACGGCTTGTTAGATTTCAATAAATGGGATTTTCAAACACATTTTCTCTGAGTTACTGCAACTAGCCCTTCTCTGCCCTGTTATTACCAAAATACCAAATTTAAATAATACTCAAATCAAAGTGCTTTCCCCCGCCCAATCCTGTTACTTATCTAATAACGAATACAATTTTCTCTCCAGATAGTATTTACATAGACGGCGGCGTTCTGGTTTTACCTACGTAAACGAGAAGAAATTTACTAGGTAGTGTGCGAATTTGTGGAGCAAAATATTACACTGAAAATATTTATAAAAGTTGCAAAAGATATATGAACGCAAAAATTGGAAAACTAGAAATAAATGAAAGCATTATTATGGGCAAATACGGGTATGGTAAGACTTTCTACATTTCAGTATGGAACATAAGCTTAAAATAACGATTACAATATTTAAAAAACCAGATTCATTAAACTGGACTTGATTTTCACCAAACGGAAAAACGAAAAATGAGATTGACTTTACAGCTACGAACCAAACTAAATGTTAGAGAACATAAACATCAGCCGACTCATGAACCCCAGTGACCACAGAATGAGTATGACTATTACAGTTCAGCAACACAAAAGGTCAACACAGTATGGTAGAAACCTACCAAATATCATCAATCGTGAACACTTTAGGGAAACACTTTCCATACAAACGCAGAAGAAAAATGCTTCGTATACTACCAGCTAGAAAACAACCTCAAAAATGCTCACAAGACTCTAAGCCACAAAAATCCAGTTCAAAAATGCAGAAAATAATCACAGATGAAATATTAAAACTTAAATACCGAAGACATGACTGAAAAACAAATCTCAAAACAAAAAATTAAAGAACAACAACCCTTGAAGAATTTTGGGAAAAAACTGGAGGTACTAAAAAGCTTTTAAAAAGCTTAACAATACCAAACACCTCATGACTCGCCTGTGCGACGAAACCGGGACTACTGTTACTAAAAGAAAAGACTTAATGGAAATAGTGATACAATTCTATTAAAAATCTACAGTGCACACAGCTCATGCGTCGAGGAGACAAACACATACCAGTCATTCAATAGAAACCCGGTGTTGCCTCAATAAATAAACTTTAATCTGATAAGAGCCCAGGACCAGATGGTATTACCAATAACATGCTACGAGCAGGCAAAGAGAAACTTATAAAACCACTAACATCATCATCATCATCAGCCTATATTAGTCGACTGCTGGATATAGGCCTCCCCTTATGAGGGTGACTGCTGGACATAGGCCTCACCTAATGACCCCATAGCGCCCTGTCTTCAGCTTGCCGCATCCAGCATGTAGATGTATTCGTTACGAATCCTATCCTTCAGAGAGACTCGGAGCATGGCTCTTTCCATAACTCGCTGAACAACTTTGAACTGGCGGACCAGCACCGATTGAAACCCTTGGTTTTCAAGCATTGCAGTATGATTGAAACCCTTGGTTTTCAAGCATTGCGGTATGGATGACGAGAAGACTCGACGTAGTTTCCCAACAAATTCCACTTACAAAATTATTTAATCTCATCTTAAGACAGAAAAAAATACCTAAGCAATGAATCTCGGAGGTTGTCTTACTCTACAAAAAAGGTGATCCGAAACAAATCGGAAACTATAGGCCTATAAGTCTGATGGCAAGCCTTTATAAAGTTTTTTCATCAATCTGCGAAGAATCCACAATTTAATTGAGGAAAACCAAGCTATCGAGCAAACTGGGTTCCGAAAAAAACTTCTCGACCGTGGATACATACGATTAAGCAGATCATTGAAAAGTTTACATAGTACAAGAAACCGCTGTTTATTTGCTTTATAGATTATTCAAAAGCATTTGACTCTATATCCCATCGGTCGATATGGCAATCACTGGCAGACCGAGGCATCATCTATAAGTACATAGAGCTAATACAAGAAATATACAAAAACAGCACAGCGCGGGTAAAACTGGAATCAGCTGGACCAGACTTTCCCATTGGACGAGGCGCAAAACAAAAAGACCCACTCTCGCCGACTCTCTTTATCGCGTACTCGAAACAATCTTCAGAAACCTGAGCTGCGACAAAAAAGGAATCAAAATTGACGTCTACGTATCTCACTCATTTAAGGTTCGCAGACGACCTGGTCTTAATGTCAGAAAAAGCTGACCAACTAGAATATATGATACAGTCTCTATGCTCAGAAAGTAGATTTATTGGATTGGAAGTAAATATGTCGAAAACTAAAATTATGACCAACAGAAACGAAACCCCAACATCTGTAGAAACAAACACGCTTGAATACGTATCAGAATATGTCTACCTGGGCCATACATATCATCACATTTAACAGAGAAGGAGGTTAACCGCAGAATGAAAAACACATGGAACAAATATTGGTCTCTGAAAGAGTTCTTCAAGGGAAACATGCCCTTAGAACTGGAGACTAAGGCAATGAACATCTGCCTAACACCATGTCCTCACCCTGGCCCCTCACTAAATAGCTATTGGAAAAACCAAGAGTATGTTAAAGAGGAATGGAGAGAAACTTCCTTGGGTTAAAACTAAAAGACCGTATCAAAAACAAGACCATCCGAAGCAAAACACGGGCTAAGGATGTGATCCAAATAATACTTAGCAATAAGTGGAGCTGGGCCGGTCATCTCCAACGGCTAAACGCAAATAGATGGTGTTAAATCACCACGAATTGGTATCCCTGCGAATCGAAAACGGAAAAGAGGGAGGCCACTAACCCGTTGGAGCGATGATCTGGCAAAGACTGCAGGTAAACTCTGGTCTAGGACAGCTAGAAATATAATCGATTGGAAACGCTTGGAGGAGGCTTTCACCGCTACAGGCGGTCCATACACTAACAACTAGGAGTAAGATAACATTAATTTTATACTCACCCTTTTTTATATTTTTTTCTAAGTTTAAACATTTTTATTTTGTAATCATAATCACAGTGTTTTGGAAAATAAAGCTATTTTTTTTTGTTGCAAAAGGGTTTAGATATTAAATGGGTTATTCCTTGAAGTAAAGCCTTGCTCTCTGTTGTTACCTTTGAATATGAATTTTAATTTAATGAGCACCAGTTTTCCTGCTGTTCGCTCGAAAATCACAATGAAAGACGTCATAATTTTTATAACTGGGATAATTTTGAGATGAAGGGGTCTACAATAATAGTTTACCAACAACAAATCCGAAACGGATGATCCGACTTAAATACTTGAAATTTAAAGTAACTAAAGAGCGATGACATAACACTTTTAATTGTTGGGGGATGTAACATATGTATTTTTAATCTTGTCGTTATCCACGATAATCTACAAATTTGTGTGCCAAAAGATTAGCGCTTGATGATTTTAGTTTAATAAAAATTTTGTTACCCATTAAATACCCGCAAGATCGAAGTTTAGTAGCGAACTGCTAGTTTTATTATTGAAGCTGTAGTTGCGGGAATTGTCTTGCATGAGTGAGTGCATCCTGCGAAGTTAGTACGATTGACATTTAAATATGAATAGTCGTATGTCGCTTCCGCTTCCAACGAGTCACTAATGTCACGTGATTTTTCCACATCCATAGCCAGCGTCTCGGCTTTTGCCAACTGAAGCGCGATCAACACCTTCATCTTCTAGTTGGCAATTAACATTTTCCAGCATTTCTATTTTGCTTAACATATTTATATTTAACAAACTGTACTAGCATGTTTTATATAGGTATTTTATTTCTTATGACTCCTATGAAGACTTACAGCTATGCATTTACAAAAATGTGTTGCTGTGAGCTATAAGTTACTGTTGGTTTTTCGTGGATTTTTAGTTTGAATACCTACTTGGAAAATGTGCAGTTACTATAACTTACGTAATTACGCAGTAGCTACTCAAACTAACAACTAATTGACAGCTCTAAGCTACCTCTAGTAGTTCTAAAGTCCTTGACATATCTCTTTTTGTGTCAGGTACTAGGCTAGAATTATTTGAAATTAAAATACAAAACAGGCCTATAAAACTCATTTTACACAGTTCATGAAAGTTTTTAAGAACAGCACACAGTTTTCTTATAAACTTAAAATATAACAACCGGATGACAGGCATTTATTTGGTAGTAATTTGAGTCTCCGGCAAAGCGTTTTCGCACAAATGGATGTCTCCCCTCGAACGACAAAAGTTTTGATTCATATCCTGACAGTAAAGGAAGTTAGGTGTTTTTCCTGTCCTTTTAGAAATAGTTTTTTATTTGAAATACCTAGAAAAATTCCAAATATGTATGTATATGTATAGTAATATAATAAGCTAGCGTTCCATCCCGGCTTCGCACGGGTGGACATTTATTTTTATACAATATATAAATGTGTTTTTGGTCGGCAGGTAGAAAATGCCTCGGCATTAAGCCCACCATTTGTACCTCAGTGCCAATAAAGGTTTAATATGCCCTATGTTACTCACCGATAATGTAGCATCCTAGGAATTTTTCAAATCGGTCCAGTATTTTTTAGTTTATTCGTTACAAACATACAAAAATACAAATCATGCCTCTATAAAATATTAAATTGAGTAAAATATAATAGGTAAATAAAACAGCTCTTCAAAATTGGTTAAAGTAAAGAGATACAAATAAAACTATTAAAAGCCGTCAATGTTCGATTTTTCACTTAAAATAATATTCAATTCTATTAAAGCTTCCCTTAATTTACATTGAGGCGACAATTGCAAAATAACCGCCTACCTACAGACGACATCCAATAAAGCGATTCCGAAAGGAAGCAAAGAGATAACCTACTTACTGATCCAACGTATTCTATTTGCCTGTAATAATCGCGATGACAATCTCATATTACATAAAAGATTTGCCCCCTTTCGATCGAAATGCGATTTGCTTCCTTTCAGAATTATTGCAGAGTCGTTTCGAATTTTTTCGCCATTGAAAATGGAGCTACTACTTTGCGAGATTTTTGAATGCTTTGAATAAGGTATTTCAATGGCTGGAGCCGAGACATGCATTTATATCGGTGAAAAGTTAGGAAGATTCAGGGAACGTATCATTATGCAAATGTACCTACCATAAAACATTTATGTATCTAGGGTTAGTTAGTTTTTCCTTACTTAATAAGTCATTTTCATATTGGTATCTTACAAATAAATCGTCTGATTTACTAAGGAAGTAACATGATACGAAAATAAATTCAATTGTCGTTCAAAGAATTGTCTTACTGAAATAGAATACCTTTAATTAGCTTGCTGGATAATTGCTTTAATTACATTTTCTAAGTAACTTCTTCAGCTACTTCGACCCACACAGATTAAGCCTAGCTTGAAAGTAACATAAAAACATCACCTTTTCACTGAGTTATCCATAAAAACATATGTGGATAAACAGTTTTGACCAATGCTACCTATTATCTTAAGATTGAACTCAATCTTAACAGATTCCGTTCCTCAAACAACCCCTCACAAAATTGTGCTAATGTGAGCACACATTCAATATGTACTCCAGTAACACTATTCAAACAAAAGTAGGCCGATGGGTCTCGCTTGGTCTATTATGTAGGTGTCGCACATGTAAACGGTTCGAGATGACAATTCACGAGATAACGTAGGTAAAGTGCTAAAATTCGGCAGACAGCGCTTTACAGCATTAGCCGAGAATAAGTTTGTTCATTACGAGAGGGAACAAAGAGGTAGGCTCGGCGACAGCGACAGTGGAGGAAACGTGCGCCGACGCCACGACAATGGGCCGCCTTATCGCGCCGGAACGCGACGCCCGCCGCCGCGCCCGCCAGCGCCGCCGCCCTAGCCCGCTCCGCAGCCACTTGACGTATGAGCACTGAATAAATGGGAAAACTTTTAGCTCCCGTTATGGGAGAACGAACAATTGGTCATCTGTTGCTGTAAGGAAATGCTTAAACATGCGTTAATCTTGCCAGACAAACGATAGGGGAGACTCGTTTTGTTCGGATAATTATTTCTTGCTGCCCTACTTTTAGATGGAAGATTTTTTGCTCATAATGTTATTTTTTGTTCTATTTTATTTACTGTTAATATATGTATAGGCATAATTACATTATTATCTATATTATTATACACATTTAAAGCATATTTAAATTAATGCAATATACTTGAGTATAGTTTAATGATTCACCAATTACAGCGCGGGAATGCAGCTAGCGTCTTGGGTACGCTTCCGACTGGAATTGATGTAGATCAGTTGATCTACCTCCCGATTGTTTACAACAATCTGCAGTTAGCTCAATTGTTTCAATTGTAAATACCAGTTCTAATTTTTCTTTATATGATTGTAATTTTCCTTGTCTATAAAGTATTTTCCAATTACTATTTAGTACTCATCTGTTGTTATTTCAATACTTTTAGCATTTTGGGTTTTTAGAAGGATCTTTGAAGAATTTGACAGCAGTCAGAAGAACCCACTTATGATTCGGGTTTTGTGTGACAATGAGACCGTGACAAAGTGGTTCGTTGTCGACGAAACCTGCAACATGAGTGGATTGCTAGCACCTCTGAGGACGATACATCAAAACAGACATGAAGACTCTTAAAATTTTATTGTGTAAATCCCATTATTTTATAGAAAAGTAATGGTTGTTTGTTTACATACTTGCTGTTATATAATGCTATTATATGATACCTGGTCATTTTGTATTTGAATCGAAAATGTTAGAATTTTGATAACGTAAAGAGTTATATGCGCTTACGGCGTAGCAATAGCTGGAGCATTAAAGTTTTCGCAGATCAGGGGTGCACGCCTACCACACAACACAAACATGTGCATTCAAATATGAGCTTTAACCCGTAACATTTAGATGCATTTCATATTGACGGCATCAGATAACAGACAGGTCGCGGGCCACTCGTTTGAAACGTGTGAGAAGCCATTTTGTCACTTTACAGTGTATTAAAAGCCCAGTATATTTGAATGCACCTTTTTGTACTATGCGGTAGCGGCGTTGGATTAATGCGCTCAGAGCTTTACTTGACTGATATTTAGACAAGCCCTTGTAAAATGTGCTTTTCACAATATTGATGTGATCATAATGTGATGGACACAAATTAGTGGGGGTTATGTTTTATATACCTGAAATAAGAAGATGATAAAATAACAATAATAAAAAAATCTATAGTTACTGTGTCATCTGTATGTATATCACTTTCGTTTAGTACTAGTCACGTAAGTTATAATATTTTTTGTTTAATATCTAGATTATCATCATCATCATCATCAGCCTATATTAGTCCACTGCTGGACATAGGCCTCCCCTAATGAGCGCCATAGCGCCCTGTCTTCAGCTTGCCGCATTCAGCATCTGGATGCGGCAAGCTGATGACAGGGCGCTATTACAGATTATCTAGGACAGATTATCATGGGGAGCTTGAATTACAATTAGTCCAGTCAATGAGTGCTCAAAGACGGGATTGGGTGGAAAAGTCGTACCAGAAAGTTTGACTTTGGAACTTTGTTTGAACTTGTTAGGAGAGAAAGGTACTTAAAGTCCCCAACCCTGTGAGGTGAGCCCTAGGAGTGGGAGAAAAAAAGTGAACGATGCGTCATAGGAAATTATACTGCATAATGAAAGCTGATAATTCTCTACAACTTTGATTTTATACGCTTTTTACCTATTCCCAATCGTTGTCTTTAATATGAGTCCGTCGTCGTGTGCCGAACCGTGATCAGATGATGGTACGGAAGCTACTACTTCTGCTACATCATCGCCACCATCGTTGTCGTCGTCGTTGTCCTCTATCACGGGATATCGTTAACCAACTTCCGTCGCAAGTGTGGCAAACGGTAGGAGCACATCATGGAGGCCTTCCTACACCCACATCTGGCACTACTGCAGTCAGTGATACACTGGCAAAATATTTAGCCTAAATATTTCTCCCAGTGCAACTGGATCTTTGGTTCGGGGCTTGGGTCGCTAACTAGTCCAAACAAAGTTCTGAAGTCCAACTTTCTGCTTTAGACCTTTCCATCCAAAATCGTTCGTTGACTGGACTAAATCCTCTATAGACATTGTGCCATCACATATTTTTAATAATGAAAGCGTTTGTATCAAAACCTGTAAAATGTTGTTCTTTAAACTGTACCTATTTTCACAATTATTCTTGTCTAAACGTTTCAAATCCTTACTTAAATTACCTATTGTGTACCTACTACTACATAATTATGTACTAAGTCTTTGTTTCTTTTTTCCTCATATGTATGTGGGTGTACATATTCTGTAATCTTTGTAAATCTATAATTTTTGTAAATCTATTGTATTTTTGGTTATTTATTTTTAGAAAATCTGAATACACTTATGATTCGGGTTTCGGGATAACGTAACCGTGTCACTATCAGGTTCGTTGTCGACGAAACTTGCAAAATGAGTGATTCAATATCAACACTCGTCAGATGGACAGAGCGGTAATGAAGAATGAAGAAACTTATATCAATTGAGAAAAACTATTGTTATGTATGTGTTTATTGTTATGTATGAGCTTTGTGTCTAGTGTTAAATATGTATACTGCGGGTATGTATAATTAAAAAAAATTGGAAGTAGGCAGGCTACAAGGAAGAAATAACTTCCCTGTAACCTGCCTACTTGCACACAATATGTATAAATAAATATTAATTGAATTATCATTATCACTTAAAATTATTTTAACGACACCGCTTTCTGTAAAGCCTGCTACAAAAACTGGAATCTCGTTAATGCTTTTGGCAAATCTTTGGCTTCTAAAGTGGTCCGTGGTAACAACGCAAACAAGTATTTGTCACTCGCTTAAACGAATCCCAGCCATCCAAATGAACCTGTGCATCAATTCCAATAACGTGTGTTCACCTCCGCTTTATTTAACTTTATTGTGATTTAGCAAGTGCTTTTTAATTTGATAGGTGAATGCACACGCCTTCTCTCGCCCATTGTGTTGTAAAAGTATCGAAATTGAATAGCCTTTGTCCATTCCGAGCCTGCATGTGGCGACAATACAGGTCATTCGAAGCTCGCGCTCTGAATATTTGGAATTATATTTTCACTATTCGATTACAACATCTGTTGTTCTATCGTAGTCACGTTAATCTTGGTACAGGTGCAGGTAGAGAATGAACTGTTTTCAGTTGGACTCACATAATAGGCAATCGTAATGGACACCAATTCATCAATGACTTGATAGCAAAGCAATCAATTATCGAACGGCAATAGCCAAAGCTTGTGCTCGTGTAAGCATACCTTCACATCAGTGCAGATCACTATGAATGGGATTCATTAGCATCTGTCCAACTGTGGCTATCACTTACGCCGGATGCATAGGCATCCGTGTATAGGCATGTAATGATTGCTTATTATGGTCTCTACCAGAAAATAGATGCTATTGTATATATGATTTTCCTCAGCTACCTGGATTTACTTCTTGCCGAATTTCATAATTCTCAGTCAACGCGAAGTACCCGATAGGTTTCGGTCCCTTGCGAGAATCAAACATTACTTTTTGTGTATAAACTACCAATTTGCGGTTTTGGATTTTCCCCTTGTCAACGAGAAGTACCCTATAGGTTTTGGTCCAAGAGAATCGTTTTTTTTTGGAATCAACTACAATTTTACGGTTTTCGGATTGTTTTCTTTACGTTTGATCTTGCTTCTTGCCTAATTTCAAGATCTAGAATCATCAACGGGAAGTACACTACCAGGCTTTGATACCTTGCAAAAATAAAAATAAAATGTAGTAAATATAAATTTGCGGTTTCCGGATTTTTCCCTTTAGCCTTAGACTTCGCTTCTTGCCAAATTTTAAGGATCTAGGTTAACGGGAAGTACCTGTAGGTTTTGTGTGATTCCCTTGGAAAATTCATAATAATTATGCAGCCTTAAACGCTGTAACTTTTGATTGTGTTGGCTTAAACAGTGTCTTTCTGTGTGGGTCGCGACCCCTTGGAGCGTCGCAAAGCCTCCTTAAGGGAGTCGCGAAGCCTCTGTAACAGAAAAAAACAAGTGTAAATAATTTGTACAATCATTTTCTAAATAAAAAATGCTTAGATTTTTTTTCCTTGTCAATAATTTTGGCGGTTTAATGTTTTGTTTGTAAAAAGTTTGTATTTTATATTTTTTGTGGCTATTATGTATATATATATGCTTAATTTTTATTATTTTTTTAAATAGCTTTCTACCTTACTCTAGTTATTAACCGTTATATAATCCTACTTTAATAAATTACAAAAATATATACCTACATAAAATTCCTTAACCATAAATCACCCCTATTTTCCCACCCTTAGGGTTGGATTTTTTTTTCAAAATTTATATGGGACCAATTTTGGGGTAAGTATACCCTTTCATTAACCCTAGCTCACTAACCTTAATTTCGAGTAACGTTATCACTAACCATTCGTAAATTTTACGACGACTTAAAACATCAATATTTTGTTATTCAGTTTTTATTAATGAGACAAAACAACCATAATTAGAACGTTTAGCCTTCTCTGAGTAAAACTTAAGGGTCTATTTCGAAAATAACTTATAAGAATAGTAAGTAGACCCATAAACAATATGCTCCCAGAAAATCGCTTGTTTGCTGCCTTACAGAAGTTCAAGGTCTTATGATTTTTTTTGTAGGATATTAGCTGCAAGTTTTAAAAGTTCTGGGAACACCTTGAATGGCTTACCTGAAAACCATAAATATTCATGATTTCACCGATAATTTGGCTTCATATTGGTGTGCAAAGTTACAGTCTGATTTTTTTATAACTCGTTATCTCTCGATTCAACATATGTGCATCCGCAATAAGTGACTCCAGGTCTCTAATAATACAATTTAGGAAGGTATTAGAAACGGGTAGGGTGGCAGAGGTCGGGAACATACCGAAACACTAAATGCTCCAGGTAGTCCTCGTCATTTTTACGAATGGTTAGTGATCTAGGGTTAAAAAATCGGCCTACAAAAAAAAATACGCATTGACTTGAGAAACTCCTCCGTTTTTAGTCGTTTAAACAAGTAATAAATTGACGAAGAGTTTCGTTATCAGTAGCTAAATTAAGGCCAAAATCCAAGCCAACAGTACAAAAATTGGTAACAAATCAGTTTGTTTAATTATTGCAAAATCTTTAGTTTATTTTACATACAGAGGTGTTGTTTATAAATAAACAAATAGATTAAATATAATCTAAATAGTAAACTTACTTTTGACATAAGATTTGAGCTGCAAGTATCATGCCTCTCCACTCTCAACGCCATTAGACAAACACGATTTGGTTACTGGTAAGTCTTAGTTCGCAAGTCACTATATTTTGGCTATACTATGTAGCCATAAATTTGGTTACATTTCTTTCAGTGCGGTAATGAAATTTTCATCCCGTCCTGGAAGGCTTTTATTCAAGGTATTTAAAGCTGGAATAAGTCTGGAAGAAAAGCCCGTTTTAAAAAGGATGCCGAGTCATACATGACTTTTGAATATTCTGACTTCATCATCATCATCATCAACCTACATAATATTAGTCCACAGCTGGACGTAGGCGCCATAGCGCCCTTTCTATAGCTTGCCGAATCTAGCATCTGCCTGTAGTCTTTCGCAAGTCGTCATCCCACCTGGCCGGAGGGCGTCCTACACTACGTTTGCCGAGTCGCAGTCTCCACTCAAGAACACGTTTACCCCAGCGGTTGTCGGTTCTTCGCGAGATTTGGCCGGCCCACTGCCACTTCAGCTTGCTAATTCTTTGAGCTATGCCGATAACTTTGGTTCTCTGTCGGATGTATTCGTTACGAATTCTATCCTTCAGAGAAACTCCAAGCATAGCTCTTTCCATAGCTTGCTGAGCGACTTTGAACTAGTGGACCTACCCTACCGTGAGTTTCGGCTCCGTAAGTATACTCGGTAAATGGTCTAGGTAAGTGTACTCTGGAACAGTTTCGAGGAGGTAGCCATGTACGACCACCGGTCTTGGATCAATGTGGACATTGATCACAACTTTGGTTTTATCCAAATTCATGCCAAGACCGATACCTCGGGAGGCTGAGGCTAGGCCGTCCAGCATCTGGTTCAGCTCCTCTAGCGAATCCGCCATTAGGTAAGACTACATATGTCATCAGCGAATCGTAGGTGTGAGATGTAGTCGTCATTAAGAGTTCTGACTTCCTGCTGTAAATTTACCAAAAGTTCAGCTCGAAGTTTGAAAACTTTTGCAAGTAGGTACTTTGCCTTTCGATAAAACCTTTGTGTGGTAGGTAATAGTGCATTTTACACCAAGGCGAGAAATTGATCAATTCCTACCGAGTGTGTCGTAAAACACACGAGGTAGAAATCGCACTTTCTGCCGGGTGATAAATAGTGCTTTATACTACACCTTCGAGGAAAATAAAAAGCAAAATTAATTATTAATTGAAATTTAGAAGAACTTACCGCGCCCAATGATGTTTGTAAAACCTCATTGACCGCGCCAGCCTTTGGGTTCTTTTTAAAAAATATTGTTCGGAAATCGGAGGAGGCATAATGGACTTAGAGTAAAAACTTTTTGTCGTTTTTAGGAAATTAAAAAAAATAACACGTTATTCAATTATCAATTATCAATCAAATTATCAATCGGATTTCCATACACTTTTTCCTCCCGCTAAAACACGTGAGAAATGAAATTCCATAGAGTTTTTCCTCCCGGTTTCCTATAGGCCTGCAAAGACATACTTTCTATTCTATAAATGGAAAAGTAAATTTCGGTGAAGTGAACTCATTACTTTACATATCATTCGAAAGATTCGTGTCTGTAACTCTTTTCCTTTAATAGAGTTTACTATTTTTATAATGAATTCCTGAGGAAAGGGCGTTGACAGACAGACAGACACATAACAAATTGGTAATATAAGGGTTCCTTTTTTCCTTTTGAGGTACAGAACCCTAAAACACAAAAACATACCGTTTTATGTGAGTAGCAAATAAAGATGCAACGAGCAGATAAATAGTCAAAGCTTTAAATATAGGGAGGCCATAAAAACTGAATGTAAATTGCTAAAAAAGATTGAAAACTTTGCATGACGTAGCGGAAATGAGCAACCCGTTAAACGCTCTCAATAGGCGATAGTACGTGTGTCATACATCATCCAATTCGCAGGCAGGGTGGGCAGGGTAGGCTGAATATGGCCTGAATGCATAGCGTTCGTGTCGTCCAATTTCGCTAGCTAAATTGTTCATAACGGAAGTTCATATCCGGACGGCGGGTCGCCTGCGCTTCAGGCGAGATTAGGCGGTAATTACCTTTTCCGGTGACAGGAGGACGCAGCCTCCTGCAGGGACGATCGAGATCGACGCCGCAGGAAGGAAAAAAATCTACAACCGTCGTTTAACTTCCGACTTCACGTCGACGATTGTAACTTTTTCTACAATAAGGATGTCATTGGAAAATGGAACAGTGCAAACAGGAAATAACCTATAATATTATGTAAATGGTAGATAAAGAGGATTTTTTATTGATTGCCTTATTTTGTTTTGAGTACGCCACTACAACTTACGTCCATACTATTATGAAAGCGAAATTTCAGCGAATTTCTGTTACACCTAAATGGCTGACGAATTTCAAAAAATGCAGAGAGGTAGACGCAATCCCGGAATAGGACATAGGTAATAGCTACTTTTCATCCCGAAAAACGCGAGCCACGGGCTGAAGCTATTCATTTTTAACCCCTGACGTAAAAAGAGAGGGGTGTTGGAGAAACGGATGAACCGATTTTCGTTTAGTTTTTTTTTTGTCATAGATAATTTTATCCCGGGTGTTCTTAGCTATGTTTCATGAAAATCTGTAGGCGGGGTTTGTAATTATTTTAATTTTGTTCTTGTATACTGTCACAATCGCTGCAACTTTCAATCGTTTTCCGAAATTCCTCTAAGATGGTAGATATTTTGGTTCCTTAGAACTTGACTGCCGTATATTTTTCATCACTGGCTAAATAAGGGACTTTCTAACTACATTTTCTGGGACTAACCGTTTGCGCTCGGCTATCACTTGACAGTCTTCTTTTTATTTTGTTAAAAACTCGGTGATTGCGAGAGGGTCCATCGTTTATATAGTCTTCTAACCACGGCATCACAAGCGCTTTTTTTCGGTTTACAAAGTAGCCTAAGTGTTACCAGGTCTAGATCTTTATGAATGCAAAATTAAGGTAGACTCAATCATTAGTTTTGGCATTGTCTTCGGCCGAACATCTTCACAACGGCACAAACTTTATAACATTAGGTGGTATACCAATGCATACTTGAGAACTTAAAACCTACATAGAAATTGGAAATAAATACAAACATTTTGAGGCATATCCCGAGAGATCCCGGAAATGTTACGTCCTACTTCGCTGTAATAAGGATTTATATGACAAATTTGAGTGTATACCTACCTACTATAAATAAATCAGTAAATCATATTTGTTTAGAATTTAGTAGATGGAGTGGAAAGGATGCGTTGTTGTGAAGCCGCGCATTCTCGACGTCGTCGATATGATCTAATAAGCGAGCTCGGCGCTTCCCTAATGACATAAATTGAGTATATATCGAATCACTTAGACTGGTGCGCTCCTGCACTCACTTTTTGGAGCATGACAACATCGAAGGTAAACCTTAAAATTTTACCTCCAGTTCTCGCTTTTAGTAGAGATAATAAATCGAATTAACTACGCCAGTTTTGACGTCAGAGGCGTACAAAAACAAGTTCGTTATACTGAGCTTAATTTAACGGGGTATCATGGCATTTTGCCGCTGAGAAATATTTACAGAAAATGGTGCCACAATTAAAATACCTACGTACTCTCTCACTCTCAAACCCCTTTTCTAATTAATTAATTAGGGTGGTTATAATCACGGAGACGGAGGACAACGGAGACTTTTATCGCATTTAATGTTTCTTATAAAAATACTACCTGTAACCACGACTTCGTTCTCGATTGCCATGCTTGCTCACTAATTATTCACACGGGTTCTAACTAAGCCTGGGGGAACGCTGCAGATTGATGCAGACACAACACTAAAATAAGAAATATCAATTGGTTCCTAAAAATAGCGATATGCATAATTTTAATATAAAAAATAAACATAAACTCGCTGTGCCCACAAGTAGGCTTCACAAAATTAATGTATCTTTTAGAGGGCAATATATTGTAATACGCTTCTACTTAAAAACTTCTAGTGAGTTGCACAAATTATCAGTAAATAAATTCAAACAAATTGTCAAAACCTTCTGTGCAAAAAATCTGTCTATAAAATATCAGATTATCTAGAGGATCAAAAAGCGTGGGACGAGTTTTGCTTCAACTCGAAAAATAACAACTAACTGGCTAAAGGTTTCTTCTTCGCTTTTTAGGGTTTCGAGATCGAAGATCGGTTTCCAAATCCTTATGGTCTATAGGTTGAAAAATGCTCAAAAACGGTGGGAAAAATTTACCATTACCTACTATTTAACGAATACCTTAGAAATGTGGGTTGGTGCCTACTATTCTTAGGTATTCGTTAAATTGTGAAGTCTTTAACCGGTATATCTGGCACATGTTTGTTGACAAACGTTCGAAACCCTCGGCGCGCAAGTTACACTCGCACTTGACGGATCTTATTTTACTTTAGTCTACATACCGAAGGTACAGAAATCATACATATCACATTATTTCCGTGTCAGTGTAAAATCTTAAAATTTGACCTTTTCTAAGTGTACATTAATTAATTGTATTTATGGAAATAAGGGTTTTTGATTTAATTTTGATTTGATTTGAATAGATTACGATCGAGATCACGCACTATCTGGAGTTATTGGCAAAAGCCTTTATTCACAAAGAATATTACAGTAAAATAATTGAAACAAATTGTTAAAATAAATTGGATTAAATAAATATATTTAAATAAATACAATTAAATAAATTAATGTATTAAATAAATTGGAGTTTCTTGTATCTAAGAATTCTAAGTTACTATTCTGTGACGATACCATAATCATAGTGAAGCGATTGGTTAGCAGAATTGGGCACCATGTATCTGAAGATACATCTTATATAAAGCGAACGGATGAATGCCATCATTGAATATTGAAATACTGACACCTTATATCATGTTTTCGTTTACACAAAAAAATCGTAGGAAATGAAAAATGACAATGTCAGCTGCATGATTTTGGGTTCCGTTATTTCAGTAGGTGACTGAATTTCGTTAGTATTTCAGCAGTTGACTGAAATACCGTACTAGCATGCAACGGACATCAAAGCTTTGACCATGCTACGCAGCGACTTCTAACAGCTGACCTGAAACTGAAAAACTACAGAGTTGCAAATTTGTTTCACAATTTTTTTCAGCTCATAACTTTAAAAATTTAAGTGAAAAAGGGCTGACAAATTGGGGTGCGGTTAAAATTACAGAGATTTCGCACCTTTTCTTCGAACCTTTTAGAAATAGTAGAATATTGAAACGGTTTTTAATACTGTAGTCATAAATTGGCAGACGCATTTCAAAAACTCACGATTCCATGCGCTACTAAATAGCGACGTATAAAAACGTGCGATACAAATTTATTAAAATTAGCGAGTTGGAAGTCGCGAGAGCATAAACACCGAATTTCATTTTGAATACGAAGTGATACCAGCTACACGATTATGTATAAGTGATAATAAAAATAATAAGTTTTAAGAATATTTCCGTACTTCAAGAAATATTATTACTTTCATGGTGAGTGTGATTCATATAAATCTATATACGGGGTGTTCGGTAATTAATAGATACCTAACCCCGCAGGTACTTTTGGTGCCACCACGGTCAGTCAGGAAAAAATTGACCAGTATGCGATTTTTTTTAATTTTTAAAGTACGAAATTTGATACCCTGGTTCACATTATTGGGGACTGCGGCTACAAATTCAATAATAACGAATTGATTTTCTCCGGGAATAACAGTGAATAATATTGGCCTTGCTATCGCGCGTTACAAAATATTTCTAGATGCAACTTTTTATTTTAACAAATATTTAAAAATAAAAATTCGTGCCACTATATATTTATATACATAAATCAAATTTAATTGCTGATTAGTGAAACATTGATTTGAGTGCTTGTGAAAAGAAAAATGCAGAGGTAGTTAGCGATGGATTAGCTTTGGTTTATCAATGATTTAACAGAGTGATCTAAACCTTTGTTAAAAAAATTTCATAAGGACTTCACAAGAAGTTTGACCGTTGATTAGTTTGATCTCCGTTAGAGAAATCAGGCGACAGAAAACCTGAAATATCTGCTCATTAAAATATAAAAACGATTTCTCCCTAATTTTAAAACGTTTGTAGAACCTAATTAACGTATTCGATGAAAACTTTTCAATCATTTTAAGGTTTGCAAAATAATCTCTGATACATCTAATAAACCGCAAGTCTTATTCTTATGATCTGTAAAAGAACAAAGTTCACCCTGAAAAAAAATTATAGCAAGGATTTTGCCGAGTTTGATATCCATCCATACGCATCTCATCAACATCAGAATGAACAAGTATAATAAATAAATAAATAATGCTGGACAATTCACACAGTATTATCTAGCCCCAATATACACTACATAGATAGATATTTTTTATTATACATAGAAAACACTCAGACCAACGGAACAAATTTCTGCAGATCGTACACAAATTTGTTCCGAGGCGGGAATCGAACCCGCAACCTCTTGCGTCGGCAGGCGGACTCACGTCCGCTGCGCAATTGAAGTCGTCTTCAATTCATACCTTGATCGATGTTGGAAGCTTATTTGGCATCAATACAAACAAAAAGTGCAAATAGAAAACAATATTCAGGTATGCCTATGTAAAGGTAAGTACATACCACAGAACATACCTAATGGAACTAGATATGTCAACAAAGGGATGCAAATTGAGACAAATCACGAGCAGCGGTGCTAAGTTGTGCTGAACGCGCAGCTAAAAGCGATAATTGCAAATACCTAATCTACCTAATAGCAACACTGCGTAGTGGGTAGTAGTGGGTCGGTACTGTTGGTAGAACCAAATCACAAAATACCTGGGATAGATACCGCCACTTCCAGAAACACTATGAGCGAGCGCATTCCTCCATTTTGAATTCAATTCAAAAAAATAAACTGGCTGAAAAATTATGATTACGATGGCATTGAAAAAATGCTTACAGACCTATACTTCTAATGTATTACCTACCTGCCTAACAATATTTAATATTATGTATTTATTACCTTTATACAATTTATATAATAGAAATCAATAAAACATTTATTTACTGTGTTCTTTTTATGTATGTGTATGTATTCTATTAGAATTTTCTGAGGTTAGATTTAGATTTAAATTAGTCTTTCGTTTACAACTAAATACTTTTTTAATGAAAAGTTTTTTTTTCATTAAGTATTAGTTTTTAGACACATTTTAAAAAGTCAAATTATAGACACAATTTTGATAATTATTAAGAGAAGCCTTGGGTCCTGTAATACAGCTTAGGCTAGTTCGGTATCCTGCGGACTCACCATATTATTGTAAACATTCTACTGTGTCAAAAATAAACGATTTGATTGATTGATTTGATTCCTGTTGGTAGTTCCAGTCACCAAGAACAATTTGAAATTCTGAGTAACTGTAGCTTCCAAAAGCAACAAATAACCACAAATACTTACAATATTTTATTTTTAATAAATAGTAAATACTACTTGGTGAACGACTGGAGTGAATAGACTATTTATAGTAGGTATATTTAAAAAACATACTTAAAAGGTTGCAACTAAACTCTAGTTGAAAAGCTATTTGCAGAAATGGAAAATTCAAAAACTAAAACAAACCTTTTTTCCTATTGACTAGGTTTATAATTTTTTTACACCTATCTGTTCGAAGTTTTTAAACTTTCGCGATTTTTTAAAGCCAGGTTGTCCTGCAGCGGTAGGCGTAAGGGAAAATGCGCGCCTGCCAAGCCGCCGCGCTCGTGGTTTTTGTAGTTATTTAAACATGTGATTAAGAAAATAATTTTATCAAGTCAAACTCTGCGAATTTGTTTAGAAATATTAAGTGTCCTTAGTTGAGTACAAAGTGTGACATCAGTAGTTCGCTAGTCATAGTATTGAAAAACGTTAAAAGGGGTAAATTTGGGATTATTTTCTATAGAGTGAAGTTCATTAGATCTTGTAACTGAATGCGACTTTGACTAGGCTAGATCCTTAGGTAATATATATCTTTTTTTCAGAATTGTAAACACTATTTTCTAAGTCTCAGATGGTTTTAAAAACCACAAAAAGCGGCCTCTGCTGGCCTACCCAGCCTTAACATGATTAATGATTTTATAGGGTACTAGCTGTACCCGCGACTTCGTTCGCGATTGCCTTACCTGCCGACTAATTAAGTTCACATTTAACCATAGTCTCTCATATTATGAAACGCCGCGCCGCCGTCCAAAAAATCGTGTAGGGTCTACGGGGGATAGCATATTGTCATCTTCAATCCCATTCTTTATCCACACGACTTTTAGCTACGACTCGGCCAGCGTCAGTGTTAAGAAGTGTCCTACTCGTTTGACTTACTCACAGCTGGGACCCTATTCTGCTATACTAATCGCTTCACTATGACAGGGCTATCGTCACAGAATGACACGTTTTGGTATTCCACCTTGGATGAAAGAAATTATGATGAATGCAGATGGAGAGACGCGCGTCAAGTTTGAAACTACATATTTATTTATCTCGCGCGCACTATCTGGAATTTTATTAATCTAAGGATTCTACGTGATGATTCTGCGACGATTCCATTGTCATACTGAAGCAATTGTTTTGCAGAATTGGGCTCCTGATCCATTTGACTGGACCACCGTAATTTTTTTTCGTTAGTAGGTAGGTACAGTTGGCTGTGTACCACAATAAAAAATATTTTTCTGCGGTCCAGTTAGTTTAAGTGGACCACAATAATTAATTAATTTAATTGTACACGAAGTTTGGTTGGAGTAAGACTCCAACCAAACTTCGCTGGACCAGCTAAACCACCATATATCATGTAAGGCAGGAACCTAACTTATTTTTCCAAGACCCACCACATAAGTAGGTAGGAACCTAACTAATGGGTGCGTCTTGGAAAAATAAATAGATAGGAACTTACCTACCCTTTATCTACCTACTAATTTTATTCTTCAATCTACAGATTATTTCATCAATCTACTGATTTTCTACTCGACTTTCTACTGATTTAGTCATATTCGATCTTGCATCTCTGTTTCTAACAAAAAGAATGCATGAAATCGGACGACGCGTAGACCCGTCGTGATGCGCGGTTAAAGAATTCTACTTTTTCCTCTCTCCCAGGGGAACCTTACTGAATTCCAGGATAAAATGTATTCCATGTCCTTTCTTGTAGTATGAACTCAAAAAGTGCCAAGTTACATTCCAACTCATTACCTATGTAGTTTCGGCGTGATGAGCGGTGAAGGAATTTAACTTTTATCCCCTCTGCCAGGGCAACCTTACTGAATTCCGGGATAAAATGTATCTTTCCTCATAGTACGAACTAAAATCACGCCAAGTTGCATTCGAATTCATTAAGTAGTTCCGTCGTGATGCGCGGTTAAAGAATTTTACTTTCATCCTCTCTCCCAGGGGAACCTTACTGAATTCCAGGATAAAATGTATCCCATGTCCTTCCTTGAACTCAAATCGTACCAATTCAGTCCAACTCATTCAGTAGTTTCGGCGTGAACGTGATGCGCGGTGAAGAAATTTTACTTTTATCCCCTCTCCCAGGGGAACCTGACTGAATTCCGGGATAAAAAGTATCCTATGTCCTTCCTCGTGGTATGGCCTAAAATCGTACCGAGTTTTATTTCAATACCTTAAGTAGTTCCGTCGCGATGCGCAGTTAAAGAATTTTACTTTCATCCCCTCTCCCAGGGAAACCTGACTGAATTCCGGGATAAAAAGTATCCTATGTCCTTCCTCGTAGTATGACCTAAAATCGTGCCGAGTTTCATTTCAATACCTTCAGTAGTTTCGGCGTGATGCGCGTTTAACAAACAGACAGACAGACAGACAGACAGACAGACAGACAGACAGACATGAATGAAAAAAATTGCAGTTTTGGCTTCAGTATCGATAATAGAGTGCCCTCCAAAAAAAATTTTCAAAATATCTTCAATGTACAGAATTGGACCTGTTACAGTTTTATTATAAGTATAGATTTATCGCATACCTTTTGTTATTATTTCCCCTACGTTTCTACTGCGTTACAGCGATCGTAGTCACGGGGCGACTGGAAACGTAGGGGAAATAGTAACAAAAGGTTCGCGATAAATAACCCATAAAATCATTAATAGTTTGATTCCCAAATAAACAAAATTGCTTTTGCCGAAAATCTTAACGTAGATAAAAGCCGCATTCAAACACACACATGCTGTACATCATCACCACGTACCACCTGAGGCTGAGCGGTTAATGCGACACAGCTTCGAAAAGCATCGGACGCTCTTCTGACCGCATCAAAAGGATTTTATTATTCTTTGTATGGTTAGCCATAGGCGTGCGTCCACTGATCCGCACCGCACGGAACAGACGCATAGGACTGTCGGCAATGCCGGCGATCGGTTTAGTGCGGATGACGTCATTCGCTCCAAATCTCACCTCCGGCGTTCCGCAACCGCAGCCGGGCGCTATTCTCATTCGTACAAAATTCGTCTGCTAGGTACGAAAATTTTGACGTCAATGTTGAAAATGCGTTTGGAAATGGCAGTCGCGTCGGCAATCCAGTTACTGCGGCGGTAACAGTGGACCACCCGGCTTCGCGCTCAAAAAATCCGTCTGATGCGATTACCGGGAGCGTCCGATGTCGGCCTGTCGACGCTAGTCTTTAATGAAACATTTGTGGAGTGGGTTGAAACGAAAATATTAAAAACGGCCGGTGAGAAACGAAACAATTATTATTACTTTTAGCTTGTAGTGCGAAAAATTTGGTGCGAAATAGCGCTACACCCAACTATGAGTCCAGTATGTCGGATAATCATTGGTTTATTACAAGCAGCCCCCCTGAAAAAAGTACCTACCTCGTCCACACCAACGTTTCCAATAGCATGAAAGCTCTCAAGCCGCATAGCGTATTTGTCTGTTATAAAATATTGTAAAGGGGTTTTGTTTCCGTAAATCACAGCTAGTTTAGAGTGCACCGACATCGAGCATCAGGTGCCATACACTCACGCAAATATCTTATGAAAATACTGAGACCTCAGGTAGGGTTGTTCTTTTTATCGATATAGGTGCAACTCTAGTTGAAAAAATTCAGTTGATGTTGAACTTGTACCTACTTAGTATTCATTTATTAGGTGTATTTTTAGTTTTGCTGAATGGGGGATGAATAATCCCAGTTATTCGGTTTTATGAAAAATCAGCTCAACAATGTCTTGTTACATTTTGTCCCCGATCCAATATTTTTAAATCTTTTATCCCAGGATCCTTTAAAATCTATAATGTAAATACACAATAAATTACGTAAATAAATTACACCAGTCAACTTTTTTGTTTATGATTTCTTAAGTTTTTATAAATAGTAATTTTATCAAGAAACTTTTTAAAACCGTACTTACCCTGTTGAGTTATTTATTAATTTGGTCATGTACTTATTTAGGTTCTAAACAGTGATTATTATCTACGCATGTAAAACTTTAATGTTAAATAAAGAACTTTAAAAACAAAAAGGTAGGTAACCATTTTAATCAACCAGGGATGTAAGATACAATAAAATTGAAATGATATCGATATAATACAGAAGGTAGTCGCAAGCCTAGGCACGGCGGACGCGCGGCCGCATCCTCCAGCCAAACGGTAAACACTTTGCTGTAATCTCGAGATGAGAAAACTTTCAGTTCTCTTAATTCAGAAACTTATTCAACAACCTAACAACCTTAGAGAAGACCGCGCGGCAAGCACAAGACAAACAAACTCAACTAAACCTAGCACTTTGTAGACGTTTTAATAGTTGAATTAAATACCTTTGATGACAAGCTGGTCACTACGGACTCTGTAATCTTACAAGAACAAAATTAACAATTTAAAAACCCCTTGACAGATTTCCATGAAACATAGCTAGACTCGGGATAAAATTATCTTTGACACCAAAAAAAACTAAACGAAAATCGGTTCATCCGTTTGGGAGCTACGATACCACAGACAGATACACAGATACACAGACAGACACGTTAAACTTATAATACACCTCTCTTATTGCGTCGGGGGTTAAAAATGCTATACACTACCTCAACCGTGATTTTTTTACTCTGGTATAATAACAAGCAGCCCCAGTCAAGGCTGCCCAAGCAGCCAATAATAAACAGCCCCAGATCATCAAAATCCCCATCAACGTGTATTTTTAATGACGGACTGAACAAGGATCATGCGAGAGCCTACTCAAGCGCTGGATTATACGGATTAGAGCAACGTAACGCTATATCTACGTACCTATAGCACGTAGGTACTATACCTGTAGACAATCTTGATAATATGTTGTGATTTATCTCAGTGTGTTATTCTCCTCGGAGAAAATCTGTTCTGTGATCTCGATTTCTGTTTCTCTTTTTAAATTGCTTAGACAGTGATAGTATTAACCGGCCTAATGACAAGGCAATAAAAAATATTAGCGTAGCATGTATCGACGGATGAAGCCGTGTTTTTGTTTATACGTTTTCTCAATTGTTACTCTTGATGTCCATTTTTTTATCGTGAATAGACCTTTTTTAACCGCAATCGGACCGGATGGTAAGTGGCCGACTATTATCAGATTTAGAAGATACCTATTTAACTCATTTTAGAATGAATGAAGTATTATAGATACAAATTTTATGAAACGTCTCTAACATTTTTCTTTTACTTAAAAAAGTCTACCAAATTGAAATAGTGGCTAAACAGTGTCTTTTCTCATACTGGCTTCTTTCAATAAAATAAAGTACCTACCTAAACGACGCTAGAGATTTGCATATATAGGATAGTTGCAAAGTATAGTTGATGGTTATTTCTTCACCAGATATTATTAGGGGTAAGGTAGGAAAGTGTTTGGCTTACGTCTCACTTTCTAGAGCGCTGAGATCCGGGTCTAGTCTTGTAGTTTAGAAAAGAAGTTAACAGTTGATAAGTGAGTAAAAAAAAATCAACAAAAGGTGTTTTGCAATAAAGCCTCGCAAAAAAATCCCATTTATTGTAATCTAACTGCAGATGAGTCCAGCCAACCGTCCGCTATGTGAAGCGAACGACGCGCGCCCGGCCGTCACCATCACGGATATGGACACCGTGCACGAGGAAAATGATGATAGGTAAGATCCGCTTACATTCTTTATTCATAATGAACACATTATAAATAAGGAATAGACGAATATGGTTAACTACGAACCCAGTTTGTGTGAGAAGAACAAGAACGTTTCACTAAAGAACCCAGTGCATGCAGGGACGCAGAACGCGCGCGGCTAGAACTGCACTCACCCTGAAGAAGTCCCTCGTTAAGGAATGAAACGTTGGTATTCTTCTTACACAAACAAGGTTCGTAGCTAACCCGCTTATATTCATAATGGATTCGTCAAACTACGATAGTTTTATAGTAAAAAGGTAAGACTGTGTTCTACACGTGGTAAATACAGTAAAAATACAGTGATTTTTAAAAACAAATTTGTAAAATACTAAATTTTAAAAATATATTTTTGAAAATCGTTTATCAGAAATTGAACAAATCATGAACAGAAAAATCGTAAGCATGTTTCAGGGCAAATTTATTCGCTTGTATCTAACCTAACCTATAAAATTCATAGTAGGCACCAAATGACGGGTTATAGTTTCACTCAATGCTAAAGTTCTTCCCAGAGAATGTCAGCTATACATAGATGCCTACTAGTGTAGGTACTAGTACTCTTTCTTTGACAAACTCTGTGGCGCAGCGGGCGAAGAACCGCCTGCGACGCAAGAAGTTGCGGGTTCGATTCCCGCCTCGGGACAAATGTTTGTACTATCAGCTTGGGGCTAGATAATGCTGTGTGAATTGTCCAGCATTATTTATTATTTATTTATATTTATTTGCGAAAACCATCGTTCAGTGTATTCGGTAATCGAAGGTAAATTAAACACTATTAATTATCTAAATAATGCATAGTTTGGTTGGTTTGCTCACAGCATCGCTATCACTGATGTTTATAAAAGCACGGAAATGAGTAAGTCGGTCGGCGGCGTTGCCTCGCCTACAACGGACAACCATTCTCCATAAACAAAGGGTGTACAAACCATTTAATAATAGTTGGCTCAGTTTTATCTCGTGGTATAAAAGTAAACTTTACACGCAACGAATAGACTGTAATACTTAGGTGTTTTTCTTTCTACGTTTTATAGAATCAATGTCGGGTGTATGTACCTACAAGACTGGTAGAAGGTTGTGCAAATATTGTCAAGCGTCTGGCTAGTTATCGTGTCCGTCTCAAATCAAGTAAAATATTTCTCTGAATAAAAAGTATTTTATATCTCATTTGTGCCCAATATTGAAAACCTAAAATATTTAACCTTGGATTGTATCGTTTATTTTACTGGGTATGGTAAAATCAAGGACTGTACCTTCTGGGGTGGAAACAACTAAAACTAAGTGAAATAATAAAACCGGCCAAGTGTGAGTTTACTCACACACGGAGGGTTGCGTACTGTCGAAGAAATCAATTTCGCAAAAGAATTTAAAACGGATTTTATTGATGGATTGAAAATAAACAAAAAGCCAACGTGACGCGGTCTACTTGGGTATACAAATATTGACCGCGCCCAACGTTGCTTAACTTAGGTGATTGGTTCTCAAAGTAGACGTTGGCCCTCTTAATTATAAAATTTATTTCATTTTTATTTAGTTTTATAGCTGCAAGAGAAATACACACTTTGTGAATATCAACTGTCAACCTCTTACGGTTCTTGAGATACAGCTCCCTGACAGACGGGCGGACGGACGGACGGACAGACAACGAAGGCTTTATTAGGGTCCCGTTTCCACCCTCCGGGTACGGCACCCTAAAAACAGACACACGAGCAGCAAATATGGCTAGACTAGAAAACATTGTTTTCACTCTTCGCAGACTCTAATATTTTGGATCCATAGCCGATATTCAAAGCAGGTTCTGGATACAACAAAGCGCAGGAAGACATTTCCGGCGAACGGATGCACATTTAGAGATTCCCGCCTCAATCCTAGCAGCTCGAAATAGCTCAATACAGCTGCAGTTCAGTTAGAAATTTCCTTTAATATTCATGTACAGGGTGTATTCAATTGATGGATTCATAGTGGCTAAATCATGATTGAGCTATCTGTTCCGCGTAAAGCTAAGTTCAGCGTGCAAAAGACAATGGGTGTGGCACGCTGCTGAAGTTTACGAAAGATAGAACAAACTTGATTGTCATTCGATCGCGTGTCAAGACTTAAAATCTCCTCTAGAAATTTAATAATTTATCTTATAGAAAGATGTTTTAGGAAGGCCTTTGCCCAGCAGACGATATGGGCTTTGCCAAAAAATCACCATATTTTCTGATAATATTATAAACAAAATCAGAAACCCGTGCTGTACTGGTAGTGACTAGCACATAATATGATTAAAGCTTAGTTTTAAACACCCTGTATTGTATTTTGCATTCTGCATACAGGTACCTTAATCGGTGTAGCTACCTGCTAATGATCTTAGGAGACTATCCATATTTTTTATCCATGTTTTTGATCAGTATAAGAAACAGGATCGCTTGGCATCAAAAAAGTTTTGTGTATAATGCCCATTTTATCGCTAAATGTATTTTTTTGAAAATCTATGAATCAGGGTGATTTTTTTTTAAATTATGCATAGTCTCCTTAGACCATTTTCTGTAGCTACACTGTGGTACTTGCCCCTACTGCCCCGTCTAAAAAATCCATCCTGTATACAAACATACCCTCTGGAACTATGAAATGCATACACAAAGAGGGATTTGGGCGAAGCAAAGAGCTTGGAAAATATTTATGGCGTTTGATAGACCGCTTTGTGTCGCAAACATTTCAACGTAGGTGCCTAAATCCTCGGCTTACCCATGCAAAATAAAATATAGAAATTCTATGAATAGCAAAGCATACAATAGTAAACAATGATATTAGGTACGCACTACTTTCATGAAAATGATATTTCGTTCCGACATGGACCGAACTATAATTTATGTACCTCAAAGTGTTTCAAGAAAGCAAAATAAAAACCTCTACGTCACAGTTCAATATACGTATGTATCACAGTGATATTTATTTTTCTTTCGAAGCTTAACTCGAAAAATTAACATTCAGACAAGCGTACAATCGCTTTTCAGGTTTACTCCGCTATTCTTGTGTGAGACGAATCAATTCTTAACTCTTCTTAACTTAAAATTTAGATTAGTACTAATATGGTATTCGAGAGACTTGTTTAGTATGGTAGAGGCTTTCGAGTGGTGACCACGTACCGGAAGCGCAGAGTGGGTAGATCCTCCACGAGGTAGACCGACGAGCGAACGAAAAACGAAAAAGGATTTTCGTTTTACGAGTACGGGCTCTGGTGAAGGTCGCGGGAAACCACTGGACGCGGATCCCACAGGAACGGTCATTGTGGCGATTCTTGGGCTACCCCAGGGATCATGGATCAAGGAGACACAGGCCTACGTCTGTTTCCAGCAGAGGAAGACGTTCGGCTGAGATGATGATACAAGCTATTGAGATACGGTTTATTTTCCAGTGACGAGTCGTCGTACTCAGACGTGGGCCGGCTGCGGGACCGCACCCGAGCGATGCTGGGCACGCCTTCCGAGCCCCTCATGAATTCGCACTCACAGCCCAACAGCCGCAGGGTGTCTTCTGATATAGAAGCCAAGCTGGCTGCCAATTTGAACACGAGGTACCTAAGCTTATCCAATGTATTATCAAATATGCATGTATTTATAAATCTCTTTATTCACAAAGAAAATTACTATCAAGTAGAAATAAATTATAACTAGTATTTACTATTGAAACAATAGAGCTAACTGCAGACTGTTGCAAACAATACACAGGTAGCTCAATTGATCCATATCAATACCAGTCGGAAGCGTTCCCAAGACGCTGGCTATCTATATAATATATTTTCAATATTTTTTTCCAATTTTAATTTTGCGATATCACTTTTCGCACTTGAACAAAATGCGGTACTGAGCAGATTAAGTAGCAAGTGGAAGTCCATAAATTTAAGTAGAGCCAATACAAACAAGAACCGTCAAGTTCGAGTGTAACACGCGCGCCGAGGGTTTCGAACGTTTGTCAATTATACAAACATGTACTAAAGGTATCGCAGCTTTTAAGTTGGTAGGTTGGAGACATGAATAAATTTAATGAAATCCTAAAAATAGTAGGGACCAACCTACATTTCAGATGGATCGCTCTGCAAACTTCGGAGATTAAGAGGTATTAGTAAACTTTTAGACTATATTCAAAATATTTAAAAAAGAATGAACCCTATAGAAATATCTAAGAGTATGAAACCCACAGAAATTTCAAAAACTGTTTTGAAATGTACAACCTTTCATTTGATACATCACTCGGTGAAGCAGCGTCCCTTATGAAAATGATTCCCCCCTTTTAGACCACTTTTCAAAAAGTGATCTACTCACAGACTTCTCTATATTTTTCCTGTAAGATATAGATCCATATCTTCATACGCTACTTTCAGATGGATCGCTCGGAACTTCGGATAGGGATAAAAATCAATAAGTATTAAACCTACAAAAAATTAAAAAACTATTTGAAGTGTACACACCTTTCATTTGATACCCCATTTGAGTCCATACTGAAAATTATCATTTATAATTTTTTTATCTAAACTGATGCACAAGATGCATTATTATTTTAAATTTCAAGTTAAAAGCTGCGGTAGTTGCTGAGATATTAACGAGGGAAAAAGGACAGACAAAGCGAGACCATTCTCGAAACTGATCGAGGGTTTCAAAACCGATCTCGAAACCCTAAAAAGCCAATAGCGTTATTATAAGTTTTGCCACTTGCCAATTAAAAATGTAAGTGCGGGGCCCGACCAGCTATATTTTTCCGCTCCTGCTGTCTCTGTCCATCGTAAACGCACCTTGAGAAAAATATTGATTCCAGACGGCCGTCAGCTATAATAGCGGCCTTCCGGCGCCCCTCGCAGGCCCTGGCGCTGTGCGCGGCCACGCAGCGCCGCTTCCTATCGGAGCTGTCGCCGCACTCCCGCGCATCCATGGCCTCCACCGCGCACGACACGCCGCCCTCTGCTGCGGAGATTATGGGACAGTTAGTACATCATTGATTCCATTAAGCTTACAAGCTTTCGGCCCCCTCCACAGGCGCCGAAGTCACCGCATCCATGGCCTCTACCGCGCTCGATACGCCGCTCTCTGCCACGGAGATAATGGGACAGTTAGTAGGTACATCATTGTAAGCTTTCGGCACCCTCTGCAGGTTCTGGAGTCACTGCACACCTGCGCATCCATGGCCTCCTCTGCGTTACATCTTATGACATATTGCTGACACGATGCGCGAACACAGTGTTATCTTAATGAAAACAAGATGTTAATGACGTTAAGTGGCGAGTAACATAGTCGATATTTTTCAATCATTTTCTTGGTGGATCTCAGATTCAACACGTCAATTAAAACTTAAGTTATAAATAAGATTGCATCTTATATCTTATATATCTTATCACACTAACATTATGAAAGCGAAAGTGTGGATTGATGGATGGATAGATAAATAATAAATAAATAAATAAGATGGATGTGTTTCTTCCGTCAAAACTATTGAATCGATCAGGCTGAAATTTTGAATAGATGTAGGTCTGTAACTGTAATTAAACAGGCTACTTTTTACCCCATAAATGAATTCTCAGGGATATAAATAATCTTTAAACGTTTTCATAGAAACAACTCGTTCAAAGCCACTGGCTGAAACTAGTCAGAAATATATTCTAATGTCTCATAGGTGTAATGTACTTAGATAGGTACCCAAACTATTGCCTAAATTATACGGAGATGAAGTACTTAGTCACTCGCTAATGGTAGTCCAAAACGGGGTCAACCGTCCGTCCACAACACGTGCGGGAAGCATGACATCCAGACCGCAATGTTGACACGGACACAGGGAGACCGCAAACTAACAATCTCAATAAGCACACCCCAAATGCAAGGGAAATATTAAAACAATTTCATTAAAACTATGGTATTTGACCGACATTCTGTTCTGTGATTCAGTTTAATTTCGAAATAGCTTGGTCAGAATAACCTGCTACCAATCCACAAGTGAAATATAAAAAGTACCAACCATTTTACGATAGATTAAAACGTCTGCACATGAATTTCGTTAATTTCCCTGTTCCAGGAACGATATATAGCTATGTGTAGATACCCAAGAGTACTCTTAAAAAATAATTTATCTTACCAAAAACTAGATCAAAACTCCTTTATCTGTTTGGGAGATAAATGGGAACATTTGATTGCCCAATAACCTTCGTCGTTGTTCGTTGATCAGTCAGAGCTAAAAATCAGCGGACTAATCAAGATAGGTCACTGAATATTAAATTTCTCAGTATCACTTCGTCGTCAATACTTGTGTTTCAAGTTATTAGTTTTAAGTTATTATTATTCTTATGTTAAGCATTAGTCTTGAGAAATTTTTGAATAAATTATTTATTTATTTATTCTAACATCGTGTTCAAATTTTTCACAGCGAGGCTCTGAGCAAAGCGCTGTCGGCGCTCTATGCAAAGCTCCTGGTCGTATTGGGACTGGCTTTTCCTATAACAGAAGTAATTGCGAACGGAGTCCCTGATGCCTATTATCAGGTATGTGGCGATATTAAGACAAAAAATCTCGTTAACCTTGCATTATATTAAGATATGTTTTTACTAAGAGAATCTTTAAAATAATAAGGTACTTTTTATGGTTATCCTCATCAACAGGCACGTTCAATGCTGAATATGCCTCCTCCAAAAAAGAGAGGGTTTTCCATAATCACTACTATTGTACGAATATACGTAGGCAGATAAGTAAAAACATTTCTTATAACAGCAATGTCCAAATCGTAAATCCATATTATTATAATACAGGTTTTTTTTCAGGGATTTTACCTATACTTATATCTCGTATCAGTATTATTTGTAATATTTCAATATGTGAACATTATGAGGCAGAAGGCAGTCAACATTATTATTCATAACTACGGTAAGTGCGTAGCTGATTAAGATAAAATAGACAAATCTATTCGCAACCAAAACAAAGTCAAGCAACCTTCCGCATTTGCTTAACAAAATGAAACATTAAAATCACATCTTGTTTGCATAATTACAGCAATGAAAGAAATATCTTCTTTACTTTGCATTCTACTAACGCTGTCTGCAATTCATATAAATGTACCGGAAAATGTTCCTCCGTGTGTGCCTTAATTACCGACAATAATAGCTCCAATTAACGTGAAAACAATTCATTTACATTACAGAAGATAGTGAGAAAGATGACAAAGAAAAAGATAAAAATGGGAAAACGACGCCTGCAGAGAAATTAAAACGGAAAGAAAGCATATCGCGCTACGGGAGTTTTTATTTAAGACTTGGCGCTATCGGTAAACTTGGACACAGAAATTATAATACTTTTACTAGTTACTTGGACATTGATATGGCGACTTTAAGTTTCCTGGTACAATCGAGTTGGAACTAATATCGTGTAATGCTTTCAGCCTTTGGTATCGGATCTATGGTCTATAGTGGATTGGAGTTCGGCGAATACTTTGAAATGACAGATCGGTGCCGCTCTGTGCTCTCGGTGATAACGCCCGGACTACGGATGACACTCACATTGGCACAGATGCAATTTATTTTCCTTACAAACAAGGATATCGAGTCCGGAAGCTATAAAATGATACAGCGATTCGGATTTATGCATATGGTGGCAACGAATTTATGCGAGTGGCTGTACGTGTTGGTCGAGGAGACCAAACATGAAATTCATCATTTGGAAACGTTGGTATCATTGACGAATGGAACGCATAATGAAACTGAGATTCTTCCATGTCGCAGGGCAAATATAATGGGTGCCCTTTTACAAAATGCTTCACCTTTCTTATTTCCATGTACAATCGAATATTCACTAATTTGTGCTGTTATTTTGTACGAAATGTGGAAAGAGGTAACTACTTGTTCTTAAAAACCTATTAGTGCTAACTATGTGTTTCAATGCCTTCTAATTTAACTTTCATTTCAGGTCAAATGTACGCCGGAGGACTTTGAGAAGAAGTACAACCTTCCTACTCACAATAAAAATAAATCACGAAATAATTCTGTTACTCCAGAAAAAATCCTTCAACAATTTGGTACTGCAGCTATTTCCAATCATTATTTATTTTGTGTATTCTAGTAACTCTATATTGTGATAATGTTTCTAACTTGTTATTTTAGCTGGTATGCTCGGTGTTGCCGCTCCCCACGACAGCCGTCAAGCTTTGCACAACTTTTCGGTGGATTGTTCTCATGCACACAGAGGTCTTTTTGCAGGAATACTAGTCATTGTTTTGACTATAATATCACTTATTATGTTTTTCGTGCTAGCTAACAATCCGGACACGGTTACTGTAAGTTCTTTTTAATAATTTCTTTTTATGGTCATTATTCTTTGCTTTTATTTTGATCGCAGACTCAAATGTTTTATTCGGTAGCATCAGCAATTCTATGCTACCTAGATAAGATACGTAACATGGGGAGGTAAATAGGACCTACCGATTTATATAAAAACTAGCTGCGCCCCGCGGTTTTGCCAGCTTGGAAATTTCAAAAATTTACTACACACCCCTAGGGCTACCCCTAGGCCCTCGTGGTAGCCATAGGGGGTACGTAGTAAATTTTTGTAATTTTGTAGAAATAAAAAAATCTGATTCATTATTTACTTATGCTGGTGTTCACCAACAAATAATCGTTCAATTAGGCAACTTCGTCGGTAAACGTTGACGTTTAATGTATGAAAACTTGTGTCAAAAACGTTGAAACAACTGTTTAAAATTTAAAAATCTATTGGTGAACTCGGGTCTTAGTAGTTTATTTATAGTTGAGTGACTCAAACCAAGGAATAATATATTTTCCTAAAAAAATTACCACTCTTTTAAACTCCTTCGGAGGTTAATTTTTAAAAATTACAAGACTATGTGTTATTCTAGAACCTAAACTATCTACACAGCAAATTTCATCTAAATCGGTTTAGCAGTTACGGAGATACGTGGTAACAAACATTCACACAAACTTTCGCATATAAAATATTAGCAGGAAATAGTTCCTGAAACGTAACACTTATTTGTTTCAGGATGCAATATTCGAAGTAAACATTTGTGAGCTAGTACTTTACACATTGACCTTAGTGGCCTGTGCAGCGGCCATAAAGCAAATGCGGGCTTTGCCCTATAAGAGGAAAACAGAAGGTAATTAAAGCGCTAACCTGACCCAAATCAGCGCAATCACCTATTTCATATTATTATTAAGTTCAACGAAAGCATTTCAAACATCGATTTTGCAGTTTGTAATACCTATCATTTTAGCCACGATAGTGAGCAAAAAGAGCAACTGCATCTCTGCCTACACTACACAAAATAAAACTTTTACAGAGGCATTAAAAATAAGCATAAAGGTATCACAATTTGCAAAATCGATTTTTCAAAATTCCTTCGTTTAACATAATAAGATAAAATAGGAGGTGGCGCTGATTTTATAATGACATTAGTGTACTAACATTCAGATGTCGGCTAAACTAAGTAAACAAATGACGACCTCTGTGGCTCGCGGGCGAAAGTCCGCCTACGACGCAGGAAGTTGCGGGTTCGATTCCCGCCTCGGGACAAATTTTTGTAGGATCTGCAGATATTTGTTCGCGGACGTTTTCTATGTATAGTAAAAAAAATCCATGTTGTGTATTGTTTTAAGTATATCAATTATCTAGTACTCATAACACAAGCTCTGCTTAGCGTGGGGTTTAATGCTTTGTGAATTTTCGAGCATTATTTATTTGCATATTTAATTGTGGAATAGTTTGATTTAGTTTTGGCAATATCAGGAATTGCTGTATATTTGTTTCAATTGTTTTTATTCAGATTTGTTTTTCATAATGTCTCGCTATTTTAGATAATTGATAGCCGTCAGTTGCCTTGACAGTTTTCGAAATGTTTTGGTTTTAGCTGTTCTCGGTCTGGATACGTCCCTCCTCATCCTGGCGCAGTCCGGTATGTTCGTGTACTGCATGTTCAGTCTGATTGGCTGCCACCACACCATGACAAGCAGGCAGAGTTCAGGCCTCACTGGCCTCTTCTCAGAATTCCTTTCTCTGAACCAGGTATTTTATTGTTTTTCGGTTGTACACAAAAATGTACAGGGGTGCTATTTCTGGGTACCTAGCACGGGGATTGTTGTCTAGGGTAGAATAGAGAAAAATAACGTCCATCATCATCGAATGCACAGTTTTGCCGTTTGTGAAACAACAATGTGTTTGAAACTCGTTCCTTCAACTTCAATAATTTACGCAATGTATGACAATGCGATGTCATTCTTCTCAATTCTACCCTGGAGAACTATCCCCGTGCTAGGCCTACTGCTACTACTTGTAAAATAATGTAGTGAATGGTTAATGTGCTCTTAACCAGAACAGTTTCAAAAGTATTACATTATCTAAATATTAGTGCATACGTTGCGTGTACCTTATGTTGTCTGAGTCATCGCCAACGTCTTTTGTGGTGACAGTTTTGACAGCCTGTACAAAGACAGAAATATCTTTTATGATCCGTCCACATGTTGGCCGAGTCATGGCGAGTATGTGTTACTCGCCATGACTCGACCAACATAGAAGAGTTTTCTTTTGAAATCATTTAGTGCTCCAAGTAGCTTTGAGTGCTTTAAGAAAATATGCGAAATATTTCGGCACAGTTTCAAGCGCCACGATCACTGAAACTGTGCCGAAATATTGAAAAGCTCAAAACTCAAATCATGGTAAATATCCCGTTGTAAATGACTTTGGCTGGCAATGGTATTACCGTGATGGCATGGCTGACCAAATTCCATGTTCCAGACGATATTACAGTCCCTTTTCGTAATCGACGCGTGGTGGCGGCGGAGCACAACTGCTGAGCATCGGAGGAACAAACCCGGACGGCAGCTGGTAACCTTCCTGCTGGTCGCAAACATGGCCATGTGGGCCATCAACACACTTGAAAAGGTAGTGATGACAAAAATCATGTGTTTTAGATAATTTTTGATCCAATTTTACCTGTTTGGAGATTATTCGGGGGATACCTTGTATATTTAATGATAATTACAGGCAATAGATGTATGTCACTGGCAGTAGTAACTTGCAGAATACACTTGAATCAGTTCGATTATCTGCAGACTGTTGCAAAGAATCAAGAGGTAGCTCTCCGGATGTTATGATTAGGTATCTACTGCGAATAACTACGAAACAAGGACTATTATAGGTATTTACTTCTAATAGTCCTTAATAATGATAATCGTTCATGATTAATTACGTATTGAAGCACGATTATTCCCGGAAATACTAATTATCTCTAGGTACTGTCACCGGCAAAAAGCGTTGAACTGATGAAGATTCCAAATAAATAAATAATGCTGGACAATTCACACAGCATTATTCACATTAGCCTACCAGCTTAGAACTCGTTTTTTCGGGATATTAAGTACCTACCCTATGTTAATCCAGGTCGAGAATAGCGGTCAGTTCACCAGCTATCGTTTTATCCACCAAAACTACAAAAGCGGTTTTTTCACCAATTTTCCGTAATTCCAGAATCGCGCGGAGTTCCGCCCTGCTCACCTGGCATTCTACGGCCCCTGGGCGTGGACGATCATCACGCACGTCTCCATGCCTCTGGCCATCTTCTACCGCTTCCACTCCACCATTTGCCTTTTCGAAATATGGAAAAACTGCTTCAAAAGCAAACCAATATATTTAAACGTTTGATAAGGACGAATTGAACAAAGTTTGATACTGTTGAGATGAATTAATATTGATAAATAAAATTAAATACCTATATAAATAAAATATGCTTTTATTATGCTCCTAAAAAAATTATTATAGTAGGATACTATAACGTTATTCTGTGGTTAAAGTTGATAAAGGCTACTAATGAAAATAACTAAAGGTGTCTCTGTTGTTTTACTTTACTGAACTAACAAAAAAGTGACTGTTCCTATATTTACACTCGAAATGAACGGGACAGCAACAGTTAAACTGCTATCAAATTAGTAAGTCTAAAATGTAACACAGAAGGATCAAAAATAATATTTTGATGATATTGAGCCGTGTCATACCAGCGCATACGTGTAACATTCTTCTAAAGAAACAACCATGAAGAAGGGAAGCATAATCAACCTTGTACAAATTTCCCTGTTGTTACACATAACAACTTTTTATGTATTAGGTGCCCATAACTCAAACTCTGCTTACTTTGGATACAGAACATATAGTACTGGGGGCTTGGCTCTGTGGATTGTCCAGCATTATTAATATTATCGTTATAATTACCTAGTTAGAAGTTAGAGCCTTGGTTAAAAGCTCGTTTCGCATTCCTGTCGTCCTGAACCATGAGTTTTCAGACTGGACTGAAAGTTTTTGGTGATATGAACCAAAAACTTTTGATGCAGACTGTACCTAGTCATTTCTCTTCACAGCATACTCATGAAGACGAAATAAGTCACCACGCCACCGGCTTTGTTTTAGTCTTTTATTGTATCTTGTCGGAAATGGCTCAAATCTTTGTCAGAACGCAAACAATGAAGTCCACGTCAAAAATAGCTATCTCATGTTTAATAATGTCATGTTTTGAACGTCTGGACAAGAGGTTTTTGGAGTAATACCTTTGTTTGCCTAGTAAAATAACTCATTCAATAAGTTGCCAAAACTCAGATCTCGAATAATAGATAAACGCGTCTGAATAAACTTATCAGTCTGATACGATGAATGCTCAAGCCCTAGGTCAGGTGATAAAAATATAGGATTTAGTTTCATAGGTCTATAAAATATATGACATCTAGACTTGTAAGCGTATTGTGCTCTGACTTTATCTATAAGGTAAAGCCTAGATGATCACCTGTACTCAAACAAATTTCCTGACGTTAAACTCTAGATAACATCCTTATCTCGTAGCGCTTACTTTAGTTTCAATGGTACATCTCACTCTCAGTTTAAGTGACGTTTTACGGCAGTTTATGGTGAAAAATGTCTGTTGGTGAAAAAAACTTTAATCAAAGTTATTGGAAATAAGTTATGGAATATTTATTAGAAAATGAAGACCGGTTAGTACTTTTTGAGTAGATTAGGTTATGGCCGTGAACGATTAAGTTTCAAAATAAAAATTATTACGTGAACATCGAAGGAATTCCATAAATAATTTGCACGTAATAATGCTAAAGTTACCGATGTGGACTTCATGTGACATCTTATAATGCAGATTTGTGTTACTTGGGAAGGGTGAGCTTGTTAAAAAAGTAAGGACAAACTTCCACTTCTGGACCTAGGCGAATCACAAAAATATAGCGTGGCCTATGCCCGACAGAGGGTTGACAAATTGACAAATCTACTCTTGTCTATGACCTGATTCAGGTCATTTAGTACCTAATTATGTATCGCCAGGGTGTCTGAAATGAGAGGCAGGCATATTTGCCACTGCCACGAGCACTATGAGCACGGGACGAATCATTACCACCCCTCCAGGCAAACCAACTCAGCTTTGGAACGCAAAATACGGCGGCATAGCCGGTAAGTTTACGAAATCTTTGTAAAACTAATCTTTATCACAGATTAAAAAAAAACAGGTGGTAAGTATAATAAATAAGAACATGTTCATTAATGTTAGGCGGTTTTCTGATGACGGTAAGTTTTCGGTACAACATCAGCACGCTCGTATGTTAAAAAAATTATGCGGAGCTACTTGTGACGTAGTAAAATAAAGACGTCTACGGCCCTTTTCACGTGCATACGATATATGAGATCGTGACGTACTGTGTGTCGCCCGTTTTTATCAACTATAAACACGATATCGACGCAGCAAATTCTCCTTACAGTTGTGTATTGACATGTATTATACTAAACTCGTTCAAATGAACACGAGCGCAACACGGCATGGCCAGCGCGGGGAATGCGACTCCCATTGGAAAAAGTCTATTTACTTTTTATTATGAGTATATTTATTATTCTAAGCAATAGGAGGAATACAATGGGCTTTATACATTTTTCGTTTCCTTTAATAATAAAAACGACCGAGGTGACGTAGTATAGTAGTAGGTAACTCGATAATATTGCGATCGCCGCCACCGCCGTCGGGCGACCGTTCGTAAACTGTGAACATGTGAAAGCGCTTGCACGGTACGATAACGCCAAGCGTATTCATGTGAAAAGGGCCTTAGTTTCGAGTGATGACAATACTTTCATTTGTTTCGTCCGGCTCGGTAAAAATTCGGACGAGGCGTGCTATACCGAATCTGTACTGCATGCGTCATCCAATATTTTACCGCGCTTACCGCCTAATCAGGAACGCTCCATAGAAATATAGGCGCTTGGTAAGGTTTCGGTACCGCGTATACCGAGCGTGCTGATGTCTTACCGAAACCTTATCGAGTAATCAGAAAACGGCTTTACGCAAAAAAAATATCAACATATTTTCGTAAACTAATGATATAGTGTAGGCACCTTGCAAGGTCTGCGATGCTTTTCAATGCGTGTCAAGCTTGAAAAAAAAAAGGCAACCTGGATAGTGAATAACAGTTGTTTTTTCTTGAGAAATATAATTACCTTATTTGGCCTTGTGATATTATAAAACAGGGACTTCATTTCGCTGTTTTATAATCAAAACTTTATGAAATTAGCTGAGTCCGGGAGCTATTAAAAAACTTGCTGAAGTTCATTACGAGCTGAATTCATCCATTTTAATTTAGGGCAACCAGTCGGTCAGCCGCATGTTTTCCTACTTACACACTATAGACCCACAGGGTGTCGCGATTTATAACTTTTACGCAAATTTTTGACTTTGAATGCTCGTAACTTTTGTTTTAGAAGTAAATTGTCTGAAGTTAAAATCTATTCAGAATAAGTACCTATACATTGAAAAAAAATATTATCGAAATCGGACTACACTGTAAAAAGTTATGCTTGGTCATACTTAAAAAAAATATACGCGTCGACTTGGGAACCTCCTCCGTTTTTCGTCGGTTGGAGATACAGTACAAGTAACTTTGTGGCATAACTAGCACAAACAAAAAAGATATGACGATTTAAAGGCAAAATTTTAGGTTATTTTCAAAAAAAAAAAAAAAAAACTATGATATTTAGGACATTGAGTCTACCGAGGTAATGTATCCCCTAAATCCATCAAATCTGCCCTTTTACAGTTACTTTATGCAAGTTTAGGCAGACTCAAAATAATAATTGCATGTTAATATGCCAATCAAAGCGTGCGGTGGATATCGAAACTTGCTTTAGATCGACCGCGCTACAGCGCGGCACCACAGAAGCCGGTCGCTGTGGAATAGATTTGAACCTCCTTCGAAATGCTAAAAATTAGTTTAGACCGCGTAGTTTTTTTCACCGATATAGAGTAACTTTAAGAAGCGAACACAGCTGGTTTGGTTGTCAAACTAGACTTAGATCTCAGTACTCACGGGAACCCGGGGTAAAAAACTCCATTTACAAAAAATTCAACAACCAGCAAATAACCAGCCCCGATTAGGGTTAAAAAATATTTAAGTAGGTGTATAAATAATCAAGAAAATTACAATCAAATAATATAAATAAATTAGAACTAGTATTTACAATTGAAACAATTAAGCTAACTGCAGACTGTTGTAAACAATCTAGAGATAGCTCAACTGATCCATATCAATACCAGTCGGTTAATTTAAATTAAAGTTAAACAAACGTCTTTTGCTGACTAGAGAGTAAAAGTGACTCGATTTTGGAAATTAGCACATTTCGATCCGTAGGTGTCAGTCTTCCGTGTGCAAATTCTAAAGAGGGCATGCTGGGCGCACTCATACATATTTTTTTATAAATCGTGATTTCACGTTAGACGAACCAAAGAATTAATGTTCAATTTTATGTAAATCCAGGTTTTTTTTACTTTGTTAATACGGGGTTCCCGTGATTACTGAGATCTAAGCCTTATAAAAGTAAATCTATTAAAGACTACCTATTATAACTACGTAGTTAATATTTACCTTAAGATATAAGTAAAACAATAATGCTTCCTATTTTTGAGCCACAAAGACACCACTTAGGAGCGAGAGTGGTGAACATGACGACCTACATCCAGGTGCGGAATACGCGAAGAATAGTTTACGAGCTTCGTTAGGATCGTCGTCTGAAAGTGACACCCATGGAACTAATTAACACGAGAGCATTCCCTTCGATGCATGCCTTTCAAATACCTACGTTTTATTTTATTTATGGTTGAATCGATTCGAGATTGAACTTAATTGGAAAATGCCTTGCACGTGCATCGCTGAGTTCTTCAGCTATAAAACATACTGCTGATGACACTATTGTAAATGCGAATGTTTGGATGTATAGATGTTTGAATGTTTATAACCTCTTCACGCCAAATCTACGAAACGAATCAAGCTCAAATTTAGCATAAATGTAATTCTAAACCTGGATTAACATATCTTTTCTAAAAATGACTTTTAGTGTAGAAAAATATCGTGCGAAGCCGCGGGCAGAAGCTAGTACTTAATAAGTTCAAATTATCATTTGCTGAAAACCATCACACTGACGAAGCTGAAATTCAGTCCTAACGTCACGTTAGCAGCAAAACGGAGTATTTCTTCCAAAATATTGTAATTCCTATTTCACGTCATGCAAACAATGAAAGAATCACGATACAAATGTAAATACCTGTTCAAAGACGGTGTTCGGATAATAGCCGCGTAGTCATCGTCGACGTCTGAGTGAAGAACTAGGAAAATAAAGGCCAATGTTGCACACCTCGGCTTCAGAACTATAGCATTTCTGTGGTTCTGGGTGTTTTCTATGTATGGTAAAAATATCTATCTATGTAATGTATTGTATTAGTTGACGACCTCCGTGGCGCAGCGGGCGAAGGTCCGCGACGCTGGAGGTTGCGGGTTCGATTCCCGCCTCGGAACAAATTTGTGTACGATCTGCAGAAATTTGTTCCGTTGGTCTGGGTGTTTACTATCTATAATAAAAAAAAAAAAAAAAAAAAAAAAATATCTATCTATGTAGTGTATTGTATTAAGTATATCAGTTATCTAGTACCCATAACACAAGCTCTGCTTAACTTGGGGCTAGATAATGCTGTGTGAATTGTCCAACATTATTTATTATTATTATTATTATTAAGTAGGTAGGTACATTAATTATCTAGTACCCTTAACACAAGCACATTTGTTTTGTTTCTTGAGAGTCGTTGAGTAATAAGTATTATCAAACATAATAACATGTAAACACAAAGGCAGGTTTTCGTTCGAAGTGTCAATGTCAATATTTTAAAAATAAACCTAACAAATTAAAAACCGTTCTCGTATAGGTATAATCTGAGCAACCGAACAGTCACAAAATGGTATATGAAGACCAACCCTAGTTTAATATAAAAAAACTCATTTACAAAATGTCATCGCAAATCAAGGTTTGTTCTACTGGCTCAATTAGCTAAGATTTGTTAGCGGATGGTATTAACTGCGCTAACCATGTCGCACAATCATTATATCCACTTCGTACGTAGGTATGTATGTGTGTATTAGTCATATTGAAACTGTTTACAGTTCGTGATTCGCTTCAAGAGGCTCTACTTGTGTGGACTACTGCCTTATTTATTGCAGCTCTCGCTCAAATGCAAAAAAATACATTTTAATTATATAGCAGTGGTGTTCAAAGTGAAATTGAGTAGTTTTATAGATGGCGAAAACCAAAGATGCGAATAAAATAGTTCAAAACGGTAAAGAGTGGCGTAGGGAAAAGTCAGAGCCGCTTCTGGCAGTGCCTGAAGATGAAAGGTGAGTCCAACTAAGCGCTTCATTAAAGCGACTATTAGTCGATAGGTACGGTGTTCAAACAAAACAGCTCTGTAAAATCGATACCTCCTTGCTTTAAAATAATTGCAGGCTAAAGTTTGAGCTTCTTCCTTATTTTGGATAGATAACCTGATAGATAATCTTAAAAGTATCTCCGTGAATACAGTTTAGTGATTCTTAGTAGTTAGTACATAGAAGTTAGAAGGTACAACTTTTTGTATGTACATACCTACCTAATCTTCCTATCATTTAAGTTTTTTTGAATGAAGTGCTGTGTGGTGCCGGCTTAGAATTTGCACCACCCCAACTCTTCCCGCGGGTGTCGTAAGAGGCAACTAAGGGATATCCACCGGGGGCGGGCAGCAGCGCCCCCTGGAGAACAATTCTACCACCGAACTGCAATCCCCAACCGGCATGCCCAGCGTGGAGATTATGGGCATTACCCCCATGTGATAAAAGCCAATAAGGCGCTTATCGGGGGGAGGCCTTCGTCCAGTAGTGGACCAATACAGGCTGTTGACCTAATCTTCCTATTCTTATATGTACCGTTTTTTTCACCCCATTTCGTTTCAATAATGAATAACTTTAATACTTAGGTACTTAGATTTATCAAACAAACAAAAAAATCTAGGTTAGGTATTACATCCATTGACTATCGTGAGATTCCGCTAGATGCTGGTAGAGCAGTGACCAGTCATTGTGTTTTGACGACCTCTGTGGCGCAGCAGGCGTAGGTCCGCCTGCGACGCCGGAGGTTGCGGGTTCGATTCCCGCCTCGGGACAAATGTTTGTACAATCTGCAAATGTTTGTTCAGGGTGTTCTGGATGTTTTCTATATATATAATAAAAAATATCTATCTATGTAGTGTATTTGTATTAAGTATATCAGGTATATAATACCCATAACACAAGCTCTGCTTAGCTTGGGGCTAGATAACGCAGTGCGAATTGTAAAAAAAAAAATGTGGCAAGTATTACAAGACCAGCTGTGGACGTAATTAGGTTTAAATGATGATGATAATGAAGCAAAGCAATAGCTTTGCTGAATACAGCATATTTAAAGGAGACTTACATATAATTACAGAGAACATCCACCTCACTTCCTGCCGCGCTTGAGTGTAGTAGCCCCTGCCAGCACCAGCTCAAGCGCGGATAACCTAGCATCAGGGCAACAGAGGAAGCAACTGTCTCATGGAGAGTAAGTACCAACAATGGAGTCTACACACTAAAGTATGCGATACAGACCGGCAAGTTGGTGCGACATTTCAGTATCAATATTGTAGGCAGCCGACAGAGTTTTGGCAACTTATCGGTGGCCCATCGACTAGTAGGGTTTGGGTACATCTCGTCCGAATCTAAAACTCGTCCGCGGACGAGATGTCCTCTTCACTTTTAAGTAGGGGTACATCCCGTCCGAATCTAAAGTCTCTTGTAGACTCCATAAAGCTCTGCATTCTTTAATCCACGCTGCTACTATATGCAGCAAAAAATGTGCATTTAAATATGGGCTTTATCTCGTGGTTTTTAGATACATTTTACAGTGATAACATGGCTTCCCACAAGCTTCATACACCCGTGAGCTGTCTGTCATCTGATGCCGTCAATTTGAAATGCCTCTAAATGTTATGTTATGAGTTAAAACCCTAAATTGAATGCACGGTTTTGTGAACAACCTTGATATTCACGGAAAAACCAAACACTGTCGAGAGTCACTCAAAACTAAGAGGCATTTCGGTTCCAAGTTCTCTCTCTACATTAAATTGGCAATATTAAAAAAGGAAATAAAAAAGTAGAGCTGTGTGGTGCCGGCTTAGAATTTTCACCAGCCTAACTCTTCCCGCGGGTGTTGTAAGAGGCGACTAAGGGATATCCACCGGGGGCGGGCAAAAGCGCCCCCTGCAGAACAATTTTACCACCGAACTGCGATCCCCAACCCGCATGCCCAGCGTGGGGATTATGGGATTTCCCCCCCATGAGATAAGCCAATAAAGCGCTTATCAAGGGGAAGCATGCGTCCAGCAGTGGACCAATACAGGCTGTTGAGGTTGATGTTGAGGAAAAAGTCAATTACCTACCTAATAGGTGTAACGAAGACACGCTTGTGTCATAGATTAAGTATAATCTAATGTTTAAAATTTGTGATTTAATATTAGTTTCCATCTAATGTTACCCGATCGCCTAAAATATCTGGCATCCAATAATAGAAATTAGATTTAGTGTCAGTCAACTAAAGTAATTGACTCAATAAATCAATTTGTTTCAGTGAATCAATGACTGTTGTCTTGTCAGCGTTTTACGCTAAATTATTAATAGTTCTGGGGCTAGCATTACCTGTAACCAGCACCATACAAAATGAGCTTTACACGAATCTTATGGCAGACGTAAGTTTTTTTTTATTATATAAAAATCTTCGTAAACAAAGTAAGTTACAATCAAATGATAGAAATAAATTGGAACTAGTATTTACAATTGAAACAATTGAGCTAACTGAGCAGACTGTTGCAAACAATCTACAGGTAGCTCAACTGATCCATATCAATATACCAGTCGGAAGCGTCCCCAAGACGCTGATTGCCTTGCTGATGATGCGCTTTAATATATATTTTTGTTATTTTAGGTTTTAACTCTCTATTTATACGCCGTTGGGATGGCATTCCTAGCATACACTTTTTATCACTTGCGATTAGCAAAAAGAGATAAAGATGGTAAGTCTTTGAATTTTCACAGCACTGCATTTTATTCAACCCGTTCCGTACTCAATGCCAACAACAACGGTATGACGTATTGAACGCAAAAATAGCATAGCGGCGCAGATTGTTTATTGTTGATTTGCTTTATCGTGACTACCCACACTTTGAAAAGTCCCGAGTTGTTAATTTTTTATATTATAAGTACATTATTCTTAGATTTTTTCTATCGAATATATTTTTTATTTCAGATAATCTAAGACTAACAAGATATGGTAGTTTTTATTTGCACATGGGGGTAGCAGGTTTCGGAGTTGGTTCCATAATCTACTCTTGCCTGCAATTCGGCGGGTACTTTGATCTCACAGGCGACTGTCAGATGGCTGTAGTGGCCATCAAGCCTGCCTTGCGGATTGTATTTATGGTGGTCCAGACAGTTTTTATATTTTCCTACACTGATGTAAGTATTCCTCGATTTCCTCGTATATTTACGCTATGTATATGCCCTATAGACCTCTACGTCGTAGCCCTCTACGCTGTAGACCTATACAAGTTAGACCTCTACGTCGTACGTAGCCCTCTGTGCTATAGACCTCTACGCCGTAGAGGTCTACAGCGTGGAGGTTGTAGAGGTGTAGCTTAGAGGTCTACGACGTAGAGGTATACGACGTAGAGGTCTACGACGTAGAGGTCTACGCCGTAGAGGTCTACGCCGTAGGACCTCGAAGACCTATTAAACATTACTTATCTATCGCCTTGTGATTTTAACAAACCGTGTGCAAATTACGTAAGTTAAAAAGTTCTTATACTCTTTGTCGTAGACTGCGCTACGATTTGGGATCATTGCTGACATCAAAACATTTAAGTAGGTCATTCGTCCCTAGTCCATATACAATGCTTACATGAATAGTACTATTAAAATGGAAGTGCATTACAAGTCGCAAAGTCATACTTTAACTGAGATTTCTTTTATACTTAAATAAAATGAATCGATCACGACTATTCAATTTCGTGCTCATACATTACTTATCTTACTAACCACTGGAAAATTGAGATTCATACAAATATTCGGCTTCCAAATGCATACATCCACAGCATAACTATATAGCCACAGAATAACCATACAGTAACACAGCCCTAAGTCCGGTTCGACGATCGGATTGAGACTTCATCAAGGATTTGGTACAGCAGCGCCTCTATCATGCGGACATGGAACTACGCAAAACTCATACAAAAATGATACATCACGATGACATCTAGGTACATCAAACCGAACTCACTCAGTGCTCAGTTATCTACTGAATACAGTTTAGTTATCGGCACCGATTGAATCAGAAGTTCCAAATTCAATTGTGCGTATGACAACAGAATCATGTGTCTATACTTATTTGAATGTGTTCATATCACATTCACAAATTTCAGGCACAAATATATTAGATTTTCATTCATCGTTACGTTAAAATAGAGGCTTGGAATCAGCTTGAAATAATTTGATTTCTTTTTGACTACAAAAACTGAAAACTGATTTTAAATCCATAATATTTTAACTGCAACTTTCTGAGCAGATGTAGTATAAAATATTTAAATTGTTTCGCCTAGGCGTGAGTCCAAAACTTTCACGATCTACAGATTTTTTCTGGCTAAAATTCTTATGCTATTATCGATTATAATATATATTTGGTAAAATGTGTGAAAACTTCATCAACCTATTCTCACGAATAACGGGATTTACCTAATATTTTAATTTAATTTGCAGTTGTTGGACCCAATGCGAGGAGTGGTTTTAGACAGATTCGGTTTGATGCATCTTATAGCGACAAATGTATGCGAGTGGCTTAACGTCGTAGTCCAAGAGACAAGAGACGACATCCTGAACGTAGCGTTCCATCAACCAACTCTATTACGCTATGCTAATATCAGCGGTTACATCAAAACGGACATATTTGACCACCTGGACAACATCACTATTGAAGAAGTGTCGAAACCATTTGCGAATATTAACATAACGAACGATATTTTCCTCAACGTGACCTTGAATAGCCTGAACTATACCGTGCAGAGTAAAGTTTGGACGTGCAATGTGTCAAATATGATCACACCTCTGATTCGCAGCGTCAACCCTTACCTCAGGCCGTGTGGCGTGGAGTACAGTCTCCTGTGCTCGGTCATCATTGCTGTCATCTGGAATGATATTTGCACGGTTCCTGGATCGGTGCGTGATCTAGAATTTTTTATTTTAACAATAGCTATACCATACATACTTTAACAAGGTCAAGTTTTTGTTATAAATCTTGGCGTAGCGTAAATAGGTATTCTGTGGTAGCATATAAGTTGTTTTGAATGAAGTGTAGGTAATTAGTTAATTGCTGTGTGGTGCCGGCTTAGAATTTGCACCACCCCAACTCTTCCCGCGGGTGTCGTAAGAGGCGACTAAGGGATATCTACCGGGGACGGTCAGCAGCGCCCCCTGCAGAACATTTCTACCACCGAACTGCGATCCCCAACCTGCATGCCCAGCGTGGGGGTTATGGGCACTACCCCCATGAGATGAAAGCCTTAGACGCTTATCAGGGGGAGGCCTGCGTCCAGCAGTGGACTAATATACGCTGTTGAGGTTGTAAGAAGAAGAGAAACACTCTTTTTCCTCATCAGCAAACATACGTTCACTTCTGAACGTGCCTAAAAACAAGGGGAGTTTTGCCATAATCACAACGCTTGGCCGGCGAATCGGTGATCGCAGCAGTGGGGGTGTTAAAAACACACCGAAGGAAGCTGTTGACCACTTTCGGTTGGGTCCTTTAGTTGGCACCTACGGCATCCACAGGCTGTGTTGGAGTAGACAGTTATGACGCCGTGACTGCCTCGGCCATTACCTATACATCTATCAAAAACCAAAGCGTTAATATATCGATGAAAAATCTTAACCTTTTCAGAAGCCGTTTCAAAAGCCGCAGAGCAATAAACCCAAGCACTGCTGCGCTCGCATGAAGTCAAACAACCACTTCTCAGTGGACTGTGGCAGCGCTCATAAAGGCTTGTTTATGGGCGTGGCAGTTCTAGCCGGGACCATCGTCAGTCTGATGCTTTTCAACGGACTCTTCCAGAATGAGGAGCATGTGGAGCTTGCTTTGCTTCAGGTAAGTAGAAATTTGCTCCTTCTTTTAAATTTCTGGATACTGGGGAGCATTCATTCACAAGAAACTGGGTAAATTTTAAGATTCCGTACGAATTGACGTAGGTACGCTGCTGTCAGTAGGTACGACACAGGTGCTTTTCGACCGGGTCTGTGTTTTACCAGCAAGCTTGTCTTCTTAACAAACACAAAAAAAGTCATAAGTGTTCGGAAAGGTATCGCTATGAAAATCCCGATACCTTGGTTATTTGCTGGTCTACGAGGTGGACCGACGAAAAACGCTGGTCTCAGACACCTCAGGACCCTTCATTTGACTTTGGGCGAGGCCTACATACCTATGTCCTGCAGTGGACATCGTTTGGTTGCGATGATAATAAGGTTGAATTTGCTTCTATGCCTTCAGATAAACATCTGGGAGACGATCCTTTTCATCCTGATGAGCGTGGGCTCCGGCGCGTGCATCCAGCGAATGCGCACACTACCCCTGCGCCGCGCCGTCACCACCATGCCGATGGAACACTCCCTGCTGCTAGTCACGCAGTGTGGGGTGTATTTGTACTACCTGTTTCAGATCATTGGGGCTGGTTTCCTTATACAGAGGTATCCTGGAGCAATGCGCGCGACTAGGTGGGTAAATATGTCACATGGAAATTACCTAATGCACCTTTTCCGGGATTATAAAATTAAAAAATTAGGCTGGTGTTCACTAAAAGATAATCGGACAATTAGGCAGCTTCGTGGGGTAACTTTGAAGTTAAATATATTAAAACTTGATCAAAAACGTCAAAACAACTAATTAAAATTGAACCATCTGTTGGTGAATTCGGGTCTAAGCCCCACAACTAAATTACCTTTACCTACTAGGTAGATAAGTGCCTACTTATGGTACTTACCTGGTAAAGGTACCTACTTACAACTATATGGTTACAAAAAAATCAAATAATTGGGGCATAGGCATACCTATGCAATGCACATACAAAGCATAGGTACATAAAATACAATCTGGAACCTCACACAATCTGCATTTATTCCTTATTCTACCAGGATTATCTCTCCTCTTTGCGCGCTGATCCAGAGCTCATGTCAGACGCTTCTTGTGTTCGACGCGTGGACCAGGCGCTGCGCAGGCAACGGCAGGCAGCGGCCCGGGAGACAGCTCGTAACTTTCCTACTAGTTGGTAACTTTGCACTCTGGCTGCTAAACAGAGTGAAGAACGCGAGGGCAGAGTTTCATCCCTTACAGGTAAAGATCTACTGTGGCTCGGGTTTTTATGAATAACACATTTGGAGGAGTTTGACTGAAAATATAAAAATTATTTTAAAGTACAATATCTACCTACACTAGGAGGTAGTTTGCCCTACCCAATCAACAGTGCTGCCGAATTTCGTAAAATGGGCGCTGACAGGCCCGAAATGGACCGATGCACTGTTAACGGATATTCGACAGAAGTCCGAAAAGCACCTGTGCACAGTTGACCGGAGCATTAGAGAATGCTATCGAATAGCTTATTAATTTTTTTTACCTAACAATTTAAAAAAAGATCCACTGTGCGGCGTAAGAATGGACCAATCCAACTCAGCCCGTGTATTTCGTAGAGTCGACTAACTTAGGGACTAGAAGAAGTGCCGCAGCATCTTTCTGTCTATTTTTAACACTTCCACTGCTATCACCAATCCACCTGCCAAGTGTGGTTAATCACCACAAGTCAAGCCCTTGTTTAGGGGGTCATGTTCAGCAGTGGACGAAAGTGCGCTGATGATAAGACATTGAAAACATCTGAAATGCATGCATTTTTGTGAATACAGTCAACTTAAGCTCCTGAGCATTGCTAGAAAAACGCTTTTGGCCTACTTTACTGATTTCCGTCGTTGACTGTAGGTAGGTAACTATTTATACTTATCTAGTACCTATTCCTTCTCATCCACTTATTATGTTATTTGCAGATGGAATTCTATGGCGTGTGGGCTTGGACCCTTATAACCCACGTCTCAGTCCCCCTTCTCGTTTGCTACCGGTTCCAAGCTACGGTGTGCTTCTACGAAATATGGAAGAACTCGTATAAAAGGAACAAAAGTGCTAATATTGATGATGACATTAATGAATTTGAACTAAAGGATCAGCATGTAGCATGAAGATCTAATTAAAACAATAATGACACGTAGTAGTGGGTACCTATTGGTTTTTATTTTACATACCTACCTATCTAAGCATTCAGGGCCATGATCACGCTAAATTTAGCCTTATTACAAAAGCTGAGTCGTATTGCGTGTCAGACGTTGACGTGTGAGCCCTTAGCCATTAGGTAATTTTACTAACCTCATCAACCAAGTTACACTTTCACTCCCTATATGTATATCTGTTACTGTTAATGTTGAAGTGGGCCAGAATATCATGTGCATCAACATCTTACTAAACAATGTGGTTACCATGTAGTAAAATTCTTTAGATGATTGATTAGCTGGGTGAACGTACCATACGTTCACCCAGCGCTAACTCAACAATGGCCAGGAGGGCGATTACGGTGTGGTAAGGCACGGCATTACGGCTCAAACGTTAGCAGTTGAAACGTTAGGGTGCGCGTTCACAGGCCGACATCGGACAATCCGCTGACAAATGCGTCCACTGATAAGCAATCCGAGTGACGTCATTCGCATGAAACGTTACATTCAAGAATCCTCGCCGGCATTGCCGAAAGTCCGCTCCGTGCGGTAAGGATTTTTTTATGTCAATCTATTGCTGGGGTTAGTGCGGATTGTCCGATGCCAGCCTGTGAACGCGCACCCGAACGTTTCAACTGCGTAACGTTTGAGCCGTAATGCCGTGCCTTACTACACCGTTATCGCTCTCCTGGAGTCCTATTAAAAAATTAAGTATAGGTTTAAAAAAATAATTAAGTAGGTTTATTGCAAAAGATTGGAAATAGCGTGTTTTGCATTTAGTGGTAATACACTAAATGCAAAAACACGCTATTTCCAATCTCTTGCAATATACCTACTTATTTAGTTAATTTATTTATGAGACAGGACTCCCAGCGAAAGAATCACAAAACATTTTACAAAAAATTGGACGCACGAAATTACTCTTTCTTTGGCTCTATGATGCTTTTCATACAGTGAAATAGCTTTCACTGAATGTCATTGACATAACCTGTCAAGAAACGATATTTATCTGTCAAACAAATGCCAAATGAATGTGTCAAACAAACCAAACCATTGTCAAACAATTTCGTGAAGTAAAATTTTGAAAAGCAAAATTCAACCCAAATAATTTTAATTTTTTTCAATAAAATAAGGTATTTCTAAAAAAATGTCTGCTGTAATGGATGTTGACGAAGAGGAAGTCGAGATGGCTTCTTCCAGCAGTGGCAAAGGTGACAAAAAGAGATTCGAAGTGAAAAAGGTACACCCCAGGAAATGCATGATCATCGTTGTCAAGTCTCACAAGGCTCTAATCACTTTTCTTTTTTTTGCAGTGGAACGCTGTGGCTTTGTGGGCTTGGGGTACGTAAATCATCAACTCACCATTTTCTTGAAATATAACCTCGAACAAGTTCTTTGTACAAAAGAATCACCTCCCTTTTGTTTGCATTGCAGACATCGTCGTAGACAACTGCGCAATCTGCAGGAATCACATTATGGATCTCTGTATCGAATGCCAGGCAAATCAAGCATCAGCTACTAGTGAAGAGTGCACAGTGGCTTGGGGAGTCTGTAATGTAAGTGCCAACAAAAAAATTCACACTTGATTGTCGATACTGGGGTTTACGACCTAAGCAGCGTCGATAAAAGCACCCTTTATTGAATCTTATCCAATTTAGTTACTGCCGAAAGTCCTTTGTTTCTGAACCTACATCCTTCTTCACAACTAAACAAAACCAAATATAAATGATACTTCTATTACCTAAATTGGTTTGATTATTATGAATAACACCATAGTATTTATAATTTTTGTTTCCAGCATGCATTCCACTTCCACTGCATTTCACGTTGGTTGAAAACAAGGCAGGTCTGCCCTCTTGACAATAGAGAATGGGAGTTCCAGAAGTAAGTAGAATTAAATCTGTCCAATAATATGCGCTCCACCTCTAATCCTTGAGGGATTAGAGCTATTATAAGTAAGAATCCCTAACAGGTTAACTTTTGCTCAAAATATTGGATTAGTGAACACATATGGCAGCTGTGTGAGAATTTGCACCACCCAATTCTTCCCACGGGTGTCATAAGAATTAACTAAGGAAGAATAACCACTGGGGGCGGGTAGCAGTGCCCCCTGCAGAACAATTCTATCACAGAACTGCGATCCCCAACCTGCGGGTTGGGGATCGCAGTTCTGTGATAGACAGATGTGCTGTGGGCTGTGGACCAGTACAGACTGTTGAGGTTGAGGAACACCCATACTTGAGACTTGCAAGAGGTATTTTTGTAATTTAAAGATAGATAGAACTATAGAATGAAGTACTCTAATTGTATGGAAACTAACAGTATTGTTATTAGGTTCCTGAAATAATCATGCACTTCTTGTTTTTTCAGGTATGGACACTAGGAGGCCCCAAGCAAGTCCTCGCAGAAAATGGGCTTATAATGTTTGCATTAAGTTCTCAGTATGTCAATAAACTTACTCTCACTAAATTTCTCGTTATTACTTTCGCGAATTTGATAATTTAATTTTTAATATAATAAAAACCCCAAAAAAATTGTAAAATCTTGCAACTTATTAAGCTATGTTTATTTATTAACAAATTGTTTAGGACTCATCTTGGGTTCCCATGCATTGCTAGCAAAGAAAAGGGAATATTCCAAAATAATTTTAGGAAGGTACTGGAAAGGTTGAGAAAAAATATTGGTTGAAATAAATGATACTTGCTTTTTATGAACGAAACCTTAGGCAATTTATTAAAATTTTCTTCAATGAACAAATAATAATTTAGTTCAATGCCAGCCAACACTTACTACCTAACTATTTTTGTTATGGTATTTACAGTTACAGCAATTATATACATGAAAATATTACAAAATTCAGTAGCTACATAATTTTTCTAAAGCTTGGGTTCACACTGGTGCAATTTTTTGCCCATTTAATTGCTAGATTGCTACTACATATGTATTAAGACACACCTACTCAAATGCTTAGTAATTATTTAGTTGGAAGAGCAAGGCACAAAAATTCTAACCGCAAGTCTTTGGGGTAAACCCTCTCTTATAATTAAAAACAGATAATCATGCCCTAGTATGAACCCGAAGCATTATTATGGTTATTTTATTTTATTTCAAATGCTTTGGCAGACAAACTTCGTTTACACCTGCTTAGCTGAAGAAAAATATTGGTTTGCCTCAATACTTTTCAGCTTGGGTACTTACAAATCTGCTAACACATGAAATCCACAAGTTAAATGAAGTTAGAATGCCAAAGGTTTCTGAAATAATTGAAGAAATTTGCCTTATAACGTGATACATTTTGGTTTATAACTTTTATATGAGGCTTTTATGGTTGGCAGATATTTAACAAAATTAATATTATTACCTATCAGTCAAAGCCATTTTAGATTGTACCTATTCCATAAAGTAGTAAGTTGGGTGGAGGATGTAATTTATTTAAATTTAAGAAAACAAAAAGTGACTGGAAAATTCTTATGCCTTATTGAACTGTTTATTAGTCTACCTACGAGTACACTAATAAACAGTTCATTAAAAAGGCAGCTACATGACCAAAATATAGGCATAACTGTCTTTAAACATGCATGACCAGCATACAAGCTATGACTTTACATTAATTATTACAATCAATTGCCCAAGTTTGATTTATTCTATTGTTTGTTTCTAACAATAACATTTATTTTACACCTAGGATACTCAAAGAAAATATTTTTCTACAATCATCATCACTCACTTTTATAACAATGCAGTCCCATGCCTTATTAGACAAAATAATAGATATTAGGAAAATAATTTGTAGCGGTAAGTAGGTATGTACATTACATGGTATAAGGTTATCATTTCATAAAATGAATCATTTCATGTAAATCACATAATACAGAATGAAATCATAATTTTATAAGAACATACATTTGCCTTTTTATTTAAAATACTTACAAAATTTGTTACTATTTTCATAAATAAGGTGTATCAAGTACATAAAAAGAATTTAAGTATGAAGCCCTATACATAATTATAACTTATTTAGGAAATAAAATGCACAATACAATTGAAACTTATTTTGATGAATGCGAAACATGTTGTTAAAATATTTGGCAAACAGAAATTTTCTATTCACCAACTTTTGTCATTTCATCATCATCATCATCATCATCAGCCCATATTAGTCCACTGTTGGACATAGGCCTCCCCTAATGAGCGCCATAGCGCCCTGTCTTCAGCTTGCCGCATCCAGCATCTGCCTGCAGTCTTTCGCAGATCGTCATCCCACCTGGCCGGAGGGCGTCCTACACTACGTTTACCGAGTCGTGGTCTCCACTCAAGAACACGTTTACCCCAGCGGTTGTCGGTTCTTCGCGAGATATGGCCGGCCCACTGCCACTTCAGCTTGCTTATTCTTTGAGCTATGTCGATAACTTTGGTTCTCTGTCGGATGTATTCGTTACGAATTTTATCCTTTAGAGAGACTCCGAGCATAGCTCTTTCCATAGCTCGCTGAGCGACTTTGAACTGGTGGACCAGCCCTACCGTGAGTGTCCACGTCTCAGCTCCGTAGGTCATGACGGGTAGGACGCACTGATTGAAAACTTTAGTTTTCAAACATTGCGGTATGGATGACGAGAAGACTCGACGTAATTTCCCAAACGCTGCCCAGCCCAGCTGGATCCTCCTCCTAGCCTCCTTCTCAAAATTATTTTTACCCAACTGCAGAATTTGCCCAAGGTAAGTATACTCGGAAACAATTTCGAGAAGGTGGCCATGTACGACGACCGGTCCCGGATCAATGAGGCCATTGATCATGACTTTGGTTTTATCCAAATTCATGCCAAGACCGATGCGTCGCGAGGCTGAGGCTAGGTTGTCCAGCATTTGGTTCAGCTCCTCTAGCGACTCCGCCATTAAGACTATGTCATCAGCGAATCGCAGGTGTGAGATGTGGTCGCCGTTTATGTTGATACCCTTACCTTTCCAGTCCAGCGTCTTAAACATATCATTTGTCATTTCATTTTACAATAAATATTTCTGGAATCATCAAGTAAAATTTTTGATGCCTGTCACACATCAAGGTCAGAACACATCACAAATATGACAATAAATACTACCTAATTAAAATAAATTCTAGTCAGTGTCAATTAAACTAATAATTGAATTATAGCGGTGGAAAAATTAAATTAGGCAGTTGCAGCATCAGTCTGCTGATATAGCAGGAGGTAAATCGATAGTGCGACTTTCGTTACCAAAAATTAGTCGTAAGCGCTTCATAGGGGGCAGTGGACGGACAGGGCTGTGCTTGCGGTGGCGCTCCTTGGACCGACGCCGCTTCTTGAAGCGCCGCGCCGTCTCGGGGTCAACGCCCTCTAGCCGCAGCACCTCGTACTCGGGCGCCTCCGCCACCCCGCCGCACTCAAGCATCTCCTCCACCACGGGGCTCCTCTTCACTCGCAAAGTCAGCTTCAGACCCCTCCGAGGAGGGGTACATGGACACTCTTTACTCTTATTTGAACTGTCCACCAACCATGGTGGACCAGATTCACTTTCTTTCTTCACTTCTTCTACATGATTGTTTGTGTCAACTTTATGACTTTTGTTCATTTTACTATCTTTAGATTCACTTGGGTTTACATTCTCTCTGTAGTCAACCTCACTTTTCAAGTCATCACTGACATGGTTAGCCAAGCTTTGTTCTGGAACTATGATACTATTCTGACTAGTATCTGCATTTCTTGTTGAATGTATGCTTTCTTCTTTTATATTAGGGGGAGATTCGTCACTTTGTTCTAAATGTGTTTCAGTGGAGGACACAACATTATCTTCTAACATATCCACAGAGCTTTCATTGGGGGGTTCATTCTTGATGCCCACTTTACTTGCTTCCAGTGCAGTTGGCACATGAGCTTCGTCCTCTAAAGAATTTAAATTCTGATCAGATTTGGCTTCAAATGCTATCTTGGAACCACTTCTAGATTTGGAACAAGTAGGCTGTGTACAAGTATCTAATAAGCGTTTGTGACTCCTTAAAACAATGCCGGTGTGGGAGTCTCGACTGTCGCGGGAGCTGGTGGTGCTGCAACACCTGGACGGAGGAGCACGCTGCTTGGAGCCCCCACCGGCCGTGGCCACTCCGGTACTTGTCACTCGGCTGCTGTCTGCTCTCCGCCTTAATCTTTCCTCTCGACTACAACTTGAAGACTCCCTACTACCAGAACCTTCTTTATTTGCATTGCCATCCATCATATCAGCTATGCAACCTTGAGCTATCAGAAGCTCCGCATCATATTTAGTCAAACCCTTTTGTTTCATTTCTTTCATACTAAGAGGTGATACTATATTTGGATTTTGTCTACTAGATATTCGAGATTTATCAGTGTTTTTGCTGGTTGTTTTCTGTGTTTGTTTAGCTTTAGTCCTGTTAATTCTATTATCTGTTTCTCTGAATGTGTATCTGGTTGCTTGTTCATTATCTTCACCCTTTTTGACAGAAAATGCACCTTTGCCTCTTCTTTCACAAGTTTCACATTCACAGTAACAGTTTCCATTTCCAAAAAAATCTTCACCATAAAAACAAGTAATCTCTTCACCAACATCGATATCACGCAACACACGAACAAAAGCTTTCCCACGGTCAGTCGCTTCAAAAGTACAAGTAGGTCTGCAGTCATGGTTGATGTATGCTGCAGGCCCAAGCCACAGCTGGGCACAGTTTTTTCTACAGCTATACATAACAGAGAAGTCATTCTTGCCAGGATGAAGCAGTTGTTTTTCTTCCTCTTCTGTCATTTCAGCAATACAGCCAACAAGAAAATCAATTCTTTCATGTTTCAAAAACTTTTTTGTTGTTGATATTTTAGCTCCCACCTGACCTTCCAAAGAGTATCTATAGCATGGTTCTATAACAAACCCAGCTTTGTTATCAAATACCCTAAGATATCGATATATCTGTAAAATAATAAAAAGTAACAAGTTAGGACAATGATAACAGTCTTGTAAGTAGGAGGTAGTAGTAGAGGAAGGGAAAAATTAATAGGTAGGTAATGTAAACAACTTACATGCTCTCTGAGTTTGGTCTGCTGATGTTTGTTTTTACTAAAATGTCTAGGCATCCAGTCTCCATTAGCAAGTTTATTGTAGGCTTTATTGTAATCCTGAGTATCAATAAATTGCTTTATGATGTTTTTTATTTCTTCCTTGTTTGTTTTGAGAGGTCTATATCGAATATTCATCTTATGTGTTGTAATGCCTAGGTAAGGATCCACAATAAGTGCTGTCGCTAGATCGTCGTACTCTGACAGTTCACGAGGAGTCATGCCCATTGAATGCATTTTGTGAAGCACTTGCCTCCCGGGGTATGCAGCTGATCCAACAACCATCCTGAATCCCTGAACAAAGAAAGCAATGTCACTTTACAAAAATACGTTGGCGCCATGCAGCCGTTAGCTTTCTCGTAATGTTTTTGCAAGAAATTCAGTGGTACATATTCAGAGCATCAGCAAAGCTTTTCCCAAGCTTGAAAGTTAGTCGAAAATTTTATAAAAGGACAAACATGGCGGACGAAGAAATAGTGGAACAATTCCCAACGACACGTCAAATCTTGGAGGCCAATCTATGAGCTTCTGAAACAGAAGCCTGAATTAACTGTCCCAATATTAAGTAACAATACTAATCTCTACTAGAATACTTACTTAGATCATGAGAAATCCGTAAAATTCATGATAACTCTAACAAACAACTTCACATAATCCAAGCACTTCATAGACGCTAACGGCTAGGTTACTAATATAATAATGCATTTATTAACATAATAAATTACGACTAAGGTTCAGCAGAATTTCACTATAGTATCATTTATTTCAAATCTAGAAACCGCTTAAAAAAATCTAAGTATACGAAAGCTGAAAAACAACCATGTTTTCGTGATCTCCGTCCATTTCATTTCTTTGTGCCATATCATTTACGAGATGAGCTACGATTACTAACTCAGCTGTACCTTGGAAAATTTAGGAAAACCCTAGCATGATTACAAATTTAATGCATTATTTTATTCCAAATAATACATTTATAACATAAAATCATCATCGATGTTTTTATTTTATTGTTAGTTTTATTTTATTATAATATTCACTATCGATGTTTTTTTTTGTGGGAGCTTTGAATAAGTGACAGATTTTTTGAACTATCTTCGAAAATGTACTTAAGCTTCTTCCACAGATTAAATTATTGATTGAATGAATGAGAATGTTTAGCTCCGTTACACGATCAAACCACGATCAATTTGCAATAATGTTCCTTGATCAATTTGAGAGGGAAAGTGTTCGGACAAACAAAATTCTTTTTCTCCACTTCCCCCGTATCCCATTTTGCTTGTCGATGGTCTGTCTATGAGGTTTGTCCTTGATTTGACATTTTTGACTTTCATTTGACTTGCAAATCAAAATTGCTCTGAAATCAGCAATTTTTGAGATTCTTCAATTTTTACAGTCAATTTTTATTTGTACCTTTACATATTTACCATGACTCGCAAATTCGTAGTTGGTGGTAACTGGAAGATGAATGGAGACCAAGCACAAGCTAAACAAATTATTGAGACCCTGAAAAACGCTCAGCTGGATCCAAATGTTGAGGTTGTGATCGGAGTACCGGCTATCCATTTATTTCTCGCAAAAGAACTTGCTGCTGGTAAGCTAGGCGTAGCAGCACAAAACTGCTGGAAGGTAGCTAAAGGTGCATTTACCGGTGAGATCTCCCCTGCCATGCTAAAGGATGCCGGTATTGAATGGGTGATTCTCGGCCACTCGGAGCGTAGAACTATTTTCAAGGAAAGTGACGAACTAGTTGCTGAAAAAGTAAAACATGCACTTGAAGAAGGCCTGAAGGTAATTGCTTGCATTGGAGAGACTCTAGAAGAGAGGGAAGCTGGCAAGACAGAGGAAGTTGTTTTCAGGCAGACCAAAGCCCTTGTTACTGCTATTGGTGATCGCTGGAACAATGTGGTTTTAGCTTATGAGCCAGTGTGGGCTATTGGTACTGGGAAAACTGCCACTCCCCAGCAGGCTCAAGATGTGCATGCATCTCTTCGCAACTGGCTTACAAGCAATGCATCCCCTGATATCGCAGATTCAGTTCGCATTCAGTATGGAGGCTCGGTAACAGCTGCTAATGCCAAGGAACTGGCAGCATGCCCTGACATTGATGGATTCTTAGTAGGAGGTGCTAGTCTGAAACCAGAATTTGTCGAGATTGTGAATGCCAATTTGTAAATTTTGTTTTCTAGATTATAAGTTTAATTATTTTATAATAAGTTATACCATGTACCTACTCAAAAGTATCAAATCATGTTTTTATTTAATAAAGATAATACATAGCTAATTTTGATTTAATGTCATTCAATCTTTAGACCATTTAAGCTTTTAAAACTTTTCAGAAAAAGTTGAGCCCTAACCAAAGCTTGACCTAACCCTTAGATAATTTTTGACAGTTTGTCTCTCAAGCCAGTTCCAGTCTTATTGAAATTAATGGTGTAAGTAAGCAAAAACTATTTCCTGCTTTTGGCTTGCTTCATTTATGTGTTGTGTACATAAAGATTGGGATCAATCATTATCAACATGACATAATTTTACACTGTTTAAGTTAAGGTCCAATTTCACAATTTGCTGTCAAAACTAACTTCAGCTTGATCTAGGTAGTTCAAAAATTTTTAATACCAAGAGTAAGATAAATCTGTCGTCTGTGTAATAGTAGTTCACTGTGGCAAGCATTTGCCTCTTTGCATAGGTAGTTGGTTTACATACACTTGTCGATAGATGCCGTTAGTAGTACGTAAAATGCAACTAGCGTTAAGTATCCGATACCGTGTAGGCTCGTCGAATCGAAAATGGACTTTTCTGTTCTGAGTTTCATTCAAGATATGTCTACCTACCCGTACCCAGCCTCTGACAGCGCAGCAGTAAGTGGAACAGTGGTGCAATCTGTAGGGCGCGGTCGCTACGCCTGCTGCATCTTTCCTCACGTCATCTAGCTCGTGCGGCACGGTATGGCATGGCACCCGTGCGTGACCCGGGATACTTTGGCCAGATAATATATGTAGACATACTACATACAAATGTTCTTCCTTTTAATGTTATCTGGAGAAAATAAACCTTACGATTGAGCCTTTTGATCAGTATCGTAAAATTACGGGTGTTTTTTTACAATTTGGCGGGTTCAATTCCTGGTTCAGACAGGCGATTATTCAAAAGTCTTTGAATGCAGTTTAAATTGTCTGAGATATTCACAGATGAAAATTTATTTTATTTCTTCACATGGTAATATCTCAGAAACATGCTTTATGACACATTTTTCACATGTTTTAGTGTCTTCTATGCAAATTTATAAGTTTTATTGTGATTTTTGCATGGAGGGTGCCATTAACACCGGCTACCATTTTTTTTTCAAAATCGCGGCTCATAATTCCTACCTGTTACATATATATATGATAGAAGAAACTAAAAAAAACGTTTCTTTAACATAATATCATTACCTATAGCGTCAGGTTTCTGAGATATTCACAGAAGGAAATAACTAGGTATATAATTTTCTTCCCATGGCAATATCTCAGAAACGTGAAAAACACATTCAACTTTGGAATAATCGTGATGTAGGTAGTACCTAGGTACCTACTTAGCAATCATGACGTAGCAGCAAAGGGTAAGAAGGGGTAGTAGAAAGAAACAAGTGCGATAGTATGGTGACTTTTTAACCTGCTATTAGGTACATTGATCACTGAAATTGTAATTCATGTTATTGCGTACCTACAAAAAAGTTTCACTTACTAGCACTCACCTCAACAACCTGTATTGGTCCACTGCTGGCCGCAGGCCTCCCCCTGCTAAGCGCTTTGTACGCTTTTATCTCATAGGGGTAATGCCCATAATTTAGTTAGTGGCTACTTCATAGGTTGAGGACTCCGTGGTTGAGGATCGCAGTTCGGTGGTAGAATTGTTCTGCAGCTAACTTACTTAATTATTAGGTATCCTAACTAGTACTAAATACCTAGTTAAAATTCCGGAAAAAAACTAGGGACATATTTTAAAATAGCCGACAGGCTTTTCAGGGTTAAAATAGCCGCCAAGCTATTGCACTTGGTTCTACCTACCCCCATTTATCATATGGCACTCGGTCTGCCAAACATCCTACCCTATCCTATCCTATTTATAAGTATACCTAACCTAACCTACTTCCTGATAGTAATATTATAAAGCCGAAAGTTTGTGAAATCTGAATTATTGTTACCTAGGACCTCCAAAACTACTGAACAGATCAAGATGAAATTTGGCGTACCTACACTTAGAAAAGCCTAACATAGATAATAGGCTGCTTATTATATCGAAAATACGCGTGCGAAGACGCAGGCAGAAGCTAGTTCTGTATATTAATTAATACCCAGCTTATGTACTAACATAGGATAATATTAGTTCTCTGCCTATGGCGCTCATTCACTACTAAACTCACCAATAGATGGCGTTAGAAGTAAGTAAAATCTTCGATTTTTTTTAAATGCAACTCCGGTAAAGAGTTTCCGGTAAAAAAAATCAAAAAAGGTGCAATATTAGCGCTCATGTAGGTACCCGTTGGTTGCCCGTTATATTAATAGTCCCCCTAGCGTTTAAGCACCGGTAGGTATGAAGTGTAGGGGAGGTTTGTTTATACTCTTACCTTAGAATGGTACCTACTGAATGCAGTTACCATTTTAATCTCATGTCTGAAACATTTAGACATGCAATATTATGCATACCTACTATTCATACATGAAATTATATCAGTGATCATCACGCACTTCGCGTGATGATCACGGATGTTAATATTAACCGAACTAGGGATTTAGGTAGAGCCATGGTAGAGCTTGAAGACTCGCTAACCGAACTAGGGATTTAGGTAGAGCCATGGTAGAGCTTGAATACTCGCTAACCGAACTAGGGATTTAGGTAGAGCCATGGTAGAGCTTGAATACTCGCGGGCTTGCCGTTTTGTTTGAGCTGCTTTTATTTTGTTTTGATAATTTCACTCGATTCGAACGACTGCTCGAACGCACGACCACTCGATTTTGTAAGAGAGGTAGGTAGGTTTAGTTTAGCGTCGCGACCGACGACGACGTTGTACTCTTTATTTTATTCTGTTGTTAGTTTGTTTGAATCCGCCAAGCGAAGTGGTTCTGTGTTGTGATCGTTAATGTGGAACGTGTTTAGAACAGTGTAAAAGTAGTGTGGTGTTTCTAGATTACCTACCTACTGGATTATTTTTTGTTTTGATTACACAGGCTGTCTAAAATGTCTTGCTGGTGAGTTCTTGCACATACCTATACTTGTCTAGAAAATGGTATTAAATTAACTTATGTACCTACCTAGCACGTAGAATGAAATATTTTTTGGCTCCTATGTTTGCAAAAAATGTAGAGTAGGTATAGGTAGGTATTCAACATTTTTTTGCAAACATAGCCAAAAAATGGAATTTTACCGCGCTATGAGAATCTATACCTACCTACGGAAAAATATATTTATTTTTGACCCAACTTCAATCAGCTGCTTAACTCAGTAAACTTAACAGCCTAAGAAAACAAGTTAGGATAGGTATACCTAAGTAGAATCTAGAGTAGGTACCTACCTATTCTATAATCCAAAAATCATAAACTTACTTATCGGTAGGTAACCTGTCGGCTTGGTGCACGGGCATCAGAGACACCTGGAGGTAGCCGGTCTAACCGGTTATTGTTCTCGGGATGGCAGCTGACCCGCATGAAATGTACCTACCTAATTGTGGACTCGACTCTACCGATTTGCAGAATCTCTCAAATGCGACAAAACACTCATGTAATAAATGTCGGTAGAGTTCTAATTACCTAAGCATAGTTTATGATAGGAATGCCTTGCAAAATATTGGTTGAAAGATACCTGGTAAGTTGGTACCTGAATTTCAAGTAGGTACCTAGGTACTTAAACTTACATGGGTACGATTACTTTGTTCAACCTTATTTACCTAGGTACCTACCTAGTGTAGTGCCTACACTACGTAGGTAGAGTTTATTAACCGTGGCTTCAACATGCTCCCGAAAAGTAGGGATAAACTAAAAATTCCAGATTGTAAGCACTGGAGGTAAAACTTCCCTTCACTAAAACTTTAGAAAGTTTATCAGATCTAGTGGTTAGTTAACGAATTTTAAAAAGAATTAAAAAAAGCCTTTTATTCCTAAAGGCGCCACCCCGACCCAAATCAGCGCCCCCATCTATTTTATCCTATTATTCTGTTATACGAAGGAATATTCAAAAATCGATTGGCTATTTTGTGATACCTATCATACGCTTATTTTTAATACCCCTTTAAAAGTGTTAGTTTGTAGGTAATAGTGTAGGCAAAGATGCGAATGGGTGGTGGCGCTGATTTGGGTCGGGGTAATAACAAATTAATACCTAACTGGGCTAACTGCCTGTATTAATTTAAAAAAAAACGTATGTCAAATATAGTAGAATTTATGTCAGAGCATAGATTTGATAAATGAATTTGAATACCTAGGTAGTTAATTATTGATTTAAATATTTACCTACATATAGGTATGTCGTCAATAGTTAGGTTAGCACCCCTCTCGGGTAAAGGCCTTACGAATTTTATTTACCATCCATTATTTTCATCGCCATATCATAGGTAAGTTAGAAATATAATCATCATAGTTGTAGACTTTCCTTTAAATAGGGCAATGGTCAAGGTAGTTAGATACGTACCTACCTACCTTGTTGTACGCAGTCACCCCACCTCGAAGCCTCGACACATTTCCAGGAGCGCCGACCCAGATACAAGGCTCTATTTACCTAGTCCTTTATAGTAATGGAAGTGGCGTTAATTCCATAAGCGACACGTCCCCGTCATCGTCACTCCTTAATTTAGATACAAGGCTATAGTCTTATTGATTTGCTCACCAGCCCTTGTAATATTTTTTAGTAATATCATGATCTTTTGATCGATAGTAGTTAACTCCAAGGTTAGAGTGGAGCAGAGTAGGTACCCTGCTGAGCTTTCGTATTTTAAGAAAAACTTGTTCATCTTGTGCACTACACTACCTACTTTACTTACAAGATGAACGAGTAGGTTCTTCACAATGAGGTTTTACCACGTCCTCAGCTTATATACCTATAACATCATTGGTTCTTCACTGGCAATCTCAACAATCACCCAACCAAGCTTTATTCAGGGAATCTAAAACAACGTATAAAATGATGTCATCGATGACGTCATTCCTTGAATCATGAAGAGTTAAACCGGTCCCAACGGCTGCCGGCCTCCAATTTATGCTAATTCTGTCCATGTCAACATTTCCCTTCATTCCTACTGTTGCGTTGATATCCCGAAATTATTCTCATTGTTATACCTAAGTAGGTACGAAGATAGGTAAGTACCTACCTTTATCTACCTACGTCTAGGGGGGTTAGGGTACATCTGGTCCGAATCTCAAACTGATCCGCGGACGAGATGTCCACTTCACTTGGGTCCGGTAAGGAATTAAGTAGGTAGGTACCTAACACTCTGTAATCTGTGATGCCTACCAAATGAGGAAGAACCGAACAGAACGGCAACAAATGGGCAACATAGCAGCACAGAACAATTATTATATCCTAACAGACACAGCAGTGGGTGCAAGGCAAGCCAAGCCACCCGGGCCTAAACGATGCAGTATTTAGTAATGTTGGGTAGTAGGTAGGTAGGTAGATACTGTGGATTTCACACATTCTCCAACAAACAGCGATGGTACTTAGTAGAAGAGATTTGTAGAAAGGAGAAATCAAAAGAATTTATATGCGACCTAGTTTCTTTGAAGCATGGAGTGACGTCGACGTCGGCGAATGCCTGCCTTATCAATGCAAGTTAACATTTTCATGCAGTTTCTGTTGAGACTGACGTAGAGTAGAATTATCGCCCTGGAAATAACGATAAGGAAGCACTATAGAAATCGGCAAGCATCGGAGATATAAACCGGTTTGTTCTCTCATAGGCAGATTTTCAAAAAGACAGCACAGGTGCACTCACCACACCATTGTAGGGATTATTCTCAAATCCAATGTTTTATGCAAACAAATCCAAATCAATAATATTAATCATAAGCAGGTCCTGCGCTTGACCTCTCCCCTGTCGTGTCGGTCTGCCGACCCATCGGATTATGACAGCGAGGAAATAGAATGCTTCTGTATTTGCGCACACACTGTGCACTATAATATGTCCTGCGCATCTGGCTAGTCTCCGATGAGACTGGCCGTTGTGATCGAAATTCGGCTAGGTAGGAGGACAACATCATCATACGTAAAATAATCGAAGAGAGCTTTGCATAATGCAAATGGGCTGATTTTTCAAGTGTAATTCTTACTCTTGACTCATTTCAGCAGCTGTTTCAGTAATTAAATAACAAAATATATAACGACGAGCGGAGCGTAGTTAAGAGTACCTAATGAATGAGCAGAGCAACGAACATTTTGTTATAAAAATTGAGGTGGTTTTATACCTATAAGTAGGTAGGTATTCAAGTAATTTTATGATTTTTAGTTCTGGTAAGTAGGTACTTATTATTTTGCGATAATCAAAATGATCTCATTCAATACCACATTACATTACCTACAATGAAAGAAGACATGAACGTGACAAGAATCAATCAATGACTTATTCATTCATATTTTTTAACTTAAATTATGCAGAACCATTGTTCATTAAATGGACTTCTAGATCACGCACAGAATACTCGCCTAGCTGGTGAGTAAATACATATGAAGCTCGTAGTAAGTACTTGTCGCTGTGTGGTGCCGGCTTAAAATTTGCACCACCCCAAGTCTTCCCGCGGGTGTCGTAAAGAGGCGACTAAGGGATATCCACCGGGGGCGGGCAGCAGCGCCCGCTGCAGAACATATCTACCACCGAACTGCGATCCCAACCCGCATGCCCAGCGCGCGTGGGGGTTATGGGCATACCCTACCCCCCATGTCAATAAGGCGCTTATCAGGGGGAGGCCTGCGTCCAGTAGTGGACCAGTACAGGCTGTTGAGGTTGAGGAAGTACTTGTCTGGGATGATAAAAATCGTATTAAAAATCGAATAAATCCAACAAAATTTGAAAATTAAGTAGGTAAATCAGATGTTCTTGATTTTTATAAAAATCGCTTTGGTTTATCTAGTTTTAAGGTTTTTATGGGTAGACGCGAAAGGAAGGTTCAAAGGTTTAGTGATTAAAACTACATAAACCGAGAGGATTAACATAAAAATCAAAAAAATCTGATTTAAATCAAATTAAGGATTTTTTTATTAAGGCGCTACCCCGACCCAAAACAGCGCCACCACCTATTTTATCTTATTCTTCTGTTAAACGAAGGAATTTTCAAAAATCGATTGGCCTGTTTGTGAATAGGATCATAAGCTTTTTTTAGCCTTTATAAATGTTTTAGTTTGTATAGTGTAGGCAGAGATGCGAAGTTGCTCATTTTTGCCACCATGGTGGCCAAAACGAGCAACTTCGCATCTCTACTTAAAGTATACCAAATAAAACTTTTACAGAGGCATTAAAAAAACCTTATGATACGTATTCACAAACTGGCCAATCGATTTTTGAAAATTCCTTCGTTTAACAGAAGAATAAGATAAAATATTATGTAGGTGGTGGCGCTGTTTTGTGTCGGGGTAGCGCCTTAAACTTTAATCACGAAGTACTAGCAGAAAGAGAAGCCACCAAGATTAAACTTTTATCATTTCTGTCAAAGTATGAAGAAAAATACGAAAATTCGTACAGAAATATTTATTTTAGAGGATTTCCTCGATCAGGGCAGAACAGGGATAGGAGCATTGCGCGTGTGTGCACCGAGAAGCCTAATCTGGGTACTCCTTTATCTTTTCATTGCAGTGAAAATGAAAATCATGTGTTTCAATCTATTGATTAGATTGAAATCACATAATTTATTTAAAAAAATATCAACAGGGCAATGGATAAAATATTGCTTTTATAGCCAGAAGATTTCATGTCTACTTATTAGGTAAGTAGGTATAGGCTGTTTGTAAGTACCTACCTAGATGTTTTATTGACTAATTTCTATAAATAGGGCTCTCATTTAAGTTTCATCCAGCATAAATACTTATTTAATTCATTAGTCACGTAACAAACAAGCAATTCTTCTATTGATGCATCATCTCATTCCATTCAAGGGACCAGAAGCACGTGTTGTAAGAGGCAGTTAATTGTTTTGCATTGCCCCTTCATTTGGTAATACCTACTAACTGCTTTCTTTACAGTGTTACAGTGTAACCATTGAGTTAAAAGTACTTTAAGTACTACATACTACGCTAGCGTACCTACAATGTAGTACTATAATATTACTAGTAATATTAACTCGGTGAGTTTTATTACGGATTCCAATTTAGCATATAATACATTTATCGACCTATTCGGTCTTATGTTTGACCTTTGCATACCAGTTGAGAGAAAAATAATTACTTTTAAAAATAAGTCAAATTGGAAAACAAAAGGTATAAAAATTTCTAGTAAAAATAAAAGGAAAAAATACACAGATTATTATATTAAACAAAAATCAAGTTAACTTAAATGAATACACAAAATATTCGAAAATAATGAAAAAAGTAATTCGGGCCTCAAAGAAGCTTATAAATATAAAAGACTTAAAAAATAGTACAAATAAAGCCAAAGCTACTTGGGGAATAATTAAAAATTATACACAGCCTAACAATACCATAAAAACAAGTATATATAACATAAAAATTGGAAATGAAGAGGTCCATAACCCTCAAAAAATTGCTTCAATGCTCAATACATACTTCATAAATTTAAACGCAAATAATTCTATTGATCATACCAGCCATAGCTCTCAATATTGTGGCAATACTATATTTATGGCTCCTGTAGACGCTACTGAAATAATTGGTATAGTAAGACAATTAAAAAATAAAAAAAGCTCTGGACATGACAATATTCCAATACAAGTCATTAAAGCAAGCATAAATTACATAGTAGATCCATTAGTTTACATAGTTAACTTGACTCTTGAAACTGGTATATTTCACGAAGAACTTAAAAAAGCATTGATAAAGCCACTTCACAAAAAAGGCTCAAAAGCGGATATGGGGAATTATAGGCCTATTGCCCTTTTACCAAGCTTCTCAAAAATATTTGAGAAAGTCATTTATACAAGATTAGTGTCATTCATAGAAAAAAACAATATTCTGGACCCAAATCAATTTGGTTTTCAAAAAAACAAAAATACTACTTTAGCAATTTTTAAGCTACTTAATACTGTCTGGGAAGGAATAAATAATAAAGCTCTTGGCGTAACTTTGCTATTAGACATGTCTAAGGCCTTTGATTGTGTTATTCACAAAATTTTGCTTGAGAAAATTGAGAAATTAGGTATAAGAGGAACAGCACTGTCACTCATAACATCATATTTAGAAAACAGAGATAAATAAATTCAAACAAATTATAAAAACCTTGTTGTGCAAAAAGGCTTACTATAAAATATCAGATTATCTAGAAGATAAAAAAGCTTGGGACGGGTTTTGCTCCAACTCGAAAATTAACAACTAACAGGCTAAAGGTTTCTTCGTCGCTTCTTTACTTTGGTCTACATACCGAAGCGACAGAAATCAAAAATATCACTTTATTTCCGTGTCCGTGTTTAGTTTTACAATTTGACCTTTTCTAAGTGTACATTTATTGTATTTATGGAAATAAAGAGTTTTTGATTTTGATTTTAGAAGCCAAGCTACAGTTATTCAAAGCTATAACAAAGAAACTAAGACAATAGAAACAATTAAATCAAATTTTGAAAATGTTTTACTGGGTGTACCTCAAGGGAGTATACTGGGACCCCTACTATTCTTGCTTTATGTCAATGAGTTACCTAAAATAACTAAATATCTATGCGTTATGTTTGCCGACGACGCTACAATATATATACCCCAAAATAAAAAATCCGACTACGAATTTGAACAGGAAATTAACTTTACATTAAAATCACTTGTAGATTGGCTTGAGCAAATAAATTTAAAAGTAAATGTCAGTAAGACTAATATAATAAGATTTCAAAATTATAAAACTTCACCACTAAATATAAGAATTTCATACAAAAATAACGAAGTAAAAGAAATAAATAAAACAAATTTTTTAGGACTAACAATTGATTCACATTTAAACTTCAAAGCACACCTATCAGAATTAAATGAAAAAAATTCCAAGTACTGCTACGCTCTTTCCACACTCAGCTCAATTACATCAAAAAGTATCGCAAAACAGGCCTATTATGGATTAGTTTATTCTCAATTAAGCTATGGAATAATTTTCTGGGGAAACTCTGTCGATATCCAAACAACTTTTGTAATGCAAAAGAAAGCATTAAGATGTATTTATAACTTAAGTAGAACAGATTCGCTCCGAAATGTCTTTAAAAATGAAAAAATACTAACTCTCGCTTCCATTTATATTCTAGAAATGTGTATTTTTGTAAAAAGAAATAAGCAATACTTTTTTGAAAAGAAATCTGTTCGTGCATCCTCTCAAAGGTCCAAGCATAAATTCAATGTTTGTATTCCTCAAGTCAATAACACTATGTATCACAAAAGCACTTTCATCACAGCCTTAAAAGTTTTCAATAATCTTCCCATAGAACTTAAAACATTAGATGGTAATATATTTAGAAATAAACTAAAAAAATGGTTAGAATCAAATGCTTTCTATTCGCTCAAAGAATTCTTTGATAAATGATGGTTCCCCAATAGTATGTTTAATATTTTTAAATACATAGGTAAAATAAATAACTTGGAATGTTACTAAATATATACCTAGTATTATAGGTACCTATTTAAAAAATTATTGTATGTCTATTATAGATAAGCTGTTGAAACTGTACACTATTTTATACCTAAGATCTTTTTTGTACAACAGTTAACAATAAATATATTTCTGATTCTGATTCTGAGTGTAACATATTATGTCCGCTTTGCTTGAAGAGTGTCTAGCGGGTGTCGTCATCGCCCATCGCTACATAAACGCGAACGCATGCTTCTAGCATCATCTGTAGCAGTGATAGTGACAACGGTCGCTGTCTCAAGTCTTAGTAGCATCGTGAACTTATGCATGACGTAAACAATATGTTTAGAACATCTTACTACCTATTATAGTAGGTACCTAGCTACCTACTACTGTAGGTAGACTAAGTCTACGTTAACTAGGTTAGAGTAGTTCAATGGGTTACAATTACAAAAAAAACCCCCGAATACTCAAACGCAACGTAGATTTAAGGCGATTAGTGACGATAGAAAAAAATATCGGATTTTTTATATTTTCTAGGTTACCTGAGAGAATAAGTACCTAATGTAATGAGCCAGAAAAAATACGAGTATTTCTGCTACGATAACTGTTTGGCCATAACGATAAACCCATAAGTTCTCCCACACTCCTTATTGGAGTAACAAAGAGTAACGGTCGGTCGTGTCAATTTTGCGTCACGGTAAGTGATCTCAAACAACGCCAGCTTAAACCAACACATGGCATGGCGGTTCTGATACATTTATAAATTTAAACGAGAATGTAATAAACTGAATCAGCTCAACAGTTTTAAGGATGCATTCTGTTGGGTAGACGGTATAACTTGAATTTTGTAAGTTATATAGGTAGAGCCATTTCAACAGCTACCTCTTAGGTAAGCCGTGCCTAAAGTTTCGGATTATACACACGCGTAAAAAAAATGACCTAAGAGTTAATCCTATGCATCGCAAGCTCTAGATTTTCAGCTTTCGATTATCAACAAAGTTTAGCGATGCTTGTTCTTGGTGCGACCGACCCCGTACCATGCCGTGCCCTACTATTTGTCAGACGACCTTCTGACACGCAAGCCAGCTCTACTGTTGGAGCGGCTTCATCAATACTCGGAATGCTATTATGATTTAACTTACCCAATTATTCCCGGAATCGAAACGCGTAATAATTGGCCGGGTGCCCAACGGCGGCCGGTGTCGTGTGAATGTTTCGGTTTGTTTATATCTACTGCCGTAATTCGTAACCCAGATATGAGATGCCATGCTTTATAATCGTTATGAAAGATACATAACTACAAGTGATTTGAGATTATGTTTTTGATGGTAGAGCTCAGATATCGATTTGAATGGAAGGCAAAACAGACAGTCAGAAAAAGGTGACGGCTAACTTTATGTGGGGGTTAAAGGTAAGGTCACTTAGTACCTAACGTACCTACCTAATACCTATACTCCTGACAACAGTTATTACATTCTAATAATGAAATTTAAATCCAAAAGTTAATCTTGTAGAAGCAGACATTAGGTAGAGCTCGATTCATGTATGAAATGATTTATTTGAAACCGAGTATTTGTTCAATTTCGCTCAAATTTAGAAGTACCTACCGACATCCAAGCATTTGGTGAAATAGATTGGATCTATTTTCCAGAGCAACTTCCTAGCATAGCGTGCCTGGCTCGGCTAGACCATTCTCTACAAGTTTCTATGATCTGCAGTTGGTAGAGGTAGGAAATACATTCGTAACTATCAAACTTCATTTTAAAAGTAGAACAAGAGTTAACGGTAGACCAGAGTTTGATAAAAGATTGGTTGACAGAACTGGACTACCCACTGAACAGGTAGGTATTAAACCAGACTATCAATAGACCAATAGGTACCTAATACATAATTTAGGTAAAGATTTAAATCTGTCTTGAGTCCGGTTGACGATAGTTTCGAGACGTGATCGTAATGTCTTATTTTCGCATGGGATTTGCGTTGTTCCCTATCCGCATGATAGAGGCGCCGTGCCCAATCCCATAGAAAAAGGATACGTCGCGTTCACGTCTCGAAACTGTCATCATTCGGACTGAGAGCTCTGGTTTCATGAAGCCAGTACCTACAAGCGTAAGGTCATAAAAATGAATTCAGATGGCCGGTGACCGTCATCTTTCATAATGTTTGTGAGTCGACTCGATGAGATCATATCTGAGGTTATGCCATTTGCTTGCTATAGCTAGGTACCTACCACACCTACAATTTACAATTCATTCTATTATTGCTAACGTGTCGCAGACGATGTCCGTAGGCGCGTAAATAAACGACCTTGGCCTCAATTGTTAAATCATTCATTATAGCATTTATATAAACTACACATGGTGGCTGTACTTTGCCGTAGGAAATTTACTTCTTGTGGCAAATAGGTATTTGTTTGATCTGCAGTTATTTGTCCCGGGTGTTTTCTATGTATGATAAAAAATATCTACGTAACATACTTAATAACAAATTTATATAAATAATAATGCTGGACCATCCACACATCCACACAGCATCATCTAGCCCCAAGCTAAGCACTATAATTTATTAAGTAGGTATATCAGTCATCTTGTACCTACCCATAAGCCAAGCTCTGTTTAGCTTAGATGATGCTGTGTAAATTGTATTATTTTATTATGTTTTTTATATAAAAGATTTTCATGTGTGATCGATCATTATATGGAACAAACATGATGTTTGTCTAGCCTGGGTTTATAGAACAGGTGTGCCACTTCAAGAGTCGGTTACCTACTGTAGTTTCTGTACATAGGTAACGTTCCAAAGCTTTATTATCTAACATACCTAGGCTCGGTGATAAAAACTCAATTGTTTTTTTGCAGGTAAAAAAATGGACGTGATCGAGTGATTGAACTAGCACAAGGCCAAAATCAAGATGAAGGAAATAGTGAACCGGAATCTTATCACGCTGAAATGCGTGCTCTTTTGCTTTCTATCGGGTAAGTCAGTCAATTCTTGGGGTTGGTATTACCATGGACCAAATGGATACCTAGTTACTTCGATAATCCAAGATATTACTTAGAAGTGCGCAAAGGGTGTATGTAATTGAAAAACATGATCTTGGGTTTAGATTCCCGTGCGTTTTTCTCTACAAACTCGTTAACCATGCTATACCAAAGAGGCAGTCCATATGGCGTGAAGTTGTGCAAGTTTCTATCTAAGGCGCGACGCACACATGCACGGCCGATTGTCACAGTCGTCAGTATAAGAAATGAATAACTTTCGTGAGACCATTCACCTCCTGTCTGCAATGCGACTCGCGCGGCCGACCTATTTTGCGTAAATCACTTGATGTTATCAGTTCGGGTCACTTAGGTTTATTTCTACGCCATTCGTCGACCAAGATTACCTACATATTTTTGTTTTCAAGTGTTTTAGTGATTTCATGTTGTACAGAGGTCATAACAGCCACCAACAGAGCCCGGGTGGGGCATTGCAAAATACATCATATTTTTCTATTTGCAGACGACATAATATTATAAAATAATAATAATAACTGTACTAACATAAAAATAATAATATAATAACAGTAAATGACTAATGACATATTAATAATATTTATTTGTTTTCTGAAACAAATAATACCAACTACTTATCTTAAGTACCTACAGGAACCTCCAAGTGCCTAAGTTACATACAAAACCCATAAAAGCCATCTAAGATTGCGATATTTTGGCCACAGAACATTTCTGTGATTTCGACCCAATTTTTTTGACTCCCCCAAATACCTACCTACCTAATGCGAATAAATGAGGGACGTTGTGCCTTGTGTTCTCAGGTGTGGGGTGCATATATCCGTTCCTGCCACTGCACATGCTGTCAGTGGGACTGGACAAGGGAGAAGCTCGCCTGATATCCGCCATAGCGCCATGCATCGCGCTTCTAGGACCAGCTGTATTAGGACCTCTTATTGACAAGTAGGTTTGTTCAGAGATCGAGGTCTGTGCTCAGGGGAGTGTATCGTCATACCTCTTTAATCTTTTACCTCTTTAAAGCTCGCATAACCTCTTTAAAGCTCTATGAGCGTGACTACAAACGGGGATCATTGTTATGGATTCGCCGCGATAAACTCGTCAGTGTAGATGGACCCTTAGCGCAAACTAATGATCTGTACGGTAGCAATGTCAGAAAAGAATCAAAGTTTTATGATATCGGTTTATTAAGTTTAATTTAAAGGCACAATGTGGAACTAACTCTACATAGTTATGGTGGAGTCAGTCAAAACGGCAAAAACAGCAAAATTGTGTTGTCGTGCCGAAAAGCAAAATCAATTATTATTTACAATCTTACGAGTTAGAAACAGTACCTACCGGACCAAGACTTTGGCCAATACATGCATGACAACGAAGAGTTTTACCTACAGGATGTACAAAGTTGATGTAATCGCCTATCTCTACCAATTTTCCAATTAGACACGAGTGTAAACTTGATTGCTGGCACAAACTAGATAAGTAGGTTCTAAAGTATTTTGAGAGATGTCTGAATGAAGATAGTTTTGACAGAAACATTATGTAGGTACCTATGATAAAATCTAGTATTATCCTATATGTGAGTCTCTCCAAAGAAATTGCAGTATTATGACTTAATATTGATTACCTATGTGGTAAAGTACGAAGGCATTTCTTTCCATATGGATCGCTGCCTGAAAAGTGTGAGTTCTCTTATCATCCGGTAATAGATACCAATCATCATGTTTTTTTTCAGGCTATCAGTCGGGAGGGGCTCAACGGGTGGTAATGCCGCCCCCAGTGGTTCCGGACGCCTTCTCCGGATGGTAACAGCGGCTTGTCTCATACTAAGTGCCGTGTTTTGCTCCATTCTGCTCGCTGTACCATACACGGAACGGCATGATGTAAGAACCTATATTTCTTTAGATTGTCGGCCATCGTCGCTTTTTTACGTCCCTTCGTTATTTCTGGCAGTTTGTTTATTCGTATGGGCGTATGAAAGGGTTATAAAAATCTTAGTTGATGTTTTCTCGGGATTTTGTGGATGTTGGAGCATCGTATTGAAAATTAGCATTTTCCATTTACAACAGAATGTAAATGGAAGACCTAGCTAGCTGATATGATATCTAACAACAGCTACAGTCGCAAATGTCGTCGCAAATTGCCTATAAGAGCTTATTTTGCTCTACATTCACATTTTCTGGTCTTGAACTTTCTCAGTTAGGTACCTATAACTTTTTGTTTTCCTTGAACTTTAGAAATGTTTTTGTTACAGGCCCGTCGACCTCAGGTGCTGTTTATGTGCGATCAAGACAGTGCTTATGTCATGCAAGAGGTTTGCAAAGAAGATATGCGGTGCAACCGATGGTCCGGTGAAAAGGTTAAGAACCTTCTTACTCCTTTAATTAATTATTATTTATACTCACATCATAATATTACTACTGTACCTAACCTACCTTCTTCTATGTGATGCGCACATTGCGATAGATAGACTAGACTCTACAGGTGTCCCACAGCTATAGGACATAGAGGGCAAGTACCTACCAGAAATATTGGATAGATTGGTGTTGGGTTGGTTGGTGTCTGAGCGGACATAAATTAAAGAGATTTTGATATAATACAATTATTTAATTTATCTTCGTTATGTAGGTACAGAATAGGGTCAGAATCTTTGATGTATAGGTACGTGTTGTTTGCTGGAACGTCGAATGACGCAAGAGAGCGTGAGCAGGCGCGCGCGCCTATTTATGTGCTGGCTCCCCGCATCCCGCGCCGCGCCCCGCGTCGCGCCCGGCGGCGGCCGTCAGCTCGTTGTTTAGGCGCGGTTATGCGCGCCAACATACTCCCGGCCGTTGAAAGCTTGCTTTCAACTTCAAGATTCAGTGATGAGGCAGATGCGATTAAGGGCTCTTCTTATGATACCCTTGGCGGTTGCAATGTCTGCCACTCTTGGAACATTGTCTTCCGTGCCGTAGTACAGGTGATGTACGCGGCCCAGCCTCCATAGCATTGGAGGTGTGTGGTCCTCCTTGATGACGACTAGGTCCCCTCCTTTAAGATCTCTTACACGTGTTCTCCATTTAGTGCGTTCTTGGAGCTCTGTAACGTACTCCGCCTGCCATCTCTTCCAAAAGTGTTGTCTCGTCCTTTCAAGGAATCTGTATCGGTCCAGCTTCTTGATGTCGATGTCCAGTGGTTCTGCGGGCGCCGGGAGTGACGTCAGTGGCCTGCCAAGGAGAAAGTGCCCTGGTGTGAGCGCGGAAAAATCATCGGGAGATGAGGAGAGGGGGGAGAGAGGGCGGCTATTGAGGATAGCCTCCACTTGTGCAAATAGGGTTGACAATTCCTCAAATGTCAAATGCGTGTTCCCTAAAATGCGCTTTATGTGAAATTTTGCTGATTTTATGCCTGCCTCAGCGTAGCCGTTAAAATGAGGAGCGTAAACCGGTGAAAAAGAGAATTTAATGTCATGATCAGATGCATACTCAGCAATCGAAGCTGAATAAATTTTAAAGAAATCATTTATTTCTTTGGCGGCTGCGACAAAGTTTCTGCCATTGTCACAGAAAATCTCTCGCGGTTTACCCCTACGTGAAATGAATCGGCGCAGAGACAGCATGAAGGATTCTCTAGATAGCTCGCTGACAGCTTCTAAGTGAATACACTTATATCTAAGACATATAAAAACACAGAGGTAACACTTGGTTATCTTGAAGCCGCGTCCACGGCGATCTGTAATTAAAAATGGGCCACCCATGTCCAACGCTAAACTTGTGAATGGAAAATCTGTAGTTATGCGTTGCTTTAATAAATTGCCCATAATGTTGGACATGGTTTTACCACGATGACGATTACACGTAACGCATCCGCGGGCCGTGCGTCGTGCTAGGTCTCTGCCGCCCACTGTCCAGAACTGCTCACGGGTCGAAGCCAGCATGAGCTGCGGTCCAGCATGTAAGAGGCGTGCGTGTTCGTGTGTGAATAATAGTTTTGTTAGTGTATGTTTAGAACATAGTAACATCGGATGTTTTTTATCAAAATTAAAATCTGATTTAGCGAGCCTCCCCCCTACTCTCAGAATTCCCTGAGAGTCAATAAATGGTGAAAGAGCGAATATATTTGATTTAGGGCTTAACTTTACTTGTTGGCGAAATGCCTCTAATTCTTTAGGAAACGATTGTTCTTGTGAAAATTTAACTAATGTAATAAGCGCGTGATCGAGCTCATCGACGCTTAAGTGGTCTGTGTGAAGCCCTTTTTTACATTTGTTTATAAAGCGCCATACATAAGCTATGATGCGTTGTAATTTTTTAAAGTTAGAGTGCTTATCAAAGTTAATTAGTGATTGTACTTGTACTTGTGTGTGTAATGTGACACGTTTGACTTCTGGTAAGTTTTGCAAGTGTGTGTTTTTGTCTAATGTGGGCCATTGTTCTTCTGGTTCAAGTAGGTATGAAGGTCCGTGCCACCACCTACTTTCTTTCATAGCATATTGCGGGTCCACCCCTCGTGAGGCTAGATCTGCGGGATTTAACTTTGTAGGTACATACCGCCACATCATGTCCTTAGTGAGTTCTTGAATTATAGCTACCCTATTGGCAACATATGCCTTTAGCTTTGAAGGGCATGTACTTAACCAAGCCAGTACCACGCTTGAGTCAGACCAATAAACACAACGTACTATAGTTTTCCTAAGCGCGCTGACTACGGTGGAAGTGAGGCGAGCTGCGAGAAGGCTAGCTCGTAGCTCCAAGCGCGGCACGCTGGTGGGCATAGTAGGGGCGACTCGTGATTTTGCACACAGTAGATTACATGTTTCAGTTCCTTGTTGGGAGATTGATTTAAGATAAACACAGGCGCCGTAAGCTACCTGCGATGCATCACAGAAGGTATGTATTTCAATATATGAAGTTGAGTCACATAAAACATTTCTAGGTACCTTCAGCTCCTTTAGGTATTTGAGATTATTTATAAATTGAAACCAGCTGATTTGAATTGAAGTGGGTACAGGTTGGTCCCAATCGAGCTTAAGGGCCCACAGCTTCTGCAGAAGCATTTTGGGCTTGATTGTGCACAGAGTTAAAAGACCTAACGGGTCGAATATTTTAAAGGTTGTGGATAAGATAGATCGTTTAGTAGGTACTTCTGGTGTGCTATTATCTGTACTATATTGTAGTGTATCTTGGCTAGGATTCCAGCCGAGTCCTAGTGTGTGAAAGGATTGGCTAATAGCTAGGTTATCTAGCCCAGCATTGCCTCGTTCAGAGTTTAAGACCCTTTGTGAATTAGATCTGTATTTTCTTAAGTTAAAACAGCCTGACAATAAAGTGTTGGCTACATTTTGTTTTATTTGTAGCAGTTCTGATTCTGTATCGGCTCCTGTAAGCAAGTCATCGCAATAAAAGTCTGTTTGTATAATTGTCTTGGTAAGTGGGTCAGCTAGTTCACCTAGCTGCCATAAGCATTTTGCTGCTATATAGCTTGCGCTTGCAAAGCCATAAGTTACTGTTTTTAACTTTAAAGTTTTTAAGGGGAGGGAGCTATCTTCCCTCCATAAAATCAATTGCAAGTTCCTATCTGCTTCGTTAAGAGTTATTTGCCTGTATTGTTTTTCAATGTCTCCTGAGAGTGCGTAGGTATAGTGTCGGAACCTTAACAAAATATTAAACAATGAATTTTGTATGTTAGGCCCTACCATCTGTATATCATTTATGGAGTAGCCTGATGATGTACGCGCAGATGCATCAAAAACCACGCGTAGCTTTGTTGATTTACTGTTTTCTTTGAACACAGCGTGGTGAGGCAAAAAGTAAGAGTTTTTTGGCCGTTCTACTTCAGCATCAGAAAGGTGACCTAAGTCCCTATATTCCTTTATAAAATCAGAATACATGTGCTTTAATTTCGGAATTTTATCTAGGCGCCTTTCAAGATTAAAGAAGCGCTTTCTGGCTGCAAAGTAGGAATCACCTAGACAATCTGGGGAATCTATGAGCGGAAGTCTGACACAAAACCTTCCACTTTCTGAGCGGGTGGTGTTTTCGATAAAATGTTTCTCAGATTCGGTTATTATTGGATTAGATTGTGTGGAGTGAGGCAAATCTTCATATTCCCAGAAGTTTTTTAGAAGTGATTCCATATCATCAGTATTATTAGTTACTTTACAATGGAAACCTTTAGTGATGTTTGAACCACGTGTGGCAGCTATAGGTCCTGCAATAAGCCAGCCTAATTTGGAGCTACGTAGTATTGGTAGCTTGTTTCCGAGTGATTGCTGTTCTGTTCCCATGAGGTCCCAAAAAATGTCAGCTCCTAACAGGACATCTACTTGAGCAGGCACATTGAAATGCGGGTCTGCCATTTGTAAATGCTCAGGTATTCTGAGGTGATTGATTTTAATATATTGAGTAGGCAGAGCTTGTGTTATCTGTGGCAAGACTAAAAATTGCATGTTTTGGGCAAATGTATTGTTTTTGGATTTTATTTCTGCAAAGCAGCGCTGTGGCTGTATATTTATCTTGGAATCTCCTATTCCTAAGATGCTAATTGAGTTTTGTGGTTGCGAAGTCAGTTGAAGCCGTTGCTTTAAATCGTTAGTGATAAAAGAAGACTGACTCGCGGAATCTAGAAGGGCCCTAACCCTTTCAGTTTTGTTATTCTTTGTATTTCTGATTTTTATAATTGCAGTGGACAGCAAAACTTCATTGGTTGAAATTGCTGACATAGCGACTGATGTGGACCTTTCTTCTACGATACCTTCCTTGTTATCTACTTGCCCAGAAGAGGGCTCAGATGGCTTTGACGTGTCTGTATTGTGTTTATGTAAGGTTGTGTTGTGCAGCCTCTTACATACCCGACAGCCGCCCAGGCGGCAGCGATTCGTGGCGTGACCTGGTCGCAAGCAATTGTGGCACAGCTTGAGCTTTGTTATTTGTTTCCATCTCTCGTCAGTAGACAGTGCCTTATAGACCTTGCAATCAGTAAGGCGGTGGTCACCTTTACACACGACGCAAGACCGCTCTGCATTATCAGCTGAAACTGCAAAGGACTTTGTATTAGAGCCTGATCGTTGGTTGTTTTTTGATTGATCCCTTTTGGATCTATTCAAGGATTCTAAAACATCAGCACGTGAGTTAAGGAATTGTTTGAAGTTGTTAAAGGAAGGTAAATTATCAAGGCTGCTTTTATACTCCTCCCATTTAGTGAAACTATTCTGGTCTAATTTGCTGCTGATCATGTGCACAATTATTGTGTCCCAATGTTCGGTCGGTTGACCTAGTGAATTTAATGCTCGCAAATTCTTTGTTACTTGATCCCCTAAATATCTAAGTGACTTATCAGACTCGTTTCGCACCTGATCAATTTTGAAGAGAGAATTCAAATGATTAGTGATAAGTTGTCGTTTATTGTTATATCTTTCACAGAGAAGATCCCAAGCCTTATCGTAGTTATCTTCAGATATCTCTAGATTGGAAATGATGCGGGCTGCTTCTCCCTCAAGATAGGAGCACAAATAGTGGAACTTGTGCACAGGTTGGATTCTACTATTATTATGAATGAGTGACTCATATGTGTCGCGAAACTCCAACCACTTATAAAATGCCCCGTCAAATTTGTGAATTTGGATAACGGGAAGTTTGAAGCTGGCCGCTTGAAATGATTGAAGTGATTGATCATGATTACAGCACGAGTGCGAGGAGCGATCAGGGTCACGTGGAGAATCTGGCTTTAGCAAGACCTGAGTTAGAGCTATACAAGAGAAAATATTATCCTCCACGCTGTCTCGCTCCGCCAGTTCACCTTCAAGGTTAGTACTGCTCAGAACTTCAATGCGAGTCTGCATCGTATCGAAGTTTGCTTGGAGATCCAAGAACCTTTTCAGTCTCGCGGTCAGTTCATTGATTTTAATCTCGGTTAATTCGTTTTTATTTATTTGAGCTAGGTAATTAGTGTACTTAGTCACTTGACCCTTGATCGAGCTACGCTTGACCTTGAGCTCAGCGAGTTCATCGACCAACTTAAGATCATCGCCAAGCTTGGGTACCGGTGATTTGGACATTATTTAAACTTGAAACAATCAATGAAGTAACCACGGTAGCAACCGAAAAAGTTCAAGATAAGAAATACTAAGAAAAATAAAATGGTAAGAATTTAAAATAATAATTGGTTTACAGCTTACGCCCCTTATTTGTTGGCGAAGATATGCACGGCGAACGTCTGAGGCGCGCGCGGTCAGTGACCTCGGACAAGGTTGAGCGGTGCGGTGGTGAGTGCCTCACTCGCTCGTAACCACGTGGTAGCCCGAAATTAGCGGATGTTGCCCGGCGTGATGGCCTCGTAAGCGTATAACCTGGAACGCGGCCGAAGACACAAGCCTTAGTATGTGCGTAAGTAAGCAGTGTTAGGATAAGGTTATGAGTGGGGTTGTAACTGTAGTAGGTAGTGTGATGCAAAATCAAGATGCAGAGTGGAAAAGTATTGCTGAGCTGGCTTAGAAAAAGAGAGTATTGTAAATGGGAATCAGCGCAAAGTAGGTAGGTACGAAGTAAAATTATGAGTAGGCACCTAGGCAGACATTCGTATATGGGTAGGTAGGTAGTGCAAATTATTATAAATTAGGAATAAATTGTTAAGCAAGTAGGTATGCTTAGTGTTTATAGGATAGCTGTAATAAAATAGGTACACGTTAGGTAAATAGGTAGGTTTGTTTGTAGCTATCCCTCAATCTGCGAGCATGTTGCAGTGTAGCGCAGTAAAAGCGACAAGATAGCCTTAGGGTGCTAACTTGTTCAAAAGGATGATGGATTAAAGATGGTGAACATGTGATTAAATGCAATCAAGTATGTATGTAGGTAAGTGGTGTAAGCCTTGAAAGGTTTAGGTTTGAAGGTCTATGCCGAACCCAGATAAGTAGGTACCATGTGACTAGGCAGGCACAGACAAAGATGATGAGAAATATTAGGCAATATTTCATAAAGATGGTGAAAAATATTATGCAATATTTATTTATAAGAGATGATCAATACCTACGGCAGCCTTGGGCACGTGGGTATAAAAAGATGATGATAGATAAGGAATGTGGTTAGGTTAAGTACGTGCGAAAAAACACGTTTTATGTTGAATCGAAAGAATAACAGCGTAAATGCATCGACAAAACAATTATGTTTAGAATAAAAGAGATGGTGATTAAAGATGGTCAAATAGGATGGTGATATAAGATGATGAAACACGCTCCGAGTTTGAGGTCATCTAACCCTATCCGCACAAATGAAGGTTGAAAATAGGTAGGAAATAGAAAGGAATACGCTCACGGCACTCTCCTTGTTAGGTAGATGCTCGATGCGCTGCGCCTCGTCCAGATCTTCCTTGTTCTCCACGTGCGGGGTCCACGCGTGGGTTGGGTAGAACCGCTCTGCTCGCGTGGACTGCGCTCCCGCCCGCGCAGTGGTGTGGGCTTCGTTTCTTCTCTGCTAGCCAATTATCGCCGCTGCCCCGGTGCCTTGGATAGACCGGGACTGTCAGGAATGCGTGCTGGACAACTGGCTCGATGTTGGCAGGAGTACGTGACGCCTTGTTGACTGGACAAAATGGCGAACGAACGTGGCGCGCACACTGTCTTCGTGAAGGGGACCGTGATTCTAAGCCCACCCGGGGGCGCCAAAAAATTTATGTCTGAGCGGACATAAATTAAAGAGATTTTGATATAATACAATTATTTAATTTATCTTCGTTATGTAGGTACAGAATAGGGTCAGAATCTTTGATGTATAGGTACGTGTTGTTTGCTGGAACGTCGAATGACGCAAGAGAGCGTGAGCAGGCGCGCGCGCCTATTTATGTGCTGGCTCCCCGCATCCCGCGCCGCGCCCCGCGTCGCGCCCGGCGGCGGCCGTCAGCTCGTTGTTTAGGCGCGGTTATGCGCGCCAACAGTTGGTATCTAATTATTCAGATTTTTATAGTCGATTGGTTGGTACAGACAGCGTCAGAATTAAGTAACCCCCCTGCATAACACCTGCAGATTTAATATCTAAAAGTTTTGAAAGTCGAAAATAAATAATATTCATATTTAGGTAGGTAACATGAATACACAACAAATATGTAAAAAAACAATGAAAAATCGGATTCTAACCTGCATTTTATGGTATTACGCAGGGGGGTTACTTTATTCTGAAGCTGTCTGTACATAGAAAAAAAACCTTGGAAGCATCGTGTCGATATATCTACTCTTCCAACTAAAATAGAGTCATCATCATCAATCGTTATTTAACAAAGATGAGAAAGCCACAACTCTTTACTCATTGAATTTAATTAACTCATTGAAATAGTTAGGCGTCTGCAAGTTGATTGTTCGTTTAAGACGGTTCTTCGAACATAAAGCCACAAAAGTACCTACTTAATCCTCTCTGTAAACGAACTCTTTTTTTGTACATTTCCTGTGTTCCACACATGCTTGTTTTAGCAGATGAATTAGCAGCACATGACTTTTAGGCGGCTATTTATAATTAAATGTCATTGACTACAAGACGGCCGCAATTAATTAATATTATCGCTGTGTATTGTCAAGATACGCATTTTAGATACACACATAAATAATAAAAGTCCGGGTTAAAAGTTACAGTTATGGAATTGGACGACGTCCGTGGCGCAGCGTGCGAAGGTCCGCCTGCGACGCAGGAGGTTGCGGGTTCGATTCCCGCCTCGGAACAAATTTGTGTACGATCTGCAGAAATTTGTTCCGTTGGTCTGGGTGTTTTCCATGTATCTATCTATGTAGTATATTATATAAAGTATATCAGTTATCTGGTACCCATAACACAAGCTCTGCTTAGCTTGGGGCTAGATAATGCTGTGTGAATGGTCCAGCATTATTTATTTATTTATAATTCGTAATACTTATGTACAGTACCTAAGTAGTTATAGTTACTTACTTAAGTAGTACCTTCGTATACCAGAATAGGAACCCAATAATAAAAACTTAAAATATGAAAACAAAGCCAGATGTTCACTGGTACCTAAATCCATTCATAGCATGAAACCGCCAGCCGGCCGCCCGGCGGCCATGGAAGCGGAACGAAAGCGTGCCCCATAGTTTGTTTACTAGGACCGGATTTTACATTATGTTCAAGTAGATTAACTATGACACTGGTCATGTATTAGCATGAACATGAGTTCCTGATAATATTAAGATGACAGGTAAGAGACTGTCATGATTATGATAACATTATGGATTTTTTCAATACATTTCAACTTCAACAACTTCAACTTTTTGTTAAATTCAATACATTTATTCTCTATCAGTCTACAACATAGATGTCAAAGCACAATGACAGTTGACGCCATTTGCAAAACTTATAGCACATTCACTGATTCACACTATGACATTACTTTTGCGCCATCCTGTATTTGCCCGTCGCTTCGATTTTCCAGACCGGAGTCTTGGCCGTAGGTGCCTGCGAATATGGCTGCTACAACGAGTCTTTGGACTGGGTCAGGCAGCCCTTCACAACCACATCTACGACCACCACTCTTAGCCCGATGTATAACAGCGTGGCCAATGCCACAACGGTAAGTGTAACATCGTGCCACCACACACACACAGCTGTAGCATTTCATCATGACAAAAGCAAAGTAGATAATTTGTCTTCTGTGACAAAAGTCTCTGAGTTATCTTAGATATACAACAGCCACAAGTGGTACACTGCAGGACTTTGACCTGCCCCAAAGACTGCTATGGGGGATTTGCCATGATCATCACGCTTGGCAGGTGATTTGGTGATCTCAGGTTCGGTATTACGTACTCGGATGCTGCTGTCCATCCTCTGATGCATCCCATGTCGCCCCCTTGTGTCTATAGTACCATTGATTTGTCGCTTCTTACAACATCCGCGGGAGGATAAGAGGTGTGAATATTATTTTTCGGAACCGCTATAGCCAACGGCCACGGTCTCTAATACTTATTACTATCTTAAAATTCCTTAGACTTCATAAGCATTATTTAAAGACACAGAAACCAAACGTCACAGAAGAAGAAGTGTCGGCCAAACACTTCATGAATTTTGAAGTAAAGCCACCCCACATCTGCTACAAAGGACAATGCCTAGTCTACATGCAGCATATGGACCGAATGAGACTTCCGCTCAGTCTGATAGCGCCCGAACCGCTGGAGGACAACTCGACTGAAGACTCCAATTGGTGTACTTATCGAACGAGTAAGTTTTTAATCATTAATCACGCAGGTACTAGCGTAAACGTGCTTTATCTAGCTAATGGCACAGAATAACTACCTATATAATATGCTAATAGATAGGTACTCGTAGTTGGACCCATCCCATCCAAGTATTATATTTCCAGTAGCATTGTTATTTTATTACACTCGCTTCTGTCCGCGGTTTCGTATGCGTTTTTTTGTTTGAAAAAACTCTGTTAAACATCTATGTAAAGTTCCAGTCCCCTCCGTTCAGTAGTTTTAGCCTTATCTACACCCATTACGATAGGTTGTCACCGTAGTATATTTTCCTGTTCTGATGTGACTTAACTTCATTCACATCTTCATAAAATTTGCCATTCATAATAAAGCAGGAAGTGGATCTATCTATCCAAATACCAGTTATCATCTTCCCAATTTACAGGTGGTCGATCCCAATGCCTGGTGCCAGACGAGAGGCTGGACGAAATAGAGAAGCAAGAGAGCGATTGCAAGCCTGCCGTCCGATGCCAAGTGCTCGATCCCTACGACGAACCGGACGGCGTGTTAGCTGACGCAGAGTGCAGGATGGTGGTAGGAGACCCTTCTTCCACCTTCTGGAGTTATCTGTTTATCAGGTATGTTAAACAGTTACCTATCGCTGGTATTGCCTGGGTATCGTTCGAAGGCGCTGGATGCGGGCCGCGCAGGACCGGTCATAGTGGCAATCTTGCGGGGAGGCCTATATCCAATCCAGAGCAGGGGACGTCGTTCGGCTGTGATAAGGCTGTGCTCACTTTGAATACGATTTCATCCGAATTTAATTAGCGCGTAAACGTACGACTACGCACGAATGATCTCGACCTTCCAAGAACTATGGGAGCGCTCACACTGCATGCGACCAGTCGTACGTATACCTACGTACGTTAACTTACGACGTCCGAATACAATCCGAACTTGTTGGGATTATCACGCAGCCGTACGTTCAGTTTTACATAAAAAATGAACACAATGGATGTAGAAAAGTTAACTAACTTGATTTACGGACATAAATGTTATATCCATATCTAACTATCTTGAAGATACAGATTATTCATCGCAACAAAGATGACTTCACGTAGGTACGCGATATCACCGGTGCACTGCCATTGACGGACAAAAATGTATTCAGTGTGAGCACTCAATTCGTACGAACAGTACTCGTACGTTTACGTATGAACAAATTCGTATCCAAAGTGAGCGGGGCCTAACGATGATGATGTTTTCAAGAGACGCCTTATAAAAATATAAGTCCTATGATATTCTAAATAAAAAGACTAGTTCATTGAGCTTAAGTTTCGAACTGGTGTAAAGTTTTTGAAATCTAAATGTGCTCAAACCAAGAGAATTCTGTAAATCTCAGTCTCGAATTCGACTTCTTGATTATTATGACTCTTCGTCTAGTTTGACTAGTCTGATAGTCTCCCAGTAAGTATCCAATTAGTAGGTACCTATGGCATTGAATTACATACAAGCATAGAACGTGGCTTGGGATAATTTACGTTCATTTTGTTTTCAGAATCCTCTCCGACATCTGGCCGACCGCCGCACTAGCGTTACTCGGCGCCGCCTGTGTGATCGCCACTCGCGAAACTTCTCTTGGCCGCGGGGACGTCGGCAGGCAACTGGCCTTCGGTACCCTGGGCTTGGCTATATTCCCCCCGCTAGCTGGCTTAGCTGCAGAATCAATGCCGGAAAACCCTTTCATGGTGCCTTTTGTTTTGCACGCTGTCTTCATGCTGATTGGCGCGCTGATTTTGATCTTTGACGGGTTGGTAATGGTTGAATTCTTGTTTGATTATTGTATATTCCACGATTATAATTGATAATGATATGCTTCAACCCACGGTTTCACGCGCGTCTTTTTCGGGTTGAAATGTGGCGTTGAAGTGCGGTATTTCACGTCCAAAACTTCATGCACGCAAAATTTCACCTCGATCTGTTCAGTAGTTTTGGCGTTGTCTCATGACAAGTATACTTTTTCATTTGCTACATCTTCACAAACTCTTACCTTTATAAAATTAAGCAGATGGATTTGCCAAACTTGCCGATCATTATGATCCACTGAATTGCGACTCTTACCTACATTTGTTGCGGCTTAAATTATCTGCCTGTTATGCTAATTTACAGTAACATGCCACTATCCACTCCGGAATGGTGGTGGCACACCGCGACAGGAGTTTTGACGATGCCAATGAACGCCGTTAGGCGCTATGGAGCTGAAACCGCCGCCGTGTTTGCAGTCGTTGTGCTGTTGGGTACACTGTGTAGCGGCATCGATGCTTACTTGCCATGGTAAGGGTACTACACCGCAACTGTTTCTTATGGTGTCAAAAAAGATGGCCAGATGTTTTGATGATTACTCTTAGTGCTGTCCAATTAGCGTAGTGACTTAGTACTATCTAATTAGTTTAGTTTAAGTTTTAGTGACAACTGAATAGACACCAAGCTCTGTTTTGTGTGACAGTCAATAATTGTTGTTTTCTAAAATGTTATTCAGGATGGTGACGGATCTAAACGGAACATTAACGGAAGTTGGTCTGACGCTGACTATAGGCGCGCTGCCGGCAGTGCCTGCGCTTTGGTGGGCAGAAGCACTGGTCGACTTCATCGGACACTCTAATGTCTTTATTATGGCTTTTACCTTCTACGGACTGCGTTATACTGGTAAGTGTATCTACCTTATCTACCCACGACTTAGGTACTTAATTAGGTAGATACTATTGCTGTACGATACTATTACTACTTGTAGGCGTTTGTATCTCGCCCACCTTTCCCCTTAACTTCTAACGTTCTAACTTCAGAGCCAAATATTAAAAAATAACATTACATAGCAGTCACTGATGTTCATTCTATCATGACTTATATAATTCAGATTCTTGTGTTTCGTGTTGACAAATGCGCTTTTAAATTCATACTTTTGGGTTCCAGGAATGGCATATAGCACAGACTACGCATGGGTGGCAGTGATCGAGGCACTAGAGGTGTTTACTCTCAGCCTGGTTTGGGTGACGGCAGTGCTCTACTTCCGACATCTCGTGCCAAGGAAGTACACAGCTTCTGGACAGGCGTTGCCGGTCATAGCGCACTTCTGTATCGGTGAGTGTTTATTTGATGCAGGCGAGACAGAGTGTGGGAAGACCATCCATTGAATGGACAACAAAGTAACGGTCGCGGGCGGAGTCGATGGATTGAGGTGGCGTAGGACCGCTACTCGGTCGTTTGGGGACACTTATTTTCAGCAGTGGACGTATACGGTGTGATGATGAGAGTGGTAATTCACACACTCATAATATTCTTATCGGTAAGCGACTCGTGCCTGTTGACTTCTCCAGGCATTTTGGTTTTGAGCTTTAGTTAGTGGCGTCAAGTTCGTTCAAATCCTGAGGTGCCTGTAGGCAGGCACGTAACTATTCTGTAGGTAGGTAGGTACCTATTTCAGGCTAGCTAAAACCACTAGTAGGTAGATTAGATAGTAATCTAATTTGCTAATGCTATTATATTAGATAGAGTACTTACCTAATATAATAGCGGATTAGGCGAGGCAAGGCTTAGGCTAAGATCTTGTCATGTTATATCTTTATGGTAATAAATAAATAAATAAGACAGGAGTGGCTGAGCTGAGAATAGGCAAAAAGAGCGTCTGGCGCCGGTAAGAGTTAGTGTCTTTTCATAAGTCCCGGTTGCCGGGTAACCGGCGGCGAAGTGTATGCAAATTAAGCCGGTACGTTAAAAGATAACGTGTACCCATACATTTCGCCGCCGCCGGGTACCCGTTTCCTGGGACGTACTTATGAAAAGGCCCTTGTTGTTTCTTGTGTATCACAGGACTGTTACTGGATGGTACAAACTTCAGGCCTACCCCCAGTAATGAATAGGGTAAAAGATAACTTACCAAGCAACGGTTAATTCCAGGGCGGTGTATCGGTGCAATTGTAAGCGGTCTGGTAACCTTCGAGGTGCCCATAGAGAGCAGCGGCCGCATCGTGTACCGCGTATTGGGCGTGTTTGCGATACTGGCAGCTGGTATCTACCTTGCGCTATACCACCTGGTTCTCGCGCCGAGTTGTGCTTCTCCTGCAATGAAACCTCCACAACATTTGCTGCAAGGTTAGACACAGTACCTACAATTTCAGTAAATTAATGAGTAAGTAGGTACTTTATTGAGTAAATGTGACTGGCTTCACCCTTAGGTTGGTAGTTGCGGTACTTGGATAAAATTTAGCCATTATGTCTTCCTCATGAAATAGTCCTTCGAATTCAAATAATGGAAGTAAAATACGTACCTAACTTTGTTTGTTTGTCACCAAGCTTCCACCGTGGATAGCCAACTTGATGCCAAAGGTATGATTTCCAAAGGTTCAGACGTCCAGGCACTTGTTTTGTTCTATTTATTTACGCCCGTAGCACACCTCCGTTGCGGAACAACAACAATAACAATTTCACCATGTCTTGTCCGTATATAGAAGCGGAACACTATCGAAACTGCCTGTTCTAACGGATAGATTTGACTATAATTCTAAATTTCCCTCGCGGTTTCGTCGATCTGCTCCGACGTCAGGCACACCTCCGCTATTTTGTTGTTGTTTTTTTCATAAAATGGACGTCGATTTTACAGAATAATTAATTCAAGAGGTCAGAAAAAGACCTATTTTCTATTTATCCTTTTCAAAGAGTCCACAATAATATTGCTTCCTCCTCTGACTGGACTCAACTGACTCGCGTGACGATCCGAGACGCCCAGTTCCGCAACTCAAACTACACTTGATCGCAGCGGAATTCATCCAGCGGTTCCGCTACTCGTAAACCGCAGCGGAGGTGTGCTACGGGCGTTAGGTAACTCTGTTTTTAATCTTTCTTTTCAAACCAGGATTGAACACCAATGGATCTTCAAACGGCAACTACGCACCAATGCGAGTGTACCATGAAGAACGATCGAAGAAAGGACATTTCCGCTACTAAGACTTTAGCTACGTTGTTTTTGTCCTGATGCATTTGAAGTGCCTTTTAGTCATAATAATAATAATGTAATTTTATATTGTTTTTCACGTTTTGTAACTGTTTCGTCTTTTTAAAGTTATTTGCTACGAATTTTCAGTACAGATTTGTGATATGATTAAGCTTGAATTTAATAAAATAACTTCTTATTTTACATCCTATATTCTCTGTTCCTTACCTAGTAGCCAAATAATAAAATTCTAAAACTCAGCAGTAAAACGCACGCGTTACATTTCCATGCGTTTATTCAAAAAATTCTAGTAGGTAGACAGATATTGTGCTAGTTCTTTTCACATATTTGTTGATGACCAATTTAGCATAGGTCACATTTAAAATACATTCAATTTATATCAGTCACTTTAAACAAGATCCATCAAGTACGAGTGTAACTCGCGCGAGGGTTTCGAACGTTAATAGTCAATTTATACAAAAAATATGTTCTAAAGGTACTACCGGTTAGACTTCGCAATTCAATGAATAACTACCTAAAAATAGCAGGTACCAACCATTTCATAGGATATCAACATTTCAGATGGGTCTCTTGGGCTCCCTTTTAAAAATTATTCCTTCCCGTTTTGTCCATTTTTCAAAAAAAATTCTTTTTACAGACATCTTTATTTTTCCTATAAAATATAAATCTATATCTACAAACATTCCATAGGTACATTTCGAATGGATCACCAAACTTCGGGGATAAAGGGAAGGAAAGGGTATTTTTTCAACTTTGTTCTAAATATTTCAAAAAGTATGAAACTTACAGACATTTGAAAATCTGTTTTGAAATGGACAAACTTTCATTCAAAAAGTATGAAACTTACAGACATTTGAAAATCTGTTTTGAAATGGACAAACTTTCATTTGATGCCCCACTTGACCTCTAAGATATCTTTTAAAATTTCGGCATCACAATTTGTATGAAAAATTTTCATTTTCATTTATTTTTCTTCATCGGTACCTACAGGGGCACGAAATGTATTATATTTTCTATATTTCAAGTTAATAGCTGCGATTTTAAGGAGGAAAAAAGGACAGACAAAGCGAGACCATAAGGGTTTCCAAACCGATCTCCGATCTCGAAACCCTGAAAACAACGATAGGTAGGTACCTACATTAAAAACACCCACCAGATGTTGAGTGATGGTGTAAAGATAAATATCGTGTAAATATCGTCTATTGCAAGTATTAAATTAAGAAACAGTACACAGAAACGTAAGTAAAAGAACAGAAACTGATACTAATACCGTATCAGTTTCTGTTCTGAAGTATCAGTTCTGAATACTATATTAAACTGAATGGAAATTTATAAACTTATTGAAATAAACAAAATAAGGTAATCAATATTTTCCGTTTTACCTACAAACCTTGGAGCAATTGGATAAACCTATTAAAATATTCGTAGATGCCTACACTGTTACTACATTAGTAGCTTAATTTTGGAAATAAACATTTCATAAGGAATATAAAGAAAACTTTCGCTATCACTACAAAACGTCAAGCAGCCTGCAGTAAATAGGGCGCAGTTTCATCTGTCACAGATAATTTAGTACTATTTTATGTCTAATAAATTCTTAACAAATAATATAAAAACGATACATAATCCTAACTAAAAAAATAAACTAGATAATTCTGACCGAGCATGCTTAACAGATCATAATAACCAACCATACCATAAAAGCATACATTTACTCTTAAATTCTAGTAGATCAAATTGCAATACCGAGCGCAATTCAGACGCAGACTAATTCATAGAATAAGCAGCGGCAACGCTAAGGCTCAATAAACACCGGAATGGCAGCGGCCGCCGGCATCGACGCGGCGAGCAATTTCAATGTCAAACTGGTGACAAATAATTTCTAACTTTATTTACATACATATTTAAATAAGACCAGTATAGCTTAAAAATCGTGGTCCAGCCCACGGCACCACCGCCGCTGGCACCCCGGTGTGAATCGAGCCTTACAGGGGTTACACTTCATGTAAGTATAATAAAAAAATTGGAATTCTAGCTAGGCTAGAGCCAAATAGCGTTTAAAATTTTTCATATAAGTTTAAAAAAATTGTTAGGTATAATCACCTAAATTTATTAACCCAAATAGCTACTTATCTAGGTTCATAGGGTTTTGTTTGTCAAGTTGCTTAATAAACCCCTAACCGTCGTAATGTACTTTTATGCATGACAAATTCTTCCAGTGCCATAATTTTTCTTACATTTTAAATCGAGTTATCTTAATAATAAAATCATCATCACCATCATCAAAAATGCACAGCCTGAACCAGATGATACGTGGCTAAGAGGAACGAAGTCCCGGGCGGTCTCTAGCCATTTATGTTTAATGGCACCAAGATCAAGGTTAAGTTGTAAAGTTGCGAATTTAAACAAAATAGAAACTGAATGTTGTGTTAAAGCTGTAATAAAAGCTATCTAACAAATACAGTACCAGAACCTCGATAATCCGAACTAATTGGGACCGAGGCTAGTTCTGATAATCGAAATGTTAAGGAAAAATTCGGCATTCACGAATCTATCTGCGCGCTGTAAGAAATAGGGACATATACATTAAAATTGCGCGCGGATTCTCCGTGAGCGGACTAACAATGTTCGATGAAACAAAACGCAACAACACGCTTGATACCTACCTATGCGCAGCGAGCAACAAATTCGCACCACGTCGGTTAATTGAGCGTTCGGTTAAACCAAGTCAACGTTCGAATAATCGAGGTTCTACTGTAATTCAATGACGGATATTTTAGGGAGAGGCATGTTTAGCATGTGCTTGGGAGGAAGTCGAGTGTCTTACTGATAAAATTTCTAATTGCTGGCCTGTTTAATAAGTGAACTGATACATTGTATTAAAGTAATGTGTAAGCAATTAAACAAAATAATATGTCCTAGCTATCTCTGCCTACAGATTTTTTTTACAGTCATTTAAAGTTCATGAAGATTTTCACACAGATTCAAATGCCTCAAGGTAACTGGATAGGTACATGATAAGTGATAACTGATGTTATGTAACTAACTCGTACAAAAAATATTTTGATACGAACTGACTAACAACAAATAAAGCAAAGTAAAACCCCCTGGTTGAAGAGTAGATGATGGTTCAGTTAGTGAATTTAGATTACTTATGTAAATAAATCGGTTTTAAATAGTTTTCCGATGTGTCAAGTTTAAGATAAAATGCTTTCAGCTTCTTGTAAATCAGATATTTCCATGCTAGCATTTTGATCTGAGTTATCATCTTTCAACAGGGTTTCAATCATTTCTTCACTCATATCTGTTTCAGGATACTTTTCACCATCTTCGTCCGCCGTTTCACTTGTGTGTCCCTTGTCTTCATCTACAACGTCACCTGTATTTTCTTCCTCGTCAGTTTGTTGTTTAGTCTCGTCATTCGTAAGTTGTTTAGTTTCATCATTTGTTTTATCGTGATCATTTTGTTTATTGTCCTTCTGTTCGGTACCATCTTCACTTGTTTCTATTAAACTTTCGTCGTTTTTCTTCCCATCGTTTTCATCATCAGTGTCACCACCACCATCATCGTCGTCACCATTTAACGCGGTTGCCTTCTTATCAGAGCCCGAGATCGCTTCACAACTATTGGCAGATGTGTTTGAAGGTTCATCAGTATCCATTTTCACATTGTCGTCTTCTAACAACAACTTTTTAACACTCGTATCATTTTGCATTGCATCGTCATTATCAATATCGTTGCTTTGTTCAGCATCAGGGATAACAGAATCTAAAACAGCACTATTGGTAGAATCTTCATTCATATTGTCAATCTCATTCTGAAGGACATCCACATTATTCCTATTTTCTGCACTATCATTGTGTTCACTGCTTGCAGCCTCAGTCAAGTCAATATTGTGGCTTTCATTGCCATTCATGGAGTCTAAGGAGTTTTCATCTATAAAAATAGGGGCTTCCTCATGATTTGGCAATATCTCTACATCATCGTCTTCCTCTTCTTCGGCACTGTCTTGTTTGCCGTCTTTTTTTGAAATATACAATTTCATCTCTTTGTTAAGAGTATCACGAATCTCTAGAAATCTTTTTGATGACGTGGTAAGCAACTGTTCCAAAGTTCTATGCAAATATTTCATTTCCTCAACAGTCCTCGTGCGAAGATAGGCCGCAGGCGTATCTTTTTTAAGCTTTTGGAGACGCGCTAAGGAATATTCCAAAGCATCAACGGAATCTATCACATTGTACCGGAACCATTCGACGGGAACTTTCAAATCACTTTCTCTATAGACATCTTTGCTAGGTTTCGATTTTTTAGGTTTTAATTTTGGCGAGCTTTTGCTTTTAGGTGTATTTTGGCGACCACGCGCCACTTTTGGCGAAGGAGTTACGGCACTTAGTTTAGCGGCGAACGTTTCACTCCTTGGTGTTACTTTAGGCGTTCCATCGGGGTTTTGAGACACAATAGTAGCAGAATATCCCCCAGGCATGTTGGGGTTGGCATTTATAGCAAAGATACGTCCGTCTGGTAGTCTATACATTTTATTGGAAGATAATGTTTGAGGGTCAACCCGGAACTTGAGACCTCCAGTGGCAGCGTTAACAGTTACGTCGCTGTCGGTCATTTGAATGACACCTTTGGGTAAGTTGATGGTTGGCTTGTTACGAACGGGGGCAAGAGGAGGAGGATTACTGTGCATTGGAGCTCCAACAGGGCCTGGTGTTATGCACTCAACATCATCATCATCCTCGGTCACCTGTAATCAAGACATTTCATCAAATAGCAATTCTATTTTATTTTAGAAATTGTAGGATAACTGACAGCAGAAAAATAGTGAACTGAAGTAAGTACATGGAAATTACATTGTGTATGCAGAGAGATATTTACTACTGAAAGGATTTTTATGCGGTTTTCATCAATGGACGGCATGATTCATGAGGAAGGTGTAGGAGAACACCTCAAGTTTTTGTGCAAATTCGCTGAAATATGGCGATGAACATTGAAGAAACCCGAATGAAGCATACCGAGTGACTGGGAAGTTTTTGTGCTGTGTGTAAACTAATACATTTTAATGAAAACATGTATTACGGAATTATTTCTCTTATAAAAGTCTAATATGATTGCTCGTATACATAAAATGCGTCTTTACCTCGCACAGTGGCTCCAATGGAAGGTCTGGGGTGCAAAGCAAACTGTCGCTATCTGTGAAACTGGAATTAGAATTCCTCATAGCTTGCACTGCCGCAAAATCTAATCCCTGGAAGAAAATAAGATTTACATATTATAGAGGAAAAGATACACACGTCAAACTTATCAAACCACCCGTTTTTGTAAGGGGTTGAAAATAGAATGCAGAGAATATTATTAGAATATTATTACTATCTTAGCAGGTAGAAACTTAATTGTTGTTTTTTTATTGTTAATGTTAAAGTGTTTGACCACCATCTTAAGAAAGTGAAAATGTGGCCTAAGATGAAGCACGTTTTTCCAGAAGGAACTAATTAACTCTGGAATTGAGAAAGCTCAGATTGTACTTCACTGTTTAAACAGACGCAGGAAGTTCGTTCCACTCTTTGTCAGTACTTATAACGAAAGTAGAGCGGAAATGTTTGGTTCGGCAGTGTGGTATGTCGACCAGGTATGGGTGGTATTTACTAGACTAGAGCGTCTGCTTGTCCGGTGGCGGCAGAGATAGGGAGGGATAAGGTCATGTAAATTCTTGCCACAATCACCAGTTGTTCTTGCAGAAAACTGACAGTCTCGCAAAGCTATGTATGTCTGTGTCCAATGCTGTGTAGGATATCCCCGACAAGCGAATCATCGCCTATGAGTCTAACAGCTCAATTGAGTTAGGGCTTCAAGCTCATATTTCTAAACCTATTTTCTTGATAGTTATGATGTTCTTAGTGACAAATTACAATGTCTTACCTGGGTTAAGTTATCTAGTGACAAATTGATATTATCTGAAGGAAAACTATTCATGTTCAAATTGATATTATTAACATTCATGGGGTTGTAGAGTCCTGGATTAGGGAAACCATTGAAAGTGTTGCCTATGATCCGTGGACGTGGGACCCGGGTTAGGTTGACAATCTTTCTCTCCTGACCAAATCGCATCGGAGTATATAAGTTGGGGACTGAACCCTGAAAATAAATTGGGCTTGTTAAAACAAGTCACAAACAACTTCATATATCTGGTGTGTACTGTACTTTCTAAAATTATGGACAGTGGTATAATTTTGCATAAGTATTCAAGTGGAAGTCTAAGCTGAGATGATGATGATGATCATGTATAATTGTGTGAATGTACTCCTGTTAGTATAAAAAGTGTATACTACTTCTATTTCAACTTCTAGCATATCATTCCTTTCTTCATGGGTTCTTCGGCCTAGCATGTTTTCTTTACGGCTTGAATCAGTATCTGATGTTTTAGGTCTTCCTCTACAATTAGTTGTCCTTTGTTTATTGCTTTTTTCGTTTAAGCACAGAGATTTGTATATTTCAAGATCATGTTGCAATTGATAATCATCACCATCCCAAGTGCCTGACGGTTTTAAAATGAGTAGTTTTTCTGTGTCTACATTTTGATGTTCCACAAGTCTTCTATTTTTCGAGCCAATGGGCCTTCCTCTTCTTTTCATGTTACCAGTACCAAGATTTGATGTCAGAGGTCTTCTTAATTTATCTCTTTTTTTATTTTTGGAACCGAATGGCCTTCCCCTTTTTTTGGGTGTTTGAATATTAATTAGCTGCACTACATTAGTGGTATTTTTATTTTTTGAGCCAAATGGCCTTCCCATCTTTTTTCTGGGAATTACATTTTCGGTCCAAGCATTTTCCATGTTGACTTCAATTATATTTTGGGACGAATTGTCCTGCAAAATTATACTCAGGTCCATAAAATCCTACCTGTAACTATGAACCTATATATAATCTAAAAAACCGGCCAAATGCGTGTTGGGCCAGCTGTCAAAGCGAACCACGCGCAGTGTAAGGTTTCGTAGTTTTTCAAATTCAAATAAATGTTTTCAATGGAAGGATGACCCCAGGGAATGTATGAATTCACACGCCTCCCATAGCTGATAAACATCGTTGAATAGCAATTTTTGAGCAGAACATAAGTTTCTATGACGCCGTAGTTCAAAATCTCTAGCAAAGTTAGCACACAAATATTTATAAGCATTTCGCAAACAAATCCCATAGTCTTTGTCCCTGAGAAATAATGGTTTTTACATTCACAAAGCCACAATATTCACGCACACCATTGAAAAGATGATAGATATATGAACACATTGCATTGCAGAATTATGCCTCATAAAAGATCTATAAAACTGCTCTTTTACCCATTCAAGCAGGGCAACTCCAACAATGAGGTAAAAAGAAGGAGCAAAAAAATTACATTAAATGTTACAGCTTTTTAGTAAACTGCGGGCAGGCACACATGGAGGGGTTCCTAGTTGACTATGGAACCCTTGATAGACTCATAATTTTATTCTTAAGGTACATTAATTAATAATATTACAATTTTATCTAAAATTACATTCTAAAAACCCCCACACAGTAGTCCGTTTAATTAAATCCATCCCATTTTAGAGGTCTGAATAATTATATGTTTTTGGTGACAATATTATGTAGTGCATTTACATCACATCCACTACAGTATTCTGGATCCAGTTAAAATGGGTTATTTTTATGGTGAATCTTAATTAACCCGATACATAATAGGAGAATGAGAAACATATGAAATCAGTTCCTGTATGTATACCTAGGTATACCTACAGGAAGAAAACTGGCGTTTTATAAATCAACATAGAAGGGAAAGAACAGTAACATGAAAGAAAGAAAGAAAATTGCTAAACATGCTTAAAACATGCTGAGGGAACAACTGTCTTGGGTTCATTAAAAGGTCTTATATTCCTTGGAATTTAGGAATTGATATATTCAGGAACCTGCTTTATGAAGCACAAAAAGAAGAGAGAAAAGATGAGAAAAATATGATTAATTTAAAATATTACTATTTTTTCAATATAAGAATAAATAGTATTTATGTAGAATCTGTGTTTTAATGATCAGTATAGAAGGGAAAGAACAGTAACATGCTGTGGTAACAACTCCTCTTGGATTTATTAAAAGGTCTTCAATTCCAAGAAGTATAGATCCTATGTGATGAGTGTGAATTAAAATAAATCCTCTGTGATATAAAACACCACAAATGTGAAATGATTAAATAGACTATCAAAGTAACAAAAAAATTATATATCATAAATGCCATTCGAAATATTAAATATCACTCACCCTGAATTTTTTGATCATAGGTTGGGCAGCACTTGCACATGGTGTAATTGCAATGGGATTTTTTATCATAACAGCCTTGTTTTTAGGACTTGCTGATCTCTTTTGGGCTTTTTTTTCCAGTTTGGGTTTGAAATCATCAAGATTTACAGATGCAAACTTTTTAACCTAAATAGAAAAGGAAAGTATTACATTAATAACCAGCAATATAAAGAATTTAAATACAGCCCTTTCATAATCATTATCCCTATCAATCTGCTAGACATTGATAAGTAAAACTATTTCAATATAAAATAAAAGTAAAATAAATAATGCTGCACAATTCACACACCGTCATCTAGCCCCAAGCTAAGCAGAGCTTGAACATAACATACCTGTATGGTAGGAGGCATTTTCGATATGATACTCTTAGCCACATTTTCAGTTTCTTTATTTTTTTCCTTCTCCTTTTCCTTCTCTTTTTCCTTCTCTTTTTCCTTCTCTTTTTTCTTTGCCGACTCAGACTTGATACTTTTTCTGCCCTTATTTTTGCAGCATTCACTTTGATCAATAGCAATTGCTTTTGAATATGCTTGTTGCAGTACAGTGTCTTCTGTATCACGAACTAACCTGATACAAGAAATTTTTTAATATTCACAGTTGTCTGCTTTTGAGCGATAAGATCGTCAATTGTCACCTTCTCGTTATTTTTATTTTGTTTTGTTATCTAAGCAGTAAAGAATTTTCTATCATCTATTTATATTTCAGCTTAAGTTAAGAGGCAGGTCGCTACATATAAAACCACTCAAACAGGGGATTTGCATTATGGCACTGAAAGAGTTAATAGGTGCAAAATTAACCAACTTACTTATTCCTTAGATCACAGTAGCGGATTAATGCCCAGCACACAGCTCTCAGGTCCCATATACATTTGGAATTACATTTGAAACACTTCCAATCATCTGTGTTCTCAATTTCTTTGATTTTGGGCAAACCAAGATTGCGCTTGATACATTTCTAAAAAAGTGATTTATTAATAATTAGATGCAGATTTGTAGATTAGTCAAATCAATTTGCTTTTATTAGACATTAATCGAATTATGATAAGTAGCATCAGGTAAATCTTACTGCACAAAACACATGGATGCAGTCAGAGCAACAATAAACTTGACCACCCTGGCCACACCAACGGCAATAAAGTTCTGATCCATCTTCTCCTTTATCAAACTCTCCACTATTGTAGAATGAGTGACAAGTGTTGCATATCAAGGTACGTAGCATCGGGTGGATTTTCATGCGGGTATCATTCAAAGCAGAGCACCCTAGATGACGATCGCAGGCAGTGCAGTGAAGTCTCATTGAAACAATTTGGTTCAAATCTGAAAGTAAAAACCATGGTTTTAACCTCATATAGGTAAGTTATAAGGCGTTACAGCTCCTCTGCTCACAAAATAAATAATCAGTCATACCAGGGAATTTACTCTTGTAATGAGCTTTCTCTTCTTCAGATACTTCCTCGTCAAAATCATCATCTGTTGGATCTGAAACAGTAAACATTGAACATAACGCAATGGACAGGAGTGTTATCCTTAACGCTGTAGGCACTCTAGATAAATTAAAGTTTTTAACCTGGCAAAGGCGGGAATTTGACATCATCAGCATATATGGCCGGCTTCTCGGACTCAGAAGCCCTCTCCATTGTAGCAGTCGCACTCACGATAAGGATAATTAATGCACCCTTACTATCATAAACTTTCCTAATGTACACAAGTGTACTTTAGTATTAACTTTGACAATGCACTTAATCACATAAATTTTGGTAGCTTTACAAATAAATTGTAAATCGAACAAGAAAACATTACTGAGTGAGTATCGGCCATCTTGCCATGCCATGCCTCTTCTTGTCTTGCTTGCTTTTAGCTTAGTGTTGCCATGCCACATTTGGCACCAACAACGATTTTTGAACGGTAAATATTTTTCCCATTTTGGTTTCTTGATAACCGATTGAGAGAATGCTTTATCTATCATATCTTGCCTATTTAATATTAAATAAGTAAATATGCACGATAGGAAGTCACATTTGACAGAACTTGTCACTTGTCATTGTCAGTCATAGCTAATAGTGAGATGACACTATGCTGCTTCTAAACCTCAGAAAAACGATCGTTTTTCTGAGTTCTAAACGGGCTACACTTTGAAAAGATCATAATCGTTATCTTTTTTCTGAGGTTTAGAAGCAGCATAGTGTCATCTCACTACTAGCTATGACTGACAATGACAATTTTTTATCTCCATTTTGACAACATCAGTTGTCAAACAACTAAACAGAAACTTCTAACGAATGAAAGAGTTCATATCATTCACCCCCTGTCTATGAATGAAACGTAATCTTGCAGGTAGGCTGGCGCTCGCTCTTCGTTCTCGTTGAGAGCGGCGTATCTCTTCAACATTTTAAATTAAAAAATTAAAAAATGTATATAATGTAGCCAATAAAAGAATCAAAACTACCCCTCTCGCCAGAAGCGACTGAGTGCTTCTCCAAACTGAAAACTGATATTACAAAATCCGCTTTGGCAAGTATCGATAATAAGGAGATATTCACAGTCGAGACCGACGCATCAGACTATGCAATCGCTGCAACACTATCTCAGAAAGCATCCGCGTAAAAAATGCTACTGGACGACCAGTAGCATTTTTTACGCGGATGCTCAATGAATCTGAACGCAGACAACCCTCTATAGAAAAGAAAGCCTGTGCCATTATTGTAGATGCCTTGCGCAAGTGAAGGCACTATTTACTCGGAAGACATTTTATACCTACTCGTCACGACCAACGCTCAGTATCGTTCATGTTTGATCAATCGCATTCTAGGAAGATAAAAAACGAAAAAATTGAAAGATGGAGACTCGAGCTACCTATCTTGTTTCAAATACGATATCAGATATAGACCTGGAAAATAAAATTTAACCGCGGATGCGCCGTCGAGAGTTTGTGCTGTGGTTAACGAATCTTCCATCAGCAAACTCATTCAACTGCATAAATCAGTATGCCACCCCGGCATCTATCGTGTGGTTCACTGGGTACGTTCAAAGAATTAACCATACTCAATTGAAGAAGTTAAGAGAATGACCGCTGCATGCCCCACCTGCGCTGAAATTAAGCCCAAGTATGCTAAGAACGAAGGACTAACTACTAATAAAAGCAACCACTCCTTTTGAAAGGCTAAGCTTAGACTTCAAAGGCCCCTTACCATCCAAGACTAATAATAAATACATGTAATGTACCTAAATACTTCTTGGTTTGTACGACAGTCGGTGCCAAACCGACTGTCTGTCACACTAGCACAAATTTAATTCATATAAAACCACAGTATTGAGTTTTTGGCAGAATTGTGTCGACCAGACGCAGAGCCATTAACCAAGAATTGAATTGAATTGAGTTTTTATCGTTTAATTTATAACAATTTATCTGAATTATAAATACGTGATGAATAATGACTTCTCTAGCGCGACTGCTAAGGCCAGATAAATTGGACATTGATCCGGGAACTCCCACGGCCGAACTCAAGTAGGTACCGGTATTGGAAAGAGACGTTCCAGAATTATCTAGCTGTAGAAACGGAGTCAAATAAAGTATCAGATGGCTCCAAATTAAAAATATAATTGAATAATATTTCACCGAAAATGTACTCGTTTGGCAAAAGAATACTCAACTTCCGTAAGTTCATTGGACAAAATATATCTAAAATGTAAAAATGAGATTCACACCAGATATCTACTTACTTCAATTAGACAGAAGCCAGAAGAAACAGTAGCAGACTATTTGCGCACACTTCAACAACTAGCATATGAATGCAACTTCAAATCTGTAAGCGCTGAAGAATACAGAAATGAATATGTGCAGGATGTTTTTATCGCGGGTATTCAATCGGAACAAGATTCGTCAACGACTTCTAGAGAACTTAAATATAACTCTGGAGGAGGCGAGAAATCAAGCGATGTCACTCGAAATGGCTGAAATGAATTCAAAAGATTTTAGCAATGATGTACATACAGGCTTGCTTAGCCAAAAAAGAGCGAAATTTGAAAAATGTTTTGAAATTTCCAAACCGATACCTTTTATTGAATACCTAACTCGGTAGGGTAGCTCCCCTTTTTGTAAATCATTCACCCCTTTTTTGAGCATTTTCAAAAAGTGCTCTTTTTACAGACTTCTCTATATTTTTTTCTGTAAAATATAGATCTATAGCTACAAACGCTCCATTCATTTTAAATGGATCGCTCTGCAAACTTTGGAGATAGGGGAGGGGGGAATGTGTATGTGTAGGGGCTCGTCGAAGGTGTAAGACTTCAACTAGGGCTGGTCAGGAATGATATCCAAGTAAAAAACACTTCAGAACACTTCAAATCGGTATATTCAACCGTATACACACAACTACGTTCTTAATACAAAAGTCACTGCACTGCACTTAATAATTCACTTTCGTTATTTTCCTTGAGACTTGTTCACTGTTAGATCGCTTAGAACTGAATAAATAATCTGCCAAAAGGCTCGGTTTATATACCTATTTCTATCCTTTCTGGATAATTCTACGCGTTTCCGGAAGCTATACCTATCTCTTTCTTTATTCTAGAAAAATTTTCTGTCCTTGTCTTTCTTTTCGATTCGTTCGAGAAATTAATTGTCTATAGATACATAAGTAGGTAGGTATAAGCGAGCCGGACGCTAGCAACTATTACCTATTCTGTTTACCTAAAAATAATGTTCGATTTTGAACTCTATTTCAAAACAAAACTTCAAGAAATTTCCTAGCTATAATGAAGATATTGTCCTACACAATTTTGAGCCTTATTCCTTCGGCATAATGTCGTCGTCGCTAACATTCTCCCCCCCAGTGCGCGCTCCAACAAGCACTCCATCTAACTGAAGCGAAGACGTATTGGGTACAATGACGATGAGGCGAGAAGTAGGTCTCTTCATGATACCACCCTTTGTTCGTACGTCGACGATACGCGTTCGACCATCAGGACCCGGGTATGTTTGTTCTATGACTCCTCTTGGCCAAGTGTTTCGTGGAAGAGAAGAGTCTGCTACTAAAACTGTGTCTCCTATTTGAATATTCGTAATTCTTCGGTTTTTTATCTTTCGAGGCATCAGTGTCCGCAGATACTCTTTTAACCACCTCTTCCAAAAGTGGTCAGCCAATCGTTGTGCTGTCTTCCAATTAGGACGGCCGACGAGGTTTACGTCATCGGATTCTCCGAAAATTGCAGCTCCGTTAGAGCGGCCAATCAAAAAATGATTTGGAGTTAAACTCTCTTCTTCTCCCGGTTCAGCGCTGAGATGAGTAAGTGGCCGAGAATTTACTGTGTGCTCTACTTCTGTTAATAAAGTAGAGAGCACCTCCTCTGGTGGGTTTCTTTCATTCAGGACCGCAGCGAGAGCAGTTTTCACTGACCGCACTAGTCTTTCCCATGCTCCTCCCATATTAGGTGCACCTGGTGGAATAAATTTCCACTTGAATCCTCCATTTTCAGCAGCCTCAATGAGGTCTTGATTTCGGAGTTTCTTGGCCTCTTCCTTGAGTTCTCGTTTCGCTCCAACAAAATTAGTGCCATTGTCAGAAAACAGTATCTTCGGGCTTCCTCTTCTCGATGAGAACCTTTTCAGCGCCATTATCATAGAATTCGTGCTAAGGGATGCAGCCAGTTCGATGTGAATTGCCCTTGTTGTGAGGCACGTAAAAAGTACACCCCAACGCTTTTCTTTTCTTCTGCCAATAGTTACATATATCGGCCCAAAGTAATCAACACCAGTACATGTAAATGGTGGCTGATGGTGTGCGAGACGTTCTTGAGGTAAGTCCCCTAGTGGTGGCATTTCTGGTTTTTGTCTTCTGATTTTGCACAGCTGGCATTGATGAGCAACTTGTCGTACTGCGTCACGTAGGGATAGTATCCAAAATCTCTGTCGCAGTTCATTAATTACGGTGGCGTGGTTTCCATGGTGTAGATTTTTATGATAATGTTCAATTATTAGCTGTGACACACGGTTTTTTCCATCCAGTATTGGTAATTTAGGATTTTCTTCGAAGTCCCGAAGCTTCGCTGTTCTAGTATTGAGACGCAATATATTTTCTTCATCGAGCGTCACATCTATTTTCGTAAGTCGGCTTGAAATTTCAAGCGGTTTGTTTTTATTCACATTTTCTATTTCATTCTTGAATGATTCTTGCTGGCTGTAACGAATGAGAGCTAATTCTGCTTTCCTCAAATGTTCATTTTCGATAGGTAGCCAGTTTCCTCGGTCCCGTTTTTTAGACGGTGTTTCTTGACTCGTTGATTTTCGGCGGCATAAATCCATGAACATGTATATTCTTGCCGTAGCTCGAAGAAGGCGCATCCAGCTACTGAATCTGCAGGGATCAGGCAGGCTCGGCGAAGTGGCGATTCTTGTTCCGGCACAGGTAACTTTTTTCATTTCGTCATGGTCAAGTTCTCGTATTTCCTCTTTTCCAATATCCTTGACTGGCCAAGTAGATTCGGATTGATATAAAAATGCAGGCCCGTTAAACCGTCTCGCTTTGCTGTCAAAGTCTTTAGGGAAGTTTCTGGTAGCGTCATCTGTTGGGTTTTCTTTAGTTGGAACCCATTTCCATTCATCTGGCTTGGTGATTTCTTCATCATTATCTTTCATGCGGCAATGATTCACGAAATTCACGGGGGCTGTTATTCCAGAATGAAAGCCGTGGAGCACCCATCCCAGGCTCGTGAGTGATGCGACAGGTTCGTTTCGTTTTCCCTTCTGGATTTTTCTTGATACGATTAGATCCCAGTTATCTTGCCCAATCAGCAGCGCTGGTTTATTTGCTTCATAGAGGAGCTTTTCTTTCAAGTTTTTCAAATGACTGCACTTTTCAATAGTGTCCACATCGATGCACTGAGATGCCAGTTTTAAGTCTTCTATGGTGCGCACCCCTTTCAGCATTCGTTTATCCGTCCTAAATGCTCCTTTTATTTTGAGATTCATTTTCTCTGAGTCTTTCGTTTCTATATTCTTTCCACCGACAGTTTCTATTATGAGCGGTTCTGCTATTCCGGTAGCTCCGATGCGACGGGCAACATCTTTATCAATCAACGATACTGTAGAACCTTCATCTAATAGTGCCAAAATTCGCGTAGTCCCCTTCGGTCCGTAAATATCTACAGGAATCATTTTCAGGTAGACGCTTGCTGTTTTGCCCATCGCATAAACGGATGTCATGACGTTTGCAACTTTATTTTCCGTCGTTGGCTGAGTTACAGACGACGACGTCTCACTTGGCTTGTCTGGTTGCGTTGACGGTGCTGGTTCTCGACGAGATAGCTCCGAGTGCAACATATTGTGATGAGGTCGCTTGCATCTCTTGCACGGCTGTCCTTTGCAATTTGATATCATGTGTCTTCGACGGAGACACATGAAGCATAGCCGATATTTCTTCGCGATCTCCCATCTTTCGTTTGTTGAAGCTTCTTTGAATTTTTTGCATTCTGTGAGCCAATGGTCTTTTTCACAATGGACGCAGAACTTTTTCGTTTTAACAGGCGCCGTTTCATCTTGGTCCGTTGCAGCATTCACTTGGTGACGTGTGTGTCTCTTCTTGATAGATTCTGGAGGAGCGTAAGCGGCACACAAGGATGCTTCTTGATTCAAGAAGTTCTTGATCTTTATCAATTCAGGTTCTTCACCGCTGCGTGCTTTGAAGTCGAACCATCGAATTCGGTACAACGACGTCAATTTTTCAATTATTTTCTTGCTCGTTTCTGGCGAATGCAAGTATTCTGTCTTGTTCAGTGCGCTAATCGTCGTAACTGCGTTATTTATGTGGCTTGCAAAGACACATATTTCTCTCGGCGTCTCGCCAACTCGTGGCAGGTCTTTAATTTTCTCAATTTCAGCGAGTGCGATTTGTTCAGGTCTTCCGAATCTTTGTTCTAGGGCATCCACAACATCGCCAGGGTTAGAGGCCACAAACAAAAGACTTCTGACGACTTCCCTGGCTGTCCCTTTGATGGAATTTCTAAGGCGAGCCATATTCTGTACGTCGCTGTGCTGGGCCACGCTGTCTAAATATGCTCTCTTGAATGGTAGCCACTCTTCATAATCTCCATTGAAGTTTGGAAGATCCCACACTTTTGTAGACTGTCCTGATCTAGAGGCACTTATGATGGCGTCGGCGAGTCTACTTATTTCACAATTATGAGTCGGTTTGTCCTCAGCAGATGGCACTGGTTTGTTCTCGGCAGGTGACATCGGTTTATTCTGAATTTGTAAGTTATTGTATGGATTTTCAGTAAACTTGGTCGATTGTTCGACCCATCGTTCCACCTGAATCGATCTTTCTTCGTCGAACTCATCATCTTCTGATTGAAGTTCTGATGGACACTGGGACCCAGTGACACTCATACGGGCCAAATTCGCGGCGATTGTAGCTGCTTTTTCTTCAGCTTTTACAATAGCAGCTTCAGCATCGGCAGCTTTAGCTTCAGCTCTGGCGGCAGCGACGGCGGCTTTAGCTTTAGCTTTGGCAGCGGCAGTGGCAGCTGCAGCTTTAGCTTCGGCAGCTTCGGCTTCGGCTTCGGCAGCGGCAGCTTTAGCTTCAGCGGCGAATTTAGCTTTGGCTGCTGCGGCTTCAGCTCTAGCTGTAGCAATCTTCGCTTTAGCCTCCTCAAGTTCTTTTTCTTCTAGTTCCCGAAGAGCAGATGACTGAGACCTCCTTGAGGATTTCATCGACCTTGGAGCAGGAACAAAGAATGCAGAAGAAGCTGACGGTGGAATCTTAGCAGATCCTCCAATGTTCTTCGGCTTTACATCAGCAGTTGCAGGACAAAACGATTCCAAAGAAACAAACGGTGGAACATCTTGTTTTCCTCCAATATTCTTTGTTTTTGCACGTGCTGACCTCCTTAGTTGCCCTGGCAGCATTGCGGGGCTTTCGAATGCTTCCGCTGTCCCAGACGGTACAACTGTGCAAGGAGTTCCAATGGACAACGGAGCGGCGGTGTTCAAGTCAGCCAGCATGTTCAACGACGAAGTTGAACTGTATTCGGCTCCCGTCTTCCCGGGGCAGATCGGTGATCTGGAGCGTACAATAGGCATTACGCGAAATCACTTCCTAATCCGGCTCGAAGGACCAAAAAACTGTAGGGGCTCGTCGAAGGTGTAAGACTTCAACTAGGGCTGGTCAGGAATGATATCCAAGTAAAAAACACTTCAGAACACTTCAAATCGGTATATTCAACCGTATACACACAACTACGTTCTTAATACAAAAGTCACTGCACTGCACTTAATAATTCACTTTCGTTATTTTCCTTGAGACTTGTTCACTGTTAGATCGCTTAGAACTGAATAAATAATCTGCCAAAAGGCTCGGTTTATATACCTATTTCTATCCTTTCTGGATAATTCTACGCGTTTCCGGAAGCTATACCTATCTCTTTCTTTATTCTAGAAAAATTTTCTGTCCTTGTCTTTCTTTTCGATTCGTTCGAGAAATTAATTGTCTATAGATACATAAGTAGGTAGGTATAAGCGAGCCGGACGCTAGCAACTATTACCTATTCTGTTTACCTAAAAATAATGTTCGATTTTGAACTCTATTTCAAAACAAAACTTCAAGAAATTTCCTAGCTATAATGAAGATATTGTCCTACACAATTTTGAGCCTTATTCCTTCGGCATAATGTCGTCGTCGCTAACAGTATGTTTTTGATTTTTTTCGAAATATTTCAAAAAGTATGAAACGTACAGAAATTTCAAAAACTATTTTGAAATGTACAAACTGATATCTTTTATTTGATACCCCACATGACCCTGTAGGTACATGTCTTTTACAATTTCGGCATCACAATTTGTGTGGAAAATATTCATTTTCATTTTTCATTTATTTTCCTTTAAATCTGTACAGGCGCACGAAATGTATTATCACTTTAAATTTCAACTTGATAGCTGCTGTAGTTGCAGAGTTAAAAACTCTGAGGAGGGAAAAAAGGACAGACAAAGCGAAACTTATGGTCTATTCAGGGTTTCGAAACCGATCTTCGACCTCGAAACCCTAAAAACTACTTACTATGTACAGAATGTACCCAACACAAAGAAAATAAGGTTAATTGAGCCAAAAAGAGCCAAAAGACTAAACCCGCCTGACAGACCAAATGTTTTTGTACCTCCTTTATCAAACAAAAACAGAAGACTATGATCTTCACAAAAACAGACAAAAACCGATCGCTAAAGTTTTTCAAGTTTAAGACACTCCTTGACAATGACACTGGCAAAGTTCACAGTCAAGCAAAAGCGCCAAAAGAAAGAAGTTGAAGTTGAGTTTAAAACATTTTGAAATGAAACCGGGCTGCCACACGTACGAGAAATCTCGTACGTCTGTGGTGCCGACTAGCTGTGTGGTGCCGGCTTAGAATTTGCACCACCCCAACTCTTCCCGCGGGTGTCGTAAGAGGCAACTAAGGGATTTCCACCGGGGGTGGGCAGCAGCACCCCCTGCAGAACAATTCTACCACCAAACTGCGATCCCGCATGGCCAGCGTGGGGACTATGGGCACTACCCCCATGAGATAAAAGCCAAGAAGGTGCTTATCAGGGGGAGGCCTGCGTCCAGCAGTGGACCGATACAGGCTGTTGAGGGGTACGAGAAACGAGAAAAATAAATCTCGTACACTTTTGTACGAATTTTTTTTTTTTTTACTGCGTGTGCCATTTTTCCCAGCCAAAACTGTTATAAGAAATAAGCCTGATGAGTTCTGGGCATGGTTATAAAAGATTTCATTTCTGAATTGGCCAGTTTTTCTTTCGCAGTTCTAACCTTGCCTCATGCAATTGCAGACTTTGAGCGCGTTTTCAGTAAAACCAAATTAAACAAAATGGACTTCGGAAATCATCTTATTACAGACACAGTGAACGGAACACTTTGAGCTGTCAATAGCGCTAAAGGTTAGTATAAATCGTAAAGAGAATTACATAAATTTTCAACCATCTAAGGAAATTTATACTAGAATGACAACTGAAAATAACCTACACCAAAAACACAAAGAAGATATCACCAATATCCCAGACATTTAAATCACCACATCTCTCTTGTATGATTACCCCTTCGCGGATTGTGCACACACAGGTGCTATGCTAAAAAGTTATAAATTTGCATCAAGGACATTATAACAAATACAGAAATGTTATATAACATAATGTCCTTTGGCGTCAGGTTTCTGAGATATTCACATACCTACGAAGAAAATAAATTTACATAATGAAAAGAATGTGCTTTAACATCATTATGTTATGTGTCAGTATCTCGGAAACTTACATTTCCTAAAGCATTGTTTTCCGAAATACTCACAGATGAAAATAACTGAACATTTTCTTCTTAAGTGAATTTCTCAGAAACCCGACGCTTTAGGACATTATGTTATTGAAAATTATTTATTTGTTTAAGTGTTCTTTATCCAAATGCATACACGTACATAACTTATATTTTTTATGTTGATTTTGAAAAAAAAAACAATTATTACGGCCACCCTCCATACAAAAACCTTCAAACCCCTTTGAAACATCTATATAAATTGTCTGTGTGAATTGTCCAGCATTATTTATTTATTATTTTTATTATTATTTATTATTTGATAGCCCCAACCTCAAGAAATGAAAATACCTTATTTAAACCTGATAGAGATTCTATCTGGTTTGAATAAGGTATTTTCATTATCACATCATAGAACATTGTTTAAGACAAAGATTTTAAGAGATTTGACTATAAACTTGAACGAGATTATGATTTGAAAGCACGAGATATATGATATTTGATGTCCCTGGTACGAGGAAAAATTTTCGACACGGCTGGCAACCCTGAAATGAAATGAATGAATGAAGAATCAGGAAGGAACAGGAAGGAATGAAATAAAATTAGTTTTTAGTTAAACTTTGCGTGAATCGCACGCACGCATTTTCGCGAAATGGTTCGAATGCAGAGCGGTGTTTTTTAAAAAAGCTAGTAATTTTAATTACTCAGTAGGTACTTAGTATGCAGTAACGTAACGTGCAGTTTAGTTTTGCGGCCATAAAATCATCTTTTTGCATTTCCGCTGACCAAATTGGACCAATGTTTTGTTCGTTTTTGAGCAACGTCAACCAGGAATTCGAAAAAACTATACCTATCTCCTCTGGGAACGGCCTATCTAGGTAATTGGTAGAAAATGACTGTGACTTACACTGGAGAGGTAGCAACGTGCCGTGGATTTGGGACCTTCCTGAAAGTCCTCTACAGGTAAGAATTACCTATTTCCTTAGAAAATAATAGGTTCGCTTTAGTCAATTGCTCCGTTAAAGGTGCCTATGTTTGCAGAAGAGCCCTCAGTGTAATGCAACCTCTCTGGCGGCGTCAGTATAGGAAATAGCGAAAAATAGGTTTATATCAAATTAAAGCTGTCTGGTTCAGTAAGTAGATACCTACTTGCCTACCACACTTTTTTTACATGCTGCTAGAAAGGTTACTGGACGTTAGTGTCTCTTCCTTTCTCTTATTCTTCGCAATCAATTTATTAGTTTTATTCAATATCAACCACTGATTATAGTACCCACTTAATGAATAAAAAAATTATTTGATATATCCTGTTTACTAACATATTTTTTTATTTTGTTATGTTTATTGCTTTGATCTATCCAGTTTTAAGGTTTTTATAGGTAGGTATGAAAGGTAGGTTCAAAGGTTTTAAACACATGAAGTAGGTACTAGCAGAAAGAGAATATTACAACAAGATTGAAACATTCTTTCAAAGAAAAGTAAAAGTAATGTATCAAGGAAACTATGAAAATTCATCGAAATTATTAATTTCATAGAACACATTGACATTACACATTGTGTAATTTACATTAGGTACACATTGTGTCTGAAATAAATAATCTTGATGATGTGCACCAAAGGTTAATTTGGGCACTCTCTTCTACATTTTGACTTGTTTCTGTTTTCATTGCAGTGTTAAGGCGAGGATTCCCGGATTTCGGGATTTTTAACTGTCCGTACCTCAATAACTATAAGGCCTATAGTTTTGAAATTCATACATAGGTATTATAGTTAAGGATATTTTCTAGTGCATCACTAGACAAAAACAGGATGGGTGATGTTTCACCCGAAAGAAAAAAATGACAAAGTTACCTCTAAATCAAACTTTGAATGATCAGAGTGAATAGAAAAATGAATAAAATTACACAAAATGTATGCCAAAACATTGTAAACGTTATTATTAGCAGTGCATCACTAGAAAATATTTTTATATGCCATACAAATATTTTTCAAAACACCTCCGACCGCTCGGGAATCCTCGCCTTAATAAACAATTGATTTACTTAAATCAAGTGATTTAAATCATGTTAACCCTGCTTTTCAGCATATCTATACATTTTCACACAAAGGCTCACAAAGTCTTATGTGTATGATTAATATAGATAGATAATACAGGTGCTCAAAAAGTGGCGTATTGCAGGGACGTATAGCGTTCGGGATGTGGACTATTATTACATACTCGTGCTTTTTTTTACCTTTCCCGAACTTGTGCGTTCTCTTTCCCAACTGTCAAAATAATATCTATTAAAAAGAAAAACAAACCATGAAGTTTTTACTAAAAAAAAATCATAGAAGTTTTAATGATTCATGCAAATACGTATATTTCTAAAAAGAAGCTACTAATTTGTTTCAATACCTATCGGATTTAATGATTTGATTGAATGAGTTAGGTAGGTTAGGTTTCATTTCATTTCATCTCATTAAATTTCATTTTCATTTCATATCAATAAAAAAATTCTACTGAAGACTTGGCTGTATGGGCATAGTTCCCTTTGTCTACCAGAATGGGTAAAGAAAAAAAAAACTCTGCTTATATTCTACGGTAATTTACTTAATTGCTTCATTTTTTCGCAGCTGTATTAAATAAAGTCGTTCAGTACACGTGCGGAACCGTCATTGCAACTTGTTCTGACTGTCAACACTCGCCTTCGGCTGCGCCTTGGCTCGGGTAGACATTTGTCAGAACTCTTTGCAATGACAGCCTTTCCGCACTTGTAATGAAATAATACTATTCCCAGGGTTTGTCTGCTGCTGGTTCTTGTAAGAAAATTTGATTCTTTATACCTGCCTGGTAATATAGTAGACCACACAACTGGCGGATCGCTGTTAATTTCTATTATACAGATCCGCCACTTTTCTTCACTTTTCACTTAACAAAAGTGGCGTTTGTTTCTGTGTTTGGCGTTTGTTTTCTTACTATGACAAAGTTCTACAGAGATCACCAGTTTTGTAGTCTACTTATAGGACATGTTTATTGATTTATTCACATGTCACATAATTAATGAAAGTAGTTTACATAGTATGGTAATTAATACACTATTACACCTGCAATGATAAAATATACCTAAAAAATTTCTTACATCATCTTCATCCAGCAGCTGGATTTTACCCACTGCTGGGTATATACAGGGTGTCCCTAAAATCAGCGTCAATCCGAAAACAGATGACAGGTGGGTTCATGACGACCTGGAAAAACCCACAAATCACATCATTCAATGGCTGTGGGCCCATGGCATGGCGGTGGACTTTTTTTTCAGTATGAAGAGTCAAAGTTAACCAACAAAAATTTACTATCGAAAAGTATGGTCATTATGTTTTAATTTTGCAGTAAAATAAATGAATATGTTATTTGAGTTTGTAATACAAAAAAAAAATCACAAAATATTGACATCTGTAGTCACAGTATAGAAAACTTTGAAGCCGGGCAGAGAATTTATGATTTTCAGTAAAAAGCCTATAGGTATAGTTTGGAAACCATTAAAGATAGATCCAGGATGTTGTGGTTTTTGTCTTTGATTTTCGGGACACCCTGTATAGGCTTCTAGAAGGTTGTGCCATCTACCATGGTTCTATGAATAGTAATATTTACTATTTACAATTAATTAAGTACATAATATAATATACCTACCTAAAATTGATTTAATAAAAAACAAAAAAAGCGTTAGAGAAGTAAAAAAGTAATTTTTTAAGGTTCGATATGACTAGGCTATCTGAATCTAATATTATAAATTCATTTGAAATTAATAATTAATTAGAAATTATTATTTTAAAATTCATCTTAAATATACAGGTACCATACTAACATTATCCCTGAGTTAATTAAGTGTTGAGTGCTGCTACTTTTCGTCTAGGAGGTAGGTACGAATTGAGCGACGCCGCAGGCAGACGCTGGTTTAAGATAAAGACCTCTGATATTCAATTAATTTCATTTTCCATGTAGGTATTTTATAATTAAATCGAAATCGCTTTTCTCGGAACGAATGCGAAGACGATAGCTATTTTGCTATCGATAAATTATATAAATATGTTGTTTTTCGGAATAAAAAGTAGCGATGTTATTCCAGTCCAGAACTTTATGTAGGTAGGTACTTATCTACCTATGCAAAATTTTAGCTCGATCCATTCAGTACGTTAGGCGTTGTCTTAGCACAAGCATATTCACAACAACGGCATAAATGTAGGCAAGGCATTCGCCTTTATAATATTTAAGTTTTCAGCACTGGTAGAAAAATGGTAGGCTACAATTTTTTTTTGTTATTCTTTTGAGCCTTTACCAATAGGTACCATTTAAATTCACCCTGGCCTAGGACTCTCGTAAGCGAGACACCGCACAGACAGGTATTTGACCCTAAAAGTTGGCCAAAATCACTTTTTTTTATATTAGTTCTACTCCCTCTAAACCATTGTTTCTAAAAACTAGTATAGCCTCTCCAACCAATAGCAAAAAACACACAGAGCTAGCGCCACCCAAAACGTTTCGAGCCTCAGTCGAAAGTTACCGTTCGCCTACAGTGAACGTGTGATTGTTCGTTGTGCTCAAATTTCATTGTTTTGAAAAATTTGCCGTTTAATGAATGAAGGATTGTGTCTTGGATTTCACTATGGATTGTGCTCAACCAGGTATTTTCTTTCTTTGTCACTGAATTTTAACAACAAATCTATAGTCTCTCTTCATTTTTATCCCTGAGAAGTAAACACCCGAAAAACTGCTATTAAAACCCACATTTTGGAAGAACAAAGAGAGTTAAGTAATATTTCTCACCATTTCTAAGCTTAAATTGTAATTGTTCGTTATAGAGTAGACTTTAAAGGATGTAATTAAGTACAAAACAGCCACCCCAAAGTACCCCGCTTTTTTTGGTGTTTTTTTCCGTTGGCACATACTATACTCCGAAAACGAAGTTTTGTTTAAAAATTGTGATTTTTTTGTTATAGGCTCTTCTGGAATGAGGGTTTTAACGCGAAATGATTTGTTCATTTTAATGGAAAGCTCAAATGCCTCAACTTTTAATGAAAAGTTACAATTTATGGAGCGGGAACTGCTGAATCAATACGCCGAAAATGACCAAAATATTGCTGATGTCAAGCAAAAACTGTCAATTATCCGGCATCAGTTTAAACAAAGGTGGTCAGCTGCTCGCAACACAAAGGCCAGATTCCTAGAAAACAATACCGAGTGGCTCAAAGGATGCATATCGTTACCGAAAGCAGGTAAAGACACAAATTATATTACTTCTATTATGTGTTATGCTTTGAACCATTGCATAACACATAATTAATCAAAAGACGAAAAACGGAAGAACTCAGATCGTCTGACACAGATGAATTAACGTATGCAACACAGATGAAATTGCGGGAGACGGGCAAAGTAGATGCGTCAAAAATTATCAAAGATTTGACAAAAAGTCCCAGAAGAGCAAGGAAATATGTAGCAGCCATCAAGAAAAGTACCGCTGAAGAAGAACAGGGGAAATCAAGACATTTACGTGCCTTGTTTATGTTCACTGAAGCGGGCCTAACACGAGACCAATATGAGATAGTGCGAGATACTAATCCAGGCTTTTATCCGTGCTATTCAATATTGCAAAACTTAAAGAAAGAGTGCTATCCTGAAATCCACCTAGTAACCGAAACATGACCGGAACATAACCGGGCTGAAGTGGTAGCGGAAGCAATTCTTCCTATTGGGCAATTGTCCGAAGAAGCAGCAGAGGCCCGCAATAAACATATTAGAACGTTCCGGCTCAACTACGCTCGAAAGTTTTCCCGAGTAGCTTGCAACGCAGATGTCTTAAAAAGACTCTTATTAACCTCCGACCCTGTCCTGGCGGGCATGAGAAAGAAGAAGTATAAAAAAAACTGGCACTTTCGGCTGATGTGCTTAACTTATTACAAGAAAGTGATATTTTAAATGCAAATTTCGAAGATGACGACGAAAATGATGAATAAATGCTTATAACTATTTTGCTTGTCTTTGTTTTACCTTATCCAAGCTTAAAATTCAATAAAACATTGTTAGGGAATCATAAGAAGTACCAAATATTTTTGGCCAACTTTTAGGGTCAAATACCTGTCTGTGCACCGCACACACACACACCTACCTAAGTTTCAAAGATTTGGTACTATAATAGGTGTCTTATTAAATTTGGTATGCACATAAATATCCTTAGATTACAGAGGTTTGAATCGCGGTTCGTAAAATATAATTGTAGTCTAGCTAGTTCATTGCTCCGCAGCAAAAAAATCGATATGTCGCACCATCCTACTCTTTCCACCTCTGTTCAGCTGCTTGCTTCATTCATTTACCTACCTGATACAGGTAGGTATATCGGTTCCTAGAGAAAACTAGGTATAGGTACCGATACCTATAGTTTTATCTTATAGGACAAAATAAATAATTATAGGTTTATATTATAAATAATAACATTATAAGAACCGATTTACTTTCCTATTGTTTTCTGCTGCTATGACATAACTCCATTCCTACTTAGGTAGGTAGCTAGGAAAATTAAATTAGTGTTAGGTCTAAGTACCTAAGCATCTAGGTTTTCTTTCCATAGTCGCCTCAGTTATTCTCGTACTCTGAAACTCTTTGTGCGTACCTATTTAATATAATAGGAGGTGAATTCGTAACATTCTTGACAAACCGCGCCTTCCTAAATTTCAATTAATTTCAAGACCAATCTTCGATCCAGTCCTTGCTCAAGTTTCGTTCTTATCAAATGTCATTGTTGAGAACGATACGAAATTTAAGCAGAATGTAACAATTTTTTTACTAGAATAGATGAGGTCATTTTTATTGGTGGTACATATTTCTATCGTCCCTGTTGTGCGGGTTCCTTTATTGGTTGAATATGACTAATATTGGCCTTCGTGTCTTACACTTTATCTTATGTCTCAAGCAAAAACGGCATATTTTCGACTGGAATGACGAAGGTGACGACATCAAAGTAAAGAGGTGTGTGATATTTAGTAACCCGGTTCAATCATGCTAATTAATGAATTTGGAAATATGCTATAAGATATATCTATATAATATCCTTCTTTTGAAGTCGACTTCAAAAGAAGGAGGAAGTTCTCAATTCGTCTGTTTTATATGTGTTAAAGTTACTTGATATCTCCGCCAATAGTTCATCGATTTTGCGGATTCTTTCACTGTACGTAGTACCTAAGGGTTAATTATTATTTATCCCGTAAAGCTTAAATAACAACATTTAAAATACTTTTGAAAAATCACGACTAGCTACACCAATATTGGCGATATCTTCGCATATTCATATTTAATCTTTTTCGTTGCTATGTAAAGGTTGATTTTAAGGTGGTCCTATACGAGTTTGTCTTCCGAGGAATTGATGTGATGATGTGCGCCGATTACGGCGCACATTACGTCATTAGTACATTACGTCCGAGGTCGGTAATGGCTAGGTTCCTGGCTGCGATGATGATGACCTAAAGCGTAGGTTAGCGTAGGTCCAGGCCATCACAGCGCGGTCGGCATTGCAGCCCTTGATGGACAAGCTGATTTATGAAGGCCCAGACCGAAGGTCGAGGCCTATAGCGCGGACAGCAAGGGCTGCAATGATAAAGCTTGCAACGATCAAGCTTGAAGGCCGAGACCGTAGTAAGCTTAGCTTGAGGCCATCATAGCGTGCCCAGAAGGGCAGTCATTGTGGACTAAGGCTTGTAAAGTGCTTTACTCAAACAATGCGAGTAAGAGTTAATTTTAACAATTTAAACACGAAAATTTGATGCAAATCTTTTCAGCGCGATGCTCTTTTGTCAGTTTCCCACGTTGTTTTTTCTAATCAGCCAGTGAAGCTTGTAGGTAATGCTCTTTATGCATAAAACCTTTATGCACCTGACTTTTTTCAAAACAAATAGGTACAATTCGAAATTTAAATTTACTTTGCGGGCTGCAAAACACGACAGTAATGAAAATTATATAATAATAAATAATAAATAATAAATAATGCTGGACAATCCACACAGCACCATCTAGCCCCAAAGTAAGCTACTCAAAGCTTGTGTTATGGGTACTAGATAACTGATATATTTAATAAATTATATACATAGATAGATATTTTTTTATTATACATAGAAAACACCCAGACCAACGGAACAAATTTCTGCAGATCGTACACAAATTTGTTCCGAGGCGGGAATCGAACCCGCAACCTCTTGCGTCGCAGGCGGACCTTCGCCCGCCGCGCCACGGAGGTCGTCAATTGCTGGCCGCCTTTCGAGTAAGCTGGAAAGGCCGATTTTGCTCAAAAAAGGTTGTCAAAACTAATGTACAAATTACGGTGTGGTCTCAGTAGTCCGGTTACAATTAACTCAACCGGACTACTGAGTTGCTCGATGTATCAGTATTCCGGTTGAATTAAGTAACCGGACTACTGATACGTTTTTTGCAACTGTTATTTCGGTGGTATAGACATTCGCTGTCTTTTTCTATATTTTTGGAAATTTGCTCTCTTTTGACTTTTGCTGTCACTTTTGTTTGACATTATTAGATTTGAGTTAATTCAACCGGACTACTGATACATCAAGCGACTCAGTAGTCCGGTTGAGTTGATTGTAACCGGACTACTAAGACTACACCCAAATTACGTTATGATGTTTGAGTAAAATGTACTTTTATAAAAAACTAGCTTCTGCCCGCGGTTTTCGGCCGCGTATTTTCGATATTATAAGTAGCCTATTATCTAAGTTAGGCTATGCTCTAAATATATGCCAAATTTCACCTTGATTAGCCAAATCTCACTCGTTCAGTAGTTTTGGAGATCCTAGGTAATAACAAAGATTCAGATTTGACAAACTTTCTGCTTTATAATATTTGTAGGATCATCCATCACATTATGTCAAGATCATTTTCACACGATTGTGGTACCTAACTAATGGTTTCCATGGCAACGGGCGTAAACATGAGGTCTCCATGGCGGATCGCCTAAAACGAAGGATGACCGTTAATACGATCTTTCGATGACCCTTCCATGAAAATGATTTTGACATTTATTTCTTAGAGATGCGAAACCAAAGGTGTCATTGATTGACGCGTCCGAAGCAACACACGTTTGCACGTTCAGCAGTTTTGATCTGTCAACCGAAACTTTGTACTTATTTCGTGTTTCAAAGTAGGCCTTCTTTCATTCGTCGTTACATCCCTGTGTCATCAAAATAAATTAGCTAGACACGAATTTTAACTACATGTCGCCACTAGAAGAATTTGAAGGCGGTTTATAGTTTTTTAAAACACGACAAATTATAGAAATATTACACTGGGGTCTGAATTGCACAAATTTGCTCGAAATATTGTTTGTAAGCTAGTACATTTTTTTAATCAAGCTACGAACATCCTGCCACAAACAGGCTACATTTAGCAAAATTATTCGAAGTGCTATGTTATCATATCAGTCAGTAGGTAAACTATGCAGAATCCTCGAAGTAGGTACGATCCTAGGTCCATTTTTACTCTAAAAACATACAGTACCTAATCTAACTATTTAGGTTAACTTTTTTCCATAAAAAAAGTCTAGGAGTACATAAACCTAACTATCTTAGAGGGTTCGGCTTAGTCGATATCGAAGTGCCTTCATTCATCGACGTGCCATGCCCACAGTCAAGTCTTACATCGGGGTTGCCAGGCAAGGGACATTTATTATTCAGTAGTATAGTAGCTGCACTATCCTAGCCTCATTTGTTCCGGTCATTGCACTCTTGTTTTAAGAAAACGATAATAGCTTAACACGACAATTTAGAATTTGTCTATTTATAGCTTTGTATGTTACTTACCGTTCGCGGGATAAATGGTGAAACCATCATAGTTTCATAACAATTTCAACAAATAAGAAAGTTAAAACGCATAATAATAACACATAACTGTCAAACGTTAACACCCCAATTTACTCTGTGTCTGTAGGTTTTTGAAAATTCCAGGAAAGCGTTTCAATTATTTTGGATTTTTTTGACTGCGCAGTAAGGAGAGGTACCTTATCCGGTGTAGCTACAAGTAAATAAATAGTCTTAGGAGACTATCCATAATTTTTAGAAAAAAAAAAACATTTGACAATAAAATTGGCATATTACGTAAAAAACTTTTTTTGATGCCAATCGATCCAATCCAGATTCTTATTGTGATCAAAAACTTCTATCGGACCATTTAAAGTTGGAGTACTAAAAAGTCAGAAATCGCAAAAAAAACATTTTCCATACATTTTGTAGGGAGTCCAAGAGTAATTTTATTATTTTACTAATAAAAACTTTTACGTTAAAAATCGTACAAAATATTTGTATCAGCCAATCTATCCAGGTTGACTGATAGATACAGAAAAGTCTGATGAGACCATTTTCCTATAGCTACAACGGTTAAGGTACCTCCCCTTACTGCCCCGTCCAAAAAACCACCTGTATAATATACCGAGTGGATTTTTTGGACGGTGCAGTGCCCTGTGTTCGTAGAGTTTCAAGAAAAACACTTCAGTCTTTAAAACTGGCTGGATCAGGAGCCAGAAAAAGGAAATGAAACTAAATTTAAACCAATGCCACAAAAAGAACAAAACCAAAAACTTGCTGAAACACGTTTTATATTTATTGTTCACTAGCTCTTGACTTTGCACCTTTTTTTCGGGATAAAAGTAGAAAAATATGTTAGTTTAGGTCTATTATGAAAAATTTCAGACCGATGCAATGCAATCAGTAGTTTTGTCGTTGTCTTCAGCCAAACATCTTCACTTTATGATAATGTAGGATTTTCACACGTTGAATTTTACTTCATCAACAGTCTATAATGGTCAACTGCTGGACGCAGGCCTCCCCCTATAAACGCCTTATTAGCTTTTGTCCCATGGGGAATGCTCATAATCCCCACGCTGGGCATGCGGGTTGGGGATCGAATGAATTTAAATATTGAATGAATTTAAAAAACAGAAATTTATTTTACTCATAGTAGTATGTCTAAAATACTGAATTTTTGTGTATTGAAAGATGCGTTGGCAGCAACTACTGAAAAAACAGCTTTAATACTGAAAAACTATCTGAAACAGTCTTTAAACAAACATTAATTCCGTAAACACAGGGTGAGTGTTCTCCCCTTGAAAGCCTTCAAAGCAATAGGAATTACCCATGACGTCACCAGGGTGTGGAATTACCTATGTAGTCACATTATAGCAGAACTAAAAAGTGGTTTAGAAAAACGCTCTTATCAGATAAGGCTATAGGTAAGGTACAACCAATGAGGTTTTTTTACACATAACTTCATTGGGTACAACCCGTACAACTAAATAGAGGCATCTGATATACCCATTACCCACCTAACAACAGCACGGAACTCGCATCCGAATCCACGTTCTTAGACAAGGTCGAATCAAAACAGTAGGTACAACGATCTCGTCCGTGTCACAAATCAAATCGTTATGTATCAAGGGTTCCGTGCGTGGGTAGTCAATTTTCAAAGCAGACATAGCTATTTGAATGTGTTGTGAACTTGTGACAACAGCAATAAATTCAGATAAATTTTTCTCTTAAAATCAGGCAGATGCGTTTATGTTTTCCTGAATCCAAAATAAAGATTTTTCGTCACAAGGGCAGAGGTGTTCTATCCGATACCAAGAAATCATTGTCGTTTTTACTGATTAAAATAAAAAAAATATCCATTGGGTGGAAACCTTTTAGACCGATTAAATGCACGTGTAATGGTTCTTTTTAAGCTTGTTCGGAACACCAAAAACAGGTTCCTATCCTACGAATGACTCTTCTCTTGAATTTTTGCGATCAACCAATTTGAAAAGTTGATTGCAATTTGCATATTTGCTTAGGACATATTTTTCCTGTATTTAGATACAATAGAAGCCTAGTGTCTTGTTGGCCTTTTTCGGAACATTAAACTTGAATGTAAGTCATGAACAAACGAGTCATCAAGATGTATTCAAGTTTGATGGCGTAATCTACACACTAGTGGCGACGAAAAGCAATTCGCATACTAATCAAATAGTCAAACAAACAATTTAGTATGCTTATAGCTACTGTATTCAGGGCTTGCTCAATGACTGTAGTAAATCTGTCCTTTTAGTATTGCAATTGCACTATTCCATCCAACAGACTGGCGCATGGCGGCGGCGGCAACGTGCGTGCGGCTCTCTACAAACACTAATTTATTTGAATGCGGCCGCCAAAAATTGCGCAAATTCATTGATTTCACGTTGCACTGTTAATGGCAATTAAAGCGTTTGAGACTGACTTGAATGACAATAATCAAAGCAATAAATAGCCTTCTAATGTCGTAAAACAGTGACAGCTCATTCTACTAGGTACATAAATTCTAATGTGAATTTGAACTTGCTATTTCTAGGATGTTTAACCTGACTGCAGAAGGCAGTGCGTTTTTCTGCTTTACCATATTTTCGGTTTAGGGTATTAGTCTGTACTGTACCAAACAAATACCCAACTTTGTCACAGTAGGCAACCAATAGGAATTTAATAATAAATAATGTTCTTTTTGGTTTGTTTTAGATGGAAGGGCAGTATTTACAAATTGGTCTGGCTGGATCTACTTATGTTCCTGCTGGTGTATTATATTCTCAATTTAACGTACCGCCTGATATTAGATGAAGAAAGAAAAAGGTAAGAACCTACCCACTACCCCTCAAATCACAGAATACCTACTCTCTGTAATCTGAGCCTAGCCCTTGGCAACCTATTTCTTCTTGCCTCCTTATCTTGTTTTCAAAGCTTCATAAGTTTAAACTAATAACTTTTTTTATTGCATAGCGAAGTCATTGTGTAAATGCTCGATCTCGCATGGTCGTGATCTCATAAAGTAATTGCCTTCTTTGTTCAACGTATGTAACTACAACAGCTGAACGGGAAATGAGATGGAATCTGCAATTACCAACCGACTTCTAATCAGTTTGATCAACTAGAATCTTTTATTATTTATTTGTTCACTTTAGTGACCATAATATTTCATTGTTTGCTCACTAGTAAAACTTCAAACCTATAAAAGAATCAGACGAGGAAACCTCTAACATAAAAGTCAATAAATTGTTTACTTTTGTCACTTGTTTCATTTACAGGATATTCGAAGGCGTAGTAAATTACTGTAGTTTCCATGGTAATGTGATACCCGTTTCGTTCGTGCTCGGTTTCTACGTGACTGTAGTGATGAACCGATGGTGGAACCAATACACGACGATTCCCTGGCCTGATTCCATTGCCGTGTTCGTCTCTGCCACTATACATGGACAGGTAAAAGAACACACTATTATAGTAACCCTAGTAGATTATGGCACGTGTTCTTCAAAAAGATAATCGGAGAATTACATTTTCATTTACGTTTTTGACCAAACGTTACTAGCTGTCCGATTATCTTTCGGTGAACACCAGCCTAAGATGGCGGCTATGGCTAGGCTACGATGCCCTGGTACCCTGCGTTCTCCTCTATTACTTGGTAAATCTGTTTGCATAGAGCTTATTGATACAAATTACAAGGCAACAACGTGTGCCTGTGCCTATAGTGACTGGCTTACATGGAACGTTCTGATTTATAAATGAAAACATTGAAATTAGACATGACATTGTTCGCAATATCAGATATTGTACATAATTACCGAGCTAGAGGTTGAAGGTTTTGAATGCTGACATTACTGACATGCAATGTAAACAGAGGTTTATTTGTATTTTGTCTGTCGTTACTGCTTAGGTTAAGTTGTTTCTAAGTCTACTTCGTCGCTAACGGTTCCTGAAATACAGAGCATTTTAGTTTTACTTTCAACCCCTATTTTGAACACGTTCGGGTGTGAATTTTCAAAATTATTTTCTTTGTGACTTTCGTTCCATGTGCAAAGCAAAGTGGGATTTGCAAATTTCACGTCTCTACGACCAGCTGTGTGGGCTGTGCGTTATCTGAGTCAGTCAGGACAACGGTTCTTATAATTATGTATATACTAGAACAACACCTTCCGAATTTCAAGACCATTTCAGTACCAGATCTTTAGACTGCTTTGTATATCAGTCAGTCAGAACATTGCAAACGACTTAAGTTTTCGGCGGCCCCTTTTGACTTAGCTTCCAGAAAATAGCGAATAGGTACTTATCTATCATCCACGACATGCAGTTTTAACAGAAATTTATTTGTATTTAGATTCTGTGAAATGTTTCCAACATATGTAGTTAGTTCTTTAGGTAGATAGGTATACTTACCTCTTATTTGCACTGATCTTCACGTGCCGCGATGTGCTACTGAGTTATCGAGATGCGTACCCTGTAATCATTAATCAAGCAAAGTCACAATTACACAATATTGTTTGAGATCTTATCTACGCGATATAGCGTGACTGACGAACGCCGGGCGTCTTTGAAGAATCATCATTTAAAACCCTGTCATTGCTATTTTATTTCCTCTGTCTGATATTAAAACTTTATTCGGATATATAGCAAGGTAATAGGATCGTCTTGTTGGTAAAGTAAAGCGATGTTAAATTTTCCTCTAGGATTGGCAGGCCTAGGTCTAGTTTGTGTTGGAAAAACACCAACGTTTCATCCCTTAACAAGGGACTTCTTCAGGTTCCGTTCAGTTATAGCCGACCATTCATTATGAATTGAAGCCGTCAAACTACAAAAGTGTTTATAGTAAAACTATAACGTTGTACGTACATTAGTCAGTTCTAGCACTATAAAATGATAACGTTGGTTTTATGCGTGGAATGTTTGTATTCACTCAAGATAGCACTCATTTTATTTGTTTCACTCACAAACGGTTTAATCAATTTGCAGATGTTGATGAAATAATCGTTAACACGGGCAAGGACTTCTATAGGTAATAACCGCGTGATTAGTGTATGGCAATGAATGAAAGCTAGTTATTTTATTCGAAATTGAACATCCCTTGTGTTGTGCTCACAGAACTGATATAGTTCTGTGCTTGTGCTAGTTTCAGAACAGTTAGATGTAATGTAGTAGACAACATAGAATCTATAATTTTATTTGTAGTTGTTTACTGTACAATACTAAACGAGTATAACTGTAAAGTATGTAATTGTAAATTGTTTCGTAAATAATTTGGCATGATTTAGTTCTTAACATATTCCGCATGCAAATTAGGTAAAAATCTTATTTACGTAAATGGTACTTAAAATTTTCGATGTTACTTTGTGCCTTGTGAGTTTTGATATTTAAAAGAGTGCTTTTCATGAAAGAAGTCCTATAGATGAAGCGCGCTGTAAGTAGGACCTAATGAAATTAGTGAATTTTGCGTTTAAAAAAATTCGTTTCACTAATTGCCGCGGGATTTGTATCGTGAAAAGCACTCTACTGACAACTAAGAATTATTTTATTTAATAACACGCTCTCGTGACTGAAGAATTGATGATGATAGTTTCAACAAACGACAACCTCAAATTGGAAATTATTTATTACAGACAACTTAGAACAACTTACCTACATTTTTTTTTTTTTTTTTAATCATTTATTTGGTGCATGAGGGTTTTGCCGAGCATGGCATGTCACCCCCGTAATTCTTAATTACAATAGTGCTTATTTCAACAAAATAATATTATATTCTATGTAACGAAACAAAAAAAAAATCTAACAATAGACAAAGAAAATTACAATCAAATTATAGAAATAAATTAGAACTAGTATTTACAATTGAAACAACTGACCTAACTGCAGGCAGACTGTATTAAATTGGAAATATGTATGAGACCTGTAATACAATCACAAGATATCACACTACCAACCAACTTACCTCATTGTGCTAAGTGTACTAATAAGACCGTGGCTTACAATTTCCTGCGTAGACGACTAAAGATCGCATCTCGCGTGTTGCAGGATGAGCGTGGGCGACTCATGCGCCGAACTATCGTGCGCTATGTGTGCCTCTGCCTTACGATGGTGCTAACTATGATCTCGCCGCGTGTGAAGAAACGATTCCCAACGCTAAATAACTTGGTCGAAGCTGGTCTTCTAATGGATAACGAGAAATCTATCCTTGACAACTTGAATGTGAAGTTCCCGAAACCTACTAAGCATTGGTAAGTTAACCTAGCTCATAATCAACGATACCGAGAAAGCTTATACGAGGATGTTCAGTTGGACCCGTGTAGGTACGTAAAGAATACTAAAATCTTTATTAGAAATCTATAAAGGATGAACCAAACCATAGAGAAATATTTTAGAGGTCTTCATAAAGTGGCATTGCATGATAAAACGCATTTCAAAAATGGATGAATCTCAAGCAAGACCATAAATAAATATATCTTTTTATTGTGTTACTAGTTTACGCCACCGGCTTCGCACGGGCTGTTTCTATGGAAACGGTTGAAGGTGATTTCTATCCCATGGGAACTGATTTATGTGATAAGAAGTATGTTTGATTCCAGGATTAGAATTATCTGTATGCAAAATATCAGCCCGATCCGTTCTGTAGTTTTGGCGTGAGGAGGTAACAAACATCCATCCATCCAATTTTCGCATTTATAATATTAGTGTGATATCATAATCATTGTTATTTATTTTGTGTATATATTGATATTTACATAGTTATGTATATGTACCCAGGGAAAAAAATAATTAAAAAAATATGACTCGACAGTTGATTCAACTAAATTTTATTGATAAGCTGCAAGCAATACGTTAATGACAGTGAGTTCTGGGAAATCTTTCGCGTGACACATGCCGTAGGTTAATTATCATAAGTTCTATGGTAGTTACCCAGCTAAAATACAAGCCTTATGTAAATAACGTCCATCATCGTTCTATAAGAGGATAATGAAGTAATTGCTAACAAACATTATGCACCTCGGCAATGTTTAGTGCGGCTTTAAAATCATAGCCTTTTGTGTACCTTTTAGTGTGAAATTACTTTTCATGCCTGTAATTATGTGTTATTTATTTAAATCTTACATGCTCATTCGGAACATTATGCTACTTATTTATCAGATTCATTTTTGAATGACTTTTTAGTTACCAAGTCAAGTAGGTGGGTAATACCCAATGATATTATATATAAACTGAGGTAGATGCGTTTTACCGAGGTCTGCGCGGCAAGACAAAACCAGGTGAATTCACTTGACTGAACTCAGTCCGCTCTGCGTCGCGCCGCGATACGAACGTACGTTGCGGGATTTTAGAGAAAAGTAAAACAGACGAAAATGCCACATTTTGTGTTTCGAAAGTGCAAAAATTATACTGGGACAGCTGTAAAAAACAGGCAGGATGTATATTCCATTTGTAAGTACTGTTTAGTCTATTTAAAATGGAAAATCATTAATTTTATATTAAAAAATCACTGCCGCGGCGTTGCCGCTTTGCCATTTACACGAACGAGACAAGACGTAGTGCGTTGCATTCATGAGTGACAGAGAGAACGAGATAATGGCGTGCGGTGTTGTCGGTTCGACCGACGCTAAGGGAGGTTAGGGTGATATGGGTAATATGATCACGCAATGCAACAATATTATTTTTCACCACTACTTTCCAATTATTTTTCGTAGTAGGATAAAAAAGAGATGGATTTGACTTTCAACATTAGCTTCTATTTTGTTTTAGATTTCCTAAAGACGAATTAATTAGGGAGAAAAGGGTACAAGTCGTTAGAACCCAAAGACGAGACGATGAATGGATGCCAACGGCATACTCCACAATATACTCCAAACACTTTGTAGATACTTACAAGTACGTCACAAAAAAAATCACAAACTGATAAAGAATGCAGTGACGGTAATTAAGGTAAAATAGAAAAAAAAACTGCTTTTAATATTCGGTTGTGTGTTCTTATATTTGATTAGACAGGTAAAATTTCAGCCCGATCCGTTCAGTAATTTTGACGTGAAGAAGTAACAAACATCCATCCATCTATCAAACCAAACTTTATTAAATTATTATCATAGTAACTAGCGACCCGCCCCGGCTTCGCACGGGTGCAAAGGTGATACTAAATATACTACAGAATCGGCCTCCCTGCCGGTACCGCTGCAACCGCCATGTCCCTGCATTTTAATTCTATGATATCTTCGAAAATATTCATTTACTTTAATTACATGCTGTAAAGGGCCAAATGAATCTATATTAAATGCACAATGTTAAAATAGCTTCGTAAATAAGCAATTATTTCTCGTAAAAAGTAAAGGATATAAACTGGTTATTGTGGGTTATCCCTAAGAGATAGATATATACCACCCGGACTTTTTATAGACCTTTTTAAGGTGTACAATACTGTAGTAAATTATTTTGATCTATCTCGTAGGGTTCAGCCAGCGTTTGCAATGTAAGCGCAAAAAAGTATTTATTTACGACATCACTTAAGAAACCTCTAAAATTATCAGTGTTCCTCTACTATATATACTACTATATATTATGCATGTATGATACATATAAACCTTCTTCTTGAATCACTCTATCTATTTAAAAAAACCGCAACAAAATCCGTTGCATCGTTTTAAAGATCTAAGCATACATAGACACAGACAGACAGACAGACAGACACCGACAGGAAGCGACTTTGTTTTATACTATGTAGCGATTAGATGTTACTTAAGTAAAAGTATTTTTTCTAGTGTGCTCACATAAATGTACCTATACTAGGAATGTAATACTATAATTCGTAAATAAACATTTTTATTTAAAATTTACTGTTTATTTTTTTAGTGGTGCCTCGTTACCCCCGTTTCCCCTAGTTCGTTCCTTAGCTGCTAGCCGATGACGTCATAGGCTGTCATTGGCCGTCAGCCCACTGGCCGCTCGTGTAAAGTGTGAACAGTATGTTCATCTCTTTCTGACAACGGGGTCCTATTATATCTCTGTTATCTTTTAACGTACTCAGTGATACAAATAAAGTTCCATAGTCCTATGCAGGTAGCTATAGTAAAATATCGCCATGTTTTTATTTCTTTCTAATGAGTATGACGTCTCTATTGGTAAAATCTCATTGGTAATACCCTAGTAATACATACAAGCGATTTCAAGGTCATTCATATTGCTAGTTAGTTATTATTCTAACTGGTTTGAATACCTTTTCCAGCGATTCAAATTACAATCTAAAAATACTTCTAAAGTAGGTGTAGGTACCTAATAAATTAATGTAAACAATCTGTAATTGAATAGAAAAAATCTAATTGAACACACTGCCCACCAAGTATTTTATTATTTTTTTTAAGAAGGGAACGTAACATTTACCCTTGCTATTTTATTTATGTTACTTAAGTAGGTAGCACCTCTATCGTAATATTATATTTTATCTAAGGCTTTGATTTCCGTATAAAAGCCCCCTAAGAGCTCCGTCCGTGTAAGTCATGTCTTAATTCAAGGATATGGCCTTGAATTAAGACATTGCTTACAATCTCTGATGGTAATTCCCCTATGATCCTTGTGATGTTCAGTGAACTAAACACTAGCCTTCTCAGACAATTTGCGAGTACATTGTGTCGGAAATTTTCACGTAGGTGCACATTGTTATTAATGAGTAAATTATAAGATTAGAGTAGGTACCTACCTAATTATTTCACTGATACAAAAAACTTTAAAAAAACTACTAGACGAAGAATTAGAGTACAATAATAAATTATTTTTTTACAAATGAGATAATGAATGAATACCTATTCAAAATAGTTTTAAGAATGTCAATATTACTCGAATGTCAGAACAAAATCATTTAATCTCAATTCAACTTCTCTTCATTAAAAGCTATATTTTGCCAGGTTGCCTATAGTGTGGGCCACCAGCATTGTAACCAGAGCTCGCAAGGAAGGTCGGATAAGAGATGACTTCGCCGTGAAAACAATCATTGACGAATTGAACAAATTCAGAGCGCAAGCTGGGTTGTTGCTCAGTTATGATACGATAAGCGTACCGCTGGTGTACACACAGGTACGATAAAACTATATTTTTTCTTGAAGTATAATAATCAGTTTTATTCATGAAAAAGGTTAACAAGTAGGTATTTAAAACTATTTTACAGTTAAAATATTCTAAAATTAAGTAGTACTCAGATAATAACCTTTCAAAGTCAAGGTGAATCCTCGCTCTAACTAAGTTTACACTTTAGTATGTATGTAGATAGATGATAGAAATCCCACCCGTTTGTATCGGGGCGATATACGTGTACAGTAGGTAAGCTAAAATAGAGCTTATTCGGTTTAAAGATTCTTTATTTCCTAAAAGAACACAATATATGCAGTTCACTTAAATGAGAAAAATAAAACTTGTACTTATATGTAAGTATCTACTTTAATTTCTATTTTAGCACGAGTGTGTGTTATTCATATTAGGTCATCAGACCATAAGTAAAGGTTCAATTTGGTAAATCTTTTATGCAGTTAAGAATATCATTTGTAAAATTATGTATAAGAGGCAGATTGAGCCTTTCGATGCCCAAAGGTGCGACAAGTAGATAAATACTTCGAATATTAAAATTAATTACTAATTATTTTACTCTATTCAGTGAGAATAACGGACCGAAACTCACATATTATTAAATTGTCTAGGTATAGAAGATATTCAAATTGTTACCGGATATGACTCAAAAATGACATCAGAATTGGAACAAGGTTGGGGCCTGATGCGTGACAAATGATCTTGGTATCACCATTTTACTGTTATCAAGTTACCTATCATAGATGCTAATAGAACTTTTTGTATTTTAGGTAGTAACAATAGCAGTATATTCATATTTTATGACATCGGCTCTAGGCAGCCAGTGGGTCGACCACAAACTCCAGTCATCTGGTACAGAAGCTACCATCAGTAATATAGATCTGTACTTTCCTATATTCGCGACACTAGAGTTTTTCTTCTACATGGGCTGGCTGAAGGTGGCCGAGTCATTAATCAATCCGTTTGGAGAGGATGATGACGACTTTGAAGTTAATTGGCTGATTGACAGGGATTTGCAGGTGAGTTTTACTATAACCACAGATATTATTATTATATTATACTAGTACAATAACTATAACAATTTAGTAGCATTCATTGTGTGGTTCTATTGTAATAAGATATTAGAAAAATTATAAATCCGGTATCTCTATAAATTGAGAAACGTTATGCTTCTTACTAAATCAAATCTATTGTTGTTCATTTTTTTTTCGGCCGTCGAGATATCTTTGTAGGATCTATTTTCAAGGCCACACAGAATTAATAGTAGCGTAAAGCGTAAAGCTGCGTGTAAATTAGCAGTTTCATTGTATTTTTCCATGTGTAAAACTAATTCACAAAGTAAACCTGATTTGGAGTTCGATGACTTCATTCCGTATGACTTGTTGACTTTTCTCACAGTATTGAAATTGAAAATTGTTGGCAAGCTGTCGACTTTTTCACAGAAAACAACAAAGTCACTCATATTTAAAACTTTGATCTTGGGTTTTTCACTTTGCTCTGTTGTTGTTTTGTTATTAGATAGGTATATCCATTCTATTTTGTGATTAAACCACCAGTTCAGGTGTATTCGTGAGTCCATTACTCGATTTTTTCGCCGCTAATTGGCTGCATTTTCATTACGAATTAATTACAAAAGGAAATGAACCAATCAGCGTCGAAAATAGTATGTTTGATATACTCACGCATACAGTCAGCTGTATCGACCTGCTGCTCTTTCTCAATCTCAATCTAAATAAATTCAAACCGTTCCCTTCCAGGTCTCATACATGATAGTAGATGAAATGCACCATGAGCATCCCGAGCTAATCAGAGATCAATACTGGGACGAGGTCTTCCCTTCTGAACTACCTTACACAATCGCCACAGAGAACAACAGAGAAGAGCATCCAGAACATTCCACAGCCAGGATTGCAGTTCCAGTGAGACAGAGGAGCATGGTCTTCACCACGCCCTCGCAGATCCAGATCGACAAGATGGTACCTTCGAACACCGTGAGTTACAAGTTCGACCCCCCAGAGGTTAGACCCGTCCGTTTTACTAGCATGCTGCACGGAGCTTCGCAGTGTGGCGGTTTCGGAGTAGCCTTCGTAACTAACGTACCTATTCTCTGTTGGAAAAGGTGGAAGGTTATTTTCTTTTGATGTTGGCAGAAACGTTTCTCTTTTGACAGTCTTTCACGTTTTTTAAATTGTGGGATTAATCTGCTGCTTTGCTTCGGCAGACAACTTCGCTTTTTTTCGGATAAAATGGTAATTGAATGTTTTCCACTTCAGTGTCCTATTTATCATCTATTTCGGGTAATTTTTCCTATTCACAGCCTGGAATTGAACAAATATTTACCTTTTTCGCAAGCAAAACCACACGCTATAAATCGTTTCACACTGGCTGGATGAATCAGCGATTTATTTTTACTATTCTTCGCCAATTAGCTTTTATTGCCGTGCTCTGATCTTCGAAGCACATCAATCTCTTCGTTATTTTCTATTCTGTGCACATTAGCACTGGCTCTTTGCAGAAACTATTGAATGAATGTATCCGATTTCTCGTGTTTCTCGCACGATCAAGCACCTTTTTGGTCGCATTACAATTACTGATGATCGTTTCTCAATCGAGACTAAATCGATTCTTTAATGTTAGATGTCTACGTCGGGGCGCAGACGGAAATTTAAAAGATGGTATGCAATGGATACTACTGCAGCCATTGACGATATACCCTTGGACTCAGTGAGTTTGAAGGACATGTCCGAGGTTTGACGTTTTTGTTTTTTGCATGTTTAAAAGCATGATAATGGTACGCAGCATCATGTCAAGGGAGCAGCGTAAACGTAATATAAGTATTTCAAATTTTCAATCTATCTTTATTTCTATACCTAGATTTAACAAAAGCTTCTTCGATTTCCTTAAAAAGTTCATCTTGCTTCTGAAAAGGGTCAACTGGGCCTGTTGTGGTTCTGATTTCTTTCTTAAATCCGTTTTATTTGATAGGTAATCTGCCCTGCAAATGGTAAGGCTGAAGAGTCGGTATCAGTAGCTACCCCATCAAGTGCCGTCCAATTCAAATTCGACCCGCCAGAGGTTAGATCCAACATATAAGCATGCTGCACGAAGCATGTAGGAATGTTGTCTCGGATAAAACTGCTATTAATTAGGTATCATTCTTCGACGACTTAAATTAATATCTACCTACTTGTCTTACGTCATTTTCCTCCATAACGTTGTTAGAAAAATAGTTGTTTTTGTTGGAACTTGGAATTCAATTCATTGAGTGCCATATTATTATGGCTCTTGTGTTTAGTCATCCCTGGTACCTTGCTACGTATTTATAAGAAATATCTAAAATTAATTATTGTTGTATATTTAATTTTTGTTATTATGTATCGGGCGGTAAAATCAAATTGAACTTAGCTTTAATAAATGCTTTGTGTTAACCTTATTACCTGTGTATATTTAGCGTAGGTACCTTATTATATTTTATTGCTTGTTGTTAGTATCTTTAATACATAAATTAACCAACTAAGAAACATAACTACATATGTATCGGTGTAAGTATATAATATTCAGGTGGAATATTTCTATTAATTTAAATCTATTTATTGGTGTTTGATAACAAAACTGTATTATTGTTCCTCTTGTCAGATTAAACGTTTATTTAATGTTCATTTGAATGTACCTAGCTACTCTGTTTTGTAAAATGTGGTTTTTGGGTTTTTACAAAGAAATCAGTTGACGATACTATTATATACACATGTATAAATACCTTTATGTAAACCGGTAACCTGCTTTCTTCGTGAAGACAAGCTGTATATAACCTTGCAATAACAATGTCACAATCTTCGCTTACGCTGCGTTTGTGTTATTATCAGTTACTGAATAATCTTATCATTCGTCACATTTGGCGTTATCAGCCTACGCTAAACAAAGATCACTTCCTTAACGAGATTGGGGTGACTGCAATTTATATTGCAGAATTATGTATTTTTGCTTAAATAACTTAATTAACATCGTACCAACGTTATCCCTCGTTCTTCCAGTGACGTTTGATGTTCTCAATATTAACAATTTCCTAATCTTGTTAAATATCTCTTGTAAACTATGCAGAAATAAGCTATAGAGAAATCATAACTAATCTGCTGTTCAAAGACAGGGCTGTCGAAAAACAACGCCCAATAATCGATTTTTTTTTTGTTATGGCTGGCTAGTCATGCATTTGTCTTGATAATTACATTTCCATGACTAATTCCTGCATGGTTAGTGGTTACACTGATCCATTTTATAAATAATTTACATTATTAAATCGCAACAGCAACTCCAAATGAACGACGACGCGATATCAGGGATCCATTTCAACGTATCCCGAGGCAGCAGAAGGGGGAAGAAAGAAGATCGCAACTCTATGGGTTCTAATAACTCTATGGCATCGCTAGCTCAGCAAACGCCTATGCCGAGAACAAATTCTGTCACTTCGATGTTGAAAAGACTTTTCTCGAAGGAGGAGCAAAAAGGAAATGCCCAAACTGACGGTAGTACGTTTGTTTTGAATCATCTCACCCGCTTTTCATCATCATCTTTGTAGAGACGTTCTGAAGAAATCATAACTCACTCAGAAATCACATTCTTTTGGCGCTTACGAATCGGGAACAAGTATTTTAAATTAGTACCTAGGTACTATTACCTCATAGTTCGAAATTTTGTTACCGCACATTGGGTGTGGCATAAATTAATTCTTAAAAGATTAGAAAGGTCATTATAGTCCAAATCTTTAGTAGTAGGTGTTTTTATCTATTACCTTTAATATCTGTATTGGGGTTTATTTCCTATTCAGATAAGATAATAAATAACTAAAGTATTACAATACCACTAATGCTGTTTTTTTTATTTCTGAATAACCGTTGCTGATTCACCTTATCTGCCACTATTATACAGTAAAGTTCCGTGATAAACCGATAACGCCACATTATACTGTAATCAACACTCAATTTTCGAGATATGATTAGTTGATTATGTCAAACATAGCATAGTTATGATATGGTAACTAGTAGTTGAAGTAATTCTGTGATATTTGACCCTCGGTACCTATATTTATAGTTTATGTACGTTTGTCTGTCTTTGTATTAGGTACTTACTTACAAACATCACAGGCTAGTTTGTTCACTAAATCTCCTTCCTGCAGGAGTATTTTAATTCACCGATTCGTTTCCGAATCAAATCCGACGGATCTTTAAAACGCTATTTTGTTTTCGCCTCGGGTTGATGATCGAAATAAAGAGCTCCTCCTCATTGACATGGCCATTAGTCCACAGATTCGCTTCGAATTTTCGATCATCAACCCTAGGCGAAAACAAAATAGCGTTTTATAGATCCGTCTGAATCGATTCGGAAACGAATCGAATTAATTAAAATACCCCTGCTGACCTCTAACCACGCTAGGTGGGGTCGGCACCACATTTCATTTCTTTTAATTTCCTGTATAAGCATCAGCTATCATCTCCATACTCGCACTATTCTTCCCATGTCCTCTTTCACGAAATCTATCCATCGTTTTTTGTATGTATGTGAAGGAATATATGAAGAGGGGCTTCACATTCCTTCACATTCAAACTGAACACTCTTCTGATCACATGACACCTTATTTATTTGTTCACTTATTATAATTTAAATTGGAATGAACTATGGAAAATAAATAGTAAATTATAGCTAAAGTACCAAAAATAAAAATATGAGAGTAAATTGTATAAGTACTTAATTTTCCGAGAAATTTGCCGTAAGTCAAGGAAAGCTTAGGTACACCCAACAGTGGGATACCAGTGAGCTGTGGATGATGATGACAATTTTCCCATAAAATCATAAAGTTCTTTGTGAAGTCATTTAACATGCATCTATAAAATTTTATGTTTAAATTCCAGCTGGTTCCCGCTTCACCGTCTCTGCCAGCAACCCTCAGCTGAACAAGCCAGCGGCAACGGCCGGCAGTATGAAGATAGCCAACGATGTCATTGAAGAGGTGGACGAGCAAGCCACCATCACGAGTATGGCTAAGCGCCCTGAAGTCAGGTAAATAACAAGCAAACGCCATCTCGAATGCTGGAAACCTGCTGCTGAACAGCAACGGCTGGTAGTATGAAGACAGCCAACGATGTGAATTGACGTAACATGTGTGCCTTGAGCTCCTCACCTCAACAGGCTATATTGGCCCACTGCTGGACGCAGGCCTCCCCCTGATAAGCGCCTTATTGTTATCTCTTTATGGGTAATGCCCATAATCCCCACGCTGAGCATGCGGGCTGGGGATCGCAGTTCGGTGGTAGAATTGTTCTGCAGAGGGTGCTGCTGCCCGCCCCCGGTGGATAATATACCTTAGTCGCCTCTTACGACACCCGCGGGAAGAGTTGGCGAGGTGTAAATTCTAAGCCGGCAACACACGGCAAGCTATGGCCAAGCGTCCTGAAGTCAGGTAAATAACAAAATAATGCCGTTTATCGCTAACATCATCTAGAATGCTGGCAACCCTCAGCTAAACAAGCGTAAGGCAACGGCCGGAAGTGTGATGATAGCCAACCATGTCATTGAATAGGTGGACGAGCAAGCTCCTCTGAGACGAGCAGGCCACAAGTATGGCCAAGCTCCCCGAAGACAGGTAAACATCACAAGTGCAGTTTACGGGTTACGCAATCTACATTGCTAGCCTAGGATGATCATTGATCAAGCACCAGGAAACGCACCTACGCCCATTTTTTTTATGTAGAACGTGGCTTGCCTGCCTCCCACGCAGTTTTGAAGTAGAGCTACCTACCTACGCGCATTTTTTATTGACACCTGTAAAAAATCTGACGCACTTAGTACCGTCCGCTAGGCTGGAAGTTTTAAAACTTACACGGCTTCCCAAAAACGGGATAGTTGATGTTTTCGGGGTTCATGTATGATGTTTCTTAATTCCACCATAATTTTTAAATGATTGAACAGATGTGGGATGCATTGGGTGTCGTTAGAATCCTTACTTATATCATCATCAAAGAATAAGGTAGCCGTGTTTTTAGTTTTTTGTAAAATTTGCTCGTTTTGTCAGACAAGGTTATTGGACAAGCCTTTAATTTAACTTTGTCAAAAATATTTCATTTCATTTATATTAAAATACCCACTGTTTTTGTTTTCAGGCCGACAGCGATGAGTTTATTTACGAATATGCCCCCGCCGAGCGATCCTGTTGATGTGCCTTCCAACAACTCCAACCATAATAATAGTAAGTTATTATTTGTCAGAACATAGGTACAGTTATTTATTTGAACAAATCACTTAGTCTTAATCCGACTCGGCGACCTGAAGTGTGTCTTGGCCTCCAATAGAAGAGAACAGTTCTCAAAGAAAAGTCGCCGTTTTAGTCGGTCCTGTGCAGTTTTCCAAAAGTGTTCATTCAGTTCTCGCTTGAAGCACTTACTCAACAAAAAACAACAATTCAAATTGAAAATGTTGGTATGGTTTGGTATCCTTGAGTACTAGAATACCGAAAAGCAATACTCAATTCTTATTTATTTCAGCTCTCAATTCACAGATTTTCTTTGAAAACTGTCAGATAATTATAATTTTAAGCAAAGTAGTAAAAGTAAAAATAATATTTCTTTTGTCACATAAAATACGAATAACACAACCTTAAATAAAATATAAAAGACGTGACAAAAATGGTTACCTCTCATAAATTAGACTCTTGCTCAAATAAAAGTGGCGTTTTTGTATTCACATTTTTATTGCGAGACAAAAATATTACAAAGTTCATCGGGTGCCTGCTTATAGGAAGCATTTGCAAAGCTAATTTAGAATTTCTATTCAGCGACCTGGTTATCATCCTCCGCACCTAACCCATGGGGTCACGTGCGTCCCGCCGGTGATAGCAGTCCAGCGGCAGAGTCGTTAGGCGCTCAACTCGGCTCGCTAGGAAGCATCGGCGAGGCGCGTCCTCGTCTGGACAGCGACGTCGGGCCAGATCTCAGCGCAGCTGGCAGTCATACGCAAAGTAAGTCAACTTCTAACCTAACCCTTGAGGTCACATGTGTCCCGTTGGGGGCAACAGTCCAGCGGCAGTCGGAAGGCGCTCAACAAGGCTCGCTAGGAAGCATCGGCGAGACGCGCCCGTCCTCGCTTGGACAGCGACGTCGGGCGCCAAATCTCGGCGCAGCTGGCAGTATGCAAAACGTAAAACAGTACATAATAATACATAAATAATACGTAATAGCAACTACACTTGCGAGCGTTTTAAAATGGAATCGCTTCATCGCGAGTTGATCAAAACTTTTTACAATTTATGTACAATGAACTATAGATTGTGGTATATCATTTGAAAGGTAATTTTGTTACCTTTCATGTGATATCAAGAAGATTTAAAATTTATTAAATTGGCTACCTAAATTTTGGGAATTATTGCAATAGGTCGAAGTTGCATCTATCGGCTTCTATCGGCGCCGGAGCTGGATTAGCTGGATTTCTCCCTCGTATCCGCTGTTTTAGCTCGTCCCACATATGCCAGATTGGGTTAAAGTCAGGAATAAGGGCTGGCCAGTCTAGTGTGGGAATGCCGACATGGAAGACGTCTGTCGGTACTGTCTAGTCACTGCTGCGGTGTGGCAGCGGACATTATCGTGCATTAAATCAAAATTTATCGTCGCCAATAAATCCTGCGTAAGGGAAAACATAACTTAACTCATAGTTCACTGCAAAGAAATTGGAAAAATTAGTTTTGAACAACCCTTGAAGCGATTCCAGTTTAAAGCTCGCAAGTGTAGATGCTGTTACTGTGGTGAGCTTTGTAATTTAGCGGACTCACAAAAAACAACTGAACTGCCCGAGTAGTGGTATAGATAGGTATATTCCAGAGTAGATAAAAATGCTATCATTTTTATCCCTCACCATAATACCTACAGTGGCTGCTCCACCAAGACTAGGTACATTTAATTCCACCATTAAATATCAAATTATAAACCAGTTCATCTATAACCGTCGAATGTACCTATCAGCATATTAAAAATACTAAAATACTAACTCGCTAACTTACATAAATAATGCCTTATCTTGTTTACAGTGGACGAAATTGATGGTGATGACGATGATGGCATGGACGACTTTGAACGACTCAAAAGTAAACGAGAGAAGGAACGGCGGATCAAATACTCACAGAAACTCATGGCTAGATCAGTCAGTGCTCAGCAGGTATATTATAACCTAACCTATCTTTACAAATAACACTTTCTTATTCTGTTCGTTAACACTTTGACTGCCACCAACGCACACGGTCATGTACGACAGCTCCTTGCACACCTCTCCGCTATCGACACGGAACTTGACACAGGTTCGCGCGAAGTTCAAATATTTTAACGGTTTTTAATATTTTCTGCATTCTGTAACAACCAATCTATTGATTTGCTCCAACTGTAGCATTAAATCGAAATTTGTTAAAACATGGGTTCATAGAAAATGTTTTATTAGTTATGGAAAACTATTTTTCTGGTAGTTTAGTTCCTTGCAGAACTCCGAAAATATAAACCGTTAATATATTTGAATTTCGCGCGAATCTGTGGCAGAATCCGTGTCGATGAATTGCTAGCGGAGAGTCTAAATTACTCTCCAGACGGGCGCGTCCCTTATGCTTGGCAGTGAATGCGTTAATTGTGTGACTTGAAAAAATCCCATGAAGGAAAGTGACGCTAAAATCGATAGATTGGCCATAGAATGCCTTTTATAAATCATAATGCTTCATTATGTTTTGGTCTATCTTTATCGAGTAACAGAAAGTTTCTAAAGGAAAACTGTCGTTTTCTCTGATGTCTTTCTAATAATATAAAGGCGACAGTTTGTGCTGTTGTGAGATTTTTGGGCGAAGAAAACGCCAAAACTACTATACCAATCGGGATGGAATTTTACTTGCATACAGTTTTGGGCCTGAATTACAAGTAGGCTACTTTTTATCCCCCAAAAAAAGCAAGCGAAGCTGCGCCCAGAAGCTAGTTCAGTTACTTGTAAAGCGAAGCGACAGCGATGAGCTAGTTGGTTAAGTTAATTATTTTAAAACGATGAGAAATCTACTTGTTTCAGCGGACGGGTAGCTTGGACATGATTGACAATGACATTGTTCTAGAAGACCTCCTGATGCAATCCGCGGCGTTAAATAAAGATGATAATACAAACGACACTTGACGAAATATTTTTATATTTCCGTGGGACTCAAGTTATAATGTCTCATTGACTTCTCAGTATTAAAATTGTGATTTTGTACACTTTTAAGTACAGTACTATTGAATCATTGTGTAATTTAAACTTTATACATAAGTAGTTACAAATTTATGTAAGGAAATAAAAGACATGTACATAGTAAAAACAAGTATGTATTTACAATTTTGTTTTATTTGAATATGACCTCGGTGCAAGTCGTGTATTTTCTCTACCATAGATATTTTTGTGAGAGATCAGGTTCAATCTTTTCTCCACTAAATTACCACTTTGAAGATACATTCTCCAACGTTTACCCTGCGTGTAAAACGACCGATAGCGCAAAAAAAAAAGTTTACGCAGGTAGTCGCGAGCCCTAAAGTGGAGTGTAATATGCCACCCAATCCACAGTGGATTTAGGCACAGAGGCGCATGGAATCGCTGTGTCGATAGTAACAACTAGGTACTAGTAGCGCCATCTCTTACACACAGAATAAAACAAACACCAAAATGGTGTTTGATTCTGTTGCTATGCTTCTTTCTACGCATAAGTGGACGCAAAATATTTGAGTGGACGTCATTGTTTGTAGGTGTAAGTACCTATGCCAGAATCATTTCTAATTAAATTTGTAGAAGCTCTATTTCTGTTCATCACCACCACCCTTTCTGTAAATGCCGAGGTGGAGGGAACAGAAAATAGATAGACAAGATTTTAGTAATGTTTTTAAAATTCTTCTGAGTGTTTACTAATAAAATGTCTCCACTTTTGGCCAGTACCTACCTACTCATTTCGCATAAAATCTTTGTTTTCCAATAGTTTTCATAAATTACTGGAATTTTATTAATTCTGATTATTAGAAAAACATATCAATGAGCTGCACCATAGTGTATGGGGTATTTTATCGCCAATGCCGCAAAATACTTAATTTAGTACCTAATTAACTTAAGTCCTAGATTAAGATATATTGCCATACCCTACCTGACAGGGTACATTAATACTTACTGTATGTAATATTTTTGTTTCGCAATAAAAATACTGAATACACCATATAAGGTAGTGAACAACTATCGTTAATAATAGTTGGCAACCCTAATCGTGATGGATGTACCTACAAAGCTTTCTTACTAATAAGCCTTTCTGCTCGCTAAGGTTCTTTGCAAATAGTCAATTTGAAAGAAACGACACTACACGGTTTTTTCGCCACTCATTATTTATTCAGTTTTTACCTAGGTACATAATTGTTTTTAGAATCCTAAAACTCACTCAAGATTACCTGGTACCTAACTGCCTACATGCTCGTATTCTCTAGGTGGACCACGGGCAATACATTTTTAAAACCATGTACATACATAAGTGGACCATGGAAAGAATTTTTTTCCCCTGGAAAAGCCAGGTTTAATATGTAGGTGGACCACAGGCAGGGACCGGTATATACGCTATAGATGTTCAGAGCCAAATAAGCATCTTTTTACCCTAGCATAGCAGCCATAGTGAGACCTAAATATCGTGTCCGTTACGACTGAGGGTCCATATTGGAATTTCATGATTCTGAATACGCTATTCTTTAGTAAATGTTCTGAAACATTTGTTAGTACAGTCTCTAATTTGTAAAAGTATCCAGTCAATAGTGACAACCGGTTATATGTGGTCCCTCGGACGTGGCTTGGTGATCGTCATATCTCATGAACTGAGCAAAGCTCATGGATTCCATAAATTACAAAAGTTAGTAAATCATTTGTTAGAGTAATTAACAAAAAATCAGCCCTTTCCGTTCACTGGAACAAACAAAATCAACTGCAGAAAGTGGTCCCTCAGACGTGCACATACGCCCCTATTATCTTAGGAACTATTAGTAATGTTGTGATTATCAATGCGTGTAGCTTTAGTAAAAGTTCTTGGACGATTACAAATGAAGTCCCTAATTTGTAAAACAAGCCAGTAAATAGTTAGGACTGTTTAAAGTTGTGATTTTTACACAAAATAAAACTTATTTTAGAGAGGATCCGGAGGATAAATAAACATTCAGAATATACCAACCTGTAGTTAAACTGTTTACTACATATTACTTCAAGAATTATTGTTAAAGCTTGTGTCGTTTTCGAATAAATCGTAAATTTACTTACTGGGAACTAAGTAAGGTTAGGATGACCACACAGTAGGTTTATTTTTAGGACAAAAGTAAAAATAATGCTGCTGACTGCTCGTATGTATGTATGTATGTATTATTATCATGTACAGCATTAGATTCACACAATCATCTTATCCGAAAGTTGTAAATAGACATCGTTGAGAGTTCGTTTCATAGGTGACTAACTGACATACCTAAGCCATTTGGTATTTATAGGCAGTACACACAAATTTTCTCGTTGTATCACTATATACTGGCCGAGCTAAATTACACTTTATAAATGTATTGTCAAAGTTTTAACATGGGAAATCTGTGGGTCCAATATGTTAAAATTCGATGGACGCCATAGAAAACCAAAATAATAAAATTTCGGATGATGCTGCCATTTCCCTGATTCCACCTTGAGTCAGGGAAGTTACTGTAATCCTTCATGGCTGCATTTGCATTTACAAGGAGCCCTATAAACATCATGATATTCATGATTATGCTTTGTTACGATAATGTCCCCTACCAATAACAACTCAGTGGGCGAAGCTCACAGGTCCGATTCCCGCCGTGGGAAAAATGTTTCTATTATATAAAACGCAACAACCTACCCCGATAACTTAAGGCGCATTGTTTTTGCTTTTGTCCTAAAAATAAACCTATTGTGTGGTCACCCTAACCTGACTTAGTTCCTAGTAAGTAAATTTACGATTTATTCGAAAACGACACAAGCTTTAACAATAATTCTTGAAGTAATTATGTAGTAAACAGTTTAACTACAGGTTGGTATATTCTGAATATTTATTTATCCTCCGGATCCTCTCTAAAATAAGTTTTATTTTGTGTAAAAATCACAACTTTAAACAGTCCTAACTATTTACTGGCTTGTTTTACAAATTAGGGACTTCATTTGTAATCGTCCAAGAACTTTTACTAAAGCTACACGCATTGATAAACTCAACATTACTAATAGTTCCTAAGATAATAGGGGCGTATGTGCACGTCTGAGGGACCACCTTCTGCAGTTGATTTGTTTGTTCCAGTGAACGGAAAGGGCTGATTTTTTGTTAATTACTCTAGCAAATGATTTACTAACTGTTATAATTTATGGAATAAATGAGCTTTGCTCAGTTCATGAGATATGACGATCTCCAAGCCACGTCTGAGGGACCACATATAACCGGTTGTTACTATTGACTGGATACTTTTACAAATTAGAGACTGTACTAACAAATGTTTCAGAACATTTACTAAAGAATAGCGTATTCAGAATCATGAAATTCCAATATGGACCCTCAGTCGTAACGGACACTAAATATCTTCTGTACCTACTGGAGCACTATCTATCTAGGTATTTATTTGGCACCAAGAGGCACTACCTACCTACCTATGGCATAGTTGAAACCACCAGATGGCAGAGCTGCTAAGGGATACAACAAAATCATAAACTAGGCTGGGTCTGTGACTTGGGTTGGGTTGGTTTATGGACAATAAAATAAAAAATGCTGATAGGTTTTCAGGCAATGTTTATTACTTAGATATTAAAACAAAGATTCCAGCTCAAGAGCTTACAGCTTGAGCTTTGTCCTCCTCCAGTGACGCCTCTTAGCATTGTACCTGAAATGAATAACATTTATTTAATATCTTTTGATTATGGAAATAATAAATACTCCTGGCATATTTCACCACCATTGTTAAATTTTACTTATAAATTGTGGTGAAATCACAACAAAATTTGTTTTTTTTTTCTTGTGTGAGCATCTAGTAGATGTGATCCATGATCCAAGAGCTGGTGGGAATCTGACGGCATTGCCATACAGTTCAGCAATGCAGCCAGCGTCTTGGGGACACTTGAGACTGGTATTGATAAGGATCTGTTGAGCTACCTGCACATTATTTGCAACAGTCAGCAGTTACCTCAATCGTTTTAATTGTAAATACATACAAGTTCTAATTTGTTTCTATTATTTGATAGAAATTTTCTTTGTTAATAAAGTATATACTTGTACTATGTCCGCATGGAGGTGGTGTACCAAATTCCATCCAAAATTCAATTTCTCGAAATCAAGACCATACCTTCTTTCTACTTGCCAAACTCAAATCTACATTACATTTTACCATGCTTAGTGTAGAAGTGTTTGTTTACATTTGCTAATGCCTATTGATAATTAAAAAACAAACCAAAATATATTAGGGTTACATTATGAGCTTTATGGCTCCTATTAAAAATATTTATCTTTTAAATATTATGTATTAGTTAAATCAGTTATCTAGTACCCTTAACACAAGCTTTGAGTAGCTTACTTTGGGGCTAGATAGTGCTCTGTGTGGATTGTCCAGCATTATTTACTATTTATTAAGGCACTTTATAGGCAAATTTTTCTGTTCGGAAATAGTAGTAGGCAAGTCGTTCTGATAGCAAGGCATGCTCAGCATACCTATAGGTCAATTGAGTGCATTAGGACAATGATGTACTTGGAAGAAACTGAGGAAAATTACACGTTCATTTGGAATACAGTGAAGCTATGTAAACTAAACCTTCTGCATCCTAGAACGTTTAACTGTACAAAAAAGCAATAATGTATGGAATTCAATGGAACTTACCGGATTGTGTTTCCTGTACGCATTCTAACCCATTGAGGAATAGGGCGATTCTGTTTTAACTTCTTAGCAAGCTTGCGCTTGATAATAAACGTCTTGTGGGCCGACTGCAAAATAAAACATAGAACAGTTATTTACGATTCATTATAGAAACCATGGATTGTATAGATATTTTTGGATTTTATTCGGAGAAAAACAAAACACCAACCATTTTGCCTGCCTGTCAAAACCAAGTGAACGACTGAACGGAGCGAGCGAGCGAATAATTTAATGAGAGGAAATGAATGAGTGAAGGTTTCCGCAAAACCCTCCGATAAAACTCGTCATTATAAAGATTAAGGCCTCCACCCCACAGACAGCACGATTTTGAAGCGCGTCTTTTGTCGCGCGATTTGTTGCGATTTTGAAGCGCGATTCCTTACAGACAGCTGCGGTTTTGTAAGCGCGATTTCTTTTCTAGACAAAGACTCCCCCGCAAAAATCGCAAAACGCAAGACGCAGTTGTGTAGAATGGCATGCGTCATAATACAACATGTTCCGTGAACAATTATCGCAAAATCGCAGGACGCGGGAACGGGTCGGAGAACTTATATAGCGTCGATAAAACTACTGCAGTGTATTCTATATGATCGTATGCATTTTAGTACAAAAAATATGTACTGCAAACAAATATCGCAACAAATTGCGCGACGCAAGACACGACACGCTTCAAAATCGCGGCTGTGGGGTGGGGTGGAGGACTTATGAGCCACAGAGTGGAGAGCTTATAAAATTACAGGCAGATATCGTTACTCCATGACATACCTAGAAATCTTAATAACAAGGCACTAGAAGTCGTAAGCGCGCGTGACCTTGTCGCCGCTCAGGTGACTCTCACGCCACCAGTGCGTTCGTTGCTGTTCAGTTGCACTCGAAACGTGCGTGGTGTATAAATGGTGTGTTGCAGCATTTCCCATCGCGGAAATTCTTCCAAAAGTTGGAATTATACAAATAAAGGAATAACATTTCATCGCTAAGTATTTTTTTTAGAAATAATGCCGTTTTTCCTTAAAATTATACTAATAATTATACAAGTAATACGAATGTCACAGTCGACCGTTCTTATTATCACGTTTAACTGTACATTGCCTCTTATTTTTGTCTACATCTGGCAGGTACCGCATTACAAAAAGCAATGTACTGCATAGTAAACGATAACGTTGCGTGCTCGATTTCCTAGTGGTACGGCCGCAGAACCTGGTCGCGAGCTAGTGTTGTGATTTGTAAAACAACTTTGCCTAATTTAACATCGTATTTTAGGAATACGATGTCAAATTATAATTATTTATTTAGTTTAATATAAGTCTTATGACGACTGATCGAATAATTGAATTATATTGAAATTTTAAATGGCAATTTATTACAAAAACTATGCGACATTCTCGGACTTAAACTATTTGATGATATAAACTTCCATCAATATGATATGATAAGTCTCCAATGGATAGTAGGTACGTAGTTTAATTAATCAAATGTGTATTGGAAAAGTACATGGATATCCGCATTAATCATTCAGTACGCAAAAAACTCCATGAAAATAGTCCCAAAGAGACAGTTTTTAAATAAGTTTCTTCATTTTACCGGATAGATAATGGAAAGTTATTTATCATTAATTTTTATTTTTAATAAATGAATATTGAAGTACATACTATATTTTTATTTATTAGTACAATGCCCTAGTCATAAAATAACAGTAGGTGACCTGTTATTTTGCGCCCAGCACTAGTGTAGATTACAAGAAAATGACGTCGTATGGACAACAAATGCAAACTTGTCACTAATGTGTGAGTAAGCGAACGTATGGAGCTACGCTTACGGTTTCATTTTTGGATGTTTGTAGGCGTAATCCCGTAGTTATTGTCTGTGTATGTAGTAGTAAGGTAGTAGAAGGGGCGAGCCGGCGACATGCGTTCCCGATAGTTCGGGTGGTAGTCAGCATTTCTAGTGCCTTGTTATTTAGATTTCTATGCTCCATGATATCAAGCATCGCGAAATAGGGGCTTGATACTTGCTTGACCGTGTATTTCTCAAAAAAGTACATAGCCATGTATACACCAAGGGTTATCTTTTCTCATTGCTAAATCATTCATTCATTCTTTGACACACCGCACACAGTCAATGTCATGTGAAATGAAAAATGCCAAAGTCAAGGCAAAACGTCAAAAACACAGCTGACCACTGACCACTGACCACTGACCGACCATCTTCCTTCCACCCACCGCCCGCTAACGCTAACTACTACCAAATCAAAATAGCGTAGAAAGAAAGTGGTGAAGTCTACCGACTCAAAATAGCCCTTTGATTACATTGCTGCAGTTTGCAACTTTGTGACGGGGATTACACATTTCCACGTCGAAACAAGATTATTCCCATAAAAAGCACTGCAATCCTGCAGCATTAATAGGCATGTGATTTGAACGCTGAAGATAATTAAGTATCTCGAAAGAATTCAAATACCTATTACTTAGCTACCTATCTCTGTGGTCGTCAAACGAAGCTTTCGACCTCAACATGAATAAATTCCTATCATTATTCAGTGTCGTACGAATAGTTGAGTGTCGTGCAATAGGCACACGAATACGAATAAATTCAGATGGCAAAGATGTTCCTAAAAAGAAGCATTTTGAGAATAGAGTGACTCTAATAGGTGCAGACAACTCTGTAAGCATAACAGACATCAAAAGCGCCCAGAACATAGCTGAGAGACGTGAGCTAAAGCTAGTCAAAATCCAGGATGTTGATGCCAAAACAAGAAGACCTGTTTACAAGTAAGTGCAGTTTTACTTGAAACTTGCAAACTATAGGTATTATTCTTAGACATAGGATCACAAATAAGTTCCATAATCAACTGGTAGGTGTTCATTATTTAATCATAAGTTACACAAATCCTGGCAGGTTATGAGAGTTCTAATAGTTATTGCTGCAGCTTATTGCTTTTTCTAAACATGTTTAACCTTCCAGGCTTATGACAACCTCAGAATATCATGCTGAAGAACTGGTACAAAGACAGGAAAAACAAGCCGCACGTCAAAACAACCCTACAAAAGGAGAGAAACTGCTGACATTGTCAACAAAGATCGGAGAACATGATCTTATGACAGGTGTTCGAAAAATGATGAAACTATTGGAAAAACAGTATGAAGTGAGGGTTGTTGTAACAGGAGAAACTGAAGATGCATCTGCCAAATCAGTAGGTTTCTAATTTATTATTTGTATGCTTTGTTTAATTTATTTATTTTAAAATTATCTGAACATCTGGTCAAAGTGATGCATGACCCGAGAGTTGGTATGTATCTGGCACAGCGCATTAGCATTGCCATACAGTAGGGCCATGCACCCAGAGTCTTGGGGATGCTTCCTACTGGTATTGATATGGATCAGTTGAGCTACCTAAGGTACCTAAGGTAAGGGTCTGCTTAAGCAGGGGCATAATGCACAATACACTCTCATGGGAGATGTCTGTGATCTCAGAGATCTCAGTTCCCCCACGTAGAATTAGAATAATACTTGTAGATTGTTTGCAACAGTCTGCAGTTAGCTCAATTATGGCTGAAAGCTAATTTATTGTCTCCCTTTTTCAGGATCACATATACTCAATGATAGAGAAGAATATTAAAAGTGCTGGTAAGGTTGTCCAGAAGAGAATAAAAGGTAACACTTTAAGATTCCAATTACTACCAATCAGAAATAATAACACAGATGAAACTACCTCGAATGGCAGTGACAAAAATAATGGCCCTCTATGACTAGGGGCATTCCTATTAGTAATATTAATATCAAAATATTTGATCCTAAACAAATATTACTACCAAATGTATTTTTCGAAAGAAATTCAATCAAGGGAGCCAAATGAAAGAAATAATAAAACAAAATATTAAACATTCTCTTTTATTACTAGAGCAGTGATACATGATTTTATAATATTCAACTTATTTATTTACATAGATTAAGCAATCAACTGTAAGTGGGATTAAACATGGTTTTTCAAAACTTTGTACTTTATTTTGAAAATCAAAGTAATATGCAATTGAATTATTTATTAGTCTGTCAAAACCAAGTGAATTACATTATAATTACACAGTAGTGTGCAGTTAAAACATATTTTCCTTCTTAAATACAACAATATAAAATGCCTACTTTATTTCTATCAGCATCGGGAAAATGACATTACTTATTCATAAATTAATGATTTATTCAGTGGATATTATCACAGATGTTTTGGAGATCTTTTATTCTTATGTGGTAGGAAGCTTTATCATACAGATTATAGAAATATATTATAGTTATGATCCACCTATTATGACAAAAATTCACACGGCAAACAACAAAGCAACCATAGACCTATTACTTATTTGAATAAATTATTTCAATTTATTCTGCTGTATAATAATTAGGTACATTGGGATCACGCCAATCTGAGACTGATCTCAACTATTTAAGCACAATATTTGCCTACACAATAAATTAAGGCATCAAAAGTTTCAAGGACACACAAATATAGGAAAATTTTAGAATAACTCCTGTTGAGGACAGTTGTCAGATTAGCATGATTATCTATAACTAAAACAGCAATAAAAAATTCTCTACTATTAAACTTTCAAACACACAAATCATTTAGAAACTAAACACCCTAATAACTACAAAACCAGCATAAGATACCCATCTATGGGTGGGTAGGGACCAAAATTGTCTGGTTTCCTGAAACTCGTAGCTGTAAATTTTACTATCCGAAACAGCAGACGTGAACGTCCTTACAATGAAATGTCCCAAGTGGTATCTGGTCTATGCGTTCACGACATAAGCGTAGCGATCAGTATCCACTGTAGGTAGGTCGGTGTTCAGGATTCTGCCCCACGTGATGAGAGGGGACACCGTGCCTAACACGGGAGCAGCGCGGGCACTTTTTACGAATCCCTGAAAATACAATAATAGTTATTGGAATGTTCTCTTTTACTGCTTGTCAGTCGCGAATCCTATCTAACACTGGGTTCGTACAGGTACTACTCCGTCCACGCATTTATTTTCTTTTTCATTCATGCACGCTTATCATCATTATCAACCTTTACATACATACGATTAGGGACCATCAATGGCGTGCATGGACTAACCATGCACGCCATTGAAGGTCCCTAATTGTTGACAGGTGAGATTTTTATCGAGACGTCAAATTATGTAACGAAGATTATTCTAGTTGATTTTTCCATGAAAAAGTATTGAAAATATTACCTAGGTACAAAAAAATTATAGTTTATTACCTGTTGAATATTGGTTTTGTAAAAATAAAATCATAAGGACGCCTGTGTGTCATACCTACATGTAAAATATTAGAAAATGTTGACCATAAATAACAAAATCGGTTACAACTTCTTCATTAACAAAATCGAACCGATAAAGCATTAAGATATGACTAATTGATTGTCACTCGAGCTGTCACACAGAAAATAAATGCGTGGACGGGAATTAAACTACATACCAACCAACTAGAATACGCGGTCATGCACCACGAATGAAACCACGCGACATGCCTTTAATTCGCTCTGAGATGAGATTTCCTATAAAATCTCAGCCAGAAACAAAGTTGAGTTGCGCTAGATGAGGCTTATTTCACCGTCTTAACATTAAGTCTACTGTAGACCAAATTAACAGTCAGCCTTCAGTAACCAGATGCCTAACAAACTATTTAATTTATTTAGTAGGTATCTAAATACCAGCTGAATATTCGCTTCTCATTGATGGTGAAAAACATACGCCCTATATTGGGCACTAGGTAACTTACTAGGTTGTTCTTTAACCGTTATGAGTAGGTAAGTCTACATTACTAAGTTGGTGTTATTTTTTCCCATTTAAAATGTATGAACAATGATTTCGAATGACATCAATGCAGGCAGTATTTCAAAACTAGGTCTGTCCTTAAAACTAGGTCTGATAAATTTAAATGTCTAAAAATAATATACCTACGTACAGATCCCTTATTTTTAGTCGTCAAACCAAGAAGATTAGGTAATTACTTGACCTAATGTTATTTCGGCACTGATATGTTTTTTTCCATGCTCCCAATTGAAATTTAGACGATTACATTACATAACCGTGTTTTACGATGATTTTTTATGAATGGAAGTTTTTCTTAATGTCGAAATCTGAATTCTGTTAACCCTGAGCCTTCCCTTGGCTCTCAAAATGAATTTATGTATTATGATGGATAGTTCGAAGACTGTGCAAAATCGTGCATATATACACAGAGGTATAATTTAAAATCCATTGTTGTGATCATTGTAAAATACCTCGGATGCTAAGATCGGTGTCTTAACCTGGTACTTACCTACATATGCTTAAACAGCATCTGTCTGATTGCTAACACTGAACAGACTGATTTAATACTCCTGAACAAACGGTACTCAACTCACCTAAAAGTAGATAAGCTTAACTTTTTGGCAATTTTGCATTAAAACTGACAAAAAGCAAGCTTGTTGTACTCCATCATATAACTTTTCAATAAATGGACGGGTAAAATCTCACATACCGTTGACGTAAGTACCTACGCACATTTTTAATGTTCCCTTTTTCTGCTACACCATTGTATGAAGTTCATTGATATGATTAATGAACCACAACAGAGGTGAATTTGCCAGACGTGTAACGATGTTGTTTCAAGTTCGCTCACCGCGTATCAGCTTCAGCGGATAAAATACTCTATTAATCTTACGGAATTAAAAGTAATAATAATGTGATATGATAAGTGTTAGATAATTATTAACAGTCAGTAAACGTGCAAAAAAGCGTTAATAATGAGGGTTAGTGACGCTGCTGGCTTAATCTTCTTGTTTTTAAAATTCCAATAAAGAAAACCTTATAAAGGTTCCGCCGGTCTCCCAATAGACTGAAGAGTTTACGGCTTCTCTCTGCTTTTGATAAGTATAAACGGCTAAAGCGGTGCCTTTTAAAAAACCGTCTTGATTAGCTACAATGTTGAGAACAGATTTTTCAAAAGGTTTATTACAAACTACACTTTGTCATTACTCAAAGTAAAAGTTACATAATTATACAAAAACAAAAAAGTAGGAACGTAAATACCTACGTAAGACTCATTTTGTCATAAAAATGCCATCAAGAAAACTTCGCCAGGTTCATTAAAATCCTTGGCAAATTATTCATTTAGGTATACCAACTATTCGTGAGTTTCATAAAATCCAAATAATCGACATCTAGTAAAAAGTGAGCCAGCAGCGAATGACAGACACACCATGTTACCCATGAGGTTGGCTCGCCGCCGGCCCGAGCGCCGTTTGCGCCGGCACCAACAGCTGCGTCCCAGCCCGTACCCTCGAGTTCGTCGGCCCACCTCACGCCGCCGGTCCCTTGTTTCGCTCACTGCCGCGGGTAGAGACGGCGCTTCGCTCTTTGCTGATGCCTCCGCGGAACGGTCCTCTATTATGTGTGAATCCATGTCTAAGGGAGATTCTGAACTGTGGGACAAAAAAAGCTACTTTAGTATCTAGCTAGAAGATGCTGCTGCCAACCCCTTGCATCCAGTGAAATCCGTTTTTTATGATGTTAGGTAAGAACCAAAATCCGCTAATATAAAGTTATAATAAAAGTAAAATACTTACTATGCGCTTACAGAGCAGTACTCGCTAAGCTGTGCCCATGTGCAGCCTATGATGCAGCATTCGTCTGCTATCCCCAGCTGCCGTTTTCTTCGCGCCACTGCTGGCTGTTCTACCACTAAAAACAAAAAGAAAATAATACACCTCTTGTTTCTCGTGGCAGAGTCAATACGGAGTCTTGACTTTAGAGAAGGAGCTCTCTTCCTTCTTTCTACTGCTCTACGGAATATGTACTTAAGTAAAAACTTTTTTTAATAATAGGTCTTTTTTTTCTTTGAAGAATTTTACCTAAATTATTTGCCTAATTACGTTTTTAATTTTCTCTACTCATTAAATTTTAGCATCAAACCATTCATTCAAAGACCATTCAGAAACCTTGAGTTTCCATTATTTCAAATTGAAATCAATGAGGTGAAGGGTCTATTGATTAGGTAGGTAAGTAATGGCAGCGAGTTCATTATTAAAATCTAATTAGCGTAATTAATTATCATTTCTATTTTTGAATTTGTTTCTAATTAAAATGTCGACAATGTTAAAAACAATCGTGGAAAGCGGAGCGGGGCGGTAGTTCTTAGCTGATATGATAACCTATGTTGTCTCGCGGATGTCGATCTTTAACTTCGAATGGCGCTAAATAACCAATCTAAACCAAAACATTGTTTCTATAATTCTGTAAATCCATTGAAAACCTTAGTTTTTCGCTCGTTTGGAACAACAGCCTCTGATATGTTTTTAGTTACTTTTTACGTAGTCTACCGGAAGAAAATTTTTCAATCCTGATTTAAGGCGGTGGTAGTAACGAAACTAGCGCCACGCCTATTTTTCTATTAATTAACGTAAAATAAAGGAGTAATATTCCTTACTAATATTATAAAGCCGAAAGTTTGTGAAATATTAATTTTTGTTACCTAAGAACTCCAAAACCACTGAACAAGTAAAGCTGAAATTTGACGTACATTTAGAACATAGCTTAACTAATATAATAGGATAATAGGCTACTTATTATATCGAAAATACGCAGGCGAAGCCGCGGGCAGAAGCTGGTTAAAACTATTTAAAAACGTTATTATAGATTTTAAATCTAAAATAACTTTTTTTCAATACCAATGTTTAGCTATCACTGTGCCCTTTCATCTTCTACTTTCATTGTCATCATTTTATCAACTTTTCTTGGCGCATTCAATCGATAATTGAATGCACCAAACGATGCGCCACCAACGTAGCCGAGTTTCTGTCAGCTTGTTTAAACATGCAAATGTACGAGAATATTGTACTTGGTGGTACACGTTTTGTATATTTTCAGTTTGGCTTAAGGCGCTACCCCGATCGAAATCAGCGCCCTACCTATTTTATCAAAAATAAGCTTATGATAGGTATCACAATCGATTTTTGAAAATTCCTTCGTTGAACAGAATAATAGGATAAAATAGGTGAGGGCGCTGATTTGGGTCGGGGTAGTTCTTATGATCAACATAAGAAATTCCAGAAAAAACAGAACCAAGCGAAAGAGGTCTGTACGTGGCTCTATATTAATAATCGAAGTAATGCGTGAACTACGAGAACATAAAGATGTTCTTATTAAAATTGTTAAGAAAACTCAAATCTGAAAGGAATTTTGATCGAGTTTTGAACCGTTAACTACAAAGCAGTCAACTCTTTTAAACGCTTTTTGAATGCTTTGTGGCACCGAAATGCGCGTGTTACGCTTTCAACTGAAGTCTGTCATTCATACCGGAAGGGGCGAAGATAACGGGTTTACTAATGTTCCCGTGGTTCGGCGAAAATGGCGAGAGAGGGACACCGGAGAGGTTTTAGTGGGTATTACGTCCTTCTTAGGGCGTCGAGTCCCACATAATTCTGGTCTCAACCAGACCTGTTTATTCGTAAATGAATTTCCTCGCCGAATAAAATAAAAATAAAAAAGATGTCTCAGTGCTCACGGGATCCCCGTGGTAAAAAACTCGAATTACATAAAACTCATAGTTCCCTACCTAATAGTCGATCAACTTAAAAAATGTACTTTGGTTGGTAAGCAGGAAAATTTCTAACCAATTTCTATTTAAAGTAACCTAAATAGGGTCGTCAGATGTGTAAAACAGGTAAATAAGTTTGTTTTAGTTAGGTAATGAACCGCGCAACTGCACTGCATATGGCCCACACGTATTTGACAATTTACTTATTTAAATTATTGTTCGCGGATATTATTTGGCGGACTTGAGAGTATAACTTTTTTGTCGTTTGACCTAGGTTTAATGATAGTAAATGCCATTCCTTTGCAAGATTCAATCATTCGAATGCGTGAGTGAAAGCCCTGTATTTACGTGCTGTTACACACAGTTGGAATACCTACGTTTTTGGCTATACAAAGCAGCAGCGTGTTTTTACTCTATGCGGAAATTAATGTACGAAACCCACCGCCACTAATTCACGCTTGAGTTGATTTATCAAAATATTTCAAATATAGGCACGATTTCAGGTTTTTTCCTTCGCTGGACTCAAATATAATCAGCGATATTTATAATAATGTAAACAGTCTGGTATTTATTGCTTGCACTTCTTCATTTCACTTACTGGACAGTTGCGTACGTACTCTGTAGGAATTGAGAGGGGTAGAGGGTGTATAAAACTTCTATACAACCACTATATAAATCAAGTATTTTAGCAAGAAGAGGTGGAAGACACAATGTACCAACTATAACGTGCCAAACATTTACTTAAAGAAAGAAAGAAAGAAAAAAAATCTTTATTCATAGCTTAAACAATATGTACTTAACTTAAGTTACATAAAGTTATACTACACAATAAAAACAACTAACAAATTAGAAAATAAAGGCCACTTTGCTAGTAAGTTATGCTCAATTAAAAGTGTGTTGCCCCATCCTATCTGCAGGTTAAAGCTGGATCCGGCACTGTTTACTATTTTCACACGAAACTCACCTTGGACATTATTGTTTACCGCAGATAAGAAAATGTACGAAGTGATTAGCGCGTGTAAGGTATGCAATTATGGAATATCGAATTGAACCGAGACCGAATTGATCCGGGTCGCGAGGTTACATAAACTTTCTGGCGCTTGATTTTTTACAGCATCTGCCTAGCATCTGATACTAAGGCGCTGCGCAAACGAAGACAATTTTTGTTGCTGACAGGGCACACCATCACTTTTTGATCGTCAATGAGTATGTGTTAAGTGGGAGCAACTGGACAAAAAAATATGTTTACGTAGGTATGCGCAGGGAGTGGATGATTTCATACTGGTTCTACAGAAATCAAATATATGACAGAATGGTTGTTTTTTTTACGAAATTCAGCTAGTTGCTATGGTTACTATCGTTATACCTAGGTCAAACGACAAAAAGGTTTTATGAAATCGTCGGTGGCTTGTATCTGACACAAGACACAAAAGTGTCCACGTTTGCGCCCTGCCTTAGATGTATTATAGCTATCACAGGCTTGGCTTTTGGTAGAGTCGGACTAAATAAACGCAGCCTTTCTTTATGGTGCATCGATTTACATTGCGCGGGAGAACAAAATTACCAGTCACTTGACCTCGTGGTGTAGTTGGTTAGCACATTCCGGTACTGACGGAAGGATGCGGGTTAAAGTCCCGTCGAAGTCGAAAATTTTTGCGATGTTATTTTATTTCTTAGGTTGAGAGAAAATGCACAAAACAGCTTCGTCTAATAATATCAATGCAAATCGCAGTTTTCTTAGAATTAATAGAGTCACCTGTGGGTACATCCCAGGAAGGACTGTTGTACGCATGGCACACTCGGCTCATGATCTCACTGAGCTGCCGGCCGCATAACTTCGCCGACGGCATGGATGCTGCCTCTGTGCTCTTGCTCAAAAGCACTATTGCGGCCAGCACCAACTGTACAACTTCTTTGAACAGCATTGTCGGCAACTGTGGAAGAAGAAACATTTACTGTAATTTGACAATTTGACTAAAATTGAAATTGTAATTGTACAATTTAAATTTTAGCACAGAGTGAACTTGAAATTCAAGATTTCTCTGATATTTATGGGCCATTAAGCAGACAAATATTTACCTGCTTTAAATTTTACAACAGACAAATAAGTTTTTTGAATAGCTTTCGAGAAGCCGTCAACATTTAACTGCCTTAACAACATCTACGGTGAATGCGTGTAATACGAGCAGGCCAGTGCTTTTATACCGAAGGGTGAAACTGTAACTTGACACCGGCTACGCCTAGTTGATACAGGATATCCCTCGATTCACCTTTTCATTTCCTAAGTGCATTGCCATTTTCAATAGTCAAACGCATTCTTATCTCGCATCAGCAATGACTGTAGAATTATCATAATCATTAGAATCACTGTTCCCTTATTTCCCCGGGGTAGATTTTTTTTTTACGAACTAGGGATTCGGGTTTTTTACTTATTTAAATACGAGAAAAGTCTCGTGGCGTTGTCCAAAATTAAACTTGTTTATTTCCATAGGATAACACAAAGGTACCTACTACATGGGAAATCATTACTTTCAGATATTATTGAAAATATGTAGTTGTAGTACTGTGTACCTAAAGGCATATTATCTCCCGTGCCCCAGAAAGCACGAATCCCTTTTTTTTTATTTGACGAGGAAATTTACAAATAAACTGGTCTGGGGGGGACCAGAATTATGTGGGACTCGACGTCCTGAAAAGAACGTAGTAATACCCACTAAAACCTCTCCGTTGTCCTTCTCTCGGCATTTTCGCCGAACCACGGGAACTTTTAAAACCTCCGCGGCCAAAGTCCTGCGCCTGACTCTACCAGGTTATGTCGATCTGCCGTCCCATAGGAATATGAGAGTGAGGGAATAAAGAGTACACATGTGTATGACAGTAGAGTTGGCCTACAGAGTTTTTAAGTGTACTCTATTAGTTGGTGTTTTATGTCTACCTTTTTGAGGGGCTCCTTAATTTATTAATTAAAATATCCACACTATCACCTACCTATGCAAAGTTCAAATTAAGTGTCATGAAAATCGCTGAACCTTTATCGCAACATAATTCACGATGTTTACTAGTGATGAAGATGCTTATTGAAATATCGTAACCTTTGCAGATAAAACAAGGCTCTCCTTGGACTGTTACATAAAGTTTTTGTTTGGATATGATACATTCTTAAAAGGCGCGATTCCGTTTTGTTTTTTCATACAATTAACCGCACTGACGTCACAAATCTAGGCTCAGTTTATGAAAACTAAAGGGTAGCTTTGAAAATTTATCTAATCCTACTATCCTACTAATATTATAAAGCCGAAAGTATGTGAAATGTAAAATTTTATTTACTGAAGATACTACTACTGAAACAGATCAAGATAAAATTTGGCATACACTTAGAACGTAGCCTTACTTAAACAATAGGTTACTTACTATACCGAAAATACGCGTGAGAAGCCGCGGGCGGAAGCTTGTAATATTATAAAACCGAAAGTTTGTGAAATCTGAATTTTTGTTACATAAGATCTCCAAAACTACTGAACAGATCAAGATAACATTTGGCGTAGGTTAGCAAAGCTTAACTTAGATAATAAGCTACTTATAGCGAAAATACGCGTGCGAAGCCCCGAGCGTAAGCTTGTACATAATAATTTAGCAAGTGAGTAAAACTATACCCGGTGCCAGATAGCTTGGGAATACGTTCGGTCGTTAACCTGTCTCATAATATCCTCCTGTAACTCTAAATAAAAGTTTTAGGGTTCGCTTATTATTAAGATACTTATTATTTATACGCATTAAATTATAGACCTATGTTATTTTGAATTTTCTAAACGTTTTCGATACTATATTATATTACACACAATTTATATATTTTTTTCAGTCATGTTATTGTAATTTGGTTCTCTTAACCATAACATTTTTCATTAATTAATTAAAATATCACTGGTTTAAAATTATACTCTGGTATTTTAAAACATTAAACTAAAAATACGTGATTTTTCGTTTGTCTGATGCTTCTCGTACGCTTGTACTACGATACTCTAGCGACACCGGTATCGCTTTAGGTTTGTATGGAAAGCGACAGAATAGCGATCATTTTACTGCATTTTGCAATTTCGTGGAGGAGGAGTTGAACGACCGGTACCTATTGTCACTTTATTTGCCACTTAGTATAGCAAAACGTGACAAGAACTATAATACCTACCTATAAAACCTATATTAGAGTAAGAACTTCATCCTCATCCACAGCTGGATTTTACCCACTACTGGATATCGTCATCAGCAGCTTGTATTAGGTCACCGCTGGACATATTATGCCTTATGTATGAGCACCAATATGCATCCTTAATAGGCTAGTTGACTCAAGAAAAAATATATCTCAGCAACCTGACGCTTTAGGACATTTTTTTTTAGTGTCTTCTATCCAAATAATATAACTTTTATTGCTGGCGGCGATTTAAATTAGACCCCTTTTATATCTTCTCCTAAATGTCCATGGTAGACACTACGTGTAGTCCAATCCAGACACTCTATAGGGTCTGCCATCACCATTAGATTTATAACTAGCAAACAAATGTACACCGTAGTTATGAGCATTGCATAACGACTGCGATTCCTACGACGTAGTTAAAACTTAAGATCTACCTAATAGGGGATCATGTTTCAGCGTGTACATATGCATACAGTTAACTTATTCGTTTCTCTAGCTCTAGAAATGACCAATGTGACTATGTTTTAATCTGCGTGTAGTTTCAAAAGTAACCCAGAGAGCCGGTGAGTATCTTGCTCAGCGCATCAGCATTGCCATACAGCAATGCTGATGATTAAAGAATCTAATCTAATCTAAAAAGCTTAGTAAAGAATCAGAAGAAACACTACGGTGATTAGTCTTCCACATAGTCTTTTTATGACTCGATGATTTCACTACACATTCCTCCTTCATAAAAATGCAAATCATCGTCTTCCTTTCTACTAAGTAGGTACCTACCATTAGGATAGGGTGGATGCTACTGCTCTAATGTCGTTTAGTGGACTCGTCTTCGCTATAGAATATGTTGTATTTATATGCCAATTTCTATTGGCGGCCAATTTTTTAAAATATTATCTTCTTTCCGTGCATTCGCAAGTATGTTTTTTCTGGGATAAAAGTACCCATTCTTTTTCCGCAGCATACTATCTATCTTAGAAAATTTAATTACCATTCTTTCAGCCGTACAGTCGTGAAACAGTTACAGATGCAAAGTTACTTTTGCATTTTATTATGAATAGGTATGGATTGCCGAAAACGGTTTGGCTTGTAGAACTTGGAGTCAACGAGATAAAGCATTATCAGTTTAGCAAATTTTAGAACATTTGTGCCAGCGTCAGATATTGGAACCAATACTTGAGTATTGGGATGGCCTGGCATAGATCACTAAAAGTTTCTGGCGTTAGGCTAATATTAGTAGAGTGCAATAGGCCAGTAGGTAACGTGCACCGAAGCAGGATATTATTCTATTATGGCAGACACGGTAAATGCGTTGGATTCAATCATCTATTTATAGGACCGGAGGGTCCTGCGTGATCTGCAACGTGACTGTATCTTAGATAGAATCTAGTTCAGAGGATGCACGTTAATATTTTGCCACCCTAAATGGCTGACGAAAATTGCACGCAACCAAGACTTACCGTCTTTTGGAAGAAATGGAGTTCCTTCGGGTGTTTGGGTCTTGTGTTAACCGACAGGTACCTAGTAACTTAAAAAGGTGAGCATTTGATGTCTTAACAGGTCCTTTCCTATTTTTAGTTTATATCAACGACCTTCCTCATCTGGTCAAGAATAATCACGAGATTGTATTGTTTGCTGATGATACTTCATTAATTTTTTAAATGAAACGACAAAACACAAATTTCGACGATGTGAATAATGCAATCTCAAAAGTAGTCCATTGGTTTAGTGTCAATAATCTTTTGCTAAACGAAAGCAAAACAAAATGTATTAGATTTATTCTACCTAATGTTAAACAAGTGAAGGCTGATGTAAACGTTAAAGGAGAAACGTTAGAAATAGTAGAAAGTACCGTATTCTTAGGAATCACCTTAGATCATAAACTTTAATGGGGCCCCCACATAGATAAGCTATCGAAGAGACTTAGTTCTGCAGCGTATGCAGTCAAAAAAATCCGTCATCTTACAGACGTGGATACATCTAAACTTGTTTATTTCAGCTACTTCCATAGTATTATGTCTTATGGTATACTGCTGTGGGGGAACGCTGCAGATATTAACACCGTATTTGTGCAGAAGAGGGCTGTTCGTGCAATCTATAATATGGGTCCCAGAGAATCCCTACGTGATAAATTCAAAGAAATAAACATAATGACAGTACCATGTCAATATATTTATGAAAACTTGTTGTACACTCATAGAAATAAAAATCAGTTCCCTAAAAATTGTGATAATCATAACTTTAATACCAGAAATAAACATAAACTCGCTGTGCCCACAACTAGGCTACACAAAATTAATGTAGGTATCTTTTAAAGGGCAATGTATACGCTTCTACAACAAAACTCCTAGTGAGTTGCAAAAATTATCAGTAAATAAATTCAAACAAATTATAAAAAACTTGCTGTGCAAAAAGGCTTACTATAAAATATCAGATTATCTAGAAGATAAAAAAGCTTGGGACGGGTTTTGCTCCAACTCGAAAATTAACAACTAACAGGCTAAAGGTTTCTTCGTCGCTTCTTTACTTTGGTCTACATACCGAAGCGACAGAAATCAAAAATATCACTTTATTTCCGTGTCAGTGTTTAGTTTTACAATTTGACCTTTTCTAAGGTACATTTATTGTATTTATGGAAATAAAGAGTTATTGATTTTGATTTTGATTTTTGATACTATCGATGTACGTTTCCTATTTTCAGTGCGGATAATATTATGGCGATATCTATCGCAGATTCAGAAAGTTTTGTTTCGCAGTTCGACGCCCCCAGTCTATTTCGGGTGCTAAAAATATTGTTATCAATTGGTAGATATACCTAACGCATAAGCCGGTACTTGTAAAGAAGACTTGAATATTATATCAAGAAACTCGTCTCCTTTTCGCGTAGGTAATTCTATTTTGATGGGTTCTAATTACGAAGGGCTCATATTTTGAACTTTTATATTTTTCGGTTCAATAAACGTTTTGGTGTCTATAGGTTTTCTCATGCAAGAAAAATTGCAGTGACAGATGGACGGACGGACGGGCAGCTGGACAGACGGATAGACTGAAATTGACATTTGGTATCGTAACCGTAAAAACTCATAGTACTTCCTAACCTGAACTGCTTGTGCTATGCTGTTGAAAATTTATTTTGACAGATAGACACACTAGTACTAAAGTGTGACGAAAGTTTATAAAGAGAATATCCAATGTTCTCCTTTTGTGCTTTAAAATCGCTGTAACCCGAGCTTGTTGAATATTAGCTGGCAACTGGCAGTGAATAGCACATTAACTCAGTGTCAAGTCATTGTTGATCCTAAAGCAACGAGTAGTGGCAACTCTGTGCGAAAAGATGCAGAAGGCATTACGGATTGTGGGAACATGGTGAACAAAACAGAACTTGTACTCTTTGTGAGTAAAGATACCAAACTATCAAGACTTGAACTACCCTCTCTGATAGGTATCTAGAACACTGACGCTTAGCAAAGAGATTAAATACCCCGGCATATGGCTGGACAGTAAACTACTGTAGGGTAAACAACTACATAATGTTATATCATAACAAAAGGCCCAAACGACTTATGGTAATGATGAGCCACAGAGCCACAGACAGCAGCCTCCGTCGTTGCTGCTTCGAGGAAGAAGAGACCACGTTGTGGTACACTGCACAGAGGAGGCTAGAATAAAGACGGGATCGAACAGTCTCCTTGAGGCATCAACCCCGTCCACACTTACATAATGCCCACAGATAAGTTGAAACGAAGCTGTCAATCAAAAAAGCCCTGCTCCGGTACTTCAAGGAGTTATGCTCGTAGTTAGGCAGGGGGACAATGCACAATACACTCTACCATGCGAGATGTCAGTGCAGATCCATGTTCCCCCACTTAGAATTAGAATAAGAACGAGTAGTAGGTAGTATTTGAAATGTAGTGAGTCGGTCACACGCGCGACGCGTGGCGTGGCGTCCCAGCCTCGATAGGGCTGACCGTCACAATCGTATGCGAGCCAAGTCTAGACCATATTAGAATATACCTATCCATCCCTAGTTGGGTCCTGTATTTTTTAATTTACGGATCATCTATGACAGGTAGAGATGGCCTGAAGCTAAACTTTTCTGTAATAACCTTCAATATGCCCAAATTGCCCAATAAATCGACCTTGCGCGAAACTAAATCCTTGAAACATTTTTTATGTGTAATGCACACAGAAATACATATATCTTATATTTCTGTGGTTATGCAGAAGTTCGGCTACTCTATGCGGCTTTAAGATTGAAATAAATATGTAGTTTGTGTTTTTTAATCTTGCTCTACCTGATTCTTGATATTTGTTCAAAAAGTCACAACTGCCTCGTTTAATTTAAAATTAGAAATATCATGGAAAGCAATCAATTCCTCGCAAGGTATGATTATTAATTATTGCAAATGGCTCCAAATGTAACGTGGACTGTCAGACCTGTTTTATAAATAGCAACATTCACGTCCGCAATTTTACTGAACTATTCTGCATGTAACCATCTGTAAGCTTGATAGCAATACCAGCCAGCCCTAAAGCATCTTGATGCACTGCCCCAGCACCGCACTTGATTGGATAATAACGAATATCTCACTAGCCTTGTTTCGGCTCCTGAGATGGGCTTTGTTGTTGTTGAACGGTTTATTTATTGCCGCTTGTAGAGTTTGCGGAAGGCTAGGTAGATGGCGCTCTTTATTGCTCGCAAGGTTTTTTGTATCGTTACTTTCAATCAAATTGGGGATCTTCTTAGTTTATATCGTCCTAATTGTATCCTTGGCTCATACTTTGGTGTAGATTTTTTTGGGAATGCTGCGGGTTTTCCCTTAGTGTACTTTTTTACCAAAAGAGATAAACAAAATAAAACCCGCCATTTTTTTGTGAGTAACTTTATCACTGTCCAAAGAGTCTCTGGTAGGTTAAATAGAGGTACCTACAAATCAAAAACTAACAAAACTAATTATGATGTTGTTTCTCAGTTAAAAATTGATTGTTTTTATTTATCTCTAGAATAAGGAAGACCAATGCAATTCTAAAGTGACACTTATAAATCTGGACAAAAAGCAATTGTCCTCATTATTTGTGTAGGTGAGGCTATTTCTGTAACTGGGTGGCAGTAAATCTTCCAGCAGGGAGTAGGTAAGTATAGGCACCTCGTACCTACAAGGTAAAGTCTGAAGGTAAAGCTAACCTAGACTGGTCAAATTTGGGCCCCGTCGATGTTAGGAATTCTAGCATTTGTTGGCTGACAGAACTTTCTCATTCAGTCTACGCACATTGAGTTTTGACACCTAGCGTGACGCGATTGGTTAGGATAAAATTTATCGCACTTCTTTTAAATACCACACTTGGTTTACCATTAACACATCGGGTTGCCAAGATGGCAAATGAGAAATAGTAGTTATGTTTTGTAAGTTACATTCCATCTTAAATATTTCCAAGTAGGTAACTAGATATTTCTCGTTTAACTACCAGCCTTTCGTGTTGCAAAGCACCTGGTGTTTATTTTAAGCACGTCAAATACCTGTCCTACCTGTAATCAATTAAGAATATTTACCTACATAGCTAGACTTTTAATCGACTGCGTGTCGACCATGCTTGGTTGCTAGGCGCGCTATTTCTAGACTGCAATTACGAAGATTAAATACTAATGCCGCTACCTACATTGCAGATAAATAAGTAGCTGCGTAACCGACCTATTAAACTGGTCATTTAATAGGCAGAACTACATGTGAAACATGACTGAAGACACCTTCGATGTGATATGTAGCAATCATCAAGAGCTTTAGTCCCTGAACTTCTTGAACGTCAAATCCATCAATGTATTAGCTGATTAGAGGGGAACAGAGCACATATTAGGTTTCTTCAGTTCTTCTACTTTTATTTTCTTAACTGAGAAGACAATGTGACATACTGACATTAACTTGTTCATTAGATTTGTACTTATTCCACGCGAGCTTCGTCACTTTTTGGATTATTTTCTAAGCTATGACATAGTGAAAGGAGTGCCTTAAGTCCCTAGTTATGTGGCTATCACTTCTGTTCTGGACGGTCATCTTGATGAGGTTTTATAACATTACGGCCAGTTCAAGAGACGAGATGTCAATAAAGTTTCAAGCGGCGCGGCGGCGGTAGGTAAATCAACCAAGATGGTACCTAATAGGTTGCCTTAGTGTCACGGGAGCGAGAGATAGCCGATAGGTAACAGTAGTTAATTTGAGTTTAGGGGTCAAGTTCACGTCGGCTTGCCCAATTGGCACATTGTGGGTGGTCAGTGGCTCGGATTCGCGACGTCTCACTTACAATAATGTGGTTGTTATGCCGGCTCTACATAGATAGAACATTTCAACTTCACACTAATTATTAAAGGCGAAAAGGACGGATGAATAGAAAAGTGGATAAGTGCGTCAGCAAGAAATTACTTATCCACCTTTTTAAACATAGCGGAAATGTAGAGAACTACATTTACGCTAAGTTTTTCTAGATAGAAACTAACAACTAACTTGGGGCTAGATAATGCGTGTGAATTGTCCAACATTATTTATTTATTTATTATTTTATTTATCTGAAGTAACATATTATGTAGTTTAATTACAATAGCTACTCTTTATACTTTTCTCGAGAAAAGGAGTAAAAGCTGGTTGTCATAGTACCTAGGTATTATCTATAATGCGACGCGGGTCCATGGGCTACTCTTATCATGTTACAAATGTAAAATGTATAATAACGAGAATGTTGTAAAATAAATACATTACCTATGTGTACACGTAGATTTGATTGGGTAGATACTTCAATCACACTAATATTATAAATGCGAAAGTTTGGATGGATGTTTGTTACCTCTTCACGCCAAAACTACTGAACGGATCGGGCTAAAATTTTGCATACAGTTAATTCTAATCCTGGAATCAAACATAGGCTACTTTTTATCCCATAAATCAGTTCCCATTTTCCATAGAAACAACGCGTGCGAGCCGCTGGCTAGAGATGGTTCTCAAAATTTAATAAATTCCATACGAAACTGACCTGCAGCTGCGTTCACAGTAATGAGAATGCAACAATATTGTAATTTAACTAACTATTATCGATTAATTTAGCTTAACTTTTTCTCATTTCGACTTTTTATTGAATAGATTTTTCTTTGTTTTCCGTGAGTAGTAAGTACCTATGTTTGTAGATACCTTTATAATATACCGTTAATTTTATTGTTTAAAAGCTTCTTGCAACACTTGTTCATAGACAGAATCATATCCACTTGTTCTGGACAGAACTATTGGGAATAAGTGGCGAGGTTTTCCTCTACGTGGTCAAAGTTATCCAATCACTAAAATTCGTGGAACTAGCTCGCACACTAAAGTAGAGACAATAAGCCGTTTTGGCTTATTGTCTCTACTGAGTCAAACAGATAAATAGATTGGGTCACGAAATATGATCTCGTGTTTTGTATCTAGATTTGAGAGTAGGTAGGTAGTTCCATACCAACCAAAACAGGTAAGCTATCAGTTTGTCTGAGTAACCTATAATAACTAAGATCTTTAATTTCGTATTGCTTGTTGTTTATACATTTAACTTCCGTAACCTAAATTCTTAATTTGGTTCTTGAACCATGATACAAATTAACAATTTTATTTATAGATTTAAATTTTTCAGCAAGATAAAGCAAGATAATCCTCCGTTATCGTTCCTCTGAAACCCTCATCTTAAAAGTCCCTGCTCACACCACCTCTTTCTATCAAATCTTTCACTGTACAAGCTACCCGTCTATTGAATGCTCTCCCTCTGGACATCAGACGTGCGAAATCATTCCCTATCTTCAAAAACTGCTTCATCAGCATTATATACCCTTGTAAAGAGTTAGACAACCTTATTTTATGTTTATGTATGTTTATTATTTATCTTATTATGGTAGGTATGTAGTGTAGGTATTATGGTAGGTATGTAGTGTAAGTATTTATTTCCTTTTCTTTAAGTAGGTATCTATATATTTATTCAGTGCCACCGTCTATTTTGTTCTTTCATTTCCAGTCCATCCCAAGGTTGCCTGGAAGAGATCGCTCCTAGCGATAAGGCCACCCTTGATCCTTCCTTTTTTCTAAGCATTTTCTTTGTATTGTTTCCTGTATTTGTGTGGTATAGGTAATAAAGTGTTTTTTTTCTACCTATCAGAAATAAGTTGTTGACAACTCCAAATTCTCCTTTCGACTTTCAATTGAAGTGAGACTAATCTCTGCAAAGGTCAAGAATCGGCACATTGCAGACAAGTCGAGGATCGACCTCGTGTGACCCCAATTTCGAATCTGACCTCACAAAGTTCAAATACCTATCCAGCTCGATCGCAAACGAATTAGATCTCTCTAGTACAGGTCTACGTAGGTAGGTACTTTAAGTGTTTTAAAATTTTCAAATATTAGGTATATTAGTAGTGTAAGCTTAGATAAAAAAGTAGATAGAATCTACTAGCATAGTGTTGCAGTGCCCTAGCAGGGTGCATGCTTGATACGATCTTTAATTTCGTATTGCTTGTTGTTTATACATTTAACTTCCGTAACCTAAATTCTTAATTTGGTTCTTGAACCATGATACAAATTAACAATTTTATTTATAGATTTAAATTTTTCAGCAAGATAAAGCAAGATAATCCTCCGTTATCGTTCCTCTGAAACCCTCATCTTAAAAGTCCCTGCTCACACCACCTCTTTCTATCAAATCTTTCACTGTACAAGCTACCCGTCTATTGAATGCTCTCCCTCTGGACATCAGACGTGCGAAATCATTCCCTATCTTCAAAAACTGCTTCATCAGCATTATATACCCTTGTAAAGAGTTAGACAACCTTATTTTATGTTTATGTATGTTTATTATTTATCTTATTATGGTAGGTATGTAGTGTAGGTATTATGGTAGGTATGTAGTGTAAGTATTTATTTCCTTTTCTTTAAGTAGGTATCTATATATTTATTCAGTGCCACCGTCTATTTTGTTCTTTCATTTCCAGTCCATCCCAAGGTTGCCTGGAAGAGATCGCTCCTAGCGATAAGGCCACCCTTGATCCTTCCTTTTTTCTAAGCATTTTCTTTGTATTGTTTCCTGTATTTGTGTGGTATAGGTAATAAAGTGTTTTTTTTCTACCTATCAGAAATAAGTTGTTGACAACTCCAAATTCTCCTTTCGACTTTCAATTGAAGTGAGACTAATCTCTGCAAAGGTCAAGAATCGGCACATTGCAGACAAGTCGAGGATCGACCTCGTGTGACCCCAATTTCGAATCTGACCTCACAAAGTTCAAATACCTATCCAGCTCGATCGCAAACGAATTAGATCTCTCTAGTACAGGTCTACGTAGGTAGGTACTTTAAGTGTTTTAAAATTTTCAAATATTAGGTATATTAGTAGTGTAAGCTTAGATAAAAAAGTAGATAGAATCTACTAGCATAGTGTTGCAGTGCCCTAGCAGGGTGCATGCTTGATACCATAAATTATTTTAAGACCTTTGTACAGCATGTTCCGCAATTGAATCTTGAATCACACTGCCTTGTACATTTCCTCCAAAATTTTACTATGGATGCAGTATTCAAATCAGAAACAAATTGTTAATTGAAGGCTATAAAAAACCCGACTCGGTTTTTTTAAATAATGTTTTTCGCACTATGAAGGGGCAAAGGTCTTCAAAATGTAGCTAATAATACTCTTGGAATTTGACGAGAGTTTTGACACCTCATTTACCAAAATCTATAATGCCGTTTTGTTGCTTTGACGTAAGTCAACCAAATCAATGAAAAAAGAAAACCCATTTCGTAGATACAACTAGATCTTTGAAAAATCTTCTAAATTTAAAAAGTACCCTTGTGGGTAGAAAATACCATACATTGATAGTATTTGATTAATTAGTATGAATTAAACAACAACCCCTATGTATCGGGTTGTTTTTTTTTAACGGCAGAAGCCTTTATTCACAAAGAAAATTACAATAAAATAATAGAAATAAATTAGAACTAGTATTTACAATTGAAACAATTGAGCTATCAGACTGTTGCAAACCATCTACAGGTAGCTCAACTGATCCATATCAATACCAGTCGGAAGCGTCCCTAAGACGCTGCGCTGGCTGCATTGCCCCGCTGTACGGCAATGCTGATGCGCTGTGCCAGATACTGACCCACATACTGACCAGCTCTCGGGTCACGGGTTGTTGTTTAATTTATTGTTATTTAATGAGTATGTATTTTCGTATGTTTTATATTTTTGTCTCGAACATAGTTCTTCAAAAGTTTAATTAAATTATAAGATTGATGAAAATTTTATTATGTATACATACCTACTACTTAACCTTAACTAACATGTAATTCTTTTAGTTGTTGTGGACTGGTTACGTTTCAAGCCAAATCATATTTAATTTTTTTGTGTTATTCTATTATTGCTTGTCGTGTGTTTTGTGTGTACATAATAAACTAAAATAAATAAATTAAAAAAATGGAAATATTGGTGTAAATAATTTGGCAGGTGTCAAAAGCAGCCCTAAAAGACCAAGACAAAAGTTTTGAATAGGTAACGTACCTACTCGCACTATCATAGCCCTAGGTCATTCTGATTGACCGTTTCGAATAAACAGGTACCGAGGCATTGAGGAAAATTATTGATTTCCTTATTCGTCAAATTTGTTATGACTCGGTAAGGATAAAGAGGTGAGAGCAAGAGTTGTAAATGAGAGAAGGTAATAAATAAGTTACCTACGGGTTCTTTGTTTACAAGTGGCATACGTTGATTGTGACGACGACGCCAAATAAATAAATAATGCTGGACAATCCACACAGCACAATCTAGTCCCAAAGTAAGCTACTCAAAGCTTGTGTTATGGGTACTAGATAACTGATATATTTAATACATTATATACATAGATAGAATTTTTTTTATGATACATAGAAAACACCCAGACCAACGGAACAAATTTCTGCAGATCGTACACAAATTTGTTCCGAGGCGGGAATCGAACCCGCAACCTCTTGCGTCGCAGGCGGACTCTCGCCCGCTTCACCACTGTGGTCGCCAAAAGAAGCTTATTCCCAGTAACTACTGGGAATAAGCGACTTTTGGTCTGGCTGTAGTTCTGTACAACTCTGACAAAAACTGTGTTTTGTTGCTCAATATGATTCTATTCTCTTTATGGGTCTCCCAGATCGCGACCGGTGGTGGTGGTGGGGGACCCGTAGTGCATACAATACAACGTTAGTCTGGGAGACTACTTAAAGTATTTTTTTATGATTTCGGAAATGAGTAGGTACACAGGTTTCTTTTTCTGTAAGATTAACGTTTATAAGTTTTGGTTAAAGTAGATAGGTAGGTAGGTACCTAGTTTTTTAACTTTCATCGGCAAACTGCAACTGACTGCAAGTCATTTCAATCTTCTAGAATTGCAGTCGTAAAAACCTAACGAGGGATTCCTATCTGGTCGAGCAAGTGTGCGTAACAGGGATGTACTCGTAGCGCGTAGTTATGCGTGTATTCGTTTTTTATCTTATGTGTATAAACATATTATAATGATTAAAACGGTACGGCAGTGCGATAATAAGTATTAGCTGAAATACAATAAGGGCTCTACAGTACTCTAGTACTGTAGAGCAAATGCCGGCATTTGCTCTACAGTGCTCTACAGTGCGACAATAAGGGCTGAAATACATAAATGTATTTCAGCTAATACTTATTGTCACACTGTACCGTTTTAATCAAAATAAGTTTATAAACATGTGATAAAAAAAATCCCTTTCTTCCTCGATTCTAAATAGTTAATACTGATTTTCCATATTCATTTAACACAACACAAACACTGCTTACTACAGCTTTCTTTTAAGCATTACCCGTATTTTTCTGAACAAAATATTAACGCACTTATTTTAGTTATTACGGTAAACATGCTAAGACAGATTGTATCCCAGTACCCCTCTGAAGTACCCTCTCGTCCAGAGCTTGCGTGCAATAAAAACGCTTTGCCTTGAATGCGAAACTGGATTTAACTTCTCAGAAAATCTATTGCGATCGCGAATGGTTTCTAATTTTACTGCCTTTTCAAAAGTGAAGCTGCGAATTTATAGTTGTGCCATAAATTCGCGCCTTCACTTGAGTTTGATAGAAGACTCAATGTTTAAGATCGCCTTCTCAATCCTAAATGTATTGTTTCTATGATTGTCTTTTTACATGCATTTTTTTTTATACTATACTAGCTGCTGCCCGCGGCTTCGCTTGCGTAGTTCCCGTTCCCGTGGTAATTCCGAGATAAAACATAGCCTATGTCCGTCTCCTGGTTCTAAGCTGCCTCCCCACCAATTTTCAGCCAAATCGGTTCAGCCGTTCTTGAGTTATATATAGTGTAACTAACACGACTTTCTTTTATATATATAGAAGACTAGCTTCCGCCCGCGGCTTCGCACGCGTATTTTCGGTATATTTTTTTTTTTTTTTTATAAACAGTATCCTATGTCCCTCTCCTAGCTCTAAGCTACCTACCCACCAATTTTCAGCCATATCGGTACAGCCGTTCTTGAGTTATAAATAGTGTAACTAACACGACTTTCTTTTATATATATAGATTAAGTTGCTATTTAGACGGAACATTTTTGCATCCTCATGATTCATGAATCAACAAAGAAGAAAACTTAAAATTAGAATTTAATACCACAACATTTATGAGCACTAAGTAATACTAATAACTTACATTTATTTGTTACGTGTACAGCTCCTTTCAAGACGTATCTTGAGGCAGATCTTGATTGAATGCTGAATACTGCATACAGTATGCTAAGTACAGCACGAAGGTAGTAACGTCCGTGTGTTTGTAAGCGGAGAGCGGATCTCGCGCGTTTCTCGTCTCGCGCGCTCTCTACGCGTACGACGCGTGGTTTCACTCGCGATGTTATATCGAGTGGGGCCCGGTGTTCGACTCCCGCGCTTATACGGGATGGGCGGCGCGCGCGCACCCGCCACGCCTCGCTCTCCGCTCCGCCCTTTTTAACCCTTAAATTCCACCCCTACTTGATTATCAGTAATAATAATAATAAATAAATAAATAATGCTAGACAATTCACACAGCATTATCTAGCCCCAAGCTAAGCAGAGCTTGTGTTATGGGTACTAGATAACTGATATACTTAATACAATACTCTACATAGATAGATATTTTTTATTATACATAGAAAACACTCAGACCAACGGAACCAATTTCTGCAGATCGTTCACAAATTTGTTCCGAGGTGGGAATCGAACACGCAACCTCCTGCGTCGCAGGCGGACCTTCGCCCGCTGCGCCACGGATGTCGTCTATTTTTATCTCAGTATAATTAGTTACCCACCTACCTACCTACCCATAACAAAAGCTCTGTTTGGGACTAATGATGCCGTGCGAAATTAGCATTATGATTAGATAGATAGGATAGATAAGATTATAACTTTATTGCACCATCAAAACTAAAGCAATTAAAACAAGAATTTAATATTAATTATATTTAGTGTAGCACAATCGGCGGCCTTATCGCTTACAGCGATCTCTTTCAGGCAACCTTTGGATGGATAGGATCAGTACGTATAAAAACCGGCTAAGTACGAGTATACTCGCACACGGTGGGTTTCGTCCTATCGTTCAAACCTATTTCTCAAACGAAACTCTAAAAACACCAACAGTTAGGAGACCCCTATAAATTTTCTACATTATTTTATTTTTAGTATTTGTTGGTATTAAAGTTTAACTTCTTTTACTTACTTAATAGAAAGTTCATTGGTCTACCTATTACGGTTCAAGAGATACAGCCTCGACAAACTTAGATAAAATAACCAAAAAATCGTGTTTTTTGTATAGAAGCCCCCTTTAATTTAAATATTTATCTAATTTTTAGTATTTGCTGTAATTTTTAGTGTGTGCAGTATAGCGGCAAGAGAAATACACATTCTGTGAAAGTTTCAACTGTCTATCTCTTACGGTTCATGAGATAGAGCCCTCTGACAGACGGACAGACAGTGGAGGCTTACCTAGTACGTAATAGTTTTTTTGGCACTCTTTGGGTACGAAACCCTGAAAACTGACTTGTATAAAAAAATAAGAATATTTTTACCTAATAATTATACCTACAAATATTTTTTTTCATTATTATTTATTTATGTTTTTTTACATATCATTGTTTGTTTTTTTTCCGACGGCATCAGACATGGTTTCGACATCATCTAACGCCAAAAAAAAGCTATTCAAAAAGCATTTCGAGGGGGAAAACTGGAATAACCCTTAAAGAAAATCACTACTGACATATATTTCCGACCAAACTTGATATTTTTCAAGCAACATGGTGTTTTCGGTTCTGAGGGGAAAATATTGAAAGCCAGTGTTTATTCGGGTTTTTAAAAAATTATCTGAGCGTCTGGTCGAAGCGACGACCCGACCCGAGAGCTGGTCAGTATCTGGCACAGAACATCAGCATTGCCATACAGCGTGGCAATGCAGCCAGCGTCTTGGGGACGCTTCCGACTGGTATTGATATGGACCTGTGGATTGTTTGTAACAGTCTGCAGTTAGCTCAATTGTTTCAATTGTAAATACTAGTTCTAATTTATTTCTATTAAATGATTGTAATTTTTTTGTGAATGAAGACTTCTGCCCTTGTAATTATTCGACATTATATCTAGACTGGCTTAATTTCCTACATGCCAACAGCTTATTTAGGTAAAAATTATCGGCCAGAAATAGCTTGAAACCTAGATCTAGAATTTGTTACCACAAATGTTAATAATGAACCTAACCACAGACCATGTTATGTATCATATTGATATTGCTATTAATAGCCTAAGACATTTAATATCCAATATTTATCGTTATCTAGTATACGATCTCGTCGTACTGGTGAAAACAATTTCTATCGTGAAAGAAACTGCTTGTTTTTACCTCCGACGCAAAAAGAGAGGGGTGTTATAAGTTTAACGTGTCTGTCTGTGTATCTGTGTATCTGTCTATGGTATCGTAGCTCCCAAACGGATGAACAGATTTTCGTTTAGTTTTTTTTGCGTCATAGATAATTTTATCCCAAGTGTTCTCAGCCATGTTTCATGAAAATCTGTCTGGGGGTTTTTTAAATTTTAAATTTTGTTCTTGTATCTTATTATTCCTGGTGAGTAAAACCTTTATGAGCAAGGTTGAGCTTCCAGATTTATGTATTTATTTAATTAATGATTATTTAAATGGTTTTTACATCCGAATAGGTCCATTAAATAGCTAAAATATATATGATGTTTGTGTTCTTTAAATAAATAAACAAAGGCTGTTTTTGTTAATCCATAAAAAAATTATATCTTTCCAAACAGCCATTACGGGATCGCATTGCACATAACTCTGTATTCAGGAAGAGCTTATTCGCAATCATACTTTTCCTTTAGGTGCTACTTTCCTTAACTAGTTTTTCGAAGCACTAAAATAAAAAAAAACTATAAAGCCTACACAGTCAGTTTGAGTCTACATTATTATCTATACTTATAATAAAACTGTAACAGGTCCAATTCTGTACATTGAAGATATTTGGAAAATTTTTTTTGGAGGACACTCTACTATCGATACTGAAGCCAAAACTGTAATTTTTTTCATTCATGTCTGTCTGTCTGTCTGTCTGTCTGTCTGTCTGTCTGTCTGTCTGTCTGTTTCTTAAACGCGCATCACGTCGAAACTACTGAAGGTATCGAAATGAAACTCGGCACGATTTTAGGTCATACTACGAGGAAGGACATAGGATACTTTTTATCCCGGATTTCAGTCAGGTTCCCCTGGGAGAGGGGATGAAAGTAAAATTTCTTTACCGCGCATGACGCCGAAAGTGCTGAATGAGTGGGAATGAAACCCAGCACGATTTGATTTCATACTACAAGGAAGGTCATGGGATACATTTCATCCCGGAATTCAGTAATGTTCCCCTGGGAGAGAGGATGAAAGTAAAATTCTTTAACCGCGCATCACGACGGAACAACTGAATGAATTCGAATGGAACTCGGTATAATTTGATTTCATACTACGAGGAAAGATACATTTTATCCCAGAATTTAGTAAGGTTCCCCTGGGAGAAGGGATGTAAGTAAAATTCCTTCACCGCGCATCACGCCGATACTACTGAATGAGTTGGACTGAATTGGTACGATTTGAGTTCAAGGAAGGACATGGGATACATTGTATCCTGGAGTTCAGTAAGGTTCCCCTGGGAAAGAGGATGAAAATAAAATTCTTTAACCACGCATCACGACGGAACTACTTAATGAATTCGAATGCAACTCGGCATGATTTTAGTTCGTACTATGAGGAAAGATACATTTTATCCCGGAATTCAGTAAGGTTCCTCTGGCAGAGGGGATGATAGTCAAATTCCTTCACCGCGCATCACGCCGATACTACTGAATGAGTTGGACTGAATTGGTACGATTTGAGTTCAAGGAAGGACATGGGATACATTGTATCCTGGAATTCAGTAAGGTTCCCCTGGGAAAGAGGATGAAAATAAAATTCTTTAACCACGCATCACGACGGAACTACTTAATGAATTCGAATGCAACTCGGCATGATTTTAGTTCGTACTATGAGGAAAGATACATTTTATCCCGGAATTCAGTAAGGTTCCTCTGGCAGAGGGGATGATAGTCAAATTCCTTCACCGCGCATCACGCCGAAACTACATAGGTAATGAGTTGGAATGAAACTTGGCATGTTTTGAGTTCATACTACAAGGAAGGACATGGAAATACATTTTATCCTGGAATTCAGTAAGGTTCCCCTGGGAGAGAGGAAAAAGTAGAATTCTTAAACCGCGCAACCCGAGGGGTCTACGCGTCGTCCGATATCATGCATTCTTTTTGTTAGAAACAGTGTTGCAAAATCGAATTTGACTAAATCAGTAGAAAGTCGAGTAGAAAATCAGTAGACTGATGAAATAATCTGTAGATTGAAGAAAAAAAATTGTAGATAAAGGGTAGGTAAGTTCCTATCTAATTTTTCCAAGACGCACCCATTAGTTAGGTTCCTACAATACAATACAATACAAAATTTCCTACCTACTAAGGTGCGTCTTGGAAAAATAAGTTAGGTTCTTACCTTACATGACATATGGTGGTTTTGCTGGTCCGGTTATCTGTACTACCGATGTTTGGTTGGAGTAAGTGGTCCAATTAAACTAACTGGACCACAGAAAAATATTTTTTACTGTGGTACACAGCCAACTGTACCTACCTAATAACGAAAAAAAAAATTACGGTGGTCCAGTCAAATGGATCAGGAGCCCAATTCTGCAATACAATTGCTTCAGTATGACAGTGCAATCGTCGCAGAATCATCACGTAGAATCCTTAGATTATTAAAACTCCAGATAGTGCGTGCGAGATAAATTAATAGTTTCAAACTAGACGCGCGTCTCTCCATCTGCATTCATCATAATTTCTTTCATCTGAGGTGGAATACCCAAACGTGTCATTCTGTGTCGATACCCCTGTCATAGTGAAGCGATTAGTATAGCAGAATAGGGCCCCAGCTGAACGGAACCATGAGTAAGAATTGAAAAGAGTATGACACTTCTTAACACTGACGCTGGCCGAGTCGTAGCTAAAAGTCGTGTAGATAAAGAATGGGATTGAAGATGACAACATGCTATCCCCCGTAGAACCTACACGATTTTTTTCACGGCGGCGGCGTTTCATAATATGAGAGACTATGGTTAAATGTGAACTTAATTAGTCGGCCGGTAAGGCAATCGCGAACGAAGTCGCGGGTACAGCTAGTATTTAATAAGAGTCCTAATGACATTTGGTAACACTCGTGTGAAGCCGTGGGCAACAGGTAGTCCAGCTATAAGAATACCTAAGGAAAGCTAGGCAAAAATCTTTAGAAAAAATTTGTTTAGTATTGAGTTACATTACATGGCAATAAAAAAATTATAAGATAGTATTTTTAAACATTTTTGCCAAGCTGTACCTACCACAGATTAGGTAATGTTGCTTTGGCTGTAGAATTGTAGATACCTACTTGTAGTATGGTCTAAAGGACCCTAGTCACTTAACACGTGGGCTCTTCACTCCAGCGTCTATCACAGCAATTGCTGCATTTCCGTATACACTGATTGTTTTGTTGACGAGAAGGTTCTAGAATGCAGCGCATCACGATCTCGCGACGCCAATACGCATGCATATCAAGATTGACGATTCAAGATATTTTATTGCGAAACATGCTGTATAGCCAAGTCTTAAAATAACTTATGGTATGAAGCATGCGCCCTGCTAGGGCACTGCAACATTATGCTAGGTTCCATCGACGCTGGGACGCTCTTGTTTCGTACAAATGAAGGCCTTCAGCTTAGGAACATCTAGATTTTATTTCTTGGACTAAAATGTCACCCACCACCTAAAAAAGATAAATAAGTGTTAAGTATAGTCCTCTGCAGCGCAAGCACGCGCATGAGCTGTAAGAGTTAGAGACTAGAGAATAGGATACAGGCACTATTTTATTTTTATTTTATTGATTACACAAAATCCACAGCTCTCCTAAATAAAAGTTGAGGAGTTTATGAACAAACGGTGACATTTACACTTTTTTTGTTTTCAGGAAATGAGAAAATTGTATTAAGGGTATGCACGTGGAATATACATAATTTTATTCTTTAGGGCCAGTAACAGTTTAATTGGACAAAATATATGTATTAAGGAATGCTAAAATATATTGATAAAAATACGAAATATTTAAGAAAATTATTTTCAAATACCACACAATGTAAATGTTACCATTTGATTCAATCTGGTGATAAAATGTCATTTTTAAACTTCATAGATAGATATATCATTTGTTAATCGATTTACAATCGATATACATTTTTTTACACAAAATGTTCCGTATTTGATACAATTCGGACGTCATTGGATAAAAAATTCAAGGTTTTGATCACGGCAAAAAAAAAAACATCAAGCCGAATGCTTAAATATGTCACCTTTTGTTCCTGACCTCCTCAGTTGTAACTAAAGAAAATATTCTTTAGTAATAACTTAAGTAATTCTTTAGTATCTTAAGTAATAACTTGCAGCCAACAGGATATAAATTTTCTAAAATTTTTTAAAATTGTCGGTATGACATTACAGAAAAACAAAGATTACACAAAACAAACTACTAACTACACTGACCTGTAAAACTAAGTATCGCACTTTTAAAATTTCATTTTTTCTAAACTATGGAAGTTAGAGATTTAAAATAAAAAACTTATAATAAACAAAAAAAATTATCAGCTTTTTTTTGAAACTATAGTAAACTATACATTAGTAACATTTTAACTTAAAAAAAAGAGAAAACAATATGAAAAGAAAAAAAAACTAACTGACATACTAACTATATAGGCACTATTGTTTTCTTGCAACGAGGTTAAGGAAGGGTTAAGGCATTATCTAGGGTTAGAAGAGGTGTTGAGGATTTGGATTCCTCTGAGTCGATAAGTATTATCTAGTCTTGACCCGAAGCTTAAATGTATCAGGGCGTCTATTATAATTCTACGAAATTGACAATTGCGTGCATCGTTTTGTCAAATGCGGCGGGCAACTCTATTCTAATGGGAAAAATAAACGAACGAAACATTGAATTTGGCAGTTATATTTCCGGAACCAATGTCAATTTGCGATGTGGCTACAGAGCTACCTTTTCATTTTCGTAATTATAATTTTCACCGTATTTTGTCCATTCAACACAATTTCGTTAAGTTTATGAGTATTATAATATTTTATACACGTAGCTTGCTAAATTATTGAAGTTCACTCATGATATTCGAAGTTGACTTACCTATTTTTGCAGTTAGTGGCTCTACCGCCATCTCTTAGCAAAGCCTACAACTTCCCGCAGCTGACGGCGACGTTCTATATTTTACCAAAACATGGCGTTAAAATCGCTCTTTTTAGGGTTCCGTACCTCAAATGGAAAAAGGAACGCTTATAGGACCACTTTGTTGTCCGTCTGTCATCTGACTGTAAATACCTTTTTCTCAGGAACGCAAGGAGGTATCGCAAGAAAAAGATATAAAATCAATCCCAATCCTTTACCAATCGTGCACTACTCTAGAGTGCCAAACTCCATAAAATAGAGTTAAGAGATTGAAATTGATATTGGAACTGTTTTCTTTCAATAGTAATCACCAAGTGATCGGATGAAAGTGGATAATTGCTTAGCCTGCGCTTAGATAGAATCTAAGATATATAGGATATAAACAATTTTGCACGGTTGGTAATTGACTCCACTTATTCCAGAGCAGAGCAAAACCATGAGACCTTGGACTGTACTATGAGTATGAATAAATAAATAAAATAATAATAGAAAGGAATGCTGGACTAGCCTCAAAATGACCGAACTTGTGTTAAGGGTTCCTACTTGATAACTGAAAAGTATACCTACTTAATATATGTACATAACATAACATAGATTTGCATCTATGTTATGTTATATATATAGGTGCTTTTTATGTAAGAGCTTACAATTACTTGTAAGCTCTTACATAAAAAACACCCTGAACAAATATGTGCAGATCGTAGAAACATTTGTCCTAAGTCGGAAATCGAATCTGCAACCTTCTGCGTCGTGAGAATATAGGGATATTAAATATATAAGTATTTTATTTTTCTTGGACTATATACAAATTGATTAAAGTTCTTTGACATGACACTCTGACTCCGCTGCAAATAGAAGCAATTTACCTACAAACTGAAATATACTGATATCCGTAAAATGACAGGTATTGATAGAAGATTCTGTTCTGCAGACGATTAATTGACGTGTAATTGGGTAGCATGTCACGTCACGGTGAATGAATGTTGACAAGGTGAGGACAGATGGAGTCTGCTTTTAGGTCACCACAGTTACACGATACTTCACTTGTTATTTACAAATATTATATAATCGTTTTTTTAAGTTTCGTGGTGGTTCGTTGATAACCGAGCATAAGTATTTTTGGTCGGAAATCGAAATCTACTTAGGTAGAGATAAACCATTCAAAAAATGCACGCCGAGTGCAGGTACCTATGACGTTTTGTGGAGGGGGCGTGTATTCGTTATGAATGTAAGCGGGTTAACTACGAACCTTATTTGTGTTGGAAGAACACCAACGTTTCATCCCTTACATCCGTAATGAATTCGTTAAAATACGATAGTTTTTATAGTAAAAGGGGCGTGTATTTTTAGAATGCTTTATCTCTACTTACTAACGTAATCATTTGACGTGTTTTCATTAGAAAACTATAAATCGACTGCAAATCCCCCAAGTCTTGTTTACTACAAATTCCTCGTGAATTACGCTTTTATTGGAACACTTCAAAATCGACCTTTAGACAATAACGAAAGAATCATCAAAATCTATTCAAATTGGCGAAGATATCACTAAAATTGTGGGAGCTAGTCTTGATTTTTCAAAATTGTTATGTTGTTTTTTAAGCTTGACGGGATAAATAAGATATCCCTCGGAAATAACATTTTTATGTCACCAATACGGGATCATCCTCTATAAAATAAAAGGGAAGAGAAAACTGACTCATCAAGAGATCTCTGAAACTAGAGCTACGAATCTGAGATTTTGAATGGAGGTTCCTTTCAGGACGTAGGCACCGCTAAGAATGGATTTTGGAAATTCGTATTCTGTGGTAGTTAAAATGGGGTCGTAATCGAATAGGTAATTTTTTAAACAAGCTTAGAAGGATTAAATGGGATTTATACGCTTCTCGTACTATCTTTAAAAATAAAAAAGGATTAGTTTTTAAAACTTTGGCGTTGATAGTTTACATGGAAACCAACATTACTTGGGGTATTAGTATTACTTAAGTCAATGCGAATAAAATCGCGGCGGGTCTGCTAGTTCTCTATAAAATAGAGAATTTTTAGAATATAATTTTAAAAATCGATCCATAATGACGGAGAAATCGACGAACCTATAAAATAAAAAAAATACATACAGCCCACTATGGAACCTGAATTTTTGAAGTCGGTTAAAAAGGTTGAGACCACGCTTTGTTTACCAATAAAAATGAAAACATATTTCGAGGCAGCTGGTGTCCACCAGCCGCCTTCCTCAAAGGGTGGAACACCCTGTATAATGCTGTACATTTTCATAGCGTGTAGCCCTTAGTATCAAAATATCACGACTAAATTGGAAGTCTAATAGACCAGGTTGTTGAATTCAAGGAAACTTTTGCGGTAACAGTGTTTGTTATTTATTCAACCTTGTCGGCCTGTTGTTGTCTCGCAGACAAAGGCCCTTTTATCTTCGAACTTCGCATTATTGTGATATTTTATTTATAAATTCAGTTATGAGGACAGGTAAAAAGTAGACTCCGTGTTACAGCCAACAATAACTAAGTATAAACTTCATTTGCTATGTAACATCGAGCGACTCAGTAGTCCGGCTACTACTGAGACTACACCGAATCAGTTACGTCAATTTCCCAAAAAAGGCTGTATGGGTAGTAGGTATAGGCTGTAGATATGCCACTTTTTTGTATTAGCACCAATAGAATTCGTTTAGAAACATTCTAATTTTGTCCGTCTATTGTTGCGGGAACCGTCTGGCGAAGATTTACGACATGTCGATATGTCTGAGAGCTGTCAATCCAAGGACTGGGTGCTGGCGCCTCCAGACAACTGGGGATGTCTTTGTTTTAATTATAACGCTCTTATCGACTTTTGTGAGACACTGGCTGACAGAATAACAAAAAAAATAAAGGCTTTAATAATACTGTTTATTTTTGATAGAGTCGTGTTGTTTTTCGTGGAGATTGGCCTTCTAGTAATTCTGGCCTGGCGAGCGGTCTTGGGTCTTGGGATTAACTTTATAAGTACTTGAGAGAGCTAGACTGAAAGTGGCACTCTTATGCCTATAGGTGAATTAGATTCTCAGTCATTTCAAATTACCAAACTATATTTGACTCTACCAATACTCTATATTGTAGATAGTTTCAGTTTCACCGCCGCTGATTTCTAAGTTTTTGTAGGTAGGTTCCCATGATAAAAAATCAGACGTAGGTATCAGTTATAGGTGATATACATAGATACGTTGATCAACTAACCTTTATCCGCCACACGTTCGCGTGAAATATGAAATGCAGTCACGTTTGCTCCTCATGGAGCGTGATCAAAACAACTTTACAGTAACGCCAAGTTTTACATAAAAACAGACTTTCTGGATATTTTGAGATTTATTGTTCTCGAATGCATTGACAAGCAAAATTCAGACGTTGATTGGACAATCTAGGTCGCTGCAAGGTCAAATCTAGCTAATTAAACGAAACAATTAATTGCATGCAAATAATTGATAGAAATGGACTTGAAAATGACCCCAAGAGAGATAAGTCTCCGATGATTACTTCCGTTTGTTTATAGATGGGCTAGTAACTACAGTTTAAAAACGGTTATGCAAATATAGAGTACCTACCTGCCTTGGTAAAGCAGATTGCAAGGTCACCTTTGTATAAGTGCAGATAGATACTACTGAGTCGAAAGGTCGAAACAGAAATAAGTACCTGTTCAATAACAGAATTCGAAACATAAACAATAATCAAGTTATCTAGACGCTCTACCTCCACCTTGCTATCCAGTCGGCGCAGGCGCATGCTATAATACAATGTTGCAGGCTCAGAAATGTGAAATAACTGATTGCTATTTATTAGTAGGTACTTATTTACTAAGGTGGATATATGGATTTAGAAAGAACGTGTCAGATAGTAGTCTTATTTTTCTTTTCCACGCATGTGTGGTGGCTTGGAATAAGTTACCTACCACGTAAATATAGTTTTTCTATTAAAACTTTCAATTAAATAAACCTACCCTTGAGAACGGCTAATTAATAATTTTATTGTAGGTAATGTTTCACTACACCATCCGTTCTCATGTAGTGTGGCTCTATTCTAGCTAACTTCAAAGTGGAAATTAATAGTTTTTTTAACTCTTTTTAGGTATAATCAATAAGAATTGATTTTGATTGACAAAGGTTGCCTGGAAGAAAGTCGCTTTTAGCGATAAGGCCGCTTATTGCGCAACTGTTTTTTGTTTGTGTTTTTATTTTCTGTTTTTCTCTATCTTGGTGAGCAATAAAGAATATTTGTATTGTATTGACATTAAATTAATAACTAATGACACACAGCTCACAAGCCCAACCAATGAAATCTTGGCAAACGTAGGCGGTTTAGCTCGCAAACAGTTAACGCTAAATTTAGCTGGAGTATATTCCAAAAATGGAAGAGATAGTGCATAAATATAAAACATAAAAGCAAGACTACAATGTTTCCATCCTATCCCGGGCATACATTGTGCGTTTTCCGTGTAACCGTTTTACAGTTTCTGTTTACATTTCTTATGTCTACTCGCAAGATCAATGGCCAAGCAGTCGGTATTTATTTTACGACCACCTTGATGTTATGAATATACAGAACTCGAGAACTGCTTGTTTAGACTTAACGTTATACTACCTATTGATTTTTATAACCAAATGGTTTCACTTGTCGCGAATCGTATAGGTTCTAAACAAAATTCTTACTGAGTCCTAAGATAGGTACCTACCATTAGAGTTGTAAAATGTCTGAAGGTCGGCTTGTAGACATAAATACCAGACAGGCAATAACGACATTAATGTAGGCTACCAAATTGCAATGAGAGTGGGCGGAGAGCATCATAAAATATGAATTTATCAGCCTGTCATCGTTAGAAATTCGTCATCACTTGGAAATAGACAAGGTTCAGAGTGTTACAAAGCCCAATAGGATTACCAGCCCTATATACAGTTTTTTTTTTACTTTGGGTGGTGTGATCCTTGGAAAGAATGATGTGATTAGAGGACGCAATACCTATCTATAACAGCAGAGCATTAAAAAGGTAAAAAAGGGTGATCCCAAGAATTTGTTGCAACATTTTTGGGATTTAGGATACATTTGAGAAAAGTTCGTCTGGATGAATTCCACCACTGTCGGGTGTAGGTATTGAATAAACTTTCTGTTTCGAACATTTTTCAGCTTTCTAAGGTATGTTAATCTAAATACTTATCTCAAACTTTATAATGTGTTGTAAAATATTGTGGGCTCCACACGACAAAGAATCAGCCCGTTTGTAAAATGGCTAGGCAGATTGCAAAACGGCGGTGGCGCAATACAATTAATTGAAAATACCGATTGCTAAACGAAATGGTTCAACAATATGGCTAAACGTCACTAAGCCATCTCATAGAATGAAATTAATTCCATTCTTGGGCATGGTTCCGACTTGTATTGATAAGGATCAGTTGAGCTACCTAAAGATTGTTTGCAGGTAGCTCAATTGTTTCAATTGTAATTACTAGGTCTAATTTATTTATTTTATTTGATTGTAATTTTCTTTGTGAATAAAGTATTAAACTTTTTGAAAAAAAATAGATATTCCCAACCACCTACGTTTGTTTTGCAACCAGCCTAGCTATTTTACAAACGGGCTATCATCCGACGGCGACATACCTTCATATAATGATAAAATGAGCGTCGGGAGTGTTTGTGAGGTAAGTCGGTTGACAATATTATTATGTCCTACACTTCTGGGGTGGATGGCTAAAATTAGCCCAATCTACCCAGCAGTGGATGGGAGCCACAAAATGATGATGATTAACCAATCTAAGACAGCTAATAAGACATCTAGCGTGCGTGTAAGCAGATAATAAATCGCAAGGTAGGTAAGTACTTAAAAGATCATTTTCAATCAGTAGGATTGGAAATAATCTTTAGTAATAAACGCAATCGAGACTAGTCTCGACTTATCGATTGGCAAGCCAAGGGTCAACAAAGTCCGCGTGGTTACTGGTGCAATAAAACTTCATCGGAAAATAATATTAGTCTTTATTATCAAAGAAACTAACAATCAAAGAATATAAACAAATTAGAAGTAGTATTAAAACATACCCCATTAAAACAATTGAGCTAACTGCAGAGGGCTATTTCCTCCTCTTAAAAAAATTGTAATTGTTTAGAATGCTGTCGCTATGATATAAAAAAAATCATCCAAATCATCCTCCACTAAAGTAAAAACTTAAATAATACTACGTAATACCCACATAATCTAACCCCATGAGAGTTTAAGATATGGGTAGGTACTAGATAACTGTTATTTATATGTATAAAACATACCTAGATTCTTTATATATCACAATAATATTTATCGTAGGTACCTACTTAGAAAATATCCAGAACAAATATCAGCAGATTGTACAAACATTTGTCTCGACGCTGCGGAGCTCGTCATCGAAATACATTAAATAAATAAATAAATAATGCTGGACAATCCCCACAGCACCATCTAGCCCCGAAGTAAGCTACTCAAAGCTTGTGTTATGGGTACTAGATAACTGATATATTTAATACATTATAGACATAGATAGACATTTTTTATTATACATAGAAAACACCCAGACCAACGGAACAAATTTCTGCAGAAATTACACAAATTTGTTCCGAGGCGGGAATCGAACCCGCAACCTCCTGCGTCGCAGGCGGACCTTCGCCCGCTGCGCCACGGAGGTCGTCACATTACATTATCAGGTTAACGTAATAATATAAAACATGGCAGGTGCAATTTAAGTGTAGAGCCCTGGGATACGCCGGAGTGGCCTAGGAACCGGCTGACCTAATTTCACTAATTGCAATCTGCTCTCTCAACGCGTAGCCTACAACCAGTTGAACGCCTGGACAAAATAACTCAAGGCATCCTTAGAATTTTTCCTGCTTGAAACAAACGAAATTAACCATCATCAAGAATTTAAAATCCCATCGAATTGGCGTGGGCGTTTCTGTAGAATTCTATTCAGGGTGAAGTAGCGAATTCAATATCTGTTTGGGGCTTAGAAAAATTTTAGCAATCAAATCAACTTTAGCTTTTCCAGAATTAACTTTGTTCATTGCAGTTGCAGAAAAGATGATCAGCATCCTAAGCGTTGAATATTACCTAATTTATTATGCAAGATTTATAAGGTACATACCTACCTTGGGCATTTATAGTATTTACCTAATCTATGGCCTATCATATCACCGCACGGTCACGTTGACCTGACGAGTGCTTGATTTCTGTAACTTTCCTCTGATTTCATACTGATCATCATTTTCATCCCTTTGCTTGTAATAAGTAAGTAGGTAGGTACAAATAAGTAGAAATAAAATCAAGATTTGCTCCATTTATTTTATTTATTTAATACTTTGTAACAACAAAACGGTCACTTTTCCAGTTCAACGATAATTCATCTATCTCTATATTAACTAGTATCATCTATATTAACTTTTACATAAAATAAATACTTAGAGCACTAGGTAGAGGTATTTCTAATATTATGCTTATTGTGTATTTTAAAACTAGGGTTAGGCGGTGGGGTGTGTTTTATAGGAGATCCATTCATATAATCACTTACTTTGTTAAAATATAGGGAAAGTGTAAAAAGGTCGAATAATGAGAGTGTAGCTGTGTTTGCGCGAACACGTAAGGTAAGTTTTACATGTTTAGCGCGTTTGTGCACTAACTGGGTCTAAATTCGTGCTCACTTCGGTTCGGAGAGGTTAAGGGTGCCGGTGGCAAAATTTTGATTTGAATTTTAAAAATTACAAAAATCGTTGTTCGCCTGAGCTGGAAAGAGATATCATTCGACGCGGTATGACGCGAATTTTACGAATACAAATTTGCAGTGATGAAGTACTCTGTAAGCACTCTGTATAGGAGAATCAAGAGATAAAACCCGCAATTAATGCACTAAAAAGCCCTGTACAAATCCGCAGTCAACGTTGGCGCCACTCTTAAAGGTTGGAATAATCAGAGCTGAAATTTTTTCTTCGGGATTACTTACCTCGCATTATAACTATTTTAAATATTTTATGCCGAGGTTTCGAGATGCTTAATCGAACATTTCGCACACGTGGTTCCAAAAGATAGCGCCACACCATATTCGGCGAGAGCCACCTCTGTGAACACAAAACCCACAAAACTGATATTTTGTGTCATCAATATGGCCACCCAGATCGCAAAATCTCACTACTATGGATATTTTTATGTAGGGGAATAATAATGCAAAAGAAAACCTACAATATTAACCTTACGACTACAGTGGATATAGGTAGGTAAAAGTAATTTGGCATGTTTAAAAAAACTATAAAACGACTTCAAATTCCTGAATAATGAAAATGGATTCGGAAGTAGTTTTAAGCCAGGAACACGATAGTGATCAAATTTTTCAAGTGGATCTAGTTAAAATTCGAGTCTTATTTAGTTTGATGAATGAAACGACGCATGAAAGGAGTTTGTGAGGAGAAATAGGAAAAAAGGAGTTTGAAAGGAGACTTTGTGTTCTCTGAAAGAATGTCAAAATCATTTTCATTGAAGGGTCATCGAAAGAACGGATCGGTCGTCTTTCGTTTTATACGATCCGCCATCCGTCACCTTTGTAAACTGTTTTTCAAAGTACACCTCTTTTTTACATCCTTTGCCATAAAAACCATTGACAGTAAAAAATTTCATGTCATGATCTTTTAAATACCTATGTTTTACGGCGCACATATCAATTCCTCCTACAACAACGAAAGAATCACCAAAATCTATTAAGAATTGGCTAAAATATCAACCGATAAATATCGACAGATAAGTGGACGCTTTTCCCCAAAACAATATTTTTTTACGTCACTCAGAATAATCTACAAAAGTTCCATAAATATGTACGCCCCGTGTTGGAAAAAATTAAGACGGAAGAACTTTAAAAAATATCTATCCAAATTTACAATATTAGTGTAATGTAATATGACACTGCTCACACTGTATACCCACATATGTCTATGCACGGCACAATACAGACGACCCGTCGTCGTCGGTCATATAATTCCAGGCTCACACGAAGCCTCCAAATTTACGTGACCCTTTTATGACAGATCCGTTGGGTTTTGCGGTCATGTTCACACCGCATTTGCGGGACCTTTATAAACTTTATATGTTTTTATTGAAAACTTCGTCATAGGTAAGTTACGTATATTTATATTTCTGGACCCGGTAGACTGTCCCGTGTGTGAATACATACTTACTCCATCATCAAAAATTTATAAGCATTGTATCCTTTCATAACGACAATCAACTGCCTCAAGGAGGCCGAGAGAGCCTACTGGGCGGGAAATGCCTCTGCTAAGCCTGTCTGTGGGAGACGAGAGTCGGTGCTGGCTCGGTAATGGAAATATTAAACAGCTTTTACTTGGAGTAGCAGTGAATCAGTGGGTATGCTATTGTTCCCTGTCATAGCGACACTCATGCGCCTCATAGGAGCCCGGAATGACCTGATGGGCGGGGAATGCCTCTGCCAAGTCTGTCGGGGGAGACGAGAGATGGTGCCGGCTGATAATTTAAATAAAATGCTTTTACTTGGAGTAGCAGTGAATCAGTAAGTATTCGCATTGTTTCCTTTCATAGCGACACTCATCCGCCTCACGGGGGCCGGGAAGGGCCTGCTGGGCGGGGGATGCCGCGGTCGGGCCTGTCTGGGGGGGAGACGCGAGTCGGTGCTGGCACGCGCGCGGAACTCCTCGACGCCCTCAGACCGGCCCGACGCTGATGATGAAGTGGAGTCGCTGCGAACCATGCACACTTCGTCTTCTTCCTCCAAGTCTATTGCTGTCCATCTACCTGGGATACAAAATTTAAAATTCACTTAGATATTTATCAAATAATTATTGTTAGTGGTGGTATCATGGCGTGGCACTTCGTTCAGGGGCTATAATAGCGGGAGGTTGGCTTAAAAAATAATGGGAAATTCCCTTAAAATATATATTCGAGACCGTACTGAACTAAACAGCAGCAGTCCACTCGAAAACAAATGTTGTCAACGCTGGTTTTTGGTGAAGCTAAATTTGTGAAAAACTACCTGCTGGGTGTGGTAGCTAGGTACGTACAGTTTGTTTTCGGATAGTTTTCGACATTTTTGATACCACAAAGCTCTAGAAGCTCATTAAAATTTCGCATAAATTAAAGTTTTAAGGTTTTCTTCTCAAAAAGGTGAGTTCGTGAGCGCCGCCGGTGTTTGCCTTTCAAATCTGTCATTACAAAGGACGATGCTTAGCGAAATCAGACTAAAGTAAGGAAAATAAACTGATGGAAAGAGCATGATAAACATACAGAAGTGAGCAGCTGTGGCTGTGGTTTCCGAGTTGTCAGACCCGGCCCGGGAGAGTGGTCGACTCAGCACTGCGCGGGGCTCGCCTGTGCGTCCGCGCCACTTGCTCACGCGCCAGAAGCGACGCGCGTCCCGGAACACACCCCACACCTGGAATGAGATGGTTACATCATTTGATAATTCTTCAGAACCCACACACAGTACAGCACAGTATTGTAGCGGTCGCGGGGAGCTGATAAATATATAATATGGTGGTAGCTAATTCTACTATTGATAAGAAAAACCGTTTTTTCGAAACGTTTCCTTGACTGGAGTTCTGTTACACATTTTGCTTTATGCATCACTCACTCATTGCTCAATTTAATCTGGAAGAGTTACATAAATATTCCTAGTTCTTGCAAAACTCATCGTTAGCTGTGTGGTGCTGGCTTAGAATTTACACCACCCCAACTCTTCCCGCGGGTGTTATTAGAGGCGACTATGAGATATCCACCGATGGCGGGCAGCAGCGCCTCTTGCAGAATAATTCTACCACTGAACTGCGATCTCCAACCCACATGCCTAGCGTGGGGATCCCCCATGTGATAAAAGCCAATAAGGAGCTTATCAGGGGGAGGCCTGCGTCCAATAGTTGAGGATTGAGAGATTGAGATTGAAGACGGAAATTGAGGTCCCCAAATGCAATTGGTCACATCTGTATAGATCTATTAATCTGCTAAAGCTCGCTATAGCAAGTTCTTGCTTATGTCATTCATGAACGGGAACTCGGAAATTAATTATCAACTCGCTGTGCTTGCAACCCCGCCCGATCAAAATGTCAATAACGGCTCATCTAACTTAAATTGGTTATGTTTACAGGTAGTTGGTACTTCAGAGCTATATTTAATATTTTGGGCTCTGGTAGAGAATAATATAGAGTCGAGAATCGTTTACGAATTTACGGTTGGTTAATCTCGCATCAAATTGCTTTTCGTTACGTAGCAAACGTCAAAAATGGAACCCTAAAAATGTTGCATTCGGTCTGCTCTACCTAGAGATAGCACAAGAAAACTGAAAAATATTATTAAACTTTCAATGTTAACTGTGAATTCTCTGGATAAAGCATTGGTAGGTTAGCATTGGTAAGTAATTTGTATTAGGTAATAATGCACACAAATCCCCATCTTTAATCCAATGATCCTATCCATCCACGGTTGTCTGGTAGAGATCGCTCTTGAGCGATAAGACTCACATATTTTGTAAATTTTGTTGTTATTTGTGAATTATCTTGATAAGTGTGCAATACAGAATTTTCTGTCTATCTACGATTGCGAAAAATATCTTAACTGTACGACACGCACTTGGCCGCGTTACTTATTAGATTATTCGAAATGAGATTTGCGAATTCACGAGTGCTTACAAGACTTATGATATTTGCCTAGCAAAGCGAATAGAAGCACCCTTGAGGCCCCGCGTCGTGAAAATAATTGCTAAGTAAAGATTGCTTACCTAACTTTGTTGTTGGTGTATTTAAGACGGAAAGGCCGTACCTATCTCGGAATTTTGTTTTTAGAGTTACGAAGATCAAAGATCGGTTTCGAAACCCATATTTGTTTCCCTCCTTAATAACTCAAAAACTACTGCAGCTATCAACTCGAAATTTGAAATAATACATTTCGTGCGCTTGTACAGATTTAAAGAAATATAAATGAAAAATGAAAATTAATATTTGCCATACAAATTGTGATGCCGACATTTTAAAAGATACCTACAGAGTCTTATGAGGTATCAAATGAAAGGTATCATTTTGTACACTTCAAAATGGTTTTTAAAATTTTTGTAGGTACTTTTTAAAATATTTCGAAAAAAGTCGAAAAAATACCCTTTCCCCCCCCTATCTCCGAAGATTGCAGAGCAATCCATGTTAAATGTATGGAGCGTTTATAGATATAGATTTATATTTTATAGGAAAAATATAGAGAAGTTTGTAAAAAGAACACTTTTTGAAAAATGGTCAAAAAGGGGGGGAATAATTTTCAAAAGGGGGAGCTACCTCACCGAGTGGGGTATCAAATGAAAAGTGTCGGTTTGGACACTTCAAAACAGTTTTTCAATTTTCTGTAGGTTTCATACTTTTTGAAATATTTGAAAAAAGTTGAAAAAATACCCATTCCCCCCCCCCCCCCCCCCCCCCCTATCTCCGAAGTTTGCAGAGCGATCCATCTAAAATGTATGAAGCGTTTGTAGACATAGATCTATATTTTACAGGAAAAATATAGAGAAGTCTGTAAAAGAACACTTTTTAAAAAATGGTCAAAAAGGAATAATTTTCAAAAGGGGGGCTAAAAGTCAGTCTCGCGTCGTTCGTGGCCCAAAGCGAACGCGCTGTGCTATCGGTAACTCGGTCGGTGACTCACTGCGTAAGACAATGTCTTCGAATACTGTCAAATGTGCGAACTGTAATGTTGTTATAAATGAACTTTTAGCATTTTTACAAAATGTGATGGATTTTATGGATGAGGAAAGTATTCATCAACTGTGTACTACTTCCTTCTCCGCGGATGATATTGTGGTGGCAAAATCACTGCTATTTCAATCGGTGCCGAATGCAAAGAAGATGCCACTGCGTCGAAAGGAGGGGAAGAAGAAGATGTCCAAGGATCTGGATGACATTATTGGACTGATGAAGAGCTCTGATCCTGAGACCTTTCCAGTTTTTGTGGCGAAGCAACTGCATAAATTACCACCAGTCAACTTCGATAGCGTAAATGTTACCGGGCTTTTGAAGGATATCCTGTGTCTTAAAAATCAGTTGAATTCACTGGATGAGAAGTTTGTTTCAACTGAAAAATTTGAGATGCTAAAACAAGAGGTAGAGTACATGAAGCACGCATCCATAGTTGATAACTACTCTTCGAACGTCAATGTAAACAAGAGGAGAGGAGCCTGCTTACAAAATAGTTTTAATTTCGATAGTGGTCCAATCGGTCTTCATTATGTGCCTATAGAAGTGTCTCAAAAATCAACTGAGCGCAGGGTCAGTCACCGAAGTGCGATCGTACGACATTCGTCCTTGAACGAAAGCGCCAACGATGTCTCCATCCCTGTCGATTGCACACAAAAGAGTGCATCGAGTGCAGGGCACGTGGAGGCGCCGCCTGCGCTCACCTCGGTTTCGGACAAGGAGCAGCGCGTGGAGGCCACCCAGCCAAGTACCGCGGTTTCGGCAAAACCGGTTGCACTGGTAAACTGCGCAAATATAATGAATGCGCCTGCGACGAGCGGTTCAACTTCGTCGATTTTAAACGGGTCGGCTCGCAAACTTGAAGTAACTGAGTTACAAGTTGAGGCTATTGATACACGAGGAGGTTTGTTGGCGTCGGATTTAAAGGATAAATCTAACCAGCTAGTGGAGTGTAACTCGGAATGGCAAATAGTTAGAAATAAGTCCGCAAAACGGTATAAACTGATCAGTCAAAAGGGCTGTGCTGCATCGGACAGTAAGTTTCGAGCGGCAGATGTGAAAGTGCCGCTTTTAATTTCTAACGTCTGTAAAGAAGCAAGTGCCGAGGACATTATTTCTTATATAAAGGACAAAACGAGTGAAACGGTATCTTTAAAAATGATTAATATGAAAAGTTTGAAACAATATAATGCCTACAAGTTTTATGTTTCCAAAAGTAAAATAAACTTGTTTTTAAATGATCAACTGTGGCCTAGTGGCATTACATTTAGGCGTTTTGTACATTTTATGTACAATACGCCTAAGCCAGGTAATTTAGTTAAAGTTAAGTAAACAATCACTATGGATTTAGGCCTAAATAAATATTGTAACTTAGTAAGTTTTAATTGTAAGTCTTTCAAGCGTTCAATTGATGACATACGTACAATTTGTAAAAATTATGATATAGTAGCCCTTCAAGAGACATGGCTGCTCCCACATGACGTCCCGTTATTAGGAACTACGTCTAGTGCCTTTGAGTACACTGGTAAGTCGGCAGTAGATACATCCGCCGGTCTACTACGGGGAAGGCCATATGGGGGAGTGGCCATTCTTTGGAGAAAAGGCGTTTTTGATAATGTTAGTATCCTAGAATGTAGTAGCGCCCGCCTTATAGCTATTAGAGCCACGACGAGCGGGCGCTCTATTGTTGTACTCTGTGTTTATATGCCTACTGACTCACTGGACAATTTACCAATTTTCTCTGAAGTGATGGGTGAAATTAGTGCAATAGTGGAAAGTGCAAAAACTGAAAGCATATTTGTATTAGGAGATTTCAATGCTCATCCTCACGAATTGTTTTATAAAGAATTGGTAGATTTCTGTCTTGATCAGTCTTGGGTCTGTGCTGATCTAGAAAAGTTAGGTCTACAGTCAGACACGTACACTTTTGTAAGTGAGGCCCATGGGTGTAGGCGTTGGCTAGATCACTGTGTCGTGTCTCTGTCGGCCTGGCAAACTGTTGTGGAGGTGGGGGTCATTGAAAATGTATTCGTTTCGGATCACTTACCCCTTACAGTGAAATGTAATATGGAAATAGTTAGACCTAAACTGATGACCCGCGACCTACCACGCAGCGCAGTAGTATGGGGTGAAAGAAATAACTCACAGATTAGTAAGTACCTAAAATTGTGCCATAAAGGATTACGTGACATTGTTTTTCCTTCAGAATTTATAGTGTGCGGTCGTGGTTCGTGTGGTTTAGAAGAGCACAAACTTTTGTTAGATCAAATGTACGACCATCTTGTACAAATTTTGAGTAAAGCGGCCATAACCACAAATGGGAAGCCAATTAAGAAACCTAGAAGGACCAGACATTTATGTGGCTGGAATAAGCACGTCCATGAAGCGCACCGTGAGGCCAGACTTAACTTCCAAGTGTGGGTAAATTGTAGCCGACCCACTTCGGGGCCAATTTATAGAAACATGTACGAGTCCCGTAAAATTTTTAAAAGTCGACTCAATTGGTGTCAAAAAAACCAGAAACAACTACAGATGGATATTCTTGCCAAACATCGATCGGCTAAAGATTTCGGTAAATTCTGGAAAGCTACGAGTAAACAGGAGGTTAGGCCTGGTCTCCCGGTAAGTGTGGGCGGGGTTAGTGATACTGTGGAAATTTCCAACAGGTTCCGCGAGCATTTTAAAGTGAGGTCTCCGCTTGGCCCTTCCACTAAGCACATCAATACTGGGTTTGTAGGTGGCACGGATGGCTTATCTCCCGCAGGAGAGAAACAATCTGGGGGAGAGAAGCCATACGGAGGAGAAAAGCCGCTTGTTCGTTTTACTGCTAGACAGGTCAGAAAAGTCCTGAGCGGGATGAGCGGGGGTAAGTCTCCTGGTCATGACGGGCTCAGTGTTGAGCATTTAAAGTATGCAGGAGTGCACCTGCCAAACGTTCTGGCTATGTTTTTTACAATGTGCATGAGTCACTCACATTTACCTCTGGATTTAATGAAAACCATCGTGGTGCCCATTGTAAAGGACAGAACGGGGGATGTTTCAGATTTAGGTAACTATCGACCTGTTTCTTTGGCAACCATTATTGCTAAAATGCTGGATGGTCTTCTTGATTCTTATATAGATAAATATATAAAACTTCATGACGCTCAGTTCGGGTTCCGACCCGGACTGTCTACAGAGAGCGCGATCATATGTCTCAAGAGTACCATCCAGTATTATACGGACCGCAGGACGCCGGTATTCGCCTGTTTCCTCGACCTCTCCAAAGCCTTTGACCTTGTGTCATACGATGTGCTGTGGAAGAAGCTGGGAGACAGGGGATTACCGGTTGAAGTCCTTAAAATTTTTAGGTACTGGTATGACAACCAAATTAACCATGTTAAGTGGGCTGGTTCTCTATCGGAAGCATACAGGCTGGAGAGCGGAGTGAGACAGGGGGGGATTACGTCTCCGAAGCTCTTCAATTTGTATGTTAACGACCTCATTGGCGAGCTCAGCAGCATGCGTATCGGCTGCCGCATGAACGGCGTAAGCATTAACAATATAAGTTATGCCGATGATATGGTGCTGCTGAGCCCGACGGTGGGGGGTATTAGAAAACTACTGAGAGTCTGTGAGAGGTACGCAGTTGAGCATGGGCTCAAATATAATGTTAAGAAGACAGAATACATGGTCTTTAAGGCCGTCGGTAAATGTCCCGAGAACAAACTTAATATTACCCTTAACGGCTTGAGCATAAATCGCGTGTCGAAGTTTAAATATCTTGGACATTTACTTCTCGATGACCTTAAAGACGATGAAGATGTCGAAAGGGAGCGTAGGGCTCTATCGGTTCGAGGCAACATGCTGGCTCGCAGATTTTCCCGTTGTACTGACCAAGTTAAGATAACTCTTTTTAAAGCATACTGTCAGAGTTTTTACACGGGAAGTCTGTGGTTCCGGCACACCAAAAGATCGATGGACGCCCTACGAGTCCAATATAACAATATATTTCGGATGATGCTGCGACTGCCTAGATTCTGCAGTGCGTCAGAAATGTTTGCGCAGAACCACACAGACGGTTTCCATGCGGTGATGCGCAAAAAAACAGTGTCCCTGATGCGCAGAGTAAGGGACAGTCGCAACAGCATCCTGTGTGCTGTGGCAGAGTGCCTTTCATCCCCACTCTGGAAATGTTTTGTGCGGAGGGTGATCAATCAAGGAACCTATGTCTTTTATTGATTATCCTTGGCTTTTTTTGATTTCCATGTACACAGCGCCTATTGCTATATTAGTTCTTATAAGTTTTTACCTACTCTATTTTATTTTATCTATGTTTTATGTGTAAATGTGCAAAACTCGTCAATCTATGGACCAATGGTTGTCTGAAATAAAGCATTTTTATTTTATTTTTTATTTATTAAAAGGTATCGGTTTGGACATTTCAAATCAGTTTTTCAAATTTCTGTAGGTTTCATACTTTTTGAAATATTTTGAAAAAAGTTGAAAAATTTACCATTACCCACCTTTAACCGAACCACCCATTTAACCGAAGCATGCAGAGAGATCCGTCTGAAATGTAGGTTGGTTCCTACTATTCTTAGGTATTCGTTAAATTGCAAAGTCTCTAACCGGTACTTTTGGGACATATTTTGTTAACAAACGTTCGAAAGCCTCGGCGCGCGAGTTCACTCGCACTTGACGGATCTTTTTATTACTATAAACATTATGCATGAACGGTGGTCCTAGGTGCCTACGTAGGTGAATGATATTTCATTATACGTCGGAGCAGAATCTTCACGAGAACTATTACATATACTGCTATGCTAAGCCAATTAGCTTTGCAAGTCTTTGGAACTTAGTTCCCCGGATACGTTACCACAGATTAGGTAACGTAACTTAGCGATGTTTACCCTTAGTATACATAGTTAGTAGCATTCAAGCTTAAGGCGCATGTAAGACTCAAACTAGCGCCACTACCTTTTCTTTCTTATAATTACGTTAATCACAGGAATTTAAAAAAACCCATTTTATATTTTACAATAACTATCATAAGCTTTATTTAATACCTCTGAAATAGTTTAGTTTCGTATGATTTAGACAGAGAAGCAAAAATAGAGTTCGGTGGCCACCAAGAGCAACTTCGCTATTTTGCATAAAGGAAATAAAAAAAAAATATGGGCATTAAAATAAAGCTTATCATAGGCATCATAAACTATACAATGGACTTTTCAAAATTCCTTTGGTTAACGTAATTATAAAAAGAAAAGGCAGCGGCGCTAGTTCGAGTCATACATGTGCCTTAATTGTTTTAATTAAGTATCTAATTAACAAAATTTTCAGCGAACACAAACGTTTATGCCTCAGTAAGTAGGTAACCCTTTCATAAAGATTTAATTTACGCAGAATATGACTTCTTTAGCGCCTGTGTGGCACTGAAGGTTGCGGGTTCCGTTCTCACTGCGAGACGAAATTATTTGATCCTCGTCGTTTAATGTTCTCGTAATATTTATTGTCCTCGTGTTTTAATCTTTTTGTCATATTTAGGGGTGTTTGGAAAAATAAAAGGCTTTATACAGTAAATTCTTCGCCTTGTCAAATTATATTTGACAAGGCGATGATAGAGGCGGGGAAACACATTATAGGGAATTTCATACCGGAAAAACAGATGTATTGTTATTGAACCTAAATTTTCAACCCACAGGCAAAAAACAGGTGCAAAGCCGCGTGCGGCAGTTACTGATTTTATGACCACCCCCATAGAGGAAAATGGCGGAAGAAAATGAATTTTCAGAAAATCGAAGATTACGAGAATACCACTACTGAAGGGTTAAGATCCTAACACTGAAATAGATTAATCAATAAATTTTATTTTAGCTAAAGTAATAACAGAAGACTGTAGGTATTCTGTATCGTGAAATAAATGACCGAACTTTTTATTGAAAACTAGCTGACCCGACATACTTCGTCCTGTCAAAAAGATTTGTAATGTGGCAGTTTTTGTGCCTACGTATTTTAAAAAAATTCTCCTGAACAGAAACGTCACCCTGGTGATAGTGCGTTATGTATAAAAAATAATTAAATAAAACATATATAAGGATTTAAAAGTAAGTAATCGCTTTATTGTTAATCATGTGAATCATAATTATTATTATTATCATTGTAGTGCTTTATGGTATACGATGTTTTTTGTTTATTTTTTTTGGTTTGTAGCATTTCTGGTTCTTCTACCTAAATTTTTATTTCGCGTGCCGAAACTAATACAAAAGAAAAGCTAGTTTCGGAACGCGACATTAAACTCCTCCAACTATGTATTCTGTGCTCCAACGCACACACGCACATTGTTTTGATAAATATGATCTTTGACGTTAGGAACACACCTAGTACATTGCTTAGACAACTTAATTAAGCTTGTAATTTAATATGAACTTTATACCATAGCAATAAAGCTCAAATTGACTACGTTTTAGTTACAAATCATTTGTATGGGAAAAAGAAGGGCTATTTTTAGGGTTTTTCCAGCAATAATTCTAATTTTTCTCGCCGTAAAAACCATCCTTGAACTTCAACGAACATTTTAAAAAAAGATTTGGCCAAATTGGTCCAGGCGTTGTTGAGTTATGCGCTTACCAACACATTTTGCGATTCATTTTTATATTATAGATTGGGAAACTGAAGAACATAGTCTTTCCCTGTTCTTTTGTAGGTCCGGAGTCAGGAAGTTGGCGGTGTTACACCTTCGTGCCGCGGAAAGCACGTTAAGCCGTTGGTCCTTTGCTCGACCGCCCCCCGGCCGTATCGGTTTGCCGGATTATGAGAGCGAGGGAGAATAGAGAGTGCACCTGTGTTTGCGCATACACTTATATACTATGTTTAAGTATGTTATACCTAGGTCCTGCGCATCTGACTAAGTCTCCATTGAGACTGGTCGCCGACGTCGAAATTCGGCTAGGAGGACATCATTGTAGGTTAGGTACCTGTTCGATGCTCTCTCTAACAGAGATTTCATGGAAGCAAACGCAGCCGATCTCCTTGCTTCTTCGCTGCCCCTCGTCAGTGGTCACCATGCGGTCTCCAACCTGGTCTGTCTTGTTCCCCACCATCACCACTGGCGTCTCAAGGACATTATCCTGAAATTAATTTATGTAGTCATGTATTCTTCATATGCGATATACCATTCAGGTTATTTCAGATTGTGTAAGTGATAATATTTGATTAGCCTTCACCATACCATAGTACTGCATTTTATAATTCATAATTCATAGTTCTTTATTGCACAACATAGGTATTATAAGTAAAACATATCGCAAGAAAAATAATGGCAAAGGCTAGCTTAACCCTAAAAAGAGTTCTCTTCCAGCAAACCTTATTGGGAGAGAGAGACAAATTTGCAGAAGTGGGTGCATGTGCTAAACCAAAGGATATGTATAAGATTTAATTTTAACCTACTTATTAAATAGACTAATACATAATATAATACAATACATAAACTAATATATCCTAACAAATACTATAATTATATACACATATAAATTGAGTAAATACATAAATACAACAGAGTCATAAAGATAGGTAATGCTCTTTGACTTTACGCTTGAAAATGAAGTTGAAGAGTGAGGGGCTAGCACGAATATCGTGCGTACTGCATTTTACAGTTATGTATTTACATACTATTTTTTACCGAAAACCTAGAAAGAAAATTCCTCGTGCGAAAGTAAGTCACTTCCTGCGATTTTCGAGCGCAGCGGAGAGAGCGTGAAAAAACATATCGGCAGCATTCGCCTACGGGAATAATATCTACGTCTCGAGCGTGCTTTTATATTTCTTTAGGCTGTAAAATCTCGCTGCCGTCGTGCTGTAACTTTGTTTTTTTCACTTTCTCCCTTTTTAAGTTAATGTGACTAGCCCTTTTGTTACAAACACTAATTTATAAAGGAAAAGTTTTTACTTTTACTTATAAAAATTCTATTTTTTTTTGGGTAAATAATGTCCTATTTATTCCCTTTATAATATAGGCTAATGAGGGCGGTTTCGTATTTTTAACCAAGTGGCACGTCGAGGACTCACTAGTTGAGTTCGCAAATTTTCCTCGGTTATAAACTTTTAACAAAAGCATTGTTATAACTTCACCAATTATCTGGGTACACTCAGCGCCAAAGAGTTGAAGAGTGAAAATCATACCATCCCACAAAAAATATTATTCGCTACATTTTACTTTAAAATACTTTTTAGGGTTCCGTACCTCAAAAGGAAAATAGGAACCTTATAGGATCACGGAACTCTACAAAATAAACGCAAGAACACATAAGTACCTACTATAAAAATAAATATAAAAAATAGCCTCTCAATTCAGGGATTTAGGACAAAGTCAAAATCATAACAGGCAAACCAAAAGATATTTTTAAACTCTGATTTCTTGAGGATAGGGCACACAATGGTGGTAAAAATACATTAAGCTTCACTGAAAATAGAAAATCCCTTTTTCGTGTCTTGGACGTGTGATTTTTGCAATTTTGCTGGGTATGCTTCCTGTCCGAGCGCTAAAATGAGACTGGTTGAAATGGATGCCATTTCAAAATGTTCCAGGTAATGGTTCCAGGGTGCGCATTGTGAATCTATGGCCTTAATCGATGGGTACAACCAATGACAGAATTTGCTGAAAACTCAAATTACAAAAAAAAAAACCGTTGACGTCTCCTTTACGCCTCAAAGCGTTTATAAAGGAGTGACTTGTTTGATACCCATTGCGGAACTGGAATTAAAATTTACCTTATGAGAAGCAAGACGTCGTCGCCGCTTGTTGTAGTTTATAAGGAATTTCAGCCGATGGCATTCGTCGAAAGAACACTTGTCCGTCACTGAATACATCAGAATGAACGCTTCCGCCCATCGAATGTTGGTCTCCAGATTTGCATATTCGCCTTCCTGAAAGCAAACAACTGAGGTCAACAAACTTTTGTTAAAAAATGATTTACTTATGTTCGGAAAAGTTCGTTTGCTGAATTGGACTAGCATGCTGGTCCGATTTTTTTTCTTCTTATATTAAATTATCCACACATTAAGTAAATTCACGTTAAGTAATTATTGTCTGATTGACTGATTTTTCTATAAAAAAACTATTCATTCGGAGAAAATTCAAATGAATTTCCACAAAAAGTCAAAAAAGCTTCTTTTCTCTGTAGGAATGAAGTGAAGACTGTATCTTTTCTGGTTTCGGAGTTACCCATACCACAGATATTATAATACTATACTAGTACCCATACATAATGTCCTGGTAAAAAAAATACTGTAAGGCAGTCTGGCAAAAAAACAGATATATTATTCTGTGGTCTTTTTATGACTCTTATCTGACAACAAACAGGAGGAGCTTATGCTTATGAGTGATTGATGACCGTTATAATAAAGGGAATAGGGTCCAACAAGTAAGTACCAAAGGACATAAACAAAATGTGGCAGCTTGCACTTTGTCTACCCAAAGGTTCAAACTTTGTTCCTATACCATTAGCTCTGTTTAGTTTGGGGCTAGATGATGCTGTGTGAATTGTCCTTATTGTCCAGCATTATTTTTTTTATTATTAAAATGGGTGTGTCTGATTAAGTAAGCTAAGCTTTGTATTGTACTCGTATTTCATGTAGTTTCTGTAAGGAATGTGTTGTGACTTTTCAGGCAATAAGGGCTTTTGTGTGTTAACGTGGTCATTTGTGGTAATGTGTCACTTACATGCGTTTCCCCGGCCGAGTCCAATATCTCAAAATACACCATCTCGTTATCTATGACGGTTTGAAACTGGTATATCTTCTCTAATTTGGGATCGTATTCGCCGATAAATCTCCTCGTTATGAAGCGGACGACTAGCGCTGAAAGAAAATTCTTTGATAAAGTTTCGCGCAAAATTGAAGCTGAAAGAAAACTCCAAGAGTTTCCACGAAAAAAGGTATAACAATCTTGCGGTTTTGATATCAGTCACGCCACAGCGAACTTCGATTTATTATAGGGTATGTCCATTAACCTAACATAGATAACGTCGTAGTTATGACCAACCTTGTATTTTATTTCGTACTTGCAGGATCATCACACTAATAGTGCGAATGTTTGGATGTTTAGATGGATGGATGTTTGAATGGAGATACGTTTGTTACTTCTTCAGGCCAAAACGACTGAACGGATCGGGCGGTACATATACCAAACAGAAAATATATTCGTATAGCTTGTATCATTAAATTCGAGTAAAACTTAAAGATAAAACTTTATACGGCTTTTCAAAATTAATGAGGACCTAGCGCAGCAGATTGCTCTGGGATTAATCTGCCCCGAATTGTCGTTGGAAATGTAATATAATTTCCATGATTTTTCTGAGAAGCCACTGGCTGCTGAAATACAGTTTCCAACTAGTTCGGGTGTCTCATACTGTTTCTTAATTTTGAATCCTTACTTGTGTTAATCAATCAAATCAATCGTTTATTTGCCAGAATACAATGTTTTAATATTTTAACCCCCGACAGAAAGAGGGCATGTTATGATTGAATGTGTGTACCTACTGTAATGTAGCATAGCCCTCTATAGATGCGAAACATTGACACATCGGGATAGAGAGAGGGTTGAGACGTTTGAAATGTGGGGCTGGAGGAGGATGGACAGAGTTAGCTGGACAGAGATGGTTACTTATGAGGAGGTATTGAAAAGAGTTGAGGAGAAAAGGTTTTATAAACACTTTTGCTCATAAAGTGGCTCTATGGTCAACGCAATTAGGCACAGAATGACACCCATAATCAAACTGACTTTTTCATGCAAAAGAAACTATAACTCACCAGAGTAACTTGACTAGCTCACTCACTAGTGAGTTTTTTTTATTTTATTGGTTGAGTTGCTTTATTCTTAAAAAAGTTTTTATTCAAAGAAAAAGATCGTGTTCAATTGATCAAATAAATTAATGTTCCTATTGCTTGCTCATTTCATGCAACTTCTTATTGACATAGATAATTTTAACTCGTACGTGTTTTATAAATAAAACTTTCACTCAAATATAACTTTTGTTTTCTCTTTATTAAAAGAAAACTTTAAAAAATTCTCCATTTTGTACGTGGCAGAATAGGCGCAAACCCTATGCGCGGAAAATAAAAAAAACCTTATCCCTTTATTTTACTAACTGCACATTTACTAATTGTTTCTCTAAATAAACTTTTTGTCTACTAAATAAAATGAGTTTTTATTGTTAATTCAAAGCTGTACAAAACCTCCTCCTTTTTTCAAAGTCGGTTAATAAAATACTCGTCCAGAGTGTTAGTGTTATTAGTTCGCGGGGTACCGAGACTCTTCGGGTTTTAAAAAATTCTCTGAGCGTCGAAGCTACGCGTGACCGGAGAGCTGGTGAGTATCTGGCACAGCGCATCAGCATTGCCATACAGCGGGGCAATGCAGCCAGCGTCTTGGGGACGCTTCCGACTGGTATTGATATTATGGATCAGTTAAATAAATATAAATAAATAAATAAATAACAGCAACAGTCTGCAGTTAGCTCAATTGTTTCAATTGTTAATACTAGTTCTAATTCATTTCTATTATTCGATTGATTGATATTATGGATCAGTTAAATAAATATAAATAAATAAATAAATTACAGCAACAGTCTGCAGTTAGCTCAATTGTTTCAATTGTTAGTACTAGTTCTAATTCATTTCTATTATTCGATTGATTGATATTATGGATCAGTTAAATAAATATAAATAAATAAATAAATTACAGCAACAGTCTGCAGTTAGCTCAATTGTTTCAATTGTTAATACTAGTTCTAATTCATTTCTATTATTCGATTGATTGATATTATGGATCAGTTAAATAAATATAAATAAATAAATAAATTACAGCAACAGTCTGCAGTTAGCTCAATTGTTTCAATTGTTAGTACTAGTTCTAATTCATTTCTATTATTTGATTGTATTTTTTTTAGTCCTAAGTTATTTTGAATAAATTATTAGCCATGTTTCTATTTGTTATTATAGGTCAAAGAAAAATCGTCGACGTGGGTTTTCTCTTTTTTATGAAATCAGAAATCACTCTGCACTATTGGATGGCAGCAGATGGCTGGATTACGATGCTGGTTGCAGATTTGGTACCACTTAATGTTATTTGTGTAACTGTGGAACGTCGATTGATAACATACCTAAGCACATAACATACCTACCGACATTTTCTCAGATCTATTTTTAGCGCAGAAATGTTGTTCTGTGTTGATTTATTTTTAACATGCAGTAAACATGCCGACCAACTTTTACGTGACTGAATTACTTTATAGTAGCACAAGGGCTAGTCAGCGCTAACGTAGGCGCAGGTACCTACCTATTGCGAATCCTGTCAGTATTACTTTTACGTTCCCCCGTCTTTCTTCTGGCATACCGATATTGCAGGAGGTGACTTACTTTCGCGTGAATGTCATAAGCGATTACATGTAGGAAAAATATGGATCGCATTTTTAATCGTACAAATAATCGCTTATTTGCATCGATAAAATAATTCTTACCTGATTTTCCGATCCCAGTCTGGCCCAGCACCATAACTTTGAATGGCTTCGGCTTGGGATACAGCACCAGCTTGGCAATGGAAGATTTGGGCGACGGTGTACTCATTATGGAATGCTACGGCATAAAATGGCAATGAAGGCTGAAGTCACCAAAATACTAGAACTCTAAAATGGTCTAGTTTATTTCTGAAACAAATTACAAACACACAAAACATTTCGAACGTTCAAAACATACTCAAAATTGGGAGCGCCTTTATTATCGAGGGAGGGAGGGTTAGGGATTCACAAAATTTCAAGTATAGCCCTACCCTCGTTTCTGTCTTCTGTCTACAGCACTAGTTCTTTAGTTGTTTTTTTTAAGCCATCTCTTTTGGTTCCACCTGGAATATCTTTCTTAATTTGTGACGCTTCACGTCAACAAACTTGCGCCTTCCCAAATTCCGAGGATATCCGCGAGGGCTGGGCTGGTTTGGACGAGGATATCAAGAGGTGCAAATATGCGGGTCTTGACAGAGCCTACACATTTGCTCCCCTTGGAGTCGAGACCCTAGGTTCGTGGAATACCGAGGCTCCTCTGGGTTTTTAAAAAAACATCTGAGCGTCTGGTTGAAGCGACTCGTGCGTGACGCAAGAGCTGGTATTTGGCGCAGCGCATCAGTATTGCCAAACAGCGGGGTAATGCAGCCAGCGTCTTGGGGACTTTTCCGACTGGTATTGATATGGATCAGTTGAGCTAGTTACCTGCACATTGTTTGCAATAGTCTGTAGTTAGCTCTTTTTCGACATATCGCCCGAAGGCAACCAGACAACCTCGAAAAACTGGTTGTACTAGGCAAGGTAGTGGGAAAAAGACCAAGAGGACGCTCACCAACCCGCTGGTCTGACCAAATAAGAACTATAACGGGACTCACTTTGCCTGCAGCCCTGAGACAGGCCGAAGACAGAGTAGTGTGGAAGCAGCTCATCAGCGTCTCCGTGAAAGCTTTTCAGGACGGGCACGACCTTCAGCAATGAAGAATACGACAGAGAAGAAGTAGTTAGCTCAATTGTTTCAATTGTAAATACTGGATCTTAATTGTTTCTAATATTTGGTTGTAATTTTCTTTGTAAATAAAGTTGCTTTATTAGTTAATGCCTAGATGGCGTTTCCAAAAAGTTCAAATAGGTACCTACTTCAACCGAAACCTTCACGAATACCTAGTACACAAACGAGCCAAGCAAACAAAGTTGCGAGCGGACAGCTAGTTCTTAATAAAACCCAGCCCACTTATCTATATTAGACGAAACTCAGGACTAAAACAAAATTGAGAAAAATACCTTGTCTTTTACGCGATCTCTATTATTCTGTCACGTACTTCTTTGCAAATTTACTGCTTGGAAAGTGATGATAAATGGAACCTAGCAACCGTGCCTAGCAAATTCAGAAAGATTCACACTAGGTAGGCATTCCGTAATACTAACACACAAACGCGGTTTAAGATGCTCCATTAGTTGGTCTGGGTGTTTTCTATGTATAATAAAAAATATCTATCTATGTAGTGTATTGTATTAAGTATATCATCTAGTACCCATAACACAAGCTCTGCTTAGCTTGGGGCTAGATAATGCTGTGTGAATTGTCCAGCATTATTTATTTATTTATTTATTTATTTAATTTCCATCTTGGATTACATATTTAGTTAAATCTATGATAAAATGAATGTTTGTTGCTGCAAAATTTCCCAGATGTGTTTATGGGATAAGGTACTAATCTGCTAAATTTGTTATTTGGATTTTTGGTTGAGCGTAGATAAGTCTAAAGGATTGAGTTATCTGTCTGTTGCAGCAGCTTATTCTATCACGTATGAAGGTACCCTCCAAAAACAACATTTAATTTGAATGTATGAATAAAATCGAATCAATGGATTCAGTAGGATTTTTTCAACAACCAAATTACGCATATGGAAAAGTACTTCACTTGATTACTTACGGATGTGTTTCGAATATAAAATCTCGAATGTTTTTGTAGGGCAAAGGTGTCCAAATAGTCCCGTTTGGACTTGTTTACCTACCTAATGCATTCGTAGGTGCTCATAAATTAATTAATGTCCTCCTAGCCGAATTTCGACCACGGCGGCCAGTCTAATCGGAGACTAGCCAATTCATCATCATCATCATCAGCCTATATTAGTCCACTGCTGGAAATAGGCCTCCCCTAATGAGCGCCATAGCGCCTTGTCTTCAGCTTGCCGCATCCAGCATCTGCATGCAGTCTTTTTCAGATCGTCATCCCACCTGGCCGGAGGGCGTCCTACACTAAGTTGGCCGAGTCGTGGTCTCCACTCAACAACACGTTTACCCCAGAGCGGTTGTTGGTTCTTCTCGAGATATGCCCGGCTCACTGCTACTTCAGCTTGCTAATTCTTTGAGCTCTCATAGTCCGATCGGACGGCAGACCGACACGACCGGGGAGAGGTGCTCATAAACGATACACTTAACTATAATATGAATACTTTTTCTAACGCATATGTTCTGTATCTCAGAAACAGTTAGCAATAAAAGTACAAATTTTACGTTTAGATTCCCCTTTGATAACGATCACACATATGATTCATCGTTCTCTGAAATTATGACGGTGTTTTCCTGTAACAATAAGTTTGTACTTACATGTAGATTTCCTTTACAATAAGAGCACCCATTAAATCATAGTTTTCTGATATGAAATTAAGAAGGAGTAGGTACCTGTCTCACTGACAGACAACGCACAGCCCGAATTACTGGTTCTAGGCTTGTACGCTTAACGCGTACAATGTCGCGGGTTACACCTAGTTTACTATAAGTAATATGAGATTTAATGAAACCTTTTAGTTATTTTGATGTCTACAACACGCACCTGACTGATGTAGTGGCGGCGGCGCAGCGTGGGTTGGTAGGTACCCGGGGCGGTTTTCTACCAAGCACCCGCTCTCCCCCAAAAATACTAAATCTGCTTTGAGGGTTGACAGTCCCGAAACTGAAATCCCAAGATAAAACCGATATAAGTATCGGCGAGCGGAGCGAACCGTGATTTTTTTAGAATTTTATTGAATTTATTGGGTAAGTTGGAAAAAGGAAATTCAAGAGAATGATAAAAGAAATGATAACAAGTGAAACGAGCCCCGGAAATTGAATATCCCTTGGAGCTTGGTACCCGGGGTGGCCTATTGTTTTACCATACAGATACAGTACATTTTGAATACTAGCATCCAAATCGATCTTGCTTTACAAATAGGGCGAATTAAATTATTTTTTTTATTGTATAGTTGTAAAGGATGTAAGTAACGTTCGTTATAAGTAAACAATAAAATTTCTACCTGATGATTTGATGGAACTTCCGGCGTCCTATGGCGATTTTCTCGGACACCAACCTTGCTCACCTTTCCCCTACCATTAGTAAATTAAACAGGCAAAAACAAAGTTAAACCGAGGGATTGCCGATGCCGATGCCTTGCAATCTCTACGTAAAAATATTTATAGATCTCAGATTTATTACGAAACACACGTCTTTTTTATGCCAGTAATGAAACCGCAAATAAAACAATTTATTAACATCCTGTAATAGGTTTTTTTCCACGTTAGCAATAAAACACAAATGCTAGAGCTGCTTAGTCTGGTCTTGACTGAAAACCAGCGCTCTTCCACAAGTTATCTACGCTAGGTTTTTGTGTTAGAGCAACAAGCTGAGTCAGGACTAGTTAGACCTACGCAGACGCGCTCGTCGGCTTGCTGAGTGGGCTACTTAGTACCAACCCAATGCACAATGTACAATGTACTTGTGTTAATATACGTATGTAGCTAATAGTCTTTTTATTTTATTTTATTAATATAATTAATAATTTTCGTTCTTTCTTTCTTTTATAGTTTCCCTCACCAGCACATATTATGTCCACAGCTGAACATGTCTTCCTCAAACGAGGGAGGTTTTACCATAGTCACCACGCTTGGCAAGTAGATTAGTGATCGCAATGCAATGGAGGAAATTCCTAATATTCGTAATGAAAAATGTTATCTATTTCTAAAGATTACATAAACCTTAGAGTAGTAAAGGAAGTAGAAGGAAGTAAAAATCCTGTTGATAGCCATATACATGTGAAATACTAGATTACAAGGTAGGTACCTACCTAATTAATTGCTTAAAAGTTTTAAGAAGCCTGTGTTATAAAACGCTGTAAATGTTTTTATGATGTATTGTTTCCAGGTCTCGCACTCACACTGGAAATGTAATAGTATTATTATTTGATAAAGAACTTTAAAATTGAATTGAACAAAAAATACTAAAAACTCCATAATGTTACTTACACAATTAATAACTTAATTAAAAGGTAAGGTTTTAGGGTTCCGTACCTCAAAAGGAAAAAAGAACCCTTATAGGATCACTTTGTTGTCCGTCTGTCTGTCTGTCTGTCTGTCTTTCAACCTCCTTTTCTCAGGAATCTGAGGTATCGAGTTGAAATTAACATCAAATACTCAAGTCCGTAACATCTTGTAGCTTCGATATAAATAAAACTTCTAAGTCAACGCAATCAAAAATTACAACCATTTATGTTCAAAAATTTTTAAATGAAAAAGTGATTGTACTCATGAATCTACGAGTTACCTAGGTTCTACACGTAAAGTCGTTCAGTGAACTCTTAAACGTGCAGAACCTAGGTGAATTACATGTAGGGTATGTAAGGGCATGATTTCTTACAACAGGTGCGAAAGAAAACACCAAACTTGCTTGATCAGGAAAATCTGTGAGAAGTGTTCCCCGAAACCGGCTCAACCTATACACTAGCCAAACTTGATGTAGAATGTTTGCATAAATAACTGAAATTCTCTTGCTTGGCGTCGAGTCAAATATTGCAAGCAATATTTATTGAAGAAAAGATCTCAAGTAATATAATGTTGATTACTTACATTACACGATTAACTACAAAATGTAGGAGTGTATTTTGCCTTGTTTTTACATTAGTATTAGGTATTTTAGGTAAAGTATAACTTTGTTAGGTACATTGTTTGTGTTTGCTGTAAAAAAATGTTTTAGGTACTTTTTTACGTCTGTAAGCAGGCTTGGTACCTATTTTGTACAAAAGTGACCGAGTTCACGTAAGTTAAATATCCCATATTCTACCTTAAAATTATCTACTAAAAAGTATATGTATAGTACCAAATAATCAACAACCTACGGCGGTTTCTTCGGGCATCCTTTAAGCGGGTAAATAATTAGAAATAAAATTACCTACTATTGGTAAATTAGTGCTTAACTCTAATACGCTCAGTTCAGTTACTAATCTACATACTAGTCATACGAAACCTGTGTATAGGATGCACTTGACTCTTGATCTTCGCTACCAGAGATTTGTAATACTATTTCGTAATTAGATACTGGTATCAGTCTGCTAAAACTGAATATTTCGTGTTGAGCTTGAGTTATTAAATGCACGGCAGTGGGTACTTGAGATTGTCGTATCACTAGATATGGCTTGCAATATATTTGATTTGAGGTATTCAGAGCGGTTTCCGTACGCGCGCTCTCCGCGTCGACCGCTCACAAGCGGCGGTTCTTGCCAACTGACGCAACGAATCCAGCTGTTTTACAGTGATTCCAAATCTTGGCTTGCGCTAAGGATTCACTGCAAAGTTTTACCTAACCTTCTTATTTCAAGAACCAAAAAAACAACGTTGCTACGATGAAGCTACGCCGTAGCAAGGCGATCATCTACGAAAAAATGATGCAACAAAAATTTAAACAGCAAAAAATTATAGGGAAATAAATCTGTATTTACTATTTTTAGTTCCATCTTAATCTTTTCGCCGCAGTTATTAGAAATACTTTTTAGGGTTTTGAAGATCGAAGATCGGTTTCAAAACCCTTATGGTCTCGCTTTGTCTGTCCTTTTTTCCCTCCTTAATAACTCAAAAACTACTGCAGCTATCAACTTGAAATTTAAAATAATAATACATTTCGTGCGCCTGTACAGATTTAGAGAAAAATAAATGAAAATATATGAAAAATGAAAATGAATATTTTCCATACAAATTGTGATGCCGAAATTTTAAAAGATACCTACAGAGTCATATGGGGTATCAAATGAAAGGTATCATTTTGTACATTTCAAAATAGTTTTTGAAATTTTTGTAGGTTTCATACTTTTTAAAATATTTCGAAAAAAGTCGAAAAAATACCCATTCCCCCCCCCCTATCTCCGAAGATTACAGAGCGATCCATGTAAAATGTATGGAGCGTTTATAGACATGAATCTATATTTTACAGGAAAAATATAGAGAAGTTTGAAAAATTAACAGTTTTTGAAAAATGGTCAAAAAGGGGGGGAATAATTTTCAAAAGGGGGAGTTACCTCACCGAGTGGGGTATCAAATAAAAGGTATCGGTTTGTACGTTTCAAAACAGTTTTTCAAATTTCTGTAGGTTTCATAGTTTTTGAAATATTTTGAAAAAACTCGAAAAAAAACCCATTCCCCCCCCCCTATCTCCGAAGTTTGCCGAGCGATCCATTTAAAATGTATGAAGCGTTTGTAGATATGGATCTATATTTTACAGGAAAAATATAGAGAAGTCTGTAAAAAGAACACTTTTTGAAAAATGGTCAAAAAGCAATAATTTTCAAAAGGGGGGCTACCCCACCGAGTGGGGTATCAAATGAAAGGTATCGGTTTGTACATTTCAAACCAGTTTTTCAAATTTCTGTAACTTTCATACTTTTTGAAATATTTCGAAAAAAGTCGAATAATTTACCATAACCCACCTTAACCGAACCACCCATTTAACCGAAGCATGCAGAGAGATTTATCTGAAATGTAGGTTGGTACCTACTATTCTTAGGTATTCACTAAATTGCGAAGTCTCTAACCAGTACTTTTGGTACATATTTGTTGACAAACGTTCAAAACCCTCGGCGCGCGAGTTACACTCGCACTTGACGGATCTTGTTTTTAGTGTGGTACACCTAATTGAAAGATCTTCGATCAGTTTTTCTCAGAAAACGGTCAGATCTGGCTAAATTGTTGTGGTAACAGAGTTGGTAACGTCATATGAATCCGCAACCACAACAAACAAGCCAAATGTGCTTCATCTGATTTCATATCATTTTATAAAAATGATGAGGAATTTAAGGTTTTGGTTAAAGTATAGTAGGTATTATGTTATCTGCGGTGAGTATCCAGAGTTTTTCATGAAGTTACAAATTAATAGGTAAAAGTAAAAGTATACTATTTATTGCATAATTACACGTTAAATAGATGGTACAGTAAAATAATAGTACCTATAGCAATATATTTTTCCCTATATGGGCGTGCAATTATCTGTCTATTACATACAATAAGACAACTAAAAATAAAAACTTTAAAATAACAGAAAGAGAAATGAATAAGGTACTTACATAATGTCAAAAAGGCTCCTTTCCATAGTGCTTTATACTACACCTTCGAGGATAATCATTTTTTTAGAATCTTTAAAATCACGAGTAAATTCAAATTGTAAACTCAAATGTAGCAATAAATACGCGCACGTTTTATTTTCATATGGTTCTTCTTTTCAATTATTGTTCCCACCTTCGAGGAAAATCATCGTTTTAGAATCTTCAAAATCAGGCTAGCAAATTTGGAAAAGTTACAAAGTTGGGGAGGCCCATTGTGTGGGACGCTACATGCGTCGACACACTTGCGCGTTCCCATCTTCCGAGGACATCCGTGAGGGCAGGCGCGGCGGCAGATTTGGCCGAAGATCTCAAGAGGCGCAAATATGCAGGTCTCGACAGAGCCTACACATTTGCTCCTCTTGGAGTCGAGACCCTAGGTCCGTGGGGTACCGAGGCTCTTCGGTTTTTCAAAAAATTATCTGAGCGTCTGGTCGAAGCGACGCGTGACCAGAGAGCTGGTCAGTATCTGGCACAGCGCAAGAGCATTGCCATACAGCGGGGCAATGCAGCCAGCGTCTTGGGGACGCTTCCGACTGGTATTGATATGGATCAGTTGAGCTACCTGTAGATTGTTTGCAACAGTCTGCAGTTAGCTCAATTGTTTCAATTGTAAATACTAATTATATTATAATTTTCTTTGTGAATAATGGCTTCTGCCATTATGAAAACGTCAAAAAAAAAAAGGCTAGCAAATTGAAATTGTAAACTGAAATGTACAATGAGATTTATTATCATTGCAAATGTAGCATTAAATACGCGCTCGTGCGATTTTCACATGGTTCGTTTTTGAATTATTGTTCCGAATACGGAAGAGGCCGATATCATAAATGGCGGATTCGGCGTAAAAACTTTTTGTCGTTGGAACTATTATGAAAATAACGATAGCCACCGGCTGATATTTCAGAAATTAAAAAAATAACACGTTAGAAATGGATTTTCATACACTATTCTCTCCCGCAAACGCGTGAGAAATGAAATTCCATAGTTTTCCCTTCCGCATTTCAGTGCGCCTGCAATGACGTACTTTCTACCTTATGTTTAGAAAAAGAATAAGTAATTTTCTGAGCAGATGTAGTATAAAAACTCTTTTTCATCCCCCCATCTCGGAAAGAGTAGTTTTGCTCTTCGATATTTAAGTACAAAAGCCGTTTTTATCCGCTTGAGTATAAAGTAAAATTGAATTAAGAACATCGTGTGCACTACGTTTGTTATTCAAAACCTATTTACTTTAACCTCCATGGTGCCGAATATATCATACAACCTTTTTTAATTTGTTAAAAACTCAGACTTGGAACCTTCTTGGTGTACTTTTTATTTAATTTGCTTTGCGCGCGCCATTTTCTTTTTTGCATTCAGCCATGTCCTCGCCGAGGTGGGATGAAAAGTTACGTGTTGCACTCGAGTGCTAAGATTTTTTACCTCTTTTGATTGCGCGAGCTAACGCTCAGGATTCTAATTTTTGAATCCTTCACTTGCTCGGTCATCAAAATTGAGCACGCGGTTAAAAAGCAACTTTGCACTCTTGTATAACAAATAACTATTTCACAGTATGTAGCTGAAAATGTTGTCTTATTTTCACCCAGCATTATCTAGTCCAAATGTAAGCTTGTGTAATGGATAAACCAGTTTCCATAACAACTCTCTATGACATGTAATCTCAACATACTTACATGCATAGGCATATTTTACTTTACATAGAAACACTCAGATCAGGAACAAATATTTGCAGATCATATAAAAATCCAGCGGAATCGAGGTCGTCACCCACCCAACTTTCAATATAAACGTTGTTGATTGGATTTCCAATAGTTCAATAGATTTTTGTTATAGAAAAATGAATCTCGCCGTAGGTAGGTACTTGTTGACATGAATGTACTGGGCAAGAGCAATCCAATTCTATCTAAAACGTTCCAAGATTTCATTTTCCATTAAGTTATTAATAAGAATATATTTTCATAGTTGCGAGCTTTTATTCTTTTATAGAGCTTTTATGTATTATTTGTTCCATAAGGGTCGATATAATATTTTTATTTGGATCTACATTTATGGAAATTATTTACACGAGTCGATGCTTATTCACACAAACATGTAGATTATGTACCCCACATCAATCTCGCTGACAGTATTATAATATGTACCAAAAATTTCAAAGTGGTCGTTCCACCGGAAATTTTATTTTATTGGTACGAAAACCCCATAATTTTGTTTATTCATTTGAGTTGAATATAATTGTTATCATCTGTTCTTTCAGGGTAATCAAAACTCGAAAAATAAAATGAAATATTGGTAGAAGGTACGTAGATACTAAAATTCCAAGTATAAGACAAATAGACTATTCGACTAAAACTATTAACAACTATAAACATTATGTAGGTACACACCACACACTAAAATAAAACACACATTATAAAGGGTCCCTACCTCAGCCTGTGTAGCATTCTGTTAAGCGAAAAGCTACCTTGGTTTTAATAAATTTTTCGACATTTATTAACGAAACCCCACTTCGAATAATTGTTAGAATAATCGTTCATGGCGACAGGAATATTCCTCTGGGATGTCATTTAAAATTAGTCATTGAAATGGAAAATAAGGTATAAGATAAGCACGTCACTTTATTTTAAACCCACGCAAAATCAGCAAAATCGTCGCACCATTCTTCATAATAACACAGATACTATACTATAGGTAGGTACTAGATAATTATATTTGATTCACTACACACACATTCACTGTTAAAAAAATAGCCTTCCGCATAAAGGACCAAAGGTGGTAAACCACGGATGGTGCCAAAAATAGTGAAATTTTTTACCGGAAATGTTATACGGGAAATGTTCCTCGATCTTTTCAGCGACTTATGTCATTGCCAGTTTCTACACTGATATGGACGCGATGCGAGTTCCAATTAATATTGTATGGTTTCCAATTATGCTACATCACATTCACGAGTAAAAACAATGTACTATCCTTTCATTTCCAAGACGTCACATACACGGTTATAATTTTGTACATCCCTACTCGAACTCAAAAAATTCTTCTCTGTCTTATTATAAATACCAAAAATAACTGTTATGTTATTTAATCAAATGATTTTGTTGAAAAACGGTTGCGTCCATGGTGCCTATGTAGGAGCAAATGTACCTTACTCTCCTTTATTCGTGGCCCAATTTAACGAGTTCCTCTTTTACCTACTCGTTAGTACACACTGTCATGTGGTAGCGGTCCCACGATTTTATTGTTATCGTTTAATAACAACACAAAGCTTTCGGCCTTTAATAATGTTCTAATACCTTTTACAACCTATTCCGTACCAAAACAGTTCTATATATAAAAGTAGGTAGTTAGGTTATATTAGTTATGGTTAGTTATTATTTTATTGTGATTTTCTTTGTGAATAAAGGCTTCTGCCCTCGGTAGTTATACTCTATCCATCGAGCTTGTAGAATTTTCAATAACAAAGCCACTGACAGTTCAATCAGCTGATGCAGGGGTGAAAAACATTTTTAATAATGTGGTTGGCTCTTGCCTGCGGCTTCGTTTGCGTATTTAGGATATACATAATTTAGGTCTTATTTGATTTCTAACTGACGCAAAGAAAGAAATAATTATAAAACCTATGACATACCTAACTAAAATTGAACAAATTAGTACATAACCTACCAAGCTATACTCATATGGCGGCTATTTTGAGCTTTGATAGATGTCTCTGGGTAGTGATATTTAATGTGAATAATAGTTGGCATAAGTAAATAAGGTAGTCTTGTGAAATCAGTACTACTTTTTATTGTTACCTATCCTTAAAAAGGAAATACAAGGTAAAGGAGATGAAATAAGACTATAAATGCAAATTATAGGAATAATTTATTGTTGCATCATTAGTTAATTTAGTTATCATCATTTTATGTCTTTACTCTTTAGTATACATGTGTCTCTCTTCTGGGACATTATCATTAGTTAATTTAATTATCATCATTTTATATTTTCAATCTTTAGTATACATGTGTCTCTCTTCTGGGACATTATTGATAGACAACAATCAATTATCATCATCACTGTCAGAATCTGAGCTACTTGATGTATCTCCGGACACCTGGATGATAAATTGATCAATTACATTATCTGTAATACCATCCAGTTCCCTCATTTTTTTCTCTTCTTGTATAACATGGTCTATGCATTTTTGCCATGCTGCAGGTGTTATCAAATTCATAGATTCTTCTAATAAAATCTTCAATTCATGCATTTTAAATGTTTTATTTTTATCTGCAACATGGCCTTTGACTTGCCCCCATATCATTTCTATTGGGTTTAATTCACAGTGATAGGGGGGCAATCGCAAGACTTCAATATTTTTTTCTTTTGCGAATGTGTCAGTGGCATAGGCCATGTAATTATGTTTTATTGGTTGTATCAAATCGATAAGCTCCCTTTTTATCATAGTGTCCTGGAACGAGATACCCTTGCTATTTAACCAATCTTGGATGTCAGCTTTTTTCCATTGCATGTTTGGTACTCGTTCCAGGCGACGAGAGTGATAGGGAGCATTGTCCATTACTATAACTGATTCTGGCTCAATTAAATCTATAATTTTTTTGAACCACTTTTCAAATACTTCTGCGTTCATTTCTTTGTGATAATCTCCATCACCACTTTTGCTTTCGAATATTAATTTTCCACCATTCAAAAATCTATCTTCGTTTCCTAGAAAAAAAAAAACAAATATTAAACTTTAAACAGTTGATTTGATGTTATTGACACAAGTTTTGATACATTTAACTGAAAGCTGCCTAATTGTCCGATTATCTATTGGTGAAAACCGACCTTATTGCATCACCACCCATAAAAATATCAATGATATTACAAGATGCAATAATAATACTCAATCTATACATATTCATACTTGACCATGGTGCTACTTCTTTGATATGTTGATGCTATTGTTTAAATAAATTATCCTGATTCATGAAAATACAACAGATAACATACCAATATGTACTATTATTAGGCGTTTTCCTTTTCCAGAAGGCCCTTTGAGTCCTGTAGAAAGGCCTTCCAGGTGTGCCTGCCTTGTTGACTGTATTGTCATGTCTTGCCACACCTTCGTTTTCGTATGACCTACAAAAACAAGAAACAATGTTATCATATGTAAACATAACATACAAAAGTTCAGTTCAGTTCAGTTTAACGACTACATGTTTGATATTTAATATAATTATTTACTAAAAAGGATAATAAACAAAGAGTAAATTACCTTCGTTTAACCATGTTTCATCTGTATAATATATCTTGCGCCCTTCTTCTCTCATTTTGGCAATTTTTAGCAAATAATTGCGCCTCCACCTTACTATTTCATGTTTTTCAATGAGACTGCTGTTACGTGATCTTTTCAGGTGTTTTATTTTTAGCTTTGCTAAAAGCTTTGCAAATGTACTCCTTTTGAAATTTGGTAGGTCATCATCTTCGTTAACCGAATTTAACACTTTGTTTAGTGTGGGGATTTCATTTCTGAAGAAGAATTCATGCACTTTTCTTCGTATGGCACTTAGTTCAAAGTCCAAGAGTTTGTCAATTTTGGCTACTCTTGGAGGTAGAGGTGCTGGTGACTGAACGCGATGCTCAGTAGAATAGCCTTTCAGGACTTTCCACACCGTACTGACGCCAACTCCAGCGGTATCGGCAGTCCTTTTCACCATCTCCTGCTTATAGGGAAATTGGTCTCGAGGCCAAGTTTCTTCCACCAGTTTATAAATATTAATAATCGTGAGCTTCTCTGCAGAACTGAGAGGCGTTTTCTTTTGACGCTTCTTCTTGGGCGAAGCAAAGAGCTTCAACGAACTCGGGCCAGGTTCATTGCTCATTGTATCAAAACAACAAACGTAACAAACAACAAAAACTCAACAGTAACACTCAACAATAACAAAAACTCAAGAAACAACGATAAACTCAACGAAAACAACGTAACGTAAGCAGAGAGCACAAAAGGAGAGAATTACTTGAACTAACCACAACAAAGCAAGAAAGTCATGTGAGGAAATAAAATGGCGATCGTGGGTAGTGTTACCCACTCTGTCAGAAAAACGGGGAAAATAAAGTTATGTTATCATTCGTTCATTCATTCAAATTTTATTGTAATAATTCTGTAGATTTGTAAGTATTAGCACAGCCAACTTTTGCATACAGTTGTTCGACGAAGGCATTTAGACAGGGCAATCGTGCGGGGGGCAAGGGGCGAGGCATTTGAAAAATCACCAAAAATCAAATCATAATGTTTTATTTATGATGATGTTTCCTTATAATAAATAATTAAAAGTTTTCATTTAACACTAGCATTGTGCTAGCATGGTGACAACCCTGGCCTGATTACCTGGTCGCGTCACTTGTCGGCAGGTTCCGCGATATCAAAGGCCTACGTATATTATTATTTATACTGTGGCATTAGTATCTAGGTAAAGTATATGACACAATGATGCCCAAGCAGGGTGCAGTGACAGCAGTGGCTACATTTTTATCCTCATACTTTTACACACATAATTTTACGTACGTAGATTTACATATTTTTGTAATTTTACACTGGTTTTGCTGAAAATTCTCAAGTCTCACCCTTCGGTCTTGAAGAAAGCATTGTTCAAATCATTGTTAAATAAAAAAAACATAATGCAAGAAATAATCTTGTAAATGTAAAAATGAAACGATTTTTACTGGTAGAGTTCAATTCATAAATCAATAGTGTGGAAGATTTAGATTAGCTAGATTATTATTTGTCAATGAGGTTCCATTGGAAGGAAGGCGTTTCAGGCCCAGGCCCATTAGTAAATAGACGTTCTTAATTTTATGTCTTTACATTGACCATATTTTCTAAGCATCATTGATTTCTTAGATTTTTCCTGGGTCTATGATAATATTTAGATTTTTTTGTTTAGCCATTTTAAGGATTTCAATTATATTTATATATCATATTATTTTATATTTAATAATAAAAAACTAAAAGTACTTCATATTTTTTCTCTCATTGCAACAATTTACTCAGGATTCAGATTAAAAATAAAATTGAAAAAAAAATGCAGTAAACAAGGTTAAAAGACCATCACAGGTTGTAGACGATCTCGATTTTTTTTTATATTTACCTTTTCTTTACAAATAGGTCACTTAGATTTTTTTAAATTTCTTGTGGTAAATACCCTGACTTGGCCTGTCACTTGTTTCCGTCTTGACGTGGAGTTTTGGGACATCGTGTTTACAAGCCACGATGCTTTAAACTGCACTAGACGTGGGCGTTATTTCACGTCACTAGTTACAGTAACTAGCTACGCAGCATGTAACCGAATAACTAGTTTCGAGTCAAATGACAAAGTAGTGATTTTTGGAATGCGTTACTGTACTCTGCCCTGTGCGTTTCATTTCTTTCGCACCGCGCTACCGCAAAAAAACTGAAAAACTGTATAACATTAAAAAATTGTATATTTCCAAACAAAACTATTGTATAGTGTAAAATAAGTGAAATAAACAAATGACAGTTATGAAACTGAAAAATGTTAAAAAATGTAAATAGCCAAATAATGTACCTAAATAAACTGTAATTTTTATCTATAATTAAAGTAAACAAAATTTTATTAAAATCATAGTTTTATAGTTAGCACTAATCATAATTACTATAAAAAGCAATAACATTTAATGCAGTCAGTCCTAAGCCTGAATAAAGTATGAAGGAAAGTTAATTTGTTTGTCCTACGTTATTGATTAAACTGTTTACAAACAAACAGTTATGTGATTTCAATAATTTTCGTTTCGCGAGTAACTGTATTGGTGGTTGAGTTATTTATACAAACAATCACAGTAGCAGAATAAAAGAAACTGGTTACAAAAATCACTAGTTTTAAAACAGGTGACGCCGATCAAGTCACTGGTTTCGTTACGTTTCTTGAAAATGACGTAACGACCCACGTCTAAACTGCACGACTATCTATCGTCACTAAAAAAAATGGGAACACACCCTAAAGCGCCCTAAAACTACACTCAATAGGGTAGCTAAGACCAGCTGGCAGCACTCGCTCAGTGTTGAGTTTACGTTCCATTCGTTCTTCAATAATCCGGCTAAAAATAAAATACTGCTCTGTATAGGAAATAAGTATGGTCATAGTGCTATCCTAAATTGGGAAGCATAGTTCAAAAGATACCAATTGTTTGCATCCCATGACGTCAAAACTAAGATTCGTTAGGGTTGGCACTTTAACAAAAGATAAAAATATCTGGTCATTTGAATCTTCGTTTTTTACCAAATAATGACGATTTGTAAATTGCTACAACTAGATATTGCATAGATATGAAGTAAAGATTGAAAAAAGTAACAAATCTAACGGAATCTATGGGTGAAATCATTGGAATTACGTTAGGCCTGTGTCATTTCATGGTGATAACCCTAAAAATCAGCTGATTACGTTTGTTTACGAAAAATCTACAAGCTCGTTGGATAAAGTATAGGTATAAATTTTATTTATAGACTTGTCTCTGCACACTGCTTTCCACGCTCTTTTCCGGCAAATAAAGAAGTAGGTATTATGTCCATCCTCAGGATAATAATAATGTCGCATGTCGTCCAAGCCGAATTTCGACCACGGCGGCCAGTTTCATCGGAGACTAGCCAGATGCGCAGGACATATTATAGTGCACAAGTGTGTGCGCAAACACAGGTGCACTCTCTATTCCCTCACTCTCATAATCCAATGGGACGACAGACCGACACGAACGGGGAGAGGTCAAGCGCAGGACCAATGGCTTAACGTGCTTTCCGAGGCACGGGGGTGTAACACCGCCAACTTCCTGACTCCGGGCTGCTACTGTGAATTTTTCTTGTTATAAAAATCCCAATAGGTAACAACTATTAGCCCGACCCGGTATACAATCTATCCATATGGATAGATTGCCAAGTATCATTAAGGTCGTAATCGTAGCACACATTTGCGGCTTCTCTCGTCCTTTTTCTCCATTGTGCACAGTTTTGGTGCGGTTTTAATCGAGCTGAGTTTCTTTTAGGTCTTTTTCAAACGCCAACCAAGTGGAGGATGGTCTTCTGTGTCCTCGTTCTTCGTTCAATCGTTGGAAAATTTAGGGCAAGCTAGGCCATATGATCTTCCAGGCATCTCTGTACGAAGTCGTCTCTTTTGACTTGTGAAAATATAAATGTTGGTATGGATACGTATTTAATTATTTTGTATACATCATAAGTGGCAGCTGGCTACAGTCAGCATAAAACCGAGAGGAGCCTCTTCATAAATCACGTGTGGGATGCCACGATACACTTAAGCATTGAAGTCTTTCACTTTTGTTAAGACGAAGTGCGATCAGCGAGACACGGACGAGCGAACGTCGCGCAGGCAAGGCGAGAAAGAAAGGCGAGAGCCGCGGAATGGCCAGCCCGCACGCAATTTCACTGGTCGTTTTTTATAAATTTGTTTTTTGCTTTATAATAATACTCTTTCGCAAAAAAAATTAAAAAAAGTACTTATTTATTAGGGAACACGTAGACGAAATTTAATAGAAATATGGTTAGTAACTAGCAAATGAAACTGCTTTTTCCGTAGAATTATTTGTGTAAAAATGAAGATTTAGAGGAAACTTTGCAATTTTATTGTATCGAGTCAAGTTTTATCAATCGTGTTTCGACTCCCATAACTTACTAAATAGAATCCTAAACTTTCAAAAAATTATACAAAATTCAATGTTTTTTGCCTTAAAATTGATTTTCCGTACAGTCAAAACGTGGGTTTTGGGACTCGCTTCACCTTAAGATACCTTGAACATATTGTCTTTAGAACTACCCCTTACCCCTTATTTCATAAGAGCTTTTGAAAACTCGGTTCTAAGTACCTACTTTACAGCTTTTCTACACATACCTACTTACATGCCTCTATGTTGTTGTGACCTATTTAAATAATTTGGAGCGAGCTTACTCCTAAGTCGATTCTCCCGCTTACGTTATGGGTAGGTTTACATTCACTTTTTACGATAATGACGTACGTCGGTATTCCCTAAAGAGCGCTACAGCCTTTTGTGGGCTAACGAGACAGCTCTGCTGCAAGTTTATTACATTTGAGGTCGCTTTGGGACATATTCCACTCACCTGCTCAATAATTTCTGAATGAAACTGATCCAGAGTTCGTTCTTGTGTTTTTCAAATAACCTTAATTTCGTTTAGAGGACCAAAAGTGTAACATGTACATTACTCTTACTAAACTTCTCTTCTGAGCGATGCCGATCTTGAAATGTCGGCCAAATCATCATTATCATTTCAGCCGAAAAACTCCACTGCTCGACCTAGGCCATAACGACCGGTCCTTCGCGGGTCACTCCAGTTTCCTGCGACCACCAGGTCCACCCAGCCAAAAGTTGATGGCAAATAGAAAATTTTATATTGAACGGAAAGTACAAATTCTCAGGCTCGATGAGGCTCGACAAGCTCCTAATAAAAGAGTAAAGCAAATCGAAAGGTTGCCAATGCAATTACTAAAGGCTCTCGCAACTCTATTAACTTCTTTACAAGGCAACTTATAACAATAACCGGGAAACACTTGGGTGTTTTACCAAAATATACATATAATTTAACTAAGTTAAGCTATGATCAGGCTTGATGCGTGATCTGATCACACTAGACAAGATCTTAGTCTATGTAAACAAATTTTTGTCAGTTCCGGTTACGTCAAAATTTCAGCGCGATTACTTTTTTAGTTTTGGCGTGAACAAATATCAATCCAAACTTACGCGTTTATAACAAGAGTATGATTATGTGATTTGTTCCAGCTTAACTGCAATGAGTAGATCAATAATGGATCTATTGAATTTGTAGACTGTTTGCAGCAGTCTGCATTTAGCACAATTGTTTCTAGGTATTGTAAATTCTATTTCTAATTTATTTTTATTATTTATTTGTAATTTTCATTGAGATTCGTGTATCATGCATGACGATCTCTGTGGCGTATCGGGCGAAGGTCTGCCCGCGACGCAGGAGGTTGCGGGTTCGATTCCCGCCTCGGGACAAATGTTTGTACGATCTGCAGACTTTTCTCCAGGGCGTTCTGGATGTTTTTTATGATTTTTTTTATTTATTTATAATAAGTAGGTACTTATACTATTTTTACAGGGGCACCTAATGCAATAGTGTAAAAATAAATCAATGGAAACAATCATAGCATAATAAATAAATAAATAAATAAATAATGCTGGAGAATTCACACAGCATTATCTAGCCCCAAGCTAAGCAGAGCTTGTGTTATGGGTACTAGATAACTGATATACTTAATACAATATACTACATAGATAGATATTTTTATTATACATAGAAAACACCCAGACCAACGAAACAAATTTCTGCAGATCGTACACAAATTTGTTCCGAGGCGGGAATCGAACCCGCAACCTCCTGCGTCGCAGGCGGACCTTCGCCCGCTGCGCCACGGAGGTCGTCAATATAAATAGCATTTGTCAGTCTCAATATCTACATATGTAGTGTATTGTATTAAGTATATCAGTTATCTAGTATCCATAACACAAGCTCTGCTTAGCTTGGGGCTAGACAATCGTGTGTGAATTGTCCAGCATTATTTATTATTATTTATTATCTCTATAAATCCACTTTTGAGGAAGTCTAGGTACTTGAGCACCTCACTAGTTTCGCAACAAAAAAAAAACAAAGCAAGACTAAAGCTAGACAGACTCCAGCGGATCAGAATCGGAGCGTACGCGGCATCGGTATGCAGACATTCCGATCCAGTGCACACTGTACCATAGAAATCAATAATAGTATTAATATCCTTTATTTAACAATCTTACTAAATATTCGTTACCCTATATATATATATATATACCATAAAATTTGTTGAATATACTTAATTATTTATAAGATAGCCGCGCTGCAGAGCGAGATCCTCTAGCACAGGTATTATATTACTTAAAAGAGGATCCCATACCACTGAAATATATTAGATTAAGTAAAAGAAATAAACAACAAATCCAGGCAACAAATCCTAACGCGCTCCGATTCTGGTGGACGCCCAGCTTAAGCGACGAAAAAGTACTCGCATTTCAACAACATGTTATGTCGCTTATTGGGTAACCCATTTACCAATACATTAACACTTGAAAGCATTTAAAATGGGTTAAAATATTCAACATCATTGTTTCTATGTAAAAGCTTGGCATTGTTTACAAAATAGGTTCTTTTATGCAGAAATTTTTAAAATTGTACTGAAAAATCACTTTGAAAGAGTGCGTTGAAAACAGGGGCAAAATGTGACTTGTTATTGAACCAAACCAACCAATGTAGAGCTTTGGCAAGTTCCAATGGGGAATGTAGAACTTGTAAGTGAAAGGTCTAAAACGCTGGTCGTTGAGAAGCATTTATAGTAAGCGCTGTTTTCATACACATGTATTAAAGATACATTTTTGACCATAATTATTACATTTTAATGGATTATTAGAAAAGTGCACAAGCTCTACATAAGGTCGTTTGTCCGTGTGTAGGATACTTATGTAGAGCTCGTAAAAATGTAACTCATTATTTCTTAGTAAACTAAAATCCTTGTAAATACTGTATGTTAAAAAATATAAAACAGGAAATAATGAGATAATTTTTACGCAAAGAACATACAGTATTTGCAAGGCTTTTAGTTTTCTAAATTGCTAAATAGATGTGCATTTTCTAGTCGACACAAATTAAACAACTCAGTATTCCGAAATATTAAATAAGGGTCTGTAAATACCTACTTAAAGACCCTAATTTAGAGTTCCTACCTAGGGTACTACATATAGATACTACTATTCTAACTACTTATAGATACTAGTTTATTAGTTTCGGAATAAGGAGCCATAAATATATGTATAATGTTGGACAATTCATACAGCATTATCTAGCCCAAGCAGAGCTTGTAATATGGGTACTAGATGACTGATATAGCTAATTATATAGACAGATATTTTTTATTATACATAGAAAACATCCAGAATACCCTGAACTAATATTTGCAGATCGTACACACATTTGTCCCGAGCGCAGGTGAAATCGAACCCGCAACCTCCTGCGTCGCAGGCGGACCTTCGCCCGCCGCGTCAAAGGTGTCGTCTTAAGTAGAACAAAACCTGCCAGACGAGGCAGTGCGGGATTGTGGATACGCAAAGGTATAAGTTTGTATGGAGGCTGGTTCGAGTACCTGAGCTGTTAACATTTGAAGCAGCGGGCAGCAGCGGTGGGCAGAGAGCGCAGCAGTGACCGCAGTCGCACGCGCACCGGCGTCCGCGCACCCCACACACGCTCGCATCGGTACGTAGCACGCAACACCCGCCAAATTCAAATTCACTTACGAAAAAATACGTTTTCTTTATTTTCCTCCGTTGCGCAAATGCAGCGGCGCGTGAAAAGCCCGAATCGGTGACAATTGCAGTTGACGGATCGCCTTGAGGACGTTGACATCGATACGGAACTGCGGTTTACGATTCGATCTTTTCGATATGTAGTTTTGCGGGTAGTGCGTGCTACAATTTCGTTTCGACAGCCAGTGAACGTATTTGTCCTGAAAGTGAAATGATGGTGAACTAACGGATACTAGTGAATTTATGAGTTTTTTTTTACTGTAACTTCATAAGGTGAGTTTTTATTATAAGTCTCAATGATATTTCGCTTTCTAAAGTGTCGGCCATGAGTTGGGGCAGTCACGACCGTTTCGATAGATAATTTTGCACCAGAAAATATTTACTCTTAATTATATCAGTGAATTGCAGTGTTAAGTCGAGCGACTTGTGTAAAAACTGGTTTTATGAAAGTAAAGCTGACTGCGTCCGCGCCGGCCTTGCGACATTTCACTCGACAGAGAAAATTGAACCATTTTTGTTTTATCAACGGAATAACTTTATTAAGTGGTGATAAAATTTCTAGTCACGGAGGTCGTGAAACTAATATACCGCAATCTGTTAGATCAGAGAAGACGTGTGTCATTTGTTTTGGATAAATCCATCACTCTGACTTAGCACTAAGAGAAAAACAGATCCACAATTAACCCTCTTGCCTCCTTTTTGAATTCGACTTTAGAATAGACATTTTTATTGGTGGTAACGTTTATATCTATAAGTTTTACTGTGCGAAATCATACATTCCAAATGCTAACAAAAAGATCAAGCTCGCATGCTCGCAGCGAATCAGCGACGTCTTCACGAATTTTTCGAAACAACAATTCGAAAGTAAATAGTAAATTTTAATTTGTCAATAACCGCAGTACGACATTTTACTATTGGTTAACTGACTCAAAGCTTGATTTTATCGCTCGGTTCATTCTTGGTCCTTTGTGTAAGTACAACTGTTCAGTGGCTCAATACCTTATAAAACGGACCTTGAGATAACAATTAAACGCTTTTAATTAAAAGTTTTAAGATCTCAGAACTCGATTAAAGCAAGAGATAAATTTCAAATTTTGTCGCTGATTATGACTCGAGTTATGACACAAAGATAGGAAAAAAACATAATAATAAACCTAGCCAAACTGTGCATCATTTGTAGCAATTATTGTGGAAATAATAGGCTAAAATAAAATAATAATAATAATAGGCCTCAATTGATAGAATGACGCCGCAATGGAAATTCATTTGTAAAAGTATGTCTCAAAAAAATAATTGAAAGTAGCTGTAATATTACATGTAAATTCTTCGCCGGGCAAATTTCTCGGCCGCTAACCGATTAAATGCAAAGCAAATAAAAGTAAGTCTGGTAGCGCGGTGATCGTTCATATAGAGCACGCACTCGCTTTCTATGATCGCCACGGAATGTCGCCACTTACCCATAGTAGATTACCATTTCGGGTGATCGATAGATTTATTAGTCGTTATTTTTGTAAAAGGTACTAAGTATGGTTATCTGTGTGGTGCCGGCTTAGAATTTGCACCATCCTAACTCTTCCCGCGGGTGTCGTAAGAGGCGACTAAGGGATATCCACCGGGGGCGGGCAGCAGCGAACCCTGCAGAACAATTCTACCACCGAACTGCGATCCCCATCCCGCATACCCAGCGTGGGGATTATGGGCATTACCCCCATGAGATAAAAGCCAACAAGGCGCTTATCAGGGGGAGGCCTGCGTCCAGCTGCAGACCAATACAGGCTGTTGAGGTTGAAGGTATTATAACATTATTTATCGGTTGATGTGCCCTGTTTTTTTAGGAATGCCTGTCGTTTGGGTACCTAGTTGATATAACATAATATTTTTGTTTTAATCGCAGGTGAACCTAAACTGAGCAGACAAAGATAAGCCCTTCTATATCTTCACAAAAGTGGTTCTTATTGTTTAGCGGAAAAATAATTATTTTCGAGACGTAATAATTACGTAACAGCGACGTTAGACGGTAAACCACAAACGTAACAATAGACAACGTGGTTATTATTCACGTGAAATTAGATTGAAATGTATTTTCAGCCTTCATAATACTCGTAACAATAAGAGTTTTTCGAAATTTTAAAGCATCATTTAAAAATTTGTAATTTTAAAGTGCCAAGACCCAAGAAAAAACATACATATTTTGTTTACGGGGACGAAAAACATTGCTTTTCGAAAAGAGTAAAAATATTTCGAAATTCAAAAAATCGTAGAACACAAGACCCCCGGGGTCCAGTATCACCACCTCGACTTAGTACACGTCATGTTTTGTGGCACCCTGTATAGCGCCAAGACCCAAGAAGGAAAAGACATATCTATACTATACCTACGTTTGTCTTTTACTTCTACCCATTTACGGGAACGAAATAGATAAAAATACATTTCAATCACTTATGTGTCTCGCTAAATACGTAATTAATAATAAATAAATAAAATCGATTATTGCAGTACCTTTTTAACAAACATAAATGTATTTGTATTGTAGTAGGTTTAATTTTCATGGTATTTTTTTTACAAAAAAAACATTAAACATATTTTCTAGTCTCAGGTAGGTTTCTGTAAAATGCGGATATTATCATCAAGGCCAATGACTCGATGACTACCTTAGTGGCGCAGCGGGCGAAAGTCCGCTTGCGACGCAAGAGGTTGCGGGTTCGATTTCCGCCTCGGAACAAATTTGTGTACGATCTGCAGAAATTTGTTCCGTTGGTCTGGGTGTTTTCTATGTATAATAAAAAAAATATCTAGGCTAGATAATGCTGTGTGAATTGTCCAGCATTATTTATTTATTTATTTTTTTCTATGCATGTAATGTATTAAATATATCAGTTATCTAGTACCTACCCATAACACAAGCTTTGAGTAGCTTACTTTGGGGCAAGATGGTGCTGTGTGGACTGACGAATTATTATTATTATTAATAAGGTCTAAGTTTCCTTATAAAGTTTCTCTACCTACCCAGGTAGTTACCTAAATTATCTTTCGTAGACTTAGGTACACAGGCCGATGATGATGAATAAATTAGTAGAGACGGCACGAATAGTTAGGTAAGTTGGAGCTAACTAATCCACTCATTACCTATGTCTGAGGTAAGCCAATTGTCGTTCCTTACACATTAGTCCATAGTTAGTTAGGTACCATAACTTCATACCTTCCTACCAATTCATTATTTTAATATTAGGCGTGTGGTACCGGCTTAAAATTTGCACCACCTCAACTCGCCCGCAGGTGTTGTAAGAGACTGAGGGATATCCACCCTACCACCGAACTACGATCCCCAACCTGCATGCCCAGCGTGGGCACTATGGGGTTTACCCCCATGAGATAAAAGCCAATGAGGCGCTTACCAGGGGGAGTCCTGCGTTCACCAGTGGAAATTAGGCTGTTGAGTTGAGGTGAGGTGAGGATAGGCGCCTACGCCTAATATGAAACTATTCTGTGTTCGGGTGTTCAGGGTATTTCCTATGTTTAATAAAAAATATGTATTGTATTATGTATTTCAGTCATCTCGTACCCATAACACAATCTCTGCTTAGCTTGGGGCTAGATGGTGTTGTGTGGATTGTCCAGCATTATTTATTTATTTTAGTTTTTTTTTGGATGTTGCTAGCAGAGACGATCGGAGTACTCACAGCAGTATATTCACAGGCATTCACAAATAGTAAATCATAATTTTCACCAAAGAATTAATATTGATTAACATTATTATCTGATAGATCATTAGAAATATTGATTTATTTTGAATTTTGGCTTCGGCCCTCGCGATCTAAAATCTTGCGGGTTGAAGTGAGACTAACCGATATTTTGCTAAATTCATCAGGGAATAATAGTTATAAATAAGCAAGAAGTAGGTGCCCACTAAGTTATTCGCTTGATAGTTTTGATTAAGCCGTAAAGAGGAGTTTTTCGAAAGTAACTATTCGGAGAAAGATGTAGTAGGTATTAATTTCAGAATTAAAATAAGGATGTAAACTTTCGCCTTCATCGTGTGACGAGTCAGCAGCGAATGGACTGTTTTTATCACACACTGATTAGAGAATCAAAAAAGTGGTAAATCAGAGGATTTGGTCACTTTTGAAACTATTTATTTTATTATTTTATTTTTACAATTTTGGAGAAACTTACAGCTAGGTTTACAAAGTTTTTGGAAGTAACTTTTATGCGACCACTTTGGAATCATTCTCCTTACAAAATGATTCTCAAAATCGGGTAACAATACGGGAAATATATTTTTGTTAAACTGGAAAACATTCATAAAAATAAAAATTCTTAAAGTCGGCTGACAATCAAATTTCGGTGAAGCTTTTCGCAAAATAATTACGATCGCAGGAAAAAGGTTATATTAAAAGTTTTATTTTGTGAAAGAAAAAGGCAATTTTCTTTCACAAAGTAAAACTATAAGGTGTTGATTTAATGCGCTTTCGATTGTGCAGTATTTCAACTTGACCTACAAAAGAAACTGGGTTCACGTTTATTTTACATTTTAACTATAATTTATTATAGATTAAATAATTGGTTAGATATGATTAAGGAGATAAAGGATCTAGAGTTATCTGGAACTAAACTCGTACTTGAAAATTGCAATTGAGAGTTTAGTTTTTTTAGTTTTTTTTCCCAGTTTGAATTATGACAAGTTGAAAAAATAATAATCTTAACTTCTAAAAAAGCTTTTAGAATGACGTCACACAGCTAACCATGCATTGTCATCCAAACTAAACGTGTATACAAAATCAATCTGTTGAAGATTTCTGCTTCAAAATTGAGTTGCATGTTATACCCGTCCAAACATACATTGCAAGCTTAATAAAAGCTTTTAAAAAGGAATAGATGTTCGTCGCTGAACGTTACTAAATTATTTATTAATTTTAATATCGGATTCTACACAGTTTAAAAGAAACGTGAATCATTCAAGTTTATTTAGCAAATAGAAGTTGAATGACCGTGAGAATCCGGCCCGTCTGTCGTCATTTATGTTATGCTGCGTTACGATCACGTTACGTTAGCGAAAGTGTCATCGATATGTTAAATTGTCATTATAATATGGACTTATAAAATAGTAGGTAGAGCAACCAAGTAGTAAAGAGTAAACTGGTAAAATTGTGTCTAGAGGACAGGAAAAAGTAATTAACTTCAAGTTTTAAAGTAAGTAACTTCAGGGAAAACTAAGTAACCTCAGGGTATAAGACTCTAGTAGACATATGTTTCGGTCTAACGAAAGTGATACCCAAAAATATTATAAAACTTAGGTACTCCAATGATATGACCTACCACTCTATACAAGTAAGTGTTATTAGAAAAAATGCATTTATTTTGTTTACCAAGACATACTACTTGCACAGACAGAAAACCAAGGTTAAACATATGTAACAATTACGGTAACAGAAGTGGCCAAAACTCAGCAGATGCTGTGGCAAGATGTATCCTGCCATAGCGCTGGTCTGTAGATGAGTTGTAGTTTTCACCATTCCATAAATTTGATTAAATGAAGTAAAATGTTTACTAAAGACTTATAAACATTTCTCGTCTCTAGGTCTAGCTCGTCATAAGCATTTGAATGTTTCATTTGCGATTAATTTAGCGGAATTGGAAGACTGGTTTAGAAAGTGATCTCCTAATCCTTTTCCTTCTAAAGTAAAACTGATACCTACATAACCTACCATATTCGTTTTTTTAAATTTCCAAAACAAGATCCCTAGCCTTTCTGACAAACATTTAGGAGCCCATGTAATAATTAGGTACCATTGAACAGGATAGAGGAGACTGGCAAAAGCGAGAGGGCTAGGGTGAACCCGGGCTAGAATGATAATGATGATTTAGATTGGTTCCTCATCAGAACATTACGTCCACTGCTGAATATGCCTCCCCTAACATGGGAGATTTTGTCATAGTCACCACTCTTGGCAGACGGTTTGGGGTTCGCAGTGGAGGTGTACAATACACAGGGAAGCCGCTGGCCTTCCTCTGGTACCAGAAGCGACCAAAGGAACCTTCCTTGGTCACTTCTGACGACATCCACTAGCTTAGTTGAAGGGATCGACTCCTACGCAGCAATCGCCATGGCTCGATTTATGTAGGTAGTTAAATCAGCACATCAAAGAAGAAGAAAGTGGCATGTATGCGAATAAATATATTATGTATGCCTGTCTGTCTACTACCTGTATTAAGCATAGCTAGGTGTTCGAATGATAACATAACAACACGGTGTCATTAGTGTAAAGGTAGCATTCCGTTCTATGCGACCGCGCGCGACGCGACTGGGTCGCGCGACCTACTGCTTAGTATGAATTTATATGGAGCACTAAACAAATGCCGCGACCGCGTCGCGCGACCAGTGGGCGTGGCCAGAGAACCGCGTGGCGCAGCGACCCAGTGGTCGCGTCGGAGGCAGTGCCGTCACGCTATTTATATTTATTTAAAAATTTCATCTTATGAAGACAACTTAATAAGAATATCATCTTCTTCATCTTCTAATACCTGCTGAATAACTCTCTTTCTAGCTGCGGATATATTAATTGTCCGACTTAACGTACTGCAATGGAACACAACCGTCACCTATAAAAACTGCGGGAAGAGTGGCGGGACTAGCGGTCGTGACGTCGCGTCGCTGTCGCTGACATCGGAAAGCTAGTGGTCGCCCCGCGTCACGCGACCATGGTTGCGTGGTCGTCTGGTCGCCTGTCGCGGGTCGCGGTCGCTAATAACGGAATGCTACCGTAACTGAAAGGTCGTATCTATTTGCCCCAAGACAACTCCCTAACATTGTATCAGTATATTATACGGTAATTATTTTAATCTAGCTCTTAGCATACTAAGCATCCTTTTATTGAAGTGTCAAACCTATCAGTAGGATCTTATGTGCCAAAATTGTTCCTTATGGAAACACAATACAATATTGTTCCACTTGCACTAAAGTAATATCGAGGTCATTTATTTGGAGGTCTATTGTTTTCGGTTCCGATTTATAAAGATACAATTACTTACAAAATTTCGGAAGCTTTATTAAAAGTTATTGCACCTAACCGTTAAAGTTTTAGTTAAAACGAATTTCTTGGATATCTTGTTGTTGTTTGTTTAAGTCTCCCTGAAAACTTTTTTCCTCTACGAACAACAAATCAACTTTTTGGGTATCTATTGAAATACCCATATCGATAACGGCCGTTCTTCCTTAAAATAGGAGGAGGTTTTCAATACGGATTAATTGTTTTTCGCTGTTGTATAGAATCAATCCCGAGGTATGGAGGAGATACGCTTATAGGACCACCACTAGCGTATTATTCCTGAGGGTACTTCTGCGTATCTAAATACCAATATGGTTTGTAAAACAAATCAAATTAATTTATCCCCGGTTGCGTGTCTTTTTGAAAATTAAATGTCAATACAAGTATGTACAACTTTAGGAATATTTCAAATCTATTTTGACGGTATAATTGATACGACATTATAGATTGGGATCTCAGCAACGAGAGGGCTATTAACGTGTTAATCTATTGTAACCGCTCAAGATAAGAGCCAAGGTAATGTCGGCAGGATGGCGATAATATTCTGAATTAAAGTAATATGCACCTACTAACTACATACACTAAGCTATGGTTTCTTTGTAGTTTTATCTGGGGAAGTTGTCGATTAGGAATGAAGAATCAACATCAATTTTGATATGAGAATGGATTCACTATAAGATAGAAATCACGAATTAAGAAGGTACACGAGTACCTATCTTATTGGTGGTGGACTCTACTAGAAATTATCCAAGACTGCCTATGGGTAGCCTTTTTAAAAGAATAATCGGAGCCTCTCTTTGAAAATATTACATGTAAAATTCGTCGGCGTTTACTTTGACGACCTCCGTGGCGCAGCGGGCGAAGGTCCGCCTGCGACGCAGGAGGTTGCGGGTTCGATCCCCGCCTCGGAACAAATTTGTGTACGATCTGCAGAAATTTGTTCCGTTGGTCTGCGTGTTTTTTATGTATAGTGAAAATATCTATCTATGTAATGTATTGTATTAAGTATATCAGTTATCTAGTACCCGTAACACAAGCTCTGCTTAGCTTGGGGCTAGATAATGCTGTGTGAATTGTCCAGCATTATTTATTTTATATTTTATTTATTTATTTACTTTCAGATGTTATATTTCTCACAAAGAATATTCCTGAATAAATTAAAAGTTAAATTAAGAACACGTTTATTCGTCTTTAAATTAATAGCCAGTAATAAATGCATCGTTACAATTCTTAAAATTTAAATACAAATGACCATCTGGTTAGATAAAAAGCGGAAATGTAGGTTATATAATAAACTAACACTTTCAGGGCCCAAGACGCAGACGTGCTTCTCGATCCCCGTGTCGTCGCGGCGGTCGTGGCGGTCGAGGCTGGGCAGTGAATGCGTTAATTTAGCCTAACTGCTTCTATAGTAGGTTCGAGTCGGAAGTAGACCATTTAATTTATTCGTTGAACGTTAGGTAAGACGTTACACTCTGATAGTGGAATGAAATATTCAATTTGGATGGGTTTGTTTTTGTTAGCTTTAAAATAATTTATTTATGATTCTTATTTCAGTTATTTTAAATTATAGTATTTTTTATTGAGAGAGGTGGTTTGAGAAGTTTAATCTCCAGTTGTAATTTTTTTTAATTTTGTTAAGTCATTTTATTATGTAGGTAGTTTTAAATCTCTAAAAGTAACAAAATAAATTAACAATTTACGGTAACCACGACGTGTAAACCGGGAATTAGGTAAATGAACGAGATGAATTTAAATAGTAAAATTAAAATTAGAATTTTTGCCCTTTAAGATCACAAATTATAAATTATTATAGATTAATATGATAATATGGATCAGTTAAGCTACCTGTAGATTGTCTGCAACAGTTTGCAGTTAGCTCAATTGTTTCAATTGTAAATACTAGTTCTAATTTATTTCTATTAGGTATTATATTGTAATTTTCTTTGAGATTATAGGCTTCTGTCCTTTTATTTAAAAAATAATATCTAATAAAATAAAAATAATGGCAATTCTTGGGGACGCTTCCGACTAGTATTGATATGGATCAGTTGAGCTACCTGTAGATTGTTTGCAACAGTCTGCAGTTAGCTCAATTTTTTCAATTGTAAATACTAATTATATTATAATTTTCTTTGTGAATAAAGGCTTCTGCCCTGTTAAAAAATAATAATAATATCAAACACTATAGTGAGTTGGCCCCTAAGGTAGTCAGTATTCCGAACTTCGGCGCTATCTCTTGCGTGCATGGCGGCACGACAGATCCTGACGACTGACAGGCGACTCCTAGAATTACCATTCGACATTCTTCCAATTAGTTTTTTGCCCATGACATTATTACCTACTACCGGTTACTGAGTGCTGATTCGATAACAATGCCCATTTTGATACTACATAATGAAATGTCAATTGTCCGGTTACGAATCCAAGACCTTTAATGACATTTTAACATCTTTTTCATGTGTATGTTTTCATGGTTGATTGATAGATGTCAATCAACCTATTAGACCTATTAGAATTACGAGAAGAACGTAGAGTTTATTTGCTTTTCTGTAGGCATTATTCTATATCCGACTTGCAATAGCAGTCTGCAATCTTAACACATGAATTTTGACGCAACAAACAATACTGTCGTATTACCTCAATTCTTTCTTATGAAAGTCCATTGTCTTTCAGTGGGCACCAGCTCCATTCAAAAGTAGGCTGAAACATAAAGCCGAAGCGTAGCGACCGAGACGGCGTTTACCTGCAAGTCGGTCTCATTTACAATGATGACGGGTTTTCGGAGAATAAAAATACACCATAAAGCCAACATTTATCTCTGTGTCGCAGCAGGCGTAGGTCTGCCTCGGGACATTTTTTTTTATTTATTTATTTATTTATTTATTTAATGTAAGGAAAACCAGCAGCACATACATACAAATTATAAAAAAGAAATCGAAGCAGGAGGCTAATAAGAGGTTTTCACGGTTAAAATAATAATAGTAACATAAAAAGTGTGAACAAGCTGAGTAAACTGAAAACCTACTATAAAAACTACAAACAACGGTTTACATTATACTAAGCAGACAAATAGAATACCTAAATGAAATATACAAATAATTTTTATAATTTTTTAATCATCTTGTGTAGTATACACATAAATTAAAGTTAAATAAGACACATATGATAAGATAAGATCTTGTAAATATGACTTATATTAATTGATATATGTTTTGTAAATATGACAAAGTGAATATTTATTTTGACTTAGAGCATTGATATGTCAATGATGTGCCTATTTTTTGTATTAAACAAATTCGATATGTTACAGCTACCATGCATTCTTGTTTGTATTGAATGAGATATTTATCATTCCAACTATTTTGACGCCAACTAAGATAAAATGCGTCTTAGTTGGACTATATTTTTTTCAGTGTATAATTACAATCTTGCCATAGAATTGGCTAATAGGTAATTTGGTTTTAATTTATTTTTATAACAACTATTTGTACGCATATATTTGTTCCGGTTGTTCTAGGTGTTTTCTATGATTCATTCAATTTAAGTAACTAGCATAGAATTGCTCGATCGTACCATAGGTCTACCTAGGGTACGGTAGATCAATTCTATGACTCCAGTCTCCCAATGCATAGCGTACAATAACAATCTATTGTTTGATGCTCTTTTGTTTGTCATCGTTTCTCCAATTGTCCCTACGGCGCGCTCTGTGCCATTTTTCCTCTGAGCATTAATACTAACATATAAACATCTGTCTGTGGCTTGTTTTTAAATTGGTATCTGTGACTCATAACATAAGCATAACTTTCGATATTATCCTTGACTTACCATCGTCCTTGGGAATTCAAGTTGTGCGACTTTTTATCGGACTTTGGGAAACCCGGATTAAGGGCCTTTATGTTATCGATCCCGGATACTAATAAATTACAAGAGCATTCTTTTAACTGCCATCGCAGTGTCCAGGTAAACCAAACTTAAGATTCAAGACACTGTTAGCCAGAAAACGAAATCTTTTTGACATTAAACATTATCTATCTCTATCTATCGGATCATTCGGAGCGCATGTGGAACGTAAGTTATACCCAGCTTTACTGATGCATACTCGCTGCAAGTTTTCAGTGTAAATGCAGTTTTCTGAAGCGTACAAACCGAAACGGTATTTCTGGGACAACATATTATATCGTTCCGAATTTTGCACAACATGTTACGCAAACGATTAAAATTGTTATGGTTCTGCGCATGCAGAATGGTCCACGGCAGCTAAATAGTCACTTATATGCATAAATAACTTAGTTATGCTTATTAAATTACTTAGATATCTAAGTCATTATATGTACTCTACCCACTGCATTATATAACTAGTAGTTAAATCCTAGTTTCTTTCGTATAGAAAACTCTTTTGACTTTTTTGACTGTCTAGGTAGCCAGTGCACAAACTGCCGCAAAAATGTTGTAATTTGCATAACAAAAGAATGTTCGAACTGCAGACAAACCGCCCCTAACAATAACGTCGTGAGGGGTTTTTCGAAGGGGAGGGGGGGACTTTTTAATCCATGTGGTAGAGCTCATTCTCCTGATTATTAGAGATCCGACAAGGGAGTCTGTCTTGCGTGGTTCCAGAGCTATGACGGTTTGATATTCACTTGGAGGCAGGTTGTAGGCTCATTCTACTGATCACGTGGGTCTTTCTCCCTTGGACTCGGAGATATTGCGAGAGGGGTTTATTTTCTGGCTTGTAATATATTTTTTTGCAAGGGGCGGGTATGTCGTTCTAAACCCGGAAAAAGTATGAAAGGAAGTATTTTCACGATACACAATTATTAACTGTTTTTTGTACTCAAGTATACCTCTCATATGAGACCAAACATGATTTAATTGATTGATTTTGACCTTTGGACCCCTATGTCTCAAAAACCCCTCGACGGATTTGGCCCCACTAAGTTACCAGCATATTTCACATATCTTATCTATCGACCTATCAAAGTTCACGCAAATCGATCAACGGTTAGACAATTCTGCTTGAAGTGACTATTTTACCATACGCCAATTCACCCAAGCTGCGACTGAGAACTTCGTTCGCTTTGCTCACTCCGTTCAATAATATTTTACCCTTTAAAAATAAATAAGTACCTAAATTAATTATTTCCAAAAAAAGATTTAACATCAGCCGCGCCGCTCCGCGCGGTGTCGAATAATATAAAAATCTGTTCAGCATTCTACCAACACAATTTCACCATTCAATGATTTAAAACCTTTAGTGTTTCCAACTGCCAAAACCAGTCCGAATGAAGCAGAACGGCTCTCCTTTTGGTTTATTCATCTGACGGCGGCGGTGTTCCAATAAATGTAATGTGGACATAATTGGGCAGTTACTTTCACTGATGACTCTTGCTTTCGTTTGCGTCAGTGTCGATGTGTAAACACGATTAGATCTTATTTCCGGCTGATTTAAACTATTTTATAGTGTTACCGACAGCTTACCTATACGTAGATGTAGAGTATGATGAGATGTAGAGGTGCCGGCTTAGAATTTGCACCACTCCAACTCTTCCCGCGGGTGTCGTAAGAGGCGACTATGGGATATCCACCGCTGGCGGGAAGCAGCGCCCCCTGCAGAACAATTCTACCACCGAACTGCCATCCCCAATCCGCATGCCCAGCGTGGGGATTATGGCATTAACCCCCATGTGATAAAAGCCAATAAGGCGCTTATCAGGGCCTGCGTCCAGTAGTGGACCAATATAGGCTGTTGAGGTTGAGGTTGAGACTAAAATGTATTTTTCTCGATTTTCAACTCGCACTTAGCTACGAAAGCCCATAAACTCTTAAATTCCTTGTTTCTTTCAGTAAAGTCGTTTTAAAAAGTAGGTACTTCTTTACACTGGGTTTTTATCAAAAGGTTTAGCTAGCCGAACAGAATAATGTAATATTTTATTTTCACAGAGTCTACCTTATTCTTTAATCAGTAGCTTCTCTTACTGACTACCTTCTGTCACAAATAAAAAAAAGTGGAATAAAATAAAAGTAACCAATTATTTCATTGTAAATGTGAGCGTTTTAACTACGAACCTTGTTTATTTGGAAGAACAGCTGCGTAAACCCTCTCAAAATCACATAAATTATTCAAACTACGATAGATTTTAGTAAAATAAATCAATTACGCTTGTAGCTAAAACACGTTACCTACAGTGTAGTAACGACAGCGCAACAATTAGCGCACAAAACAATCGTATTACTACACTGACCGCTCCACATGGCATATAGGCGCGGACGAAAGGCGTTGCGACAACGAGTGCATTTTACCGGTCAATGGCTATCGAGAAATGCATGGACTTAATTGGAATTTCAAACTACTAGCTTCCACAGTTTAACGTTTGTTGGCTGGCCTTTGTAATAGAATAATGTTTAACAAATCAAACAAAATGAAAACCAAAACATAGTATTAGGTTTTACCTATTACGGTTACGGGAATCACATGCCATTAAGAAGATTACAGAGCAGTAGTAAACCTTGCCAGGCATCACCTGATGTTTTTAACCCGTGGGTTTAAAACATCAGGTGATTAATGAACGACACCCCTTAAACTCAGGCACAACAGGCCACAGTCAAATTTGTCATCACATCACAGACAATGTTTATGATATTGATAAGTGATAACCCTACCAATAAGAAATGATCGGTTAATCGGTTATTTAAAGCTGGCGCGATAAAAAAACAAAACACGATATCTTTTGTTTTGAGACCACGCGCTGTAGTTACAAATCAAAAACAAAAGACGGTCCTGGGCTAACTCTGCCAGCGCTAACGTAACACAACATGGTGTTTATCCCAGTTATTTGTTGCAGTGCATGAGGATGCGAGTCGGCGTGCTTTGGAGCCCGGCTGTGCTGGCGCTTCTAGCAGTCTCCGCAGCACTTCGGACCTCTCAGGTAAGTCATAAAGCTGTTTATTTACAAAGAAAATTACAATTTGGTAGACCAAATACACATGAAACAGTTGAGCTAACCGCAGACTGTAGCAAACAATGTACAGGTAGTTCAACTGGTCCAAATCAATACCAATCGAAAGCGTCCCTAAGACGCGGCTGCATTGGCTCGCCCCATTTTGTACGATCACAAAATAGTCTAGGCCATTATCGTCATCATAGATATGCCGTCTTGCACTTTAATAAGTAGATCATTATCATCATTACCACCCATCGCTAGGAGTAGGCCTCCGGACTCTGTGCTACTCAAAACGGGGTTGGGCAAATCGCATCAAGATTTTGCTGCCGCTCTTCGTATCTTCACACATTTTACTATCAGCTTAGATTTTGGGCGGGCGAAAACATATCTTAACCCAGATCGGAATTTTCGGTAAATATTTAAGAAAGTACCTATTATTTGCTCATATCTGCTAGACTTATATAATACATCTTTTGATAGTTTATACATGACTATAAAACCTCAAATTACGGTGCACGTGATAACTTTCACGCGTCAGGTTTCCTAACTTATTATAAGGTTATTGAGGAACCTATCACATAGATACCTGAATTTACGATTACGATACCGTTTTATCGACATCAAGCGAGATCTATCTATCTAGGAGTTAGTGTATTATTTGGTAGACCGTGAAATAACATCTGGAAAAGACATAAATAGGTAGTTTTTAATATTATGTCGGAACATACTCCTCAATCATTAAAAAGCTTCATCTGTTTAAGGTGGTTGGAACTTTAAGTCTATGCAATAGGGTATTTCACTCTATATGAGAAAAAAATATAAATATACTATTGAGATATCTTAGGCAAAAAGCCGACGGAAAATGTTAGTTTTAGTTCATAAAATAACAAAATAAATTTTAAAAATCAATTTAAAGTTTTGTTTTTTAATATATTTTTTGGGTTATTCCAGTTTTCCCCCTTGACAAAACCCCCTAAAAGGGATAACTTTATCACCTTGAAATAGTAGCCGTCATGTTATAACGTCAAACAGCTGTGTAAAGTAAACTGAAAAGTCTCAACTGTTAACTGATCAGCGTCGGCTTTGTACTTTTATGATATCCTTAAACCAACGCAACTGCATTTGCTTATACAGCCAACAGACGTCATTACCACAGAGCAATATGGCGTCCACTGCGTCCAGCGTTTTTGTTAAATTACGCGTGAAATTTGAAAATGAAAATTAAATGCAAAAAAATGTAATTAAATTGTTTTTATTGATTGAATAAAAAAATGTGTGGTTATTTAACGACTTCAAAAAAAGAAGGAGGTTCTCAATTCGACTGTACGTTTATTTTTTATTACTTTATTAGTACTAGAGAATCTAATTAAGACACTTTTCAAAAATAGGTGTAATACCCTTTTGCAAGGATTATGAAGAATTACAGATTTTGCAGAAAGATTAATTACTTTCTTCTCTGAATATTTGAAAGTGATTAGTTTGTTATCTACGAGGCAATTAAAGTGTTTATAAGGTCAACTAATTCTCCTAACACAAAACAGTTATCATTTCTCTATAAGACAATAGCAAACAACCTCTGAACCTGTGATAAATGCTTGAAATTTATATCCAAAAAGGCAGTGCACGAAATCAGACAGGCTGAGTTGGCCGACTCATTGGAAACACCGCTCAATATCAGTCAGAACAGAATGGTTTACCTAGATTACGTGGCCGCAGCCGGTTGCAAGCTCCGGCGAGGTTAGCAACAAAGCCAGTCAACAAGATACAGGGTACGACTGTTAAGCTGGCAGTATTTGTATAAATAAACAGACCGACAGATGCGGCTGCAGTACTGACAAACGTGTGCAACGTTTGTCAATACTGCGGCTGCATCTGTCGTTCCCGTATAATCTTTAGAAGACTATAGGCCTTGCAACTTCATCACGCAAGTGCCGGCAGACGAACACTACATAAACGTCATAATCATTGTGGATCTAGAGGCCAATGACAAATGATTTGGATAAATCATAAGACGTTTGTCATAAGTTCGGTAGATATTAGTCGATATTCCTATAAGTTAATGTAGCTTTATTATTATTATTTATTTATTTACCAACTTAAACTAGTGTTACATTGAAAAGCTTATAATAATGAAATGACACTGAGGAAACCACAGAGGTTTGTAAGGGAGCTGCAAGGTCCGTTGAGACATAATTTTAAAAGCTCCGTAAATCGAATGTTAAACCGGGTCTCTTGATTACTTAGTTATACAATCACTGCATTTATATTTACAAGGAATAATTACTTACGGTATCGTAGTTACTCTTACAACACGATAAATCGAAAATATACAAAAATAAAACGTCAAGTGCGAGTCGGACTCGCGGACCAAGGGTTCCTTAAGACGTAAGACCTTATTTCTTGCCAAATATCATGTGTCTAGGTCAACGGAAAGTGGGTAACAAAGACGCTTTGGTCCACGACTAGACTAAAAAGAATGTTTTTAGGGAATAAACTACAGTTTAACAGTTTTAGGATTTTTTACTTTACTTGTGCTTGTGCAACGTCTTATATGTTGCTTCTTGCCAAATTTCATGATTCTAGGTGTACGGGAAGTACCCTATAGGTTTTTGTGTCCTTGAAATTTTCAAAATATTCGAATACAAATGGCTGTTACTTTTGATTGCGTTGGCTTAAAAGTTTTATTTATATCACGGCTCCACGAGGTTACGGACTTGAGTACCTACCGTTGGTATTTGATGTTAATTTCAACTCGATACCTCCACACGTTACTGAGAAAAGGACAGACGGACAACAAAGTAATTCTATTCCTGGGTCCTTTTTTTTGAGGTACGGAACCCTGAAAACATGTTTTTAAATATAAAAGTGCAAGTGTAGTATCGCGAACTGTAGAGTTATTGCATTTATTGTCGGTCTCGCCCATTCAAATGTACTTTAGTACCTTTACACTTTGAATGATATTATTTCGATCTAATTACGACCTATTTTAACGCTTTACTTATATTTGATCACTCGCTAAGCCTAGAGCTGCCAACAGTAGAACGTATGCTGTCTGATTAAATATTTAATACCTAAGTGGTGACCAAAGTAAAGTTAAGCTATGACGAAAAGGTCCAGATCGAAATTAAATCTTTGATCCAAGATCATTGAGTAATACAAGATGGTCATTTTCCACATTTTACGCTTCGTCACATAGTTCCTATTTCAGAATTGTGAATGCCCCAATAACAAACCGCATCTGGCGAGTAACTATCAGATCGAATAACAGGCAATATTAACCCTAACCACCTGGAAACTTGAGCTAAAATAGCCTGTCCCTGTGTTAGTACGAACCACATTGTCGCCCAACCTTGATAGTTGACCGAGCTGCTGTCATGTTTCACAATTGCCGCTTTGCGAATTATTATGATAATAAAGTAATTTCGTTTTCAAGTTTATAAGAAAACTTTCTACTAGAACCGTTATTAAAATTTACGTATGAGAGAGATGTATCTACATATGAATCGTACTCAAATTGCTATCACGACCTTTTAAAGCTTTTTATGAGATGCTACTCGAGCTATCTTTGAAAATCCCATCAAGCTTTGCTAAGCTCATTACAATGATCATCCAGGAAGTTTACGAAATATCAAATCATTTAATAAGCGAATTGTAAAATATGAAAGTTCTAATGATGCAATGACAAGTAACCGATTACTCCGCACTTTTAACCGTTAAAATTACAATTTGATTTTAATGCTTTGACCACAGAATAAGATTAGGCTGGGCATGATTTTCGTCTTATTAATTGGATTCTGACTATATTATCTTAAAATAAAATATACATTATGAAAGATCAAAATTTTTAAGACCATCTGGGTATGTCAAATCCATTATAGCCTATATTGGGTTAACTATCTAGTGAGATCGAATGGTTGCTTGTTTTATTTGATACTAGTTTATGCCCGTGGCTTCGCACTCGTTGTTTTATGGAAACGCTCAAAGGTGATTTCTATCTGTTAACTGATTAATGGAATAAAAAGTAGCCTATGTTTGATTCCAGGATTAGAACTACTTATATGCAAAATTTCAGCCCGATCCGATCACTAGTTTTGGCGTGAAGAGGTAACAAACATCCATCCATACATCCATCCAAACTTTCGCATTTATAATATTAGTGTGATCCCTGTATTAGTGGGGCTAGACATATTTTTTGCATAAAGTTAATTCATCTTTTAATTTCATAAAAACAAAACAAACAATCTTCTGAATAACGCTGCGGTTGGAGGCTGTGCGTTCTCTACCTGTCAGTCACGCAACGATTTCACATAATTTGGATTTAAACGTCCACCTCCATACAGCACAAGCCAACACTGTCAACACGGAACCGTTGCGTTGCTACAAATGTAGACAAAACTACAAATCCAAACTGTTGATAATAAAAAAAAACTACAAACCCAAACTGTTGTTAATAAAAAGATAAACCAAAATGAAATACTATTGGCAATTAAATGCTCATAGCAGATACCGAAAGAAAACTTCAGACTTAAATCAAATATGCATTTGAATCCTCGATATATTTAAAAAAAAATTGTCACAGTAAAATACAATAAAAAAGCTTTCACTTAAACTTGAAGAACTTTTGTATTAAGCTTGGTTTCATAAAGCTACTTGTCAAGCCAGAACTCTAGCTAAACTAACCATAAAATATGAATGAGAGGTTAAGTCTTGGTCAGAGCTGGTATATTTACAACCGTAAATGAATTACTAAAAGAGCAGCAACCCCGCTTTCTCGGTCACTCATCTCAAACGACTCATAATTCACCTGCATTATCTCAGTGTCGCAAGTGTAGAGCGGTTACTTGTCACGCCATCCTCTGACAACAGATAATGTAACACTTAGGTAAGGCCATCGTCCACCATGTTTTCGTCAACGCTGTCGCTGAGAAGGCTGCGATATAATCGAGACGCCATGACATCTACTATGCTATGCAGTAGCTTAATAATAATGTAAACAGTCAGACAGGTAATGATTTTAGCCTCAGCAGTTTCAACCAATTGAATCATCAATCCAACATAATCATTAGTCAAAATATGAGAGTACCTTCCTAAGACAAGAAGCGGCAGACATGCTAGCCACTTTTTCAATGCATTTTGACACCTGGTGAGTGGCTTATTTGCGCTGTCACTGGACACGCAATAGTAAATGCCGTCTCATCCAGTCCACATAACTTTAAGTATTGTGTTGGATCTTTATCTCATTGATAACATTGTGTTAGATAGGTAAAAGAAAGTCTTCATTAGATTTGTCATCGTTAGATGGATTTATGATTTGTGTCCTAGCAACTAGGATTTCAACTAAGGTGTAGTTGCTATATTGTGCAAGTAACAAGGAGTAAAATACAAATAACCACATCATTTTGAGAGGGACGCCTTCATACAATAGAAATCGTTCAACCTTAATGTCTGTGATGAAAACCTTAACGAATATTTTTAGTTTAAAAAATATTTCTTTTATTAGCTTTGTGTTGGGCTGATTGCATTATTGTCTCTATTCTACCTGTGTGCTTGGTATACCTACTTGTCTGCCTAGGTGTGTATTAGTGGCAGTAGGTCTGTATGGTACATAATAGCTGCAATTCCAAAATAATAGATTATGCACGTTCTACCATTTTCGATAATAGCATGATCCTTGATTTGATTCTTATTCGTGACATATATCAATGTAAAGATGCGTTTCCATTGCATCAAAAGTCAGACTTGTGAAAGTTGGTTTCTTTTGTGGCGTCGTATGGGTGCACCTGAGAAAATTTTTGGGCTGATATGATGATGATGAAGTAGGCATAAAATGTAGAAACCTGAATAAAATATACATAATTATGATAAGTTTTTACAATAGGTTTCATTCGAAGTTTGCACTGGTACCCACACATTCAGTTAAAGCCTCATCAAAGAAGATCAACTGGCTTACAAAAGCTGAAGCTTTAATTTTCAAATCGACGAGTTATTATTTTGATTTGATACTTCTACCGATGCAATCTCAGCCTTACATCGATCATCTGCCGTCGAGACAGCAATTTGTTCTTAGCATTTACTATTCATAGGTTGCATACCATTTGGTTATTCAAATGTTAGAATCGATTTGTAATCGATTAGTTATTTTGTTGATTGCACCTTTCAAAGAATTATAAGGTAAGGTAAATTTTACACTCCAACAAATTAAATCTAGGTAGTAAAACAACTCTGAAAAATATTGTGAAATTTTACAATATACCTATATTGTTAACTTCATAGAAAAATAAGTATACTACTTAACTTTCTTGGAGCTCATACGAATGAAAATGGAAGTAAGATCTTAAGCCGAGCAATCGTAAGCTAGAGTCCCTACCGTCAATCACTTCCTCCGTCACACCAATAATACTAGCTTTCATTCAACACACCTTCATCTTACAAAAACACAGTATCGATTACCAGAACAATGCGAGAAGCGTAAAACTAATGTCATATTGTTATTGAATTATGCGCGAATAACGAATTAATTGGTCGTCAGTCACAAGTTGAGTTTCCTCGTGTTTGTTTGGCTTTTCTCACGCTTCTTCAAGGCTGTGCGCAGTCATTATTAACCCGTGAGTGTAATAGCGCCTATTGTGTCGTGCGACAGTGTTCTATGACCTTATGGCGCTAATGACCCAATGAGCCTGATCCGAGTGGCATCGGTTTGTTACCAGACGGAACACAAATTCACTGTAATGGGTCCCTCAGGGATCTTATCTTGGACTCTCGTTGTTGATTATTCAAATGCAGTAGGTATGAATTTGCAAAACATTTCTGTAAGAACAATGAAGTTCCTGTTTGAAATGTTGTTTAAATATTGAGTTTTCTCACGAGCTTTTCCTGTATGAGAAAACTCACTCAGAGCAAATAAGAATAAGGAAGTTTCACGGTTTCTTTCTTATAAAATAGATCAAGTAGCAATTACTATTTTAGAAGGTTATATATTAACTAAGATTTTATTCAACAAGTACCTATATTAATCGATTTGTCCTACTCCGTATTTTGTGATATACTTTGATTTCACCTTATATTTTATTTAGATAGTCTCTAACTATTGTCATTGTCATGCCATAAATTCAAATCGTTTTCAATCTGAGTCACTCGGTCAAGAGATCGGAACTAATTTGAAATTATTACTTTATTTTTTGTTTTGTTCTACGTAATCCTTGTCTGTGTCAATGTTAAACTTAAGAGTTACTTTCCATAGCTTTTTATGTTAACCCATTAGGCACTTTTTGTTTCAGTTTAGAAGGTTATATTAATTTTCAGTAAACATTGTAGCTGAACTTATGGGTGTTTAATACCCTACTTTATCTCTTGAATTATAAATTTTAAAGAAACTTAATTATTTATTATTTTAGCCTGAACCCTACAATTTAAACTGGTTTCACTTGTTTAAAACCGTAAGTAGTTTACAAAGTAAAATTTCTCTAAATACTTATGCTACGAAGACAGCAACAAGAAGACAACGTAACGACTCAATTGTTTTTGTCACAGTAAAAGTTCTCGAGTTGAATTAAGGCGCATGTATGACTCAAACTAGCGCCGTTTCCTTTTATTTCTTATAATAACGTTAGTAAAAGGAATATTTAAAAGTCCTCTGTACAGTATATAATAGCTATCATAAGCTTTATTGTAAACCTTCTGAAATAGTTTAGTTTCGTATAATTTACACAGAGAAGCAAAAACAGAGTTTGGTGGCCACCAAGAGCAACTACGCTATTTTGCATAAAGGAAATAAAAAAACTATTACATGGGCATTAAAATTAAGCTTATGCTATGTATCATAAACTGTACAATGGATTTTTTTAAATTCCTTTGATTAACGTCATTATAAGAGAGAAAAGGCAACGGCGCTAGTTTGAGTCATACATGCGCCTTAAACTTATAACGTTATAACGTAATTGCTATTTACTTAGCACCATAAAGACTTGAACACACATAATGTTCAATGACCTTTGTTAGCCATGGTCAATTAGAAAGCAAACACAATAATGTGCTGATGACTACGCACGCATAATATGCGTATTACGTATATAAAATATATTATATTTGATACAGACGTAAGTGGAAGGTCGTTTTGACGTACGAGTAAAGCTACCTGATTCCTGATTTTAATTTCTTATAAGTATCTTGCATTTTGTTGATTAACATAAATATTTACCGCATTGACATAAAAATAAATAAATAATGCTGGAAATAAAATGTCTTTGAATAATCACACTAATAATAGAAACAAGAAAGTTTAATGTTTAGATGGATGGATGTTTGTTACTTGTTCATGCCAAAACTACTAAACGGATCGGGCTGAAATTTTGTATTCAGGTTATTCGAATCCCGGAATCAAACATACTTTTATCCGATAAATCAGTTACCATGGGATAATCTTACTATTATAATCGCGAAATTTTGTAAGTACGGATGGATGGATGTTTGTTACTCTTTCACGTAAAAACTACTGAGTGGATTTTAATGAAACTTTACAATAATATAGCTTATACATCAGAATAACACAAAGGCTACAATTTATAAAGATATTGTGTAAATTGTCCAAAATATGACGATAAGTGTCAAGTAAGTAGGAACAAATCTAAATCTACCATCTGCAAGATATTCTGGCGTGCGCTGCCAAAACCGCTAGAGTTACACATATGCAATGTACGATGGAAATGTTTATCTTAAATAGTCCTACAAAAAAGACCGGTACAGTATATATCTATATTTTATGTGTAAGCCATTATAGCCAAAATAGTGAACCATAACTACAATAAAAATTAATAATTTATTTCAAATGCACATCTGCTAGTAATAAATTGATTCCTAAATGAACATAGAAACTTTTATCGCTTCTGGTATTTAAAGTAGACAATATAAGCTACTCGAAATACTAATCCTGCGCAGACGAAGTCGCGGGCACCAGCTAGTAATATACAGGGTGTAACAAAAATAAGTAACCAAACTTTCAGGTGGGGTGTAGAATCGAACACTGAATTCAGGAAAAATATTAAAAAAAAATCCCGCCCTTTAGTTTTCGAAAAATAAAATAAATACGGAATTTTCACTAAATTACGCAAACGACTGATGCACGTGTTTATTTGACATTAAAATATGATTAAAAGGTCTACGCACCTTGTGTACACCTTTTTAGCAGATAAACATCTTTTTACGGGGGGCACCCACGACCGGACACGCGATATCGCAGCAGCGCGCGCGGCGGCGGGCTGCACGTGTTGTAGTTATGTAGGAAGCTAGCCAATGCATTCCAATTTTCCCATTTCAATTTTCATCTCGTGGTATTCAATATCTGAATACGAGACATTTTTACGCACAAAAAACCGATAAGCGCCGCCGTGACCTTCACCTTGCGCTTGCAATGATGCAACTAAACGGCCATTGACCCTATGATAACATTTCTGTGGTATGACAGTTTGACAAAACTAACAATAAGCCTAGCATTGGGTGAACATTCGGATGAACTAAGTTTGTATACCTATCTCGCTCTCGCGCGCTAAAAGTTTATGCCTTTTCTTGTCTCAATCTGGTGCTTCGGAAATGCAAATTGTAACAACCTTTTATGGGGTTCATTGTAAGTTACTCACCGTGTTTTTAAAGGTCAATGTGAAGGTAGGTACTTAGTTAGTCAACGATATGAAAAAATAAAAGCTAGTAGTGAATATCTTTTAGTAGGAAGGTGAATGCTTAATGAATGTACCTACTAACTATGCATTTTCGCGATAGAACGTGTGTAAAGACTTAAAATAATTTATTTATTTTTTAATTCCTAGAGGAAAATTGGAATGTATTTGTTGTACGTAGGCTCCATATCTAAGCACGCCGTGCAGCCTGTTCGCTTCCGCTGCAATGATGTCGCGGGTCGATGACCGCGGTGGCCGCTCATTAGGGTACCGTTTAGGTGTTATGGGCTTATAAAAGAGATGAATACAGGTACTTAGGCCATTTTTTTTAAATTCCAAATAGACACATGTATTATAGTCTATTGCCTAATGTTGTGAAACTTTCGTACCTATTTATTAAATTTTTCGAAAACTAAAGGGCGGGATTTTTTTTCAATATTTTTCCTGAATTCAGTGTTCGATTCTACACCCCACCTGAAAGTTTGGTTACTTATTTTTGTTACACCCTGTATAATCTTTTAGACTGAAAGCGCTCGGGAAACTGAACAAGTTCAACCCTTCCTGAAGTGTCGATGTCAATACAAGAACAGCTACAAATTCTGTATATATTACGAAGCCAGTTGAATATGTATGGTCAAACACTCGTTACCTCTACATATTACATCTGATAGCCCACTTACCGCGTGTTATAGCTGAAATTGAAAGTAAACACGAATAGCACAACATTCTGATTCTCTACACGTCAAGTGTCAAAACTCTTGGCTTCCAATGCATTCCTTTCTTTTAGTTTGAGCAATATCATAATGTATGGCACTGGATTTAAAATTGAGGGCCCCGTGTTTGACTCTTTTATGTCTAACTTATAATACGCATCTAGAATCTGAAAATGCAAATAGGTACAAGCTTTTCTATGGTGTTATATCATGTAAAAGTGTGTCAACGTTTTCGCCTAGGAACTATTTCCTTCAAAGTTGTAACTTCTTCAAAATCGGCAAAAAGCTTCCCCAGGTTGGCAAGATCATCTTCTTTGTTATCTCTCGCCTAATATTCACTAATTTAAACATTAATCAGAATATGATGTCATTTAATACTTATGATTAGTACTTAGAAATCTTTATTGGTTCCTACCAACGGAAGCACTTGGATTGGTTGATTGATTGCATCCCCGCTCTGTAGCCTTAGCTTTAGCATTTGCAATTTGCATAGATATTTGCAACTGTTTTTTTCTCATCTAGACTAGAACTATCAAGTAATATTTGATCTGCAATGAAAAGGCGGATACGGAAGCTAAAACTTGAAATAATTACCCACTTGTGTCTAATCATGCGACTTATGATTTAAAGTACGTTTCAAGGCCTCTTGTTTTGCTATATTTCAAGGTATTACCACAGCCACTAACAAAATGCCTTCGTTGAACGACAGTATGCATATTATGCATACAGTCGTTCGACGAAGGCATTTTGACGTGATTTTGACAGAGCAATCGTGCTTGGGACAAGGGACGGGACGGGGGAGGGACGCTCCCGAGTTGCATACATCATCGCCTTAGTAACTCGGGAGCGTCCTTCCCCACCGACCCTTCCCTTGCCGCCCGCACCTTTTCCCTGTCAAAATGCCTTCGTCGAACGACTGTATGCATATGCATATTATGCATACAGTCGTTCGACGCATGTATTTTGATAGTATTTTGACACGAGGGGTGCAAATTCATAAGGTTTACTGTGTTCATATTTTTGAAACTCGACATTTAAAAATATTATGTCACCAAAACTGACGCGGTTGTTATAAAATTAAAATATGATGCAGGCAGATGTCTGAATTTGATATTGTGAAAGTGAAATGTTAAGCCGCTATGAATAATTTGAATAATTCCCATGCCACGTTAAGTCTTTATTTCTTGTGCGATAAGGTTCACAAAATGTGGGCGAAATGGGCACTTTAAATTAATTTATGTATTGTTACTAAACTTGAGGATAGAGTGAGTGATTTTATATCATAGAATGGTAAGGAAACTGTGATTTTATTGACTTTGATGCATTAATTAATATCTAGGTAAATGAGATGGTTTTAGATTGTTCGGGTAAATGGCAGTGGCGGCGTCACACACCCATCTATTGCTAACAACCATATATTTTAGCCTCTGTAAACTTAAGTTTGTAGTCTTCTTGCTAGAAAAGTTGAAAAACCTAATAGCAAGCTTAAAAAAGCTTTGTGATATAATTTTTTAAAAAGTGAGGACCTTGTACATTACTAGACTCGTAGTTTAGTGTAGCAGGTGTCGCTCTAAATTTTCTAAATAGACCTAACATTATTAAGTTCTAAGTTTCAAGTAATTACTTACTACCTACGACAACGTGGCCTGAATGCATTTGCACTTTGCGTCTGTTCTACAAGGTCACTCAATATGAAAGTTCTACGTTTATACACATTTATCTCACTCAACATCGTAATGACATTTGACAATCCTCCATAGATTATATACACCTACTTTGATTCAATTCAATTCATGTGCAATTTTATACCTACAACCAGTTACATTACGTGATCTGTGGCTGAGATTAAGACATTCACTGCCGAGACAAGTCCATTCAGATGTATTCGTTAGTACCTATCACTCATACAATTTTTGCTGCTCATTGGCTGCAAATTGATAACAGATAATAAAACGTCAAGTGCGAGTCGGACTCGCGCACTAAGGGTTCCGTTTAATTGTAAGACCTTGTTTCTTGCCAAATATTATGACTAGGTCAACGGGAATTACCCTATAGGTTTTGGTCCATCACGAGAACCAAAAATATTTTTTTGTGAATAAAGTATAAAATGTACACACTTTTAAATTTTTTCCCTTTATTTGTGCTGTAAGACCTAGCTTAAGATTACAAGATAAAAATACGAAACGGATTTCGTTGTAGCTTCCACTTACTGCAATCAACAGCTATCAGACAGAAATAATTTTATCTGTTACAAGCTGCATTCTTACTACCCGTTTTCCCGTAGGAATGAAGCATTTTCCCGCGGTAAAAGTAGCCTCTGTTCATCAGGAATAATGTGGGCTTTCAATAGTAAAAAAAATTCAAATCGGTCCAGTAGCTTCGGAGCCTATTCAATACAAAAAAATGAATAATCAAATTTTTCCTCTCTATAATATTAGTATAGACTACTGTTATTCGAATTCGAGGTTGTTGCTTCAAACGCCATTAAAGAAACAAAGATTTCTACGTAAATCTCTAACCTTCTTGCAATCACACTTAGCTTTAATGTGCTAAACTCATAGCGCGCTCAAGCAAGTGTGAAAGTAATCACAGTCATTAGTGATCTTCAGAGTCCTTAGCATGGGTTGTGCATAGTTTACGAAAACTAGTTTCGTTTCCTTTCCATATATTTAGCGCCTTGCAGCGGATAGTACCGGATAGTGAGATGAGGAACGATTTTTCGTAGTATGACATCGATCCAATAGTTTCATACGAACTTCTTCTTTGTTTCGTGGCTTTGGAGACATATCATTGTTGGAGACTATTTAAAATGTGAATAAATAAAAATTGTTAAGGAGTTTATTCATCAAAACATCTATGTATGCAGAAATTTGTTCCGTTGGTCTGGGTGTTTTCTATATACATATAATAAAAAATATCTATCTATGTAATGTATTGTATTAAGTTTATCAGTTATCAAGTACCCATAACATAAGCTCTGCTTAGCTTGGGGCTAGATAATGCTGTGTGAATTGTCCAGCATAATTTATTTATTTATTTTATTTATTTTATGGACTTACCATAAATCACACACCTGCCAAATCGATTGTAGTTTTCGAATGATTTTGAGCATTTTAACAGTATAACTTTGACCACTTTTTAGGGTTCAGAGGTAGTAAACGAATTTTTTTTAGTAGGTTGTTTTTGTTAATGAAGATGTATGAATATATAAAAAACTAAAAACTGTATCTAGTATTTAAACATTGTTAACAATGTTTAAATACTAGATACAGTTTTTAGTTCTATCTTAAGATAAGATTTATTAAAAGTTATGTTTCTCAACAGGCATCCGATATTCATCGGATTGTCTTAGTTGATATTGTAACTATTCTAAAAATAGCTTGAAAGATTGTAACCTTTAAATGTATTTCGATTAATATACTTACCTAATAATACCTCTCATTATTTCTTCAGGTGAGAACTCTAGTGTCTAGTTAAACCTGACATATGTAGGCTTTAAGGCACTACTAACCGAAATGTAATGTTGTTTTTTACCTGAATAAATAATTCTATTCTATTCTATTATATGTGACTAGTCCGATGGAGAGATGCTTCGCGATGCACATTATAGCTTTGAGGTACCATAAATCACGTAGGACTGCAGCTGTAGTTTAAAGTGATTTGTATGTGGAACATGTTGTCTATTGTAGAGTGAGGCTTGACCCGTTTCACTTTTGTTCGTTTATTAGAAACTTACATTCTTTATCTACTTATATTCTCTTAATATTGCGTCTCTTAACATCTTCAACTTAATCAAGGTTACGATAGATATTCTAGAAGACCACTTCTTTAGAATCATCATCATCATCATCATCAGCCCATATTAGTCCACTGTTGGACATAGGCCTCCCCTAATGAGCGCCATAGCGCCCTGTCTTCAGCTTGCCGCATCCAGCATCTGCCTGCAGTCTTTCGCAGATCGTCATCCCATCTGGCCGGAGGGCGTCCTACACTACGTTTACCGAGTCGTGGTCTCCACTCAAGAACACGTTTACCCCAGCGGTTGTCGGTTCTTCGCGAGATATGGCCGGCCCACTGCCACTTCAGCTTGCTTATTCTTTGAGCTATGTCGATAACTTTGGTTCTCTGTCGGATGTATTCGTTACGAATTTTATCCTTCAGAGAGACTCCGAGCATAGCTCTTTCCATAGCTCGCTGAGCGACTTTGAACTGGTGGACCAGCCCTACCGTGAGTGTCCACGTCTCAGCTCCGTAGGTCATGACGGGTAGGACGCACTGATTGAAAACTTTAGTTTTCAAACATTGCGGTATGGATGACGAGAAGACTCGACGTAGTTTCCCAAACGCTGCCCAGCCCAGCTGGATCCTCCTCCTAGCCTCCTTCTCAAAATTATTTTTACCCAACTGCAGAATTTGCCCAAGGTAAGTATACTCGGAAACAATTTCGAGAAGGTGGCCATGTACGACGACCGGTCCCGGATCAATGAGGCCATTGATCATGACTTTGGTTTTATCCAAATTCATGCCAAGACCGATGCGTCGCGAGGCTGAGGCTAGGTTGTCCAGCATTTGGTTCAGCTCCTCTAGCGACTCCGCCATTAAGACTATGTCATCAGCGAATCGCAGGTGTGAGATGTGGTCGCCGTTTATGTTGATGCCCTTACCTTTCCAGTCCAGCGTCTTAAACATATCTTCCAACGCGCTCGTGAACAGTTTCGGGGATATAACATCCCCCTGTCTAACTCCTCTGCGCAGTTGGATGGGTTTAGACTGCTGGCCCTGTACTTGGACACTCATGGTGGCGGCCTCGTAGAGGCATCTCAGCACCTCGATATAACGATAGTCTACTTGGCATCGCTGTAAGGATTCCAGAACAGCCCAGGTTTCGACAGAGTCAAAGGCCTTTTCATAGTCCACAAAGGCCAGACACAGAGGCTGATTATACTCTTCGGACTTCTGTATAATCTGCCTCACTGTGTGAATGTGGTCTATGGTGCCAAATCCTCCGCGGAACCCGGCCTGTTCCGGTGGCTGGAACTCGTCGAGTCTCCTGGCGAGACGATTTGTGACCACTCGTGAGAACAGCTTATAGACGTGGCTCAGGAGTGTGATGGGTCTGTAGTTTTTAAGAAGGGTTTTATCTCCCTTCTTAAAAAAGAGCACCACCAAACTCCCGCTCCATGCCTTTGGAGTTCTCCCACTGTGAAGGACGGTGTTGAAGAGGTACTGTAGCTCCTGTATAACAGGGGCACCTCCGGCTTTCAAAAGCTCTGATGTTATTCCGTCCTCACCGGGGGCTTTTCCATTCTTAAGCTGCCTCAGAGCTAACACAATCTCGTCTTGACTGATGTCTGGCAGTTCGTCGGTATAGTGGCGTGTCAGAGTGGCTCTAGAATCATGGTCGTCTCGTCGGGAATGGGGGGCATGTGCAGCGTATAAACGGCCATAGAAATCCTCTACCTCGGCGGAGATCTCCGGCTTCGACAATACGGTCCTCCCGTCGTGCGTCTTCAGCTTCGTCAGGTGGCTCCTGCCAAGCTGCTGAGTGAATACTTTGGACCCTCGGTTTCGCTCTATAGCCTCTTCGATGAGGCGTGTGTTGGAGCTCCGAAGGTCGCGTCGTACCATCTTCGCAATTCGCTTGTTCAAGTCTGACCTTTCTGACGAAGTCGCTTGGGTGGTTTCCCGTCTTTTTGTCATCAGCCCGAGAGTCTCATCCGAGAGTTTGGATTTCTTGCCTGTGCGCTGCTTTTTGCAGAACTTGATGCCCTCATCCCTCAGCGTTTCGACCAGATTGTGTAGGGTCTCTTCAGCGTCATCAGTGGGATCCAAGGCAACAAATCTATTCCCGAGAAGCTGCTGGAACTTCTCGGTGCCCGCCATGATTTGGATTGGGTTAGGTCGGAGCGTGGACTTCATCAGACGGTTTCTTTCAAGCTTCAAGTTGATATTCAGAGAGCCTCGGAGCAGTCGGTGATCAGATCCGGTATTGAACCTGTTGATCACTGAGACATCTCTGAATATGTGCTTGCTATACGTCATGATGAAGTCGATCTCATTTTTAGTCACAGTGTCGGGGCTTTGCCATGTCCACTTCCTTTGAGGCTGTTTCTTAAAGAAGGAGTTCATTAAGAACAGCCCCTCTTTCTCAAGGAAGTTGACCAGCATTTGCCCCCTGTGATTCCTAATTCCATAACCATGCGGGCCTATTCGGGATTCGTTGCCAGTCTGGGTTCCCACCTTGCCGTTAAAGTCCCCCATAACAACGTTGAAGTGTGCCTTAGTGGTGTTGTGTAAGGCTTTGGATATGTCTTCGTACATATCCTCCACTTCATCATCCGAGTGTGCCGAGGTCGGTGCGTAAACCTGAATAACCTTCATGGTGTACCGCTTGGACAACCGAAGGATCAGGTACGCTACCCTGGTCGACACACTGGAGATTTCTTGGACGTTGTTAGAGAGGGCCTTGTTGACGAGGAAACCTACGCCACCCTGGGATGTTTTATCACCCTCGCGAAAGTAGAGAAGATGGCCCGAGTCTAGGGTTATGGTGTCCTCCCCCTCTCTACGGACTTCACATAACCCCAGAACATGCCATTTAATGTTCTCTAACTCCACTTCCAACTGCGCTAGATGGTGGTCAAGCCTCAGAGTGCGTCCGTTGAACGTTGCCAGGGTCGGTTTGCGTAATGTATGGTAGCCTGAGGTAGCCCGGTGATTCCTAGCACCCCCTGCCCCGCCGTTACCATGGCCGCTACCATGGCCAGGAATAGCGAGGCGGCCGGGAACTGGGGGCCATTTTTTGGCTTTATTTATCATTGGGGGGTAATGCCCATAATCCCCACGCTGGGCATGCGGGTTGGGGATCGCAGTTCGGTGAAGTTGTTCTGCAGGGGGCGCTGCTGCCCGCCCCCCGGTGCGTGTGTCCCTTAGTCGCCTCTTACGACACCCACGGGAGGAATTGGGGTGGTGCAATTCTATGCCGGCACCACACGGCATTTCTTTAGAATATCTAACGTAAATGATAAATGAATTTATTGTTGTATATCTAGGTGGTAATATTACATTGGTCTTATATCATCTCTAGTCTGCCATGGTCCGGCTTACAACATTGTTGTGGAGAAAACAGTTAATATTTGAGAAATCAAATTTCAATAATAAATTTTACCACTCTTGTTCCAAGTAGTCCAACGTATCTTACCCTGTTTTTTAGGCTAGGTTGGTCTCAACTTCTAAAATTATAAAATAATTGACGCAATATTAAGTCTTGTTATATGAAAACAAAACAAAAATTGAAAAAAATTTCATAAACGATGACGATGGATGTGGCGTGGCGGGCGAAGGTCCGCATGCGGCGCAAGAGGTTGCGGGCTCGATTTCCGCCTTGGGAAAAATGTTTGTACGATCTACTAGTATTTGTTCCGGGTGTTCTGGTCTTTTCTATGTATATTAAAAATATTTATCTATGTAATGTACACAAGCTCTGCTTAGCTTGGGGCTAGATGATTCTGTGTGGATTGTCCAGCATTATTTATTTATTTTTACAAGACCTAAACTATTTTCAGCCAGCGCGATCCAAAAACTTGCGGTTTGAAGTGAGACTGACCCATTATTTTGAACAAAGCGGGCGTCGATCAAATTTAAAAACTTAGACAGACATTATGAAACTATTATCTCTACTAACGATCCTAAAAAGTTTCAATAATGCAATAAGCTGTAATGCAATAAAAGGAAGTGCATTCTCTGTTTTTTATGTAATGATGATCTAATAGGTCAGAGTATTGCAACTGTTAGTGAACACTGAAGTAGATGTATCAGTTGGTTTTTTTATGTGAACGTCTACACCTCTCCACAATAGTCATAACAAAGTGGACTAGATAAATGACTAGATAAAATCGTGCTACGCTTAAAAGCATTTTGGATATTTCGCTGAAGCAATCAAAATTGAATCATATCTTCGTTGAATAAAAAAGCTTTTATAAAAGCTCGTCGTGATGAAATACTTGCCTAGGTAATTAAAACTGTTACGAAGGTAATATGAATCCAATCTACTTTAATAATTTGATCTTACCGTTCACCTTGACACATCATCCATGCTTTTACGTTCAAGACCTAATCCTCAGCATCCTTCTTGAAAACCGTTTGACAGCTAACCTTCATAAGTCAGTCTTGGACTTGGTTAGCGATGATCACGGATCACCTCCACCTCTGACCTGGAGACGCCGGCTACTAGATCAAACGATCAGTTTCGAAAGAACTTGTCTTTATGTAACAGACATATTTTAAAGCTTCCGATTGCTATTAGGTATACGAATTTATGAGATTTTAAGACGACGTGAATGTAGATCAGCGACAGATCATAAAATACGTATATTATAATAATATATACAGGGTGTCCCATAATGAGTGGATAATCTTGAAACGGCTTGTGCGGGGGCTCAAGGCCAATCCGAAACATTTTTTTGTTTTTTTTTATCTTGACCCGTTCGGAAAATATTTAACTTTTTGTAAATTTGGAAAAAATTGTACCTTTGTTCACATTTTTAGACTTGGTGCCTACAATTTTTTTATGTTTTTTATTTTTGTATTTGGAATATATTAAGAAAATATAGCGTAATTGAACACCGTTTGAATAATTTTGGTAACTAGGAGCAGTAATTTTCAAGACAGTATTAAAGTGGAAAATTGAAATTTTTCATTTAATTTTACTAAGTTTAAGCATCTGTGGTTTAAAAAAAAAGTATGACAACCTAAGAAGCCATGTACATAAAAAACATGTCCATTTCAAGAGGATTCTTAAATGATAAAAAACTACGAAATATTATAGAATGAAACACTGAGATATCGCCACTTTTGTGTAAAAAGGGGCCATTCTTACTAAAAATAAAATTGAACTATCACACATTAATAAAATATCTTTACGCCACTCTCGTTCTGAAACGGTAAATTTTCTACTCAAAAACACAGAAAATCTATTTTTTTTAAAACATGCTTCTTATATTCAAAGAAATAAATAATAATCTAGCCGAAAGTAAACAGAGTTTGTGTTATGTGTGGCCTCTTATTTGGTGGTATTTTAATTTGGAAAGGAGATACGAACTCCGATCAAACGAGGTTCAAAGCAATAGTTTCCACCTTTTTGGTGAAGCCAAAGTGCAATTAAGGAGTATTTTCACTTTTGACCATTCCTATTTTGAATAATTTTTGCCATTTGTGGAAAATTCTTTTCTACGCGTCACTCGACATTAGTTACAAGTGCTCTCTCGTTTCATTTTTCTTAAATTATTTTTATACGACAATTTGGCTTTCTACTGGAACTTGTTTTGTGCTTTGCGATTGGATTTTTATTGGTTGGTGCTGTTTACGATAATTTGGGATTCTTCTGGACTTTATTTTGCATTTTGACTGGACTGTGTTGGATCTACATCAAGCAAGACAACTTGGCGCGTCCCCGGACTGATCAACATTTTGTTTAAGTTTCTCCTTTAACAATGCTTCAAAATTGGTACACAGCCCAAGAGTATGCTAACATGCATTTTATTTATGGAGAATGTAGAGGCAACGCCAGTGCAGCTGCATCACTTTATCGAGAAAGATACCCAAATGCGCGTTATCCCGATTATCGCGTTTTTATCAGGGTGCACGGCTGTTACTCTGAAGGGCGGATACCAGGTCGCGGCGTTGGCGGTACAAGCGGCGGGCGTAACGAAATTGGTGGTAACGACAATGTTGTGCTTGAAGCAATTGAAGAAGATGCAACCGTATCAACAAGAGATATTCAGCGACAAAGAGGTATACCCAAGTCAACAGTTCACAGGATTTTAAGGAGAAATTAATTTCATCCCTATCATGTTACTCGCGTTCAGAATCTGCAGCCGAGGGATTACCCAGCAAGAGTTACTTTTTGCCGAGACATGTTAGGCAAAATCGAAAGGGATCCTGAGTTTTTTGCGAAAATTCTCTGGAGTGATGAATCCTCTTGCAAAAGAGACGGCTACTTAAACCTGCACAACTTACATAGTTGGCAGATAACTAACCCGCATTTAATACGCGAAGAAAGGTCCCAGTACCAATTTAAAATAAACTATTGGTCTGGGATTTTAAATGGAAAAATCATCGGTCCATTCGAGCTACCGCGAAATCTAAATGGATCCAGCTACTTGGATTTTCTAACCAACAACCTACCTGGGTTGTTAGAAGAAGTGCGACTAGCCACACGGCATAGAATGTGGCTACAGAATGACGGGTGTCCGGCACACTACGCCGTACAGGTACGGCGATATTTAGACGAAGCGTATCCAAACAGATGGATCGGGCGTGCTGGCGCAAGCCAGTGGCCAGCGCGGTCGCCGGACTTGAATCCATTGGATTTCTTTTACTGGGGCAACTTGAAGGAACTGGTGTACAAAAAACCCATTTCCTCAATAGAGGAACTTCGACGTCGAGTTCAAAACGCTGCGGACAAAATTAACGCAACTACGGAAGTTTGCTAAAAAAATCCTTTATTACAAGATGCAGAGCATGCATCAGAGAAGCAGGACACCAGTTCGAACATCTACTGTACTAAAAAAATATAAAATTATTTACAATTATGTTGGTTTAATTTTATTTTTAGTTCGCAATTGTAAAAAAAGCAGTTATCTTGTACCCATAACACTAACTCCTTTTACTTTCGGCTACATTATTATTTGTTTATTTAAGTGTTTTCCGTGTGCGAAGCATACTTTTCACCGTTTTAGAACGAGAGTGGCGAAAAGATATTTTATTAATGTGTGATGGTTCAATTTTATTTTTAGTAAGAATGGCCCCTTTTTACACAAAAGTGGCGATATCTCAGTGTTTCATTCTATAATATTTCGTAGTTTTTTATCATTTAAGAATCCTCTTGAAATGGACATGTTTTTTATGTACATGGCTTCTTAGGTTTTCATACCTTTTTTTTAAACCACAGATGCTTAAACTTAGTAAAATTAAATGAAAAATTTCAATTTTCCACTTTAATACTGTCTTGAAAATTACTGCTCCTAGTTACCAAAATTATTCAAACGGTGTTCAATTACGCTATATTTTCTTAATATATTCCAAATACAAAAATAAAAAAAATAAAATAATTGTAGGCACTAAGTCTAAAAATGTGAACAAAGGTACAATTTTTTCCAAATTTACAAAAAGTTAAATATTTTCCGAACGGGTCAAGATAAAAAAAACAAAAAAATGTTTCGGATTGGCCTTGGGCCCCCGCACAAGCCGTTTCAAGATTATCCACTCATTATGGGACACCCTGTATATTTGCGTAATAATATAGCTTTGTGGTGCGGGGTTAGAATTTGCACCACCTCAATTCTTCCCGCGGGTGTCGTAAGAGGCGACTAAGGGCTATCCACCGGGGCGGGCAGCAGTACCCCTGCAGAACAATTCTACCACCGAACTGCATCCCCAACCCGCATGCCCAGCGTGGGGATTATGGGCATTACCCCCATGGGATAAAAGCCAATAAGGCGCTTATCAGGGGGAGGCCTGCTTCTAGCAGTGGACAAATATAAGCTGTTGAGGAAGAATAATAATATATCTAGTATCTTGCTGTACTTATATTTTTATTTTGTATTATTACTAAGCAAATTATTCAATCTTTAATCCAGTATTATCTACTACACGATAAAGAGATGAAGAAATAGCCACATGATACAAGTGAAATTGCAATCTCTTTACAAGCTGTCTTCGCGGACCATCACGACTATGATGGATGCCCTATTTTTAGGGTTTTGAAGATCGAAGATCGGTTTCAAAACCCTTATGGTCTCGCTTTGTCTGTCCTTTTTTCCCTCCTTAATAACTGAAAAACTGCTGCAGCTATCAACTTGAAATTTAAAATAATAATACATTTCGTGCGCCTGTACAGATTTAGAGAAAAATAAATGAAAAATGAAAATGAATATTTTCCATACAAATTGTGATGCCGAAATTTTAAAAGATACCTACAGAGTCATATGGGGTATCAAATGAAAGGTATCATTTTGTACATTTCAAATTATTTATTGAAATTTTTGTAGGTTTCATACTTTTTAAAATATTTCGAAAAAAGTCGAAAAAATACCCATTCCCCCCCCCCTATCTCCGAAGATTGAAGAGCGATCCATGTAAAATGTATGGACCGTTTATAGACATGGATCTATATTTTACAGGAAAAATATAGAGAAGTTTGAAAAAAGAACACTTTTTGAAAAATGGTCAAAACGGGGCGAAATAATTTTCAAAAGGGGAGGCTACCTCACCGAGTGGGGTATCAAATGAAAGGTATTAGTTTGAACATTTCAAAACAGTTTTTTAAATTTCTGTAGGTTTCATAGTTTTTGAAATATTTTGAAAAAAGTCGAAAAAATACCCATTCCCCCCCCCCTATCTCCGAAGTTTGCCGAGCGATCCATTTAAAACATATGAAGCGTTTGTAGATATGGATCTATATTTTACAGGAAAAATATAGAGAAGTCTGTAAAAAGAACACTTTTTGAAAAATGGTCAAAAAGGAATAATTTTCAAAAGGGGGGCTACCCCACCCAGTGGGGTATCAAATGAAAGGCATTGGTTTGGGCATTTCAAACCAGTTTTTAAAATTTCTGTAGCTTTCATACTTTTTGAAATATTTCGAAAAAACTCGAAAAATTGGTAAAAAAGGTTGGTACCTACTATTCTTAGGTATTCGTTAAATTGCGAAGTCTCTAATCGGTACTTTTGGTACATATTTGTTGACAAACGTTCAAAACGCTCGGCGCGCGAGTTACACTCGCACTTGACGGATCTTGTTTTGTATTAGTACTAGTATAGTATTATTATATCTATGGTATTAGTGTCTGATGTCTAAATTCTAAGGTATTTAGTAATACAGGGTTATTTATTTACCGATTTATTTGATTTAAATGCTATTTCGAAATCAGACATAAGCCCGAGCTTGAAATTTTTTGTTTTTGGTTAATATACATGGTTTTAGTTACTATATCTAAATAAAATCTTAGGTAGGTTAGTTTGGTCCTAGAATAATTAATTAACAAAGAAAATTACAATCAAATAATCAAAATAATTAAAACTAGTTTTGAATATTGAAACAATTGAGCTAACTGCAGACTATTGCAAACAATCTTCTTACAGAAAGCTCAACTTATCCATATCAATATTTTTATTTTTATTTTATCTTATTATTTTAGGAAAACCTACGGCTAAAAATGAACCAAATTTAAAGGACAACCAATTAAATTAATACAGATGTTATATATATGTGTTACCAATGCTTCTGACCGGACCTTACTAGGGAAAGCAGTGAAAGTGACAGGAACAGTCCTCTTAAGCAGCTAAATAATGGACACATTGTTATGCTGATCACGTCTATATTCATTCTCATAATTACGGTCTCATATGGGATGTGTATATCTAAGCCAAGAAGCATAATTATAGTGGAAATAATACTATTAATTTTATTGCTGAACTATCGCCGACTAGCGCCACACTCATAGGACTCTTTTCATAAACGCACTATACGCTGCTACACTTTTTTTACTCGACTACCAACGGAGGAGGGTGATTAATTCATAATCTTGTGAAGTTGTTCATAACTTGTTAATTGTAATTTTACTAGATTAGGTACATGTCTTTTGGTTAATAGGTGCCTTAAATCCTAAGTTAGCTTTACCTAGACATCAGGTTCCTCTTAATATAGCAATTAAGATACCTACTTTGTTAACACGTTGGCAGTTACGCACACAAACATAAGCTTTTTATTATGTAGAATCTAACTAAAGGGCTTGTTTGTTGTTCTCAGGGCTTGAATAACCGGAAAATACCGGTATGAAAAGGTTAACGGTATGACGTCATACCTTTATATTACGATATCCTTATATAACGGTACCGTTATGTTCCGATACCGAAAAATAGCGATAGCTTTATTTTTAGCAGTAGCGTAATTTTAAAATAAGAGTACCGAAATGAGATAACTATAAATAGCTCTCGGCTCAGCTGCAGATTCTATCGAGCCAGTTCCGTTCTAGTCGAGCGAGTGAGACCAGACAGTCGTGTGACTCGTGCGTTTCGAAGTTTTATTTCGTATAACCGTTTGCTTAGCTGAGCCAAGTTGCAATTATATTTAATAACTAGCGGGCCGACCCGGCTTCGCACGGATGGACATTTATTTTTAAACATTTTGGAATAAACGTAGAGTAAATGTAGGTATCTATTATTTCTGTGGCAGGACATTTACTTTTATCCGACTGCCTCGTTGGTCTAGTGGTCGCTTGTTCAACCGCTGAAAATGAAGTCCCGTGTTCAAATCCCGGGTCGGGCCAAGATTTGTATTATTGGGTCTTTTCTAGCAAGTTGGTGGTGTTAGACGGCTTAAGCCGTTGGTCTATCGCTTGACCTCTCCCCGGCCGTGTCGGTCTGCCGTCCTATCGGATTACGAGAGTGAGGGCATAGAGAGTGCACCTATGTTTGCGCACACTCTTGTGCACTATAATATGTCCTGCCCATCTTGGTCGATGAGACTGGCCGCCGTGGTCGAAATATCCACATCCCTCACTGCGTTGCACGCACGGGGCCACACCGCGCACTGGCCACCGCCGGCGCGGCGGCGGCGGCGGGCTGCGTTTATATACTACTAGTTTATGCCCGCGGCTTTGCACGCGTTGTTTCTATGGAAACGTTCAAAGGTGATTTTTATCCCATGTGAACTGATTTATGGGGGTATGTATTGCGATAATGGTATGAATACCGGTATACATACCGGCACCGGTACAAATACCGGTATACATATCGGTACCGGTATAAATACCAATATTTTTACTGGTACCGGTATGTATATCGGTATTTATACGGGTACCGGTATATATACCGGTATTTATACCGGTATGTATTGCAGTAATAATACCGGTATGTATACCGGTATTTACACCGGTATGTATTGCGATAATAATACCGGTATTTATAAAACATACCGGTATAAATATCGGTATAAATAAATACCGGTATTATTACTCAAAATCATACCGGTATAAATACCGATATACATACCGGTACCGGTATACATACCGGTACCAGTATATACACCGCTATTTATACTGGTACCGGTCTGTATACCGGTATGTATACCGGTATTAATAACGGTACCGATATGTAATCTGGTATTTATACCGGTACCGATACGTATACCGGTACCGATACGTATACCGGTATTTATACCGGTACCGGTATGTATATCAGTATTTATACCGGTATGCTTTCCAGTTATAATACCGGTATTACCGGTATGTTTTATAAATACCGGTATTCTTATCGCAATACATACCGGTGTAAAAAACCGGTATACATACCGGTATAAATACCGGTATACATACCGGTACCCGTATAAATACCGGTATACATACCGGCACCAGTATAAATAAAGGTATGTATACCGGTACCGGTATGTATACCGGTGCCGGTATGTATACCGTATGTTTTATAAGTACTGGTATTTACACCGGTGTGTATTGCGGTAATAATACCGTTATTTATAAAACATACCGGTATACATATCGGTACCGGTATAAATACCGATATAAATAACGGTACCGGTATACAGACAGCTATTTATACTGGTACCGGTATCATTACCAGTATACATACCGGTATTTTTACCTACCGATTATATTATTATTATATTATTATATACCGGTATTTATACCGGTACCGGTATGTATACCGGTACAGAAATGTATACCAGTATTTATACCGGTAGGTTTCATAAATAACAGTATTATTACCGCAATACATACCGGTGTAAATACCGGTACTTATAAAACATACGGTATACATACCGGCTACGGTATAAATACCGGTATACATACCGTACATACCGCTATTTATACTGGTACCGGTATGTATACCGGTATTTATACGGGTACCGGTATGTATACCGGTATTTATATCGGTACCAGTATGTATACTGGTATTTATACCGGTAACAGTATGTATACCGGTATTTATACCGGTACCGGTATGTATACCGGTATGTATACCGATATCAATATTTATAAGTTTTTCAGTAATAATACCGGTATTTATACCGGTATGTATTGCGGTAATAATACCGGTATGTATACCGATATTTATACCGGTACCAGTATTTATACTGGTATTTATATCGGTACCAGTATTTATACCGGTATTTATACCGGTACCGGTATGTATACCGGTATTTATATCGGTACCAGTATGTATACTGGAATTTAAACCGGTACCAGTATGTATACCGGTATTTATACCGGTACCGGTATGTATACCGATATCGGTATTTATATGTTTTCCAGTAATAATCACGGTATTTATACCGGTATGTACCTATTGCGGAAATAATATCGGTATGTATACCGGTATTTATACCGGTACCAGTATGTATACCAGTATTTATACCGGTACGAGTATGTATACTGGTATTTATATCGGTACCAGTATGTATACCGGTATTTATACCGGTACCGGTATGTACCGGAATTTATACCGGTACCGGTATGTATACCGGTATTTATACCGGTACCAGTATGTATACCGGTATAAAATAATGTATTCTTGTGTGAAAAAAAATTATTTTCTGGTGTGAAAATGCCTTGTCATAGTCAGGGACCAAACAGTTATAAGAAAACCAGATGCCAGATTATGTTGGCAATACAGATCGTTGACCTTCATGAAATCAAAAAAAGGCATTGCTTAAAATTTTTGAAAATTATTATTAGTACGTATTAAATTAGAATAGAATAGAATAGAAAATCATTTATTGCCTTAATTTAGAAAATACACAAAATAAAAATATACGTACTACTTAATTAAAACTCATAAACTTAGACAAAAGGAGTAAATTCAGCATTTTGCTGTAATGCAAAAATGCAAATGCAAGGCACTTATAACGCTAATATTTGGCACATAGTGTAGACAATCTAGTCTCCACGCTGAATGAAAAGAAACAATAAAAAGCATTTTTTTTGCATTCTCCCCATGCTTCCCTTTTACAAGGAAAGAAGCCGAATATAAGAACGACCGCGACGTCATAGCTGTGTATTAAGAAGTGTGTTAGAGTGAAACCTCGTTCGACAAGGCAAGTGGCATTCCTATCGAGCGAACTGTAAACAGAGCACTAGCGTCGTTTACTCACGCGTTTTTCGGTACCGAAATGAATTACGTTACGGTACCAGAAAAATACAGGTAGCTACCGGTACCCTTAAAATAATGGTACCGTTATTTTATACCTGTACCAATACCGTTATTGTATACCGGTATAGGTCTACCTTTAAATCAAAACGGTACCGTAATTTTTTACCGGTAGCTTAACCCTATACCTATACCGCTTTCAAGCCCTGGTTGTTCTTGTCTCCGTCTTTACCCAATAAAAGTGGCAAATAGAAGTTTTTTGATATCCAATCGATACACATTTCAGTTTGGAGAGTAAACTAGGTATAGATGGTAACCATCGACAGTCTCTGTGGTTAATTTCTGTTTTGCTTTTACTTACATACAGTGCCAAAAATATAATGACTCTTGCGTAACTTAAATTACAATGCCAGTGTTTCGTAATAAGTGTTAAAATGTGGATAGTTTTAAATCGACCATTTCTTCTCATTGTTGTGGGTTCCCATAATACGAGCACACACTATTGTGCTGTACGATTGTTTCTCTGCGATCTCTTCATTACAGGATGCGCAATACTGTACAAGGCGTGAAACATACTTTCACATAACACCCAAAGGTGAAGGCAAAGATAATAATGTATTGAGATAGGTAAAAAATCTCAGAAGGCTTTAGTGAATTTAGACCAGATTTAGGAAGACCTCTTAAATTAAACAGACAGCTTGCGAATTAAATTTTAAAAAGTTTAAGGTGCATGATTTTAAATTGTCATATAAAGGGGCAACATTGTAAGATTTTACTATAAAAACTATCGTAGTTTGACGAATTCATTACGGATGTAAGCGGGTTAACTACGAACCATTGTAAGATTTTACTCAGGAATACGTTGACATATACGTATAACTACCATGTTCTTAGGTTTTAATTTTTTATCTTATAAATTTTCGATTCTTGGATACTTATCAAATAATTAATCCTAAACCTAGGCATATACTTCACTCAATTAACAATCAGCAAAAAGCTTACCTAAGCTAGTGGTAAGATATTTTGCCTCTTTTCTAAATAAACACATTTTGGACTTTTAATCACCCGATTTTAAGCCCAAAATATGGTTTTTTATAGCCTTATGACTAGATATTAGACAAGTTTATCCCCGCCAGTATTGCTCAAATATTGATTATCCTCCAATGATTCGATTAGCACAAAGTGCCCAATCTATATCAGTGAAAGGTACTGGTTAGTTTGATCCTGAGATTACTTTTAACCAGCGTTTACGAAACTTTTGAAAACATAATGAAATGTTAGATCTCAATTTGTTCTTTAACAAGAAATGTTGTTTTGGTTACATTTCTAAATAGAAAAAAAGATGTTCTTCGGCTCCTACAAAAACTGATCCACATCCACGTGGCGAGGATGGATCCAGGCTGTCTAATCTAACGTCACTAAGGGCGTTTGTAATCCGTCGGCCATATGTGCAGTGGACAGACCAGAAAATCACTTATAATTATTATTATTACACTACAACCCATTAATATCGCTATTATTTTATCGTTTAGAGGAAAAGCTCTCTGATCTAACAAAAGCAAAACTCTACCCAGTCAAGGTATAAATCTCATTATTTAACTGTGTGTGATTTTTCGACTAATTACGCTTTCTAACACTGTACGCTTGTAAATACAGATTGTACAAAAACACATTTGGCTATTCTTAATTAATGACTTCAATGGTCGTTGTGCTATTTACAAGAAGCACGCTTAATTTCCCTTTCTAAATGCATTAATAGTTGGTCATTGCATCTAACGAACAATAATTTGCAGTTAAGGCTGGAATTACGTTAGCTACTCAGAAGTTCTTGCAGCTTAGCAGTTTTAAAATATGGTTACGAGATTGAAATTGAATAAATAAAAAATACTTAATTCTCGGCTATAGTCTGACTCTTTGTCTGATAAGTATCAACAAACAAGTTTCCAAATAAAAAAATTAAACCTGACATTTGATTAAAAAGCAGAAAAAAACTTTGCACGAGCACAAAGGTACATATTTGTCATATTGTTTTTTGTCGTGAAATGTAGCATTATTAACTGAACTATTTTTACTCTGCTTAGCTGTTAGATGATGCTGTGTGGATTGTCCAGCATTATTTATATATTTAAAGCACCCGGACCAAAGTAATGAATCGATTTACACTTAATTCATCGAAATGAGATGAGTAGTTTCGCAATCAAAAGTATTTTTTACGAATTTATAACTATACGCTCACTTAACTTTTCTTATTTTCATCATCATGTTAAATTTTCGTATGTTTAACCTGTTCTAAGCTGTCAATGTGCTGTCAGCCTAACGGGCGATAATTTACGCATTGTTTGCGCTTGCGCCGTCTGCGGCATTATTGGAGGCAGCGACGCGAGACGAGGTATGCTGTGGAGAAACAGATGATACCTGGCGATAGATTCCACTGTCGTAACGATACGTTGACCGATTCAGTTGATTTCAAACTATTTATTTTTGCCATAGGTTTTGGAACAATTTCGTTTACCAGAGTTGGCAGCTTCACACATAGATTCAACATCTGTAGAGTTGGCACCTTCACTCACAGATTGATGAAGATTGTGAGTGTCATAAAAGAAAAAGGAAAGCTCTCATAGTTCTCAAAATTGCATCCTTCGGAGTAAATTTCGATTAAACGGTTTATATCCGGTTTGTTAATGGGCTGATGGGGGAACTATTCCATTCGAAACTTACTTTTTCGTAGGCAGACTGGCAAAATGGTTGACTCGATTCTACCTTGACAAAATATACATACCTTTGCATGACATGTCTGTAGGCAATCTGTGACGTATACAATCTCCTGTTACAAACTAACAAATTACCTGCTCAATTGCTTCACTTAAATTTAGTACGTAACTTGATTCGATCGCGTTTAGTAAATGTCAAAGCTTTGTTTACTACGTCCAAGCCCGGGCCACCGATGCGTGACAGCCCCGAAATATTTGCTCTACAGCTGATTGCATTGTGCAAGACATAATGTCCATGCTTTCGCATTGACTGATCATTGTCCAATTTCACTTCGGATATTGAATACTGAGTTTGTATAGTGTATCGTTTAGACAAATATGACATTCGACAAGTTCCTTTTGTTATTTATCCGAACCTAGAGGTGTCAAGTCAACGTATCCAAATCCATTTTTATTAGTTTCGTGTAAATAAATCTCCTACGGATGAGAATTATAGCTCTAATGAACGTAAACCTTTTATACTTTGTATAGACCTTTCATATTTCGATGGAATCGTCTATCCTTGATTATGATGACGTTGTAAAGCTAAGCGTTTCTTGGGAAAACGTGAAAAATAGAGCGAAACAGTGGTCGGTGTGTTATAGAGAAGTGGTATCTGGTTCACCTTGTCCTTTATGCGACGGATCAGTACTAGGCATTTATGATTATGTCTATAATTTTGTTTGAGTAGATTCGGCCCATTGGCAGGTAGGCTGACTTTCAACAGACAGGAGTGGCTCAGGAATACCAGATTTTCTAGAGGCCAATTTTAATATCGATTATTATATCACTGTGGTACTGAGGCAAAGCTCTTTTTATGACAATGAGGCATTCTCTGGAGAATGCCTCATTCATTCATCATTCATTGAATGCCTCATTCACATCTGGAGAAGATGGCGGTTTTAGTTTGAAATTAACTGTCATAGACCTTGCACAGGTTGACATGTCACTCTACCACAACCTTTACTCTTCCGCGAAAGATCCCTGCCATTTATTGAGGTCTAAAAGTGCGGTATAACAAAAACATGTTATAAAATATATTATATATATATAATACATGTATAATTATGTAAGCGTGTTATAAATAAATATAAAATAAATTATGCTGGACAATTCACACAGCATTAGCTAGCCCCAAGCTAAGCAGAGCTTGTGTTATGGGTACTAGATAACTGATATACTTAATACAATACACTAAATAGATAGATATTTTTTATTATTCATAGAAAACAACCAGAACACCCTGAACTGCAGATCGTACAATCATTTGTGCCGAGGCGGGAATCGAACCGCAACCTCTTGCGTCGCAGGCGGCCCTTCGCCCGCCGCGCCACACACAGCGGTCGTTATGTATAACATAAGTTATAGGTATAATATAATAGCATATGTTACTCAATCTGGACGCACCTTATGTTAAATAGGGTTTTTTCTCTTTTGGAAAACGCCTTATTCGATTATGAACTTAATCGGCAATTTGTCAATTGTTTATTTTTGTTTCAGGTAAAAACCGATGCACTTTACAGTTTACACTGTCACTTGCTTGAAGATGGAGATGTAACTTTTTAAAAGTGGAATACTCGTTGGTATGTACAGTACAATAGCTGTTATTTAAGGAAACAACTCAAATTTCTTAACAAATTATGAATAAATAAATAATGCTGGACAATTCACACAGCATTATCTAGCCCCAAACTAAGCAGAGCTTGTGTTATAATATAAATGGAAGTAAAAAAGCGGTAGGTACATTTTGCATGATATAACGCGTCGGTCTGTATGCCTTTAGTTTTCACTGTAAAATACATACAATTATAGAAACGTGGAAGGTAGGAAGTTTGCAAATACTGACAGTAATGCTAGGTTAGTGCCCAGCTACTTCATTCCATTTTTTAAGTACCTACTTACATATGCAAATTAGTGGAGAGAGTTCGTTCAGGAAAAAGTTACTACAACAATGTACTTATCGGCTCTGTTGTGTTGAGACTTGAGAAAATCAGTACGTAAATAAATACCTGGTAGTTTTAAGAATAATTGAGTACATCTGGTCTTGTTGAAAAAAAAAGGTAAAACAGGCATTTCTTTTTTTAAATTCTAGGTTTTTTCCATATGGGGGATTTGTCGAGGCAATCCCCAAGATACCTCAAGTGTGGAACAGATTCTAGTTACCTTGTCAAATAGGTATATTCGTGGATATTTTTTTAAGTTTAACTCATTTTGGGTAGGTATTGTAAATTATTAGGACACCCTGTAAAACCTAAGTAGGTCCCACCCTAAATACGGGCTATTACAACACTTGACAAGGTAACTAGAATCTGTTCCACACTTGAGGTATCTTGGGGTTTGCAAGTTAGCGGGGGACACCCTGATGTTATGTTCTCAGATTTAGTTTAGGGTATAGTATTATAATATCTGTGGTTTAGGTAAATGTCCCCTCTAGTTGCCAATATAGAAAATTGACCACAGAATTAACTTTAATACGTATTGCCGTGTAAAATTTAGCGTGCTGATAATTCTATGCTTCTTGTGGATATGAATTGCTGGCTGAATTGGGTAACGCACTATGCGTACCTGTACTTACCACCACTTACCCAGATTATAAATTCGGCCCAACAAGTTTTTAAAAGGACCACTAGTTGGCCGGAATTTAGATGGATAACTAGCTTCTACTCGCGTCTTCGCACATATTTTCGGTTTAATACGTAGCTTGTTATCTAAGTTAGGTAATGTTTCAAATGTACGCCGAATTTCATCGATGATCTGTTCAGTATTATTGGAGATCTTAGGTCACGAAATTAAATTCATGTTCGACAAACTTTCGGCTTTATAATATTAGGAGGATACTTTTATTCTTCGACTTAAAAAATAAGTTGTGCGTACTTAGTTGAACTAATTCTAGAGAACATCACTGGAATTGGCAGCCTTATCACTCAAAGCGTTTAAAATTTCTTCAAGGCTACCAGAAATGTTATTATAAAAGCGAGAGGAAAGATCTGCGTTTTTGTGCGAACAACGCCAAAATAACTGAATGGATCGGGATGAAATTTTGCAAAGTATCAGTTTTTATCCTGTAACATTATTCAGAGTTTTCTAAAATGTGAAGCCCCAAGGTAAGCAAGTTATGAAATATATGAAAGTGATCGTCCTTGCTCTTCGTGGCCATCATTTCCGAAATGGCATCAGATAAGATTTGTCATTAAAAAATCGTCACACATTGATTTATGCGTTTATTTAGTAACTGGCTACACTTGACTTTTGATTCCGGTTGTAATTGTAACTTGTTATGAATTGTAAATGTCAGATTTTTTAGATTACTCCTAAATCTCGATTAGGTGCGAATTTGTTTATTAAGTGAGCCATCAGATTTTGTTATTGGCAGTTTTGACGACGCTAAAACTCAAAGATAATAAATTAATTTCAGAGATCAAACAAGGATATCAATCAGGCATTTTCCAAAAAAAAGAAAATAACCCTATTTACCTTAGAACTTATAGATGGCGTGGATCTTTCGTGCAGCAGGGCTAGGATGTCAATAGGCTATCCTAAGGGATACCAAACCAGACCGGACCTCTGCTCGACAAAGATCGAGCAGAGGTCCGGTCTGATTTGGAGTATTGCTGCCATGTTTTGGACGGCTTTTGATATATCTAGCTGTAACTTTTGCAATTCAATCTAGATAGCTAGGTATATGATAAACATACATCGTTTTTTAGAGGCACTTACCCAGGTAGAAGCACTTACCTAAGTGTTTCTGTTTTATGAATAAGATGATATAAAACATAGTTATTTAACATGTTTTATAATGTGAATGAGTTATAATTTAACATTTTAATACTGTGGACGTGTTGTGTTATAAACAAAAATTGTTTATAATGTTACTTGTGCCTTTTACAAGAACAAATCTGTGCTAAGTATTCTGATGATGACAATGACTTTTCAAAAACTAGATTGTCAGTACCCGGAAATTCTTGAAGCTAAAAATTTTACAGCTGCAAAGTACAGTTGGCTAAAGTGATATGATATTTATTTAATCATACATTTTAATGTAGAGGAAAAAAGTGGGCTTTAAAATTCCTTGTACGAGTCTACAGTAACCTTACCAAAAGAAACCACCAAAGTAGGTATATTTTTTGTACAACTATTTTATGTCATCTATGAGATAGGAACACCTGTGTTTTAAATTAGGCAGGAAATCCTGGTAGGGTTTGTTCTGTTTTGTTAAAGCTTGGACCTAAAGAACCCACACTACAGTGAGAGCTGACAGTACATGCGTATGTAATGTTATCAACTTTGTGCAGTAACAGGCGTACAAAAAGAAGAGTGGTTGTCCTCGCTTAAAGAGCACTAGATCGGATTCTGCCTTGGACTTCCCGGGTGTAGGTAGGACATAATACCAAGTCCTTGTATCTCTGACAAGTTTATTGATCACGCTGAACAGTCTCAGGCCATCTAAAATAATTACCTCAGTAGTACATGAATAAATCAATTGATGGATAAATCGTTATTAGGGTACTCTTAAGGTAGCGTAGAGATATCGCCGCAGGTTCAGAATATTAATCACATATCTTCAGCATATTTTTGTTATGTCATATAAAAACGCGGCTTAGGTTATCTAAACATTTCAGAAGTAGGGATACTCAGAGAATTTTTTTTCAAACTGAAACTCAAATCATTTATTCGCTTAGTTAGAACATGGGTAGGAAATAAATAAATAAATATACAGTTGGTCGTAAGATACAATGAGTCACCATTATTTTACTTTTTAAGCATACGAATGTCAATGAATTAGTTATATTTTACTTAATAATTATTAGTTTTCAGGCATGGCGCTGTCTTAGAAGAAACTTTTTCAAAAAATTGTTTCTTTCTTCGACGTTTTTTTTGGCGCTCGCGACAAAATTGAGTCGAGGTTATTCGATATTTTCCCGTCAAATGTATATTTTATAGATCGAGTGTCTTTTAGACTTATATATAGTAACTGCCTGTATCTAAATCACTTATCACAAAGGTCGACTAGTTACTTTTGCATAAATTATAATCTCCTCTGGTGCGTTAAATTACTAGATCGTAAAAATTTAGTCCATGTTATTCAATAACTTCTAGGATCAATAAGGAAATGTCAAATATTAGTGTAACCTAGATTTTTAATTTTGAAACTTTGATTTAGTTTATATGTTATGCAAGGTTTGATTCATTTATCAATCATTGAACTTTTACGGATCAATGCTGTGAGAATGTCAAAATAAAAACTTCATTCAGTTAATAAAGGCGTAAGGATACCTACAAGCAATTTTTTTAACATATAAAAAAATACAATTACATTTAAAAATGAAGCGACTTGCATGCCCTTTCAGAACAGATATCGAGGTAAGTAATTATCTCGTTTTTTCCAGTTTCCATTTTTGAAGACATCGCCTTAAAGTTCAAAGAGAAACCATAATGACAATTACAGGGAATATTTTAAATTGCGACATGAAACTTGAGTTAATTTCATGTTCCTTCCAAAGAGGCACAGTTCTGCGAAAAATATATTGAACGAATAAATTGGCAATTCCTTTTTTGATAGGTATTTACATACTGCATGCATACCTACTTATTTCTAAATTTAACGTTGAACTTTTGCTTACGTGTCGTTAGGACTGACTTTCAAAACATCTTGTTTTCGATACGCCTGAATCTCAAAAAACCTTTTTCAAACGAGTGCAAAAAAACTAGTCCATCTTTTCGAACAAATATTTTTAAAAACTCGTTACACATCATGACGCCAAATAATTCCTAATCAGGTAGGTACTTGCATACCTCATCTCTTTGTACCTCTTGGCACCAATTGACTTGAACTAATTATCTAGTACCTACCTACCTAAGTTATTAGTTTTAGTATGGTATTCCTACCTACTTACTAAATACGAACAATTATGTTACTATTCTGCCCTGTTTCGTATGTCTTGATTTACTTGTTTTGACAACCGATTGGTATCATAGTGACGAGAATATGTACCTAAAGCACTAACTTGTTGCCACATTTACTGAACTAGTTAGGTAGGTACAGTTGCCTCAAAATGCAGTACGTAGCTTCCTGTTAGGTAGTACCTACTTAAAATTGAAACATATTGGTTGTTGAGATTTTGTTTTAGAAGAACCAGGTTTTACAATGACTTACATAGTCAATACAATAATACTTACATGTAACTAATGTAATTGGTTAATTTAATCGTATTAGGTGCTAAATAAGTAAATACAAATAAAAATACAAAACAGAACTTTAAAAAGTTACTTTTAACCTCTAAATTTATAACCCTAAAATTTATGAAAATTTTCATATTGATTTAATCTTTATGTTATTCAAGATAAAATGTCAGTGGGTTAGAATCCTATATATTTTTGCAAGATATAGTCCCTGACTCAACATCTTAACATTTTATGCCTATCTGATTTTCATTCGTTTCACCGGTTTCACCTACTAATATTATAAAGAGGAAAGATGTGATTGTTTGTTTGTTTGTATGGAATAGGCTCCGAAACTACTGGACCGAATTGAAAAATTATTTTACCATTACAAGCCCACATTATTAATGATGAACATAGGCTACTTTTAACCGCGAGAAAATGCTTCATTCCTACGGGAAAACGGGTAATAGGACAACGGGTAGTAAAAATGCAGCTAATTATTATTAATATACGAAGAGAGCCTGCGATACGAGCTTTTCAAAAATACTAGAGGACTGAAAATATAGGTTATAATGAATGATAAAAGTAAAAGTAAATGTTTCAATGTTAGAACATAACATGTCAGAGAAGGTCACATTTGATGAAGAATTCGTGATACCACTGCGTTCCTCGAGACTAATTGTGCTGTGCATTACCAGCGCCATCTTCTTTCCAAGGCTGTTAATTCAAAATTAGTTTGAAGTTTCCCCTAAACGAGTATAAGATACTTTTCTAGAAGGTACTAGGTAAGTGCTATTTCATTTGTTTAGTTTGTGTGGTGTGGACAGACAGACAGTATCTAAAATCGCATTATAGGTACATATTTAGATTTAGATAGGCAAAACACAAATGTATGTATTAGACACATAAGTGGATATATACATAAGTGTCTAATACAACTTTCGTGCCACCCCGTGCCACCACACTACCGTGGTGACTCCTGTCAAAAAACCAGCGCCCCGCTTAGAAGCGGCGGCGCTAGCTTGGCTAGCGGCAAAATGCTGAGGCAGGGCCCTTTTTTGGGGTTATTCCAGATTTCCCCCTTGACAAATCCCCCTTAAGGGGGAAAACTGTTATATTTTTAAACTCCAGTTTTCCTCCTTGAGAAATTTGACCCCTGTAACACTATCCTTGTTAGTTTCTGTTGTTTGTATAGTAGTATTATTGGTAATATTTTATGGTAAACCTTTTTTAATGTATGGTATTTATTTTGTTTCTGGGTAAAAATAAATTTATTTTCTTTCTTTCTATATAAATGTGCTAGTGGTTTCTTTTTCACTTCTTCCACTAGTAAACAAAATATTGAAGTGAAGAGGAAGTCAATAATACTTTATTTTATATTTGATAATAATAATATAATACACAATTTGACTTGTCAAGTCAATTTTGTACACCTAAAGAAATAAAGTTTTTGACTTCTGACTTCTATTATATGTTCGAATTTAATGTGAAACTAATTGTTAAGTTCCATGATAATTCTTATTTCGAACGTTTGAACTTTAATTTCAAAATCGATTGTGTTTTACCAAGGCGGCGTTTGTTACCTAATTATTCTAACTCAAAGAAAAGGTTTTATTTAAACTGTTGTTTAAATATATTTCTCTATAAGGCATTTTTTCCAAAACAGAAAAAAAACCTCGGTTTATGAAGTATCTATGACATTTTAACTTCAACTTCAACTTCTTATTTCATGGCTCGCTGCATTTTAATTTCACAGACCCAAACTCATAGCGCCCTCCTTTCAGTTTGGTCGAAACATTTTTGACCAATTAGAAAACGCCAATATTTTTCGCTTTTGCAGCCACTGACAGTTTATTTGGCGGTTCCTACGGCCTTATCATGGCCTTATCTCATGTTGGATCTGATGAAGATGACCAGACCTTTCGATTCCGAGGTCAAAATGTTAAATGCCATTGCGGTCAAATTAAAACGTCTGCATTGATATTGCATGTTGTGGACTGTTCATGTTTACTTTTCAGCAGAATATGATTATGTAATAGTAAATGATTAGAGTTGCTAAATTTTTGTAAGATATGTTGGATGTTATGTTGAATTATGGAAGCTAACCTAGGGATTATCGTCCGATGGTGCTGGCATAGACAGAAGGTTTCTATCTAAGATTCAGAGACCTATATAATGATAGTTGTTCCTTGTTACATTAAGTAACCTACATTACCTTTGTGGTACCCAATGCATTTAGTTAGAACGTTCATGCATGTCTCACTCGTACATTTAGGACTCCGTGGTCGTGAGATCGATCATAACGATATGTCACACAATCAACCGCAAACTCATATAGTCCAATCCTATACATAGCATTATGTACAGTCATCGCCTACAAGAACTATAGGTGTATATATGAACCTACAAGACAGATTAAGTCTCCTAAACCCCATCTACACACAAAACATCAGAAACCGCTGAACCACACCGTTCCTAAAGTCGCTAAACCCACCAGACTCGAGAAAGCGCCGAACTTTCAATGAGTGGGAACCCTTATTTCCCATATTACCTACGACTGAGTGGTCGAGTCAAGAGTGCTCTCGATGTCATTCAAACGTTCCTGGTTTCTAGTCTCTCTCTCTCTTCCCAGCTAGTTATCCCATATGGTGGTGGCTGATTTGTAAGTAAATTTTTCATATAGGTTCAGCCTTAGAATAAGAAGGCTTAGAATGATAGTTGACACAAACGAGGTAAGTCTAAAAAATTGCGACTAATCGTCGCAATTTCAATTTCGAATCCCTAGTACAATACTTCAAATGGCGCGGAAAGCAGCTCCTACAAAAAAATATAAAAATGGTGTATTGTGCGGTGCAAGGGTGTGCAAACACCACTATTATGAAAACTAACAATGCAAAAAGGTAATTTCATGGGTGAGTACTAATATTAAACTTGTAATATTGAGTAAAACAGCCATCAAAAATCATAAATAAATTGAAAAATTTTCAAAGCAGTTTTCGTGAAAATGTTGCTATGCGTGGGGTAAAAAATACCCCGGTTTGGTACTAAGTATAAAGTAGTAGAGGAAAGGTGTCTCGTGTGAAAGGTAGGAATTTAACTATCTCCAAATTTACTCATAGGTACCTACTTAAAAACATCGTTTTAGTATTTTTCAAAATCACTCGAGCATATTCTATCTAGTAATCTGTGGCAATAGACGCGAGTGCGCTTTCACTTGGTACTTTTTTAAATGTTTGTTTCGAAAACGGGAAAAGCCAATATTATTTGGCGGACTTGGAGTAAAACTTTTTTGACTAGCTACCGGCTACTAACTTGTAAAAAAACTTTAGAAATGGTTTTGCATAGAGTTTAGCCGCAGTTAAGTACGACAGTAACGCTGTATTTTCTGCAGTGTAGAAAGGAATAAGCCACTTTTCCTGCAGGTGTAGTATTAAATACTTTATGTGTGTAATTTACCACATATTGGCATCAATTGATAAATGTTTAAAACTCTCGGCGTGCTTGTCACACTCGCACTTGACGGGTCTTCTTTAATTTTGTATCAAACTAGTTTCAGCTCGAACATGTAAGTAGGTAGAAATATATAATATACTAGTTTCTGCCCGCGGCTTCGCACGTTTTGCTTGTATGGAAACGCCTTACGGTTATTACTTTCAATCCCATGGGAACTGATTTATAGGATAAAATGTGGCCTATGTTTTATTCCAGGCCTAAAGCTACCTGCTTACAAAAAAATTATCCCGACCCCTTCAGTAGTTTTGGCGTTCAAAGGTAAAAAACATCCATCCATACATCTAAACATCCAAACTTTCCCTACAAACAAATGTTCTTGTTTTTTTAAACCTCATTCGTGTATTTTTTTGAAATTTGAGAATTAACAATTGACACCCACCAGTTAATAAGCAAAAGCACAAAATAAATAAATAACGCTGGATAATCCACACAGCACCATCTAGCCCCAAAGTAAGCTACTCAAAGCTTGTATTATGGGTACTAGATAACTGATATATTTAATACATTATATACATAGACAGATATATTTTTTATGATACATAAAAAACACCCAGATCAACGTAACAAATTTCTGCAGATCGTAGGTACACAAATTTGTTCCAAGGCGGGAATCGAACCCGCAACCACTTGCGTCGCAGGCGGACTCTCGCCTGCTGCACCACTGAGGTCGTCAAAATTACCCATTTTTTTAGGGAAAATGCCATTTACTTGCTACATTCAATCATACGAATGTGTGAGTGAAAGCACTGTATTTATATTTACGTGCTGTCAAAACACACATAGATCGGTTTTTGGTTACACAAATTGTCAAATTGTTGAATGACACTATCCCTCTGCTGAGACAGCAGCGAGTTTTTACTCTATGGGTTCAGCGCTTTTTGGAGTCGATTGGGTATAGCGGTTTTAGGCATGGTATCGTATAGCGGTTTCTGTATTTTTGTATACACGGGGTTTTGGAGTCTTCATCTGTTCAGCTCTTTTAGTCCGTGACTGTACGTACGTATGGCATGGCATAAGTCATTACGAAGTAAGTACCATTATTTAATCTGTATTGGACAGGACTTGTGCGTGACCTACCGCGCTACTTCAATCTGTTCTAGATTTAAGAAGTGAATGTACAGACTTGGAAGCTTTGGTAATTTAATAAATACTTACTTCTGCATGTAGCTTTACGTAAGTTTTTGCTAAATAGATAGATAGATAATACTTTATTGTAACACACAAAGACAGATAACAATACAGAAATAAATGCTATGAGTAGACGAAGTATAAAGGCCGCCTTATCGCTATGAACGATCTCTTCCAGACCATCTTGGGATGGACTGGACACGTAAGAACAAAATAGACGGTGAAACTCGAAAAATAAGAAAATAATACTTACACCACATACTATAATACCTACATAAAACCTACAAACAATATAATAAACATACATAACATAAAAATAAAGTTGTTTAACTTTGCAAGGATAGATAATGCTGATGAAGCAGTTTTTTAAAGATAAGGATAGGAGATTTGGCACTTCTGATGTCTAGTTATTATGCCCGATATAGGTACCAGAGATTTTTGATATCATTGTTACCATCATCATTAGAACATTAATACGGCTCTCACTATTTCCCTATGCATTTTTAATGACTAACATATGTAACGGTCCTATTTCACCAGATATTCGAGCACAGAAAACATTCACCTAAACATTGCAAAAACACTTTAAATTCTAAGTAAATCTACCATTGACATTTAAACAAGCTTCCCAAAATAGTCCTACAGTCCAAAATAAAATAGGACCGAGTGGGATGTATGAATCACACGATGTTTCTATGCCTAAATAAAACTTGACAAAATTTATTGTAATTTTGAGTGGTATTTTCCGTTATGGGCAACCGTGGGAGAGTTTTTCATATAAAGTCGCTGAAGGTGAAGTGGCTATTTCTAAGTGCAGCCCTCAACTGCCGAAAGGAGTCTAGGTCGTCTTCAAATCTAATTAATATCTTAAAAATATTTTGTGGGTCATGATATTTATTTAAACGTCTTGGCGTAGCGGGCGTAGGTCCACTTTTTTACGCCGGTGTTTGCAGGTTTGATTCCTCGGTAAAAATTAATAGATTTTTCATCCGGGTGGTCGGGGTGTTCATATTTATTTATTGAATTTCTATTTATTGATATGCAGAACAGAAAACAATCATAACATCAATATTAAAAATAATTATAACTAAGGTGTTGAGACAAGATTGTGATCCAAAACATGCATACCTACACAACATGATTAGATAATAGAACAGTTAACGCATACAATTTAATAACTATAAAATAAGGTTAAATCTAGGTATATTATAATATAATATATCTAGTGACAATTATGAATTATGATACAGAAATAAAATACCTACTTTATAATAATTCTAAATAAATGAAGATTTTTTTTTGTATTAAAGAAAAAAAATTATCTGTGCAATATGGAATATATTAACTATTTCAGTTTTCTAAGAGGCTTATATCACAAGTTCGGCTTAGTATGGGCTAATGGTAGAAAGAGGAATCCGTAATCTTTAGGGTCAGCGTCATCAAAATCTATGATCTACGATGAGGATTCCTATATATGTATATAGTTTAGGCTAGATGATACTGTGAGAATTGTACATCATTATTTATATTAATTTAATAAGATATTAAATATGGACCTAGTTATAAAGACCTCTTAATATCTAATTGAATATTAAATTGTGGTTCATTGTCCAGTCACGAGCAAACTTAAGGGGCCAATCTAGAATAGTAAAATGTCAAGGAGTTTCCTAATGATGATTAATTTGGCGATGACCAATCATCACACGAAATTAGCAGGTAGGCAATAAATAAGATAGGTACCGAAGTCTTCTATAAAGATAAATAAAATTTAAATTTTTACTTTAACATTAGTCAAAGTAACAGCTTTTTCTCAAATCTTTATAAATTATACGTATCTAAAAATAGTAATCTTAACCAAAATAACAATTTTTTCACTAATATCCGAAACGGCTGTAACGTTTTTGAAGGGACTTTCACTGGCAGATAGCTGATGTCATAGATTTAGGGTAACGGAGAGCTAATAAAAAAAAAATAAGGACTCCGCACAATAAAAAAAAATCAATGAAATTGTAGATTCTACGCGTAACCGCGACTGCAGTTAGCGAAAAATTAACTGACTAGGCTATTTAGTTTTGATCTGAATTTTGCTTATTATTTATTCGTAGGAATTTTACATTGTCGTAGTAGGCAAAAGAAGGCAGTGTCAGCAACTATTTTGACACCACTAAAGGTGATGGCGCCCATAATTTTAGTGCTGTCTAATTAGTTTAATTTTGACGACATCTGAATTGACACTATTAACGATATACTAGGTGTGACATATGTCTTAGCGCTGATTTAAAACAATCATAGACAAAGCCATATATTGCGGTATGTAGGAGGAAACATTTTAGCTCTTGTGTTAATTTGGACACTCGTCTTAAACGAATAAGATTAACCTAGATAAGAACAAAAGATTTGGAGTGCAGTCAAATGCAAAGTTTTTCTTTTGCAATCTTTGTGACAGATTTAAGACAGAGGCGTGAAAGAAAATATGTAGATGGTTTGTGAGTTATGAATTTTAAGCGGCTGATAATCCCTTTTTCTCCGCTAAAGTCGGGTTAAATTTATAAATAGGTATAAATTGTATGGATAAGAACAGCTGATCGCGATTCTCTTGTCCGACCTATTCTAGAATATTGTTCAGATATCTGGAACAACTAACGAACAAATTAACACTACAACATCGACTTTAAACGTCTTGAATCAATAAAAAAGTGATTAATATACTTACCATCACATCATATCATCACACTAATATTATAAATGCGAAAGTTTGGATGGATGTATAGATGGATGGACGTTTGTTACCTCTTCATGCCAAAACAAAACTACTGAACGGATCAGGCTGAAATTTTGCATAAATGTAGGTAATTCTTATCCTGGAATCAAACATAGGCTATTTTTTGTCCCATAAATCAGTTCCCATGGGATAGAAATCACCTTTAAACGTTTATAGAAACAACGCGTATGAAGCCGCGGGCATAAATTAGTCTTTCATACAGTGATCACCTGGCAGGGTAGTTATCCAGTTACCGTAAGCGTCTGGAAAATTATAACCTTTCCCCTGTATCATTGCTGAAGAAAGCTGACCTAATGTTCTTATAAAAATTTGCCTACGCCTCGTTTACCTACGTTGATTATGGTAAATATAATTTGTATTCTTTTTAAAAATTATTTTTATTTTAAGTTAATGATTAATAGTGTCATATTAGTTTAAGTATTATATTAGTTGAGTTGCCTTGATTTATGCGCATGCTGCGGCCGCCTATAACTTCGAGAGCACTAGACCTAAGAACTCTGTCATTGTTACTTAATTTTTTTGTGTTATCTCTACAAACTAAAGGGCTTGTGGGCTCGAATGCCTGGTAAGGCACGGGGACAATGCACAATACTCTCCCAATTAGAAGTTGAATTAAATGGCTCGTGCGGTGGCAGATTTTGGCTGAGGGTCTCCGGAGGCGCAAATTTGCAGGTCTCGACAGCGCCTGCGCATTTGCTGCCCTTGGAGTTTTGTTCCTTATGGCATTATCAGAGGCTCACCGGGCTTTCAAAATCTTATAAGGTTTATAAAAGCGCTTGGTAGAAGCTACGCGTATCACGACGAGAGCTGGTGGGTATCTCGCGCAGCGCATCAGCATTGCCATACAGCGCGAGCGTCGTGGGACCCTTCCGGTTGTTATTGATCTGCATGACTAAAACTTCCTCTAACTTGTTTGCAACAGTCTGCAATTAGCTCTGTTTGCTCAACTGTAATACTAGTTGTAATTTGTACCTATTAGTTGTATCCTATTAATATTATAAAAGCAAAAGTTTGTGCCGTGTTTGCGCCGTTGTGAATATGTTTGGCCAAAGACAACGTAAAAACTACGAATGGATCGGGCTGAAATTTGCACGCATAAAGATCTGGACCTGGAATAACATATACTTTTAATTACCAAAGGCGCGTGTAAAGTCACGGGCAGCTAGTTAAAAAATAAACAACTCGCACAATCTAATATTTAAAGATAAACTAAATGTGCCAGCAACAGTGTTCCATATTGTAAGGCATTGTAGTTTAGGTAATTCTTTACAACACGGAGCAGTATTTTAAAATCATCGAGACATTGATGATACATTGTACAGTAATGAACTAATGATAGACACAAAAGGGGTTTGGTACTGACCCACATTTGATGCCTGTTTAAACCAACTTATGTAAGTGAGACAATTTGGTATTTTGTATGCGAGTCTTTAAAATGTAACATTATTGCCAAGAATTTAGTCACGGGGTAAACAAGTTGTACCTGCCTACTTAAGTAAGTTCTATAAGTATGAGTAACAAATACATAAACAAATAGCTAACAAAATATGTGATGTAACAAATCACAATCTAATTTATATTTAGCTATGAATATATACCTAGTACCTATCTATAAGCACTGTGATTTGTGAATTGAAATAAAGAATATTATATGGAGGTATTCCTAAAACCGGCATTAAACTTTAAACATTCCTTCTTTAACTATGTTTATCGTTGTAAATTTTGATAGAGTGGATATCTGTACCGAGATAGGTAGTTGGTTTTATCGTCGTCAGATTATCTCATGAAGATCCTTACCTTTCCCTGAGAATTGGAGCTTGGCGGTCATGAGTCGTGACGACTTGTCACCATTTGAGTTTAAGTCGTTATTGTATGCATCGAGGGATATAGCCCTAGCCGTGGTATGCTATTGTTGTCTCCGGAACGGAGAAGGTGTACAGGGTGGTTTTTTGAGAAGCGTGGTGATGGCCAATTCCGAAACCACGAGAGTTAGAGAAAAGTCGTGAAAGGAGTCATGCCCTCGATTTATAAGAAAACAATAACTGCTTATTTAGTTTTTTTAAACCTTTTACTTTTGACGGAAATGGACACGAAAGATTAAAAAAAAAGACACTCTGTCTTATTGAACCAATTTTGTTGCTGATAAGGATCAATCTTTGCAAAGAAATGTATTACTAAAAATGAAAGGAAAAACCAAATTTTCACTATTTTATTATTTTAACACAGAAGAAAAATTACCTCCTATCCAAACTTTTTGGTAGTTATGTGTGAAACTCATATGTCTTATTAGCGGGATACTATGATTCTGATTCTGATTCTGATTCTGAATGGGGGAACTGGGATCTGCACTGACATCTCGCATATGAGTGTATTGTGCATTGTCCCCCTGCCTAACCAGGCCCTAACCAGCCCAGCTCCTTAAAATATCGGAGCAGGACCTTTGGAGATTTACAGCTTCGTTTCAGCTTTTCTGTAGGCGTGGGATACTATGGTTATACTTACAAATAAAAAAAAAGATTTGATAGTGCATACTTACCTATTTGAAAGTAGAATTCCATTCATGTTCACTGACATTATTTTTGGGGTTTCCATTGAGTCACTTTCGAAAGGCGTAGGTGACGAATTTTTACATTCACATAAAGGCTTTTGTTTTCGAAGGTAAGATAGCTTGTTATGTTACAGTTACTGCAGCTACCTACTACAAAGTATGGGCTTCAAGTATATTTCCCGAGTTTGAGGGCCTCAACTCGATGAGGTTACGTTGTTTCGTTTATTGGTTCTTATGTCCACCTGTCTCCATCATCAGACCATATCGATGTACCATAACATTGCATTGTCACCGAAGTAACATAAGTTTACCAATTTTCAGCTCAATCTTTTGAGGACAACTCTTCAAAAAATAATTTACGTACGTGCAAACATAAATACGTCGTTCTACCATCTCGATGCCATCGTCTCGATGTACCATAACATTGCATTGTCACCGAAGTAACATAAGTTTACCAATTTTCAGCTCAATCTTTTGAGGACAACTCTTCAAAAAATAATTTACGTACGTGCAAACATAAATACGTCGTTCTACCATCTCGATGCCATCGTCTCGATGTACCATAACATTGCATTGTCACCGAAGTAACATAAGTTTACCAATTTTCAGCTCAATCTTTTGAGGACAACTCTTCAAAAAATAATTTACGTACGTGCAAACATAAATACGTCGTTCTACCATCTCGATGCCATCATCTCGATGTACCATAACATTGCATTGTCACCGAAGTAACATAAGTTTACCAATTTTCAGCTCAATCTTTTGAGGACAACTCTACAAAAATTAATTTACGTACGCACATACATACATACGTCGTTCTAACAGAGCAAGTTAAATTAAAGCTTGTAAAACAGACCGATCTGTTCAGTAGATGAATCGTGAAGAGGTAACAAACATCCAAACTTTCGCCGTAATAATATTATTGTGATAGTAGGCATTCTCTCAGAATCGGGGAAGATGATATCTCAACATAATGTAATGAAACTGTTTCTTGAACTGAAAGGGGCATTAGCATCGCGTGCGACTAAACACATTCATTAATGACATAATGGCTCGTGGACATATTTGCACGATACGTTTACTGTTTCTCATTTAAAACCAGGTATATGGTTGCTATGTAAAAAATTTATATGATTTTAAGGAAGGTATCAAAAAAAATATGTCATAAAAGGCGTCTAAGGAAAACTAGTAGTATACAGGTGGTTTTTTGAGAAGGGCAGTGATGGCCAAGTCCGAAACCACGAGATCCGAGACAAATGAGTTTCACACTAAACGACCAAAAAGTTTGGATAGGAGGTAATTTTTCTTCCGTATAAAAATATTAAAATAGTAAAAATTTGCTATTTTATTTTTAGTAATAAATTTCTTTGTAAAGATTGATCTATATCAGCAACAAAATCCATTGGTTCTATAATACAGGATGTCTTTTTTAGTAAAAGGTTAAAATAAACTAAATATGCAGTTGTTGTTATCTTAGAAATCGAAGGCATGACTCCTTTCACGACTTTTCTCAAAACCACCCTGTATATGCCTATATCTGCTGTGTATATTTGACAATGAGATGACCTGCCAAGCGTGGTGATTACGGCAAACCCACATAAAATAGTAGTACCTACTAGTCCGAGGGTATATTTTTTTTCTAAGTAGGTATGATATACTCCTAGTCGAATTTCTGATTCCAGATAACAGTAATTAATAGATAAGGCTAGTGTATCAATTTGCCCCTTGTATCAATGCACCCCACCTCCCCTACCTAATAAAGACTACAGAATGTCGTTTATAGCATATAAACTAGTAACGCAGAACCTTGAAAGGCCTTTGTAAGCACATTGTTATGTTTGATATTTAAGTAGGTACCTACGAATTTGTAGTTTTATTTTCCGTACTTTTATGAGTGAAGAAATAAAGAGTGCACGTGTTTGCTCTTGTGCACTAGTCAAATGGCTAGTCTCCGTTGAGGTTAAAAATGGTCAAAAATTCCGAGAAAAGGGTTAGTAATCCTTTTAACAGTTTCAACCCATCATGCGTCAGCTTTGCCCTGGTCAAGTCCGGAAAGGCAGTGCGAAGGTTTTGTCGCTTTCGGCGCGGGCGCAACCTTGAACGCCTTATGGCTGCTATAATACGCGATGGCCCAAGTCATAACTAAATTACCTAACAGGAATATTTATTGGTTTGATAGCAGATAGTAGATTTCCAATATTTAAACTGTTTTCAATAAATATGGATCAGTTTACTGCCTATTACGTGCGTTATGCTGAACTAGGGACATTGGTATGGGATAAAAGAACTTTCTTGGCAAAATAATCGAGTTTATTTTTTTTATTTAGTTTTTTTAGAGAACTATTTAAAAAACCCGACGCCATCCTTATTTTTTTATGTTTTGGTCGCCAAATGAGAGAAACTCTTCCGCGCATGCTTTGCGCCGTGCACTATATCTGCAATATTACATTACTGAAGAAAGCCAACAGGTTTCGCACGAAAGCGATCTAGAACTGGTTAACTTTCGCTTAAATTCGTGAACTGAACGGCTATGGTATTTATGATGTAAGAAAATTATTGATGGATAATAACATCTTGATCCTTTATCCTGGAGCTTTGGTCTATCAGCAGATCTGATCTACTAGCAAGATAGTTAAATCACACAACGTTCCAATATTGTAAATCATTTTCGTCAAGTTATTTAACTAGGGAGAAAAATCTCGTGAAATAGAATAATATTGTAAATGCGAAAGTAATTCAGTAAATGGAAAAAATAGTAAACTAAGTAAGTATGTAAAGTAAGTCTGTTATCTTTTCACGCTTGTACGGCTGAATGGAATTTAATGTATTGGTGGGAAATCCTGGTAACCGGTTCATGTCAAAGTGCATTCAATAGCTTGATTTGTATAGGAGTTTAACAATCTGTTGGCAATAGAATACAGATAGATAGAAAACCCACCGACAACCGCTGGGGTAAACGTGTTCTTGAGTGGAAACCGCGACTCGGCAAACGTAGTATAGGACGCCCTCCTGCCACGTGGGATGACGATCTGCAAAAGACTGCAGACAGATGCTGGATGCGGCAAGCTGAAGACCGGGCGCTATGACACTCATTAGGGGAGGCCTATGTCTAGCTGTGGACTAATATAGGCTGATGATGAGATGATGATGTGATAGAAGTAAGTATACCAAACATAATCTTAATTTGACAGATACAGAACCAGTGGTGGCAACATAGCTCAAGATACGAGATCCTAAAACACAGAGAGGGCTTGGGAGGGCTTATAAACATAATTAATATAGTAGTTTTAATATAAAAAAAAATTAATTAAGGTCTCTGATTTGTTAACTGCCACTGAATTCTGTTTTCGTAAAAATAAAACCGGTTATAAATGTCAGGTGTTCAGTTTGCGTTAATTTTGGAAAATAATTAATGATCGCCATTAGTATGCGGAATCAATGAATTATATCGAATCATAGAAATCCGGAATTGAACCATTTTAATTCTGAGAATTGAATAAAACACAATTTAATGTTTAAGAGTTGGGTAAGACAGTTTATAATGTCCCAAACTTAGCGTTTTTAACAACTTTAATATAACTTGCGATGTTATATACATTGCAAGTTATATAAAAGTTACTATGTTTGTATACGTACGGGTGGAATCTTGCAACTCAAATACTAGTTTCTGCCCGCGGCTTCTCACGCGTTGTTTCTATGCAAACGTTTAAAAGCTTTCTCACGGGAACTGTTTTTTGGGATAAATAGGCGAGGTTTTATTGATTTATTTATTTAACACACAAAACACATTACAATACCAGCTAAAATTTCAGGCTTAGAGAGAACGACATCTATGTAAATTTCATCCCGATCGGTAGGTATCTAAACATCCAAATTTTCTTGTTAATATTAATTAGATTTACTATGGGCCGAAGCTTGATGTAATCTTTATGCAAATCGGTTTTAAATATCTACTCATATATCACCCATGATGCATTAAATGTAAAATGTAAGTAGGTCTGTAGGTTATCCAACTTTACACAATTTTAAGGCTATCCGTATCATAAAGTATATTTCCTTGCCCTAATTTCGTTATTGAATTATAAATAAAACATTTATTTCTCGTGTCAAAATAAGTCACGAATTAGAGCGATGACGATGAAATGGTCGTTAAGCATAATGTAATGACATTGAACTGAGCATCTCATTTAAAATAGGACATTAGTAATATCTAGGCAATAGGTCTAGTATTGCAAATGGAATCATACATTTACAAATATCTAGTCTTGACCTTTACAAAGTATTCAACTAGAAATTGGAAGGCTAATGTTTCAAAATTACACGCTTCCGATGTCAATTTAGTTACATTATTTGATAGATAGATAGATAGATATATCATTTATTCGTAAAAAAAATCATTACAGAGGTTGGTTAACTAATGCCTTAAAGTCTATGTTAGGTTTGTCTAGGCAAAGGGTTCTCATCTATTTTACTTAGGATTTCTTATAACTACTGTTGGTTAACTTGCCATAATACGAGTATACATTGTAGGCAAATCGCTTAAGTATAAATATTTCTAGCTCTTATAGGTATAAACCATCTACAATGATAGCAGTCTTTAGCATGCATGCATTCACTTATCAACAATCGGAATGTTGCTACAGGTTCATTCATTCAGCGTGAAGCTCGCTGCTTATCGCCGCTTATCTCTGCTTATGACCAACTACAGTAATTTTATATTTTACATGTTTAGCTAAAAGCTGAAAAACTCATATTCCAATATTATCGGTTACAGAGATTTTTATGAGTTCTTATACAAGTTGGCATAGCAACCAGCGTCGGGCCTTCCCAAGATAACGCAGCCCCAAGCAAGATAGGTGAAAGCAACAGATTACAAAAGCAAAGTAATTGCTAGGTTTAAAATTGTACTGTTAATTACCTATGAATCCACCCACACAATCGGAATTAGACCATTTAAGCTGAAAATAGTGTTTGACAGATTTCCATCCCATTATGACATGGCGCGGATTGTACCCCAAGATACTTACGGGTAATTGACGTTAAATAATAATTTACTGGTCTCCGGAAACATGTCATCCAACAAATTTGGATTCTTAGTGAAAAAAGTCTCATCACCAAATTGTGACATCTGTGGTAGTAGGTGTTGATGGTGTTCATCATGTCATAATGGAATTTGTGCGAAACGCAAACGAACGACTTCAAATTCTTGGAGTGGCTAAATTGTATGATGTTGGTCAATTAATTCACTTTCTGAAAAAGCCCGCAAAATTTTCAACCTAGTTTTAAGTTATTTCTGTAGAGATTGGTTTTTTAGTTTTCATTTATAAAATATTTTAAACATGTAGGTAGTACCAATTAGGCGATGTGGTCGCTCAGCGACAAAAGTTTTGGTGTGTAGTGTGAACAAAAATAGTTTTGACAAAGTTGTTCTATACGCGCGTGGGTACTTATCTGTCGGGCACATAACCACCGGACTTTGTATAAACGGTTGCAATAATGCAACTCAAAAGCTAGCCCTATGTATGTGACCCAGATGCAGTGATAGTGGATTTATTGCATTTATCGCATGGCCCTGGAGGGTACATTTCAAAAGAAACGAGAAAGTTGGCATAACGTATTCGCATACCTTTACGCGGTTTTACGCATTGATTGGGTGCAATGTTTTTTTGATACAGTCTGAGTGTATCTACGTACCTTCTCTTAATTTTTAGCTTGTGTACTCACTGTATAAAAGCTAAAAATCAACGAGCACAGTTTTAAATTTTCACCTCGTAGGTAGATAAAGTAGGACTCTACGCTTTTAAGCCTACCATTTGCACCTCTAATCAAGACAATTTAGACAACCTCTTAAGCAGTTCTTAAGTGACGACCGCGACTCGGAAAACGTTTTGTAAGACGCCCTCCGACCAGGTGGGATGACGACCTGCGAATTACTGCAGGTAGATGCTAGATGGGGCAAGCTGAAGACAGGGCGTCATGGCGCTGATTAGGTGGGGCCTATGTCCAGTACTGGACTTATTATAGGCTGGTGATGGTGATTTGCAAAGTAAACACTACGTGAAGCAAAAATTGACACCGTATTTATTGCGCTGGAAAACCCTATGCGTAGATAACTAGAGCCACTGTATTTAGTCCGATTTCCTTTTCCTGTTACGAGAGAAACGGGTTTCCAATTTATTGACATTTATTGGTTTGAATGTGTCTACTGTTAAAATACCAACAACACAACGCTGGACAGTATACAGAGAATTATTTTTATTTACACCTACAATAATTACCTTAGCCATTACTTTTGCGACTAACATAAATAAACCGGCTAAGTGCGAGTCGGTCGACTCGCACACGAAGGGTTCCGTTACATACTTGATATACTTTCGCAAAATAAACATGAGAAACCCTGCAAATTTTTTTGATCGAAAAAAGCATAAAAGCCAACATGACGCTTAATTATTAAATTTTACATTTAAATTTTTTTTTTGTTAGTGACAATAGTAATGCACACTCTGTAAAAAAATCACCTATCTACCTTTTACGGTTGCTCAGATACAGCCTTGACAAACGCAAAGCAAAAATAGCCAAAAAATCACGTCATTTTTAGGGTTTCAAGATCGGTTTCGAAACCCTTATGGTCTCGCTTTGTCTGTCCTTTTTGCCTCTTTAATATCTCAGCAACTACAAATCTCAATCTAGCTCTAGCACTCAATATCTCCATCATAATCAGGTCAGCCCACAATCGTCCACTGCTGAATATAAGCCTCCCTCAAACAACGCCACAAATAACGGTCCTGTCTTGAGGCAATTTCATCCATAGTGTCCTACGAGCACTACCGATGCCTTAGCTCTAGCTCTTTGGAAACTAATATATCTCTATACATATGCACTTAATATGCAATATGTACTTTATCTAAGTATTAAGTCAATACATATTGCTTGATTATACAGAAGCTTATTATTATCCTTTGTAGGTAGGTACCTTATCAGCAACAATACAGTCAACATTGGATACTGCACGTGCGCGAGTGTGTTATTTCACACGGCTCCTAATAAAGGCAAACGGACGTAGAAACTTACTTTTATTTAACCTATGGACCTCTTTATTACTTTGACTTTTAAGGTTGGACCTCTCACTTATACGAGATTATTTGTAGGTAATTTGGTTTTACGTAGCCAGAAGCTTCACCTTTGTTTGTCCTGTTGATTTAAAAATAATATTATTCAATGTCCAATGTCTATCAATTAAAAGCTTGCGTCTGTGTAAAGACACTATCTATATTGTATAAGTACTACGCTAAGGAGTAGGCGGGAAACTTTTGAGCAGTTGAAGTTGAGTTATGTCACATTGTATAACAATGAAAATAGTTCCAATGACGAAGCATTGTTTACAATTTAAACATTAGCTTCACTTTCTTTGCATCCGAGCATTATTATGTTCTTTATTATTATGATCAAGCTATGGACTGGATCAAGCATTACAGAGTCTTACAGAAACATATAAAATTGCATAAATTCTTAACATAGAAGAGAAAATTAGGAAGGGAAGTACCTAGTAAAATTCCCAGGAGTAATTATGTGTTTTCTTTTTTCAGGTGCAAGAAGTAACGCGGACAAGCAGAAGAATCGAAGCGCCATCAGATTCAGAGTTTAATAGCTCCACCACCAAGTCATCTGATAGCCTGCTCAATTACCGTACACGGTACAGCAGACGACAGGAAACTCCAAGAGATGTTACTCTTACAAGAGCTCGAAGCAGGCCAGAAACAACTGAACGAGCACAGCCGGAGCGGGTTGGTGGAAACGAACGATTTGATTCAAGAAGAACTCGAACGCGCACTAGGCCTGAAACTCAACCGGAACCTACTAAAGAAACCTTTAAAATCACTGCTATCAGAAGTAGGTCACGTGCCAGAAGACCAACCACACAAACTCCGGAAGTTTCACGGCCGATTGACGCGAAAATCGAAGCTAACACTAACGTAGAAGACAAACCAAGAACTGTAACTAAACAAAATAACAGAGGTACTTCGCAATTTAGACGAAGAAGCTCTACTGTACCAACGGAGACTGTATCTCTAAAACGTGAGCGTGGACGAATCATCACGAGGCCTAAAGTCATTGCTGAAGACCTAGACAGTTCTGGATCAACTAACACTATACTAATCACAGACAAAGCACCAACTACAGCTCGAACATCAGCTGATTTGAGAGATGCAAAAAAATTAAGGTATAAGACGAGACCCTCCGAAACAGATTCAAACCTGACAGGAGAAGGAATTATGACTTTGAATGAAGTCAAATCTAGTCAAACAGAAAATGCAACTAGTCAATCTGGAACCCAAACAGTCGCCCCAATTTTCGTGGAAAAAATCGTTCAACAAAGCACGGAGACCAGCAAGCCGAGTACAACGCTGAAAGTAACTCGGGTCGTAAGGCGACCCGTAGCGCGGCGCAAAGCTACAAATACACCAGTGGTTCCAGCTAAGAAGAGTATTGATGATATCGATGAAGATGATAACTATCCTGAAAGTTTTAAGGCTTTGATTCAAGCAAAAAATGCTGTAAGTATGACTTCAGAGTTTCATTCTACATTCTTTTATTTTACATTGTTATCAATCATTCAATAAATTAAGAGCTGCTCGTAGATTGTTTGCAAAAGTTAGCTCAAATGTTTCATTTTGTATACTAGTTTTTATTTGTTTCTAATACTTATTTGATTATAAATAATACTAGACACTTCACACAGTTTTATCTGGTCCCAAGCTAACCTGAGCTTGTGTTATAGGTAGATAACTGATATAGACTAGATATCCGATTTACTTAATTTTTGCTGCCTGATTGGCTTTTATCTCATGGGGGTAGTGCCCATAATCCCCAAACTGGGCATGCGGGTTGGGGAGTGCAGTTCAGTGTTAGAATTGTTCTGCAGGGGGCGCTGCTGCCCGGTGGATATCCCTTAGTCGCCTCTTACGACACCTGCGGGAAGAGTTGGGGTGGTACAAATTCTAAGCCGGTACCACACAGCAGCATACAATACGCTAGTATTAAACATTTATATATATTTTTATTAAACATTGAAACCATCCAGAACATCCGAAACAAATAACTGCAGATCGTACAAACATTTGTCCTGGACCTTTGCCTGCTAAGCCACAGAGGTCGTTATTTTCTAATTTTATTCATTCATCTCATTGTGCATTTCAGACACAAGTGAATTCTTCAATCAGGGAGAGTTTATCAGTGACAGCATCACATAAAGTAGTCAACACTTACTCAACATCATCATCACAACCTACTCAAACCGATCCAGCTGAGAATAATCACATAAGGGTAACACAACCGTTGACATCCATAACTAATAATATCTATACAGGGTTATTGGTAATTGACTGAAACTGAGTAAACTGCAGGTTCTGCCCATCATCACGAACACGTTAGTGAAGACCTCAATCTCAACCTCAACAGCCTGTATTGGTCCACTGTAGGCGCAGGCAATTATTCTGCAGGGGGCGCTGCTGCCCGCCCCCGTAGTCGCCTCTTACGACACCCGCGGAAAGAATTGGGGTGGTGCAAATTCTAAGCCGGCACCACACAGCTGAAGACGCCAGGTCTTAATTCTTAATTTTTTTGGTCATCGCCTCGCACACAAAACAATGTCCGAAACCGAATTAATTACTAAATACCGATCTCCTACTCCTATTTAAATCCACATCATCATCATTGACTTATTTTACATCTACGCAAGATGATTTATGTGGCATTAGCCTGGCTGGGAGACAGCCGAACACACACACAGAGCTGTTAAAGGTTTAGTTTCAAAGAAAACCCCTTTAATGAACGATTTTTGAATGGTGGGGGTACATACTAAAACATCCCCCTTCACCAATTTTAAGAATCGAGACCTGGCGTCTTCACGGACGTGTTCATGATGGTGGGCAGAACCAGCAGTTAACATAGTGTCAGTGAATTACCAATGACCCTGTATATTAATCAATATTACTAGACAATCCACACAGCACCATTTAGCCCCAAGCTAAGCAGATCTTGTGTTATGGGTACTAGACTGATATATTTAATACAAAATATTACATGGATATACATTTTATTATTACATTATTACACTTAAACGATATTTTTATAAAATACCGAACAACATACATTTTTACAACCTTTAATGCCTGGTTTTTATAATTACAGTTACGGAACAAGCAAAATGCAAATGAATCTAGCAATCCTTCAAACCCAGAGGAACTTACCACTAGAACCCCGGAAATTAAATCAAGATACAAGCAGAGAAGAAAATACTCCGTGAAAAATAAAAAATCAACAACATTTAGACCAGATATTACCACAGAAAGTAGCATTGCCCAAAACACCGAAAAATTAGGAAATAAATACAACAGGAAATTTAAATTCTCCACAACTACTCAAATTTCCAGACTAGAAAACAACAATATTAGTAAAGACACTGAAGCTGACAGTGGGATCAAAAGACCTGCAAACAGACCATCTTTTCACTCTAGAAAATTTGGTAAAACCTCTGCAACAAGTACCGAAGTTTCTGTGACAGTGAGTGAAAAAAAAGAAGAAAACATTGTTAGGAAAAAAATATCACTACCAAGGACTGGTTACTATTCTCGTTTGAGAAACAAAATGGAGACTACAACAACCACAGCTGCTCCCCGTGAACATTCGCAAAAGAAAACGGAAGACCTGAATGATATGCCGCTTATTTTTACATTATTAAACAATTCCGAAAATAAAGAACTTGTGAGTGACTCTCTCAAAAAAGAAGAAAACGAAGTTAATAAAGAACCATTCATATTATCAATCAGCAGTACAGAATCCCTGGAGAACATGGTACCAAATGAATTGAAATCAAACGAGGCTGAAGCTAAAAATACATCATTTACATCGCCATCAGTTGCTACAAAACAAGAAATGGACAAACTAAAATACCACGCGAATTACAAAAATTCAAATCAAATTGTGGTAGAAGAAAATACACAAGCGTCTTCAACAGTACTTCCAGTGAGGAACTTACAAAGAAGACGCCAAAAAACAAGGCAGAAGGAGAAAATTGACGATTCTCCCAAAACAACTACACCGAGGAGCCGAGACAGAAATGTCCGAAAATTTAGCGAAGCGTTTTCCAAGACAACAGAGGCGTCAAATAATGGCGTAAGTACTTTCATAACCTAAACTTACAGCTACAAACAAACACGAAATATAATATTCAACGTCATGATTCACATTTACAGATTATTGCTGGAACTGATAAAGCTAAAAGCAAATTCAGTTCTAAATACCGAGCCTCGTATCTCGATAAACCGTTTTACAAACCTACAGTACCATCTATTACATCCTCGACTGTAAGTACATAACATTACATTTCAAAACGACACATATTAAACCGTGCAACTTTCCAAAATTTAAGAGAACCCTATTCCTTTAATTACTACAAAGCCCCTTTATAAAATTGGCATTTAGATACTCACAGAATCGTTGCACCTCATTATAACAATTAACATTTTGTTAGATATTTTTGGTGTATTGTTCTATAAAGATTATAAAGAGAATACTCATCAAAATTGACGACATTTGCTATTTTAATTCATTTATTTGCATATTATAAAACTGCTAACTGTACCATTAGTAGTATCATACGTATGTACTTAGTACGTTCGTACTACGTACATACATACGTATTGTTAACACATGCATACATACGTACGTATGTAAGTGTTTACAATATGGGATTATTTTGTAATCGTTGATGATTTTTTGCCAACATGACATAATGAACATTTCTATTGCTAAAGGCATGGCTGAAATTCTTCGTGACTGACCAACTGTTGACAAAATCTGTAGAAGAGCCAAACTGGTTTCAAGACCAAATGGATGAGACCACGGAGTCGGCCGCGAATGTCACCATGCCATACATCCACTCATCTCATCCATCATCCATCGAACTGGTTAATGGAATCATTTAGTCATAATTTTACACCATTCATTGCACACGTCTACTGTAAAATAAAGGGTTGTGGTTAAGTTTTAAAGAGATGTAACCTTAAGCATTTAGTAATAGTAAGTTAGCGAGTATATCATTCAAAGTACCTACGCGCAGACGTCTCTTCAAAGCGGAACTCTATTCAGTTTTATGGACATATTTTTATTAATAACAATTGCTTATATAATTTCAAAGCAAATCTAGTTGTTAATAGTATAACAAAGTAATGTACCTTACTCTCAATTGTAGAAATAATATCACTAACAAAAAAAGTTCATTAAATTGTATAAATACATACACACAATTCGTTTCAATGTAAGTCTCACAAATTTATTTTCTGTTCACCATATGTTCTAGGTTATTCCTGTCGACTTGATATCCATTTTTATAAAGAGGCTTTGGTCTTTGCACGAAATCCAATTCTTAAAGAGTATTCTTCTTTTACACACTTTAACATCTTACTATTACACATCCTTTTTTCTGTTTACATGGGTGAGCAAACTTCTTATTTCAGGTAGAGGGAGAAGAAATGCAATTAGGGCCAGACAACGCTATATCCATAACTCAAACACGGAGGACATTGTCCTCGGCAGACTTGAGACTCTCAGAAAGTCTGTTGAAATCTTCACAAATCATGAACGTTGAGGCATCGCAGCACTCGCCTTCAGTTACTGTATCTATATATGATGCATTAGCTGAAATTCTCACGTCTACACCTAAAACTCGACTTTCTTCTACAACTGAAGTAACGACAAAACCAAACTTTAATACTGATGTAACACAAATACTCAATGGCGTGAGTAATATAGTTAATGTAAATAGTGCTGGAGGCATAACCAGTCCGGACGTATTTGTTCCGGCCAATGCTAGCACCACCACTCAATCTGTACAGAACACCGATCAAATTACACCAATTGTGATTAACATTAATATGTCGGCTGGGGAAAGTGTTACACAATCACTAAATACTGAAGTTGTTACTGCTGTAAACATTCTTCCGACTCCTATCCCTACTCCAACCACTCCCCTCTCCGCAAGGAAGCCATTTGCTATTAAAGTTTTGTATGCAGATACAGAATCACCAACCGACAAAACTTCGACAGCTTCCGATCATACGTCAAATCAGCCGACGACTGACAATCCGACAATGGTATATAACACTGTCTCTGATCTTTTGTTATCTAATAATAATTTAGTGTCTGTGGAACTAACGAGCATGTTATCCAATAACATTAAAAGTATTATCCAGACCATGGATGAGGACAGTAGATCTAGAATTTCCGTAGATATGGCCAAACTTCTAAAAAACCTAATACCAAGAGCTATAGATGGACTGGCGACTAGACTTGATAATGCTGACACAATCCCGGTGACGACGCCTTACAGTTTGGAGGTTATTAAAGATACTGAAAATATTGGCATCGATACCTTTTTAGATTCTTTTGATATCCTTCAAAGTGTTACGACTGATAACAATGTAAATAGTGCAGAGGGTGAAAGTAATCTCGTCACAAATTCGGATATTGTTTCAGACAATCGTACACAACTTGTAAATAATTCAGTACCTACACAAGGGGTGACACAAAGTGCTTTCATAGAATCTGATAGACAGACGATGTCAGAGCCAAATACTGTTCTGACAGATTCTCGTTCATCTTTTGAAATGATTACGAGCACATCAACAAGTACTCCTTCATTACCGACTAGTACAGAAAGAGTGACGTCCTCTGTCTTAGATGATTCTGTGGTGGACAATGTAAATAACAACATCGTGAGTACAAGTGAAACTACTAATAATTCCGTTCCCCTTCCATTCCTATCAAATTTCCAAGTTAAAGATTTTACTCCCACTGATACAGAAATTATTAATATGACTAAATCCATATTAATGGACCAAGAAAAAGGAGAAAATCCACCAAATAATCTAGACCCTAGTAATATTTCACCCCTACAGTTATGGGTATTATCTAAGAAAGCAAATGTTTTAAAAATGATTGAAGACATCATTAGGCAACATAATAAGGAACTGGTAACTGCTCCAACATTTGCAGAAACGGTTATTCCGTCAAAAAATAATATTAACTTATCTGATCGACTGTCAAAAATAATGAATACCATGACTTTTACGACGGACTCATCTACTATGACGACCAATACTGATATTACAATCTCAACTACCACCTCATCCCTAAATCCTTTTCTTCCTTCTACTACGATACAAATTTCACCAACTGAAAGCTCTACTACCAGCGTGCCTGCCGATGGCTCATTAGCCACAAATACTCTTGGCTTCCAAGCACCTCCGGATGGTTTACAGACAACCACAGAGATGTTTACAGACCTTTCATTCCGTTTCGGGACTGATGCACAAAATAGCAAACTATTATCTACCACAGAAAACACTACAAGAAACACTCTTATAGCCACAACTGAAGGAGAGACAGATCAAGAATCCAATGCTCTTGGTGTGTCTACTACTGCAGGTAGCATTCCAACGACAACTGTACAAGAAAATACTGAAACTACTACTGCTTCTGCTAATACTGAGACCACTACACAATTTAGCATTGGAACTACCACTCAAGTTAATGGCGACTCAAGAACACAAATAGACAGTGAAACCACAACAGTTGACACAAACGAAAACATAACACCTGCAGTAGCTCTCAGTGCGGCTACTCCAACAATACCTAAAAAAGATTACGTAATATTTGGAATTTTACCAAACAATACAGTGGTACGTAAAGATCCTAATGATGATCCCCTGGAGACATTAACAGAAGCAAGCCCTTACATTGTGTATGGTTTGCTACCCAATAACACAGTAATCCGTAAATTCCCGAACGGAACCAGAGTGCCACGAATCATGCAAAAAATTGACATACTACCAATCAGTCCATGGAGTTTGAGGAATCCATTCAGCCCCATCCATAACATTCCGGCCATTGTCAGGCCGCAGTCTAACCCCATCCGAGTATCCACTAATACTGTGACATCCACAGACATCACCAATAACGGAACTGACACTGTAAATAACCGAGAAATAATGGTATTGACTTTGAGTTGTATAGCTTAAACGGCTTTGCTTGGGGCTTTCCACTTGCAGCGGCGATCTGGCACAAAGGCCTCCTAGCATGCCGGGACCGGAACTGTGGTACTATCTGACTATACCTTGTCTATCGTAAGCACTGCATGCTCTACACCTAACTGCTTGTTAGACTAACATCCGCGAATCGTAACATTTTATTTCGTAATTGCAGATATCTTCATCGGCACTTAATATTAAAAGCAGTTCATTGGGTATAACTACCGTCACAAATAAGCCTGCTGAAAAAAGCACTGCCTCGCATGTATTGAGTTTACGCACAACTACAATGCTACCTTCTATTGATGAGATTCTGCTTAATAGTATATCTTCGGCCGCTAAACAGGAGATGGTTATATCATCCATGACGAGCTCTACTCGTGAACCAACAATATTAACACTGGATATTGATCCGGAGGTATAATTTCATTTATTATGACTATTTATTTATTTATTCTCTGTATTCTTCATTGACTAACTACACTTACTTCGAAATTATAGATCACGTTTTATTTTCCAATTTTTCGTCTAAACATCCGCAATTCGAAATTTAACCACGGGACATTTCAAACGGAATTTTGTAGTTAAAAAGGCAATTTTCGGGTAAGGTAAGTGGTGATGGCAAAACATGCATGCAAAACAGCCATATTATAATGTTAAATTTAATATAAAATAAAAGCTTGATCTGATTTTGATATAAACTTGCAGACCAAGCAAATACGCACGGAAAAACCCGAAGATGGAGGTGGAAACACTGTTTTTAAATTCATACCAATAGATGAAGTGATGGTCAAACAGCAAAATTCAAACGTTTTAAAACTTGCAACAAAAGCACCATCATTGACAAATACAGCGAGTTCTGAGGTTCAGATTGAGACAGCAACAAGATCCACTGAAGTCAATACCCAATCATCTCAAACACAAGCTTATACTGAGAACGCTAGTACATCTACACAAGAAACAACTATAGTGACCAATATTCCATTAACAACCGCAACAGATAGCACAACAGTTTCCCTGACAACTGAAGCTACCCCTGGTACATTGACAACTACTCAAGCACCCACAAAAACGCAGGTGCCAACAACTACGCTAGCTGCAACCACACAAACGCAAACAACAACTGAAGCACCAATTACAACCACTCTAGCGTCAACTACAACCACTCTAGCGCCAACAACTCTTGCTCAAACTACAACGACGCTTGCACCGACAACGACGGAGGCTACAACAACACAGCAGCCCACTACATCAACTAAACCAACTACTACATCGCAATCCCCACGGACAACGATACAAACTACGACCTTTGATGACTCAATCAAAAACTACCAAGCTAAACAAAACGCTCAGAATAGCAGAGATCCTAAATATTTAAGTGTACAAAGTTTTAATAATATGCTTACGGGTGCAGAGTCATCAACTACAACGAGAATCATCCCAACCACTCAACCAAATGATCCCACTGCATTACTGCAGGCCTTACTTTCTGCAACAGGAAACACTAAAAGCGGGTTGTCAGTAATTAATCCAAGCGGAAACAATAGGAACTTAAATAGAGTACCGACGACAACTTCATCTTCACGTTCGCTTGAAGAAGATATTCGTCAATTTGAAGAAGATACCAAATTATTAAAAGCTCTTTTAGCAGCAACGGGGCAGAATCCTGCTAATCTCAATATACCATCATTAAATACTGTTATATCAACAACTAAATTAACAACAACACAAGATCAAACAACAACCACTAGGCCAACTACAACCACAGCAATGTCTTCAACGACACAAGCATCAACGACACCATTGCTTCAAGATGAAATAAATCAATTCCAAGAAGATGCCAAGCTTCTACAGGCTCTGTTACAGGCGACTGGTCAAAACACTGGAAACATAAACCTTCCCGATATTTCAAAAGTGACATCAAATATACGGATTGCTTCAAATCCACTGACGACACAGATAGGCTCGAAGCCAACAACACCTATAAATTCACGACCCGTTCAGACAACAACCAATGGGCCAGTATTTAGAACGTTTGCTTCAAGAACTGTTTCTACACCAGTTGAAGCTTCAACTACTGAAGAAGTTAAGATTTCTACTACATTTACGCCTTTTATTCAGAGATCAACCACTTCTCGAGACGTTGAGACAGGAACAATTTCTGGACGTCAGGCACCGTCTAGGTTCTCAGTCACCACAGAAATGCCGAGCAGCTCCACTTTTTCGGTTGAAGAGGATTTGGTTTTCTTGAATAATCTGGTAATTTATTAAATTATGATTGTTGTGATTTGGCTAAAGTAAAATTCATTCGTGTTTAAGCATTCGTTTATATTATGTTTTGCCTTTATGGAAAGTAAACAACAATATATCAAATATGGATTTTGCTTACAGAAGCAAGTTCTGAACACCAACACCGGCGACGAAGATCCAGAGACAGCGCTCGCCAATCGAATCATATCCCTTGCAGTTGATAGAAGTTTGACTGAAATACAGACTGGCAACGCAAATAGTGGTGTTCGTACTGGAAAAACTATAGCTAACGGCGCAAACAACCTTGTGCCGACGACTTCCAAAACTACAACAACTACTACGCCGAGAACAACCACAACACAAGCCACAACCACTCAAGCTACAACACAAAGAGCAATAATAGCAACAAGCATACCAGGAGGGCCATCCTTAGATGCAGACATAAAACAATTTCAAGAAGACACTAAGCTCTTACAAGCCCTTCTGAAAGCCACAGGGCAAGATCCCTCAAAATTCAACATACCTAAACTCCCGAACATAACACCTACTGTGAGTTCACATAAAGATGGCTTTACACTTTCTTCTATAACTTCACCTTCACGACACAGAGACGCGACACCAAAACCTTCCATGAGATCGACTGTCATGACTGATAAACCTTTACCTTTCGGTGCTAAAATAGCTGTTAAGGATGATTTGAGGACTGTGCAGGATGAAAGAAAATTGTTAAAAACTTTGATCAAATTACAGGACGCACAGGAGACAACGACATTCAGAAGTAAACTAGTTGGTACAAGTAAGTTGAATTGATTTATATCCATTCTTAAGTAGGTACCTAATATAATAAACAATTATTGTAAGTACATGTATTACCGCTGCATAAATGGATAACAGATCGAATCGGTTAAGAGATAAATTATAAGACATAATTAACACTGAGCTTTTACGCCTGCGCATTATACGGGCAGAGGCTATTAGAGTAATGAATAGCTGTGTAGAGCCAAATTAAAAGTTTTCAGCCATCTCGTAAATCTAGTTTTTTTTTAATTTTTTTCAGGCCAAACATCAGACCAGGCTCTCAAAAAGCTGATACAACAACAAAAAGCTACTGGCATGGTGTCCGAAGCAACAAAATCTCCGATATCCCTGAGCACTGAGTATGGCAAAAGCAATGATGCTTTGCTTGCCGCATTACTTAAGGAGCAAGGTTTTGGACCTACTACGGCCAGTTCCATCGATGAGCAAGTCCGACTCGCTGTATGTCACTCACCTTTCTTTACGCTTTTTCTTTAATTTTTATACTATTCTGCTTTTTCTAAAACTTTGATTCAAGAAAATCTGTGGCTTACAACTAAGATTTCAAACGATTTTATTTCTAAATCTTACAAAACCACTTAATTACTTCAGTAAAAATCTCAGCAACAATCATGACTTACACCGTAATCTTACTTTTCTTTTCATTCATCTATCAAATTGACCTATCATTTAACTATAACCTCTAGGCTTTACTCAACCAAGTGGTAGTGACGCCGAAAGCAAGGCGACCGATCACACCACCTCCTCCGCCACCGCCTCCCAGGCGGCCTGTTCTTGATGGCCTAGCTTGGCTGTGGCAACAGTGGAGGGAAACAAGCCCCGGACCCGCCCCCACGAGGGCCAGTCAGCGACCAGGGCCAGCGCCGTCAGTCAGACCATCGGAAGCCACGTCGAATCGAGTCAACTGGTTCGGTTCTGGGCCCTTCACCGGCAACGCGGACGATCGACCAGCGAGTTCAAACAGAGTGGGTTTCTCATCACTTTTACTGAAACTGTGCGACTGGGGCTGAGGTGAAGGAACAGACCTTAGATTAAATACAAACCCCAGGAACGATAACTTAGTGCTATAATAACTTGTTCCTATTTAATCTAAGTCTGCATGTGTATTTTTGTGTATATTGTACAGAAACGGGTGGGATGGGTTGTAAATAGTGATACATTGTCTAGTTTTATATTTTTGTATTCTATCGTGTTTGTGGTTTAGTTATTTATTTAAGATTGGCTTTATTGCTTGTACATAATTATTGTGCTGTAAAACGCAAAGCAAACTTGTGAATTAAAGTAATTAATTTCATGTTGTGTTTAGCACTTGTGATTTCGTCTTGCACTTTACTTGGTACACTTTGTCCGTGTGTTGTATGTACCTAACTGAAAGGTAGTGTTCCCATTTGGAATGGAAGTTACACTCGGTATGTTATTGGGTCGTGGTGTTTGGATGAGAACCGTTGAGATGTCTTTTTGTGACAAAGCCACTCCTGGCTATCTGTTACTGCAATACAAGTTGAAGAAATGGCAAGCAAAAGCGAAGGCGGCAGGTACCTGCTTAATATATTTGCCTTCCCCATTCTCTCAGGCATTAAGCACATGATAGATTAGACTCAGGCATCAGATCATTTAGAAATTAGACCGACCGACTCAAGTTACCTTCTTTGGGCTCTTATCTGCGAATAAAGTCTTATGGGCATTAGTACTATCGGTACTATACATAAATAATTTCATGGAAATCTGATTTACACTACTAAAACGTACCTACCGTACCCAATTTTATCTGAGTAGTGGTTGGTGTGGAGTATTTTCTAAAGAGGTAAGTAAATAATGTTTTAATAATTTTAACAAAGTTAAAGCCTACTAAAGCCTAATCACATTGAAATAATAATATTGGTAATTATGGCACTTACTAATTATTTTATAAATATGTAAATAAATTGTAACTAAGTATTTAGAATTTTTTCTTTTGGTAACTAATCTTTGCAGTAGATATACTAAAATTTTGCATATTCCTTAAACTGATTGGTAATGGTTTCCTTGATTTTGCTTCATTAAGTAATTATTTTCGGTGTGGAGTTAATATTTTGTACTTAAAGAACATGGTTGGATATTCAAGAATTGTCTTGTATAACTTACATAATTATATTATTACATAATTTACTCGCACATTCTTATATTATTTGATTATTAGACACATATTATATTTTTATTTATTAATACATATTGATATTGAGTTATGTTTTCATTTTGGGTCTATTTTCATTCAATTTCATCCACTGGACCATGTTACTTGGTTATTTACGACATTGCCTGTCATAGCTTTGATCACGCTTGCATAATGCCTGTAACTCTTGGTGAGTTCTAGTACTGAAGGTGTTAATTTAACCAGATACCGTTGGAACCACCGCGGGCGGTGGCGTCAGAACAGGGTCCTGGTAGAGGGCAGCTGGTCTCTGCAGCCATCAACATGACGAGGGCCTTCTCACAGTTCCTGGGTGCTGCTATTCAGGTCAGTTTAATGATTAAGGTCAAGCTATAAATCCGTTTGCTCTGGTGCTCAATGGCCAAACGGAATACCTAAATTCCGTTCTTATTCCCTGTCCTACGTTTTGCCTACGTAGAAGTGCCTACAAAATTATCTTTGCTAATACAAGAAATATTAAAAAATGCTTATAGGGCAATGGAAGGCTGCAACGAGAATCAAAGTAGCACCATGAAAAACAAATCAATTCACAAAAAAAAAAATTAAGCTTTTAATCAAATTGCCAACTGGCTTAATATCAGTACCTACTTTGGTACTGATTTGGGTAATAGGTTTTTAAATTGTTTTGTTGATCTTATGTTTTATATTGTTCAATTGAAAAGTTCCTGATTATTCTAGATTTTTAATTATTTCAGAGAGGCGTTTCGATTTTGTAAGTCAAAATTTTAAACTAACACCTTTATGCAATTAAACTTTCGGATTTAACACCACACTTCTGATCAAACTAAACATTATTTTAATAAATTATTTTCGCAACTTACTCTTCTATGAAAATAATATTCAAAAATACTTCCCTATCTATTCTTATATTCGTTTTTTCTTTCATTACAAATTCCTAACCTGTGGGTAAGACTGTCGGCTACTTTTGTGTCCAAATTTTTACCAACACTTAGTTTAATTTTTATTTATATTTGAGTGCGACTTCGCACGTATTTTTCTAGCCCATTTATGATTTAAGTAATTCCAGCTGTAGACGACATATTTTTTTACCAGGAAGCAGAACGCACGAAATGGGACTTACTTGGTTATTTACTCCGAAATGTCGACGCACGAAATGCAACTAATCCATTTATTATAATAGAAGTTTCAACCCGATCCATTCCGTAGTTGTTGATACTGAATAACATCTGTCCAATCGTTTTAAATAAAATCATACTCAAACTCAATCATATATTGCGTTCTATAGGTGTACAAAATCATCATATGTTTGATAAATGATTTGATTTTGCCATTCATAATTTTTTCTATATTTTCAGGGCGCAGCGCAAACCGTTCAGAGCGTGATTCGAGCAGGCCAGCGAGCCGCCACGGATGTTTACAGCAACGGTTCCGGAGGATCAGGCTAGTCCCAAGCATTCCCGAGAGATCCCGACAAGTCCCGAAGCTCCGGCAAAAAAAACCTAGTATCAATCGCACGGAGTTGTAATTTAGGGACTTATAAACTCTAGATCGAATTCTGGAAATAGAACTTGTAAATAGCGCTTAGGACTAAACTTTTTCGGAAGTGTCATTGTACGCACTATGTGTTGCAGGTTAATTGTGCTCAAATGTGAATAGTTTAATGTATTTATAATTTTTATGATTAAATTCTTATATTAAGTGAGGAGAAGTCAAACTGAATGGACAAAGATTATTTTTAGATAAGTGATAATTTGGAATAAGTTCTTCAAACTTATACACTGGTTTCTTACGATTTACTCTTCATTTTAGTAACTGTTGTTTTAATTTTGTAATATGAATATTGTTCGTCACCTTAGGTCATAAATACATGTGCCATTTAGCACGTGCTTGACGATTCTGTCCTCCGTCTTATGCTTTCTTCTTAATTTATTAAATATTATTAATTCTTATTCTTCATTGACTATTAATTTTGTAATTAATCAATAAAATTTGATATAGGTTAGTAGGAGAAATTACAAAGTTCAATCGTGATTTTCTGTTGCTTATGAATAATGATATAATTTTTTTATTTAATTCTAGAGACGGGATAAAAAGTAATAATTAATTATAATTCTAAGGTTTATGTTATTAAAGTGCCCTCGCACTCGGCGTAATTGGTTAGCACATTCCTGTACGGAGGGAAGGATGCGGGTTCAAATCCCGTCGAAGTCGATTTTTTTTGGGTTATTAATTGATTTCCTAGTATTGTAATTATTTATTTATGTACATAGCTTTGCCTATAGATAAAATATGTATCATGGCCAACACGTCCCTACATAATGACTTCCTTAATTAGGTTAGTTAAGTAACTCAATTGACTGCTTGTTCTATCTATGCAAATATTTAAGGTTTTTGTATGTATAGAACGTATAGATTAATAAATAGTTATTAGTAACTGGACCGCATAATAAATTATTTTCATAAATTACTTTTTGTTTTAATAATGAACCTAACGTAGGCAAACGGTCAATATGTAACTGTAACATGAAGTTACAAATAAAATACATTTGTACCTAAATTATACGTTTCAGATATATCTCAGATACATTGATTCAATACCGGTCGTCGAACATGGTAACCTTATTGAAATTGTGTCCGAATACTCTTATCTCGGGCAGATTCTGCAACTAGTTAAAAACAATTTTGAAAAGGCCAACAGGAGGATCCAGCTAGGCTGGGCAGCGTTTGGGAAACGTCCAGTATTTTTGTCATCCATACCGCAATGCTTGAAAACTAAACTTTTCAATAAAGACGTCCTACCCGTCATGACCTACGGAGCTGAGACGTGGACACTCACGGTAGGGCTGGTCCACCAGTACAAAGTAGCTCAGCGAGCTTTGGAAAGAGCTGTGCTCGGAGTTTCTCTGAAGGATAGGATTCGTAACGAAAACATCCGACACAAAACCAAAGTTATCGACATAGCTCTAAGAATTAGCAAGCCGAAGTGGCAATGTTCCGGATATTTCTCGCGAAGAACCGACAACCGCTGCGGTAAACGTGTTCTTGAGTGGAGACCACGACTCGGCAAACGTAGTGGTAGGACGCCTTCCGGCTAGGTGGATTGACGACCTGCGAAAGACTGCAGGCAGATGCGGCAAGCTGAAGACGGCGCTATGGTGCTCATAAGGGGAGGCCTATGTCCAGCAGTGGACTAACATAGGCTGATGATGATGACCTACAATACCAAGTAAAATATAATCAGTGAAAATGTGTACTAAAATTGTAACAAACGTAAGTAGGTATCTACTTAACTTGTTTAATGTAAAAACATAGTTTGAAAGTCACTAACATAATAACATTAATTCAAATAAATCAAACGTTTTGGTAGAGTACCTAGTTAGTACTAGTAGGTATACTATATAGTAGTACTTATGAGTATATTTTATCTTAAGTTAATAGGCCACAAAAAGTGTTTGTCGAAAGATCCAAGCCATGTCAAAAATAACCTACACAAGGTCACGCGGTGTGCGCTAAAAAACTGTTCATATCAAATTGAAACTTTTCAAGTCAACAACACCCGGGACATATCCTTCTACAACATACTCATTTAATCTTTTAGATTACCCTCAATGAGACTTGTACATGTATTTATGCTCCCATTACCTTACTCAAAGCCATAAATCTCCGACTTTGTGAGTGACGTTAGCAGTAAAGAAGAAAATTATAGGTTCAACTGCAGTAGCATATTGCTGAAATAATTATACTTGTGTATGATAAATTATGTTCTCGATAAAACTGTTTATTTCCCGAGGTCAGTGTTAGTTAGATAAGTTTTAATAGCAGTAAAATTATTAAAAACTTTATAATACTAAATTATGAGCAGACAGAACGGCGCAATAGTGAGAATGCCGATTACCCTGCAGTGGGTGCTCACGGGTTGAGAGCTAATTACCTAATAATATACCATTAGTTATAAATAATATACCCGAATTTACCTGAGTACTAGTGTTTGCTTTAAAAAATAGAAAAAGGAGAACCCCGGTGAGCTTTTCTAAGGCCCAGACTCCACCAAAGCGGAGCTGTGCGGATATGTCCAAAGCGGAAACGAGAAGAGACGCTTTTAAGCTATGGTGTCTCCACCAAAGCTGTGCGGAGATGCCTACTGGCAAGATGTTTTTTTTCTTCAAATGGACTAAAATGCTGTTGACCGCAGATGGCCATGACGTGTGAGCTAGTTTAAGCGGAGATGTATATGCTTGCTAGAGCGGCTGAGCTGCTTGCGGCGAGCGTCGGATGTTTGTTGTGATATATGCACTATAGTTTGACCGAAACCGCTGTACCACTCCATATGAAAGTGCGGCGAGATGGGGGCCGAGGAACAAAGAGCAAGAGAGAGAGATAGAAGAGAATCTGAGAGAGGATATTATGTTTATATTTTTTTATAACTAAGTTATCTACAGATATTCTGACATAGATTCTGCTTCAACTTACCTTCCGTGTCGCCATCGGAACTGAAATCAGAGTCGTTCTGCAAATTTATTATTAATGGATCGATCACTTTTATTTTCAACAAGCAGCGCCTCGCGGTTTCACCCGCGTAATTCCCATGTCCGTAGGAATTCCGGGATAAATATAGCCTATGTGCTATTCCAGACTATAATCTATCTCTGTGCCTCAGCCAGATCCGTTCAGTAGTTTTTACGTGAAAGAGTAACAAACATCCATCCATCCATACTTACAAACTTTCGCGTTTATAATATTAGTAGTATGATTCGTACAGCGGTTTCGGTCAAACTATAGCGGCGTTGCTCCATGCACGCCCCTCACATTTCTTCTCGTCTCTGCTGCGTGATGTCGTCGCCAGCTTCCGAGGCACAGCTCCCATCTCCGCTTCGATATTTCTTCGTTTCTTCGCACATAAATTATGATACATCTGGAATGTCCAGCATTATTTATTTATCTCCGCTCGGTGGTCTCCACTGAAGCTGAGAGGAGACGAAAGGTAACGTAACGATGTTGTTTTGGTTGTTTAAAACAAATCTCTTCTCCGCTCGTCTCGTCTCCGCTTTAGTGGAATCTGGCCCTCATGCACATGAAATTATATCTTCATTTATGACTAGATTCATCAAATAAGTCGATCATGATTGCTTGCGCCACGTAAATTTATTCTAATAGCTCTACAACTATTAGGTTGTGTCATCCTAGCCGAATTTTCCGTAGGGACTTATATAAACCACACACTTGTTTACTAGAATATGGCCAAAATTTGGCAAAATTAGCCACACACTGGTGTACTATAATATGGCTAAAATTTGGCAAATATTAGCGGAAACTAGCCATGTGCCCAAAAACATATTACAAATTTAGTGCACAAGTGTGTGTGCAAAATCAGGTGCAGTCTCATATTCTGCTGGGACATCAGACCGACAAGACCGGGGAAAGATCAGGCGCAGCGCAGGACCAACGGCTTAACGTGTTTTCCAGGATACGGGGATGTAACACCGCCATCTTTCTGACTTCGGGCTCTGTAGCAGCCCGAATTGAATTGAATGTTATTAGCTTGTATTATACCTAGCATAAGCTAAGCGCTCCTCGAAAACAGTTGTAAACACATCCCAAGGCCTTTGTTCTAAAAGGAAATAAAAGTGAGGTAGGTAAATTGATTGGCTCTAAAAATACATATCTACCATTGCACAAAATAATGGCTCGTATCAAAACAAAAGTTTCGAAAAAGCTGGCGAACTGGTTTCGAGCTACGATTTATTAAAAACTTAAATGGCACTTGCCCCTTATAGTTTTTTTTGTTGTGGCCAAACTAGCTTTTGATCTTTAGTGACCAGTTGGTAGGTAGGTAGTAATTTCTTGTAGCTTGGCTTAGCAACAAAATGGAAAAACATAAATAATCATTACTAAAATAAATAAATAATGCTGGACCATTCACACAGCATCAATTAGCCCCAAGCTAAGCAGAGCTTATGGTTACTAGATGACTGATATACTTAATACAATACATTACATAGAAAGATATTTTTTAATTAAGGTAGGTACATAGAAATACCCAGAAAAACCGGAACACCACTGCCTACAATAAACATTGGAAACAGTGAAAAACTGTTTTCGTACTATTAAGAACTGGTATTATGTTGGGGCAAACGTTTAGCAGAAAAACCTAGAGCTAATCAGAGCTAAATTCCCATAAAAAATTAATAAAAGAACCTCGGTCCTTTGCTTTTACAAACTGGAAATCCGACAAGTGATGAAGTCATAGAGCAAGAGCAAATCAACAACGTCATAGATGATTATCAAACGGATTCGATGACGAAAGATTGTGGTTATTTTCAAGTACCTACCTACCTAGCTCTCTACTGTTCTTGGATTTGTAAGTTCCTTGTTCCCGGTTACCAAATACGTACAGTCAGCTTACAAATTAAAATAGTGCTATATGTGTTTTTAGAATTTTATGTCTTTCTCATCTTCTAAGTTCTGAACGTCTTAGGTAGAGTAGGATAACAGGTGATCATGTGAGTGAATCTTCTAGATTTTTGTGATAAATCGACCACTTCGTCACTTACCAGGTGAGATTGTGGTCAAACGAAGGGTTATGCTCGAAAAAAAAAATCCTACGAAGTTCCATAACCAAAACGGTAGATTACCTACCTACCTACCTACCAACCAACGTACTTAGTCTATCCAATACCCTGATGGGTAAAATATTTTGATATGCTATGTATACATGAAAAAGGTCTCAACTCGCACCCAGTACAACGAAAGTTTTCTCTTAACTTTAGGATTTTACATATTTTTAGTTATATAAATAAATAAATAATAATGCTGGACAATCCAAACAGCATCATCTAGCCCCAAGTTAAGCAGAGCTTGTATTATGGGTACAAGAATACAGACACGCGTAATAAGATAAACAACACATTGCCTAGACATAGAAAATACCCAGAACACCAACAAATATTTGCAGATCGTACAAACATTTGTCACAAGGCGGAATCGATCCCGAAACATCCTTCGTCACAGGCGGACCTACGCCCGCCGCGCAACATCGGTCTTCAGAATTTTTTATGATAACTGTACTGTATTTTTCATTGATCCGCCATCTTTGATTATGATTGATCGATAGATTTATTGATTTTGGTAGGTAGAGGTAGGTAGGTACTACTACCACAGCTCTAGTAGGTACTAGGTAAATGCCTCTTTGATGGTTTACTATGATTGTATATCACAAAAAAATTGATTAGATAGGGAACTTCGGTTGTTATTGGAGATAAAAATAAAAATCTAGATGGCGCAGTGTATTATTAATTTTGGTTGATGGAATTTCCAAGATCCCTTTAAGCTCATATGGTCAGAACTTCATGGAAATATTTTTAGAGAAAAAAGATAAAATAGGTGTTGGCGCTGATTTGGCTCGAACTAAAAATAGTAGGTACCAACCTACATTTCAAATGGATCGCTCTGCATATTTCGGTTATTAGGGGTAATGGTCAATTTCTCGACTATTTTCGTAATATTTGAAAAAGTATGAATCTACTACAGGAATTTCAAAAACTGTTCTAAAATGTACAAACCGACCTTTTATTTGAAATCCCACATGACCCTGTGGGTATCTTTTAAAATTTCGACATTAGGTACCATTTGTACCCATTTATTTTGCTTTATACACTACAAGCGGACAAAATTTATTATCATTTAAATTTCAAGCGAATAGCTGCGGTAGTTGTTGAGATATTAAGAAGGGAAAAAAGGATAGTTCAGACAAGTTGCGACACCAATCCACCGATGCACTGAAAAAATTCATACAAAGCGAAAAATAGATCGCACCGAACACTCAAGTACATAATGCCACTTATGTACATGTTTTTGTCAAGGCGTCCATTTACTATGCGCGTGTGCGCAGTGACCATTTCATCGGAAAATGCGAAAAAAACATCACCGCTCGACCACAGCGTTTCGAAGTAGGGCCACAGAGCAAACGCTAGTATACAACGTGAAAACTTCTTTTCCTGAAAACATTTAATGATTTTTAAAAGACGAACGCAAGCAAAACCATAGCTTATTGGTAAGTGACAGTGGTTATATTCTATTGGAGAGTTTTTAGCTTGTAGAGCTCGTTACGTTGTTGAAGAATTGTACTGTAATCGTGAAAGTATACGGTTCAATGTTGATTGAAAGCAGATACAGATAGACACGAGGCTTGTAGGACAAAGTAGGTCGGGTAACTTCGGTCGCCAGCTTCGTACGCCATCGGGTATGGCGCTCGCGCACACTCTGTCGAGACCCCGCTCGCCGCGTACGCGTTCCACGTCTGAAATTTTCCTTTACAAGAAAATAAAGCACGGAATGCGAGCTTTCTTCGAAAACGCGCGTAATATATGGACTTGAGATAAACGCAAAAATATACTTGGTCGCATTTTTTTGCCAGTGATCGTGTTGGACTTTTAAAACGGCAAAATGCTTTGGGAGAATAGTTTCGCCGAGGAGACAGATACGGTGAGTTCAGCTTTTTTAAATACCTATGTATAAAAAGTATAGTAGTAGAAACCAAACTTGTATTTGTAGGTAATAAATGCGAATTCAAATTATGAAACCGAGCCGGTTGCACACAAGCTTGTTACGTGTGTGTGCATGTGTGCGTAAACTTTCTAGTTTTCGCTCGACGCTTCTCGTATTTACATAGAACGTGATCAGTTTTTCATAAATAAATACACATGGAAGGGTAAATGCTTAGTTTAGAGTGTAAATATTCATCGTGCATGGGCCCTGCGGCTGTGAGGAGATTAGAAATAGCTTTATTAAATGGCCATATTGGTTGGAACCGGCCATAGCAGTGGGCAGAAACTTTTATGTAATCTGCGTCCTTTGCAGTGATTGGCTGTTTTCGACTGTATCTTCAAACTTGATTCCAACATGAAGTCACGTACCTTAGAACTTTTATGTTCTTTGTGTCTTGAATGTTTTGCTTAGTCTTTTCAAATCTGAAATGGGCCAGCCTGACGTGATGGCGCATGTTATCTTTCCAATTTCTTTTCATAACAACTTTATTTTAAATCAACTTAGATTTGTAGGTAAGTATTTTGTATTTTTTCTGTTCTTAGGTGTAAGTCGACGACTGCGTCTCCCTACCTACACCTTAGAATGGAAAAACTTAGTTACTTTTAGTGATTAACTTTACTGACAGATAATCACTAAAATAAATCTCATCTCACCTCACCTTAACAGTCTATATTGGTCCACTGCTGGACGCGGGCGGCCTCTGATGAGCGCCTTATTGAATTTTATCTCTTATGCGCTTGGGTGCGTTTTATCTCTCTTTAAAATAAACGCAACAGACAATGTCTTGTATTTACTTTTGACCGAAATTAACAAGGAAATAATTATAAAACAAAACACCTTCACCCTCTACGATTTCGTAGATCCACGTGACCGCTACGCCGTAGACGTCACCATAGAAACAGAATAATAACCACAATAGACCCACGTTTATTACCACGTTTTGCATTGCCGAAAAAAAATGAAGTAATAAAGTTACCTTAAATCACGCTGAGTAAAGCTTGTCGCACATCTGTAAAGCACCGCTGCCGCAGGATAAAAATGTGCATTCAAATATGGGCTTTATCTCGTTAAATTTAGATGAATTTAACATTGACGGCATCAGATGACAGACAGCTCGCGGGCCACTCGTTTGTAGCTTGCGGAAAGACATCTTATCACTGTAAAATTTATCGAGTTTAAGCCTATATTTGAAGCCACATTTTTGTGGTTTGCGGTTGAGGTGTTGGATGAATGTGCGCAGAGCTTAAAGTTCACATGTCGCCTAATCACTTGTACATCTCAGTTGTACCACGGGTTGGACTCGAAGTTAACAAGACAATTCATATTTTCTTAAAGGTTATCACGTGACCTTGAGTTTATCTTAACAAGTTACCGAGTCCAAAGTTCTCATTTTAATAAAATGTGAAAGCGTAGGTTTCAAAAGTAGTAATAAAGGTTTTTTATAGAGCAAGTATAAGGTTATTTGAATAACGTAGTCAACGCTTCTATGTTCCAAGCTGTTTATGAATCAGAAGGCCCTCTAGATAAATATTGTACAACTGATATCATAATGACATTGATTTGTAATCAGTCCATGACAGTTCAGTTGGTAACTTCTACCGAGATAGTGGAGAAGTATGGGTACTCCCGTTTATTTTTCTCATAATATAATTAAATTGCTTTAAAAAAAAACCTAATAAAAATAAACATAATATTTTATGTTGGTTTGGCCACATGGCTTTATAGCAAAGTCTGGGAACATATTGCGTTGGTAGACTTTGATAAACAAAACAAGACCAAATCTTGTTTCATCAAAATGTGTTGCGCTTTGATGAAACAAACAAGACTTAGTCTTGTTGGTTGGCAGCGAAAGGTGCTAAACCCAAATTAATAAAAAAAACATTTAGGTTGATGTCTTTTAAAAGAAAATCAGACAATTATTGCTTACGAACCAATGGAGCCGCATCCGATCAATCTTTCATAAAACACCACTTTTAGTGTGTGCAACAATTTATTGAACAAGTAAATAATTTGGCGTGTTTTAAAAAACTAAACCGACTTCAAATCCCAAAGTGGCGACATCTAGTTAAAATTCAAGTCTTATTTAGTTTGATGATGATGACACATGGATCAAAAGACGAATGAAAATAAACCTAAGATCAAGCAGAATACGACCGAGCTCGCAAGTTGCAACACTATTTTACTATAAAAACTATCGTAGTTTGACGAATTCATTACTCGGAGGGATGCGGAACGCGCGCGTCTAGAACCGCACTCACCCTGAAGATGTCCCTCGTTAAGGGATGAAACGTTGGTGTTCTTCCAACACAAATGAGGTTCGTAGTTAACCCGCTTACATCCGTAATGAAGTTGCAACACTAGTTTGACTTTGAAGCCCCGATGCCATGGAAACCATTAGTATCCAGAGATTTTGAAAATTATCATCGGTGTTAGATACGTTTTACGGCGCACTTATAAATTCTTTGTGAGTCAAACTTTTATCGGACTACCTCAAACTCAACTTTTAGACAATAACGAAAGAAGCATCAAAATCTAAGACATCATCAAAATTATTGTAGTCGTGATTTTTCAAAACTATTATGTTATTTTTTAAGCTAGATGGGATAAATACAAATCCCTCGGGAATAATATTTTTAAAGTACCAATTCGAGATCATTCTCTATACAATAGCGAAATAATTTTCATAATCGATCCATACCTAATTGACGAAGAAATCGAATAACATACATTATATAAAAAAACATATATACAGCCGAACATAGAACCTCGTCCATTTGAAAGGTTGGCAACTTTTATATCATATAATATAAAAAAATAAGATCAGATTATGTGATTTGATTACTCATGACGATGAAGTTGAAATACAATCAATTAAAAAAACTATTTGTAGTATATTTGATTAAGTTATCTATCAGTTACCCATAACACAAGCTGCAAGTGAATTGTCCAGCATTATTTATTTATTTATTTAATTCGTGTTCAGCTGCTTTCTTTGCTGACCGTGTAATAATAATAAGGTACTGAAGGTTTTAGAAGTCAATGCTGAAATAAATATAATAATTTAGTATATTTGAAGTTAAAACTGTGATATTATATTTTTAGCATCATGTTACTCATAGCAACATGAACTAGGAAGCAAACCCTACGAAGGTCAATTGAAGGCTGTATAATTAAGCTGAACTCAACTTTAATTCTATCATCGTAGAACTTTTATAGTTGATATACCTATTAAAAATTATTTATCGGGTATTTATCGCGTAGGTACTTTGTTACCAAGTTGACTTGTTTGAGATTCTTTATGTTTCTCAGATTACTATGTTTACCTTCATATTAAGTATAATAAAAAGGCCCTGATATTGTATTTAATTAGGGGTTTTTGGTTTTCAAATATAGTTTTTCACCTACGTACTAACAGAAATAACGGTTTAGTTTGATTGAAAACATAACACATCACATCACACATCAAACTTGATATTTTCTAAATTAAAGTTCTACTAGTGACCCGCCCAGGCTTCACACGGGTGCAATGCTAATACTAAATATACTACAGAATCTGCTCCCCGGCCGGTACCACTGTAACCGTCCCTTTTTAAAGCTGTGATATTTTCGAAAATATTCATTTAAATTACATGCTGTAAAGGACCATATTAAATGCACAATGTGTTTAAGGTACTTAATTGGATAAGGATTACTGCTGTACCTATTGCTTAAAATCGCTTCGTAAATGAGCTATTATTTCTAGTAAAAAGTAAAGGATAAAAATGGTTATTGTGGGTTATCCCTAAGAGATAGACATATACCATCACGGACTTTTTTGTAGACCTTTTTAAGGTATACAATACTGTAGTACATTATTTTGATCTATCTTGAGTATCTTGTAGGGTTCAGCCAGCGTTTGCAATGTAAGCGCAAACAATGTGTATATTTACGACATCACATTAGAAATCTCTAAAATTATCAGTGTTATTTACTATGTTTTGAATGTGTTATACATTAAAACCTTCCTCTTGCATCACTCTACCTATTAAAAAACCGCTTCAAAATCCGTTGCGTAGTTTTAAAGATATTAGCATACATAGGGACAGACAGACAGACAGACAGCGGAAAGCGACTTTGTTTTATACTATGTAATAAAGAAGATGTAAACTTATATTAGGTATATTTATCCAATAGTTTGGAATTAAAAGTAGGTACCAATAAACTACCTAATAAGGTCTAGATTGGGTTTTCCAATAAACGTAATAATCGTTAATTCAATAACATGACTATAACTAAAAAGAGATAGTACTTTATTTCACATGCAACCCTATTTTTAACAACTTCAAAAAAAGGAGGTTTTATGTTCGGCTGTGTGTGTTTTTTATGTTTTTGCGTCGATTACTCAGACAATTGTGCATCGATTTGGATGGTACTTTTGCTATTGTATAGAAGATGATCCTGAAATGATCCCATAAAATTTTTATTCCCGAGGGATAAATTCTTAGTGCCACAAAACTTAAAAATACATGTAAAAAGTTCGTTATAAGAGTTAACCCCATTTCATGTATAACATGAAGCTCTGACCACTGCTGTGGATTGTTAGTACTCGTATGCGGCATGGCATTTCAAGTGAGCCTCGTATTGAAGGGTTAATTGTGGAAAATGCATGGGAAAGCTCTTTAGAAATGTTTAGAATTGTCAGTCTTTTAAAATTCTTTTAAGAGTATGATCTATTTTATTTCATATGCCCCTCTTAAGTATTGTGGGTGGGATTTTGGAAACTGCATGGAAAAGCTTTTTAGAAATGAAGAAATGTGTAGGTGCCTATTTTTTTTGTAAAAATTGAATTAAATTGGCCTAGCATAATGTCAAATTATATAATAGTAAAGCAAGTCTATGTCAAGGAAATAAATGCTTAGGAGAAAATGGGTATATTGCAATTTGAAAAAGCTATAATATTCTAAGGCATTCAAAGCCTTGTTAAAAAGGTTGTTAACTTTTTATAACAGCGTATCCAAGTAACTACGCAAGTAATGGAGATTTCATGTGTCGGTGGAATTAAGAAAGTTAAACTTTGACTCTGACTTTAACTAACCTACTATTGTAAATCATTTTGGCTATTATGATAAAAACTACGTAATCAATTTATTAGGATACGCAACGCACATTTCATCCCTTAGCATTCACCCTGATGCTGTTAACAGATGAAACGTTGACGTTCTTCCAACCCAAACAGTTTTCGTAGTTAACCTATTTACATTCATACTGATACCTATCTTATTGGTTGTTAATTTTTACTGTTAGTCAGACCATTTCATAAAGCGTGAAGTATTTCAGCATATTTCGTAACATTTCTTTGAAAAGCAAGAATAGGGCCGTTATTTGCAAGTGATTTTCACTTTTGTCTATCGAGGTCGAGGACGAACTGACTTCTGAGTTACGTGAGCCAGTTGCAACGAAGCTCGAATGTTTTGATATGGCATATTGTTGAACATTGTTTTATCTCAGTTCCGTCCAACAATGCGAATCGATATTTGCAATACCTTGTATTTATTGCAATAAGCAGAGTGCTCTCGATGATTGTTATGAGTCTACGATATATCAAGGTTATCTTTTCCAGATAACCCGATGAGAATCTGAAGAAAACTTTTTAAACTTTTGCGATTTGTTTAATATTAAAGATGATAAATCTTTTAAATTCAACATGGTTATTAAAACTTTAATATTAAAGATGATATAACGTAGGGGAAATAATAATAAAAGGTACGCAAAATATACCCGATAAGTAACATTTCAGGGCCGAACCGAAGGTTTAGATGAAGAACTAACCTAGAGAAACTAGGCCTAGATCTTAGTACCTACTCACGGGAGCCATGGGGGAGCCGGGAACTCAAATTACATGAAATTCAACATCTCTAGAATGTTAAAACACGATTAATAAAAATAAAACATCAAGTGCGATTTGAACTCGGGAGGAATCTGTATTTATTATATGACCTTGCTTCTTGCCAAATTTTCAACGGAAAGTACCCTATATAATTTTATTTTGTTAATGAACTACAAATACACGGTTTTCGGATTTTTTCCTTTACTTGTGCTAAAAGACCTTGCTTCTTGCCAAATTTCATAATTCTAGGTCAACGGGAAGTACCCTATAGATTTTATGTGCATGTGATTCCCTGGGAAATTTCAAAATATTCGGACATAAACAGCTGGAACTTTTGATTTCGTATACTTAGAAGTTTTATTTATATTTCAACTCGATACCTCCAAGCGTTCCTGAGAAGAGGGAGTTGACAGACGGACAGACAGACAGACAGACGGACAACAAAGTGATCCTATAAATAATAGCTTCCTTTTTTATTATTGAGGTAAGAAACCCTAAATATACAAAAAAACATGAAAGTGTACTGTTTCGCACATCATTTGGTCAAGATCTCAGGCGGCCTATTGAAATGACTTATTTTTTAATTCGTAGGTTATTTTCAATTCTTTGGTTCCTTGATCCAGTTTCTGCATAATTTCCGAAGTTTTCTTGTAAATAATCAATTACTTGATTTTTAAGACGTGTGTTAATGGTAGGCTGCCACATCCATATAAATCCCTTTTGTTTGAATCTGTATAGTTATTCACAGCATGTCCACATTGTCCACTATGAATCATTTGTTGCGAAAGTTCGACTTCGACAAAGAACAATTCGAAACAGGAAAATGTGAGATCAATCCTTAGACTATTGGGCAAGTATGAGTCAGGTGATAATTATGTCTTTTGCAATGATCTGGCTTTTTCGGAATGTTTTGAAATTAGGTTGAGACATAAATACAGTATGAACAACTATGCCCCTACATATACTTTAAATAAATAAATATTCCATATAGAAAAATTTATTTTTTTCATTTTATTTCTTTTTCAACTGGGGTCATACAAATTATGGGTTACAAACAAAAAAAATCACTAAAAGGACGGACATCATCATTTATTTAGATCATTTATTTAGCAGAGTAGAGTATCTATGTACCTGGATTAAACAACTTGATTAACATTTTACTACCTAGGGCACACAACATACGAATCACAGATAATATGTATAACATTATCTTATCTTACCTAGTGACATTTATTAATTTGAATAAATTAAAGTTATTCTGAGAACTCTATTTAACCACTCCAAAAATGTTTAATTTATTTCTATCTGGTAGTTTTCCTATACTGAATCTCTTGTTACAAATTAACATCAAAGTGTCGTTTACGTAGGCAAGACTCCAATGTGCTAATAACTCCAAAGTAGAGAGTGTGTCTCTCTAACATAAAAGCAAAATATTTTTACTTTTTCAATTATATCAATATTCTCTCATTAGTTCACTGCTAAATTCTGCAGCAAAATGACTTTACGTGTTTTTGCTGTCATTTTCTAACTAATTCATGTTATATTTTAAAAGTGTGTCTGGGTTTTCATAAGAATGACCTAGGTATCTGATTATGTTAATTTAATCAAAGCTACAAATCAAAGCATACCAAATAGATACGTGACTAGATACGCGTTCTTAAAATTGAGAGATCATGAGGTCAAACCAAGCTAAGGAAGGTCGCTATGTGTTAAAATTTTTGGGTGTGGTTTGATGACAAATTTGCATTTATGGTGATACACCTTTATTCTTTCTTTTTTGATAAATTTTAGTTAAAAGTCAAATCTGTCAAAACGTTTCGAAAGAGTGCTAGACTGCTAAAAAACCGATGCTATTAATAGCTGTTCAATCTATGTATTGTATATTTGTATGTATTATGTTATGTGCCGACCGCTCCGGCGTGCCGCCCGCCCAATCAGAACAGTGAAAGGATATGACGTCACAGGCGTAACATGGCCTTGCATTATGGCCAGTAATTGTACCGGACAAGTTTATGCTAATAAACGTCGTTTGTTAATCAAATTATATTGTAAAATTGGAACAAGGAGCTATTTTATTACATTTGAAACCGGACTATTATCTACTAGATAAGGTACTGTCCATTGTGACTATGTATGTACAACCAATTGATTAATTTTGCAGACTTACGAATTACCTATTTTCTGGATAAATTAAAAAGACATTTAAAATTATTTTCGTTAGTTTTGAGTGTTCTTTGTTCGGATGGTGATGATGTAGTGGTATTTAAGTCCCAGCGTACGATATAATCGATTGGTCTCACGGCATATTGGAATCGCTTAGGTAAATGCCAACTGTACTGACAATGCGAGGTCATGCGCATGTGGCATTAAGCCAAAACAATGCAATTATGCAACTTATTAGATAGGCGCACTCTATGAAGATTTATGTTTCCAGAGAACTTAAGATTTAAAATGTCATAGTTCTTTGTTTATAAGCACATATCACAAGTCGTTTCTTATTATTTTTTTTAGGAAAAGCTGCTACTAAAATAAAAAAAAAAACACTGAGTGTATTCGCTGAAACAGGACAAATCACTCGATAGTTTTTGGTCTACCTATGTAAAGTGCGTCCCGTATATTCGCTAGAGTACGCCTAATTAATAAATTACTTATTGGAATTGATCCTTGTAAAATTCATTTCAAAAATATACTGATGTCTCCATAACAAAATAAATAGAAATCCAAAGGTAAACGGATTAAAGGCACATTGCTTGAATATCTCAGTATTTAGGCGTTGGTCGGTGAAGGGGACCGGTTTCCAAGGTCCATCGTTGGTTTTCCCAGTTGTGATTGTGCTTATGTACTGTTTTGCCACTGTTGCCATGTCTTGCTTCTTTTGTTTTGTTTCCAGTCCAGTTTTTTTTGCACTAAACATGTAAAGTTATAAGACAAATGGCACTTCAGTTTAATTTGACTTTAGTAATTAAAAAAATATGTTAATTTTGAAAGTTCCATGCAATATTTTTTATAAAAGCTTGTCACAAATTAATTATTTTAATGATGTGTTATTTTAAAGGAGTGTTGTTTTACATTAAAACTAACAAATTTTAAGTTTTTAATGATTTATGGTATAGAAATGATTATAGTTTATATAATTAGTTGCAAAACGTAAATTATTTTGTTTCTTTATTTATTAATATTTAAAACGTAGGTATGGTATTAAAAATAAAAATTTTGATGTTTTCATTTCTCTGCAATTTACAATACCATACCCACTTTGATATCTAATCACTGCGAACTTTGCTCTAGATAAGTACGTATTGACTGATAATTAGTACATTAAAGTATGAAATGCATGAAATGATTCGCATTTATTTGTTGTCAATCGAGTAGATAGGACATTAAATACAAGACCATTTAAAAGGATCAGTGATTAAAAAGTGTCAAAATAGTTGTCTACACACTTTTAAACCTCACAAGAAAGGGTTTAATAAGATTTTTAACCTCACCAGTAAAATAATTTATGTACCTAATAGTACCTAATGAGCTTGAGATTTACACACTGACAAGATGTTACAAGCGAAAAACTGCGACTGTGATTTTGGATTTTACGATTTTCATCAGGTACCTATTAGTTTTATAACAAACTGTTGTTTAACGATGTCAGGATCTCAAATTCGCAGGAACTTTTTTATGTTCCTAATTTGTTAATTTAAACTTTATGAGGTAATTTTTATCGTACATTTTTGTTACCTACTGGATAAATAATTTACTATTATTACCTATATTTATATTACTCAAAACATGGACATCATTTTATAATTTTACTTATCGTATCTGTCGCTAAATAAATAAATAATTGTACATAAATAAAAACCTCCTTGAATTTACCAACAATACAAAATGTGGGCGGACTTCATGAATGAAGTGGCATATTGGCGACGCATATGAGTCAGGTGGCATTCCCTATTACATAATCAAAGTAGTTCTTATGAACTTTGTAAGTAAATATCGAAAGTCTGTGTTTTTGTGTTGGCTGACGTTTTGCTACTTGCAGTTATAGTTAATTTAGTTAATTAGTTAGTTTAGTTTTGTCAGGTATAGTAACTATCATAGAACCTACAATACCACATATAAAAATAATTATAAATGCGAAAGTTTGGATCAATGTGACCTCTTCACGCCTTAAATACTGAACGCATAGGGCAGACATTTGGCATAGATATTTATAGAACTACAGTTCTAGCATAACATATAAGCTACTTTGTATGGTTTTTATCCCGGAAAAAACGCATAGAAGCTAGTTACGTGTATTATGTCCCGGGAAATAGTAGGTAAAATCAATGATTTCACCTATTCCAACCACCAGATGTGGATTTGGTAAAAGCCCGAGAAATGCTAAATTGATCGAATTTTTTAGGATTACACTGAAGTAACTGGACATTTGGTCATATTCCGAAACTGTTTTAGGGAAATGGTGAGGCAAAGAATGGCTTTTACACCTCACGGTTCCCCTCTAGCGTCCCTACAGGGTCTTTCCGAAGCCTACCACCTTGAATACATGCTATAAATACCATTTAATAAGGTAATAAGGTTTAATAAGGTACCTAGATTATAGATAAACTAAATTTTTAGGTACTTGAAATTTATTAAGTTAAAAAACTGCTTTCAACTGTTGCATACAAAAGATTTCAACGCGCCGCAAGAACATTCCTCTTTTTATTTTAATCCTTTGAAGGACGCCACCTTTCTCTAAAGTACCTATGTCTAATTTGTTGTGGTCTATTTTTAAGATTTAAGAGTTTTTCGGTATAAGATAAAATTACTTCAATGGTGATCAAAACTTACCTTTTAAATATTGCTATTATCAAAACTTTTTCTGATTTAATTTTAATTACCTTTAGAGAAATTCTATTTATAATACCCTGATATTATTACCTACGCAGAATGTCTAAGCCTTTGTTTAGTGCCTAAGCATATCTACCTAGTTATGAATGAAGTGCGGAGGTAGACTACGTCATCGACCAAGTCACGGCGTAAATCAAAGCACCTAGGTTACCTTTGGGGACCACGACGCGAGGTACACGTAAAGACCACAACAGTTTCCTTTCATTGTACGTATTCCAAAACTTATCGCTTTAAATAGGTTTTATGGTAAGTAATTGAATAGTTATATCAGCTTAGTCCGATGAAGTCATCGATATTTTTACAATATTATTTACCTTTAGTATCAGCCAATAGGCAGGCATAGCTTAGGATTATCTTTGAATGACTTGGAAAATTTATGTACTCATTGATATGATTTATCTTATCATGTTAATGTACCGTACTTGGTAAGTTTTGAAGATATTTTGTATGAATAAACATATTTTTTGCTCACATAAAATCTAAAATAGCGGATGCATTTGTATATCTAACAAAATGAAATAGCTAGTTAAATACTTTAATGGCACAGTGGAAAAAATCAAATTAAATTAGTTTTAAATTTCTATAAACATGCGTCAAGACTTATAATCTAAATTAGGTAATTATATTTCGTGACGTGAGCAGACAATGTTAGATAAAATAATTCGACACTCGTTTAGTAGCGTACTTCCCGTAATGACGTAGGCACTCATTGAGGCAAAGGCTCTATGCGCTGGCGCAGAGCTCAGTGGTCGTGTGATCTATCCGGAGTACACACGCACTTGTCAAGAAAACTTTAAACCTGCCCCACATCTACCAATCATCAATCAATCTTAAATACCGAATGCTATAGTGTTGCACCAGTAAAATCACGGTTTTATCGAGCCGGCCGGCGAAATCCTAACCTCAAAGTTTATCATGAACGCAAAATTTCGGTGCATCGACCCTATGATGAATCCCGTCGACTGACGGTCTACAATTGTGTGAGTGCGGTTTTTGTTTCCTACGAAGTGACTATTGACTAAATATGGAGGGTGAAAGTTTCCATCGAGTGTTCGGCTCACCTAACCTGGAGGTAGAGCCTTGTCGATTTTATAATAGATTTCTAAAATATTTCAATCTTAAAATAGATATAAGCTCTGTCAATAAAACGCCATTCTGTATGTTTTATTGCCAATACCAAGTAATTGGCATGCTCGGCTTTGGATTTTCCGAAGCTGTAGTTTGTCTGGTTTACAAACTGCAATTAAGTAAGACTTCGGTGTAAAAAAGACAAAAACAAAAAGGTCACATTCAATAAAATTTAGTAGGTACCTATCTATCTACACAGATTCCACAGTTTTTGTGAAGGAATAACGATAATTTACAACAGTAGTGTTAAGGTATAATTTGAGGTAACCACCATATGCACAAAAACAGGTTATTTTATTATTTTTTGTTAATTTATAGTAACGAGTATCGATGGTTTACCTTCATGTGGCATGGCACCACTAAAATATAACATCTCTGAAATTACATTCTGTAATCCATTGGTCTCCATAGTGCTGTAACCGCGATGCAGAGCTGCATCATATTTGCGTTGAGTTTTGGTTATAGTTAGCTCTAGCCTACCGAAACCTAAACTACCCGAAACTTTTAAGCTCGGATCTACAAAACCAATGTCCACTTCTTCAATAAATATAAGAAATGAGTACTACTTGTATCTGCATCTTCATCACCACATTGTGTAACCTAATAGTCTGTATATGCTGTAACCCCACCGCACAGCTGCATCATCAACGCGGTGCGTTTTAGTAGCTATTGTAGCTCTACCTATAACCAAAAGTCTGTAACTTGTATGTATAGACGAAACCAACATCCATTTCTTGAATGAGTATAGGAAATGAGGCTAACTAGTAGAGCAACATTTTTTCATTGTACCGCGTGTACAATTGTAAAGCGAACGTGAATTCCCCAAGGTCTAGCCCAAATTGTAACAATGTCTGGTCTATGAACAATAAAGAAATAGAGTAGCGTCACTGTGCATTGTGTGCATTTTGGCTTTGTTTAGCAATGTATCAAAGTTGAAGTGGCTCTATCATTAAAATCACATGAAACCCGAGTTGTAGCTAACTGTAGTTTAGCTAGATGCATTGCATAACTTTTCTGACTGACAAAACTTAAGGACTCTACCTTAATTCGGTATATTTTTTATTGTAGCGTACTCCGTATAACGTAACCGTAATGCTTTAGGAAAGAGTGTTTTAGTTATCAAAACTAACAAAATACATGATGACTTAAAAGATATGACGCATTTCGTTAGTATTTATTAGTTAGCTACATTTCTGTGGTTCTGTTTATTGCCTTTGGAAAGAAAATACCAGTGATTCATTAACCACGTATGCTTCAACCTTCAATAGCTCACAGATGTCACAAGGAAAAGCTTTCATTTCCCCTTTTTAAGTTTTTTATTCTCTTGGTTTAAAGTTAATTGCATAGTATTGTAGATAGGTAGTTGTTCTCTTGAGATGACATATAATTATTTTAGTAGACGTACTTACCTCTTCGAAACATGTATTTTTAATATGCCTTCCTATAACTAGATGTATTTGAGTAGATAATGGGGTGTGTGCTCTTTATGTATATGATGATGTGATTTCCTCCTAGCCAAATTTCGATCACGGCGGCCAGTCTCATCGGAGACTACCCAGTATAGCGCTCAAGTGTGTGCGCAAACACACATAGGCGAAGGACCAACCGCTTAACGTGCTTTCCTAGGCACGGGAGTGTAACACCGCGAACTGCCTGACCCCGAGCTGTTGCTCTGAATTTTTCTTGCAAGAATAACCCCAATAACAACTATATACCAATAACAAGTATATTTATGCAAGTAATACGAACAAATAGTTCCGGTCTCTTGTTCTTTCGTGGAATTGATAGAAACACCTGTAAAATATAAATACTCGTGATTTTATTATCTTACAACAACCCTGAATTATTGGACACTGTGTATTCGTGCCTATTAATAAAAATAAGTGAAAAAAGGCCGTAGGTATTCCAGAACACAGGAATAAACTAATTCTAAGGAAGTCAATCAATGCAAATGCTTCAAAGTACGCTAACGCATGAGAAAATAACGTCACAATGTGCATTGTTTGCAAATAAAAAACATAGAAAATCAAGAAAACATCACTTGATTATCTTACCTGACCGGTTAAACTTGAACTTAAAGATTTTCGCAAAGAGTTATCTGGATCCTTTCAGTATAGCATTAGATGTGGGCACGATGGGTCTTTCTTTGCTTCGAGTAAGTTGTACATATGGATTACTAATTTATTATACAACAATTATTGTTTACAAATTTAAGCAAAATATTTTTCAGTCTTGGATTATCGATCAATAAACAGCACAAGTCTGGTGCGCAGAATAAATTCGTGATTATTTAGTAAGCCGAATCCAACTATATTTTGTGTATGATCTGACGCACAAACTCTTGCTGTCTTCTGGTTTTGAACCCTATTCAACCGGCACATAGTTGAAAATTTCGTAGCCATTGCTTAATTTTTTTAAGAAGATTTGTTCATTGCCAAATTTAGATATCTTTGACGTAAAAACGTAAGGCAAATGTTATGGTTTGGACATCTGTGTAAACGTTGTTACCCCGCCTCCTGACGCTCTCGAGCGATGACCTAACCGTCTACGTAGTAACTAATCTGCCCAACATATCTTACTTACGTACTTTGGCCTTATGTGCTTAACTTAGTTTATAATTATCATACGCACATGTACTTGTTTGCTTAGTTTTATAGATTATTTACTTTAATTTTAAAATATTGTCCTAAATGTCCCAGATTGTATTTAATTATTCAATGAGCACAATAGATTATATTTTGTTAGATTGATAGAGCAGTCTTTTGCATTATGTTGTTGTATTTATTTCGAACTCATAAAGGTTTATCCTGTCCACAGATGCCACAGACAGTGCCACGGTCGGGGTACAGCCCGCCATCGGCTTCGCAAGGAGAGAGAGCGGTGCCTGGATCCCCAGCAGATCTCCAACACCTTCTCAGACTCATAGGTGCCGCATCACCCCCAGAATCCATGCTGCATTATTCTCCAAACCCATACTCAAAACCTCCTCCTCCATACCCAGAAGACAACAACTTCCTCGATCGTATTTATGACTTTGAATACCCCACACCGTCACCTTCTTCAGACGAAGGCTCCATTCCAATCGTCGCCTATCAGCCTCCATCCCCATACAACTCCTTACAGTTCAACTCTCCTGCAATCAAAGAAGAACCAAACAGACTTTCAGTTCCTGGTTTCGCATCCCCCTACCCACTGTCACCGTCGGGCTCCTGTGTATCCTACAGCAGCAACACGCACTACTCATACTCGCCCGTCCCTTCACATGAAGAGTACATCGACATTGAAGAATTGTTGAAAGAGAACCAGATACTACAAGAAAGCGTTCAACAGAACTACGTCACACCTAAAATAGAGGTAGAAGAGCCGAGAGATCACATTCTACTCAGATCAGCGCTTGAGGACACATCATTCCAGAAGAGGTTGAATCTGAAGCCTATACCGTTTGAGCTGGGATCAGTTAAAATGGAAGAGAGTAGCGGGGGCGACGAAGCGCTCGTAGCTCCTGATATAGACCGCGTACTGTCGATGGCCATTGAGCAGTCCAGGCGAGATGTGGACAACACCTGCACTGTACTTGGAATATCACCAGGTAAGCTATTTTAAATCCCATTATTTTTCATTTTAAGTCCCTTTTCGTCATTGTTCACAACAAGTTTTTTAAGTTTACTGGCTAACCTAATTGGCAAAACTAGCCTAAACGGAAACCTGATCACGTCAACAAAACAAAGAACTATCAAAACCTTTTTATATCTTTTATCTCCAATAAAGTTTATAGTGAGTAGTACTATGAAATCTAGACGATTGTATATAAATTTTATACTAGTATGACATGAAAATGCTGTACATGCGTAATTGATCAATTAACAATTTATCAGTGCATCAGAAAAAAATAATTTCCACGTAGATGTCAGCTTCTTTACAACGTCATCAGATAATTTATATTGGTTTCTGAGAACCTCATTGGAATCATTGATTACGTAATCCTAGCTGCTATTGATGATCTCGACGGCCTCACTAATCATGACGTTTTTTATCATTTACTAAAAATATGAATATTAAAATGCTAAATGTCTTTTATAAAAGTAATGTTTCAGTTTAACTGATGACAGTTTAATAAATAGAAAGCAGAGCAGCAATAATGCTCTTGAAGACTTAGTACGCAATAAATCCGAACGCCATGATAACCTTTGACTTCGAAACTAGATAGGCGCTGATATCAATAACATTACAGATCCAATGCTCTGGAGGTCAGATGACGTCAAATCGTGGGTCAATTTTACACTGAGGCACTTCAACCTTCAACTGGTGCCAGAGGAATACTTCGACATGGATGGGCCGGCTCTCGTAGCGCTTACAGAAGAAGAATTTATTCACAGAGCATCACAGGTAAGCGTTCAAATCTTTGGTGTTAGCTCTTGCCTGTTATTATTTGTCATCGTGAATTAAGTAGCTTAAATTATTTTGGTAAGGTTTTGAAATACTTAGGACCTAATAATGTTTTATTCGATTATTAGGTGCCTATGTTATATTATAACATCACTCCATCATCCATTTTAGTTCTTTAAAAAATACTCTTAATTTAAGGCGCATTAGCTGTTTCGCTAAGATTGTAGCTCTAGCAAACAAATTGGATCTCATTATGCACTTTCTAGAGCTGTTTACGTATTTTAATAACGGGCATTGATAAAAGCATGTTTGCGCCGCACAATCACACAATCGTAATTATTATAACATCATTAATAAATTCTTGTAGAGTTATCCCTGGTGTTACAAAAACACGTGAACACTATTTGCGCGTGACACTTCTAAACATTTATTATTTTTGTTTTAGTTCGTCCATCGAACACTAAGGTCTTTGACCCACAATCTTAAAAGAACGACGTTTAATAGGTAATTTTATTCGGTTATGAAATTTCAACTCGACTATGATGATTTGCAGCATTTTCTTGCGTGATGCAAAGCACGCGAGGTGATACAGCGCTTGCATTATGTTAATAGTTGTAACACTTTAGACGATTTCTAAAGAACGTTTGAGATTCCACCGCTGATTCTGTTTAAAAAAAAACATTGGTCTGTGGTTGTCATAACAAGTTGTTTGCTTATTTTATGAAACATGTCTTTGATAAAAATATGATCCAATCCTTTGCATAAACTTGTTTTAAATTAAATGGTAAAGTGCTTAGTGACCAGGTACGTCCATTAAGTACCTATATCAGTCATCTCGTACCCAATACACAACTTCTGCTTAGCTTGGGGCTGGATGATGCTGTGTGGATTGTCCAGCATTATATATTATTATGTATTTATTAACTATCAAAAATATTTGGAAGTAAAACACGTTAGTTCTTGCTAAATATTATCAGTAAGGACTTGCCCCCAAACTCAATACTTACCAACAATGTTTATGTTTATCTTTTACTGTTCTAAGTAGAATTAGCATTATTTATTTTACCAGAGTAATCTTTCTTCACATCAACCAGCCTATGTGGCTAGTAAAAAATACTTTCAAACAAACTAAATTTAAACTGGATACACATTGCTAAAAATCAACGCGAATTTTATTACCAACATACCAGTCTTATTCAGGTGGGCAATCTGTTCGCATCCAATTTTAGAAACCTGTTTTAATTTGAATACAAGTTTATGAACGCACACAAATGTAGCCTCTTTCGTGGACATCATTAGATCGAGATTCTTAACAAGTTCTTTGGCACTAACGTTCCTGAAATGTATTTTAATCTGCGTTGTGGTGGTGGATTCACTGTCGTTGATGGATTCCAGATGGGACGATTATTATTAACTTCTTTCTTCGTTATTAATGATTGTCCCATGTGGGTTTTCCTCTTATCCGGTCAGTAATGAATGGTATTTAAGATACGGCCTTCACATTAAAACCTCCCCACCCACTCTGTCTGACCAGAATGTGTTTGTGCTAGAGGTCAGTGAACTTTTCTTTACCATTAAAGGGCCCACTTGTGAACGGCGTACCTTACCTACATACCCTCTGTAAACCATGTTGTTAAGATAATATAGAATAACTGGATAATATGATACCGAAATCGAGCTATGGTTATTCCATTATGTAGAATGTTTTATTGGATTTCCTCTACTTATGCAAATTTTAGTTTATCAGGTGACCTAGAACTCTGGCCTATTGTAGAAAAGTATTTTCCGCTAGGTACCTTTTTTCTTAACTAGCAAAAGCTGTCCAAAGGGCCTTGGAAGGCCGCACACAGGTATCAATAGTGTTTGTATTGCACAAGCTATAAAGATACGTGCCGACTTTCATCGGCCTTGGAGAAAGTCGCGAGGCAGCCGCCCGTGATAACGATACCAAGCCTGCGGCACTCCTAATCGACAGGCAACTTAAAATGAGCTGTGTTGACACGTCAACACAGCTCATTACATCAATACCACGGTATTAGGTTACAAATGTCTGATATGCAATCCAAGGTGCAAATTAGTGAATTGACATCTTCAACTGGCACCAATTTACGAGATTCAAATCAGAGAATTGATTATTCCTGTCAAAGTCAAGTGGTATTGTTTTCTTCTTATTGATTCATTGATACGCCTTACCAATTCCAAGCCATGTTTGATGGTCTTATCTAGCCAGGTGCATAGGCTTGAGTTTGGATGAGATGAGTGCTCTGAGCGCGCTCGCATTATAAAAGAAGAGTCACTAGTCAGGCTTCGAACCCAACAACGACTTGCATACCGTCTAATTGCAAAGGCGAGTGGCGGCGTTGCATAATATTGACACAATCTTTGGCGGATTTCCTCGTCGATGCGTAATGGTGCCCTGCTTTAGAGCCTGATATTGACTGGTTTCGAAATAAACGTAAAAATCAGCCCCAACAAAATTCGCCAACGGTTTATTGCGAAGCTCGTAAAAAAGATCGTAATTATAAGAGCTCTTTTTGTTTCAGTCTGGAAGCACGCTCTACGCTCAGCTGGAAATATGGAAGGCAGCAAGGCATGAAACCTGGAAATCGGCTTCATCGTGGTCAGAACAGCATCCTTCCACTACCCCTACATCCGTCGGTTTGCCTTCTACTGAAGATGTCAGTGACGGTGAGTTCAACTTATCTTAATACAGGTCTTCTGATGATTCAAAGACATCATAAAGATCATCTAAGGTTATTATATTTCCCTAGCACAGCACCAAACAGCGCAATTCCCAGAATTAATTATCAGTTGAGTTCGGATTTGTATTAGGAGAACTTCATTTGATACAGACCACGTCTTCATAAACCAAAGTAGAGTAGGTTTGGCAACTAGCTGCTAACTTGTATTAATTCTTCAAGATGATTTTAGAAATCTGAGAAAATAAAATGTGGCACGGCAATGCATCAGAGTTAAGCATTGTGCATGTGCATCACCGTTAGACGAAGCTATGGCCGGCCCACATACGAACATACAAACAAGTTAATGATATATGGACAAGTGGCGAAGACTGGCTGAGATTGGAAATGAAGACGTATTTTGACAGAATGGGGACATTCCGAAGGCCAGGTGCGAACAATATGAAATGGAACAAAACACAATACTTAGTAGAAGAGACCGTAACACCGACGACGTTACTATAGCTTATATTATTATTATAACGAATCATTGAAACCATTAGCTAGGAATGTAGATACATATAAATGAATACTATGCATAGTTTTATCGATTCATCGTCAATGTCACGATGGGGCTTCCCAAACGGATCTTTATCCTATAAATCCGTTTATTATCAGTGTATTGTGCAAGGTACATGATATCCTATATATCACTCAGTCAATGCTGAGTGCCACCACCCGGCAAGTTTAATTTAATTCAATTTGAAATAGCAAGTACGTAATGCAACGGACCTTTGTTAACCAATAAAGGTAGGTAATTTTATACCGACAGAATAATTACGTACCTATTGGTTTTCTTACTCATGTTAGTTTGTAGTATCTAACTCCGTAAATGTATAATAGTCCGCAGGTTTTTGATATTTTTTACAGTAGAAAGTTCTACTATATAACAAAAGAATTTGATTATAAAAAAAAACGAAATACCTACAGACTTCAAACTCCTATTAAGGAGTTATATTAATTTATATTATTATTATTATTTTTTATGTTTTGCGGGATTAATACTAATCACACGGGAACAACATTTTAATGGGATCAATTCGGGAAAATTCTTTATACAATAGCGAAACATAATCGGTCCATAATTGCTGGAGAAATCGACGAACACAGGTATATAAAAAAAAATATACAGCCGAACAGAACTTCCTCCTTATGTGAATTTTTGAGGTCGGTTAAAAAGCATCAAACTGACTAATAGATAACCATGGAAGATAAAGCAAAAGGGCAGTTAGCTTATATTATAAAAGTAGCAGATACCGGCACAGGAAATAGCAATCTACAATTATCTCCTAGTGGCTCGTCCACACTTGTTTGACATAGAGATTTATATCGTCAAGCAGTGGAAAGACAACATGGAGGTCAATAGGCTATTCTGCTTGTAGATTCTCAATTAAGAGGTGAGGTTGTTTTTGTGAACCGGTAAAGCACCTGCAGCAGAATTAGAATAGAATATATAATATAGAATTAGATAGTCGCCATCGAGACACAACACACCTGAGATGTTTTTGTGTAAGATCTTATAAGTTATTTATAATTTTCTTGGATTTGCCAAAAACAGTATTAAAATACTTCAATAACAAGGTAAAAATTAAGATACACAAAAAAAAAATACGTACCTACTTCCGTAGAAATAATCCATTCTAAAAATGCACGCCGATTGTATGACGATTTGCGGAGGGGGCGTGCATTTTTAGAATGGTTTAACTCTACTTATAAACTAGTTAATAAAAAAATTACAGAGCTTGGTAAAATAATGGCTGCTTCTTTCTATATCTAGATGCTAACGAATGCGTCGAGCAAACAGATAACAAGAAACGCATTTCAGAATCAATGACCAACAAATCTAAGGCAAAATGAATTGGAGTAAGCTTAGTACCACACCCAGATATACAGTTACCCCATCAATCTGGTCCTATCGTCATGTCTGTCTCTCCGTATATGTCAGGCTGATATACTTACGAACGTCAAGTTTTTATATCTTTCCCCGGCACAGTTTATCTGAACGGACTCGCAAGGTCGCATCAACATTGTATTTCCTTTTTAATTAAATAAATAAATAAATAATGCTGGACAATTCACACAGCATTATCTAGCCCCAAGCTAAGCAGAGCTTGTGTTAAGGGTACTAGATAACTGATATACTTAATACAATACATTACATAGATAGATATTTTTATTATACATGGAAAACACCCAGACCAACGGAACAAATTTCTGCAGATCGTACACAAATTTGTTCCGAGGCGGGGATCGAACCCGCAACCTCCTGCGTCGTAGGCGGACCTTCGCCCGCAGCGCCACGGAGGTCGTCTGTAAAAATCAAAAATGCAGTTGCGTATATAATTTTTAGGGCGAATTTAGTAAGTCATAAAAATGTTCTAAATAAACTTGCACCTAACTCATGAAACTGATGTTATTTAAATTTCATACACTTTTAATCACTGACTGTTAAACCATTTAGAAACTTTGAACTTCCTTAGAATAAGGTACCTACATTATATCGTTCTTTCATGTAAGTAGGTACGTAGTAATTTCTCAAAAGCTGTTGTGTATTCCTGGTACTACCATCAAAGTTCTTGTAGTATTTCCCGAGAAGCTATAGACTATATTTGTGCCATTTTTCTCATCATTGGAACCATTACGGGGTGGATAATGATGCTTTATCGACGAACATTATTTTGAAGGGTAACAAGTTTTCTGCAGTACCTACCTATGAAGTACCTACCTATATAAGCGCCTAGTTTCAGTTCCCGACGTTGCTCGCGACTTTCATTTGCTTATATTTTTACAGGCAAATGGTTTGTTTATGTGCAAAATAAGGTTTTAAGTTATATAACTATAATTTTACCAAATTATAGTTACATATTCGACCCGTACGCACAGCTTTAGTATCTTTTAAAAAATGTATTAAATTGTATTGCTAATTTAACGAAACTTTAAATAAACGAGAGAAATATTTTTACCTACAGACTAAAAAGTTAATTAGGTACCTACTTAGAAAGTACCTAAATTATGACTTTTTTAAAAGATAACAATGTACCTGTAATATATATCTGAGTATAGATGATATTTCTATATCTTTATAGATCTACTTTATGTATTTAGAACATACACTCGAAAGACATGGTCGTGCCGACCATGTCTTTCGAGTAAATAATTAAATATGCTAATAAGTGAAGGAGTAATTTGTTGCTGGACAACATATTTGCGTAAAATATGTAAATTACCTATTTTACTGAGAACTCTGATGCAATTATTATTTCTCAGCTATTATTTACCAGTCTAACTATTTTCTACCATTAGGAGAAAATAAAATTTACTCTTTGCAGTTATCTTACGAACATTCTAAGTTTTCTGTGTCTAGCAATTACATAAAATCTATAATATACTATTTATTTTTATTAGTCTTAGAATCTTTCGCTTTTGAAACATGGTCCCCAATTTTCCTCAAGAGATATTGTGATTGCTGATTTGTCCACAGACGACGACTCAGAAACAGCAAATGCAGCAGCGCCCGCTGGTGGCGGCAAAGTAAAGACCGGCAGCACACACATACACCTCTGGCAGTTCCTGAAAGAGCTTCTGGCTTCTCCGCACATACACGGGTCTGCTATACGGTGGTTAGACCGAAGTGAGTATCTGTAATACGAACTAAACTAGGCCTGTTATCTAGTATACTTAAGTTTGTCATTCCAGGAAATAATCTGCCCCATCACTAACTCTATCCCAGGTCTAACGTTTGAAGTCTCAGTGCCGTTTCCGATTTTTTTGGTATTTTCTTCATTGATTTTCGTAAAAGATCTTTGGTTTAACAACAGTCTTACCTTTCATTGCCACCGACGCACGTGGACGACTACCTTCTACTGCAGAGGCATGGCAATGAATACGTTAAGAACATAGATTTATATCGTTAGATATGCCCCGACACCAAAAACTGTGGCATTGTTTTTGAATGTGTAGGTTAACAAAATGCCGACGCACGCACACTAACGGTTAACGCACACATTCAAAAAAGTAGTTAAAAAATCGTGTTTCTGCCATTGTAATTATCTGTTGTTATTACCATTTCGTGTGCAATCGTATTGCACACACTTTCCTGAAAAAAGTATACCCTTAGATGCCCTGAAATCGAAAATGTTTGAATGTGTGCGTCAACATAGTGTCAAAAACCTGTGCAGTTTGTGTAGAACAAATAATAGTTAGAAATAGTGTTTTTGCCAATAAACCTAATCATTATTATTATTATTTCGTGTGCAATCGTATTGCACATACTTCTATGAAAAAAAAACGGCCTAATAAGCCCTGAAATCGAAAATGTGACTATCTAAACAAACCTGTGCAATTTGTAAAACGGTGCAGTCTACGCTGAAGCGTAGGTACCGAGAAAATAGTGTCATCTCTTTTTCTCCCAGATTAGTTGCCAACACAACTTTCTCTTTCGTGCACTCGCCATTTAAATTTGTTATTTTCGGACAGTGCGGAAGAAAAATAAAAGTTTTTCAATGAAATCGCAATACTTACGAGTGAAATGTTACACCACTGGCTTTATTTGTGTTTCGAGAATTGTGGTTGCACTTTAGAAAGGCACACGATGGCATTTTGTGACAGTAAACTGCTCGCAAAGTTCGCAAACGTCCTTTACAACACGTCCGGCTCACACTGTGTTAGGATGTGCACTAACTCCAGGTTAGTGAGCCTCACTCACTTCGACTGTGGAACAACACGGCGCGGTCTCACTGCGGTAAGGGCCTATCTAACGATTTATATCTATGGTTAAGAAGTCATTGATGCGTTAAGAAATCATTAACCATGAAAAGATACAAATGGCAGGTAGAGTTGAAGCCAGTTAATTCGATGCCTACCTAGTTGTTTCCTTGATTCTGTCTGTCTTCATGGTTCTCCCCACAATTAAATCTACTTATCTCGATACCAACAAGTTATTCTTAATTCAAGTCCACAACAATACATATCTTTGTTTGAACCTGTTTCTCGCTCGACCACATTTAATAGTCGTTAATAGTAGGTACCAGTCACGGAATCGCTGTTCGCCTTGCATTAATTTATACGAGACATGTCTTTATACTTTATTATGTATCTACATGTACAGACTTATCTACCATATGCCTACCTAAAGATTGACATTGTCTGTTGTTGAGCGCAGTAGGTACAGAAAAATATAATATTACAGTTTAGCGGGTAGCTAGCTACCTATCTATCTGCTTCAATCAATGTCTACATTTGACTCTACCGTTTTTAACTTGTAGGTCACGGCTGGCAAGGAAAGGTTAAAATAATACTCCAAATAAATAACGAAAATGACATGCTTTGTAAAGAAAGGGCTCCTTTTTCATGTTTTCCTCAAATAAGCTTTTTGATATGTCTTCCTCCTCTCTAACGAGATAGATAATTGAACGATACCTACAATACCATTACAGGAGCTCTCGAGTAAAACAATCTAAAAGTCAAAGCTCTGTCAACGAATCAATGTTTTATTCATGTCTCGTTTTAGATAACGGTGTCTTCAAGATCGAGGATTCAGTGCGCGTCGCCAGACTTTGGGGCAAGAGAAAGAACAGGCCAGCGATGAACTACGACAAACTATCGCGGTCCATCCGACAGTACTACAAGAAGGGTATCATGAAGAAAACCGAGAGGAGTCAAAGGCTCGTCTACCAGTTTTGTCATCCGTACTGTTTATAAAGAGTTGGAGCCGCTGGAGCCGCCTGGACCGTTATCTGCTTTGTCAAATCTATCAAATGCAAGATATGTCTGATATGTTGGCAGATTTTTGTCCGGTGCTCACTGGGCTGTGTATTGCCTAAATACTCGTAGACGTAAGTAATTTATTGTGCTGACCGCGGTAATGCGGCGGTGCACGACTGGTTTCGTTTTGTTAAAACGCTACGCAGTTGCCAATGTTCGAATGTTGTGTGTGTTGGCCCTCCAAACGATTCAAGAAAGGTAATTTTCTTTGAAACGTTCTGGACGGGAGTTTACCTGTGTATAGAGTTAAGTTTTTTTACCGGTGACTAGATGGTCAATTCATTTTATTACATATGAAGTGAATTGCGCTCGTCGAAAATCGGTAATGTTTATCCCATATATCTATGATATATTTTTCGTACGTTCTATGAACTTTTAGAAATTTAAGACATAATGTAAATGATTTGTAACATGTTTTAAAATATTTTAGAATATTAAAGTTATTATAAGACTCTGTATATTCAATGTCTATATAGGATTATCTACATATTGTCAGTTTTAAATCAGGGAGATGGCAGACAAAGAAAATGAGAAAATCTCTAAAAAAACTTAGGTACATAAGTGATGTTTCTTTCTTAAGAAAACTTTAGATTTACCTTGCTACACTATGACGAGTTATGTCAGAAACAATGACAAGTTATGTCAAAAATGACAAGTTATGTCGAAAAAATTATGACAAGTTATGTCACCAATGCAATATTAATCTTAGGAGTATTGTCGTAATGTAGTTATTGTAATTTGGGCGGTTGTATTGGTTTGTCGAAAATTTTAACTAAGATATAAATGTGATTTTGTGCCAAATAGACAAACAGTTAGGTTTTTTTATTCGGGACAAAATTCTAAAAGTGGAATAAATTGTGATTGAAATGACCCGCCGATGTAAATAAAAATTGCTTAATATATTTTTGCAATAAAAAAGGTGTTGGGTGACTTAATTTTAATGAGAATTTATTCAAACTGACATTATTATTTCTAAGGTAATTTAATACAAAATGCAGTTAGCATTGTAAGTTTAAAAAGTACTCAAGTAGTAAGTTTAGATAATAATAAATCAAACTGATTTTAAATATTAAGATATATGTAAAATTTTAATAAACTCTGTAAAAGACTAAGGAATATTTTATTTCGGTCCTTCCTACTTTTCAATATAATGTCCTTTAGTATTTAAAATAATAGTAAAAAATTTCTTCATATAAGTATCAATGGCCCTTATTTTACTACCTTTATAGGTTATTGCGTTTTTTTTTTTATAAATGGGACAATGTAGGGCAAAGCCTTATTATCTATGAGTGATGTGATGGTACCTAAGCAGTAGGTAAGGTACCTACTCAATCGTAAATCAGATTTGGGTGATCGAAAATTAGATTTGAGTGTTCGCAAATCGGGATTTTATGACATAAGAAATAAAAATTTACAAAAAATCCCACTTGAGTCAAATTTAATTTGCGTTTGAGTATTTGTGAGTAAATTTGGCCACTACCTGTAGTGAGTAAGTTTGATACCTACCTGCTACCTGTAGCTACAGATTAGTGAGCTGCAACATGTAGGTACTACCTTGCACCAAACGAGCACGTTATACCTACCTACTTGGGTATTTTTCGCAGTTACGTCAAGTTGCGCAAGATGACGTCATAGTCTCCGAATTCCAAGAGTGAAAGTCTTCGTCTGCCTTTCGCTGAGAGGGCCTCAGAGGGGAGGGAGGACCACCTCAAGGGAGAGAGGAGGGAAACAACATTTACCTTGCACAGCCGTGGGGATGATGAAGGTTCCTTATCCGACTTATTAAAGCCAATAATCACTGAAATGGGTACTCGAACAAAAATAGAGTACTTACCACTGTTGGGCAAAGATCAACCCGACATAGAACCAAATAGAGAGACTTTACACATCCTTCTACAGTCCTATCAACAATAAAAGTCGAAATGGGTAGGTACCTAATATACATACATTAGGTAGGTAAGGTACCTACTTATTAATAGGTAGGTACTTAAACGGAAAAAACTCGCTGGTCGCATATGCCATGAACAAGATGGGCGTAGCTGAAGGCCATCGACATTCCGATTTTCAAATACCTACGTCGCGTCGTCGTCGCGTTGTCAACTGGTACACCACGGTACGAACTCAAGTAGAGTAGGCACGGCTAGGTCTGAATAATTTGTTTAATTTTATTCAATCTGTTAATTTTATGAATATTATGTGAAATAGTTAGGTAGGTACAATAGGTGGATATTTTGCATATCAAACAGCATGTCAAACTAATTTTATTAAGGTACATAGGTAAAATAAAGTTAAATATTTAATAGTACAGTTTAAATTAACAAAATGTTCTAACATTTTTTAAAATCACGCGGCAAAAGTTAACAAGCCACAAGAGCTGTTTTTGTTGTTGGTTACGTTCCTTGGACTCCTTAATGAAATTTCGTGAAAATTCGTGATGTATATGAGCCCAGTCCCGTGGCGGGGCTCTTCACCGCGTCGCGTTGCTACCGCCAGCACCACACCCCAGTAGGCCTTCATTCGATCATAAAAAGTTACTTTTTACGGCGCAAAATACTTTACAAAAAATTATCCAGGCAAGTCAAGTCATAACCAACACATTGACTGCTTGTTTCACAATATTTTACGCGTTGAACGGAACGTCAGATTGAATGTTCTGTGGAAATTAACTTTAATGAAGTCATTTCTTTTTCGAAGTGCGTCAGTTCCGCTTAGCTTGACAAGCAAGATAGGGTTGGACGAGAAAAATTTGTAAAATATCGGTAAATGCAAAACTTTGAACATAAATGGGCACAAATCCAATGGGATTGGTTTTATGGTTTAAAAAGTATCCTATCTGCATGTGCTAATCGAAGTATAGACCGACATGTATACAAAGAATGTATAGCACGATCTGTTCGGTAATATTGAGTTGAAATCGTTACAAACTTAGACATCGATCCATTCAAACTTTTGCATTTGTCATGTAAGCACGAGTTTCTGCCCGCGGCTTCGCACCCCTTGTTTTAAAGGAAACGTTTTTTATACCTTGGGAACTGATTTATGGGATAAAAGTAGCTTTCGTTTGATTCCAGGTTTAGAGCTGCACCTGTGCGAAAATTCATATCAATCTGTTTAGTAATTTTAGTGTGAAGAAGTAACAAACATCCATCTATCCAAACTTTCGTAGGTACTTACATCTAAACATCCAATGTTTGGATGTTTGGATGTTTGTAGGTTCTGAATGAAGTTTGGATTCCATGCTTCATTCAGAACCGTCTACATACTAGGTAGTAGGTTATCTAGAATGTTTATTTTTTTAATTATAATGCCGGACAATTCACACAGCATTATGTACGCTATACGCGGTTGGCTTTCATTTTTAATAAATAAATCACACTAATCTTATGCGAAAGTTTCAGTACCTACTATTTTAAGTACCTAGGTACCTATCGATAGTTTTATCGACTTTTTCAGTCCCTACCGCAAGTTTTGATTTGACATTTTCTGACTTTTGACATTTTATGATTTTAGCGTAGCGTACGAAAAATGTTGATTCGCCTTTGTTTTTATTTTGTTTTGTGATTTTTTACAACAAAACTGTAAAGAAATAACTGAAAATGCATATCGTTAGAAAGCTTGTGCTATCTTCTACCGCCAGACTATCAAATAAAGCGATTGACCACTAAGAATACGTTGTGAAATATTAATTTATGTGCGAGCTTTTGCGTGGGCTTTTGAATTATGAGTTCGAAGATGCAGCCTGGGAAAAGCATGGACCCAAGAGAGGAGATCGCCGAAGTGCACTCGTCTGCCAGATCTCCGTCTCCAAAGCAGAAATCAAAGCCTAGATCCCGGAGTAGGTCTGGTTCCCGCAAACTTTCCAATGGACATGGGGACGCAGCTGAAGCTCTGGAGTTATCGCCAAAAAACGAAGAAACAAACACTGAAAAGTCAAAGAGAGATAGTTGGATAAAATCCGAGCATGAATCTGTTGAACTACCCATTCATGACCAAATAAACCAAGGAATAATGGCATTTGTTGAGAAAGAAATAAAGAAGACTGACAAAAATCCTGCTATTGTCTTCTACTCTCATGACCCCAACGGCTTAGATGAGAAGTTTCTGAAGACTCTTTCAAGACCGTCCAGTGGGCATAAGGAAAAAAAGAGCCCATCTATAAGGAAGAAGAAAAGACATTCATCAAGACATAGAGATAGCGTTTACAATGACTTTGATGTTCCAGGATCAAGTCTCAGTGCATTAGAAAGGGTAAGTTATGTTTTAAAGAACTGTGCATACCTTACAAGAGGAACAAGAGATTAGTTGAGGCGAATTTTATTTAATTTTGTAGGTAAGTAGGTTCTTACCTGAAAATTATATAAACTGTTTATGTTTTTTAATGATTATTAAATCAACTGCTTGGACGAGTGATTTGTGCATTTTTATACGAGCACTTGGTCATGCTTTCTTGCTTGGTCTGGGTGTTTTCTATGTATAATAAAAATATATCTATCTATGTAGTATATTGTATTAAGTATATCAGTTATCTAGTACCCATAACACAAGCTCTGCTTAGCTTGGGGCTAGATAATGCTGTGTGAAAGGTCCAGCATTATTTATAAAAATTTATCCTATTTATTTATTCTGTCCGAGCGCTAAAATGACACTAGTTGACATGGTAAGTATAACATGCCAAATGCTTCTCTTTTAAAAACCTTGATTGATATATTCTAATGGTAATAGAATTTTTGAAATTGGTCCAGTAGCTTTTAAGTTTATTCATTTCAAACATACAAATATCTCTGATTTATAATATTAGTGTAGATTAGAAGCTACCCTGTCCACAAATTTATTTTCTGTTGGTATATGCACAACTATGAAGTTCCCTATGCACATAATTGTTGACAGGTTAGTAAATGAAGACTGAATGATAGATTAAAGTATTTCATAGACACAGTTACTTTTGATGGATAGAGATGTGAATCTGTTGTTTTGAAAAATATGGGGCTTACGAAAGTTTTGATTTCAGTCGAGCCATCATAGTATTTAACAAATATTATTCTAGATGATTTTGTCATAAAAAAGTATTGAAAATAGTATAAAATTATAGCTTACCACAGGAACTCAATCTGCTTCACTTTTATCACAGAAAAACGCGTGTAATACAGCAGTCGGAAGCAAGTAGCAATCAGAAATATGTACTTAATACAATTTTATTCTATTGAATATTCTGAAGTTTTTGTTGTTATAGTGCGTAAGCCTCACACTCTGGCAAATTTCTACGAAATTCAATAACATCGCAAAAATTTACGACTTCGGCGGGACTTGAACCCGCATCCTTCCGTAATATAATGTGATTATTATGTGTGTGAATATTCTGATTCCAAAATTAAAGCCATTTAGACACCTTTGTATGTCTGTAAAATGAAACAAAATGTTGAGCCAACAATAAGAAAATCAACTTTTTAAACAAAATCGATTGTCATAAAAAATCAAAACATTAAAGCATTAGGACATGACTATTTGATTGTCAGTCAAACTACCAAAAATGGTATGGTAAATTTCTTAAATTGAAAAAAAAAAACCACTTATCTATAAAAACAACAACAACAGCCACTTCTGGATGTAGGCAACTTATTGGCTTTTATTGGAGATAATGCGATAATTCAATAGAAGCCAATAATCTCCACGCTGGGCATGCTGGTTGAGGATCGCAATTACCATTAAATTACCAGTAAATAATTCATTCATATTTAACTTGTTTATTATACAATTTTCAGGTTGATGACTACCTAAAAGAATACAATAAGGATGAGGTGGTAACTCTAAGTGGTGAGCTCGAAATTGAACCAAATGATGTGGAAAATAACAATGGCATTTCCAAGGGAATCGGTCACAAGCCACGGAAGACCAGAAGAAAGACCAGGGATGAAAGGTCACATGACAGCAATGCTAATGGCAAAGTCAGCCCTAAGGTTTTCAGAACGGGAAGCAAAGGCAAAAATCCAGCTAAATCAGGTACATTTTTATTTGAAAGCTCTTTGATTGGTTTTATATTTGTTTCTCAAGCAAAATCTGCTTTTAGTTCCATAAACCAATTTTGAAATACATTCTTATAGACTAAATCTAGTTTTTGTCAACCACCAGGTAAACTACTCAATACTTGCTGAAACCATTGCCATTTAATATTGCCATTATGGTCCATGCATGACCATTGTTGCAATATTAAATGGCAATGGAGTCAATTCAAATATTGCCAAAAGAAAATTAAACTGATTTGAGCCAAAAGTAATTAGCTTAAACTTAAACCATTATAAAATGGCATCATGTTTAGTGCTGACAAATTAGTTGCTTTTTGGTGTCATCTGCATTGACGCCAATGCCCTCCTAAAACAAGTCTGATAAAAAATCATACAGAAAAGGTTATATTTCATTTTCCAGCTAGGCCGACAGACCTGACAGCAATGCTGCAATCCCTGGAGTCATCCATGCCCTACCAAGCGCAGGACATAGACAATCCCTTCTCCTCACCATCACCGGTCACTTCGCACAGTGATGAAAGACTGGATCCGTTTAAAAGAAGGCCAGAAAAGATTTATATGCAAGGAGGTGGAACGTTCAGAGCAGTGGGCAGAGACAGAGTCTTGGAAACACAGCAGTCAGGAGAAGAGAACAAATATTTGAGGTAAACTGCCAAATGTACGGTGGAAGACTGCAACTTGTAGTGCCAAACAAAAATCCTTAAAGTTTTATGAACTTTTCACATTTACTGATATCTCAGTGGATGTGCCATGTGCCATTACGTCCTGCAGCACAAAAATACGCAAAATCATTTTAGCGTGGGTGTTGCGGCGTAAGAGTAGACTGCAACTTAGCCCGTTGATATCGTAAAAGTCGACTGAGGGAGGTTCCCTTGTTAGTCCTTCCTTGTTCCTTTCCTTACCTAGGTACCCTAGGTTTTTGTGTTAGAGCAACAAGCTGATTCAGGACCTGTTAGACCTACACACACGCGCAGGTCTACTAGTGTTAGTATTAGTGTTCACCTGTGTTGTATGTGTTACTAAGTAGTCAATTATTTTATTAGTTGTGTAGTGTTTAATAAATCATTTTCTTTATTTCTTTGTTAGTCGATTTTTACGATTTCCACGATATCCAGCTTCTTCTCTATTCCAGCGTCTGTCTGTCCCTATGTATGCTTAGATCTTTAAAACTACTCAACGGATTTTGATGCGGTTTTTTTATTAGATAGAGTGACGTATAGTTATACATATAAACCTTTCTCTTGAATCACTCTATCTTATTACATGCATAATATAGTAGAGAAACACTGATAATTTTAGAGGGTAAATAAACACATTTTTTTGCGTTTACATTGCAAACGCTGGCTGAGCCATACGAGATGGATCAAAATAATGTACTACAGTATTGTACACCTTAAAAAGGTCTACAAAAAAGTTCTCAATGGTGTATGTCTATCTCTTAGGGATAACCCACAATAATCATTTTTATCCTTTACTTTTTACGAGAATTTTAAATATGTGCAAAAAGGTTTTAACACACTGACAGAATGCCTCTACCAAAATGTACTTACCTTGAACTCGACGAAAACAAAGTATGTAACATTCTCACTACGCAAACCAGGCCAGCCCAGCATGGAGGAACATAACATCCGCGCCCACTCCGTAACGTGTCTGCAAACACCTTCTCTAACTTGTAACTGTACAATACTCCAAAGGGAAAAGACCGTGAAATACCTAGGTATCAATTTAGACCAGCACTTAACATATAATACGCATATAAATATAATGACAGGTAGAATCCGAAAATTAATAGCGGTTTTTAAGAGTATCAGACATGCGGCCAGCGACACCCAAATAAGGAAAACTTACTTTGCGCTCTCTCAGACTCTACTTTCGTACTGCATCCGGACCTGGGGTGGGTCAGCTAAAACTCACCTACTATCATTAGAGCGCGCGCAGAGAGCTGTTCTTAAGGTGGCTTTTTGTAAGCCTTATCGGTACCCCACCACTCAGCTGTTTAAAGACTGTAATGTTCTCTCGGTCAGAAAACTTTTCATACAGGAAACCATCCTTAAACAACACAAAGCAGTCCCACAGGTTGAAATTACAAATAAGAGACGTAAAAATAAAATCTTTAAATCAAATACCACTAAAACATCATTTGCTCATCGCCATGCACCATTTCTTGCACCGTTTCTATACAACAAACTAAATAAAACTGTATCATTGCATAAAACCACAATCCGTGAATGTAAAAAAACGTTAAAATCTTATTTGGATAACTTAGATTATGAACAGACAGAGCGATTGCTATTGATTAGTTCTTAGTATATGGGCAATTAGTTTGTATTTTAGGATTTTTAAGTTAGCTATAACTAGCTAAAAGGTATTTATTATTTAAGGAGAGCTCAAGCTCAAATTTATACATTATACACTGTACACTGTAATCATTGTTAGAGTATCGCAAACCTTGTATACCATATTAGAACAAAATATATGCACCGACAGTTTTACCTCTAAAGAATCGGAAATAAGAGCCCTAACATCTTCATACAAGTACATCTTAGTAAGAGTTAGGTATCATCATCCTCTGATCTCAAAGGTTAATCCGAAGTACGTACACACTGATATACTGTACCTAACTTATGAATAAATATGTTCAATACATAAAATTAGTTTAGAAATTTAAGGAAATTAGTTTAAGCATGTACTTACTTTGTAACCTTTACTGAAATAAAACTCATTTTATTTTATTTTATTTTATTTTTTTTACGAGAAATAATGGCTTATTTACGAAGCGATTTAAGCAATACAGCATTAATCGTTATCCAATTAAGTACCTTTACTTAGACACCATTGCATAGAGTTCAATACATTGTGCATTTATCAAAAATCAATATGGTCCTTAAAGCATGTAATTTAAATGATTATTTTAGAAGATATTACAGATTTTTAATGTAGGGACATCGGTTGGTTGCGGTGGTACCGGCGCCGGGGGGCCTATTCTGTTGTATATTTAGTATCAGCATTGCGAAGCCGGGGCGGGTCGCTGGTTCTGTATATTTTTAACACCTACTCTGCAATCACCAATCCCCTTGCCAAGTGTGGTGATTATGACGAAATCCCCCTTGTTGGGAGGTATGTTCAGCTGTGGATGTATATTATGCAGGATTAATATAGGCTGATGATGATGGCGATATAGGGAGCCAGTTAAGAATGCGCAGTGAACTCTTGCTCATCAGCACATAATATATGATATTAAGCTCATCCTAATCAGTAATATCCTATATACGATGAGGAATAGCATTTCTCGTCTGGCTCCCTATATCGCCATTATCATCTGCTATACATATGTCCAGCTGTGGACTATAGTTGGACATAGGCCTTAATGAGCTCCATAGCGCCCTGTTTTCAGTTTGCATATATCGCCATACCGAGTTGTAATTTATTATTTTGTATTTCAGGATGGGCGATTTAACCCCGCTAGACGTAGCGATATCCGTACAAAAGGCGTGGCGCAATTTCGCTCCCGCTTGTCACGGAATCTTGGGTGGGCTGGCTCTTATGCATCTGTTACTCATTTCATACTCTGATGGACTGGATGCAGGTATCTTTATTTATAATAAATAATACATACAGCATCATCTAGCCCCAATCTAAACAGAGCTTGTGTTATGGGTACTAGATGACTGATATCTAGTACCCATAACGTCCCCGAACGTCATACATGCTATTAAATGTATGTTATACATTGTATAACGTACATAGACGACCTCCGTGGCGCAGCGGGCGAAGGTCCGCCTGCGACGCAGGAGGTTGCGGGTTCGATCCCCGCCTCGGAACAAATTTGTGTACGATCTGCAGAAATTTGTTCCGTTGGTCTGGGTGTTTTCTATGTATAATAAAAATATATATCTATGTAATGTATTGTATTAAGTATATCAGTTATCTAGTACCCATAACACAAGCTCTGCTTAGCTTGGGGCTAGATAATGCTGTGTGAATTGTCCAGCATTATTTATTATTATACACTCATTTATTCTTTAATCTCGTTTATAAAATACATTTTTTACTATAGAAAATAAAATGTTATAAAACTATTCTACAGTAAAAAATATATCAAAACGGTGAATCACCGGCCGCGAAGCTAGGCTCAAGCGGCCGGTGACTAGGGCTGCAAAGAGAGGAACTTCCTGACGATGCGCGCCGAGTCCAGGAGTACCGCCTTTTGAATCTGGCCTTTGATCCAACTTCCTAGCAAGAGTTTCTTTAGATGTTGATCGAGACTCTTCGCTATTACGCCGTTAACCGAAACGACTATCGGGACGATAGTCGCTGAATCAACATCCCACATGCTGACAACCTCGTTAGCCAAATCAAGGTATTTGCTAATTTTATCTTTTTCAGCTTTAACGAGGTTAACATCATGTGGTATGGTGACATCAGCGAGCACCGCCCTCCGTTCTAACCGATCTATCAGTACAATATCAGGTTTATTCGCCAGAATAGTCCTGTCTGTAATGATAGATCGGTCCCAATAGAGCGTGGCACGGCCGTTTTCGAGAACTGGCGCCGGTGTGTACTTATAGTACGGAACTTCAGGTCCAGTAAGGCCATATCGGAGAGCAAGTTGTTGGTGTATAATTTTGGCTACTTGGTTGTGTCTGTGCAAGTACTGAGAGTTAGCAAGGTGCGAACAACCCGAAAGTATATGACGAAGGGTCTCTCCAGGAAGATGACACGCTCGACAGATATCGATCGTGCCATCTTTCATGATATACTTTCGGTAGTTGTTCGTCTTCACCACCTCATCCATAATTGCACAGACAAAACCTTCGGTTTCCCCGAAGAGGTCACCGAAACGTAGCCAGTTTACTGAGCTTGGGAGATCTACATCAGGTCCTGTGAGGACCTTGTAGAATCTCCCATGCAGCTCTTTGCTCTCCCATATAGCCTTCCGATCCTGGATGCTCATCACCGTAGGTTTGCGCCAGTTCTCGTTAGCTAAGGAGAGAGGGGTAAGGTTCTTATCAACTGTAACCACATCGCGATGCATCTGGTATTCCGCTTGATGGAAGTAATTTCTGAGATTGCATACCTCACGGTTGTGTAGGTTCTTGGCGTTTAAAAAGCCTCGACCACCACATTTCCGAGGGATATACAATCTCATTACCGAAGCTCGTGGGTGTCGCATGCGATGTGTGGTTAAAAGTTGACGAACCTTACAGTCCAAGGCGTCTAGTTCAGTCTGAGTCCATCTCAGTATGCCAAAAGTATAAGTGAGCAGTGGCATAACCCAGCCGTTGAAGGCACGCACCTTGTTGCCACCTGACAAAAGGCTATTTAGCACTTTTGTAAGGCGACAAAAGAAGCGCTCCTTCACCGACTGCTTTATGTCTCCGTCCAATATACCCAACGCTTCTGGCATACCAAGATATTTGTAGGTTTCACCCTCTGAGAGAGATTTGAGAGACATTATCTCTGAAAGTTGTAAATTACTAGAATTTACAACTTTCCCTCGATGTATTTGTATGACCGCACACTTATCAACACCGAACTCCATGTTAATAGCACTACTGAATATCTGTGTGATATTCAGAAGGGCCATTAACTGGGTTTTATTCTGTGCGAATAGTTTGAGATCATCCATATACAACAAGTGAGAAATGACCCCACCATCTCTCCGAAGGCGATAGCCTATTTCTGAATCTTTCAGTAGAGTACTGAGTGGATTCAGAGCTAGGCAAAACCATAAGGGACTCAGACTGTCGCCCTGAAATATACCCCTCTCTATTCTTATCAAATCATTGGTGGCAGGTGGATCCATTCGGCTCCCTGGATGACGAAGAACAGTGATCCACTGCCTCATACATGATCCCAAGAACGATCTTAGAGTAGTATCTACTTTATACAACTCTAAGACCCTCTCAAGCCAAGTATGAGGCACCGAATCATAAGCCTTCTTATAGTCTATCCATGCAGCCGACAAGTTCCCTCTGCCACGTTTGACCTGTTGGCTAATGGCCATGTCAATGAGGAGGAGCTCCTTAGTACCACGGGACCCAACCCTACATCCATTCTGATTATATGCCAAAATATTGTTTGTAACAATATGCGTGTTAATTTTTGTGGTCAGAATGGATGTTAGTAGCTTGTAGATGGTGGGTAAGCATGTTATAGGTCTATAATTCTTCGGTTCCGCAGTACTACCAGACTTATGGAGCAGGAAAGTTACACCCGTCGTCATAAAATGTGGGAGTGACCCGATCTCAATTGCTTCTTGGAATTGTGTGGCTAGAACTGAGTGTGAGCACCGAAACCATTTTAGCCAAAAGTTATGCAATCCATCCGGGCCAGGACTTTTCCAGTTTTGGGCCGAGCAGATTGCATTACTTACGTCTAGCGGAGAGATGGTGATAGAGTCCATGGTTTCGATGTTTTCACATTCAGAATTTACCACATTCATCCAGTCCGCTTCCGTGTGTTCGACCGGTATTGACCAGATGCCTCGCCAAAAATTATTTCCGCTTTCGGCATCCGGTACCTGATCGTCAGATACACGTAGATCGGGTTTCTCCCAATCGCGGTAAACTTTCCTTTGGTCACTTTGAAAGATGCGATTCTGCCAAAATCTGTCAACTCGCTTTTTGTATCTTCTAATTCGGCTTGCCCACGCATAGACTTTTTGCTTTAGATAGTCTATGCGCTCTGTGGCACAGGCTAAATAGTTCTGAGGTTGAACTTCAGTTCCGTCAAAAGCCTGTGTCACAAAGTGCATAACCCGAGGTCTATGGTTGCCCTCCCTAAAGCAAATTAACTTAGCTATGAGAGTCCTGAACCTACTGATACGCCTCTCTATTCGCTGCTGCCAAGTAGGGGTACTGCTAGCCTGGCGCGGAGCACGGTCACAGTCCGGAAACTTTACCTGCGCAACGCGGCAGGCCGCAATAGCCCCACAGTAGAGAATAGAGTGCGTATCAGTAAGATCACTACTAGTCAGTAGATATGGGACTAGTAGTGGGTTCAAGGCCCCCACTATAGCTAAATTACGTCTATGGGTGGGGAAGCGAGGCAGACGCGGTCTTAAATTTGAATTTTTATAACTTAGAATCGCATCTTCCAAAGCCCTCCTCAATTGCTCATCATTTTGGGTACTTACCTCAATGCTCTCGTGACTGACCTCTTCCACAGCGTAATCAGGCTGGGATATCACTGGTGTTGATGTGATGTGTCGCGGTGGCAATGTAACAGCCTGGTTACACTGTGGATGGTTCACCACTTGAGCACTGAGCACCTCACGTCGAAGTTGATCAAGTACAATGTCATCCAACAGCTTTGAACGTTGAATGACCCGTACCTGATCAGATAGTCGCTGCACGTTAATGTTGACAGTCGGTTCAAGGGCCTGAAACAACGGCATTATCCTAGAACGGTACGCAGTCAAATTAGTTCCTCCCTCTGTAGCCCTATAGTACGCGCGCATGACATTTTCGTTAATTCTTTGTGTCCACTTCATGCGCCGCACTCTTCCGTCAGCGGCGGGGGGCGGTCGCGGGGCTGTGTGCCCTACAGGTCCCAAGCCAGCTGACAGCGTAGGTCGTCCTCGCCGCACAGGTGTTCGCGGCGGTCGAGGCAACGGTGGCAGCTCGTCTTCACTGCTCAACACATCACTCGTCTCAGGCGGCGTTTGAAATTCCTCTTCATCTGAGGACGAAGATGTGGATGTGGAGCTAGTCGAGACGGGCTGCGGTGGTGGTGGTCGGAGTGCCTTTGTAGCCGCCCTCGTACGTGCTCTTGTGATCATTTTCTTACATGTTTATTCAATTGAGTTCTTGGTAAATGGCTTTGCGTATTACATGATTATTTTGCCATCAAATTGTAAATAAAATAAAAATTTGCAAAAACAGACGTCTGACACGGGCGGTGACATTTTTTTTATTATTATTATTTATATTTATTATTATTATTATTATTTATATAATAGCATGTATGACGTTCCACAGGTTTAAATCCTGAAATAAAGCATGTCAAGCTGCGGGTAGAGAGTTTCTTTAATAAAGACGGTTAAATGGCGTATGGCGTGATAAAAGGACAGTAAAAAAAAAGAAATGGCTTGCATTTGGCCCAAACTTGTCATGGGAAGCAATAAAAAAATGACCTCTGTGGGGCGTCGGGCGTATGGCCGCCACCTGCGACGCAGGTGGTTGCGCGATCGATTCCCGCCTCGGGACTAATGTACGATCTGCAGATTGTAGTAGATTGTTCCAGGTGTTTTGGATGTTTTCTATTGTATAATAAATAATGACTGTCCACGTAGTAGGTATTGTATGAAGTATATCTGTTATCTAGTGCCCATAACTCAAGCTCTGCTTAGCTTGGGGCTGATTATGCTGTGTGAAATGTCCAGCATTGTTTAATTATAAAAATGGAATCAACATAAATGGAAAATTTCATGGTCTTCCTTTTATTTAAAATGCTATGTTATTCGGTATTATATAAAAAATAATCTTTACGATTGAGCATTTTGATCGGTATCGTAAAATCACGGGTGTTTTTTTACACTTTGGCGGGTTCGATTCTCGGTCCAGACAAGCGATTATTCAAAAATCTTTGAATGCGGTTTAAATTATTTTTAAAATGAAAATGAAGTGTTCTTATAGTAAAATTTTCTATCTACAATATTTAAGATACTTTCCCTCCATATATTTCTATCTTACAGGTAAATAAATAAAATCTTTTTATATTTCAGGTCATCTGTCATTTCACTCGGTGGTAACGATGCCTTATGTTGCTGCATACTACTTCTTCTGCGTGCTATGTTTGATTTCGGTTTTAGATCGGTGAGTCTCATCTTCTATTAGGTACCGTAAAACGGGGTGAATAGAGACTCCAGGGTGAATAGAAATGGACGAAATACTTGAGCAAGACATTACCTGGCTGGTAGCAGTTGAAGTATCCTTAGTCCGTGACTGTTCACCTTCTGTGTCAGTCGATCTGACCTCTGCAAAAGCATCAGCAGCTTCGTAGCTCCCAAAGAGATGAACCGTTTTATTTGAAAGAGGCATCATCAAAATCAATCAATTAATGTTATTCTTTAAATTTCAACAGTCGAGGTTATTCGAATTTAAGGACAGTGTAGGAGGCAACACAAATTCTAACAAAGGTGGGATACCTTGCTGGAATTTATCGAGTTTATGAGGATCTGCGAAATACAGCAGGCAGATTCGCCAATGGTGTCAATCCAGATGTCGCCAAACTAAACTAAACTAATTTGACAGCACAAAAATGATGTCATCCTTTTTATTTCGATCGTTGTGAAAGGGACGGCAACTTTTTTAGAGCTTTCAAATTTGTTTAATTTAAGTAATTTAAATAACATCGCAAAAATTTACGACTTCGGTGGGACTTGAACCCGCATCCTTCCGTTGTTTAATTTAGTTTTGGCGACATCTGAATTAACACCAATACTAAACTAATGTGACAGCATTAAAATTGTAGCCGCCGTGATGTCATAGCGATCGAAATAATTTGGCGTGTTTTAAAAAACGATAAACCGACTCAAATTCCTCTAGTGGCGACATCTAGTTAAAATTCGAGTCTAATTTAGTTTGATGACACATCGAGGCACCCTATCCAATAAAAAAAGAATGACTTATAAAAATCGGAGTACTCTGTAAAAAAGTTATATTTTGATCTTGTTGTAACTTCCTTTCAGCCTGGACGCAACAAGCATAGACATATCGCGCGGTCTCCAGCCGTACTTCCAGCCGATCGTGCTGGTGATACTATACACGGCGTGTCTCCTCGTGTGTACAGCTGCTCGCATGTACGACGATCTAATGGTGTACCAGTATGTGCCTCTAGTGTCCAACGTCACCGGGAACGCTACTGTGAGTGCTTTTTATATACAACTTATTGGCGGGATAGACGCACCACCGAACTGCGATCGCCAAACCGGCTGCCAATCGTCCCGATTACATCTACAGCCTATGCTAGTCCACTGCTGGACCTCGATGGCGCCGCGGACGTAGGTCTGCTTGCGATGCAGAAGGTTGCCGGTTCAATTCTCGCAGCAGGACAATAAATAAATAATAAATAAATAATGCTGGACAATTCACACAACATTATCTAGCCCCAAGCTAAGCAGTGCTTGTGTTATGGGTACTAGATAACTGATATACTTAATACAATACACTACATAGATAGATATTTTTTATTATACATAGAAAACACCCAGACCAACGGAACAAATTTCTGCAGATCGTACACAAATTTGTTCAGAGGCGGGAATCGAACCCGCAACCTCCTGCGTCGCAGGCGGACCTTCGCCCGCTGCGCCACGGAGGTCGTCAAGGTCGGACAATGAATGTTTGTACGATCTAGCTACAGGAAATTGTTCCGGTTCTGGGTTTTAGGTATGTGATGCATATCAACCGTCTCTGGTATAAAATTGACATTTGTTAAGGCGCCAAAACGAAATAACCGTTATTACTTCTATAGACGGTCACGCTGCACACGCAAACGCCCAGAGCCAAAGTGGCGAAAATCAAACGACCTCAATAGGAATGTCATCAATAATATGACCTCCATCCAGCGCGTACTTGTATAATAGAGCCACAGCCTACCTATACAGTGGCATACTGTGGTTTTGACAAAGCAATCGTGAGGGGGGCAAGGGACGGGACATCACCGCCTTAGTAACTCGGGAGCGTCCTCCCCCTGTCCCTTGGCCCCCGCACGATTGCCTTGTCCAAACGCCTTGTCTATTTTATGTAGGCTGTGATAGAGCTCAGTGATAGGTACTTACCTAATCCTCCTGACAGTCTCACATTAGATTTGGTTAAAAAATTAAACATTTTGTTGTTTTTGTTTAAAAGATTGTCATCTTGATTCAAAATGTTTCCGTGTTAATAAAAATTTGCTTCAAATTCACGTACCAACACGAAATAATTGGCTAAGTAACTGCGAAATGTACGAGTTGCGTAGTCTTTTATTGTCAAATCCTTTTAGTCCCGGTAAAACTTTATTGACTTTAACTTCCTGACGACCTTAATAAACTTGTGGTTATCGGTCGTTGTGATTAAGTAATTTTGGTCTTGTGCTGAGTTTACTTACCATCTATCTTATAAGCTTAAAATGGAGCAAAGTAAAGTTAAAGTATATTTATTGCTATTACATGTAAAAAGATGGTAAATACAGTAGGTAAATGTGAAGAAAGGGCAAATTACATTTTGCCCTTTTTGGGGTGTGCAATTATCTTATCAATTTACATGCAATAATAAATATAAATTATTTATATAATTAATATAGATATACATAAATTTAGCAAATGATAAGTCCTTATAAAGTTATTTGTCAAAGTTCTTATCATTAATAAAATCTTTCACTGTGTAGTAACATTTTTCACACAATATGATTCTTTGCGTACTCTGAAACATTTCTCTAATTGCTAGACGTAATTACACGTTGTGGATGGCTGTATGCAACTAAGTGCCCACACTAAACAATCAATTATTTTGATTGCTTTGCTTATAGACGCTAGCTTGTTTGATACCTATGTGTAATTATTGAGGTTTTCAAGTGAAATGTTTATTGTGAGTGGGATTTTGTTATAAATCGACGGTGGCATAAGACTTATGCGCAGCAGTCTCTTTTTGCACTCTAACTTTTCAGCAAATTCTTAACTGGTTGCGTCTATTACGTGGTACGGCGTCAGATTGCCGGCAAAACAAACTTGGATTATTTCTTACAAACATAGCTATTTCTAAAATATATAGCGAAGGCCGAGTCAAAATGTTGTATTTTTAAAGAGAGGTTTACAAGAATCCGTCAGTCCCAGATGAAAGGGATAGGAAGTTTGGATTGGATTAGTGTTTTTTTTTTTTTCAAACTTATTATCATTTGAAAAGTCAGCGAATTTATCTAATGCCGTGCCGCCGCCGCCCGGCTGGTTGAAAATGTACATCCAAACAAAGGATATACTTTGTCCTACAACGGGGATCGAATCCGCTACCTCTTGCTTAACACATTGTTTACTGTAAAATCAAAATCTCTTTATTTCCTTAAATACAATAAATGTACACTTAGAAAAGGTCAAATTAAAAAACTAAATCCTGCACACCGCTAAAACACTTCAATACTGCGCATCGCTAAAACACTTCACATAACAAAAACCATTATAATACATTTGAACGCATTCACTGCCCGCCTCGGTGGTGCAACCCGCAGGGGCGCGCGCCGCCGCCGCGCCGCCACACGAGGACGGAGACTAGCATTGCGTCTGGGGCCATGAATGTGTTAAATGAGGAAGTTCGGATGTTTGTTACTTCTTCACGCCAAAACTAGGTTACGGATTACGGATTGAACTTTTGCGTAGACGTACAAAATCAAAATCTCTTTATTTCTATAAATACAATAAATGTACACTTAGAAAAGGTCAAAAAACTAAACACTGCCACGGAAATAAAGTGATATTATTTTATTTCTGACACTTCGGTATGTAGACTAAAGTAAACAAGCGACGAAGAAACCTTTAGCCTGTTAGTTATAAAATCGTGGCTGTTTGGTGGATGCTTGAAGATAGCTTGTATGTTTAATGATTAATTCAAAATTATACACATTTACAGTGAAATTTTAACGTGTAAATCTTTTCAGGTCACAATACCTACGTTCTACCACACATGGACGCATTTCTCGATATGGCGCGCCATTCTGTCGTTGCTCGGACTTGCCTACTTCGTGATCTCGAATCCGCCTGATCTTCTCTATAATAATCTTACTAAGCTACTGCAGTACAAACAAACCTTGCAAAGGATTGAATGATGATGATGTATGACATGAGTAGAATAAGCAATAAAAATTGAGCAAATATTTAATGTTAGTTATGGTATCACTATCAGCTACGACCAAACGCACGTGGCTTCACAAATATATTTAAATTAATGTGCCAGCAATAATTTTATTGTGCGCTTATTTAAATTTAATTGAAAAGGTACTTTATCTACCTAGTTTAGGCTTAATATCTTAAAACCGTTTTAATCGTTTCATAAGAAAACGACCTCAAATAGCACAAATTTAATGATTTGCATATATTTAAGTGTAGTTACTTCGCGTAAACAATGTAGTGGTGCTTGCAAATACCTAATAATTGTACCAAAAAAATTATAACTATATACTAAAGTCATTTATAACGAGATATTTACCATGATTTGAGTTTTGAGGTTTCCAATATTTCGGTACAGTTTCATGCGCCGTGATCACGGAATAACTATTTCGTTATTCCGCGATCATGGCGCATGAAACCGTAATTACAATAAGCACAATAAGCAATAAAAATTGAGCAAATATTTAATGTTAGTTATGATATTAGCTACGACCAAACGCACGTGGTTTCACAGATCTATGTAAATTAATGTGCCAGCAATAATTTTATTGTGCGCTTTTTAAATTTAATTGAAAATGTACTTAAACTAGTTTAGGCTTAATATCTAAAACCGTTTTAATCGATTCATAAGAAAATGACCTCAAATAGCACAAATTTTATGATCTGTATAATATATTTAAGTGTAGTTACTTCGCGTAAACAATTTAGTGGTGCTTACAAATACCCAATAATTTTACCAAAGTAATGATAATTATATACTAAAGTGTTTTAGAACGGGATATTTACCAAATATTGAGTTTTGAGCTTTCCAATATTTCGGTACAGTTTCATGCGCCATGATAAGACGGAATAACGAAATAGTTATTCCGTGAATATCTATTTCGTTATTGATCATGGCGAAATATTGGAAAGCTCTAAACTCAAAATTTGGTAAATATCCCGTTGTAAATGACTTTAGTGTTAATAACCATTATGGATTTAAAAGATAATTATACGAGTTATATGCGTTTTGTCAAAACTGCTTTTCGTCATTACCCAATTTTTGCCAAAGGTGCGTTTCGTCAAAGGTTCGTTTTGCCAAAGTTATGTATGGTCAAAACTTTTTCGTCAAAATAGCTTTTGGTCAAAGACAGTGATTTGCCATGCTTGCGTTTCGTCTGAATGTAAACAGACTCATGTATTAAAATCTCTTTACAGACATAAGTGATACTTTTTGTCAGGTCGAATATAAAACCTCTTTACTGACATAAGTGGCTGGCCACTTACTTTTCTATTATCTTGTAGATTGACGTTTATACTTGACAATTAATACGACTGTCATTATCACGGAATTAGCTTTATTTCTGTGGTTATTTTATTACGAAGCTATCGGATGAATCTCGTTAGATTGATCGACTAGATCCATGATGGGTCAGTCGAAAAATTACAGATTTTGTCAAAATCTATAGCAGATGTCTAGAATGACAGCTTATGTCAAAAATGTTATAATTGTCATAAAAGTTTAACATGCATAGATTAAAAACACTGTTTTGAATCTAACTAAATACAAGACCAAATTAATAAATAACTCAAGCTGTAATTTTTGACATTAGCTGTCATTTTTGGCAATTTCTGTAATTTTTGACATCAGCTGTCATTTTTGACATCAGCTGTCATTTTTGACATCAGCTGTCATTTTTGACATCAGCTGTCATTTTTGACATCAGCTGTCATTTTTGACATAATCTACCTTTTGACATAATCTACCTTTTGACATAGTCTACTTTTTGACATAGTCTAGCATTTTTCCCGCAACATTTGACAATAGCTGTCATTTATGACATCTGTTGTTTGCATCGGAAATATAATTTATTACATAAAATATCTTATTTCTAGAGAACCAGTAACATTTGTCGGAATTCCGTGAGTCGCGATAACGTTCATGTTATGTGTTTTTTCGAGATTCCGTGCGTGATTGCATTCACTTTTTGATTTTTTGTCGGGATAGCGTCCGTCGAGATGCCGTAGTTCACCCAGGTATACCTACCTATTTTGACGAAAAGCAATTTTAACCAATAACATTTGACTGCAGGCATCATTGGCAAAAATGGTATTTTGACGAAAAGCAATTTTGATTAAAAGGTATTTGACAAAACGCACATTTGGCAAAAATTGGGTAATGACGAAAAGCAGTTTTGACGAAACGCATATAACTCAATTATACATTCTATGAATTATTTTTAGTTCCTCATTTTATTTTGTAACGCAGCATTATCCAATTCTTGCCGTACGCAAACTGAAAATCCTTATTGTGTTATAGATCTCGCGCTATTAAGCCAATATAATAATAATTATTAATTATATTATAATGCAATTTTAATAAGCTTAATTCAATTAAGACAATATAATTTTTGGCAGCTACTAGTCATTAAACGTTATTTAAAAGTACAAAAGTACTTTTACGTTCATAGTAGATAGTAAATAATTGTATTGTATTCATATTGTATGTAATTAATGAATTATACTTATTGTACATAAATCAAAACCAAGAAAATAACAGATTTATAGTTCGATTAACATACAATATTTTATTAATGTATTTATTTAACTAAATGTATTTGATAACTGATAAGTGATAACTTACTGACTCAAATCTGCGTCGCTCTCTAAAATAAACAGTCTTACCGAAATTACCGAAAACACCACACATAAAACAAAATATTCTTTATTCACAAAGAAAATTACAATCAAATAACAGAAATAAATTAGAAGTAGTGTTTACCGTTGAAACAACTGAGCTAACTGCAGACTGTTGCAAACAATCTACAAAATTGTATTATATTGATACTACTCTAGTTATTGTTGAAATAATTTTAATGAAGGTGGAGGTAGTAGCGTAACTAGCGCCAACAACATTGTTCTTAAAATTATTTAGATAGAGATGCGGAAACAGAGTTTGGTAGTTTGTTGACCAAGATAAATTTTGCATCTCTGCCAAAACAAAAATATTACACAGGCATTAAAAAAGCCTATAATTATTTATCGCAAACTGAACTATGGGTTTTTGATAATACCTGTGATCAACATAATTTTGATGGCGCTAGTTTAGCTACGACGACCGCCATAATATGTTTTTCTGGCTTGTCTCTCAATATCAGTGTTTCGTGCTCTAGTCATTAAAGCAGTACCTACCAATAGTAGGTCCCTACTTTACTTATCGTTTTATTTTAGTACTTAAGTAACCTAAACTGACACTTCTCTCCTATGTACGTACAACAGTTACCTATATGATTTTAAAGCGGTCTAATCCGTCCCGGCAATTTCTGAAATTTTCTTTCTACATGGGGTGCAGACTATGTAGATTCAATACCACACACAAAACTCACCTCCTATACCCATCAGTGTGAGAATATAAGTACATACCAAGGTAAAGTACCTATCTACAGAGTAAAAAAAACCAATAGAATTTAGCAAAGAGATAAATTCTTCCTACCCATCAAAGGCAAAAGCAATTACATGACAAAAAGCAAAAAACTCAAGAGCACAGGTAAGAGGCATTAGCCAGATGTTCAAGGTCCGGTGATTTGTTACGGGGGCTAACCTATTTGGTGAGTGCAAAATCGCACACAGAAAACGCCTTTTATGCCTATAAAAGGCGTTTTCTGTGTGCGATTTTGCCTAGATATAAGTAAATAATTGTTTTTAAAGGATTAGCCTATTTGTTTGATTTTTACGCAGGGAGTTAGGTAGGTAGAGTTCGCGCAAAACTTTATGAGCTCTGTGAAGTTGGCTTCAACGGCTGCGCACCGAACCGTAAATAAGGCGTTGAGGGGAAAGAACGGGATGAGAGGGGATCTGTCTGTTAAACCAGGGTTGCCAGCAAGAATTTTGTATTTTATTTCGTCAAGCTCATTTTGTTCTGCATTAATTTATTTTTCAATTCAATATTTTATAGAATATATAAAACATGTTATACTCAATGACGGATTATTTAAAACCTAAAATGTTAGAATAAATTAAACTTTTTATCTAACTCAACTATCCCAAGTTTGAAAATAAAATAATTCCAATATAGCAAATTCATTTATAATATAGTTAGCAATACTGTCAAATGAATGCTTTTGAGTACAATGACGCAGCCACAGATTAAATATAACCAGATGTATGGCAAGCGTGCCGATGAGCAAGACCAAAGATTGCAAGGTGGTGGGGGGAAAGTGTTGCCATGCAATTTTATTACCCCGATTTTAGGTTTCTTATTTCATGTCTCTGTTGGTGGATTGGATTTGCGATTTTCCAGTTCATAAATTTGGGTGTTCAAATTCAGAACAGGAAATTCCACCAAACCTTGGTTGACCTTTGTAGTGAATGTTTTAAGTACTGGTGTGTTTAGGTCCTTACTTTTTGTTACAGCCTGCAGGTATTCCTCGGTCCGGTAGATCTTATTTTATTACTTGCGCACTTACAACCTATTGATCCTGTTCTGTTAGGATTTAAAGCAAACTTTTAACTTTTTTGTGTATTTGGTTAAGTTTAATCGTTCCAGTTCCAGTAAAGTTATTAGTTTTCTAGTAAATTAATATATAAGTAGGTACTTAAATTAGGTACGAAAGTGGGAATAGGCAAACATTTAATTTAACTAAGCCTAGAAAGGAAACAACGTTTAGTTAGGTACCTATCAATTTTGTTTTGTTATTTAGGTATAGGCACTTATTACGATACGAGTAGAAATAATTTTAAACACTAGAATATAGAAAAATAATATCAATAGTTTTATGTTAATAGTAATTAAATAACATTTTTATTAGGGAATTAAATTCTTACACGTTAACCAGGCTTAGCCAACAGACTTCGAAATCACATTTCTCCTAATAAATTAAATCTTACGGTTTAGATATTGCTAAGGTAACCTTTAATAGGAAATTTAATGGCACTTTTAAAATTATTATGCAGCTAAAAAGAAAAAAGTGCAAATACAACAAAATTAAATGACACTTTTACACCACAATATTACCAAAATTCCTGCCTACTAATCCAAATATTTATATTCTGTTATAATTAATAAGTATGTATGATCAGTCTTTAAGACGATTATTTCAATATGTTCTTAATCAAATCACAAATCAATCTCAAAAGGACAGACACAAGATCAAAAGCAATTGTAGAATGCCACAATGCTCTACAAGATCTTTCTCAACATAGCAAAGTCTGCATAGAATGGACAGAGAGTCGATCCTGCCCAGGCAACATAAATGCTGACAGACTAGCAAAGGAAGCGGCGAAACAAACTCCAACACAAAAAGATATAGGTCTTTCTAACCCGCCCACAGCAGAAGTCAAAAACAGACTAAAACTCAACTCAGAAAAAGAACACCAAAAACTATGGGAGCGTCGTACAGACTGCAAGCATACTAAATCAATATTCCCCTCAATAGACAGGAAAACCACAAACACGATGCTCAAGATGAGCCGCGAGGACCTAAGAACGATGGTGGGTATCATCACAGGCCACTGTGAGCTGAACCACCATCTTTTTAAGACTGGAGCCACAGACAGCAGCTTGTGTCGTGGCTGCTTCCAAGAAGAAGAGACTGTGGAACACGTTGTATTACACTGCACGGCCACAGAGGAAGTCAGACACAAGACGGGGCTGAAGAGTCTCATTGAGGAATCAACCCCGTCCACACCCGCGGAAAAACTGAAACGTAGCTGTCAGTCACCAAAAGTCCTGCTCCGGTACTTCAAGGAGCTGGGCTGGTTAGGGCCTGTTTAGGCAGGGGGATAATGCACAATACACTCCCATGCGAGATGTCCGTGCAGATCTCAGTTCCCCCAATCAGAATTAGAATTAGAATTAGAATCAAATCACATAGTCTTAAGTTAAATAAAATTTATTATTTTTTATACTGGATTGCATTTTTTTTACATTCTCAGATTTAATTTTCTCAAATTAAATCTATATTATGGTATGTAAGAATATTGAATCATAATTATTAATTATGAATTATTATTCATAATTATAATTATAATTTTTTTTTTTTAAATTTAATTATTGTATATTTACAGGTTCTAACAAAAAGTAAGCACTTAACTTTCATGGGTGGGTTCCGACTTGATTATAGAACCGAAGAAAAATTCCCGAATAGTTTCGAAAAAAAAAGTAAACTAAATGTTGTGCTTGTTTTCAGGTAAAATAAACTAAAAAGGCCTACGTACCTCTTTACAACTCCTTTAAAACACAAAACACCTTCGTCGTGGGTCGTTGACCGTGGAGTTCAACGACCCGCGACGTCATCGAAAGTTCGGATGGATGGATGAATGGATGTTTACCTCTTCACGCTACTTACTACTGAAAGGATCGGCTGAAATTTTGCATACAGGTATCTAATTCTAAAATACTTTTTATTCCATAAATCAGTTCCTATGGGATAGAAATCACACCCTTAAACGTTTCCATAGAAACAATGCGTGCGAAGCCGCGGGCATAAACTAGTTTTAAGATCATGTTTCTCGTTATGTACGTATTCAAAAATATTTCAACGCGCCATTTGGGGAATTTTATTGTCGAGTGCAGGCAACCCTAAATTTTCGCAATGTTAGGTTATATTAATTGAAATTTTCATAAAACATAACTTTTGAGCCTTGTACCTCTTGATTGTTCATGTAATTCTATGAATCTGTAAATTTTGAACCTTTTTGTAATCAAAAGAACTTGTACTTACGAGTGGAATGATAAATTCGGCACTTTTGCTTCACTGTCACTTGTACATTCGAAAACACAGCACCGCACCATTGTTGCCTTCAGTTTTTATTGTTTTTAGGTGCGGGAATGTCCACAGGAACACTTTATTCACATTTATACTTAAAAATCAAAATTTTACAACAATTTCGATGATTCTCGTGTCGAGCTCCGTCGATGTGTAGGAAATTTGTTTAGCAACTAGAGTTGCAAAAAATGAAAAAACCGGCACGCGAGAAAGTGATAGCAAGCCATTCGCTCTATCTCATTTCTTCTTAGGTTTTAGGCATAAGTCGTTCTCTCTTTATGTGTGAATGCGATAGCATTTGCGCGTGTTCTATAGCATACTCTTTCTACGGACGCAGCAGTCTTTGACGGTTTTTCGGTGTTCGTTTCGTTGATTTGATAGTTTGTTCTTGCGATTTTGTGGAGTATTTATTCTTATATTACATTGCTTCTTACCAAATTTTATTATTCTAGGTAAACGGGAAGTACCCTATAGGTTTTGGTACATGGCGAGAATCAAAAGTTTTTTTTGTGAATAAACTACAAATTTACTGTTTTCGGATTATTCCCTTTATTTGTGCTATAAGGCCTTGCTTCTTACCAAATTTTATTATTCTAGGTAAACGGGAAGTACCCTATAGATTTTGGTCCATGGCGAGCATTAAAAGTATTTTTTTTTGTGAATAAATTACAAATTATGTATGGTTTTCAGATTTTTCCCTTGTGCAATAAGACCTTGCTGCTCACCAAATTTCATGATTCTAGGTCTACGGGAAGTATCCTATAGGTTTTGTGTGCATGTGATTCCCTTGGAAATTTCAAAAAATTCGGACATAAACGGCTATAACTTTTGAGTGCGTTGACTTCGAAGTTTATTTATATCGCGGCTCCAAGAGGTTACGGACTTGAGTATTCGACGTAAATTTCAACTAGATACGCGTGGAGCTTTTCTGAGAAAAGATAATAATAAATAATAAATAAATAAATAATAAATAATGCTGGACAATTCACACAGCATTATCTAGCCCCAAGCTAAGCAGAGCTTGTGTTATGGGTACTAGATAACTGATATATTTAATACAATACACTACATAGATAGATATTTTTATTATACATAGAAAACACCCAGACCAACGGAACAAATTTCTGCAGATCGTACACAAATTTGTTCCGAGGCGGGATTCGAACCCGCAACCTCCTGCGTCGCAGGCGGACCTTCGTCCGCTGCGCCACGGAGGTCGTCAAAGAAAAGAGGGTTGACAGACGGATAGACAGACAGACAGACGTACAACAAAGTGATCCTATAAGGGTTCCTTTTGAGGTACGGAACCCTAAAAACTAGTTGAGATGAGGGAAGAGTAAATATTTTTTTTTACCTATTAATTTTGAACCGTTTGAAATGCTACTTGCTAGATACTAAAACCGCATAATTCTTTGAACAAATTATAATTAGCAAATAAAAATACCTTATCCAGCAAATAAACATTCAACTTTTCAAAGGAAGGCTAAATCAGGAACCACTTTAAAAACATTAAGCAGTAGCTATCTACTCTGCTACTGTATAACAAGCTTTAAAACTCATTTTACGTGGGTGGTAGGCCTTAATGGGTAAGCCATAAGCTCAGAACGATCTCTAAACATTACGGACTGATGTAAATTAAGTGCTACGACGTCGCCGGTTACAGTACTTTTCCTAAATAGGTAGGTAATTAAAATTAACTAGGAGGGGCTATGGGTAAAATCAAACAATAGGACTTAATTATAAAGGGAACCACTAGCTGTAAGTAAGGTCTGGTAAGTATGCAGCTAATGAAGGTTGGTAGGTATACAGGCGTCCCACGGCTATGCCACATGGAGGGAAAGTTTCTTAAATATTGTAGATAGAAAACTATGCTGAAAGAATACTTCATTTTGATTTTAAAGACAATTTAATCTGCACAACAAAGATTTTTGAACCCCTGAAATTGTAAAAAAAAACAACCGTAATTTTACGATAGGTACCGATCAAAAGGCTCAATCGTAAGATTTTTTATTTTCCAAATAACATAGCATCATATGTATAGGAAGACCATAAATTTAGCAAATGCTTGCGTCTCATTCTGTACTAGGTATACAAATTCGCACGATCCCTGCTGATTTATTTATCTTTTCATGGGCAATTGATTAATCACGATAATATTTTATGATAAGTATTTCTCAAGTGGGTGCTTATTAGAAATACTTTAAAAGGATAAAATCAGCTGTTAACGAGCACGGCGAAGTAAAAGGAAAGGCTTTGTATAATATTAGTTTTCCTGAAATTATGATTGTAAAATTTCATTGTTGTCCGGGAGCCAGACCGAGACAAACGTCAACAGGTTTGATTTAGCTAATTAGCGTTTTTTTTTGCATTCAGTTTTTCGATGAGGTAAAATGCAGCTGTCACGTGGTAAGTACCACAAATTCGGTCGGATTTAGGAACCTGCCAACACAGGATTAGGCCGGCCCCATTTTTTTACTGTCCTCCGAAGCCTCTTTCTACTAAGTATAGGTACTACAAGTTTCATTCTATTTTTCGATGAGGTTTTTGTTGATGAATTTTTGTGCAACTTTTTGACCATTTGCACAAAATTTGCCAAGATAAGCTGCGGCCAACCAAGAGCAGTTGCAGTTACTACAAGTCAGCTACCCCTACAGAGTAGGTATTTTCTATTTTTTTATCAGGTAGGGTTTTTTCCAGTCGGCTCCCGGACTATATGTTATTTGGAAAAAAATAAGGCCTAAAGTCCTACCATTGAGCCTTTTAATCGGTATCGTATAATTACTGGTGTTTATTTTTACCATTAGAGGGGTTCGATATTTTTTTATTTTTTATTTTGTTGGTTTTGGTTCCCCTTTCTGACAGGCGGTAATTCTAAAGTCTTTGGATGCAGTTTAAATTGTTTTACAAATCAAAATCTTTCACCAATTTTTTTTATCTAAAATATTTAAGATACTTTTCCTCCATGTGACATAGCCGTGGGTCACCCCGTATACTGGTAGGTCCTATCTAAATAATTAACAATTTTATAGGTTTTACTTCGTACTTACCTATTTTATAACAGTTAATTTCACGTGTAATATGATTTTACAGCTCTAAGTATGTAGGTATTACAACAAGGTATGTCTACCTACGCAAAGCCTCTATAAAAAGGCTTTCTACGTTGCTTGTTATTGAAGTACCTATTGTATTCTGCTATCGGCCTTTAGATTCTTTACCTGTGAAATGAGAATCAACGGTGCAAAAGGAGGTATCCTGTTATGGCTGATCGTGGGTAAGTCGTCTGTTACATAGTTTATCCAACTCCTGCGTCACATCACCTACCTATGTACTTGCGTACTTAAAATAAAAATGCCGGCTCTCCAATACCGGTTGATCATGCCTACGGATGTAAAGCAGCGGCTAAACACCGGTGGACACCCAAAGCCCTCGATGAATACCATTTGGCTGCCAGTAAAAAGTAGTAACAACCCGACCCGGAGTGAGGAAATGTGGGTTATGTTCTGATTATAGATGCGAAGCTGGCTTACAAGGGTTTTCACCAAAATCACCCGCGGTAAACACTGGGGTTTTTAGGCTGCTTTGGATAATAGCATTATCATCTAATCTTAGGATAATAATGTATTGTGAAAGGTAATTATTGAACGGAGTGAGCGAAGAGAACGAAGTTCTCATTGGCAGCTTGGGTAATTTGGCTGTAAGGTAAAAAAGTCACTTTTAGCATAACTGTCCAACCGTTGATCTGATTTGCGTGAAATTTGATAGGTCGATAGATGAGACGTGAAATATGCTGGCAGCTTAGTGGAGCCAAATCTGTCGAGGGGTTTTTGAGACAAGGGGGTCCAAAGGGGGTAAAATCAATCCATGAAATCAAGTTTAGTCTCATATGAAAAGTAGGTATACTAAGTTACTTTAGTACATTTCAAAATACTTTTTATTTTTTTCAAGCGTGATTTTTAAAATAAATTTCGCGACCATCTTAAAGACCTCCCATTCGGCAGAGATTTTATGACATCGGAGATCTTCTAAAATTAATGCACCGAATATGCACTGATAAGATAAGATAAGATAAATTTATTGGTACACAAGAAAAAGAATTGAAGAATTCGTGAGCTCTTATCATATTATGTTTTGAAATACGAATTCTAAAACAATTTTGCTAACCTCTGAACGTTAAAAAATAAGGAGAAAATACAAAAATTTTGACAGTTTTAACTGTTCGACCATTTTCTGAGAGTCATTGATTTTGTTATATAGCTGCTCTTCATAAACGGCGATAATTAATTTTTGAATCTGCTAATATTTAGATAACCAAAAAAACGAGTTAATTGTGTTTCGTGAAAATACATCTCTTCATACTTTCTCCGGGCTTAGGACACCTACCTACTTGTAAAAAATTATAATGATAAGCCAGAAAATAGATCCCTCGCGCAATATCTCCGAATACAAGGGAGAAAGACGCATCGTGTTGTGTGTCTACTTGATCAGCAGAAGGAGCTCTACAATCTGGCTCCAAGGGAAATAGAAACGTCATAATTCCGAAACCACGCAAGACAGACCCCGTTGTGGGATCTCTAAATAACTCTCCCCCCCCCCCCCTTCGAAAAACCCTCACGACGTTATTGTTAGGGGCTAAAATAGTTATTATTGGTAGATTTTGGAACATATAGGTTAGGAAGCTATGAATACATCGTCAGTACCTTTTTAACCCCCGATGCAAAAAAAGAGGGGTGCTATAAGTTTAACGTGTCTCTGTGTATCTCTGTATCTGTGTATCTGTCTGTGGTATCGTAGCACCCAAACAGATTTTCGGTTAGTTTTTTTGTGTCATAGATAATTTTATCCCGAGTGTTGAATTTAGCCATATTTCATGAAAATCTGTAGGAGGTTCTTAAAATTTTTAATTTTGTTCTTTTGATATTACCTACCTATATCAGTTGCATTGACTTTTACCGAAATGGTATAACCATTCCAGAACGACCATCTAGAACGTTATAAAATTATGTGGAAATCAATGTAACCGATAAAAGTGGGTAAAATTAAAATCAAAAGGTACCGATGACACTTTCCTAACCGATAAGGTCCGAAATCTACCAATACATATATATATAATATAATCACATTGAGTGCCACTGACGCGCGTGCTTGCATGCCTCTCAAGGTCACATCGCTAAAGCTCGCAGTGAACGCGTTAGTAAGGTACCTTTCATAATAGGTACATTATATTATCCTAAGATTGGATGATAAAGTTTTGATGCATAACCAAAGTAGGAAGCCTAAAAACCCCAGTGTGTACCGGGGTTTTATAGGTGTTCAGCGTTTACAGCGGCAAGCAATTATTATTATTGGTGAATACCCTCGTATAAGCCAGCTTCACATCTATAATCATATTAATCATGCTAGTAGAGCTCTATGTAGAGCAAGGCAACACGCTATAATTTTCACTTCTTGATTGATTCCTGGTCTAGTTTGTCTATAACTCTGTTATTATTGCAAAATAACAATCATAAACTTGTATCTTAATAGCCGACATAGGCCGAAAAATAAGCTGGAGTCTTGGCTGGAGTGCGCATAACATGGTATATGTTATGCGCACTCCAGCCAAGACTATACCTAAACAATAGACGAGACACTTGACATACCTACCTTTACTTTGACAGGGGATGTCGTTTCTGGCAACACTAACATATCAGTACCATCTATAGAGCTACTAGAAGGCTATGATCAGCTCAGCAGACTCAGCCCGCAATCACATACTGCTGGAGAAAAAAGGCCTTCAGTTATTTTTCGTTCAAGGGAAAGGAAACGTTTACGGGACCAGTTACAGAACAAAAAAAAGAAAGGTGTTTCTGAGAGTATATTGTCATGGTTGTATAGCTCTACCACTGTTTCGGGTGAAAAAATGAACTACGGGTGGGATGCGCCCTTCCCTGAAGTCTAATAGATATTAAAGTAATTTCACAGGAACTACTTTTTTCTTTATTTTTTAAATATTTCATAAACTGACCTGCAGTGCTAGGCCAAATCCTCCCATCCTATAATTTGACGTTAGAAAGCCATTTCATGGTCTTTGCGCGTCCCATCCATGCAATTGCGAATTACAATGACCATCAATGTACGATTACCAGTCCCAGCCGAAATTGAAATCTGAATGAGCTTCATTTTCGGCTGAGACTGGCAATCGTTTCATTACTGCAATTCTGATTCATATACCTGCTACAAGTAACGATTTTAATGAAATTTTTGTTTATTGAAGCCTTTAATCTTACAAAATCAAAATAGGTACTGTCCGACCAAACAGATCATCTGTTTGGTCGGACAGTAGGTATAAATTCCTACAACATCGAGGGCATTGATCGGGCGGCGATAGACCTGCACGTGCGATACGTGAACTCTGTCTGTCTCGTTTTCACGTATAGCTCTGTCACTTTCGTAACTAGGTACAGACCTACCTTGTCAATTACTGCGTAGGTACTTACTACTTAGTGGCGCATCAAGAAGGTGATCGCGATATTTGGGATGGCTTAGAAATCGTAATCAATAAGACATTAAATGTAATAAAATTAAAAATTCTGCTAAAAATCAAACATAGTTTCCGGCTTGTTTTGTTTAATGAATATTAATCTGAAGAAGCAGCTGAACAACCTCCAGCTGTATTGCGCACTTATTTAAACAAGATCCGTCAAGTGCGAGTGTAACTCGCGCGCCGAGGGTTTTGAACGTTTGTCAACAAATATGTACCTACCAAAAGTACCGGTTAGAGACTTCGCAATTTAACGAATACCTAAGAATAGTAGGTACCAACCTACATTTCAGATGGATCTCTCTGCATGCTTCGGTTAAATGGGTGGTTCGGTTAAGGTGGGTAATGGTAAAATTTTCGACTTTTTTCGAAATATTTCAAAAAGTATGAAAGTTACAGAAATTTCAAAAACTGGTTTGAAATGTCCAAACCAACACTTTCATTTGATACCCCACTTGGTGGGGTAACCCCCCTTTTGAAAATAATTCTTTTTTGACCATTTTTCAAAAAGTGTTCTTTTTAGAGATTTCTCTATATTTTTCCTGTAAAATATAGATCCATATCTATAAACGCTTCATACATTTTAAATGGATCGCTCGGCAAACTTCGGAGATAGGGGGGGGGGGGGGGGAATGGGTATTTTTTTGACTATTTTCAAAATATTTCAAAAAGTATGAAACCTACAGAAATTTGAAAAACTGAAACGTACAAACCGATACCTTTCATTTGATTCCCCACTCGGTGAGGTAGCCCCCCCTTTTGAAAATTATTCCCCCCCATTTTGACCATTTTTCAAAATGTGTTCTTTTTTCGAACTTCTCTATATTTTTCCTGTAAAATATAGATCCATGTCTATAAACGCTCGATACATTTTACATGGATCGCTCTGCAATCTTCGGAGATAGGGGGGGGGGGGGGGGGAATGGGTATTGTTTCGACTTTTTTCAAAATATTTTAAAAAGTATGAAACCTACAAAAATTTCAAAAAATATTTTGAAATGTACAAAATGATACCTTTCATTTGATACCCCATATGACTCTGTAGGTATCTTTTAAAATTTCGGCATCACAATTTGTATGGAAAATATTCATTTTCATTGTTCATTTATTTTCATTTATTTTTCTCTAAATCTGTACAGGCGCACGAAATGTATTATTATTATAAATTTCAATTTGATAGCTGAGGGAAAAAAGGACAGACAAAGCGAGACCATAAGGGTTTTGAAACCGATCTTCGATCATCAAAACCCTAATAAATAACACATTATCTGTATGGCATAGGTATGCCATTTAGAACCCGTCAGTAGGATATCCCCAATTACCAAAATAAGGCCAAGTGTTCAAAACCCATAACCTTGGGTACATGCACAGATGATGACCTGCAAACATTGGACGACAGAGAAAATACACTTTTAAGCGACTTATAAATTTATTGAAACTTTGAAACAATCGCGCTGACAGCCGAGTAGCACCCGCTTATGAGCACAATAAAGTAAAACACCAAGATCAAAGAGTTTTTCCACAGGATGTAGGAATATTTCCCTAGGCCTCGTTCCCAGCGATGGACTGTTTGGATCACAAGTGGGATTAAGAGTCCCAGTGTTGAGATGAATATGGCTCCGACCAGTCCTATTAGGAGTTCCAGGTCCGGGACCGCTACTGCCAGGACGACTGAAAAAAAGGAAGCAATTTTAGTATCGTGCTATGTCATCAACCGACGAAAAACGGAGGAGGTACTCACCAGTAAAAGCTACGCTTAATGTCCTCAGCGCCACTTGTCCAAGGTTCTGGTACGGTTGAGCTATCCTTCCCTTTATCCGAGTCCATAAAATATCCATGGGCGCGTACATTTGGAGGCAGTACGTAAAAAATACCGCTATTGCGACAAGGATCTTCGCTGACATTGCCAAACTGAAAATTACATAATTAATAATTAATAAAATTAATTAATTAATATTAATACAGTTTTTGGCAATGGGGCTAACCCACTGACAGACCACTGCGGCGACTAGTATTCCTACTTTACCCTACCTTATATATAATATATACATATATGTAGTGTATTGTATTAAGTATATCAGTTATCTAGTAACCATAACACAAGCTCTGCTTAGCTTGGGGCTAGATAATGCTGTGTGAATTGTCCAGCATTATTTATTTATATGTATATATATATATACGTACCTAATGTAACAGTTTAATCTATATTAATATATTGCTGCCCAAGCACGTAGACAGTTTAACTGAAGAAATAAAAATAAACATTTCAATTGGATTAAAAAACATTAGGAACGTTTAAAAAAGCCTCTGGCCTGACCCATGATAAATTCACCAGTGAAGCAACATTGAGTTTTTAGGGTTCCGGTAGCAAAAGGACAAAAACGGGACCTTCTTAGATAAGAGCTTTAGATTGTCATTCGAAACTTATGTACCGAAATGTCCCTTTCTTCTCTTGCCGTACTAAAGGCTATTTTAGTAAGTACTTAGTTAATAATTAGTAACGTAGGTAATACCTAAGTAGGAACCTACCATAATTAATATTTATAAGCCTGTTCCTGGAATACAAATGGCTCATTGTACCTTTCTATCAAATGCATTGCATTAAGCCACGTACCTACACAAAGCACCACAATGCGTGTGTGTGAATTTAGATTCCTATTCAAATCCCTTTAAGCCCATCACAGACGTTGCTATAATATATATAGCAATATGAATCATAGCAAGGCATAGTGCGATATATCTTGTGTACATATTTTCGAGTGACCACAGACACAGCTTTAATTTATATTTCTAAGACGTCACCAAGCTATACTGTAATATATGTTATTGCATAGTATTGTATAGCATGGTATAGCATCCTTAATATCAAAACGCGTGCATAAACTAGGCCGACCATCGTGAAATGAAGGTATACTATATTATTACATCGTTTCAGCTTGCTATAATATACTATAGCACAGTATAGCACGGTACATTGCTAAATATTATAGCTACGTCTGTGATCGGCTTTAGTCGATTTGGTGTCTATTTATTTATTTATAAGGAACGCCAACAGCGTATTCATAAAGCATTCTTATAGTTAACATATTATCTAAGCTGGTTCTAATATATACGCTAATAATAGGCGGATACAACATAGTTAAAAATTCAATAACTATATTTATACTATACTAAATTAAATAAATGAGATCAAAGTTAAACAGTATTTAGTGTAGGTAATAGATAATATCGTCTCATGAAATATTATTAATAACAAAAATAAAAACTATATATTTCTTTATATTTAAAAACCAAATACAAAATAGAGATCTATGAATCTATAGGTTCATGCTGGAAATGTTCCAGCACTTTAAGCTTGAATTTATTGAGGTTATCACTGAATATCGCTATATCAGGAACTTGTTTGACAATATAGTTATATTGTTTACAGAGCTGAACTACTGGAGCCTGTAGTAGGCCTTAATTAGAGTTGCAGAAAGAGTGTTGAAAATGTTAGTGATGGGTTGTCTGGGGTTCCAGGTGTCGATCTGGTATCCGCTTGCCATGCTCCAGTGATCTTCGGAATAGGTACATAATCATTATCAGCCCCTTATTATATCGTCGTGTGTGAGAGGTTTACATTAGGTATAGGTATATTATTTTATTTAACTCTAATGAAATTACATTTTATTTGATACTTGCAGGTTCATGGATCCATGGAAAAGTTCGCTGCCTTACTAGAATAGGAGCAATACCTACCTGTTTGTATATTAGTCATATTTTCCCATCATTTGTTAACATGGTCCTTGCTTGTCACTATGCAAATTTTAAATGTGATCACCACCGAGCAGACAGGGGACCTATCCTGTTAAACTAGCGTCTTTTCTATGGCAATGATAGTCACAGAATGAAACATTTTCATATTCTACTAAGGTCGATGAAATAAACTATGGATGGACGGACGTATGTCAAAAGTGTCAAGGTTGAGTGCAAATCGCACCATAAGTACTACCTAGTATTTATTTCACCTAAGGATTCTACTTGACGACGATACCATTATCATCATAGCGCTTGGTTGGCAGAATTGGGCCCATGATCAATTCGGACCGTACAATTTCAATTTAGACTTGAGTCATAGTAGAGTCTTGACTCTACTATGACTCAAGGCTAAATTGAAATTACCTTGACCTTACGACAGGGTAAGCCCTCCCCTAGGCCTGCAACTTGCTGCCGTATAGCTAATGTTTGTCCTTATTAAGTTTCAGTTTAAAGAACTTACGCTTCATCCTCCGGCAAATTGAGGGTGACACTCCCTCGCACCGCTTCCCCATACTTGAGGTAGCCAAACAGCCCTACGATACCGTAGAGAGCTGCTATCAGTGACATGGTACAAGTCAGCACTCCGCAACAGCCTAGAAAGCTCTGCGGATGTGCCATCTCGTTCTCGACAGGCATCACCACGTTGATGCCTTCCATTGCGAAGATTGCTGTGCTGTAGAACAGATGAATGGATTCACAAAAAGAACAGTTACCTGCCTTTCTAGTGCCTAATTAGGCATGGCATAGGATGCTTCATGGCATACTACTTAAGTAGCATGCCATGATGCATCCTATTGACTAGCAGGTTTTCCAGCATGTGTAGGTATAAGAGATGTAAATATTTTTTAAACGGCTGTTTTAGGGTTTTAAAACCATTACATTCCATAGGGACCTTTTTGTAATTAGCATTTTCAGGTTATTGAAGAAAGGCGTTTGAAGATGATGTTTGAAGTTGAAGTTTGGGAGGGTGAGGTGATCATTGTGCGCCGCGATTTTGAAAATAATGTTATAACCACCCTGCATGCAAAAATCACAACAAACGTTAAACATTTGGAAAGAGGACACCAAAACAAAGAAAAAATATTCGATAACATAATGTCCTAGAGCGTCAGGTTTCTAAAATATTCACTCAAACATATAAATAATATATAATATCATAAAGATAATGTATATTTATAATATATATACATGTAGAGTTATAGTTATTATATATAATAATGATAATGTATAGTTATTTGCATGTGTGAATATTTCAGAAACATGGTGCTTTAGGACATTCTTATGAAGGACATTTGTTTTATTTGTTTAAAAGTCTTAGAATAGAATAGAAGAAAGAAAACACATTTATTTGGACACAGGTGCAATAAAAAAATAAAAATAAACAAACGGAAAACAAAAATGGTAAAACATGCATAGGTTTACCTATTATAAGATATAAGTTTTAAATTGCGCGGCGATTAAAAAAAAATAAAACAAAATGCTGACCGATATTAGGGCCAAAATCTTCAAACCCCTTTAAAGTCAGCAAGGAAATAGCAAATTTCCACAAAAGGATAAAATACCCTTTCTGACCTAAAAAATCTACCTTTTGGAAACAGCGTTCACAGACTATCGATAAATAATGAGTGTATATTATATCATTATAATATTTTAATTACTTCATCAAACATGTATTTTACCTGAAAGCTCTAATTTTAGTTTTAAGTCTAAGATAAGTTGAGTAAGATGTGTTGACTTTAGTGGTTTGTCCTGTAAAGTTGTATGAATAAATAAATTGAAAATTGAAATGTCCCAATTGCCAGTCAATTACCTCAAAAATAGTGGCCATTTTGTGATGCTCTCCGCCATCTTGACGTCCGGCTCTTCCGGAAGATCCAAAAAGGTGTAGTAACACGTAATACAGAAAGTGACTAACAGGCACAAGTTAGCTATGAAGGAGAAAGGAACTAGAAACTTTAAGTAGCGAATTTGAGTAATAAGGACTAGAGGAATTAGAAGCATTCCGCAGTAGGCTTCGAGCTCATACTTGTGGCTCGGTATGACTGTATCGAAAATCTGAAAAAAAAAATCAGGAAAATCAGGAAATCAATCAAAATCATCAAATTACCTCATATTTTAAGGAGTTTGTTGTATTGTTACAAACTCTTAAAAATGTGAATTAAGATCTGGGTTAGGCCAATTATTATTCCCCTAGTTTTATTTCTTGTAGAACGAACTAAAATATAAAACAGCAAAAACTTCCGCGCAATTAAAATCGAACGCCCTTAATGCGGTAAATTGAGTTTGATCACAACATACCTCTCATGCGACGTAAAATTAAATAAAATGAAACGTCAAATGCTAGTCGGACTCGCGCACCGAGGGTTCCGTATTATTATAAGACCTTGCTTCTGGCCAAATTTTATTATTCTAGGTCAACGGGAAGAACCCTGTAGGTTTTGTGTGCAGGAAATTTGGCTTGGAAACTTATAAGTCAACGCAATCAAAAGTCACAACTTTTGATTGCGTTGACTTAGAAGTTTGATTTATTATCACGGCTCCAAGAGGATTTCAGTATTTGATGTTCATTTCAACTCGATACCTCCACGCGTTCCTGAGAAAACTGGGTTGACAGACGGACAAGAAAGTGATCCTATAAGTGTTCCTTTTTTTTCCATTAAAAAGACAAAAAAATCAAACTCAATTCATACCTACCATTTCATCAACTTCAAGATAAGTTATGGAAACGTGGCGCGGCAGCTGCTTGTGTGTTTGCTATTCAATTTAAATGGGGACGCTTGTTTGTTAACTTGGTCTGCTTTTCTATTTCATGGGTTTCGAATTCTATTGACGAAGGGAATAAGAGTTTTCATATTAGGAGGTATCTACTTATACTTATGTAAGTAACTACCTAAATATCATCACACTACACTAATACCTAGATAAACATTAGGTATATACCTAAAGTAAGAACCTACGTACGTACAAGTACATCACACATACAATATAATTGCGAAACTTTGGGTGTTCGTTACTGCTGAATAGATTTAGGTAGTTCTAGACATAAATAGTTTTTCTTTCCTGAAAGATCCGTCAAGTGCGAGTGTAACTCGGTCGCCGAGGGTACGAACGTTTGTCGATTATACATGTACTAAAGGTACTGGTTAGAGACATCGCTTTTTGATGAATAGAATACCTAAATATAGTAGGTACCAATATGCATTTAAGATGTATCGCTATGCATAGGTACTTCGGAGATTAAGTCAATTTATTGATATGACAAAATATTTCAAAAAGTGTGGTCTCTATGTACAGAAATTTTAAAAACTGCTTTGAAATGTACAAACCAAAACCTTACATTTGGAGCTACCCCACTCGGTGAGGTAGCTCCTCTTCTCTGTATTTTTCCCATAAAATATAGATTTACAAACGCTATTTATTTCAAATGGATCTCTGCTATCTTTGGTGATAGGGGAGGGAAAGGGTAAAATTTAAACTTTTTTCAAAATAGGTATGTCTTTTACAAATACTTTTTGTGCGGTTTTGAGGACCTTAACCCTTTTGAAAATTATTTCCCCACTTCTTGACCATGTTTCAATAAGTATTAGTTTAACAATCTTCTCTATATTTTTCCTAGTGAAATATAATATCCATATCTACAAACGTTACTTATCAGATGGATATCTCTGCAATCTTCGGAGATAGAGGGGGGAGAAATGGGTAAAATTTCGACTTTTTTCATAATTTTCTGCTGTAGTTGCTGAGTTATTATGGAGCAAAATAGGATAGACAAAGCGAGACCATATGGGTTTCGAAACCGATCTTCGATCTCAAAACCGCTGGCACAACCTAGTTCACAATATAAAAATTCTTTGAGAATATCAATTGAGGATTTTTTTATGGGTTATTCTTGTGTCAGTAAAAGGTTTCAGTCTCTCTCCATATTACCTAGAATGTACATAGTAAGAGCTTCTGGTTTGTTTGCCAATCCATTTCACATTTATATGTTTCATAGGTATTTGTATAGGTCGTATTTGTATACATAAATAATATGTTGGACCTAAATTACTTCCTTTCAGCTTAGGAGGTAAACAAACACAAGAACTCGTACCTATTTCGGGATACCTACTCTTTTGCCAAATAGGTAGTCTTTTGTATAAAATGCATTGGTTCTGTTCTGGTATTACGTGAACAAGTTTTTCTGGAAATTATCAAATCCTTTCTAACTCAGAAATAAAGATTACAGAACTTGCACGGGTTAATTGGAAATAGTTTGAGGCCCCTATTGGATCAATTAGGGCAAATTAAACAAAGTAAGGCGTTGTTTGATTTGTCGCAATCCGTAGGTAGGGTAATGTCCGGTATTACCGGTCACCTAGCCAAAATAAAACACTCAATGCTGAAAATCAACTTTTAAGTGAAAAATTCGGAAAACAACTTTTACTTTTATTATAACATAATTAGAAACAATGAGATCAATTTTTATAAAAAAATAGCGGCTCGTTCCTATATAACATACTCCTGACCTTCGCACGCTTTTTTCTGTAATAAAAAGTAGCCAAGTCTGTCCCCAGGATACCGTCTAAGTAGTACCTACCTGCCAAATTTCATTTAGATCTGTTAAGGCGGGAAAGGTAACAGACAGACAGGATTTCTTTCGTGTGTATAATTTTGGTTTGGATGAAGAAATCGTAAAGAAGGTGATATCTGATGGCAACTAATCTCTGAAGGTTACCTACGACCTCAGAACAGGGAATTATTTCTTCTTCAGCCATTACTGTCCCACTGCTGGGCAAAAGCCTCTCTTGTCCACTTCCACTCCTCGCGATTTAACGCTTTCACAGCCAGGATGGATGGTGTGCGTCATGCTCGTCTCGGAAATAAACTAGGTCGCAAAATTATAAAACAAACTGTTTACTTAACTACAGAATCTACGTAAAAGAACTCACATCTTTGAGTGAGGACGCGATGAATAGGACGTACACACTTGTGCCACTAAAACATACGCCCGCCATAGCAGCATCAACGAAATGCCTGAAAAAATTATGTAAGTATTAAACACCTACTGTTAATATATTCCTACCTATTTATTTATTCAACCACCAGATTCACAATAAATTACATAAAACAGGAAGAATAAGCTAGTTCTCTGGTTGCTACATATTACACAAAAGACTTGAGAATTGGTAAAGCAAAAAAAAAAAAACTAATGTAGGTACCTGTACCTTAAAAGAGTTAAGATATAAGATAGAATACGAAGAATAAAAGTAAAACTTAAAATGACCATGAAACGAATGACAAATAAAATTCTATATTTATTCAGATGTATTCAAACTATTTTTGCCGATATCTGGCTGCATTTTGATGACAAATAAAAATCAAAAGAAATGAACCATTGACCGGCCAAAATAGCAAGAGTGGATGATGTCTCAGCCATGATGATATCCTCCCAGCCGAATCTTCGGCCACGGCGGCGGCCAGTCTTAAGGGTCCGGCGACGACGGATGAATTTCCCATACAAACGTAATACCAAAATGATTTTTAATTTGAGCATATTTTCACTATGGTCTGCTATTATTTGTATTAAAATAGTATTTATCTAGGTTCCTGCCACAATTTTTTTTTCAAAATACCTTTCTGAAATGAAATTAAACCTAATCGCATTTTTACATGAAAGAATGAATGTTGTCTCAGTAATTATGTAGATAAGTATTTTGAAAAAATCTTATGGCAGGAACCTGTATAAATACTATTCTAACACAAATAATAGCAAACCATGATGAAAACATTCTCAAATTACAAATCATTTTGGTACTACGTTTGTATGGGAAATTCATCCGTCGCCGGACCCTTAACGGAGACTATATTTTTCATACGTTGAAATTCGCGCTTGGGGCTTCTCCTATAAAGCTAATATCCCGCACAGCGGAATTAATCCGCGCGATTTTTTTTCTAATTATAATCCGCGTACTGAACCGTAACTTATGCGTTTTTTTTCCTGCAAGTACGTGCAGCTTCATAGAATTTCCATATGTTGCAGAAAAAAGCCGCGCGGTGAGATTCTGCAGTGCAGGATCAGCCTTAGGTAAAACTTTTAATTCTGAATCTGTTTGAATTTCTGTGATTTTTGAGTGATTTTTTGTGTGGTACGATAAAGTGACCTTCGTTTCCTAAAATACATACTTTGTAGGGACAACCTGTACAGCCCACGAATAAAGTTAAAATTCGTAGATACACTCAGCGTCAGATAGATCTAAGCGTTCAGACTTAGCAAAACTAGCTTCAAGAAGTTCAATTTTATTTAGACTATCAGAGAGTAACCTCAATAATGTATGAATTTTAAATGGTCAATTGTGCACTGCAAATTAGTTTGTAGCAATATAGTAAAATTTATGGCACACACTACTGACAACTTTAAATGCTTAGTTAATAATTATGATTTGATTACTCTAAGAGCGTTTATAAAATTGAATTTTCGGAAGATCTAGACGCTAAGATTCTTCTGACGCTGGTTGTACCTGGCTGGTTGATCAGAATTTAATGTAAATTATAGGGAACTTTGCGAAGGATAGTAGGTATTTTATTATCAATGGCTCGGGTTTCGGTTAACAGCGACTCAATTACCTGATATGCGTGGAAAACCTCTTTAACTTCTTCGGTCCAATTTTGAACACATTTTCACATGTATCAGTGTAGCTGAATAGAGGTACTCTACATTCTCTGCACACATCCCGGGAAGTCGACACCTGGGATAGGTAAAGGAAAACAATCAATCATGAGAACAGTCATATTTTCTCTAAACTCAGATATTTTCACACTGCTCTTTATTCTAAAGTTGACCGCGATTCTCGAAGGATACCGTAATATTATTTTGAATTCAAAACAACTACCATTATACGACAAATCGATTCGTTTTTGGTTTCCGAAAGTAGCGGGTGTTTGATCTCTAAAAAGTTTTTCGCTTATTACACAGGGACCCAATATCAGTAAATTTCGTAGTAAGTATGTACAGTCAGCTGCACAGATATGTATACTCTCCCAAAATTTCACATATAAGTATACTCGTAATTTTTCAAAGACAAGTACACCAACTACATTTCAAATGAGAGATACATACAATTATTTGGCTAATTAGTGTCTACATAATTTTGCTAAATTATATACCGATTTCTGACGGTTTAGATGGCTACATTGATTTGAAATGTAGTTGGTGTACTTGTCTTTGAAAAATAACGAGTATACTTAAATATGAAATTTTGGGAGTGTATACATATCTGTGCAGCTGACTGTACTTACCTTGGCCATTAGCAAGTAGGAACGTAGTTATTAGCAGGAAATGGCTGAAGCCTGGCTGAATCTCCTCACTTCACCTCAATCTCTACTGCCTATAATATTGGTCCACTGCTGGACGCAGACCTCCATGATAAACGCCTTAATGGCTTTGATCTCATGGGGGTAGGCAAATAATCCCTACGCTGGGTATGCGGGTTGGAGGGGTCGCAGTTCGGTGGTAGAATTGTTCTGCAGGGGGAGCTGCTATCCACCCCCGGTGGATATACCTTAGTTGCCTCTTACGACGAACCGCGCTGGAAGACTTGGGGGGGTGCAAATTCTAAGCCACGTAGCAATCTATACAAACGTAACTTACAAGAATGTCAACGCAATGTGTAGCTATAACAGCAACGAACAGCGTCCCGATGCACCCAGGAACAATTCCTGAGTTACGGAATGCTGCCGGCATCGCCAGCAATCCTGATCCTAGTGAAGACTTGAGGAGGTGGAAGAATGCTCCGGTCGTCCTGTCAAACACAAGACGAGCACGTCATTATGTTCCAATTCAACATTCATGCTAAGCTGAAAGCCTTTTTAACCCCCGACGCGAAAAGAGACGGGTGTTATAAGTTTAACGTGTGTGTCTGTGTATCTGTCTGTGGTATCGTAGCTCCCAAACGATTTTCGTTTAGTTTTTTTTGTGTCATAGATAATTTTATCCCGAGTGTTCTTAGCTATGTTTCATGAAATTTTTTTGGGGGTATTTAGAATTTTTTTAATTTTGTTCTTGTCGGTGTAAGTACATGTACTCAGCTACAATACAATACCTACAATACAATACAAATATTCTTTATTGCACACCAAGATAAGAAAAATAGGAAAGAAAAACACATTGTATCATTTCACATCAACACTCTGTATCTCTGTATCAAATACAATTAAACCGAAGTTGGTTTCATCATGGGCTCATAGAAAATGGTTTACGATTTGCGGTAAATTACTTTTCCGTCAGTTTTGTTCCTTTTGTGTTTTTTTTTTCGTTGGAAAACCTTTAATCTCTCGCCAATACTAATAGTCCAGTCACTGGGTAGGTTCTGACATACAAAAGATCAAGGAGAGTTCTAATTGTAAAGTTTGGTGTCCTAATTAATAGTCCGAATTATCAACCGCCGCCTCGCCCCGCCTGCGCCACTATATTGGATAAATGGTACCAATAACCAGTTATTCGAGAATATCTCCTTTTCAACGCCACCGACGTTAAAAATAGCCATAACAAAATTATAGAGCATGAAATTTCCTACAACTTTTGATGAAAAAATATGTTTTCCTCAAAAGTTGTAGGAAATTTCAATTACATATTATTTCCTTCAAATAAATAGTTCACGAGTTAAAGAGAAGTTCGAAGTATTAAATTTATTTACCAACAAAATTACAATCAAAGAATAATAACTATTTCCATTTGAACCTTAGATATGAACCCACTTACTTACTTACCTGCAGAAGTAGAATTTTGTAATAAAAATTTTAAGCATTTCGTGTTTAATCAGATTGGTATTCAAATCATTTTAATTTAGGGTCGTGATTCGAATAGGCGAATAATGTACTTATTAGTTATAGAAACTTGCTTGTGTTATCAATGCTCTTGATTAGAGTTGTAACGGAGGCCTTCTTAGCGGATGCGGAGGTACGAGTTTCACCTCCGCGGACGCGGAGGTTAACGGAGGCGGAGGCGGAGGTGAAAGTGGATTTAGAAAATATAGTAATTGTGGTTCATTAAAACTATTAAAAGTACAAAATCTTAATTTCAAATACGTAGGTACATTCATAGTAGGTACACTTAAGTAAACAAACATATATATAAAATAAACATTACTTTTTCCAGTAATAAAAATTAAGGAGAGGCAAAGTATATTTGACATAATTATAGTTTTGCGGCTTTGTCACCTTCCAGAAGATTTGTAAGGGGTTCATAAATTAAGCTAGCTGAATTAAATAGTTGTTCACTTGGTACTGATGGTACTGATCTTGGCGGCGCCGATAAGAACAGAGAAAAAGCTTTATATTTATTGTTGTTTCATCACCACACTAAAGGGTCATCGTCTAATTTGACCATTTCGCACGCAACACGCGGCCGGATGACTGATTCGTCGTCGAGCGCCGTTGCTCAAATTTATGTTGAGCAACATGAAGCTGAGGCAGGACCTTTTTGGTTCACACCAGAATAATACTCTTTGTTTTATATGTATTTTAAGGATTTTTTGTAGTTATTATTATTATTTTTGTGTGAGCTAATAAATTGATTTTCTTTCTTTCTTTCTGCACGCGCGTTTCTCAATTTTAGTTTTTGCAACTCACTAGGAGTTTTAGAAGCGTATACATTGCCCTTTAAATGATACATTAATTTTGTGTAGCCTAGTTGTGGGTACAGCGAGTTTACGTTTATTTCTGGTATTAAAATTATGATTATTACTATTTTTAGGCAACCAATTTATATTTCTATGTGTGTACAACAAGTTCTCATAAATATAGTGACATGGTACCTACTGTCATTATGTAAATTTCTTTTAATTTATAACGTAGGGATTATCTGGGACCCATATTATAGATTGCACGAACAGCCATCTTCTGCAGCACAAATACGGTGTTAAATCTGCATCGTTCCCCCACAGCAGTATACCATAAGACATAATACTATGTAAGTAGCTGAAATAAACAAGTCTAGATGTATTCACGGATTTTTTTGACTGCATACGCTGCAGAACTAAGTCTCTTCGATAGCTTATCTATGTGTGGGCCCCATTGAAGTTTATGATCTAAGGTGATTCCTAAGAATACGGTTTGTCTACTATTTCTAACGTTTCTCCTTTAACGTTTACATCAGCTTTCACTTGTTTAACATTAGGTAGAATAAATCTAATACATTTTGTTTTGGTTTCGTTTAGCAAAAGATTATTGACACCAAACAAATGGACTACTTTTTAGATTGCATTATTCACATCGTCGAAATTTGTGTTTTGTCGTTTGAAAATTAATTTAAGTTTTTAAATTAATGAAGTATCATCAGCGAACAATACAATCTCGTGATTATTCTTGACCAGATGAGGAAGGTCATTGATATAAACTAAAAATAGGAAAGGACCGAGGATAGAACCCTGCGGTACAACCATTGTAACTAGAGACCCCGAAGACCGTTTCCCATTAATGTCAACTCTTTGTATCTTAACATTCAAATAAGATGTAAGAGTATCCAAGCCTCCGTTACAACTCCGCAAAAGTTGTACGTAGGGGGAGGCGAAGATACGATTTCTTGTGGAACTTCCGCAGTTCGCCTCCACCTCGAGGCGAAGTTCCGTTACAACCCTGCTCTTGATTTTCAACATCATTTATTTTGATTTTATAATCACGGTTTTCTTTTCCATAGTTTTACTGAATGACATACAGATACTTAGGTAATTTTTGAAAAAAAAAATTCCATATACCTAATTTTCATAAAATATTTTGTGGAAAAATATTTTTTGAAAGGTTATAATTTTCGATAGACTCACTGTAAAGTTACGACGAAAATTTAAAAATAAGATACGTTATTTTTCTTTATTTTAATAGAAATGTTTTACATCTATCTATAGTGAAATAAAACTGTCCGCCCATGTAAACCGTTCGTCGTACATGAGAGAAAAACCAATTTTTTATGAATGAAAAATTAGCGTAGGCACCTACTCGCAAAAAAAAAGTCATGAAATTGTACTATGCAGGCAAAGTAGCGACCACAGCTAGCAGTAGGTATTGAAGTAGAATGTAGGTAGTTATGTGATCTTATCTTCATGCTTGGTTGCTATTTGATTGAAGATAGAGATTAGCAAAATGTTGCAATCAATAAAAAAATCCTACCTACGATAACATAGCCATTCATTTAATAAAAACCTACATTCTTCTCTCATTTTGCAGCCTTTTGGATAAATTTACGAAGTAACCTCGTTTTTTATCCCAAAAATTCAAGACTCAGGCGGTACTTGAACCCAAAACTCTGTACGGAAATGCGTTGCCAATTTCATTGTAACTCTACTTACGATGTTGGGTGTTCCAGATTCCGGTGTTCAAGAGGGTCATAGTCATCTTTTCCTTCTGTTTCCTTTGTGAGCGTAACAGTTGACTGGGTTGTCGAATTTATGTCCTCGCCGTTTATTTTTGAAGCTCTGAAAATGAAATACATTGGTATTTCAGAAAAAAGAGTATTACCTACGTCACGCGCGAAATTATAGTCTTTTTTTAACCCCCGACGCAAAAAAGAGGGGCGTTAAAAGTTTAACGTGTCTGTCTGTCTGTGTATCTGTCTGTGGTAACGTAGCTCCCAAACGGATGAACAGATCTGTCAAGAGGTTTTAAAATTTTTAATTTTGTTCTTGTTGTATTTCCTGTAAGCAATAATTAAGCTCATCAGCATCAGTAAGGTAGGGAATTCCAAGGAAAATTTTAAGGAATTTCCGTTTAGGGAAATGAAACAAGGAACAAGAATAAGATAAGGAAGGATGATAATTTTTAGGGTTCCGTACCTCAAAAGGAAAAAAAGGAACCCTTAAACCGTCTGTCAACCCTCTTTCCTCAGGAATGCGTGGACGTATCGAGTTGAAATAACGTCAAATACTCAAGTCCGTCCGTAGTCATGTCTTGTGACCTCTTGAAGCCGTGATATAAATAAAACTTCTAAGTCAACGCACTCAAAAGTTACAGCTTTTTGAATATTTTGAAATTTTTAAGGGAATCACGTGCACACAAAACCTATAGGGTACTTCCCATTGACCTAGAATCATGAAATTTGGTAAGCAGGTCTTATAGCACAAATAAAGGGAAAAATCCGAAAATCATAAATTTGTAATTTATTCACTATAAAATTTACTTTTAATGCTCGCCATGGACCAAAACCTATAGGGTAAGTACTTTCCGTTAACTAAGCATTATAAAATTTAGAAGAAGCAAAACTTTATTGCACAAACAAGGGAAAAATCTTAAAACAGTAAATTTTAGTTAATTTACAAAAAAAGAATACTTTTGATTCTCGCCATGGACCAAAACTATCTTACCGCTGACGTAGAATCATAAAATTTGGCAAGGACCAAGGTGTTATAGCACAAATAAAGGAAAAAATCCTAAAACCGTATATATTTGTAGTTTATTCATAAAAAAAACTTTTGATTCTTACTATAGATACTATATATATAGATTACTTTTGACATATACTATATAATATAGACCATAACCTACAGGGTACTTCCCGTTTATCTAGAATCATAAAATTCGGTAAAAAGCAAGGTCATAAAGCACAAATAATGAGAAAAATCTAAAAACCGTAAATTTGCAGTTTATTAACAAAAAATAATAATTATTGATTCTCTTCCTCTACTAAAATATACAGGGTACCTACTTCATGTAAGCCTAGAATCATGATATTTGACAAGAAACAAGGTCTAACAATTAAACGGAACCCTTAGTGCGCAAGTTCGACTCGCACTTGACGTTTTATTCTTCATTCTAATATTTAGAATGGCTTGATTCATTGCACCGAAATTCTTTTTACCCACCTACAAAATTCCTATAGGTACAACTAAAACACAAGTTACTTATGAGATTTTGGTAGGTTTTTATGATGCAAGAAACTTGTATTTTCAAATGAGCAGTTCTTCGGGAGATTATCCGTATCAAACAAACAAACTTACATATTCTACCTCTGTATAATAATATTATTACTTATTGTTATGACAGATTGAGTAGAGGCAGATGCTTAGGCAGATGAGATTATAATTATGCAATCATACTATGTATGTATTAGTTGTTCCCCGCGACTTTGTCCGCGTCGAGTGGTATTGGAGGTGTTCTTAGACATATACTAATTTTTTATCTAGCTGTTAGAACTTTGTGTAAATTAAAACAGAAAATGTATTGTATCGATTATCGTACAAAACTAAACCTAAAAAATGGTGGGAGGCAAAACTTAACTAACTACAATACTACAGTATTATTATTACGTAAAAAACAACTAAATTAAAAAAGGAACAACAGCTTAATTTTCTTGCTGCTTTTCCTCAGGAGCGAAAACAAAAATATTGTCGGCTTTACATACCTACTCGAGAGCAGAAATCCAGTTGTATTGCCACCATGTCTAGATTTAGTTCCATTTAGAGGGGGGGCTCAGCCACCCCAATCCCCCGTCTATTTGTTTAAGAATCGTAAGGTTGAAACGGCTAACTGCTTCATAAGTAGCTTTTTAAAAAAGCTTTGCTGTAACATGTCTCCTTTTGTTTCTTTTAATGGAGGGTTCCGCCCCCAAGCCCCCCGTCAGTTTTTTAGACTCTACGACCTTACTTGTTAGTTGTTTCCAAAATCCAGTTGTGTTGCCACCATGCCTGTATTTGGTTCTTTTCAAAGGGGGCTCAGCTTCCCGACCTGTCTGTTTGTAGAAATCCCTCACCTGCTTCGTAAGTTGCTTTTTAATAACATTTTGCTGCTAACATTGCTGCAATTTGTTCTTTTTCATGAAGGGGTTCTGCCCCCTTCTGATTTTTAGACGTTATGACCTGACTGTATCTCCACCTCTCCATTTCAGCTAAAATTAACCTTCGTACAGACACAAAGTTTCAACTGATTTATTATATGTATGTTAATAGATAGTTGAGAGAAATGGGCAAACATTTATTACCTACTGCTTTAGAATTTTCATTTTACTGACTGATTTGCATATAAATTAAATTTAAAACTGGTAATTTATTAAGTTGTTAACAGAGTTCTTGGCTTCATAACTGTACAATCAATTAAAATGTAAAACCAAGGAAAACGCTAAAGAAATACCTTAGTAAATAAACTCTGGAGTACCTAATTAACCTGATTATCGCATTTAATGGTCTTTACAATTACATTATTTATTGATTATTTATTTTGGTATTGATAATTATTTCATTATATGTAATTTACATTATTGCTTATTATAATGGACTAGCAGCGCCTCGCGGTTTCACCCGCGTAATTCCTGCTCCCGTGGAAATTCCGGGATAAAATATAGCCTATGTGCTATTCCAGACTATAATCTATCTCTATGCCAACTTTCGCGTTTATGGACCTAACTAGCTAGGACGCACTTGTCAGCGGATTGTCCAATGCTGGCCCGTGAACGCGCACCCTAACGTTTCAACTGCTAACGTTTGAGCCGTAATGCCGTGCCTTACCACACCGTGATCGGGGCCCTGGTATTTGTGTACCTATCATGACAAACAACCGGTTCAAACCCGGATCGGGCCATGATTAGTGCCATTGGGATTTTTCTAGCAAGAAAAAATCACAGTAGCAGCCTGGAGTCAGCTCGTCCCTTGGAAAGCACGTTAGGCTGTTGGTCCTGTACCTGACTTCTCCTCGATCGTGTCGGTCTGCCGTCGCATCGGATTATGCGAGTGAATGCACCTGTGTTTGCGCGTAAACTTTTGAACTATATTATGTCTTGCGCACCTGGAAAGTCGTCGCCGAAATTCGGTTAGGAGAGCATCATCATCATCATACGCATCATGTACTTATGTGTTAAGGGTACCAGATGAGTGCATCTCTTAACACAAGCTCAGTTTCTTTTGGGGTTACAAGACGCTACGTAAAAGATTTCTAGGATAAAATTTTTATTTATTTTACATGGGTTTATATCCTATCCTACTAATATTATAAAGACAAAAGTTTGTGAAATCAGAATTTATGTTACCTAACATCTCTAAAATGACTAAACAGATGAAATTTGGCGTACACTTAGAGCAAAGCCTGCCTTAAATGTCTATTTTTTTATTTATTAAAATCGAGGCGAGTTTTTAGTCTATGCCACCAATAGTAGAAAAATTAAAAAAAAAAACAGTTTTGGCTTCAGTACCGATAGTAGAGTGCCCTTAAAAAAACTAAGTCCCTAAATATTATCTTTATTTTACAGAATTGGACCCATACTTACGTCCAATTCTGTACATTGTACTTACAGTTTTATTATAAGACTTTGTCGCTCATAAGAAAATGTTATTGACACCACTCACTTACTTGTTCATAAAGATAGCGTATAGCGAATCAAATTATGTAACGTGTTACTCAACAAGGTTGCTTCAATAGGTTGCGTTGCGTCCCATTATACAGGATAATCGGGTCTCTACTTCGCAATATACCGGACTGAGGGAAACAAACTAATAAAAACCTGTAAATAATACCAGTGTACAAAGTTTACTAATTATTATTCTGTATCATGGCTATAATTGTACCTTATATGTACATAAGATTTGTATAGTGAGGCGTTTTTCAAATAAAAAACTTTATAAAACTCAATTGACGGCGCTGTAGCGTAGCGATGTTAAGTCAAACGGAGGTCAACTGCTACCTTGAATCATTTGAGGCAGGGCAAAAAAAATTATATTACATTGTCTCTTTTAAACCGCCCGGTTTTTAGCCTGATCTGACTATTAAGAAGTCTACTCAGCTTGTTCACACTTTTTATGTTACTATTATCATTATCATAGATGAATGGTTTTATTTGTCCATGCTATTATTAATAAATAAATAATGCAGGACAATTCACACAGCATTATCTAGCCCCAAGCTAAGCAGAGCTTGTGTTATGGGTACTAGATAACTGATATACTTAATACAATACACTTCATAGATTGATATTTTTTATTATACATAGAAAACACCCAGACCAACGGAATAAATTTCTGCAGATCAGACCCAAATTTGTTCCGAGGAGGGAATCGAACCCGCAACCTCCTGCGTCGCAGGCGGACCTTCGCCCACTGCGCCACGGAGGTCGTCATTATTATTTTGACCGTGAAAACCTTTTATTAGCCTCCTGCTTCGATTTATTTTTTATAATTTATATGTTTGTGTTGCTGGTTTTCCTTACAATTAAAAAATAATTAAAGTCTCATTTAATGGTATTCCTTAAAAACCTCCATAAAAGCAAGCCTTAGCTATGAAATCTATATGTAGGTACTCGTTAGTTTTGTGACCGTGCTAACGTGCGGAAATTATTCTGCCTCCCACATCAGCAGGGCAATTCAGAAACTCCATTACCGAGTTTTCGACACGGAATCTGACAAATTTCCGCGTGAAATTAAAATAATTTAACGTTTTTTATATTTTCTGCGTTCTGATCATTTATCTGAGCAATAATCATCTAATCAACGTTTGAGATACTCGTAGGTACTGGCTGATAATGGAGTCCTCAGTCATCATAGTTGAACAACCATGCAAGATTTTTATGTCCTTATTGGAGAAGAAGTGATTCAAATTTGGCTTTCTAGGCTTAAATAAAATACCGTAACTCTACACATTAATGGTTTACGTTATTAAAGTGCGAAAGCCTTTTTTTCTATTATGTATGCATCGCAGTCTATTTATTTGTATTAATTAACCTACTTCTCTACCAACGATCGAGTAAATTGTTTGTCTACCTAACTTACTACTCAGTCATCATTTTGTTTGTAACCTTCTTTGTTATCTCTGAACACTTGTGTCTATTTATATAAAAAGTAGTTTCTGTCTGCGGCTTAGTCTTAATAACAGGCTTCGTTATAGTTCCAATCGGATCAGACGTTCCGAAGATTATTATCAATTACAAACAAGCATACCTACTAATTAAAAATTTATGCGTACCTCTTTATGGGTATTGATAATAGGTACGTTCACCGTGGCATACTTACAATTTAAGATCCATATTTCTGTGTGAATTACAGGCGGAACGCTAGATAAGCACTTCACTGGTTCATTTTCACATTTTTATACATTTTATCAGATACGGCGATTCAATGGAGCTCAAATCTCTCGTGTGGCAGTCACGCAAAACTAGAACTGTGTCTGTATGTGGTTAAACAGGTGAGATTGGGGTAGCCAAGATTGGAAATCACAGTGGGACAAATCTTGCCGCGCCTGTGGTATTATTGGTAAGATTTATCAATGGTACGAGAACATTGTGGCCTCCGGACATGGTTTAATTAATTCTAAATGTCTTTATTACCATAATACGCTTCCTAAAGTTTATAGGAGAAAATTTACTGGCCTTGAGTACCCATACATAACCGCTTCCGAAGGGAACGGATTCTATAATTCTGTTTTGTGTATATAAATAAAAAAAAAGCCGTTTATTCCTTAACCATAAATAACATTTATCAATCGTGCTTAAAGATAATAATTATATTAATAAAAAAAAAGTTATGTCAAGTATAATAGAATTAGTGTTAGAGTATAGATTTAATAAATGAATTTGATAAGTTAATTATAGATTTATGTCTTTGTATTTCGTCAATAGTTAGGTTAGGACCCCTCTCGGGTAAAGGCCTCCAGTTCTGTCCAGTGTTTGCGGTCTTTTGCGACGTCTGTCCAGTTTTTGGTTTTCAGGTACTTCCTAATTTCGTCTGGCCATCTTGTTAGGGGCCTGCCAATTCTTCTTTTCCCCTTAGGCCCTTTCCATGAGGTCACTAAGGTATCCCACCTTTCTTTTGGCATTCTGGCGACGACGTGTCCGGCCCATCCCCACTTCATTTTTAGAGCATGTTGTAGAGCGTCTATAAATTTTGTTTTTAATCTAGTTTCTGTATGTCGTATCTTGTCTTTTAACTTTATTTTCACTATATTTCGTTCTCTCTTTGACATTTTGTAATTTTGTCTTTTGCCTCTCGCGTGTAGGTCCATGTCTGGTTACCGTAGGTAAGCGTTGGGAGTAGGCAAGAGTCGAATACTCGTTTCCTTAACCTTAAAGGTAGTGTACCTTTCAAAATTTTCTTCATGCCCAAGAATTTCTTCCAGGTTTTTGTTATTCTTCTGTCTATTTCGTCGATGTTGTTTGATGGTTTGAAAGATACCCGTTTCCCTAGGTAAATATATTTCCCTACGTATTCTAGTGTCGTGTCTTCGTTTTGTGTATACATACTTGTTATTTAACAGTAAACAACAACAGTAAAAAGAATCTAAAGGAGTTTGAAGATTTAGGCCCTAACATCAGTCAACAAATTGTTATTTTGGTCAAAATCACCGCGCATAATGTCAATATGTACATTTTGGATAGATGACACTAAAACAATTTTTTTATAACAGGTTACTGAGATGTTCACATAATATGAAGAAAAAATATAGATATTTTCATTTTTTAATATCTTACAGGATTATATCTATCTAAGAGATTGATAAATATATTATTTTATTCTTTTTAGTGTCTTTTATCCAAATAAATAATTTTCTGAGTGCGTTGCGATTTTGAAAAACAAAAAAACATTGTTAGGTCCTTGCAAAAATCTTCAAACACCTCTATGCGTAGCAAATTACTAACAGCTGTTGCTAGCGCGACATCTGCCAGGTTGCGTGTCCATCTGCCGGCATAGGACGATCCGCACTGATCGCATCAAACGGATTTTTTGAGCGTAATGCCGGGTGGTGCGTCCACTATTGTGGCCTTCCAAAATTTCATGGGTGCAAAAATTCAGCTCGTAGGTACCATAGATTAGTTTTGGCGTTGACTTGTGATTGTGACCAACTACGTTTTATATGTTTGAATTTTTAATGTTAGTAGGATGGTAGGCGGCTCGGCGGGCGAAGGTCCGCCTGCGACGGGAGGTTGCGGGTTCGATTTCCAGCTTGGGACAGTATAATAATAATATAATAATAATAGGGGAAGTAAATTATATGTCTATGTAATGTATTGTATTTATTATATCAGTCATTTGGTAGTACCCATAACACAAGGTTTTAGCTTGGGGCTAGATGATGTGTGGTCTTGTATTGTCCAGCATTATTTATTTATTGGTCAGAAAAGTTTCCAAAATAATTTTTTTGTATGACTTAGGTAAGTTAGAAAGGTTTCTGTAGGTACCTTGGGTAGGATCATTTTATAACATCTTGAAAAAAGTAGCCTTATTCTCATAAGTGAATATCCTGTTCACTGAAATGTGACCATAACATAAATCATGGTCGCAATAATCGTCAGTGAGACATCATTACACGTTATTTACGATACGCACACACATGAACAGCGATCTAGTGCTGAGTACATAATATCGTTGTATCATAACGACTCTCAGACACTTCTACTAGACGGTGATTTTTCCTTTTTGTTGAGTTTCCTGAACCTATGAGATAGATAATTGTGTAACGCACATTATATGTTTAAAATTGTACCTAGTACTTTTACATGTACCTATTCGTTTCTAGGTTTTGGAGTAAATTTTCTTTTCTTCTCTTTGCTTACATACATACTGTACTGATTGTTAGTACCTCTGTATCCTACTTTCTTTTCTATAACCTTGTCTCTCTCTCTTTTATCTCTCTAAACGTGTCATATAATGTTTGCTGGTAGAGTTTTAAGTTTTATGTTACCTATTACAATTTGAGCGCAATAGAGGATTAAGGTTTCGAGGTCAGGTTCCCGCCGTTGTTGTATGATCTACAAATATTTGTTTCAGATTAAGATAATTTATTTACAACACACATATATGACTAGAAATACTTCGTAAGTCATTCATACTATCTGTCTCGAATCAGCATTTGTTTTTAGGGTTTTGATGATCGAAGATCGGTTTCAAAACCCTTATGGTCTCGCTTTGTCTGTCCTTTTTTCCCTCCTTAATAACTCAAAAACTACTGCAGCTATCAACTTGAAATTTAAAATAATAATATATTTCGTGCGCCTGTACAGATTTAAAGAAAAATAAATGAAAATAAATGAAAAATGAAAATGAACATTTTCCATACAAATTGTGATGCCGAAATTTTAAAAGATACCTACAGAGTCATATGGGGTATCAAATGAAAGGTATCATTTTGTACATTGCAAAATATTATTTGAAATTTTTGTAGGTTTCATACTTTTTGAAATATTTTGAAAATAGTCAAAAAAATACCCATTCCCCCCCCTAACTCCGAAGTTTGCAGAGCGATCCGTTTAAAATGTATGGAGCGTTTGTAGATATAGATCTATATTTTGCACGAAAAATATAGAGAAGTTTGAAAAATGAACACAATTTGAAAAATGGTCAAACAGGGGAGGAATAATTTTCAAAAGGGGGAGCTACCTCACCGAGTGGGGTATCAAATGAAAGGTATTGGTTTGTACGTTTCAAAACAGTTTTTAAAATTTCTGTAGGTTTCATACTTTTTGAAATATTTTGAAAAAAGTCGAGAAAATACCCACCCCCCCCCCCCTATCTCCGAAGTTTGCAGAGCGATCCATTTACAATGTATGAAGCGTTTGTAGATATGGATCTATATTTTACAGGAAAAATATAGAGAAGTCGGTAAAAATAACACTTTTTGAAAAATGGTCAAAAAGGAATAATTTTCAAAAGGGATCATAATGTCCAAACCGATACCTTTTATTTGATACCCCACCGAGTGGGGTATCAAATAAAAGGTATCGGTTTGGACATTTCAAACCAGTTTTTTTAATTTCTGTAGCTTTCATACTTTTTGAAATATTTCGAAAAAAGTCGAAAAATTTACCATTACCCACTTTAACCGAACCACCCATTTAACCGAAGCATGCAGAGAGATCCATCTGAAATGTAGGTTGGTACCTACTATTATTAGGTATTCGTTAAATTGCGAATTCTCTAACCGGTACTTTAGGTACATACTTGTTGACAAACGTTCAAAACCCTCGGCGCGCGAGTTACACTCGCACTTGACGGATCTTGTTTCTTTTGGTAGGAACCAAAAGAAACAAGATCCGTCAAGTGCGAGTAACGTATTATTATTGTCGTAGGAACGACGATCGTGGGAGTAATGGTCGCCGGGGTAGCAGTAACATCCACCAGCACAAGGGGTTGACGACATCCGCAAGACTGTGGGGACCGAGGCGAATAGCATAAACAGCCCCTTAGCCTTTGCCCAGCAGTGGGTTGACTGGGGCCGATTGTGATTTTAATAAATTGATGAATTAAAAACATGTGCAAAAATAACTCGATTCAAAGTACACGGTAAGGTAGGTAGGTACCCAATTGTTAACATGTTATAAACACTTGTTATAACATATAAATGTATTATTTATTAGCCTGTAAAATGGAAGAGGAAAAGCAGTCCTTTGCTCCGAAGTGGGACTCTACAGGCTTAAAAAAACAAGTAAAACCGGGTAAATAACTTGGCTTGCAATGCCATATGTACCTATTAGGTTTAAAGGTCCAGTTAAACCTGATTCCTGGCATATCATGTCTAGGCAATAGGAAGGTTTCTGACTGGTTTCTATCTATAATAAGACGGCTTAGAATCTTGAAGAAGTTGCATGAGGTGAGATGGCGTTTCACTCCCTGACTTATAAAAATCTCGTTTGATTACACAATTTTTTATCTGAAGTTATGTATTTTCGTTTTGTACATTTTATAGATAACTCTTAATTCAATCACTAAAGGCCCGTCCCGGCTTCGCACGGGTGGTCATTTTTTTTAGGGTTTTGCGATTGGTTTCGAAACCCTTATGGTCTGTGCGCCTGTATTGATTTAAAAAAAAATGCACAACGGAAATGATATAGTCGAATACCCATCTTGCCCCTACGAGAAATAGGGAAGTCTGTAAAATACCTAAGTAATTTTTGTAGTAATAAATATAGCATATGTTAGGTACTCAGGGATAGTGTAATGTAATGAATGAAGGAATGTTGAAAGAATTTTTGAAATCGTTTCAGTAGTTTTTGCGTTTATTCGTTACAAACATACAAAAATACAAATCTTTCCTCTTTATAATATTAGTATAGATAAACATGTCACTTGATCCAATTTTTAACTAAATATTGTAGTAGAGAATGTATATGGAATGTATATGTATATGTAATGGAAAAGTATATAATTATGTATGGAACAAGTCAAAATCCAATTAAACGTACCTAACAAAAACACGAAGACTACTACGAGACAGCAAACATTATACGCAGAGCTGTCAGTTCACATCATACGGGTTTGTCTAGGTTTGTGAAATTCAAGTAAGAAGACTAAATCCAAAGATATTGTCGGAACGTAGTCTTAGGATCTTTGACTATAGTTTGACCTATACCGCTGTACCGCGCCTGAGGTATGCGCGCGGCGAGACGGAGGGGAAGTACCGGTTGCTCCGATCCATCAGTCTGCCAGACAACACAACAGACCATCAGCCAGACAATATCGATCTCATGTGTACTCTTGCTCTTTTTTCCTCGCCCCCCACCTCGCCGCACTTTCTTAAGGAGCGGTACAGCGGTTTCGGTCAAACTATAGATCACATCAATCCATTTCAGGAAGATGACAAGTAAGATTGGAAAGCGTCAGATTGTTTTAATTCAATAGGTGCACTATTACGAAGGTAATATAGATAATTGATTCTTTTTAAATAAAGAAAGAAAGAAAGAAAGAAAGAAAGAAAATTATTTATTAGACACTACAGTACACAACTAATGAAATAAAATAAAAGATAAAAATAAAAGACTACTTAGTAACACATACCTACCTACAAAAACACAAGTGAACAGGACTATCACAATACAATACGTAGGTACCATAACACAAGGACCTATCTACCTATTGGGTTGGTACTAAGTAGCCCACTCAGCAAGACGACGAGCGCGTGTGTGTAGGTCTAATAGGGCCTGACTCAGCTTTTTGCTAATAATATAAATAAATAAATACGCAGTGAGGAAATGGTTCCTACTTCTATCAACCGTATTTTCAGAAAACACTGTCATGTAGGTCATTTCTAATGTGTATACGCATGTTTCTTTAGTTATTTTGTGGTAATGTGCAATTTAAATTCAAATGATCTAAATAGATAATACACAGTAAATGCAAAACGATTAGCACTATGACTATAAATAAGACTTGCTCCAAAGTTAGTAACTTAGAAATTAGAGGTGGGGAAAGGCAAGTCACCGGAGAGCTATCAATATGGCAATCCTAATCTGTACTGCATTCTTTGCAGTAATTGTTTGTTCCGAATGCGCATCAAATTACACCTATAAATACTATCCGACGGATCATCTCGGTCCGCGGATTGACCCAAACTCGAAGCAGGGATGGATGAACGATCCCAATGGCTTTTGCGTCTACAAAGGTGAATACCATCTGTTCTACCAGTACAACCCTGTAAGCAGCCTCGTTCCTGGAATCGCACACTGGGGGCACGCGAAGAGTAAAGACCTCGTGCATTGGGAGCAACTGCCCATAGCTTTGTATCCAGACAAGGATTACGATGTAGACGGTGTGTTCTCTGGAAGTGCTCTCGTTGAAAATGACGTCATGTATCTATTTTACACCGGTAACGTGAACCATCCCAACATGGATCCAGACCACGAACAGCGTCAGAATTTAGCTGTAAGTAAAGATGGCGTAAACTTTTACAAAATAAACGAAAATCCGATCATAGTCGGCAACGAACACCAACCTAACTTTAGAGATCCCAAAGTTTGGAAGCATTGTAATAATTATTACATGGTAATAGGAAACTCATACGATAACAACACAAAGGGACGGGCGCTTCTTTATTCTTCAAAAGACAAACTGAATTGGAAGCAAGTGTCCGTCTTAGACGAGTCTGACGGATTTCTCGGCTATATGTGGGAATGCCCGGACTTTTTTGAGCTCGATGGCCTCTTTGTGCTTCTTATTTCACCTCAGGGCATTAAGCCCCAGGGAGACAAGTACAATAACTTGTATTCTAATGGCTACATTGTTGGAACTTTTGATTACATAAGCAATTTGTTCACGGAAGTACAGGCGTACAAGGAATTAGATCATGGACATGACTTTTACGCTGCTCAGACGACAGTAAATGAGGATGGTGTAAGAATAGTCGTGGCTTGGAATGACATGTGGGAACAACACTATCCCGAAGGACGTGATGGATTTACAGGACAGATGACGATTCCTAGAGAGTTGAAGTTGACCAAAGATGGACGTTTACTTCAGCAACCCATCCGAGCAATTCAGAAAGCTGTTGGACCGAGACTATATTCGGGAAAAGGTCGCGGCGGTACTAAAGTGTGGTTGACAAACAACGCTTGTAAAGTAGAAGTGAGCGCATCTAAGACGAATGATTTCACGCTTATTATAGAATCTGAAGGTGCAAATGATACTGTAAAACTTAGCTACAGCTATTTACAGGGCCGTATTACTCTTGATCGAGGTGGTAAAGACGGCGTGCGACGAACCAGGTACAGGCCTAAATATTACCTAAACATAGTAATTTACATGGATTCAAGTTCCATCGAAGTATTTTGTGGCGAAGGAGAGGTAACTTTCTCCAGTCGGATCTTCCCCGAAGGCAAGATGTGCGTCTGCGTGGATAACTCCAGTTATGCTCACGTGTTTCGTGTCAGTGAAATGTTGAGGACAGTCCCTCGTCCACAGCCTAAAGATAACGTCAATTGTGCTGCATAAATAAAACGGTTTCGTAACAAACAGACCAGACAATGCCTTCCTATTTGCGTAAGCATAAGTAAACACTTTATAAACGATTTGTGTAGGTTAGCAGAAGGTATAGTAGTATTTTTACAGTATTTTCACTTATGTAGGTATAGTTTATTCGGAGCTAGCGGACCCACAGGCCTAATAGTATTAACAGACTATCGAATATAGTGCGAACGCACCACCGCACTGTACGGTGCGCTTTGTGCAACAGACGCACGCACTGCTTATCCTCTCCCTGGGCAAGAGTCCAAAATGATAAAACTAAAAATGATGAGTTCCTAAAATTTGCAGATGAAAAGAATGGTAAGTATATTTCTTATCATTCCTCAAATTTTTGAGACAGACCATAAGGGAAAGTTGCCATTGTTCTTTGGTCGCTTGCCAGAGTAGATAGGTAACTAAATTTGTGACAGTCATCATTTTGGACGCTTGCCCAGGGAGAGGATAAGCTGTGCTTGCGTCTGTTGCACAAATCGCACAGTTCACAAATTTAATTTTTTTATACTATTCTTTTCATCTGAAAATTTTGAGGAACTCTGCATTTTTAATATTTTCGTAGTTATTCCATAAATAAATTATATATTGTTTTGAAGATTGGCTGAATAATTTCCTTCTCTTATTTCATGTCTTCATTGGAAATGGCCGCGGGGTGACAAATAAAGATTTCAATTGCTGAGGTTAGTTTCAGGGATGGGACAGGATTAAAACCTACCTCCTTTGTTTCAGTTGGTAGGTAGAATAGAGTAGGTTTATCAGCCATGGATGATATTAGGTACTTAATTAATAATTTGGAACGTGTAGGTACCACGCAAACATCTTAGGTCTGCCTGCTATATTAAATACTAGCAACCCGCCCCCCGGCTTTGCACGGGTGCAATGCTGATACTAAATATACTACATAATCGGCCCCCCGGCCGGTACCGCCGCAACCGCTATGTCCCTGCATTTAAATCTGTTATATCTTCGAAAATATTCATTTAAATTACATGCTGTAAAGAGCCATACTGATCTATATTAAATGCAGAATGTATTTACTTATTTGGATAAGGATTAATGTGGTATTGCTTAAAATCGCTTCGTAAATAAGCCATTATTTCTCGTAAAAAGTAAAGGATAAATAATGGTTATTGTGGGTTATCCCTAAGAGATAGACATATACCTTAGCGGACTTTTTTGTAGACTTTTTTAAGGTGTACAATACTGTTGTACATTATTTTGATCTATCTCATAGGGTTCAGCCAGCGTTTGCAATGTAAGCGCAAAGAAATGTGTATAATTACGACGTCACATTAGAAACCTCTAATATTATCAGTTTTTCTTCACTATATTATGCATGTATTATACATAATAAACCTTCCTCTTGAATTACTCTGTCTAATAAAAACCGCATCAAAATCCGTTACGTAGTTTTAAAGATCTAAGCATGCATAGGGACAGACAGACAGACAGACTGGAAGCGACTTTGTTTTATACTATGTATAGTGATACCTACTACCTATTAAGTTCGGAAAAAAATCCAAAAATATTTCGGATTGTTTTCCGAACTTTGTAGGTAGCTAGGTACCTAACCTATATACTTATTTACCTACCTAAACTAAACCAGCTTAGGTGTAGGGGAAGGGCGGGTAAGATGGATAGGGCGGGCAAGATGGATACTCGAAATATCCCGAAGATGCAGCGAAATTTTAAGATCGCGGCATAACAACAGCGTGCGTAGCCGCCAACCGCGTCCCCCCGCTCATTGCTTGCCAGTCTCCTGCGCGCGACGGTGGTTAGTGGAGCGTGTTTATGTTTTGTGTTCCAAACTTTCGATGTTTTGAAGGTGAGTAAAGTTGAATATTTCTATTGTTTTCTTGTAAATTGATATGTGTTGTTGTTATTTTACTTTGTTTACCATTGACCATGCTTGCTTGAAATGGATTGTTGTTTATTAGTTTTATTTTATGAGATATTTTCATTTTCGTTCATCATAAGCCGAGTGGGCAAGATGGATCGCGTTATTTATGATATATCCATCTTACCCGCCCATTAGTAAAACCTAATTTTAATGTATGTTATTGTCTTTTCAGATGGTTAAAACGTAAAGAAAGTCCCAACGTGGATCGTGGTCTTCGGAAACCCTTGCAAAGGCCATGGTGGAAGCAAAAACTTCGTCTATACGTCAAGCTTCTCTCAAATATAGTGTTCCGTATGACACCTTACATAGACATCTTTTATCCAATTGTTCTGAGAAAAAATTGGGTGGATTTCGTCCCGTGCTTACGTCGGACGAAGAAAAGCAACTGACGGAATACATTCGAAAAGTAGATTCTCTGTTTTACGGTCTGACGAGAATAGAGTTTATGCAGCTAGCAGGACAGTTTGCTAAAGCCGAAAATAATTAAACTAGATTTAATAATATATTATAAATATATATAATATATTTAAAAATATATATTTAATATATTTTATAATAATTAGTACTTTTGCGATGAGTGTTATGACTAGAATACCACTTATAATCCATGATCCATTTTGCCCTCCTAGGTTATCCATCTTACCTACCCTGGGCGGGCAAGATGGTTAATTTCCACTTTTTTATAAATGTAAGAGTTACACAATATTTGTTTAAGATTTAATTGATCTCATTGTTGCCAATGGTAGTTTATGAAGTTAACGATTGTTCTAAGCAAAGTGTTCAAGTTCAATACACAGATTATCTATGTTTACATGCGTTTCTCCTAACTATATCCATCTTGCCCGCCCTTCCCCTATTGCCACAGCTTCATAATTCGTACCATGAACGTCTCGCCTACCTGTTAGAATAAAATTGATAAGTACTATTTTGTTTATTTTCTCCAACCAGTTTCATTAGGTGTACCCAGTGAGTTGTAAGTAGTAGTAAGTAGTAATAGTAGTAAAATGGGTGTACCTAGGTACAATCCGTTTCAGCAATCACCCTTGTCACTTCCACGCTAGGACAAGCTGACGGGCCCGCTCGCGTCGCCGCCGCCGCCGGCCGCACCGCAGGGCGTCAGAGTCGACTCCTCCTAGGTACTCAGTCCGTGGATATTGTAAGAGCCATTTAAAGGAACCTACCGGCGTTAAAGCCATCATCATCAGCCTATATTAGACCACAGCTGGACATGGGCCTCCCCTAATGAGTGTGCCATAGCATGAGCGCGCTGTCTTCAGCTTGCCGCATCCAGCATTTCCCTACCAATTGCGTCCGTACACTACGTTTGCTGAGTCGCGATCTCCACTCAAGACAATAACACGTTTATTACCCCCAGCGCTTTTCGATTCCTAAACCTACCAATGGGACTAGTAGATAGGTACAGCTTTATTTGTATTGGTAGGTACTAGCGTCTCTACCTACCTACCTGAAGTAAAGACATACAATTACTAATTATTGTTATAAAAGTCAGCAGGTACCTCTACCTACTTACAGTCATCGCCAATTACCTATAGCGATGCGATAAACAGAGAGATTCCAATCCGAAGCACCGAGCAGCTTCTGTTTTCTTGAAAAAAGTGTAGTTGAGCGGTTTCTCTTGCTTAAATTTCTTCCTTTTTTTCGTATTTTTCTTTCGTTTTATCGTGTGTTTTTTTATTTTATTTTTATTTTTTCTGGATTTTATTTGTTTTTTTTTCTCAATTGATACATATACCTAAGTTTGCTTAGATATAAACTTAAATATAAAAATAATATAATTAAATATAGCATAAACCACACTTAAAACAATTACATTTACAACTTAATATTTACATTGTTATATTTAATTTCATGCATACAATGTATTATCTATACTTATAATAAAACTGTAACAGGTCCAATTCTGTACATTGAAGATATTTTGAAAATTTTTTTTGGAGGGCACTCTATTATCGATACTGAAGCCACAACTGCAATTTTTTTCATTCATGTCTGTCTGTCTGTCTGTCTGTCTGTCTGTCTGTCTGTCTGTCTGTCTGTCTGTTTCTTAAACGCGCATCACGCCGAAACTACTGAAGGTATTGAAATGAAACTCGGCACGATTTTAGGTCATACTACGAGGAAGGACATAGGATACTTTTTATCCCGGAATTCAGTCAGGTTTCCCTGGGAGAGGGGATGAAAGTAAAATTCTTTAACTGCGCATCACGACGGAACTACTAAAGGTATTGAAATAAAATTCGGTACGATTTTAGGTCATACCACGAGAAAGGACATAGGATACTTTTTATCCCGGAATTCAGTCAGGTTCCCCTGGGAGAGGGGATAAAAGTAAAATTTCTTCACCGCGCATGACGCCGAAAGTGCTAAATGAGTTGGAATGAAACCTAGCACGATTTGATTTCATACTACAAGGAAGGACATGGGATACATTTCATCCCGGAATTCAGTAATTTTCCCTGGGAGAGACGATGGAAGTAAAATTCTTTAACCGCCCATCACGACGGAACAACTTAATGAATTCGAATGGAACTCGGCATAATTTGAGTTCATACTACGAGGAAAGATACATTTTATCCCAGAATTTAGTAAGGTTCCCCTGGGAGAAGGGATGAAAGTAAAATTCCTTCACTGCGCATCACGCCGAAACTACTGAATGAGTTGGACTGAATTGGTACGATTTGAGTTCAAGGAAGGACATGGGATACATTTTATCCTGGAATTCAGTAAGGTTCCCCTGGGAGAGAGGATGAAAGTAAAATTCTTTAACCGCGCATCACGACGGAACTACTTAATGAATTCGAATGCAACTCGGCGTGATTTTAGTTCGTACTATGAGGAAAGATACATTTTATCCCGGAATTCAGTAAGGCTGCCCTGGCAGAGGGGATGAAAGTTAAATTCCTTCACCGCTCATCACGCCGAAACTACATAGGTAATGAGTTGGAATGTAACCTGGCACGTTTTGAGTTCATACTACAAGAAAGGACATGAAAGGACACATTTTATCCTGAAATTCAGTAGGTAAGGTTCCCCTGGGAGAGAGGAAAAAGTAGAATTCTTTAACCGCGCATCACGACGGATCTACGCGTCGTCCGATTTCATGCATTCTTTTTGTTAGAAACAGTGTTGCAAGATCGAATATGACTAAATCAGTATAAAGTCGAGTAGAAAATCAGTAGATAATATGTAGTTTCAAACTTGACGCGCGTCTCTCCATCTGCATTCATCATAATTTCTTTCATCCAAGGAGGAATACCAAAACGTGTCATTCTGTCACGATAGCCCTGTCATAGTGAAGCGATTAGTATAGCAGAATAGGGCCCCAGCTGTGAGTAAGTCAAACGAGTAGGACACTTCTTAACACTGACGTTGGCCGAGTCGTAGCTAAAAGTCGTGTGGATAAAGAATGGGATTGAAGATGACAATATGCTATCCCCCGTAGACCCTACACGATTTTTTGCACGGCGGCGTTTCATAACGTTTCATAATATGAGAGACTATGGTTAAATGTGAACTTAGTTAGTCGGCAGGTAAGGCAATCGCGAACGAAGTCGCGGGTACAGCTAGTCATTAATATATTGCGGTCATGATAGTCTCTTCTTTTTTTTATTATTTCTACTATCATATTAGATATTAGTAGGGCTTGGTCTAATAATCCCCTTAAAGATTCCCCTGCGAAGGGGATTATTAGACTTTTTGTCTACAAATCCCCTTACAATCGGATTTTGCTGATGCAGGGGATTATTAGACAAAAAGTATAGAAATCCCCTTAACCGTAATTTATGTTGGTGGAAGGGGGTTATTAGCAGAGATCGGAGTAGGTAGAATGATTTAGGACCAATGACCTCAAATGCTAAGTTATTATGGATATGCCTCCGGAATTCCGGTATTTCATAATTATGAAGCCATTTTTTCCGTAATTTCTTAGATATTACGTGGAGGCGTAAAGGACAAATATGGTTAATGGACAAACAATCACGCAATTCGTATTAGAATGTTTAGAAAATCTATGGCAAGACTCTTTTGAGTCTAAAGTTGGCAATGTTTTAATGCTCTGCACTGATAGTGTAGCGTACATGCTATGCAGGGCGAAATCTCAAAAATTATTTGCCTGAAATAAAACACGTGACATATTTGGCACACGCGCAGTAGAAAAGGAAAATTTACAAAATGATTTAAAAAACATTGAAAAAAATTACTTTACCATTCAACTTTCACTTAAAGAATTACAAAAACATGATCTATCCTTAGCTGATCCACTGTTAGCATTGGACCAAGTCAGAGCTGATATTAACGATTGCAATTCGGCAAATATAAAAAATAAAATTGAAAATGTCATGGAACAAAACCCTGATTTATACACACTCAGAAATACGTGAAAAGAATGAAAAAAATGAGGCAAATGATCTTTTAAATTCTCTCCATTGACGGCAGTAGATGTAGAACGATCATTTTCCATCTATAAATGTATTTTAGACGTCAAAAGAAATAGGCTAAGCATAGAAAATATTAAAAATCTTATGGGTATTTATTTTAATTGTATAAAGAAAGATCAGAATGTAGAAATTGTGATGGATGTCGATGAAGATTAAAAATTATTGTGATTGTGAGCTCTAAGCAGAGCTCACAAGCACAATTATTTTTAATCTTGGGGCTAGATGTTGCTGTGTGGACTGGCCAGCATTGTTTATTTATTTATTATTTATTGTAATTGTGAAATACCAAATAATTTTTTATTTTTTACCTGTTTTTTAATCCATTTTTACCTACACTTTTTAGGTAGACCATAAAAAGGTTGTATATCTAGACAAAGTATCCAATTGACAAAATAATGAGAATTAGGTTAATTTTCAAACATTGGTATTTTTGTGCACAAAGCCTCCGAAATAATTAATATTATACAAAACAATAGCGAACTGTCAACTTTATTTAGCAAAGTAGACCTGAACATTTTTTCATTGCAAACGTGTTTCCCGCGATTAAATGCTTAGAAAACGTCACAAAGTTGCACACAGCAACTCAACAAAGCTTCAAATCAATCGGATGAATTTTATGGAATCGCATACGGCGGAAACAAAAAAAATACAAAAAATCATTAGTCGACAGTAATAAAAAACAATTACCTTTTTTTAAGTTTGACAATCGCTTCCGATAAGTTTCAAATTTAGTAGTTACTAAATTACTACCTACTTTAATTATAATAATATTTAACTGAATCCGGTAAATATCGGAACTTTCCGGAAAAAAGCCATATCCATGCTATAAAACCATGATGCAAGTACGTAAAATTGTACTACCTACTCCGATCTCTGGTTATTAGACAAGAATAAATAAATACTCAAACCTTTATTTTATTAAATGAAATAAAGTTAATTCGTATAGGCCGGGTGAATTAGCCATAACTAGCCTACAATTTATTTAACGTGACATCTGACCCACTGTGGCTCACTTGTGAAATGCCCACCCTCAATCATCTATCCAAGGCCTGGCCGGGCCTGGGGGGTAAGAAACACCTAAGCCAGCAAGCCAGCTGCGCTATGAGTGCTACCAATCAAATAAAAACAACGAATTAAATAATCACAAAATCTTTATTTACTTTACATAATTTAATGGTAGGTAACAACTAAAATAAACAAAATAAATACAAAAAAAATGTGTACTCTCTTACAGCTAGCTTTAAATTAATACGAATGATGTAGGAAATAGAGAATTTTGTAAATATGCCAAATAATTCGTGGTTTTTTATAATAATGTAAAAAAATGGTAATTGTTACAATAGTATTGAACAGTTATTAGCTAAGTAATCAAAATATCACAAAAATCAAGATTTTTACAGTGAAAATCTTGATTTTCAGAATAAGTTCCGTCACAGATAATCAAGTTTTTGAGTAATTATACCTCATAACCTGGTGGAAGCCTGGAATGGAAAAATCAAGAAAGAATCCCAGCCTAATACGGCCACTCGCTGTTTTGTCGGAAGATGCATCTTTCTACAATATTCGCGCTAAAAAGTTTTATGATAACGGAGAAGGAATTTCAAACCGATTACAAAAGAGCATTGACTACGATCAATTCATACAGGAAGTCCAAATGGAACTCATCAACGGTGACATAACGGTTGGGCACTTTTTAGAAAAACTTCGTTGATTTATTGTTAACCTTATGAAAATGTAACTTCGTAAAATGTAACTTGAAGAAGGAAAAATCTTCATTTCATATGATATTTTGATTATTAAGGTATAATTACTCAAAAACTTGATTATCTGTGATATAATGATTACTTAGTTATAACTTTATAATATTTTTTAATATTATAGTACTTATTTCTAGGCAGATTATTGTAAAAATCTTGATTTTCTGTGATATTTTGATTACTTAGGTATAATTACTCAAAAACTTGATTATCTGTGATATTTTGATTACTTAGTTATAACTGTGTAATATTATTTAATATTATAGAACTTATTTCTAGGCACATTACTGTAAAAATCGTGATTTTCTGTGATATTTTGATTACTTAGATATAATTACTCAAAAACTTGATTATCTGTGACGAGAACTTATTCAGAAAATCAAGATTTTCTGTGATATTTTGATTACTTAGCTTATAACTGTTCAATACTATTGTAACGATAACCAGTTTTTTTACATTATTATAAAAACCACAAATTATTTGGGATGTTTACGAAATTCTCTATTTCCTACATCATTCGTATTAATTTAAAGCTAAGAGAGTACACATTTTTTTTGTATATATTTTGTTTATTTTTGTTGTTATACCGTAAAATAAATAAAGATTTTGTGATTATTTAATTCGTTGTTTTTATTTGATTGGTAGCACTCATAGCGCAGCTGGCTTAGGTGTTTCTTACCCCCCAGGCCCGGCCAGGCCTTGGATAGATGACTGAGGGTGGGCATTTCACAAGTGAGCCACAGTGGGTCAGATGTCACGTTAAATAAATTGTGGGCTAGTTATGGCTAATTCACCCGGCCTATACGAATTAACTTTATTTCATTTAATAAAATAAAGGTTTAAGAGTATTTATTTATTCTTGTCTAATAACCCCCTTCCACCAACATAAATTACGGTTAAGGGGATTTCTATACTTTTTGTCTAATAATCCCCTGCATCAGCTAAATCCGATTGTAAGGGGATTTGTAGACAAAAAGTCTAATAATCCCCTTCGCAGGGGAATCTTTAAGGGGATTATTAGACCAAGCCATTAGTAGATGTTCATATTACACATTTTGTTTCTTATAAGGAGATATTACTTGATCCAACATTTTCTTCCTTCTCACATTTACAGCCGCAGTTGCGGCAAGAGCGATTCCAATTTTTTGAAATTTTGAGAGCACAGGCGCCATACTCCTACTACGTTCGACTGGCAACTGAGTTAGGAAGGCGGCGACCGTGCAGTGTAAACAGAACGTCCTTTCCGCCGCCACGGCGCACCGTCCCGGTAAATCGTGAAATGTAATAGGCCTTTTAGTGTGGACATAGGTAGGTACCTGAACGGTTTTGGAGTCTTCAACTTTTACGAGTAGGTGCCTACCTAGGCTTAAATGCTTTTTGTTAGTATAAATACCTAGATAATTTTGTAATAATTCATTATTATCCCAGAAGAAGGATCGAGTGTTGTGCTTACCATTCTAGCTTTACAAATAATTTAACTATACACTAGCCAAACTTGATGTGGAATGTTTGTAATCAAACCACGACACAAAAAAACGAAAACTCACGAGCTTGGCGTTGAGTTTCACAAAACAACATTCATTGAAGGAAGGAGATCTTAAATCGACAAGTAATGTAAATTGCGTATAAAAAGACGCGGCAACAGAGTAAATTTTAGGTTAAATATGGGCGGTTTGTTTACAAACATTCGTCATCAAGTTTGGTGTATAATAAACAGAAAATAAGAAAGCATAGGTATGTATACCTACCAACTACCTAACTGGTCAGTGGAATTGTACAATTTTATGAATTATGTTTGTTACGTCTTCACGCCAAAACTACTGAACAGATTGAGCTGAAATTTTGCATGCGGCTACTTTATATCTAATAAATCAGTTCCCATGGGATACCTTTGAACTTTTCCATAGAAACAACGTGTGCGAAGCCGCGGGCTGAAACTAGTATGAAATATTTTTATATCTTGGTGCTAAATTGTACACTTCTAGAATACCTACGTAGGTACATACGGCATCAATTCTTGGGGTTTGGTTTCTTTTAATTCTTATCTTAGTAACTTTTCCAATTTCTATTAAGTAGCGCTACCGAGTGTAAGCCTATCAAAAAAAATAGGTCTAGAGTTGGAAATATTCTGTTAAAATGATTGTAAAATATTGGAAGTGTGCAACACTTTATCTGTCATGGACGCCGTTGTAAAAAAGATATGTTGATTGATTTGGATAAATTGTTAGTTGTAAAAGGAATATACCTAGCCCATGTTAAAACGATGCCCTGTTTTATTTCAGTAACACAATTGAACCTCCATTAGCTTTCAGTCCGAAGAGGGAAAGACACGCCTACGGTAATGTGAATGTGACCTACCGAAACGTTCAGGGAAACCTATTACTATGAAAAAACTCAAGTTTCGATGACTTATCCAATGATTTCTTATAAAAATCGGCTGACGACAAAAACAAACGCACATTTGAACCGGAGTGGGTATATTTTCTTTGATTTGAACCATTGATTTTACCTATTTAGGTACAAGTTGCAATTATTATCCTAGCCAAACTTTGGCAAGCGAAATATTAGATTGTGTTGATTGAAAACAATTCGAATTCAATGGTAAATAGTAAAGACTTTCAATAAGAGTTCAAAGTCATCCATAATCATATATAAATGATAGCGTACTTGTAACCTCCAATATGATAAAGTTACTTTTTCTATTCTTTTTTTTGATGGTTTGTTAAAAATGATACCTATTGTGAATTGATCTGAACCAGTAAAATACAAGCTACCAATGAAACCCATTACAGTAATTAAAGTGACCAACAAAATGCATTACAAGTTTACTCCATGTTCATCGAGCAATCTTGCTACAAGAGAAAATATATGATTGGGTTTGTACAGATGCCTTTACAATACCACATTAAATTAATAGAGATGATTGAGATAACTAAACACATGAATTTTAAACACAAAAACACAGAAATTGTGTAATCAAAGTTAGTTTGGTTAATATCATGGAATTATTTGATTTGTTCACAATTTGTGATAGAAATTTTGCACTAACATTCTGAATAGTGATGGCAGGTACTTATTTATCTGGTAAATTCCTTGAAATCTACAACACATAAAAACAAAATAAAGATGAAAATTCAAAAATCTTCCCGTTGTGAAAATTTGTTTCTTACTTGTTATGCATTACATTTTGCATAAACATTTGCTTGAAGTGAATTGAACTAACTAACAATTAACTATGGATTCTTATACAAGTCTTTAGACATATTAATTATTTCAATGTTAATCACACAGTATTTTCAGAAAGTATCCATAGGTACCAATTGCTATGATGAGCGACCAAACATTATTGAATATTTGATCTAATGATTATGAATAGAATTTATAACCCTTATTCAGGCACAAATAATAAGAAAACAATATTAAGCACCATCCAAGTGTAGTACACATAATAATAATAATTTTGCATAGACTGAGAAATGTCGGGTGAGCAAAATATCTATTTTCTTGTTCTCAGTATTTGAAAATAGTGATATCAGTTTTGGAAGTAACTTAGTTACTACTAGCTTCACTTTGGCTTGAAAATATACTTATTAGTATGTAGTAAATGAAATAACTCCCTATATAATAACTGGGTTGAACGATGATGATAATCTAAATACTTATTTCAATAACTCGAAATGATGCATTGTTGTCGTACCTATCAGGAATACAATTATGTCAACTATCGGTTTAAGAAATTGTCTTAGATGTTCAATACTAACCCGACAGGGTTGGGAGACAAGAATAAGTAATTACCTTAATAAAATTTTATATAAAATGGAAAATAGTGACATTGCTAATTGGTAGGCATGTGATATAGATGACATTTCACATGATGACATTTCATCGGCTTCATGGAAAATAATGACCGGATTATGCCTTTTCTCGGGGTTAACCCTGACATACGTACCCATCGTCTTACAGACACCACTGATATTTAACCCTTAACTACCTACCCATAGTCTCACAGACACTTGTGATATTAATTTTGTGAGTAAGAAAAGTATCTCCTGAGGGTTAATGGGTACCTACTTAAACTCAGTTGCAACGTTGTAGATTATAGTTGAATAAATAAATTAAAAAAAAAAGTATGTTTGCTACCGGTTTGCTGGTATATTGATATTTAGTTAGTGGGTGAACTAATGTGTCATAAGTAGGTCATTGTTGTTTCAATAATTATTCAACTGCGAAAATCGAGTATTTTACTCACTGACGTTATTTATTTATTTAGAATTACCAACAAAATATACACAAGTCACGTGAAATAAAGAGCACAAAAAAATAATAATGATGAGTCGCTTAAGCAAAAGCTATAGAGAGAAGAGAATCATACCTACAAAGAGAGTAATAATAATAATGATAAAACTAACGTTTCTAGACAAAACGGACGAGTTATTTGCACAGTTAAATAAACAGGATTCCTTTTTGTTATTGTGTGTAAGTGCTTTTTGTTATTGTTAACATAACGAATGATAATAAAAAGGTGCATTTGAGAAATATACTAACAAAATTCAGAGTGTAATATTAAAATAACTGTATTAAAATAAATAACAATCATTTAAGGAGAAAGAAATAAACCACTTATTTAAGATTGACATAACTCATATGAAATAATAATTTGAAAACGAAATAACAAAGTTTTACTTTAAATTACGTATACCACTTGTTGTGTTAGGTGCATGAAATTATTTAAAAAAAATGGATTCAATAAACTAAAGTTTATCTTTAAAGAACAAGACAAGATTCCATAAGATGCCATAAAAAGGGCCTTAGTAAAACAACTCAGACTATTAGTGTGAAGCAAACAAACCTTAATTGGACCTAAATAAGCATAATGTTACAAATCGAATTATTTAAAGAGATAAAATTAAATCGATAAATTTTAAGTTATCGACCCACAATAAACGAAGGCACGATTGAAACTATAAATAATAATAATAATAAACTAGATACTATTTCCACAAAATTAAGATAATTTAAAAACGCAATGAATAGAGCAAGAAGTATACTCGTACTTACATTTATAAACAACGATATGTTGCTTACGAAAATATTGATTTTGTCTATTTTGATATTAATAATATTTAGGTTTAGATGAATAAAAATGGCGACTAGTAAAAACGAGATACTGCTTTAAAATACAACGTAAATAAACGCTATAAAGTTATTACAAAGATTACCGACCGTTTAAAGAATAAAACTGTGTTGTGGTCAGGAACGCCACGCGAGAAATGAATAAATATGGATTTCTAAAACAAAGAAACATTAAATAGAGAATGTGACATATTATATTAAGAATATTGTCAAAAATTTGTCATACTCGAGAACATCTGTTGTGTAAAAGTCAAAGAAATGAATAGGTACCGTACACAGGTACATATTAAGAATCTGAATATCGAGTATGAACAATTATTAATATTTGAATACATAACCCAATAAAAAAAAATTGTAACTAATTTTCAGTTAGTCAGTATTTTTATACGAAAAGCTTAGAACGCAGATTGTTTGAATTTACAATTGTCAAATAATACGCTGAATATTATTTTTAGATAAACTTCATAAATTGAAAATGAAAATGTATATATAAACATTAAAAGATAACAAATAAAAGGAGAGATAATAATGTTGACATGATTGTGAAATTTATTTCAGTTATAATACAGATAAACAGTAAAATAAATGACAATAGAGATGGTTTAAGTAGTAAGTTTTTGAAGTATTATCACTTAACCTATTAAATGCGAAAATAAAACTCTACGTTTTAAAGTGCTTCAAGGGTATTATATATTACTGAGAAAGAAGTCGATGTATTTGTTTATAGCAGAATATAGACTTCAAATTAAAATTAACTAATTTATTATTATGGTACAAAAAAAAAAAATAAAAAAAAAAAAAAAACGTGGTGATGAATAATTTATATGATTACAGTAATTTTTCTAGTAGAAACGTACTTTCTGTCACTACCCACAAATAACATACATCAAATTAAAAGTGTTGTCAATTCAGAGATTAATAAACAATAAAAATATTGAATAAACGAATATTTACAAAAAAAAAAGTTATTAAAAAGAATAGTAGTAGAATGATTATACATATATTTTTTATTTAAAGTAAGTTATTAAAGCGAAAAATTATATTTGAGTAATGAGATCCATACATTGATGTCAAGTAAATTTAGTACACATGTACATCGGTATTATCAGTATGTAAATCGATTCCCTAAAAATAGTGATAAACATAACTTTAATACCAGAAATTAACATAAACTCGCTGTGCCCACAACTAGGCTACACAAAATTAATGTATCTTTTAAAGGGTACGTATACGCTTCTACAACAAAACTCCTAGTGAGTTGCAAAAATGATCAGTAAATAAATTCAAAGAAATTGTCAAAACCTTTTAAAAAAAATATCTGGTTATATAGAAGATGGAGAGGCTTGGGACGGGTTTTGCTCCAACTCGAGAGATAGCAGGTAGCATGCTAAAGGTTTCCTCGTCGCTTCATTATTTTAGTCTACATACCGAAGCGACAGAAATCGGAAATATCGCTTTATTTTCGTGTCAATGTTTGGTTTTATAATTTGACCTTTTCTAAGTGTACATTTATTGTATTTATGGAAGTAAGGAGTTTTTGATTTTGATTTTGTACAATGGCATAAGAGAAAAATAACAATTATAATATACGAATTTCTCGAAATTGTGTGATACCGTTTGTTGAATGAAATTATTAGAAAATGTATTATAACAAAAAAATAAATAGTCATGGTGAATTAATAGTATTAGAAAATATTACTCTCATCTATTATTACATACATAAATAACTTGATAATTTGTTGATTTAAGCTTTCCAATGTTTTGGTACAGTTGTTGTGTGAATATTGAACGTGAATGATATTAAAGCATCATGATATTATTATGATTCTTATTTTCATAAATGTAAATATTGAAAGCGGAAAAAATAAATATACACAGTAATATTCTATTGTGTCCATATGATACGAATAAATTATGTAAGTGTGTTTAGAGAATAAGCATAATAATTTTAAGAGATAATATTATATTTAAGTAATATAAGGGTGATCAAGAAAAGCCAATAATTAAGTAATGTGAAAATAAAAACTTTTAAAAAAATATCCAAAGACAGTGATCAACGAAAGCGATAATTGTGATATTATTTCCTTAAAAGTGAGAATTCAAAGTGATACATTTCAAGAAAAAAAAAAGTGAAAAAGTGTATGTGAGAAAAAAAAAGCAAATATAGTGAAATAAATAAAACAAATACATAGTGAAAAATATAAGCGATTAAAAAGAAAAAAAGCGAGTACCGATGAGTACACAGAGAGAGAGAGAGAGAGAGAGAAAGAGAGCGAGAGATATATATATCTCCTAAAGTGAGTACCAATGAGTACATAGATAAATGAGAGACTATACATATTATAATTATTTTATAACAGTATAATAGTGACCGAAATGATCTGTTGGACGCGACAGTGGTATATAGGTTCTGTTGGACGCAACAGAGAGAGTGATCCGTTGGATTGCAACGGTGTAATTTGTTAATTTTAATTAAAATGTAAGGTGCTATAATTTAAATGATCTGTTGGACGCGACAGAGATAAATAGTTTCTGTTGGACGCAACAGATAAAGTGATCCGTTGGATTGCAACGGTGTAAGTTGTATCACTACATACTATAATAGTTAATAAGACTATTATGTAATAAATTGCAAATTAAATATTAGTCATTTTTATATTATTGTGATTTATCAAGGCTTATGAAATTATGTTTGAATCTTATAATTTTAACTTTTAATTTTTTTTTATGTAATATTAAGCATTTTGCTTGCGATATTTACCTACTCACATGCAAATATTTAGATATCGAACGCGAGGTCGCGTATATTATTGAGCAGTATGGCCGAACGAAAACAGTCTTTGTTATAACTTGTACGCTTATTACAAATTAATGTAAAGTTGAAAAATTATGTAGTTATCATTTATGGATAATAGGTAATGTTTATGTTATGATGTACCCTAAATCTTCATTTGCCTCTAGAATCATTGTTTGAAATATCTTTGTGAATCATGATAATTTATACTAAAATGATAACATAATGATAGTGATACTAAAATGAAATGAAAGCTATACGACAATGTTAAAAAAGAGATATTTTAATGATAATGGAAACGCTTATCTATAGCAAGATTATAAATAAATTTGTTTTTTTGTGGTAGACAAGTATTAATGATATTCACACATAAAATTAAGTGTACTGTAATCTACTAATAATTGTATAATTCTGACAAGCCAGGCAGTTTAAGTTATCTGGATTGCTCCCGCCATTAAATGTAGTCAACTGATACTACGCACTTAACCTTTATATGTATGGAACTAACGTTCTCAGAATAGCTAGTGGTGGTTATAATGTTTTTTTTTCTAATCATAAAATAGATTTTATAACAATTGCGGGGTAAAAACAAAAATGTGTTTATTGACTTAGTGTATAACTTAAACGGAGTTATTATAAAAGTATGGTCAATAGTTACCTACTATTGTATATATTGTTATTAAAAAAAAACCATCTATTTTATTTAAAAGTAATCAACTGAAAGTTATTCATAATCTATGCTTATTAATATTAATTGTTCAAAAATCAAGAAAATTTTTGGTTATTTTAATAATTCTAACAATAATTATTGTATGTCTGAACAGACAAACTGATTAGTAATTTATATGTTAAAGAAATTTTATACTTATGATAAAGCAGAAAGTATAAATGTATTACTTACTTAAATTGTAATTGCCAATTTAATTCCGCTGTAATTTTGACATACCTATAATGTTTAAATTTAACCTAATCTTGGAGCCACGCGAGACGCGTGTTATGTCGAATGGCCGAATGTAAGCCTATCAAAAAAAATAGGTCTAGAGTTGGAAATATTCTGTTAAAATGATTGTAAAATATTGGAAGTGTGCAACACTTTATCTGTCATGGACGCCGTTGTAAAAAAGATATGTTGATTGATTTGGATAAATTGTTAGTTGTAAAAGGAATATACCTAGCCCATGTTAAAACGATGCCCTGTTTTATTTCAGTAACACAATTGAACCTCCATTAGCTTTCACGAGTAAGTATTGTTACCTATTCGGTTTCTTCTCTATCGTCATAAGACGATAATAATAGTACTTATTTACCAAACCAAGGTTGCGGGAGGCAGGGGTAGGTACCTTACCTACCTACCTACCTAGGTGGAATGTTTTTTTATGCTAAGTTTGGGGGCAATTTTTACAAACATTGAATTTTGAGTTTGGCTGGATTTGTAGATGCTACCTTGTGAAGTTGAGTAGGTAGGTGGATTCACACAAATATAAAAAAAAGTTTTACTTGGTAAGTAGCTATTTCTATTTACAGTCCAAAAGGTTTTCTATTCTTGACATATTCTTTGATTCCGGGTAGATTGTGGACTGTACTGATGAGCTCAGAGATTGCTGGGTAGTTCTTCGCGAGGTTGCTTTTAAAGAAGATGTTGGCGGTCTCGACTATGCCGACGAATAAGAGGTCAGCCCAGCTTAACTGAAACAAACAAAAAATAAGTTTTGCTTCACCGTTATTATTATTATATACTTACCTATTATCTGGCTAAGGCTACATATTATATAAATTTTGTAAAAAGTTATTATATTTTTGATCCTGTCCAGAGGAGAGCGATCTAAACGCGACCAGTTTTGCACTTTTAGCGTCAGTAACGTTGCTTAAAGTTTTAGTTTTTAAATGCTTCCTATCAAGTAAACGATTTATAAGTTATTTTGGTTTGTAGATGATGCTGTGTGAATTTGAAGCGTTAGTTATTGTTCTGTGTTTCTCATTCCCAAGATCTCGATCCTTTGAAAGGGCCTTTGGCTAGGGCTACACATAGCAGAGATCATCTTCGGGTGCACAAAATGATACACCCGAAGATTATCTCCGTCTGGTGCAGAAACTATTAGTATCTATTGAAATGGCAATTAATAGAAACTAGGTTATTGTAGGAGGATAGACTGGGTAATTGTCGATCGACTATGTTATTGGCAGGCCGTAACCTCTTTCGAACATCGAAGGAGGTTACGGACATCTCAAAACTGTCAAATAACAGCAGATGGTGGCTTGCCTATTACTGGATGGTTTCCTCAAAGTGCATACGACTAACATAAACATACATATTTAGGTATTTACTTCTTTAAATGTAACTTTAGTAGCTTGGCACAATAGGTATATGTAATGTAAAGGTAAACATGGTAGGTTTTGGAGAAAAAAAATACCTAACAAGAAAATAAAACGAATTAACTATTTTATGTCTACGACTAAGTATTATTTATTTGGTATGTATGTCATCAGTACCAGAACTTTAGTAAGGTGACGGTCCTCCGTACTGGAAGAAACTGTTACCCCAGCACTCCATGCTCTTCCTTATGTACATTTTATAACATTTTTTTGTAGGATTATGTTGTATACATTTTGACGAGGGGTGTCGAGATGTGCGGTCCCAATTTCACCATCACGAAGACTGAGTTTTACCGGGTTTCCTCGTAATATTATTATTTATTTTAGGTATATTATGAAGGCTTGGCTCTTTATAATACAGCATGGTGACTTTACCCTCTGCTGGGCATAATTAGGTCTCCAATTTCTTTTGCTAATTTTTCTGTCTTGGTCTATTCTTAGCCAGGTTACCTTGTTCTACTTACCATAAATCTCTATATGTTTTTTTTAATAATTTAAAAACTTACTCTCTCATGCAAAAATCCGTTATTTTCCTTGATTTGCTTCTCGAGTCTGGAGAAAGTGTAGTCCACAGTTTCGTCCAAGAAAGTCTTTATTAGTCTTTCCCTCCTGACTGGGTCTTTTTCAAAAAACGTGGAGCCTGCAACTGTATTCAAAGTACGACAGTTATTTGAATCAGAAACCGTATGTTTCGGCAACGAGGCGGCTTAAAACAATACAAGAACAAAATTAAAAATTTTGAAAACCCCCGACAGATTTTCATGAAACATGGCTTAGAACACTCGGGATAAAATTATCTATGACACAAAAAAAAACTAAAAACCGCTTCATCCGTTTGGGAGCTACGATAATTACAACAGACAGATACACAGATACACAGACAGACACGTTAAACTTATAACAATCCTCTCTTTTTGCGTCGGGGGTTAAAAATACAATAAGCTAAGGTACTACTCTATTACTTAGCCACTGTAGTAGCGGAAATTGTACAACATTAAACCTAAATTAAAAATCTCGTAAAAATTACAAGAAGAGTGTGTTTCAATTGCGAGTCGAATACTAGTTCTAATTTGTTTCTATTATTTAAATGTAATTTTCTTTGTTAATAGAGAAGGGTGTTATTATGATAATTGTATGGAAACAGAACCGAATTCCACTTCATTAATCACTTCGCCATAACGATGGTATCGTAGCAGGATTACACATTTTGGCATTTTACCTTTTATAAAATAAACTATAGATGGAGAGACGTGGGTCAAGGTGAAACCAATCTATCAATCAACCTATTTATTTATATGGTGCGCAGTGTGCCCCTCACAATCATATAAATGGAAGAAGAATAGAATAGAGATTTATTTAACACACAAAGCACTGAGGGAAAGTTAAAACAAAACAAAAAGTTACACTAAACACCACATAGAGACTGCATAAAACAAAAAACAAACAACAAAACAAGTACCTTAAAAATAAATTAAAAAATAAATCTACGTGTACGGTCTGATGAAACAAAATTGGTCTTTCCCTAGTGCGTGTCTAAACAGATCCAGCCTCAGCTTAATGCCGCTACCGGCCGAGGACTAAACAACGCTGGTTAAGTTGTTGGTAGAGTTGTTTGTTTTAAGGGTTTTTTAAGTTTCACGGTTTAATCGTACATAATTTTAAAGTTAATGTTCGCGAGTGTACGCCGCCGCCGTGACGTGTTGCCCAAAGGACAATTGTTTGCAACTGGCCGTTAAAACACGTCATAACGTTAAGGGGCGAACCTAGCGGGTTTGGTTGTAAAAGTAGGTCTAGATCTCAGTACTCACTGGATCCCTGTGGTTAAAAACAAGAATGACATAAAATTCAAAAAAATTTCATGGGGTCCTTAATTATTATTGTAAAAACAAGATTACGAAAAAAAATTACAGACTTAAAATGCACTGTTTTGCACCTAATTTGGTCGAAATCTCAGGAACCCTGCGGTATATAAAAAATATTATTGTTTTGATTCGAAGGTTATTATTATTACTAATTCTTACAGTTTCTTCATAAGTTGTGTAGTTTAGTTGTGTAGTTAGGCCTATCCTTTTCACCGTTAATGGTAAAGACACGAATTATAAATTGTTCTTATTATTATTATTTTTCTTGTTTTTTTTTGTAATATTTGTAATCTAGCACTACCTACTAAATTGTTATCCACACTACCCCAAAGTTAGCAGGTAGAGAATGCTATCTAGCATTGTGCTCGCCCATGTACAACTTTTGTGCAAAAAAGTATATTCTAAAGATTTTTTATTTGTTCTTATTTTTGCTAAATATTTAATTAAGACTAATCGTGATCTCAATTAGATCTCAACTCTAGGATACCCTGTGCTGAGAGTCAAAAAATAGTATAGTCCTAGTTTAAAGTGACGTAAGATACTGAAGTATCGATGACTGAGATGACAGCTGATATATATTAATATGATAATTATGCTGATATATATATATAGAGAATATAGATAGTATGTGGAGGAAAAACCTGATGTGTACCGACCCCGTACATCAGGAAGAGCACTAGAATATGATGACGCTTACGTTTTTGGAAGTCGTAGACAGTTAACGCTGCAGCATCCAAGACCGCTTGGTCCCAAGGGTCGGAAGGCAGCAGAGGAGTGTTGGTAGCAATGTACCTGGCGATGGCCAGAGACTGGTGCAGTGACCGTTTGCCGTCTTCGTATAGAGGCAGTTGACCGAATGGCAAACCTAAAATAAATTAAGAAATAATTACTGTTGGACAATTCACAAAGCATTATCTAGCCCCAAGTTAAGCAGAGCTTGTGTTATGGTTACAAGATGACTGATAATACAATGCACTACATAGATAGAATTTGTTTATTATACAAAGAAAACATCCAAAACACCCTGAACAAATATCTGTAGGCAGATCTTACAAACATGTGTCCCAAGGCGGGAATCGAACCCGCAACCTCCTGCGTCGCAGGCGGACCTTCGGCCGCGGTGATACGGTGGTGGTCAAAATAATAGAATTATTGAAAATTCTAACCAATATTATGAGCATGGTATGAAAACAAATATTTATAAATTAAAATTAATTAAAAAAATCTCAAGATTAGTGATTTCTGCGCTCAATAAATTTTGATATTGATATCAGAAAAGTAACACAGCCTCGTCAGTTCGTTCCGTCTGTGCCAGGCTATATTTATCAAAAATTATAAAAACACTCGCTTAAGATGTATGTAATATGAACAGTTTATTAAATTTAATAAACTGTAATTATAACCTATAATTATAGGTAAGGTAACTTACTCGCTTTAAGTTGTTTGTCCGGCCAACTGCTCAGAGGTACCCATTGATCTTGGAAGTTCTGCCCGGTGTAGTGTAAAATGTACCGAATTCCTTCCGCCAAACCGGGCAAGTCGAAATATGTTAGCTTCTGTGTCATGTTGCTGTAGTATTCACAATCAAACTGAACTGGCACTCAACAATCTTGATATTTAAACGATAATAATTAGTAGAACGCCATATCATTCACCACCGCCATGACACGACGTTTTTAGAGTGGTTAAATCATCGACCAATTATTGAATACTAGCTTCAGCCCACGGCTTCGCATCGCACGCGTATTTTCGGTATAATAAGTAGCATATTATCTAAGTAAGGCTTTTCTTCTAAACGTACACTAAATTTCATCTTGATCTGTTTAGTAGTTTTGGAGATCCTAGGTAATAAAAATTCAGATTTCACAAACTTTGGGCTTTATAATATTAGTAGGATGTTTCGCGGTAGATACTCGGTAACTTAGTTTATCAGTGTCTCAAATTTCTTGTTTGTAAACATAATTTTGAGTTTCACCAACTGGACACACGTGTATCCAGTCGCTTGTGTCAAGTTAGTGAATCACCCAACTTTGTAACCACTTCACGCATAAACTATTGAACAGATCGAGCTAAAATTGCATAGAAGTTTCTTCAAGACCTGAAATAAAATATAAGTAGATAGATAGAATATACTTTATTGCACAAAAGTTGTACATGGGCGAGCATAATGCTAGATATCATTTTGTACCTGCTAACCTTTGGGTAGTGTGGACAACAATTTGGCAGGTAGTGCTAGATGACAAATATAAAGAAAAATAATAAAAATAAGTACAATTAAGAATTCGTGTCTTTACCATTAACATCTATAAATACACATACAAACATAATAAAAAACAAGTAGGATGCTTTTTATCCCCGAAAAACGTTTACGAAGCCGCGGGCAGGAGCTAGTAAATAGTGACTTTCGATATTACGGAGAGCTCCCAAACTTAAACCAAGTAATCCTTCATTGCGAAAGTTCAATATTAGTCATCTAAAGAAACAAAACTGATAGCCAGCCAGACCACACGCTGCCGCCGCCGCCGGCCGATGACAGACGAAAAGGACGAGGAAGGTTAATGCTCAGAACCGAAGATTTTTCATTGCACTCATTATTAATCGCTATCTGTGGTAAAACAGATTGACTGTTAGCTGTTGGTCCACTAAGGAGTTACAGACCATAAAAACAGGGTATTTCTGTATTATTTTTTAAACCCCGAAGCAAAAAGAGAGGGGTGTTATAAGTTTAACGTGTCTGTCTGTGTATCTGTGTATTTGTGTATCTGTCTGTGGTATCGTAGGTCCCAAATGGATGGATATTATTATTTTTTTTAATATATATTTCTGTTTTTTTTTTTGTGTCATAGATAGATAATTTTTATCCCGAGTGTTCTTATCCATGATTCATGAAAATCTGTTGAGGGAAACCCCTCTAAAATTTTTAATTTTGTATTTGTCTAAAAGTTTGATGGACAATTGTGATTCTGCTCATAAGCATTGGAGAAATTCGATTTTGCTTAAAGACGACTAGAACATTAGCGGTTTTGCACCTAGCCATCCCGCCATATTTCTAATTTACTATTGTATTACTAATGTAATTTATGAGGCTTTGTATCATTTAATTGTACCTACCATTGATTTGTGGCTAATGTATTGTATACCTTGAAGGAAATGCAGCGCCTACGACACAAGTCTAACCACTTAGTGTAGGTGCTGTAATCCAAGATCTAGAAGCCAAGCCAAAACTTTTAAAATAAATGAATTATTTGTTACAAATAATAAGTATGCTTGATTTGAAAATAAATGAATTATGAATTAAAAAAGAATTATGAATTATTTCCATGTTCACTATAAGGTAATAGCGTAGTGTTGTAGCCACCTTATCATCATCATTATCTCAGCCGACAGTCATTTGGTCAAAATGTTGAAAATTAAATAAATTAAAAAAAAAATAGGCTCTGCTTAACTTAAACTTTAAATAATCACGAGCAGAAGTTGTACATTTCTCTTTGCAAAACTACGAATTCGTTCCATCTTTCTTGTCAATCAACACTCGTTTTGATTGGTTGAAACGGACATAGTAAATTTTAAACATAACTAACGTATGGACAGACTCAATTTTACGTCCAATCCTATTTTTGAAGGCGTTTTGTAGCGGCCCTATAAGGTTTTGCTACATTACAAGATCACTACATAGTATAAAACAAAGTCGCTTCCTGTCTGTCTGTCTGTCCCTATAATAATAATAATTTAATAATATGATTCAAGAGGTATACCTACGTCTATCGCTTAGGGATAACCCACAATAACCATTTTAATCCTTTACTCTTTTTTAGCGATTTTAAGCAATACAGCATTAATTCTTATCCAATTAAGTACCTTAAATACTTTGTGCATTTAATAAAGATCAATAAGGCCCTTCACAACATGTAATTTAAATGAATGTTGTCGAAGATATTACAGATTTAAAATGCAGGGACATAGCGGTTGCGGCGGTACCGGCCAGGGGGCCGATTCTATAGTATATTTAGTATCAGCATTGCACCCGTGCGAAGCCGGGGTGGGTCGCTAGTAATAGATAAAACCAAAAGGAAGAAAATTGTGTTCCCAGGTTAAAAAAGTATTTTTTGGACATAACACATTTTGATTCTAAACCCCTCAACCGTGGTGTGATGTGTTGCGGCGCTTCAAAATCGTATCGAAAGTATGGGTTTCTTAAATTTTGTATGAAAAAAGAAACATACAGCGACACAACATCACAAAATTAATTTCATGACTTGTGTTGTGTACCAGGGACCCAATTCTGTCACTGCAATTGCTTCACAAGGTATGACAATGGTAGCGACGCAGGAACATCACGTAGAATCCTTATATGAAAGAAATTCCGGATAGTACTCGTACGTGCGGTGCTTTTTACACGGAGAGACTGATATAATGGTTCCAACCTTGATACATATGATGTGCAGCTCTCCACTGTAGTTTATTTCTTCAGAATTGAGGGACCTCTACAATGTTAACCTAACGGATACTGGTGTTATCCAAATAATTTTATCCGCTCCACTGAGTGATGCGGCTATTAAATTATTTCGGTTAATTTTATATATAATTTAGTTTTAAGTATGTAGTTAGTTCGTTAAATTACGGGACTGACATAGTCAGCAATGACTCAAAGTCCCACAAATAAATATGAATTAACAAAAAAATCTAAGGAATAATACCAAAACGTGTTAGTTTAGCAGAATAAGGCTCCTGTTTCCATGACAGAGATGTTATTTCATTGTGACAATTTACAATTTATTAAATCTAATCATGATTTCGTTTAACTAAATGAAAGTACCTACACTTCAACATAAAATTCAAGGTAAAAGATAATTTATCGGATATGATAATCACACTAATATTATAAATGCAAAAGTTTGGATGGATAGATGGATGGATGTTTGTTACCTCTTCACGCCAAAACTACTGAACGGATCGAGCTGAAATTTTGCATACAGGTTATTGTAATCCTGGAATGAAACATAGGCTACTTTTTATCTCATGAATCAGTTCCCATGGGATAGAAATCACATTTAAACGTTTCCATAAAAACATAGCGTGCGAAGCCGCGGTCATAAACTATTTTATTATATCTATGTGTGTATTTTATTTATGTTAATGTTACGATTAATTGTATTTTTCTTTATTCTTTTTTTTAGCACTACCTACAAAATTGTTGTTCACACTACCCAAAGGTTAGCAGGTAGAGAATGCTATCTAGCATTATGTTCGCCTATGTACAACTTTTGTGCAATAAAGTATATTCTATTCTATTCTATTCTATTCTGAACTAGTCGGATATAAAAATAAATCATATCACAGGCGATAATCAAAATACTTACCTCATTGATATGCGAGTTTATTAAAATCACGTATAAATAAATATTACTTTGAGTATGTACAGTGGCGGTCAAAAGTGGTGACCTAGATTCTTATGACTATTTCTTGTAGCCATTGCTTACGTCCATTTTCTAATGTATTATTATTTAGATCCTGGGTTCAAATCCACATAGTCATTTACACTTAATATATATACCCTAATTTTGTGGTTTAATATATTATCTATTTCATTAGGAAATAAAACAGCAAAAATAAATTTTATTTTAACACCATTATAAATTATAAATATTAAAACCATTTTTCATATGTACATAAGTATTCTATAATATTTCGCTTAAGAATACCGTGTAGCATACAGTAATAATGCTGGGCTGAAATTTGAAATCACATGAAATTTTCTATTTTAAAACGTAGTAACCTTCAAGCGAGTATGATCTCTAAGGTAGGTATGTCTCCAACTATGACCCCAACTGTAAAAGTCAGTCAGTTACACTTGTTTTTTAAAAATGATTTTTAATAAAATGTAAAATAAGAAGCCTTTTCCTTACCTCCTAAATACCTAAACTAAATTGATAAACTAATAAGAACTAGTAATTTTAGTAGTCGGTTAATTACGTTAGCAATTCCTAAAATCATTCGGAGTTCCAATATTTCATTGGTAACAACAATATTAGATAGCTCAAAAGCACCTCGAAATGCTTCGAAAAAGGGCGGCCGTATTATACTTTTGATTCGTCGAAAAGGCCGCGCTTGCTATTTTATATTAATATTTATTTAAATGAACGTTATTCTGATCCTGACCAGAGGGGTGAGTCTATTTGACGTTAGTAACGAAATCCCTCTTTCCATACAATTTATTCTCTATCGTGCGAACAGGGAACTATGTAAATCCCATACTAAAAGGAGACGCCACGGTCACGTTTCTTAATAAAAGGACACGTCACCATCACGTCTCGTTACTAACGTCAAATAGACTCATCCCTTTGACCTACATTTACATACATAATGCAGAATATCAGCACAATCCGCGCAAACGTCCATCTAGCACTAAAATAAACGAATTCTGGACAGAGCTGTGTTTTGTGTTATTTTCTATCAGCTCTCCAAAAATAGTTTGCGTTCAGAAACGAATCGCCCATGGTTTTATCTAAGGTGACTGACCGTTGTTGAATAGCGCACAGCGTAATATTTCATCCTTGATAGGAGAAATCACCAAACTGAGCTATTATAGAGCATTTAAAAATAATAATACAAAGAATCACTGGTCAGTTCACCTCAAAGATTTGATTTAGTGCACTCGTCCTATTTGAAATCATGAAAAAGTGAGTACAATTTATGATTAACTAGCTGCTGCCCGCGGCTTCGCTTGCGTAGTTCCCGTTCCCGTGGTAATTCCGGGATAAAACATAGCCTATGTCCGTCTCCTGGTTCTAAGCTGCCTCCCCACCAATTTTCAGCCAAATCGGTTCAGCCGTTCTTGAGTTATAAATAGTGTAACTAACACGACTTTCTTTTATATATATAGACTCGTACCTATATTAAAATAAACTACTGTCTGCCGAACAATTCTACGACCGTACTGCGATCCCTAACCCGCCTACCCAGCGTGGGCATTATGGGCATTACCCCCTACGGGATAGAATCCAATAAGGTATATCAGGGGGAGGCCTGCGTCCAGCAGTGGACAAATATAGGCTGTTGAAGTGAGGAGGTGAGGTCCAGCCTCGGCCGTGCGACCGACGCAGGGTTGGTGGAGTGAATTTGACAGCAATTTGACACATGAGTGTCGTGGGCCGTGAAAGTGTTAACGACATACATACCCGATTAAACGGTGTATGTGAATTTATAAGTCTGTCCCCTGAATACTCAAACGCTTATCAGATTTAAGTAAATTCCAAATGCCCATTTTAAACTCAAAAGAGATTTTTATAGAAAACTCAAAAATCTTGACTTCAGATCTGCTCAAATCTAATTTGCGTTTCAGAATTCTCAGGAAAAACTGCTATAGTGATAAACCCACATACACTGAACAAAATTAATTACGACAAAGTACTGAGATTTGTGGAATAATGACGTCACATTGGTGCCTTTGACACGCAGATGATTGACTATACACTTATCGTCAATATAAACCAGCATCCTGTGCCAGTTATCTATTCTGAGACTACATGCGATTGTTCGTAGTTTTAATACTACGAAGGAATAAAAAGTAAATTATTTGCAAAATAATATTGGTATTTTTAACGTCGCAGCGCAGGATTTGCAATTCTGGATTTTCCAACTCACACATTTTCCAAATTATATTTTTGGCGCAACCTTTTTTTTCCAAATGCTTAATTTTACCAGTTCTGAATTTTCTGCATTCGTCAGTTTCCTTAATACAGATTAGATTTTTTTAATTTTCCAAGTAAGTTTTATTTTTGTACAATAAAAAAAAAACAAATAAATGATGCAGGTAGGTATCTCAATCCATAAAAAATCTGACACTCTAAAAAAACTGGATTTAATAATAAATTAATAATAATACATTAATTCATCTTCACAAAAAGTTTGATAATAACTTTTCAAAGTTCAGCAAAACATTTACCAATTTTTGTACCTACATATTTAACTTCTATTATTCCTTGTATTTTTTTATTACTTGTATATACTTCACTGTTTCCCAATTTCTTGACAATAATCAAGAACGCATGAAATTCGTATCGCTTTTGTTAGCTCTACCTTAATATGGGCCAATACCCGCAATACCTATTTTTAGTCACTGAACTAATTTTAAGTCTCTTCAGTTGAATAGATTCATTTAATTGCATCCCTAAGTGAGAGCCAGAGAAAATTAATCTAGTAGTGTCGACAAAGAACATTCTTCATTACACCAAATTCGCCTTGATCAATGAAACTTGACATTGATTTTCGAAGGTAGTTACAGATAATGAATTCAGTACGTATTGCGGTCGTTTTGTTACGTATGTTATTGTCATATGAATATAATAGCTATGGACCTTAACTTTGGAGACTAATAAGCGAATCTCTAACTGAATAGCTTGTTAATTTTACTTACAGCTATAATTATCAGCGTCTCCATCTGGAATAAAGGGGTTTGAAAATTTTGGCCCAAACACCGGCCACCACTTTTTTTTTAAATCGCGGCGTAACCTTTGTCCTATCAAAAGTAGGTCGAACCAAGTGCAATAGTTTCTTGGATTTTTTTCATTTCTTGAAGCTATTTATTTATAAAGTCAGATACATAACATTTTATTTACAAAACCTTACAAACAAACAAATAGATTCGATTCCCGTCCGCATCCTTCATAAAACATCCTTGCTGAAAAGTAGTATAAACAGTGGCGGATTTATATATTGACAAGAGTAGGCTGAAAAAAATTTACGCCATTAAAAATTTTCCAAGGTAGAGGGGGCAAAAAGTTTCCATAATTTTTAAACATGGGCAAAACTTACAATTACTGTAAGTTTCGGCTATATTTTTTTGAAAAGCACCTTGACACGGAAAATGTTAGGTAGAGTTGTTTTCACGAAATAAGTCTCGCGGCAGTTAGTGGAACTAAATATTTTTTAACGCTTACATAATTCACGAAATTCATTCAATCGCACTTCAGCGCTGCGTCTAGGGGACTTCTTTCGTGAAAAGCACTCTATGAATGTGACGCCTCCACGCTCTATTTTTGTATATTATTTTTGATGTTTGTTTTTTTTTTATTAAATTTTCATTAGTCAGTCACTGTTTGACAGTCTTAGTGAATGTGACAGTGACTGAATTATAGAAACTGACTGCAGAGAAGCGGGCATTTCAAGCGGCAAACTTGTTGTTAATTTGAGACCTAATTAAAGCCACACGAAAAAAAAAGATAAATGACGGCGAGCGGGGCGGGCATACCAAAAAATACTGCGGACCCGGCGTACGGAGTGAGCAGGGAAATTTTTCATCTTCATGTTTTGAAAATTCCTGTTTTAAATGTTTGCTCCTCATGAAACCGGCGCGGAGAGAATATTCATATTCCCATGGGAAATTATTAGTATTATATATTATTATTAATTATCCATTTATCCTTCAGGGGGCGGCAGCTCGCTCCAGTCGCTGCTTGGGGCCACACCTAAATCAACTTAAAACTATTATGTCCCTTAATTAATATTTTGACTACTTGTAAATCCGTCCAATTAAAATGAGAATTGTCTGTCGCTCTGCATATTATTTTAACGAAATTGTTCTCTAGAGTCAGTGCCAAGAGTTAATCAAAACTGATGGACCTTATTTGGAAAACAATGACAATAATGGTCATGCATTTGTTTATTGCAAATCCATTACTATAGGCCGTAGATAGATAATGGGAATTAGAAGGACACATAGATCATATTTGATCCCATTCTCTATCTGCATGACTTAAACCTATCCTTACTTCCTTAATAATCAATGAGAAAGTAGGTACCTATCTCTGTTAGTGTACCTACCTTTTCTTTTCACGCCTAATCTTTTGAACGAATTTTTGTGAATATCTGCAGCTAGGGGCGTAGCACCCCAAACGTAAGCTGCAGATATTCACAAAAATTCTTCTCTTTGAAAATACCTCTGTATTACAATAAAAAGTGTGTATGTGTTTCCCTTGGAAATTTCAACATTTTCGGACATAAACGGCTGTAACTTTTGAGTGCGTTGACTTATAAGTTTTATTTATATCGCGGCTCCAAAAAGTTACGGACTTGAGTATTTGACGTTAATTTCAACTCGATACGTCCACGCGTTCCTGAGAAAAGAGGGTTGACAGACGGACAGACAGACGGACAACAAAGTGATCCTATAAGGGTTCCTTTTTTCCTTTTGAGGTACGGAACCCTAAAAACGAGTCTAATTTAGTTTGATGATACATGGATGAAACGACGAATGTAAGAAGGCCTAGGTACTTTGAAAAATGAAATACGAAGTTTCGATTGATGTATCGCACGAAATGAACAACCAACGTGCGTTACTTCGGACGCGTCACTAAATGACAAATTTGGTTTTGGATCTTTAACAAATAAAATGTCAAAATTGTTTTTATAGAAGGGTCGTCAAAAGAACAGGATCGGTCATCCTTCGCTTTATACAATCCGCCATCCGTCATCTTTGTAATTTGTTTTTTTAAGTAGACTACTTGTTTACGCCCGTTGCCATGGAAACCTGGTTACCAGTTATTGTGAAAAGTATCATTTTGTGATGATGTTTTAAACACGTTTTACGGTGCACCGCCTCAATTCCTCGTAAGACCAACTTTTATGGGGCCACCAAAACACCCTTTATACATCAACGAAATAATCATCAAACTTATCAAGAATTAACGAAGATATCATCAAAATTGCTAGTTGTGATTTTTAATAAGACCTACCTATCATGTTGTTTTTAAAATTAATTTAAAATTTTACGGGATAAATGCTCGATAATAACACTTATATGAGACCACTGATATTAAAAATTTTATTGATGACATCTCTATACCATACTTAGAGTATTTAACATACCATACCATAGACATCTCTATACCATACCATAGACATCTCTATACCAAAGAATTAGCAAAATCGATTTACCATTGGCGGACAAATCAAGTAACATACAACAAAAAATCATAGAGACTAATTAAGATTCTGCTCCTAATTTTGAAGTCGGTTAAAAATGACGACCTCCGTGGCGTAGCGGGCGAGAGTCCACCTGCGACGCAAGAGGTCGCGGGTTCGATTCCCGCCTCGGAACAAATTTGTGTACGATCTGCACAAATTTGTTCCGTTGGTCTGGGTGTTTTCTATTTATAATAAATAAAAATATCTATATATAAAATGTATTAAATATATCAGTTTGCTAGAGTACCCTTGTCACAAGCTTTGAATAGCTTACTTTGGGGCTAGATGGTGCTGTGTGGGTTGTCCAGCATTATTTATTTATTTACTAATTGCCTTCAAAGTCGTGGGAAGCTAAACGTAGAGGATTTGTGTCACATTGTGTAAAAATCGTCTAGTTTATCCGTTGAACAGCGACGTCAACATTTCGCTGTTCCACGGAGTAAACCTACTTGAATAGGCATTATTATGTCTACTACATAGTCCTTTTGTTTTTGTTAGTAGATGTGTGGCTACGGAATTGTTCCGAGTGTGTATGACAAAATCATGACAAGATTGCTTCACGTGTTTTTAGAAAACAATTTCTTGTTATGTGCGATTGCGATTCAAATGATTCAAATAGTTATTTCATAGGCGGTAGGTACATGAAGTACAATAAACACATCTAGTATAAAAGACGACTTGCTCCGGAAGTAGCTTATTCAGTAACAAGTAGTGGCCGGAGCGGCGTCAACCAAAATGACGGCCATTTTCTCTATGACATTGTTCGCAATAATTGTTTGTTCCAGAAGCGAATCAAATTACACCTATAAATACTTTCCGACGTTTCATCTCGGGCCGCTGATTGACCCAGACTCGAAACAGGGATGGATGAACGATCCCAATGGCTTTTGCGTCTACAAAGGTGAATACCATCTGTTCTACCAGTACAACCCTGTAAGCAGCCTTGTTCCTGGAATCGCCCACTGGGGGCACGCGAAGAGCAAAGACCTCGTGCATTGGGAGCACCTGCCCATAGCTTTGTATCCAGACAAGGATTACGACGTCAGCGGTGTGTTCTCGGGAAGTGCTTTGGTTGAAAATGACGTCATGTATCTTTATTACACTGGTAACGTGAACCATCCCAACAAGAATCCAGACCACGAACAGCGTCAAATTTTAGCTGAAAGCAAAGATGGAAAAACCTTCCATAAATTAAACGAAAACCCGATCATCAACGGAAATGAGCACCAACCTAACTTTAGAGATCCCAAAGTTTGGAAGCATGGTAAGCAATATTATATGGTACTAGGAAACTCTTTCGATAACAATACACTTGGACGGGCGCTTCTCTACTCTTCAGAAGACAAACGAAATTGGGAGCAAGTGTCAGTATTAGAGGAGTCTAACGGATTCCTCGGGTACATGTGGGAATGCCCTGACTTTTTTGAGCTCGATGGGCGCTTTGTGCTTCTTTTCTCGCCTCAAGGCGTGAAACCTCAGGGCGAAAAATACAATAACTTGTATTCCACTGGCTATATTGTTGGATCTTTTGATTACAAAAGCAATTTGTTCACGGAAGAACACGCGTACAAGGAATTAGATCACGGACATGACTTTTACGCTACTCAGACGATATTAAATAAGAACGGTGAAAGAGTAGTCGTGGCCTGGTTAGACATGTGGGAACAAGATTATCCCGAAGGGCCTGATGGATTCACCGGACAGATGACGATTCCTAGAAAGTTGAAGTTGACCAAAGATGGACGTTTACTTCAGCAACCCGTTCGAGAAATGCAGAAAGCCGTTGGAGCGAGACTGCATTCGGGAAGAGGTCGCAATGGTACCAAAGTTGCACTGACAAACAACGCTGGTAAAGTAGAATTGAGCGCATCGAAGACGAATGATTTCACGCTTTTTATAGAATCTGAAGACGGAAATGATACAGTGAAACTAAGCTACAGCTATTTACAAGGTCGTATTACTCTCGACCGAGGAGGTAAAGATGGCGTGCGGCAAACTAGGTATAGGCCAAAATATTGCCTGAACATAGTAGTTTACATTGATTCAAGTTCTATCGAAGCATTCATTGGCAAAGGTGAGGTAACTTTCTCCAGTCGGTTCTTCCCCAAAGGTAAGTTGTTTGTCCGCTTGGATGACTCTAGTTATGCTGATGTGTTTATTGTCAATGACATGTTGAGGACAGTGCCTCGTCCTCAACCCCAAGACTAAATTTACGCCAGTAATTATGCTATAAACTCTGCCTTAAAACTGACTTGTACTTCCTATTTTCGGGGATTTATAGTGAATAGACAGCTAACCTTTTTATGGGTCGGTCTTTTCGTTGCATAGAGCTATTATTTATTACTCAGTAATTTATCCTATAGTTTTAACGTAATAAGTATAAAAATACGTCATTATGGAAGACATTATCATCATTATTATAATAGTAGGTACTGTTTGTCACCTTCAGTCTTGACTGAAGACAATTTTGCTGTAATTGTAAGGTAAAAAGTATAACAAGTACTAGGTCTCAAATCAGTTCTGCTAGGTTTTTCCCTTTATTATACTTAGATAGTCCATCAGGTAAATTATCTTCTGCACGTATACTCAGTAACTTTGTAATAAACCACATAATAATTGTCTTTTTGTTTCATTGAGTTCCCAGCATTTCAAGAACCCACATATCTTCGTACGCACTTAGAAATCCTTCTATTATTAGTAGCAAGCGTATCAAATTCCGCCGTCCTAAAATTGCCCATTGTCTAGCAGTAACAAATAGATATAGGTACGCAATATCTTTCTTGTAAAATAGAAGTACCGACGAACAGTCAGGTGCGTATTTGAGCCAAAATCATTGCAGAAAATCGGGCAAATTGATCTTTTTAGGGTTTTGAAGATCGAAGATCGTTTCAAAACCCTTATGGTCTCGCTTTGTCTGTCCTTTTTTCCCTCCTTAATAACTCAAAAACTACTGCAGCTATCAACTTCAAATTTAAAATAATAATACATTTCGTGCGCTTGTACAGATTTAGAGAAAAATAAATGAAAATATGTAAATGAAAAATGAAAATGAAAATTTTCCAAACAAATTGTGATGCCCAAATTTTAAAAGATACCTACAGAGTCATTTGGGGTATCAAATGAAAGGTATCATTTTGTACAATTCAAAATATTTTTTGAAATTTTTGTAGGTTTCATACTTTTTAAAATATTTCGAAAAAAGTCGAAAAAATACCCATTCCCCCCCCCTATCTCCGAAGATTGCAGAGCGATCCATGTAAAATGTATGGAGCGTTTATAGACATGGATCTATATTTTACAGGAAAAATATAGGGAAGTTTGAAAAAAGAACACTTTTTGAAAAATGGTCAAAAATGGGGGAATAATTTTCAAAAGGGGGAGCTTCCTCACCAAGTGGGGTATCAAATGAAAGGTATCGGTTTGGACGTTTCAAAACCGTTTGTCAAATTTCTGTAGGTTTCATAGTTTTTGAAATATTTTGAAAAAAGTCGAAAAAATACCCATTCCCCCCCTCTATCTCCGAAGTTTGCCAAGCGATCCATTTAAAATGTATGAAGCGTTTGTAGATATGGATCTATATTTTACAGGAAAAATATAGAGAAGTCTGTAAAAAGAACACTTTTTGAAAAATGGTCAAAAAAGAATATATTTCAAAAGGAGGGCTACCCCACCGAGTGGGGTATCAAATGAAAGGTATTGGTTTGGACATTTCAAACCAGTTTTTTAAATTTCTGTAGCTTTCATACTTTTTGAAATATTTCGAAAAAAGTCGTAAAATTGGTAAAAAAGGTTGGTACCTACTATTCTTAGGTATTCGTTAAATTGCGAAGTCTCTAACCGGTACTTTTGGTACATATTTGTTGACAAACGTTCAAAACCCTCGGCGCGCGAGTTACACTCGCACTTGACGGATCTTGTTTATATTTGGTTGTTTCTCACGGAACGACTAAGAGACAGTGGGATCACTTTATTTCCTACTGTAAAGTTAGTTAATTCCGTATTATTTGATATGGTTGACTGGTCCAAATGTCCTTTACGGTCTATGGAAATAAAGTGGATAAAAGAAAAATATGTCACCTCTATGAAATTAAAAACCGCAACCTCAATTCAATTCAATTCAATTGTGTTAGTACTGTAAATCCTTTAGATTCAGGGATAGTTCTTTGATACCCACGACACGGGCCATTGAGCCTAGTGTGGAGCCATAGCCAATTTATTAGACATACCCATATATTACAGTTAGCTCCGTAGTAGGTTTTCTATTAGGCGCAGCTTCCTTTTGTGTATTTTAACCTCTCTTCTGCGATCGACAATCTGCCTGCCACGAAACCTTGCTTTTTTTGGGGTTGAAAAAATTTGTTTTTAGCCTACAAAAGTCGGTGCGTGTTCAAATCTGCACCAGTCTGATTTAGGCTAGGCGCAAACGGACCACCGACCACAGCCGCCGGTGGCGAGCGACAAGCTATTTACACGCTTTCTCATACATTTTGTACGAACTCGCCGCACACGCTAAGCTCTATAAATCTGCATTCTCAACTAAAAACGTTACGGATCCTCATTGCAGGTGGTCCGTTTGCGCCAAGCCTTATTCACTAAATAACTTGACATTCAATTACCAGAGCGTCCAGTGTGGCTGCCCCGGATGACTGATAAATACGGAAGATCCAACGTATCGTAAATCTACGATACGTTAGATCGTCCGTATTTATCTTCATGGAGGAGGAAAAACAAGGGTTAGGGAAAGGAAGATATAATCAGAGAAATGAGGTACAACTCAACTTTCTAAGATCTATACTTTTCCTTGGCGCCTCATATAATCGCGCTGAAATTTTGCATATATGTATGTAGGTCTAGACAGAATAGAGAAATAACACATTAAGCTACTTTTACTTATTACTTACTCAGACTACTTTTTATAAAAATAGTAAGTACTTAGCAAAAGTAGGTACCTAAAGGCTACTTTTTTATCCCGGAAAAACGCTTGCGATGCCGCGAACAAACTAGTATGCATATACCTACCACTTACAAACCATTACCGGTCTTGTACAAGCGGGAGCTGCCTCAGCTTATTCCCAGTGGTCCATGAATTGTTTTTTATTTCCCAGCAAGTCCAAGAAAAATATATAACTATAATTTTAAACGTTCATACATGAACTGCCTGGTGGGTCCATAATAAATAAATAATAATAAATAGTGCTGGACAATCCACACAGCACCATTTAGCCCCAAAGTAAGCTACTTAAAGCTTGTGTTATGGGTACTAGATAACTGATATATTTAATACATTATATACATAGATAGATATTTCATTTTTTTATTATACATAGAAAACACCCATTCCCATCAACGGAACAAATTTCTGCAGATCGTACACACATTTGTTCCGAGGCGGGATTCGAACCCGCAACCTCTTGCGTCGCAGGTGGACTCTCTTAGTAAGCGAGTCTTCATGTTATTAGAGCGAAATAGATGCAGGGATCATCATCATCAACCTATAATAGTCCACTGCTGGAAATAGGCCTCCCCGAATGAGCGCCATAGCACGCTGTCTTCAGCTTGCCGCATCCAGCATTTGCATGCAGTCTTTCGCATTTAATTAGCAAGCTGAAGTGGCAGTGGGCCAGCCGTGTCTTGCGAAGAACCGACAGCCGATGCTGAGCCGGGTTAAATCTGTTCTTGAGTGGAGACCGCGACTAGGCAAACGTAGTGTAGGACACCCTCCAGCCAGGTGAGGTGCAGGGATGCGAAAGAGTTATTTTGACCTTGCACCCTAGCAGCGGGCAGGTATAAGGTGCATAGTTTTTTGTGTTGTTGTTTACAAAATACGAGTGCAAATCAAGATGGCGCTTGCGCTGGGCCTAGCGAGACCACAGGGTTTATTTTTATAGACGGTCCAAGTAAGTACGTTTTATTTTAATTGAATCGAAACTCACAGGTCCCCTGAATTTCGCACCCTGTGCCCATTTCTTCCCTCAAATGTTTCAGGTACTAAAATCCTTATTTCCTAGATTGGGCAATGGGTCCATTGCCCAATCTAGGAAATATGTGTCTATTTGTCATCTGTACTTCTATACTTAATAATATTATAAAGAGAAAATATTTGATTGTTTGTTTGTTTGCTTGTATTGAATAGGTTCCGAAACTCCTGGACCGATTTGGAAAATTCTTTTACCATTAGAAGCCTGATGAACGTAGGCTACTTTTTGCGGGAAAATGCTTCATTCCTACGAGAAAACGGGCAATAAGACAACGGGTAGTAAGAATGCAGCTAGTATTAATTATAATAATATAAAGCAAGTACGTAGTACTTTGTGTACCTTCACAGTCTCACACTTTACCACATTAACATCATATTTACACATGACACATGCATTTCATTGCCTAATCTAGTGGAAATTTCGTTTATATTTATTTTTTCAAAATCTAGTGGACGTGACTTTTTTTAAATATTTTTCCTGGATTCTGTGATCGTACTTGTACCCCCCTCGTAAATAAAAAATCTTTAAGAAATATCTCTATCTATACAGGGTGGTTTTTTGAGAAACCTTCTTCCTTTTTCGTGAAACCACGAGAGTTAGAGAAAAGTGTGAAAGGAGTCATGCCCTCGATTTTTAAGAAAACAATAACTGCATTTTTTTTTAACCTTTAACTTTTGACAGTTTAATAAACCGTCATAAAGGTGGTCCCATTTATAAAACGGGACCTTCTGGGCATACCTTTTCCAATAAAAAAAGAATTATCGAAATCAGACAACTCCGTAAAAAGTTATGCGTGGTCATATAAAATATAAATATATATATATACGCGTCGACTTGAGAACCTCCTCCGTTTTTCGTCTTGCGAAGCCGCGGGCAGAAGCTAGTTTAAAATATGATATTAATTTCAGCAACGCAATTATGGAAGAACAACCGTTAGGTACATACGTGCCTCTAGATTGTTTTTTCAAGTTTGAGAGAATTCTTCCCGTTCTATCTGCAATAACACGCTTCTTGTTCCATTTTCGAAAAAGAAAACTGAAACTCTGTTTCAGTTTTCTTTTTCAAATGTTTCATGTTTCACAACATGTTGAGTTCCTCTTTTATGCTTCCGTTATTTGAATATCAAGTGCCTGGATTTTATAATCACCTAAAATCAAATGTTCTTTCTAATATTCTATTAATGGGGGACGTTAAATTTAGGAATATTTTGGAGGGTCTGTAGAAAATAAAGTTACAAAGAGATATTAAAAAAAAATTTACTACGACATCAAATACCTACGTATTAAAATCTAGGATCACAACATTCAGTTTAAGATTCAGTTAGGAAGAGTCCAGAAAATGCATGTCATGGCTCTTTACCAATTTGTGGTCGTTCTTCGTAGTACAACCACATATACTTACATATAAACATTTACAATAACATCTTAATTCTCGATGATACACATACAAATACAAAATCGTTTATTTAAAAAATATTTGTAACAAATAAAGCTAGATCTCTGTTTCCTGTGGTAGCTACAATGTAGCTGTGTTCTAGGGGAACAGCTTCTTCCCAAATTTTGAACTAAAATAAATAATATAGTTCATATTTCGTTGAGCTACTAAAACAATAAGTTGGTCGTACTACAGTTTACAAGTCTATATAATATATGCACAAATTCACAGTATTTTGAAAATCAATTTCAAATTCAATAAGATGCAAATAGTTAACTGTTTTATTTCTTATATTTAAGGCTATACTATAAATGTCCTCTAGCCGAATTTCGAACACGGCGGCCAGTCTCATCGGAGACTAGCCAGATGCGCTGGACTAGCCAGATTAGCTGGACATATTATAGTGCACAAGTGTGTGCGCAAACACAGGTGCACTCTCTATTCCCTCACTCCCATAATCCGATGGGACGGTAGACCGACACGACCGGTGAGAGGTCAAGCGCAGGACCAACGGCTTAACGTGCTTTCCGAGGCACGAGGGTGTAACATATTTTTCTTGCAAGAAAAACCCCAATAACAACTACTGACCCGACCTGGGATTTGAACCCAGGACCTCATAATGAGCGGTTGAATAAGCTGACCGCTAGACCAACGAGGCAGCCATACCTACTATAATAAGTATAAGGTGTATCTATCTACAAGATAACGGAAAAATATTACATTTTACACCTAGGCGAGAAAGTGATCGATTCCTACCGAGTGTGTCGTTTTGGGCCCGAGGCGCAGCCGAGGGCCTTAAAACACACGAGGTAGGAATCGCACTTTCTGCCGAGTGATAAATAGTGCTTTATACTACACCTTCGAGGAAAATAAAAAGCAGAATTAATTATTAATTGAAATTTAAAAGAACTTACCGCGTCCAATGTTGTTGGTAAAACCTCATTGACCGCGCCAGCCTTTGGGTTCTTTTTTCAAAATATTGTTCGGAAATCGGAGGAGGCATAATGGACTTGGAGTAAAAACTTTTAGTCGTTTGACCGAACAAAAATAACCATAGCTACGGGCCGATCTTTTAGGAAATAAAAAAAAATAACACGTTAGAAATGGATTTCCATACACTTTTTCCTCCCGCTAAAACACGTGAGAAATGAAATTCCATAGAGTTTTTATTCCCGGTTTCCTATAGGCCTGCAAAGACATACTTTCTATTCTATTAATGGAAAAGGAACAGGCAACTTTCCGAGCAGGTGTAGTATAAATATTATTTTTAATTATACATGTACGTATTGTTGTGTGATTGTTACGGATTGTATACTTTATTATATTATGGTACCGACATGTTAGTTTCACGACCTCTGTGGCGCGGCGGGCTAAGGTCCGCTTGGGACGCAGGAGGTTGCGGGTTCGATTCCCGCCTCAGGACAAATGTTTGTACGATCTACAGATATTTTTTCTGGGTGTTCTGGATGTTTCTAAGTATTCTAAAAAAATATCTATTTATGTAGTGTATTGTATTATGTATATAAGTTATCCAGTAACCATAACACAAGCTCTGCTGAGCTTGGGGGAGATAACGCTGTATGGATTTTCCAGCATTATTTATTATTTATTAGTTATGTGCGTAAAGTGCAGTTGATTATTAATATAACTTAAGTAATTTTTACGGGACCTGTGATTTTATCAAATTACCAAACTAAACAATATTTTATTTAGGAGTAGCTCTGCACCATCGTAGTCGTAATAACAGGTAAGCCACTCGATAACACAGCATTTTAGCTTTGTTTTGTTAGAGATTTCATTTTTGTTTTTAATATTTTAGTTTTTAATTTTGGTGGAGCCAGTCGACTTAAGAACACTTAGAACAGGGCACTTGCCTCATCGTTTGTTTGAGGGCAGTGTGGGGACAATTTCTGTGTGGTATCGCTTTATGCAGTTGAAGACAAATAGTTTTCTGTCAGACAGGATAAATAAGGATATATCTCTCTTATTCAATCTTAGTTTAGTAAATCGAATTCACTGCCCAGCCTCGGCGGGGGCCCCCGCAGGGGTGTGCTGCCGCTTCATGGAGGTAGACGTCTCCATCTGCGTCTTGGGCCATAGTGTTAATCATTGTTGAGTAATGGCTCCAAGGCTTACTCATAAAGTGGATGAGTTGGCCCTTTGGGTTGGCCTGACCGCAGCCATGAGATCTTGTAAAGGAATTGACTTCCTTCTTCTCCGGTTTCGATGACCTATGAACAAAAAGTAATCACACTAATATTATTAATGCTAAAGTTTGGATGGATGGATGGATGGATGTTTGTTACCTCTTAACGCCGAAACTACTGGACCGATCGGAAATTTTGCATACAGGTAATTCTAATCCTGGAATCAAACATAGGCTACTTTTTATCCCATAAATCAGTTCCCAAGGGATAGAAATCGCCTTTAAAAGTTTTCATAGAAACAACGCGTGCGAAGCCGCGGGCATAAACTAGTATTATATAATTTCTTTGTTTAAAAGAACTAACAAGCGACTTCAAATTTCTAACTATTTACACTGTTTGTTTTAAGTTTTGGGACTAATAATCCCATCGAAATAAACTTTTATTATCTTCTCTAACTCACACAAGGTTCTCAATTGACGGAATAAACATCGAACATAAATAAAAAAAAAACAAACATACCTACAGCCGAACATAGGAACTCCTCCTTTTTTGAACTCGGTTAAAAAGTAATTCGTTCTACACAGGATTTTTCTGTGCTGTGACTGTAATCAGCCTATAACTTAATCTAAAGAAAGTTATAGGTACCTATTTGAACAACTGTATTGTTTACACGTGATCAGATTACATTATAAAATATTATAAATTTTTCAAAGTCGGATATACCGACAAAACAAACTCATTAGGAGTTTGGATCTGTTGTGATATGCCGCCGTGAATAAATTTGTTAGTAAAGGTAGCTAAAGGTGGAAACTTATGTACCTACGTTATCGTGGCGTGTCGTGACGCGCCAGAAGCATATTGCTTTCATACATTTACGTCGTGTCGTGTCGTCACGACATGACCCAAGAATCAAGCTTGTTTTTGCTCGGTCAGTAAGTAGGAAAGGTTTCATACATACGCCACCGCCAGCTTCTGCAGCCATGACCACCCCGATAAAATATTGTCGGATATGACCTACAAATTAGGTTTGTTTTTGCTCGGTCAGTAAGTAGCGAAGGTTTCATACATACGCCACCGCCAGCTTCTGCAGCCATGACCACCCCGACAAAATATTGTCGGATATGACCTACATATTAGGTTTTTTTTTGCTCGGTCAGTAAGTAGAGAAGGTTTCATACATACGCCACCGCCAGCTTCTGCAGCCATGACCACCCCGACAAAATATTGTCGGATATGACCTACAAATTAGGTTTGTTTTTGCTCGGTCAGTAAGTAGCGAAGGTTTCATACACACGCCACCGCCAGCTTCTGCAGCCATGATCACCCCGAAAATATATTGTCGGATATGACCTACAAATTAGGCTTGTTTTTGCTCGGTCAGTAAGTAGGGAAGGTTTCATACATACGCCACCGCCAGCTTCTGCAGCCATGACCACTCCGACAATATATTGTTGGGGTGGTCGTGGCTGCAGAAGCTGGCATATAGTCCGACCATCGGGCAGGTAGTCTTCCTCGAGGGCGTCTCGATATCTAAGAGTAAATGATCACCTTACAGTATTTTTTTATTAGTTCGTATCAATGATTTCTTTACCCAATAAAATAAAACTTAAAATTGATAGCAAAAAATAAAAAACTTGAATGTTGACGGTAAGTTAATAATCCCAACTCGGGGGATGTTGAAAAAGGCGACTAAGAGAATCTACCAGAGGAACGGCCGCAGCTTTTTTCATAAGAAGCAATGTCCAGCTAGTAAAGGTTGTTGATGTTCGAACCTGAGATGGAGGTCTTGGTAAAACAGGCGCAGGCAGGGCCGGCTGTTGATGATGATGTTCGAACCTGAGATGGAGGTCTTGGTAAAACCGGCACAGGCAGGGCCGGCTGTTGATGATGATATTCGTACCTGAGATGGAGGTCTTGGTAAAACCGGCGTAGACAGGGCCGGTCGTTGATGATGATGTTCGTACCTGAGATGGAGGTCTTGGTAAAACCGGCACAGGCAGGGCCGGCTGTTGATGATGATGTTCGTACCTGAGATGGAGGTCTTGGTAAAAGCGGCACGGGCAGGGCCGGCCGTTGATGATGATGTTCGTACCTGAGATGGAGGTCTTGGTAAAACCGGCACAGGCAGGGCCGGCTGTTAATGATGATGTTCGTACCTGAGATGGAGGTCTTGGTAAAACCGGCACAGGCAGGGCCGGCTGTTGATGATGATGTTCATACCTGAGATGGAGGTCTTGGTAAAACCGGCGTAGACAGGGCCGGCCGTTGATGATGATGTTCGTACCTGAGATGGAGGTCTTGGTAAAACCGGCACAGGCAGGGCCGGCTGTTGATGATGATGTTCGTACCTGAGATGGAGGTCTTGGTAAAACCGGCGTAGACAGGGCCGGCCGTTGATGATGATGTTCGTACCTGAGATGGAGGTCTTGGTAAAACCGGCACAGGCAGGGCCGGCTGTTGATGATGATGTTCATACCTGAGATGGAGGTCTTGGTAAAACCGGCGTAGACAGGGCCGGCCGTTGATGATGATGTTCGTACCTGAGATGGAGGTCTTGGTAAAACCGGCACAGGTAGGGCCGGCTGTTGATGATGATGTTCGTACCTGAGATGGAGGTCTTGGTAAAACCGGCACAGGCAGGGCCGGCTGTTGATGATGATATTCGTACCTGAGATGGAGGTCTTGGTAAAACCGGCGTAGACAGGGCCGGCCGTTGATGATGATGTTTGTACCTGAGATGGAGGTCTTGGTAAAACCGGCACAGGCAGGGCCGGCTGTTGATGATGATGTTCGTACCTGAGATGGAGGTCTTGGTAAAACCGGCACAGGCAGGGCCGGCTGTTGATGATGATGTTCATACCCGAGATGGAGGTCTTGGTAAAACCGGCGTAGACAGGACCGGCCGTTGATGATGATGTTCGTACCTGAGATGGAGGTCTTGGTAAAACCGGCACAGGCAGGGCCGGCTGTTGGTGATGATGTTCGTACCTGAGATGGAGGTCTTGGTAAAACCGGCGTAGACAGGGCCGGCCGTTGATGATGATGTTCGTACCTGAGATGGAGGTCTTGGTAAAACCGGCACAGGCAGGGCCGGCTGTTGATGATGATGTTCATACCTGAGATGGAGGTCTTGGTAAAACCGGCGTAGACAGGGCCGGCCGTTGATGATGATGTTCGTACCTGAGATGGAGGTCTTGGTAAAACCGGCACAGGCAGGGCCGGCTGTTGATGATGATGTTCGTACCTGAGATGGAGGTCTTGGTAAAACCCGCACAGGCAGGGCCGGCTGTTGATGATGATGTTCGTACCTGAGATGGAGGTCTTGGTAAAACCGGCGCAGGCAAGGCCGGGTGGGAACCACTTGACACAACAATACTTTGTGAGCCGCTGCTAAACACAATCCTCAACGTCAGGCCCTTCCAGCTCTGCAAAAACAAACACGATTACGTCACTTATTTAGACATGCAAAAGTCCGGCAACCACCGGTACAAAATAGACGCGCGCCGGACCAAATTTTGACCTACTTTACAATCTACTATCTATTTTATCAGAGCCAAACGATAAAAGATCCGTCAAGTGCGAGTGGAACTCGCACGCCGCCGAGGGTTTCGAACGATTGTCAATTATACAAATATGTACTAAAGGTACCGGTTAGAGACTTCGCTGTTTAATAAATACCTAAAAATGGTAGGCACCAAACTACATTTTAGATGGATCGCTCTGCATACTTCGTAGATTAAAAAGATTAGATAAATAGATTAGGAAAATTTGCGTCTATTTTCAAAATATTTAAAAAGTGTACTCTATAGAAATTTCGTAAACTGTTATAAAAAGAACAAACCAATACCTTTAATTTGATACCCTATTAAGTGAGGTAGCCCCACTTTTGAAAATTAATCCGACCCTTTTTGACCATATTTTAAAAAAGTGTTCATTTTACAGACTTCTCTAAATTTTTCCTGTAAAATATAGAGTCATGTCTACAAACGCTGTATACATTTCAGATGGATCACACTGCTATCAAAACTAAATATTTTGAAATGTACAATCTGATACCTTTCCTTTCATATCCCCCACGACCCTGAAGGTATCTTTTAAAATTAAATTTCTATAATGCAATTTGTATGGAAAATGTTCTTTTCTTTTTCTTTAACTCTGTTCAGGCGCTCGGAATGTAATATTATTTTGGATTTCAAGTTGTTAGCTGCGGTAGTTGCTGAGATAGTTAAGAAGGAAATAAGGGCAGACGGTTCCTTAGGGTCTCGCTTTCTTTGAGTAAGCGACATCCTAAGGAACCGATCTCGAAACGATAAAATGCGTGGAAACCCTAAAACGTGATATCAATTAAATATTTAGCTTTTTGAACTAATTTATGCATTTAATTTTAGCTGCCCTTGAATCAGAATGAAAATTAGAAATAAGTACCTAGGTTCTTAGATTTTGAAAACTAGACATTGAATTACCAGAGCGTCCAGTATGGCTGCCACGGATGACGCAAGCGGCCACCTCCTGGCTGGAGCTGAGGGGTGGTGGCGTGGGCAACTTAGCACGAACGTTGTCTTTCTTAAAACAAAACCTGCAACAAAAAAATAAATCGTCAAGTGCGAGTCGGACTCGCCCCCTAAGAGTTCCGTTTAATAGTAAGACCTTGTTGTCAAATATTATTATTATAATATTATGATTCTACGTCAACGGGAAGTAGGTAGGTACCCTGTTTAATATGGTATAAGGAAAGAATCACAAATAATATTTTTTCGTTAATAAACTACAAATTTACCGTTTTCAGATTTTTCTCGTTATTTGTGCTACTACCTTGCTTCTTGCCAAATTTTATTATTCTAGGCATCTCAGGTACGTAGCAAGTACCCTCAAAAGTAATTAAACTATTGATCGAGCAAGTGAATGAGCATGCAATAGCCTATTTGTTTAAAGGATCTTAGGGGACGTAAAAACGTTCCTAAAAGTTTTTTACAATTTTATACCCCTCCCCACCTTGGTGATAACCCTTAGTATATGAGAAAACGTTAGCAAGTTCCTACTTATGGAGTGAAGCCACAGTATACCGTTAAAACCCGAAACTCGAACCCAAACAGACTAGAAACTCCATTCAAACTAAATTCTCCAAGTTGAACTCCGGCAAGACTGTTACCAAAAGTCCAATTGAATCTTTGCCCAAAGGAGCAAATTACCGAGTGGGTTTGGACATATACATACATGGACATATACATAGCATTGAATACATGGCCAACCTTTGCTCTAAATATACGGATTGACCATGGAAGGTTATGGTGCGTAGTGTTTCATGACATTTTTCTATTTTTTGTGGCACGTTGTGGTTAGATACAAGAAAGTCAAGGGTCTTTTACCCACTTTGATTTGATTTGTTTTTGAGGCAAAATACAGTGTATCTTAACATTGTGCTTTTTTAACGAGCAGCGATTGGAATCTGATTCGCTTATACGAAAAACATTATTCATATTATTAGTAGCCTTGATCATTCCACTGGTGGGCAAAGGTGTGCCCCCGTTCCCTCCAGACATCAGGATCTTAAGCTACTCGGAAAATAAAAATCGAAGTTTCTGATTTGTTCAAAACCAACTTAAACGTCAATTAGGTACCAAGAAAATTAATTAGGTTTAAAGTTAGAAATTACGTTCTTCGGTGGATAACTTTATCCATTACGTTTTTATTACGTTTTTAGAGCGATGATGGAACGCAGCATTGCAATGCTGCTTTTCTGCGCATGAAACGTCTCCTCGCAATCAGAAAAATATTTTTTGTGTAGGATGTGTTACGAAAATCTGTAACGTGTTAAACATGTTAAACTTGTGGTCCCGCGTAGCTTCGTAGCACCCTCTACAAAGTCCTGTTTTTACCCTTAGGCCCTTCTCCCATTACGATACGCACATGCGATTCAAGTATCCTGCAAGTCTCGGAGACTAGTCGCCGCCAAGTACCTCACTTACATTTGAATGCAGGCTCGCACACTACGCTACTGGTATCCTACGCGTCCGCGACTGGTATAGCGCGACTCGCCGTGTTGGTCGCTCGTGCTTGTCCACAAATAACGAGTTTGCAGATATGATGAATTTATTCATTTTTCAGTAGCATAAAATGCGAGCGTCGGGTAGCGAACAAGTATCCAACTAGTTTTCTACTCGAGTATCGTATCCTACAAGTATTGTAATGGGAGAAGGGCTTTAGGCGCGGGCCAGACAGAAAAGACGTAAGACGAGGACGCGTCTCGGACGCGGCGCTCCTGTAGTATACTTTAATACAAAATGTATAGAAGCGTCGCGACACAACAAATATAGAAAAGCGCAGACACGACGCTTACTCGTCTGCGCCCTATTGCAAGACATAGAAAGGACAGGGCACGAGCGCGACCGCGGATGCGGAGCGGATTGGGCGGGGGGCATCCCGCCTCCGGCTAATACATCTTCATCTTCGGAAGAAGACAGGTTGTCGTGTCAAAATCGGACGGTTGAATGCTAGTTGAATGCCGAAAACAATAATGACCCCTGCTCTCATGACGTCTGCCGTCGCGCCGTCACGTCCGTGTCCTGTCTTTTCTATATGTTTTTGAAAAGACGCGTTAGCGCCCTGTCTGCGACGCGTCCTCGTCTAACGTCTTTTCTGTCTGACCCGCGTTTTAAGTGGGAGTTTTTAAGGAGGAAAATTGTAATATGCCAAAGTTATAAATAAAAGAACTTTACTACAAAGGATTTCAAAAAAAATTCAAAAAATCAGGAAAATTAAAGAAACTCAGTATCAAAGCTGAAAAGATGTACGATTACATATAGGGTTGGTTTCGATTATACTTACTGTATCCGGCAGTTTGCAAAGAGTCCGAGAAACGCCTGCTGAAAGTTGCGATTCATGAAGCAATAGGTAATGGGGTTGCAGCACGAAGAACAGTAGGCCAGCAACTGCAGCGACATCACGCCCTTCGAGCCAATGTACTGATACAACTGCTCCGGGTAGAACAGATAGATCTACGGAATTGTTTGAAATTAGAGGTTTCTTGTATTGTGGATTTGATGTTGACTTTTGATTACTTATTTAATGAATTATTATAAATATTCACGGGTATTTATCGCATTTATTTACTTTTTCCCCCACGTTTTAACCCTTAAGTATCCTTTTTGAAAATTGCTCCTTATCCCTCAAGACTCTCGCGTATTTGCGCGCAACGCCGCGCTCCCGTTTTTTGTATATAAATTCTGATATCTCTAAAACTACTGCGTTAATTTTGTTGCGGTAAACAGCTTCATAATTTAGAATAACTATTCTCGATAATCATCTAGTTTTGATTGATAATAATATGCCTAATATGCCTAATATGGCTTCCATTTTGTTCAAATTCTTGAAATTCGAGATCTCATTTTCACCTCATATTTTAGACAACTCTTTCTGCTTTTAGTAATATTCTCATTGTAAAGACATTGAAAATCACAATACACAGTTATTTATTACACAGTACTTATCTTGAATAACACCCGAAACACCAAAAAAATCACAAAAAGAAACACGAGAATGTATGATCGGTGCTTGTAGGCAGCAAACGTTTAATGGCCCATAAGGTAACAAGGAATACTTAAGGGTTAACAGGTTTACACTCTGTCATGGTCACGGGATGACTATAACACCCGTGAATATTTATAATAATGTGTTTTGATCGCGTATTAGTTATAAAGTCAACCACTTGAGTGATAGTCAGACTTACAAACATTTTTATAATTTTTTCATGGCGGCCTTAAGTTTTGTTTAAAAATAGGCTCTATAAATACCCTTTACAGTTACAGAGAGGGAGGGAGGCCTCTAATGAATGCAGAGAGACTTGCGATGAAAAAGCCACCATTGCCGTAAAATCCTGAAATATTCGTTTTACAGGCGCCCCCACCACTTAAGGTTCTTAACAAGTCTGATCTATGTGGTCCCATCAAAACTGTGGTTCAGTTTTTCAAGAATATCCTTGGCACAATCGGGTAGTTCCACCGCGCTCCAAGAATGCGTTCTTCCGTGCTCCAAGTTTTTGTTAACTATATTATTTTAAAAATGATAAGTACCAAAATGCTTCCACAGCGCTTCAAAATAAACAAGAACGTCAAGTGCGAGTGTAACTCGCTCGCCGAGGGTTTCGAAAGTTTGTCGATTATTTGTATGTACATACATGTACTAAAGGTACCGGTTAGAACCATCTCTATTTGATGAATACCTACCTAAAAATAGTAGGTACTCACCAAACTACATTTTAGATGGATCGCTCTGCATAGGTACTTTGGAGATTAAGTCAATTTAATGACTTTATTCAAATTATTTCAAAAAGTGTTTACTATACAGAAATTTCAAAAACTGTTTTGAAACATGCAAACCAATACCTTTCATTTGATAACGCACTCGGTGAGGTATCCCCCCTTTTTAAAATCAACCCCCCCCCCCCTTTTTTAACCGTTTTTCAAAAAGTGTTCGTTTCACAAACTTCTCTATTATTTTTCGTGTAAAATTTAGATCCAAATCTACAAACGTTATTTACATTTTAGATAGATCGTTCTGCAATCTTTCGAGATAGGGGGTGGGAATGGGTAAAATTTCGACTATTTTCGAAATATTTGAAAAAGTATGAAACCTACAGAAATTTCGAAAACGTATTTAGTGTTAACGTGTTTAGAAATGTACTTGTTTAGGCACAACAGTACCCAAATGAAACTCCCGAAATGCAAAGATTACTTGTATTTATAAGTTTACAGTGTTTTAGGGATAAAGGTTAGCGGAGGAACAAACGTTTAGCCTCGCGATAGAATGTCGAATGACAACTGTCAAATCTATAAATAAATGCCTGCGAGAAAACAAACTAGCTTGGAGATTGCTCTTCTTTTCACATCAGGCGTAAACATCCTGCCCCCATTGAAAATCTCGGTTTTCAATTTTCTAGTTCTTCAGCAGTTGGAAGTGGGCACAGGCGAACCAAGGGACGGCGCATGCATCCTCCTCTTGTAGTTACATCAGCAACTCGTGCTATAGCATCATCAGGACCATAGAATAATTTGGAGATACGTCCGAGTTTCCAGCAGAGCGGGGGGGCGTCATCTTCTTGAATGAGTACCAAGTCTCCAATCTTTGGGTTTGAAGAACCGATTTTCCATTTGTGGCGTTGCTGCAGTTCAGCAATATACTCTCGCTGCCATCGACGCCAAAAGTGTTGGTGAATTTGCTGCAGCCTTTCGTAACGATTCAGATTGTTAGGGTTGCAGTCCTCCAAAGCAGGCGAAGGTAGCGTGGTGAGCGCCCGACCAATGAGAAAGTTCCCAGGAGTAAGACATAGGAAATCATCGGGAGAGGACGATAATGGACAGAGTGGACGGCTGTTCAATACGGCCTCTACTTGTGCGAAAAGAGTAGAAAGCTCTTCAAACGTTAGGTGTGAATTACCCATAACGCGTTTTAAATGAAACTTAGCGGATTTTATACCGGCTTCAAAGATGCCGCCAAAGTGAGGTGCGTAAGGTGGAGAAAATAAAAATTTTATTCCTTCTTCACTTGCAAAATCAGATAAATCAGATGCGTTAGATTTTAAAAATTTATTGATTTCTTTAGCGCCCGCAACAAAATTGCGGCCGTTATCACAAAAAACTTCGGCTGGCTTGCCTCTTCGTGAAACAAAACGGCGAAACGTCATGACAAAGGCATCTTTTGAAAGATCACTTACTAATTCAAGATGCACGCATTTGTAGCGTAAACATACGAAAATGCAAAGATAGCATTTTGAAAGCGTAGCACCTCGGCCTTTTTTATTGACAATTAAAAAGGGACCTCCAAAATCGAGACCTACAGTTTGATATGGAAAGCTTGGCGTAATACGCTGAGACGGTAAATTACCTTGCATAGGTTTCATTGTTTTACCCTGTAGCCGTCTACATTTAAAACAATTACGGACAGTACTTCGGGCTAAGCACCTTCCGTTTACTGGCCACACGTACTCACGAACTATAGCTAATAGCAGCTGTGGGCCGGCGTGTAAATTGCGCTTATGCTCATGCCCAAATAAAATCTTTGTAAAATGATGCGTAGCATGCAACAGAATAGGATGTTTTTTGTCGAAATTAAAATCCGAAGCTTGAAGGCGACCTCCTACACGTATTACACAGCCGTTGTCAAAAAACGGAGACAAAGATAAAAGAGGAGATTTAGGGCTTAGCGATTTTTTATTTGCGAGCAAGTTAAATTCGAGTGAAAAAGATTCACGTTGAGAAAGGCGACATAAGCTAATGAATGACGCATCGAGTTCGTCTACTGATAACGAGCCGCTTCTTTTGTTATACGAGTGTCTCGAATTATGAATGAATCGCATTATATAGGCAAATATTCGTTTTAGTTTAGGAAAGTTAGAATAGTTTTTAAAATGTACTATAGCATCGTAGTTAGTCGTGAGGTTAGTCATAGTCAAATCTGATTCTAAGTTAGGTTTTAATTCGGGTAAATTTTGTGTGTCAATTTTATTGAAATTGAGAATAGGCCATTCGGTTTCAGGGTGAGCTAGAAACGACGGACCTGACCACCACAGCGTAGTGGTGCTTAATAGATCGGGATTGATCCCGCGGGATATGAGATCTGCAGGATTGGCTGACGTAGGAACATAGCGCCAGGCAGCATAGTTTGTCAGTTCACATATCTCGGATACGCGATTAGCAACAAACATCTTTAAGTGTTCGAAACTGCTTCGTAGCCAACACAGTACAATAGTTGAATCGCACCAATGTACTTGCGTTTTTATTTCGAATCGAAGAGATTCCCTGACAGCCCTACATAGTTTGGCTGCCAGAAGGCCAGCCAATAGTTCCAGACGTGGGATCGTGGTGGCCTTGAGAGGACTTACCTTCGATTTGGAACAGAGAAGATTGACGGTTACATTTCCCTCAGCGTCTTCAGTGCGCAAGTAAATACAGGCGCCGTATGCGTTTTGTGAGGCATCACTGAAGGAATGCAGTTCTATTGAAACTGGATTATCACATAGAACTCGTCTAGAAACCTCTAGGTCCAACAAAGTAGGTATGGTCTTTACAAACTTATTCCAATCCCTTTGAATGGCAATTGAGACTGGATCGTCCCAGCCTAGTTTCTGCAACCAAAGTTGCTGCAGTAGCATTTTAGCCTTTATGACGCAGGGACTCAGCAATCCTAAAGGATCGAATATTTTAAATAGCGACGAAAGAATTAATCTTTTAGTTAGAATTTTATCATCAGATGGGGGCGGAACCTTGAAAGGAAAATGCAACTGATCAGTAGATGGGTTCCAACCCATTCCCAGCGTAGAGGAAGATTCGCTGACAATCAAATTGTCGTTGGAATTTATTGCAGAATCTAATATCGCAGGTAAATTAGTTTTAAACTTTCGGAGATTGAAGCAGCCTTTCTGAAGAGCTGCGGAAACAGATTGATGGATGTATCGTAGATCCGATTCGTTCTCGGATCCGGTGATGAGATCGTCGATGTAGAAATCGTGTTGGATTATATCCTTGATAGCTGGATCTATGCACTCCTCACCTAGTTGCCATAGGCATCGTGTACTTAAGTAGCTACTACTAGCCATTCCGTATGTAATAGTATTCAATCTATAAGTTTGAATCGGCAGTGACTCATCTTCTCTAAACAGTATCAGCTGGAGGTCTCGGTCCTCCTCGTTGATAAGGACCTGGCGGTACATTTTCTCCACGTCGCCGGTCAGGAGGTACTTGTGGAACCGAGCTCTTATGAGTATGGAGAAGAGCGAGTCCTGCATGTTGGGTCCTACCCTCAGAATATCGTTGATGGAATAGCCGGATGACGTGGGAGCGGATCCGTCAAACACGACTCTGATCTTCGTAGACTCACTACTGTCCTTAAAGACAGCGTGGTGACATAAAAAATAGGAAACATGCGGCATAGCAATAGGAGACTCTGACAGATGACCTAGGTCAGAGTACTCACGCATAAATTTAACGTATTGCGATTTAACATCGGGTTGTTTGCGAAATCGTTTTTCTAAATTGAGTAATCGTTTTTTAGCTGCATTATAAGATTGTCCAAGACAATCGGCTGAATCTTTGAGTGGCAGAGCTACAGAGAACCTACCTGTATCTAGGCGAAAAGTGTGAGAGATAAAATGAGACTCACATGCCTTCTCGCTCTCGCTAAGTGTAGACCTTAGAGGAACCTCTTCAAGTTCCCAGAACTTCGCGAGATCACGATTCATTTGAATATCGTCATCATTCAATGCGCTTGAAATGATGGAATGATTGCATCGAACATGGGTAGCTTGCATACTTGCTGAAATAGGACCTGAAATAATCCAACCAAACTGGGAATTCACGAGCTTGGGATTGTTAGGACCGAGAGACTGCTGCTCGCGGCCGATAATGTCCCAGAAAAGATCGGCGCCGATGAGAACATCAGTCGGCGCTGGCTGGTGAAACATGGGGTCTGCGAGTTTAATATTGTTAGTTATCTTAAGCCTTGAAGCGTCAATAGGAAATCTAGGCAAATCACCTGTGATTTGTGGTAGAACTAGGAACCCTGATGTGACCTTGAAGCCGTTAATTAGAGACTTCAATTGAGCCACACAGGACTCGGTGACCTGTCCAGAGTTCTGGTTGCCAATGCCGAGGACATTGACGAGGCAGTTTGAATTAGAAGGTAAGCCTAACTTATTCTTGAGAGATTGTGTGATGAATGACGATTGGCTGCCACAGTCTAAGAGGCACCGAATCCTTTCGGCTTGTTTCGTCCGCGGATTGGCTACCTCAATGAATGCAGTGGACAGTAAAACTTGATTAGAACTTTGATTCGAAAAATTGACAATAGTATCGTCAGTGCTATCAGGGGTGGCTTCAACAGCGCTGGAAATAGAAGCATTGTTAGTGGACACCTTATCCGGTTTATGAATGAGACTATTGTGTCTTCCTTTGCATACGCGACATGGGCCCCGCGGACACATTTGTGGAAAATGACCCGGGCGAAGACAATTGAAGCACAACTTCAACCTACGCACTTCGGCAATGCGCTCTTCTACACTCTTGGCCATGAAGGTAGGACAGTCGTAGATACGATGCCCTTCATGGCAGATGACGCACTGCATAAGAGGAACCGAAGCAGCTGTGCGTGTCTTCTCTTCGCTTGCGCATGCAAAAGATTTAGTTTGTGGCTTAGAAGAAGCCTTAGAAGCCGGCGGAGTTGGCTTAGCATTGGAGTTATGATGAATAGAAGAGAGGACGTCAGCGCGATCGATTAAAAATTTCTTGAATTGTTTTAAAGTAGGGTACTCATCTAACGTACCACGCCATTCTTCCCATTTCACGCGAGTATTATTATCGAGCTTAGAGGCCATCATGTGGACAATCAATACGTCCCACTGGTCCGTGGGCAGCCCTAAGCTGCAAAGCGCGCGTAAGTTCTTACTGACGTTGTCTACTAGACCTTTCAACGATTTATCGAAGTCGCGAGTAACTGGTTCGATACTAAATAGCGAATTTAAATGATGATTTATCAACTGACGCTTATTGTCATAACGTTCGCATAATAATTTCCAAGCATTTTTATAGTTAGCGCTTGACACTTCAAAATTAGAAATAATTCGTGCCGCATCACCCGTTAGATAAGAAATTAGATAGTGAAATTTATGAATGTTCGCGATGCGGTCATTGTTATGCACAATAGATAAAAAAGTGTCACGAAACTCAAGCCAACGAAAGAATGATCCGTCAAACTTAGCTATTTGTATTTGCGGTAATTTAAAACCGAAAGACTCTTGGTCTATGTGGCTTTGAGCCGAGGACAAGTGACTTGAGTTGAGGCTTTCATCTTGACGCAGCTGTGCGTTTTGTTTTTGTACTAAACTCTGAGCCAAAGCAATGTGAGTGATGAACAGCTGCTCAATCTCATCTCGCTCGTTCAACTCGGAGCTCAAATTATTAGGATTTAACACCTCTATCTGACTTTGCAAGTCGTCAAAACGACCAGAAAGTGACTCAAATTTACCAAGTCTAAGAGTTAACTCAGCTAACTCATCGGGCGTTAGCCTTTCCTTAGTACCGGCATGTTGAATAAAGTTTTTAAACTTGGTAATTTGGCCCCTAACTGAGCTACGTCTTGTACAAAGATCGACTAAACTTTGAGAGTCCTTTGCACTAGTTTCACCTCCCATCGTAACAATAAGAATAAACCGTAAATAGAAACAAAAATAGAAATCGACTTGAGGTTACAACAAATTAAAACTAAGTGCAAAAAACGGCAATAAAAATAATTGATTTTAGATAAGGTAGGTACTGAAAATTGTCTCACGCTCCTCGACTAGGCGTCACCTGTGAACCGGTACTCGGCGTCAACAACTCCACGCGTGGGCAGCGACCGCTGCGCGCTGGCCGCTGGTCGGTGGCTGGAGCCCAATTCTCCAAGGAAGTTAGCAGGTCCGTGCGATAACGCAACGAAACCTGGAATATTAGGCGAGATGGGTGAATGCACGTTACCTACAGAATAACTAGGCACCTGTCGGGGCAAAATCTTGGGATAATTTTAACTAGGTAAATATCCAATCTTAGCAATTGTTTACACAAAACTAGGTCAACGACATTGAACGAACGTAACTTGTAGGTTGCCTTATTTATTATTTTTTAACTCTTACTATAGGGTAGATAAATACGAATTGAATTAGGGAGCTTTGCGATTGAATTTACTATGAATAGATTTAATAATGAGCCTTAATAACACTGTAAATAGACAGATTGCACAAATATTGACCGATTGATGTATGTGAATAGGATAATTTCGGGAATTTAGGTAAGAAAATTGAATGGGAAAAATTAGGAAAGGACACTTAGCTTCATTGGCATGAATGCAGCTCGACGCTTTCGCTGGATCGATGAACTGCAAATGGCTCCAATGGCTGGACCTTCAGGTGTTTCGTTGAACTTGAAATTGTAGATAGGAAGGAACGCGCTGCAATGGCCCGGCGAGAAGTCCGACGTCAATGGCGGGCGCCTGCCGGCGCGTGCTCGTTCGGTGTTTTTTTGCGAATATCTCCTTACACAAGCTCGTCCTGTCACGGTCGCCAGATGTTTAGGCACAACAGTACCCAAATGAAACTCCCGAAATGCAAAGATTACTTGTATTTATAAGTTTACAGTGTTTTAGGGATAAAGGTTAGCGGAGGAACAAACGTTTAGCCTCGCGATAGAATGTCGAATGACAACTGTCAAATCTATAAATAAATGCCTGCGAGAAAACAAACTAGCTTGGAGATTGCTCTTCTTTTCACATCAGGCGTAAACAGTACTAAACCGATACTTTTCATTTGATATCCCACCCGGTGAGATAGCCTCCTCTTTTGAAAATTATTCCCCACCTTTTTGACCATTTTTCAAAAAGTGTTCTTTTTACAAACATCTCTTTATTTTTCCTGTAAAATATAGATCCATATCTACAAACGCTACACACATTGCACATGGATCGCTCTGCAATCTTCGGAGATAGGGGGGGGGGGGGGATGGGTAAATTTTCAACTTTATTCAAAATATTACGAAAAGTATGAAACCTACAGAAATTTCAAAAACTATTTTGAAATGTACAAACTGATACCTTTCATTTGATGACCCACATTACCCTAAGGTATATTTTAAAATTTTTACATCACAATTTGTATGGATAATGTTCATTTTCATTTTTCATTTGTTTTAATTTTTTGGCTTTCATTTGGCGCACGACATATATTATTATTTTAAATTTCAATATGATAGCTGCTGTAGTTGTTAAATTATTAAGGAGGGAAAAAAGGACCGACAAAGCGAGACCATAAGGGTTTCGAAACCGATTCGATCTCGAAGCCCTAAAAAGATAGAGTCAGCATAAAAGGTAAACCATTAAGTGGTTTATGTTTTGTACAAAGAAAATATTTCCAAGTTTAATTATTACTTTATTGATCAATGATTAAACAATAGAAATTTACACACAGAAATTTGGATTTATTCAGGAGAAAGACACCGAACTAACAACTTAGTAGAATCATAGCATCATAGGCTCAATAAAGAGTTACCAAAGAAAGCGCGATTATTATTATTATTTTAAATTATAGAAGAAGCTTTGTATCAGCAAAAGTATCGTCATCCAAACAATCGAAAGCTGCAATCAATCAAGAGAGACACAGAATTCAAAAGTACAATACTCTATTATCGCACAGATAAATGCAATTGAAATCAAACGATAAATGATTAAAAAAATATATTTAGAACAGTATTTACAAATTTTATTATATTATGTGTTGTGATTTATATTCATAGTTTTAAAATACTTTCATAAATGAAGCTGTGATTTTTATATGTTTAATTACTTTAATTAAATGAGAGACTGATTATTTTTAGTAACTGTTATTTTATTATAGAGTATTAATTAGTAATTGTATTGTAGTTTTCAGAAAACTTTTTTAATCTAAAGCTGTGACTTTTTTGTATTTGTTATTATTTTGTTCTTAAGAAATAATTATTTTTAGATTTCACGTTGTGATTATGACTGAATCAACATATTATTTGATATATGTAGGTACATCTTTAATTTTTCATTTTACATAATGTTTCATGCTAAATTTATTTTTTTGCTACCTCTACTCAAAATTTCTTGGAGCCCGGTGGAACTCATATATTCAATTATTATATTGATTAAAAATTCTTGGAGCGCAGTGGAATCAATGTATGAACTTTAACATTTTGAGAACAATGGGTTTTGGAGCGCAGTGGAAGTACCCGCACAATCTACTTTAACATTAATTTAGGTACCACTGATATTTCTAGAATAACACCAAATGTTAATAGTTTAGGCTTGAAACTTTTAAAACCATCATGGTTATTAACACTCAAGTCATTTACAGGATATTTATCATGATTTGAGTTTTGAGCTTTTCAATATTTCGGCGTTCAGCATTCATGATCATGGAATAGCTGAAGGCACTACGAGTTAGTATATTGGAAATAATATGAAAAGCTCAAAACTCAAATCATAGTAAATATTCCGTTGTGAATGATTCAGTTCAAGTTTCTTCCATTTAATTATGTAGGTTAGAAATTTCGTTTCGTTTATTATTTCATTTCAACGTGTTAATGAAGTATATCGTAACAAGAAGAATTTATTGCTGCTCACTTCAAAGCAGAAAACCCGCATCACAGTAAATTAATCAAGTCAGCGTTATTTGTTTTTTGTTCTACGCATACGGTAAATATTTTCTCGGGAGCTCTTAGTGACAAAGAAAACCTACCTTTATCATTATTCTATACGCCCCTATCGACAAAGCCTACCCCTGCCCACCCCCCAAAAAATAACCGTATTAGTTGCATTAAGGTACCATTCAGAGAACCGTCTTCCCGCGGAACAAAGCAAATCAAACTACTTCGAAACTAACCTAATAAAACAACAAAGATATGGTAGAATGTGAAGTGTGTCTTCATAATCCAATACATTCTCATTGATCTGTGGTTTTTGAAGTTTTTGATTTTATAGTGCGTAAGCCTCACACTCTGGCAAATTTCTAAGAAATTAAATAACATCGCAAAAATTAACGACTTCGGCGGGACTTGAACCCGAGTTGATTAGCACATTCCGGTACTTACGGAAGGATGCGGGTTCAAGTCCCGCCGAAGTCGTTAATTTTTGCGATGTTATTTAATTTCTGTGGTTTTTGGTTGGTAGAGTTTACGAGAAAATTTGTTATGTTTCATGGTTCATTCTTACGTTAATAACGGTAATGGTAATTGGTTGCGATTATTAATGTCCACGTTAATGACGGATATTAATGTCCAGGCATAAATTTTTTCATTAAACAGGCTTTTGTTAACCTGAGACAAATTGTACTGATTAAATTTGTGGTGGTTTTTCATAGGTTCGGCAAATTTACATTTCATATCAAGCGTTAAAATTTATATGAAAAATGCTGAACATTATTTTGTGATGTAGCTACCATTTATAATTTTTTTTTTACCTTAGCTCTTGGATTTATTCCTTCAACAGTACTATAGTAATAATAATTTGCCTATACTAAAAACTTGGGCCGAATGTGGAGTTAAAAAACTAAAAAAAGGACGAAATAAGATTTTTTGAAATAAAGTATATTATGGCCCGAGTACCGCATACAATGTGGGAGGAAAGCAGATTTTTTTATGTGGGCCGAATTTCCTCGGGACGAATATGGTATAAATCGCTACTAAATATATGATAAGCATTTTCAGACATTATTTGTACCTTTAAACAGTTATAAACTATTTTAAAATGATTACGCAATGATCACGCCTTGTTACTAACGTCAAATAGACTCACGCTACAGCTTTATTTGTCCTAATTCATTTAAAAAAATTTAAGGAGGCCCAAACAAGAGCAGAAATGCTCGAAACGCTTCGATAGTGCGATATTAATTTTCCTCCCATCTGGTTAAAAACGTGTATCCTATAAGGAAACGTTTATGAACCAAGCGGTGTCAATACAAAGGATTCATGTTGATCAAAAGACATTAATTGTTTCTTTTTGCCGTAAAATGAAGTCATTATGTAAGTAAATTGCTGACCGTGGACCGTGAAAAAGTGCAACTCTGTACGGTATGCAAATCGTTGGTACGGTTACCATTTTAACCAGACGGTTAACATATTCAAAGGAAAAATAATAACATTATCGCTTACAACCGCATTGGCGTTCCGGTAGAAACGAAAGCTTTCTACAACATTTCTACCTACTTATTTTACTTACCGTGTTTATGACATGTAAAGGCGTCCAGCACACGAAAAATTCAGCTATTATTACAAATAACATTCTGATAACCTGAAAAGAAATAACCATAAAATAAAGTCGTTAAAAATAAAAGCCTCACTCACTAGGGGACAAATGTCCCGCGCCACGTATCGGTGTCGCCTAATAGATAATAATGTGTAGGTGGCGACGTTGACGTCAAGTCATCTGATAAACGACAAAGCAAAGTAATGTCGGGCAAAGTCGAGTGATTCAGTGGCTCCATTAAACTCTGATCCACTTTGCTAATCCATTCATGGATCAGTTTTAACTTTTTTCTACTTTAATCCATCGATAGCCACCGATAGATAAGTTTCGATATGAAGTTCCACTCTGATCCACCAATTGATTAGTTTCGACATGTTATTCCGCGGCGCGCCGCGCCGCGCCATCGCGCCGCGCGCCGCCGCGTCGTCCCGTCTCACACTGAGCCTTTTCCAAAAGAAAATGTAACATACCTTTACCTTTATTTAGACCGGTTACAATTAAGTCGAGCGGACGTCTGACAAATGTCAAATGTGACTTCTGACAAATGTCAAATATAACTTCTGACAAATGTCAAGTGTGACTTCTGACAAATGTGGAATGCGATACAATTGTCAAAAAAGACAGAAAATCGTGCGACATCTCTATTGAACGCGGGACATCTATCTCCTAATGAAAATGGGGCTTTATCGTTCATCACAACACAAAAGTCACGAAACCGTCAAGACACTGAATTTCGGCTGGTTGAATCAGATGTAAGGTACCTATTTGCAAGTGCGTCATTCATACTTACTAATATCGCCACTCATTGGTTGATTTTCTTTTTTATTGTAATCAAAATGCAGTCAATGAGCAACGATAAAAGTTTATGAGTGTTTGATAAGATACATTCACGATTACATCAGTATGGATCAACAAACATTATCTAGTCGTAATAGGTAAGACGTGGAAATTTGGTTAAACCACAAGGTCAAACAAAGATTGATCAATGTTATGATTATAATTGATTTTATGGATCAGTTGAGATACCTGTAGATCGTTGGCAACAGTCTGCAGTTAGCTCAATTGTTTCAATTATAAATACTTGTTCTAATTTATTTCTTTTATTTGGTTAAATTTTTTTGTCAATAAAGAGATTAAATTATCTGATATTATTTATCATCATTATCATCATCAGCCTATATTATAGTCTAAAGATATGGACATAGATGTAATAAGTGCCTTAGCGCCCTGACTTCAGCTTGCCGCATCTGATATTATTGTGACAATGTACTTAACTCTAACTTACTTTTCTCTTGGCTTCTATGCTTTTTTCGATATGTGTGGACCTGACGACATGCCGAAAATCCGATTCTAAGTCATACATACAAAAAGTCTCAGTTTTCTCTAGGTCGGATTTGCTTATAGGTTCTTGAGGTTCCTGAAAAAAAAAAAAGAGTTTATTTAATAAAAATGCATAATTCATTACATATGTGAGCGAATTGACTATGAACCTAGTTTGTATTGGAAGAGCCGTTCACCTTCATATTGAATTTGTCATGTTTTAATTTCAATTTCTTTAAACAATATGCATACATGTTATGCACTAACTAAGAATAGTCAAATTATAACAAAAGAGTTTGATATTAACAAACTACGATAGTTTTTGTAGTAAGTAAAAATGCAGTAACTACAATGACGGTTTATGGATTAAAGTATTCTATTTCCGCTAACCTGCAGTAAGATTTAATTATCATTTCAATTCAATACGTTTATTTCAGCTTTATGAGAAACACATGTACAGTTTTCGAATGGTACCATAAACGTCTCATTTTGAAGATAATTTATTTGACGGCCTAAATCTCAACAGTACAATCGGCGAGATAAATGAAGAACAGTTTCAATTCATTCAGTTCATGTGCTCAAACACTGCATCAGTCAAGTATCCTACATGACTTAAATACTAAATCACATGCAATTACACATTATTTGTTTTGTTAGTGTTTCGTTATTCTGGTCGCCTCTAAGGGTAATACTGAAAATCAGTGTTTAACTCTTTGAGCAAAGCTTTTCGCAGAGCTAATGCCTTTTTGACAGGCTGGAGCACACACACATTTTTTAAAAAATCTGTATTTACTTCTTAAATTGTTCACTATTATTTATTGTTCCTAAGCTTTGTTTCATCAAAAAACTATTAAGTTTCTGTTTTAAGGAGTGCTTTAATTATTGTGATCTTTGTACTGAAATGTCGAATAAATCTTATAACTATCTATCAATCAGTTTTCAGCCTTAGATAAATTAATTTGGTAATTAAAACAGTTAAAGAGGTTTGAAGATTTTAGTATGGATGGTGGCCAACATCGGCTACCATACTGCTTTTTGAACCACACTGCTTTGCTTTAATGAATGTTATTTTATTTGGATAGAGAATACAAAAACAAATAAAAAATACTTATTGCTGTTATTCTTTTTTCATTAGTGAATATTTCAGAAACCTGACGCTTTAGGGTGTAATGTCTTTGTAATGTAATACTTAACTGTAATTTTATGATTTTTCTGTAATGTGAATCTGTAAATGTGGATAAAAAAATATTTAAAAATTATGGATGGTCTTCTAAAACCATTTTTCTGTAGCTTCACCAGTTAGGTACTTCCTTCCCGTCCCGTCCAAAAAATCCAATCTGCAAACAGGGTGTTTGGAATTGCGACCGACATAATTTTTTGGGGAGTTGTGGGGGTTGCATTTGCATGGGTTACATTTCTCTGGTAGATTCAATGTTCTAAGTGTCGCGTTTGCTAAGCTATGTTTTTTTTTTAAAAAACCCAAATACTGGCCTTTTGTATCTTTTTGGTTTGTGGTTGTAATGCAATGCCACAAAATAACTAGTGCCGTTCAATGTATACTTATCAAACTAATTATAAATGCGAAAGCTTGGATGGATGGATGTTTGTTACTTTTTCACACCAAAACTACTGCACAGATCGGGTTGATATTTCGCATACAGGTAACTCTAATCCTGGAATCAAACATAGGCTTACTTTTTATTCCATAAATCAGTTCCCTTGGGATAAAAATCACCAGTTAAATATTTCCATAGAAACAACGCGTGCGAAGCCGCGGGAATTTTTACAAGCTTCAGCTTATTGTTTTAAATTTCAAGTTAATAGTTGCGGTAGTTGCTTAAAGGGTTTCGAAATTACATTTAAGGGTTTCGAAACCGATTTTGAAACCCTAAAAGTAATGGTAACAAAATTGCAGTTCAAAAGGTTATGAAATCATGTTTTATTAAAATGTATACACACTACACCAACTATGTTCGTTTGATAAAAAAAAAACTATCACAGCTAGCCCGCTCACGTTCCTAATATAATGTAGATAAGCGAACATGAGGTAAAGATGAGAGTAAGAACCTACCTTTATTGTATCTTCCTCGGACTTGGAGAATTGCCCTGAACTGCTTTTCACCACCGCAGTCGCCAAAATAAGATTGGCTTTGACATTTATATGTTTTACTGTGAACATAACAGTCATTCATGGCATTAGATAGGTGCTAGCACGTTAAACCAAATCATAAAAAAAAGGATAAATAGGTTAAGTTATATGTGTTTAGGAAAACAAAACTTAAAACATCGAAGGATCTATGTATCCGAAAATAAAAGAAATATAACTCAATCAATCACCATTCTCTCTCGCCTTCACTCTCAACATTCATTCTTCTAAATCAAACTCTACGCCCTTCGCATTTCAAGACAACAGCAAGTAATTTCACAAATCTATTCAATATTTTTTTCAAACATATTCCGCATCAACAAGGACTCGATAAACGATCTCTGCACTGCGTAATTGTGACTTATATTTCTGTATTCAATATGAGAAAATGAATACCGAACGAATACTACCTAATTGTAGTATAGTTATTTCATTTATTCTGAAACAATTGGTTTTTGTGTCGGAATGAGTACCTGACTAACTAACATCTAACAATTTTTGCCTTTGCGCAATTAATAGATGACACTTGGCCTAAAAGAGCCAATGGAAAAGTGCAGGCTCCAAAAAAAGAGGGAAACAGGTGTGGGGGAAACAGGGAAAGTCAACATAGGTCCTCACAATTGTTCTGCCAGGTGGTCCTGTGTTGTATCTCATGACGCATCCCCCGCCACAGCTTGCAGACGATCAAAGAGTATGCGAACACCATGATGAACAATGGAATTAGGAGCAGTGCCATATCCAGAATGATGTTGAATGCTCGCTCCATCTCTAGGCTTTGCCAGAGCTCACGGCACTTGAAGGCTGAAAAATGTGTATCCCATAATAATTATTATTTGACCTAACTCTGTGACTGAAATAGTTTTCTTCTAGGTAATTACTTAGCTACCGCAGAGAATTCTATCAACTGAGTTACTATAGTTTCCAAGGATATATATATGGCATAAATTTTCCTCATGTGCCCTAAGAAAATTGCTAAAGTGATTGCAATTTTTTGCTATTTATATTTATGTAGAGACCACACAGCACAAGGTTTATGTAGAGAAGACTCACCATTTTCTCTCATAAGCTGTAGCGTAGACACTACTAATATCGGTGAGTTAAGTACAAAAGACATAATCCACACGGTGGCTATCATCTTGTATGCATGACACTTGGTTTGCCACTTTCGGGACTTCAGTGGCCGACAGATAGCAAAATACCTCTCCAAGGATATTGCTACAAGAGTCCATACGCCTACTGAGACCGAAACAGCTGAAATAAATAACACTGATTTACACCCATTTACTCATTGTTAAGTCATAACATGTCTTTGTTTACAAAAAGTGTATAGGAATCTACAACAAAGTATGGAGCACAGGCCGATGTGCTTAGATTGTCTTACAGCTGCTTAAAGGGGCCCAGGGTTTTCCTTTTTATCGCCTTAAGGCAGTTATATTTGGTTTAGTCAGAGAAGCGATGGTGGGTTTGGCCACCTTCAGATTGCATTCATCGAATAATTGGTTTCTCTGTCTGAACAAAAATAGACTAAACTTTATTTTCGAAGCATTAAAAATAGCATATTAGTTTTATATTTAACCATTTAGTTTTTGATAAATTTTTTATTAATTATTTGTTATTTTAATAAATAGGTGGCCCTTAAATAAAATACCTCCTTGCTATATTTAATTATTTTAAAGCAGTGGACATTGAGTTTTGGAATTTGTTTCTGCTTATGTGGGTTACAGATAGGAACTCATACATACCTTGAAGGAAAGGAATAAGCTTGCACATTGTAGCTCCAAAAAGGAATCTGCGGTAAATCTGCCCAACTAAAGTAAACGGCATGCACAAGGCTCCCAGCAAAAAGTCAGATACGGCCTGAAATATATAGCGATTTGAACTTAAAGAAACGATAATTACCTGGAGGGCAAATAGCCCCAATATTCAAGATTTTATAGTTTACTGAAAGGAATTACGTCCAAGGAGGAACATAAATAAAAAGTCCGTATATGCAATGATGTCTATTTTTGACAAAATAGTGATGGCATTCCTTTATTTTTGAAAACCAGACTTATTTTTTTTTTTAATTGTGAGGATTCAGTTCGAATTTACAAAATTTTAAAAATAACGGCTTATCCAGTAATCTAATCGACTTAAATCTAAAAAAATAACTTTATGCATTTTTAAGACAACAAAATGTAACATAAACATAGAATATTAACACTGAAGTAAAATACCTAAATAAATAAAAAGAAACCATGAAATCTTCCAAAACCTGGGACGCGACGAAGCACTATGTTTAGCTCGTTTACACCAGTACGTACATCAAGGTAATCAATATGCTGCAGTTGACTGATGGAGACCATAAATTAGTATATTTCATTACAAGTGCGGAAAGGCTGTCATTGCAAAGAGTTCTGACAAATGTCTACCCGAGCCGAGGCGCAGCCGAAGGCGAGGGTTGACAGTCAGAACAAGTTGCAATGACGGTTCCGCACGTGTACTGAACGACTTTTTTTAATACAGCTGCGAAAAATTAAGCAATTTAATCATTAACATATAACTTAACTCGCAAAGAAAATTTCTGAAAAATGGCGACAACCGTAGAATATAAGCGGAGTTTTTTTTTCTTCACCCATTCTGGTAGGCAAAGAGAACTATCCCCATACAGCCAAGTCTTGAGTAGAATTTTTTTATTGATATGAAATGAAAATGAAATTTAATGAGATGAAATAAAATGAAACCTAACCTAACTCATTAAATCTGATATTAAAACAAATTAGTAGCTTCTTTTTAGAAATATACGTACTTGCATGAATCATAAAAACTTCTATGATTTTTTTTAGTAAAATCTTCATGGTTGGTTTTTCTTTTTAATAGACATTATTTTGACAATTGGGAAAGAGAACCAACGAGTTCGGGAAAAGTAAAAAAAAGCACGAGTATGTAATAGCCCACATCCCAAACGATATACGTCCCTGCAATACGCCACTTTTTGAGCAACTGTATTAAAAAAGTCTTACTGGTTTTTGCTGTCTGTACTCGGTTCAATTTTGATAACTTGACTAAGCAGCACCATTAATTTAAAAGGCAATGTTTTTTCGAAAGATTTGATCCTTATTCGACGATGTCGACGACCTCTGTGGCGCAGCGGGCGAAGGTCCGCCTGCGACGCAGAAGGTTGCGGGTGTGATTCCCGCCTCGGGACAAATTTTTGTACGATCTGCAGATATTTGTTCAGGGTGTTCTGGATGTTTTCTATATATAGTAAAATATATCTCTATGTGGTGTATTTTATTAAGAATATCAGTTATCTAGTACCCATAACACAAGCTCTGCTTAGCTTGGGGCTAGATAACGCTGTGTGAATTATCCAGCATTATTTATATTTAATTTATTTATGATCAACTTTGCGTTATTTTTTTAGTAGGTCTAAATGACAGATTAGGCAAGTAATTTTGATGAGATGATAGATGCAAAAGATGGTGGATGCAGTTCTACTTATTTTTTAAAATAAAGGATTGTTTCCTTGAGTAAGATTTGCTATCCTGAAAATTTTGGTTACTTGCCCTCCAGGTAAAGTTCGTTTGTTTCACCCTGTATCTAAACTTATAATATAAAAGCGAAAGTATTTCCGCTTGAGTGTTACATTTTTATGCCCAAATGACTGAACGGATCTCAATGAAATTTGGCAAGGAGGTAGACGGTATCCTGGGGTTGGAGCTGCGGGTAGAAGCTTATCACACTAACATATAGTTACCATTAACACTAGCTTTTGTCCGCTTATGCGCTCCGGGATTTCGCTATTTTTGCCAATACTCTCGGATAAGAGTAGCGTTTCATAGGTGGTTTATATTTTGTTCTAATTTTGTTGTGATATTTATATATTTTATAAGTGAATTTATAGCATTAGCATTATAAATAAGAAAGGTATTATAAAGTTAGTTTTAAGTAGATACCTACCTACTTATAATGAACTTAGTTCGCTTTAAAAATTATTATTTTATTTTGTATAATCTTTGTTTTTCTGTAATTTCATACCGACAATTTTGGTGACTGTCGTCTTAAGTTTAAAATTTTATAATTTTATAAAATTTAAATCCTGTTATTAGCTGTAAGAGATATTCTTAAGTTTAGTTACTTTTATTTAGGAGAGCAACTTACCAAATTCAACAGGTATACATTAGTAACTGTTCGCATTCGTCGGTTATTTGCCAGCGTCGCTATTACCATACTGTTCCCGGACAAAGACATGCAGAAAATAATCAGGTATGGTGGCAGCATGAACTTCCATTCGTTTGAGGACTTAGCAGCTACAGTAGTCCTATTCAGGAAAGGAGCTGAAGAACTCTCTACGAATAAATCCAGAACTTCGGAACTGTTTGTTAGCAGTCCCGCCATCGTATTTATCTGAAACAATTGAGGCATCACGTGAGTTAAATATAAGTAAATCTATATTTTAGAAATTGAAATAGAAAGACATTTATTCAAATCAACAAACAAACAAGTGGAAAACCAAAACAAAATTATGGGATAGGTAAAGGCCGTCGGATTCGATATCGGAAGGTAACGTTTTACGAAGAAAAACGTTTCTGATATCGAATCCGACGGCCTTTCCGACGAATCTAAATACCCCTGATGGTCTTCCATTAAGACCCGTACAAATGACATCACAAACGGATCTACGCTATGTAGAGTACAAAATAAAAACTAAATAGTACAAAATTTACTATATATGTTAAAACAACATTATAAAATTGGTATTAATATAGCATAATATAGCATAATAATGTGCCTGTTAACCTTACTCATAGCGACGGCTGAAATAATGTTCTAAAACTAACCTGGAAGGGACGTGGTATCTACAGCACAAGTCTCTGACTTAGACCACAGATATTATAATACTTAGACTAAGTATACAGATTAATAAATTACAATTAGAGACAGCTTGGTATTTACACTAAGTGACTTAGTGTAGATACTGCAGGACAAATCTCAATTGTATCTCTAAACTCAGTTGTGTCTCTAATTGTAATTTATTAATCTGTATCTAAACATTGTGATCATGCTTGTTTTATTTTTTGGTAAAGTTATTATTGTTATTAAACAAGATCCGTCAAGTGCGAGTGTAACTCGCACGCAGAGGGTTTCGAACGTTTGTCAACAAATAATATACCAAAAGTACCGGTTAGAGACATCGCAATTTAACGAATACCTAAGAATAGTAGGTACCAACCTACATTTCAGATGGATCTCTCTGCATGCTTCGGTTAAAGTGGGTAATGGTAAATATTTCGACTTTTTTTAAAATATTTCAAAACCTTTACAGGAATTTGAAGAACTGTTTTGAAATATCCAAATAAATACCTTTTATCTGATACCCCACATGACCCTGTAGTATCTTTTAAAATTTCGGCATCACAATTTGTATGGAAAATATTCATTTTCATTTATTTTTCTTTAAATCGGTACAGGCGCATGAAATGTATTATTATTTTAAATTTGAAGTTGATAGCTGTAGTAGTTGCTGAGTTATTAAGGATGGAAAAAAGGAAAGACAAAGCGAGACCATAAGGGTTCCGAAACCGATCTTCGATCTTCGAAACCCTAAAAAGAAGAAAAAATGACCTCTGATTTTATGACGCGGTTCGATAGTGATATCAAAACTAAGCAAATATTATACGGTTGCTATTTAGTATACCTAGCACTTATAGTTAAGGAGTAAATGCCGTAAAACCAAATTTATTGCCCGTAAAGTATCCTTCAAACATGAATAGAGGGTATATTTTGACTTATTTCATTCGAGGGTTTTTATAGCATGTGTCTGGTACTGTGCCGCAACTTTTCTTCAAAGACGCATCTTGCACTTTTTGCGTTTTTGTTACTTGTAGGTAACTCAAAAAAAACAAAAAATCGCAAATATCTTTGAAAAAAGTTGCGGGAAAGTGCCTAAAACATGCTATAATAGACTCCAGAACAAAAATGGACGAAAAACGCCCATTATTTCTGTTTGTATGTTGCTTCCCATACAATGAAATCAGTTTTATGCCATTTACTCCTGAATTATAACTCTAGGCCTAAAGTGCACTAGAATATTTATTGTTTATATGCGATAACTGCTCTTTCCAAAACAGGAGAAACTAGATCAAAAATGATCGACGATTATGCTTGAAAAAGGTGGCCAGAACCTCTTCCGTACTTAATGGCAGTAATTTGAATTCCACGAGAGATAAGATAGGGATGGAAATAACCTAAATAACCTATAAAGGTTATTTCCATCCCTATTTTATCTCCATAAATACAGCGCGTCTATAAATACATCCGTTTCTATAAATACAGCGCGTGCGAAGCCGCGGGCATAAACAAGTTACCAATAATTTTTGACCTAAATGCGTTTAGGTTGAGCTACACTGTATCAATGCCTTACTGTAAATTAAATGTAAAATGTCCCCTTAAAATTATTATTATCGTTGGAACGCGATGGAAACGAAATAAATACGCGAAAATACTTTTTCATAATTGTATCCGACCTCCCTCGCTCAAAAACAGATTTTGCAGCTCATGAACAAGTGTGCCATTCGATTTTTGTCGAACGTGCCGATATTCAATGAAAAACGAAATAAATATATTTCCTCTTTGTAAGACATACCTATACAGGGTGTTTGGTATTGGGACCAACATAATTTTTTGGGGAGTTGGGGAGGTCATGATCTATATTTCTTCGTTACACTCACGGTTGCTAATGATGAAATGTAGCTCATGACCCCCCCAACTCCTAAAAAAGTACATCGGTCCCAATATCAAACACCCTCAGTAGGAACAACATTTCACCTAATAAATTGAGAAAATAAATGAATAAAATAAAAACTTTATTGGTAGGTATTCAGTTGGTCCCAACAAATTAGAAGTTAGTAGCTATCTTTTATTACCTAAGATAAAACTAAGAAGCTAATACAGATAGTGGGTACCTACTGATTATTACAACATAAAATCGGTTTCTCTTCAAAAAGGGAAATGGACAAAATTAATAACATAATGGTACCCGAGAGATGGCAAAAGAAATAGAGGTAGACAATTTAATAGATGGGAAGATGATATAAGGAAAATGGTCAGTCCACTGTGGATCCCTGTAAAAAACTACAATTCTAATATATGGAAATCTTTAGAGGACATAGGCCATGTTGGAGGACAAGCTATCACAGAAAAACCAACGTTTGCCGATTTTGATTACTAACATGCTTATAAGTGATAGTTATAAGGCATAGTTTATAAAATACCCTAAATGTAAAATAGCCATAAGGTTTGTATTATATTATGAAATCGGTTTCTCTTTACCAATCGTAGCAATTTATTTTATTTTTCGTTTATTAAGGTACAAACAGTATATAATTTTCTTAAAGTTAACAGTTTATATAGCTACGTATAAACCAATGAAGATGCCACTGATAGAAATATTATTTACAGTAAAACACAACAACGTTACAGATGCTAATTTGGAAAATAAACAAACAAAGACAAATCACGTATGAATACATAAAATTAACATAGAGGAAAGTGAAACAAAGTTAATAATGTAGAAAATAGAGTCATGGAGCATCTACGTAGGTACATAGTACTCTGTGTTTTAAATAACAAGTAAGTTTTGCCTATTTCGTATTAAAACCTGTGAAGTGAAACACTGGCTCCTGACTCTAACTTACTTGTATGTAGACACGAGGGAATTTGCGTCGGCTAGCGACAGTGGTTTTTAGTAGGTACTGTATTTACTAATAACTAAAATTGTCTTATATTTTTTTTGGAAATAACGAAAAATAATATTTTGCAAGCCAATTAGATACGTTATAACACAATTGCTGATATAGATATAGATTCGCTGATATCTTAAAAAGTAGCCTACTAAATTAAAACATAGGCACTGCGAAAGCAGCCGTTTAGTGGTGTTGGATTCGCTATAGAAGCTGAACCAGATGCTGGACGGCCTAGCCTCAGCCTCATGACGACGCATCGGTCACGACATGAATTTGGATAAAACCAATGGTCTTATTGATCTGGGACCAGTCGTTGTACCTTCTCACTTGGTTCAATTGGTTCTAATTTGTTTCTATTATTTAATTGTAATTTTCTTACTTATTAAATTTAAACCAATATACGGTAGTTGAGATATATCTGTTAAATATAAGCTGTTAGACTATAGTTAATAATATTGTAAGATCTTGTAGTACAAACAGTTGAAAATGAATCTATTTCTGATTCTGTCCATCGAGTCAAATCACCCTGTTTCGTAGTAATCACGGTCGCTCCCCGAAATCTTTACTACTCTGCACAGTTTCTCTACAAGTTAACGGATCTGAAAATCCATTTATACAAGCCAGTAAGTACATATATTTGAATTTGGCTCGGGTTTCTAATTCTATCGATGCAAAATTTTAGCCCATTCCGTCTATTAGTTTTGGCGTAAAGAAGTAACAAAATCCATCCAAACTTTTGCATTTATAATATTATAACATTTTTGCACTTACCATTAGGGCCCACTACTGTTTCCTTGCGCGTCTGCCTGTTCATGTCCCACCCTCGGAAACACTAAGTCGCTGAAGTATTTAGGTATCGACCAGACGCTTACATTTAGGCCTCAAATTGAAATCCTTGTCACCAGATTACGTAAGCACATTTTAATTTTTAAGACCTTAAGACATGTCTCTGATCGTAAAATTATTAAAATGGTATATTATGCACTGTACCAATCCATTGTTGATTATTGCATAACATCGTGGGGTGGTGCAGGGAAAACTCACCTTATTTTGTTAGAAACGGCTTAGAGGGCCATCATAAAAGTTAATTTTGGCTACCTCTTTAGTTTTTCCACGTCTGATTTATACAGGGAATGGAACCTCGTTACTGTCAGAAAGTCGTTCCTTCTTCAAATGACGCTTACGAAACATGCCCAGCTAAAGTATGACCCAAATCTGGTAAAGAACAAGCGAAGAATCGTCTTCCTCAAAATTTATTCTTCTTCTGAGACTTTATATTTACAATAAAATCAATAGTACCTTATCAATTTATCCTCTTACGCAATATAAATGTAAAACGTCGGTATGCAATGGGCTTAAAACTCTCAACTATGAACAAACATAAAACCTGCTGATACCCGTAAAATAAAAAAAAACCTCTTTTTTCCAATTCTTTGTTCTTTATATACTCCATTCACTTTTACCTCTAGTTTTACGTGTGTACTCACGCAAATTCATTTTCAGTAGACTATTAATGAGTAGGCACGGCACACTCATTTGTAGGTACTTTTGCTTCTGTGTGGGTAGAATAAGGATATTATATCATTACTTTTATTACGTATCCATTGACTCGTCCTTTTAATTATAACATACGTAATTAAGTGGGTTCGTACCGTTTTTCTGGTTTTTATACTAGCTAGGTCTAATTTACTGCTATTTTTTTATGTATCTCAAATTATCCCACGGAGGAAGGCTCTGTTGACCCGTACCACAGATTTTATAAACCTCTCTTGGGCACCAGTCTCTTGAAAAACAAGATAACTAGATATAAATTAAATTTAAGCTTAAAAATGTAGGTAAACAATTATCTTTTGTAAGAAAAACTAAATTAATTATGCATTCATTCGACAGTGATTATAACAGAACCTAACCACAGCATACCACATTGAATCCGGTCACTAAAACGCGACGTCTCTCTCTTTCATGCCTATCAGAAATCAATAGGTAAAGTTTACTACAATAGGCATACAAAATAAGCTCATAAACAAGTTATATTTTAAACTATAATTAATTTTCAATTATGAAATAAAGTGTTAACTGATTCTCTCTTCACTTTTTTTGTCCAATTGTGGAAGAAGTATTATATAAGTCGTGTAGGTAAAGAACGGGATTGAAGATAACAGCAGGACAGCATGCTGTCCCGCTTACTGTCCCGCTTAGATCATATTTATTCATACCTACGTGACTTAATCATATTTGATTAAATGTTTAGTGTGAACATAATTTTACATAACCATCAAAACAGAACCTGAATGTGTTCCAACGGCCTTGCCCTTGGAACACATCCCCTAAAACGTGACGTGCCATGACCACCTACTTGTTTATAGTGGCTCCTATCGGTAGAGTTCTTATAACTTCGAAGTTAAGGTTAGATTGTTTAAGTTATAATGCATAACTTGACCTCCTAATCGTTACAGATTCGCTGATTTCATAGTTCAGGGTACTATTGTAATAGGTTTCGGTTAAAGAAGGATTTATAAAACGCTCACAATATTTTGTTAGAGGTTTACTTGTTAGTTAGTAATAAAAGTACGTACACGATAGCGATATAGGTATAAATAAAGAGCTCCTCCTCATTGAAATGTTTAGTGTGAACATAATTTTACATAACCATCAAAACAGAACCTGAATGTGTTCCAAGGGCCTTGCCCTTGGAACATAGTAGATTCGCTTCGAATTTTAGATCATCAATCCGAGGCGAAAACAAAATAGTGTTTTAAAGATCCGTCGGATTCGATTCGGAAACGAATCGGTGAATTAAAATACCCCTGCTGCACGGACATCTCGCATGGGAGTGTATATTGTGCATTAGATACTGAGGGATTAAAAAGACACAAAACATTTGTTTTCCTGCGAAACTATCAACTAGGTACCTAAATAATTGACTTCTAATCTAACTGCTTTTTAGGGTTCCGTACTTCAAAAGGAAAAAAAGAACCCTTTGAAAAGGATCACTTTGTTGTCCGTCTATCTGTCTGTCAATCCCCTTTCCTCAGGAACGCGTGGAGGTATAGAGTTGAAATTAAAATCAAATACTCAAGTCCGTAACCTCTTGGAGCCTCGATATAAAATAAAACTTCTAAGTCAATGCAATCAAAAGTTACAGCCGTTTATGTCCGGATATTTTGAAATTTCCAAGGATTCACATGCACACAAAACTTATAGGGTACTTCCCGTAGCTCTAGAATCATGAAATTTGGCGAGCAGCAAGGTCTTATAGCACAAATAAAGGAAAAATACAAATACATTATATTTACAGTTTATTCACAAAAAAAAAATACTTTTGATTCTCGTCATGGACCAAAACCTATAAGCACGGTACTTCCCGGAGCCTTAGAATTATGAAATTTGGCAAGAAAAAATCCAAAAACAGTTTTGTAGTTTGTTTACAAAAAATTATTCTCGCCATGGGCCAAAACCTATGGGGTACTTCCCGTTGACCCAGAATCATATTTTTTTTCAAGAACAAGGTCTTATAGCACTTTTAAAGGAAAAAATCCTAAAACAATAAATTTGTAGTTAATTCACAAAAAAAAAATATTTTGGTTCTCGCCATGGACCAAAACCTACACACCTACTTCCCGTTGACCTAGAATCATGCACGATATTTGGCAAGACGCAAGGTCTTACTACGGAATCCTTAGTGCACGAGTCTGACTCACACTTGACGTTTTATTTATCTAACAAATCAGTTAAGAAACTTGGCTTAACCAAGGAGATTATGAATGCTTAGAACCTTGTCCTATTCATTGAAACTCGATAACCGATAAGGAGGTCACGAATGTATAGGAACTCGTCCTTTTTATTGAAAGTCGATTTATTGAAGTCCAAACCTTCTTCGTTAATTCGAAATGAATGAGTGGTGGGCATGATTTTTTTTTTATCATTTCGAAGTCGAATAATTTATTTACATATCTATTATTTACATATCTATTAATTTACATATCTGATTTTATTACCTGTTTTGAGCAGCATAGTCACCGTTTCCGAGTGAGATTGTGGAAAACTCATACAATTACGTTCAACGATGATAATCAGCTTTGTAGATTCGGTAGTGTCGTTATATAAGCCCCTACCGTAGTGAGATCGCGCCGTGTTGTTGCCAAGCGAAATGAAAGAAAGAAAGAAATAAAGAAAGAAATTTATTTATTGCATAAAAACACAGACAAAACTATTCCGAAAACAATCATTTTTCTAAATATAAATAATAGTTAGGTAGGTACTTTAAATCTATGTTTGCGTTGATTGTATTGGCTAGCTTTAGATATCTACGCTAGGCTTGTAAGGCCTGTGTTATAGACATCTATGCCATCCCTCATTCATTACAGTGACACTGATTTATAAGAAGAAAAAAAAAATGAAAATTTAGAATTCCTGTTTACTTACAGAGTTTTGTTATTATTAAATAGAGATAGCTCGCTCATTTTGTATCAGTGTGCATCTAATTTCAGGGCAAATAGGATTTATTTTATGACAAAAGTTCGTGCAATTTGATTGTACAATAAATGATAATAGTAACAGTTAGATTTATTGACAAACACACTGTTTAACTACTCATTAGTGTGCGTGCGTGCTTCGGCATTTTGTTGACGCATATTTTTGGTGTCAGGGCATATCTAACCATTTAAATCTTTGGTATCAGATGGATACTCATGGTAGGGTTGGTCAATTCAAAGTCGCTCAGCGAGCTAAGGGAAGAGCTATGCTCGGAGTTTCTTTGAAGGATAGGATTCGTAACGAATACAACCGACAGAGAACCAAAGTTATCGACATAGTTCATAATTAGCAAGCTGAAGTGGCAGTGGACCGGCTGTTCCTCGCGAAGAATCGATAACCGCTGATGATGAAGTATCAGATGGACAGACAGACACCCGAGTGATCCTATAAGGGTTCCGCTTTTCATTCGGACGTACGGAGCTCTAAAAACATACCTAACGATCAATTCTACTGAAACGAAGTTTGTTAATGCATGGGTTCATAGAACACGGTTTACAATTGTCACAAGCTCACAACATAATGAAGATAACTTACTTTTTGTACATTAGTAACCAATCATCCACAATAGGCATCCATTATTCGGGCACAAACACTTTTTAAAAAACAAAATTCACAAAACATCACTGTTCACTAAACCAACTTCACATTTACTTTGCACCTTTACTTTTACACTAGTTGTAGAAAACTTATCAAATCTGGTAGGTACGGTAGATAATCATAAATTTATTCTATAGTTAAAATATTTCCCTTTCTGAACACTTTTTGATAAACCATCACTTTTTAGAAAACTTTTGCAACAAGCACGTCATTTATTTGGTAGTTACTGACTGCGCCCTAAAAATGTCTTATTGTTCGTTAAACTTACGAAACACTACGAAGTTGTGTTGGCTATGATTGCCTAGCGGTGTACAGGCTAGCGACACGGCCTCTACATCTGAACTGCTCCTTGGAGAGATGGAGGAGAGCGCGCATGCGTCATGGTATTTCATAGAATCTCAAAATTCTTGGATCTTCCAGGACTGAAAAAAACTTTTTTTAGAACCAATATGGTTCGCCCGTGGCTTTGCACGCGTACTGCACAATACCGTCTCACTGCCAAATTTCATTGAGATCCGTTCAGGCGCTTAGGCGCGAGAGGTAACGGAGACACAGAAAAAACGCAGAAGAGACAGGAGACACTTTTCTAATATTAAGTACTTGTTCCAGGTAGAAACTTTGCACGTGGATTCGCACGCGTTCAATGGCCACGTTAAATAAGATTTCTATCCCGTGGGAACAGATTTATGGGACACAAACTAGCATATCTCTTTTTCCAAGTTTAGGCCAAGGTATACATCATACTCGTACATCTATGCAAAACTCAGCCCGCTTTGTTCCGTAGTTTTGGCGTGGAGAAATATGAAGCTTATGGCCAAACGTTAATAATAACGGTATATTAATCATGATTTGTGTGAAATTGATTTTTCCAATATTTCGATTATCACGGAATAACTGAATAATAATCTTAACCCCATATTTTGTCTTTTGCTACATAGTACCATTTCTTACCAAAATTACCACTACCTACCTACTACCGGTTTCATTATCGAACGCAACTCACGATACACTTCACCGATGGTATTGAATTGAAATTTTAATGATTAAGGATACATTTTAACCACTTGACTAAGGATGGCTCTCATTAGTTAGGTACATGCAAAACCGTGCCCGTGCAGACGTTTTAGGAATTTACCGGCTTTTGAAATCATTTATGTGGTAACATGGATCTAGATAAAATTCGGAATTTAAGTAAGAACTATGTGTAACTTGTCACTTAGATTTTAAGCTGTTTTGTTGTATTGTTTCTATCGATGAGTGTGCAATAAAGAATATTCTATCTATCTATGTGGTATCTTCCTATTATCTATCTGAATGGACATGCGGACACTATCAGAAACTTCGAGACGATTCCTAGTTTTTCAAGTAGGTTACTCTATAAAATAACGAAGTTTTGATTGCTACAATAGTCCACGACAACGACGGAAATGAGGTTTAAAAAAAACCAGATGAACGAGCACACATCTTTATAAATAACAATCAAAGTTTATTACATCCACTCTCGCTTAAACGATAAGGTCTACATAAGGTACGTTGTATTATCACTAAGCTCCAACACATCCTCCTTTAGATAAAACTCTTCGAGCATCCCAACAACAGAAACATAACTTCCGGAGACGAGACATATGACAGCGATTATCGCAATGACAAGGTTCTTCCAGAGGACCCAGTACATGCAGCCAAGACCTCGGTCCCAGCGGTAGACCGTTTCCACGATCACTGGGAACAATAGGCCCAGGGTTGAGAAGAAAATCGCTCCGACAAATCCAATCACCAGTTCCAGATTCGGGAAGGCCGCTGATATGGCAACTGTGGAATGAAATTGGTATTAACTCTTTGAAGAATTATAGTTACTAATTTTTCCATTCAATCGGAATCGGAGCGTACGCCGTGTACGCGTCGTTGGTTTTTACAATATGCCTAGGGTACGTCTGCGTGCCGAGAATATTCACTGCGGATGACGTCATTGGCAGAAATACCGGGCTTTGGTATCGGTATCACTACATTTGCCGGTCTAGTTCACCTATATTGGCCAGTTGACATTATTCCAGTAGTATTCCAGTCCAGCGATCAAATCCAGCGCTGGAATGATGTAAACCAGCACTGGAATGTACCTACCCATTTCAGTGAGCAAGTTCCAATCAAGAATCAAGAATTTACTGGTAAATATAAATTTACACGTCGGAATAATGTACCTATTCCAGTCTAGTGGCTGGATTAGAGAGCTACTTTTTCATTTCAGCTCGCTCATTTCAACGCCATTGGAATAGCGTATACAGTCATTTCACTACTGTATTGAATATTTAAATAGTGAACTCACATTGTTGTTTTTAGGGTTTCGAAGATCGGTTTCGAAACCCTATTTTCCATACAAATTGTGATGCCGAAATTTTAAAAGATACCTACAGAGTCATATGGGGTATCAAATGAAAGGTATCATTTGTACATTTCAAAAAAAATATGAAATTTTTGTAGATTTCATACTGTTTAAAATATTTCGAAAAAAAGTCGAAAAATTACCCATTTACCCCACCCTATCTCCGAAGATTGCAGAGCGATCCATGTTAAATGTATGGAGCGTTTATAGATATAGATCTATATTTTATAAGCTGAACAATGTGATAACCAGACTGCAGCGCTTCGAAAGAATGGCATGCTCAGCGGCATTAGGCTGCATGAGGCCCACACCCGGCGCTATTATTAAATTGAAGAGAGTGAGAATTCGTTTGTACATGAGTTTTGGACAAAAAAAATTGTTTTTTGAGTCAACTAGATATAGAAAACCAATAGGTTATGGTATATTTCTTATTCTAATGCTGCCTTCTGTGAGTGAAATCAGAAGGCAGAGCTGCCCAGAAAAAGGTAATTTTTCCTGTAGATTGTTTGCAACATTCTGCAGTTATCTTAATTTGTTAATACTAGTTCTAGTTTATTTCTAATATTTGATTGTAAGATTCTTTGTGATATGTATTGATAAATGCTTCTGCCCTTACCTAAAAAAGTTGTAATTAGTTTCTAATTGATATTTTCTTTAAATAAATTGTTGCCCAAAGTGTTCTTTCTGTGTAGGCCAATTACGACCAAACGTTTAGGTTTATTACATTTTTTCGGTCGCTACAACATGTGGCGTGATTTATGTGGCGAGGTAAATGTAGTGTAGTGCCGATGTGCGGCTTTACATGAAGTACGTAATTATTGTAAATTGAGTAGGCTACTTAAACCAACCTGTTATACAAACTATAATAGTCCTTATTGCGACCTGGACTACGTTCTCGTATTTGACAATGTTCTTCCTTTTCAATGTCCTGGTGATCATCTCCATTGGTACGTAGAACTGGATGGTGAAAGATAGGAAAATGACTAGTGCCATCAGCAGTTTGGTACTTTGCGCCACACTAGAACGAAAAAAAAACAATACTGTAAGTTGTACACAGCATCATCTAGCCTTCTTACGTAGGTTTTTAATATAACGACAGCTTAAACGTGGAATTGATATTACTTAACAAGTAACTATATAATTACTGTCGCGAGGAGTGGAAGGAGAAAAGTGAAGCTTCTGCCTAGCAGTGGGGCAGTAACGGCTGAAAATAAATAAATAAAATAATACAAAGTATATAATAGATATAATAGACATAATATATAGAGAATTATTTTTTTACTAAACGTTTATCACGAGACATGAATCGAACCCGCTACTTCATTTTAGGCTAAGCTTGACCGGTGGGTAAAGCTTCGCCTCAAGCAGTACAAATTGCGACATAAACAGTTATACGGAGATCGAAGGAGATCAAAAACGTTTATTTCTACAATGTAGAAGAATAAAATCAATGTTAAAATATAAATGAACAGTTTTAAATCCAATAGGAAATCAACTTTTCTTTCTCATTTTCCTAGCGGAAGAAGTAAAATGAACCAAAACAAAGTGGAAACTAATGAGGCTGTGACGTAAATACTACTATCCGGTCCTGCGACGCAGGAGGTTGCGGATTCGATTCCTGCCTCGAGACCAATATTTGTACGATCTCCAAAAATATTTTCCGAGTGTAATGAGTGTTTTCTATGTATCATAAAAAAACATCGATTTGTATGTATAATGTATTAAGTATATCAGTTATCTAGTACTCAAAACACAAGCTCTGCTAACTTTGGGGCTAGATGAAGGTGTGTGAATTGTCCACCGTTATTTATTTATTTATTTACATACGTCCTCGATTATTAATCCCTATTTCATAAAAAGCGAAAAGCTCGTGATCCCCTAGAAGACTTTAGCCTTTAGCCTAGACTTTAGCCCTAGAAGACTTTAGCCTAAAAAGATACAGGTTTGCACTCTCGCAGACATGGGAACCAATGAAACACATGTGTTTCATTGATCCCCTTATCGGGATATTATTTAATCAAGATAATATTGGTGGCCTTGTGACCGTTTGCATAACAACGACAATCTGGAAACACTGACAAGATTATTTGATTTCTAGTTGATATAGGTATCACACAATACACAAATATACTCCTTTAATCTGTGATAGATAGTAAGCTTCATAAGTAACTACGCATTTAATTCAGATATCTACACTACATTCTGATGATTCCATGTATCATGTAGCTACATACCTGCATTATCGGAAACTGAATGTTACAGGATAGATGATAATGAGCTAGCAATTCTGTTATTACATCACACTAATAATAATTATTTGTGTGATGTTATAACAGAATTGCTAATTGGATGTTTGCTACTGAACGGCTCGGGCTGAAATTTTGTATAGACGTTGTTATAGGCCTGGCATAAAATATGGGCTACTTTTCATTCCATAAATTGGTTTCATAGGAATGTCAATTACCTTAGAACGTTCATAAAGAACTTTTCATTTTATTAAAGTTTGCAATTACTTATCAGCATGATGAATCATACAATGATTTCAGCTACTGCAGAAAATAGAATAGAATAGAATTATTTATTCCGGTAAAAAATAACATTACATTTCGGTTAGAAGTGGCTTAAAGCCTATGTTAGGTTTAACTAGACACAGAGTTCTCACTTAATGAATATTAATCGAAATACTCATGTTCGTCATGCTATTTTAAGAATAATTACAATAAAAACTAAGACAATCCGATGAATATAAGGTAATTCGATAAATTCGCCAATTGTTTATACTTTCAGTGTACGCGGGACGCACAGGGTCTGGCCTCGCCATATAATGCCTGATCCGATTTTGTTGATTCTTTCGCTTCTGTAAAATGACACCGATATGTTCTCATATTAAGTTTTATTTTCAAGCATTAATGTTACTCCCATACAACTTTTAAAAAACAATGTAAAAATGTATAATAGACTTTGAAGTAAATAAATAATAAACAAATAATGAAGGAAAATTTACACAACATCATCTAGCCCCAAGCTAAGCAGAGCTTATGTTATGGGCTTATGTTATATATAACTGATATACAGCTTATGTTATAAACTGATATACAGCTGATATAACTGATATACAGCTTATGTTATATATAACTGATATACTTAATACAATACACTACATAGATTAATACTTTTTTATTATATATAGTAAACATCCAGAACACTCGGAACAAATATCTGCAGATCGTACACACATTTGTCCCGAGGCGGGAATCGAACCCGCAACCTCCTGCGTCGCAGGCGAGGTCGAGTAAGATTTTTCTTTTTGCAAATAGCATCAATTTATTGTGTTAGTTCCACTTCGGACTGAAATATGTACTTTACATAGATGGCGTGGGCTGAAGTGCGGAATTTAATATAATTTATGAAAATTTCTGTTTCCTCTTCGGACCGCGCGTCCTCATGAACCTATGGAAAATGACATCAAAATGCTCTAATATTAATTTTTGTTCCGGAGGAATTACTATTACTCCCTTAAAACCTAAAAAAAAACAGTGTAAATATTATGCAAATTAAAGTAAGATTTTTCTTTTAGCAAAGAACATCAAATTTATTGCGTTAGTTCCACTTCTGACTGAAATACTATATTTAGATCGCGTGGGGTAAAGAGCGGAATTTAATAATTAATATATAAATAATTAATTAATAATAAACAATTAATTAATATTTCTATTTACCCTTCGGACTGCGCGACATCATACCTACTAATATTATGATTGCGAAAGTTTGTGAGAATGTTTGTTACCACATATTTCCGTAACTACGTAAACGATTTAAATGAAATTTGGTGTGTACGTAGTTAAGGTTTATATAATAAGTGAGTCTAATTTCAAAAATTCTGAGGGGGTCAAAGAGCATGGTCAAGTTTCTATGAATTTTTTGTATTCCTAGGTTCGATTCACTGAAAACTCTAAATCTATATCTATATATATAAAAGAAAGTCGTGTTAGTTACACTATTTATAACTCAAGAACGGCTGAACCGATTTGGCTGAAAATTGGTGGGGAGGCAGCTTAGAACCAGGAGACGGACATAGGCTATGTTTTATCCCGGAATTACCACGGGAACGGGAACTACGCAAGCGAAGCCGCGGGCAGCAGCTAGTTATATATATAAAAGAAAGTCGTGTTAGTTACACTATTTATAACTCAAGAACTGCTGAACCGATTTGGCTGAAAATTGGTGGGGAGGCAGCTTAGAACCAGGAGACGGACATAGGCTATGTTTTATCCCGGAATTACCACGGGAACGGGAACTACGCAAGCGAAGCCGCGGGCAGCAGCTAGTAAACTATAAAGTAAATAATGAATCACGTATTTTTCAACCGACGAATAACGGAGTAGGTTTTCAAGTCGACGCGTATATTTAAAAAAAAAAAATTAAACCGTTGAAAAAACTGAAAAGCAAAATATAACAAACTTTTTTGACCGCGGCTGGCACTCGTCGTTTCGGAAAAAAAAGTGGCCAATGTGTTATTCTAGGCACAGAACTTTACGCGTGCGAAATTTCGGCTCGATCCATTTAGTTAGAAGTTTTGGCGTTGTCTTTGGCCAAATGTTAATGAAAGTTTTGACTTATACAAATACAAACTTACATATCTTCCTGTGGTAGATTCAAAGTCACGCTGCCCTTGACAGCGTCCCCGTACTGCACATAGCCGAAGAAGCCGACAATTCCGTATAAACAGATGACGATCACCATAGCAACGTTCAACACTCCAGGACAGCCGAGGAAATGCTGAGGCTTGGCCATCTCATTCTCGACGGGCATTACCACGCCGATGCCTTCCATTGCGAAGATGACGGTGCTGTGACAAATAAAAAACTAAATTCTTTTTTCTTTTCTAGATATACAGGGTGGTTTTTGAGAAGGGCGGTGATGGCCAAGTCCGAAACCGCGCGAGTTAGAGAAATGTCGTGAAGTATGTTATTGTTTTCTTATAAATCGAGGGCATGACTCCTTTCACGACTTTTCTTTAACTTGAGTGGTTTCGAACTTGGCCATCACTGCCCTTTCAAAAAAACCACCCTGTTTAAAAGATGTGATTTGGTTAATTTATGGATTCAAACACAATTGAGTGTCTCTGTAAAGAAACGACATTTAATGCAATCACAATATTGATTCCAAAATCACAATTATCTTCTGCAATAGATTTTCCCTCGTAAATGTTAAGACAGCTAGATTCGAGAGGCTTTGTTTGACCACAGATTATTAAGTAATTAGTATTGGTGTTTGTCTATGTCACGGCCTGACTTTGACAGTTAAACATGATGAAGACTGATTTGTAGGAACATAAAAAAAGAAAATAATTATTTGTTATACAAGTGGGCAAAACGAGTTTTTGTTGAGTGTGCCGATATTCTGGATCAGAATTTAAAAGGCACGAAACGAAAAATATTTGCACTCGAGTTAAACATACAATTTTTCACCACGACTAGCGAGAAAATATTTTGTAGTTTATAAAAGAGGTCAAATGTCAGAAACTCATTTTGGTAAACAACCTTCAACAACCTTGGAGGGTAAAAATGCTACAAACCTCTTTCAAACCACAAGCGGACAAAATATTTTTTTCTATGAAGGTTGCATTGTTCCGAATTCAAATAACTTTTTTCAACAAGTTGAATAATATTCTTTATTCCACAAGTGAGCAAAACCCGATTTTGCTCCCTGTTTTAGAGCAGCAAAGTCACTGTTTTCAAGCGAGAGTGGTGAAAACTTTTCTTTAAATATATTTAACGATGATTTACTGTTCTAGAATCCCCGATATAATACAAAACCAAAAAAATATAGTTGGTCGTAATCTTACGAATAGAAGATTGAAACAATTTATGTAGGTTTAATAGCTTTCAGTCATCATTTAATTTGTCCTAAATTTGAACCTTTTCGCTGTTCGATGCGTTATTCAAGTTTTTATTTGGTGGAAAAACACTTCCCTTAGATATATAGCGCTATAGCGCCTTGTCTTCAACTTGCTTAATCCGTATCCATTACGATTTTAATGCTGTAGGGCTACACATACTTTTTTGAAATTTTGTAGGAAAATGAAACCTCAACCTCAACAGCCTCAACATGGGGTAATGCCCGTAATCCCCACGCTGGGCATGCGGGTTAGGGATCGCAGTTCGGTGGTAGAATGGTTGCGACACTCGCGGGAAGACTTGGGTCGGTGCACATTCTAAGCCCACACAGCTAAATGGCTGAATGGAACTTCAGGAAATATAAAATCATTGTCATACCTTCTTGCTAAATTTCATTTAGATCAGTGATATCGTACAGTTATGAAAGGGTACATAACTGACAGGCAGTCAAGTGTATTTTCAGGTTAAGCACTTACCTCAAAAACAAAGGCCATGTGGAAACACTGGCCACCATTACCCTCTCCTTGGGGGAAGGCAGATCAGTGAACACGTAGTAAAGAGTGATAATTAACACAGCGAATACCATCACGTTGGCAACGCCAGAAAATGGCACCAAGTACTGTAAACAATATTTCAAATAATTATTTTCGCTCTCTGTAATTTATTTGATTTGGATAATACACCACTGCTCACTATCCGTGCTGTGCGACTCACAGTCATCATCATCATCAGCCTATATTAGTCCACTGCTGGACATAGGCCTCCCCCAATGAGTGCCATAGCGCCCTGTCTTCAGCTTGCCGCATCCAGCATCCGCCTGCAGCCTTTCGCAGGTCGTCATCCCACCTGGCTGGAGGGTGTCCTACACTACGTCTGCCTAGTCGCGGTCTCCACTAAAGAACACGTTTACCCCATCGGTTTTCGGTTCTTTGCAAGACATCCTTTGCAAGACGTCCACTGCCACTTCAGCTTGCTCTCTTTGGGCTATGTCTACAACTTTGGTTCTCTGCCGTATGTATTCGTAACGAATTCTATCCACTCACAGTGGCTGAGCAGAACTACTACACACAGCTAGCTACAACTAGCTAGCTTATATAAAGGTAGCCTTAGGTCCCTTGGATTATGCTCGTCTGGTAGCATGATATCTCTGCAATGAATAAGACCGCCAATTGCAGGATACAAAAACTTGTTTTGTAAGAACTTCCTCTACCTACTATACTGTAAATTACACATCTTTCCTGCAATTTTATTTATGAAATTCGTGAGTGGTTAGTTTTTGGGAGAGGCATTACAAAGATGTATTTTTACTTTTACTGTTTGTTTTATTAAGATTAGTTTAGTTGTGCAAAATTTTTTTGCACGCTGCGGCGTCCCATAAGTGTGAAATTACAGATAATAAGAGCTGTAATGTACTATTAAGCCATAATATGATTTTCACGTAGGATGCCCTTTCTATGAATAAATAAATGTCCAAAAAATCAAAGGGATCACGTCATAAATACCTTCCATAATGTCAACCAACACCGTGATTATAATACCTACACTCTACAGGCCACGTGTTGCCGGAATATGTACTTTGTAATATAATCCTCATCATTAAAATTAAAATTACATAACACTTAATAAGGCGACGTGATGTGTAGGGTGTAGGTATAAAGGATGTCGCAGATGAGGGCGACACCGCTACCGCCCAGCACAAAAATATGCATACAAGAACGGGCTTTCACTGGTAATGGAGTTTATATTGACGGCATCAGATGACAGACTGCATGCGGGCCACTCGTTTGAAGCTTGTGGGGTCTATATTTAGAGTTAGGTACCTCAAAACGAAAAAAGGAACCCTTATATGATATCTTTGTTGTCCGTCCGTCTGTCTGTCTGTCTGTCCGTCTGTCAACCCTCTTTTCTCAGGAACGCGTGGATGTATAGAGTTGAAATTAACGTCAAATACTCAAGTCCGTAACCTCTTGAAGCCGCGATATAAATAAAACTTCTAAGTCAACGCACTCAAAAGTTACAGCCGTTTATGTCCGAATATTTTGAAATTTCCAAGGGAATCATATGCACACAAAACCTATAGGGTACTTCCCGTAGACCTAGAATCATGAAGTTTGGTTAGCAGCAAGGTTTTATAGCACAAGTGAAGGTAAAAATTCGAAAACCATAAATCTATAATTTATTCCCAAAAAAAAATCTTAATGCTCGCTATAGATCAAAACGTATAGGGTACTTCCCGTAGACTTAGAAAAATGAAATTTGGCAAGAGGCAAGGCAAATCCGAAAACAGTAAATTTCTAGTTTATTAACAAAAATGTTTTGATTCGTTCCCTCAACCAAAATATACATGTTACCTTTATCATGTTGATCTAAAATCATGATATTAGGCAAGAAACAAATTCTTACAATTAAACGGAATCCTTAGTGCGCGAGTCTGACTCGCACTTGACGTTTTATTTACTGTTTTTTTCAAAATGTATTTATGGATAACGAGTTTAAGCATTTTTGTGTTGTGCGGTAGGGGTGTAGGATTAATGAGTATGTAGCTTTATAATCAAGGTGTTTGCTGTATAGAGTACCCGACATACCATTCCATGCAAACAGTATTATAATAACGGCTACCATATAATATGTTTAGTCTCAGGTTACTGCGTTGTCTCCTTTATACAGGGTGTTTGGTGGAACGATGTAGAGATTGAAGGAACTGAACAACTCATGTGAAAATTATAAGCCACATAAGCTATTATGAAAAGTGTCATGGTCAGTGTCACGTTATTATCAAAAGTTTTTTATTTTAAGTACGGGATTTTTTCATTTTATTTTCATTAATGTGGCTTCTAATTAGTCACAACAACACAATATTTTATCACAATAAGCTATACCCAATCATTGAGCAGGAAATCATACACAAATCAATCAAACTTATGGTAATAACTTAAAAATCATAACACTTTTCACCACTTAATCACATAGGTACTCTTGATCAGCTCCTTCAATCCCTACATCGTTCCACCAAACACCCGGTATATCTGTAGGCCTATTATCTCACGCATAACTTACATATTCATGCTTAGAACGCTACATCACGTTTAAAATTTGGTTTAACTAATCGTGAACTAACATCATGTATTTATTCATGTAGTAAAAGTTAAGTTCACATTACTTTGTATCAACTTCTTTTTTTAACGTTGGGTCTACGCTTTGACCAACAATGTCTACGCAACCTATTCTCACCTTAAGGCGCGATGCCTTTCTTCATAAGAACGCGTATGGAATTCAAACGAGCATTTGCAAAAGGTTTACGCCATTGCTACGAGCGTCGCTACGAAGTCTTCGAAACGTCGACGCCATCCCTACGTTTGCCGACAAGTAAGCCTACGAAATGTCTACGACATCCTTATGAACGTCTACGACATCTAAATGTCAGCCTACGAAACGTCTAAGCCATCCTTACGAACTTACGAACGTCTACGACATCTCTATGTCAGCCTACGAAACGTCTACGCCATCCTTACAAACGTCTAGTACATCTCTATGTCACCTTACGAAACGTCTACGCCATCCTTACAAACTTCTATGACATCTGTATGTCAGCCTACGAAACGTCTGCGCCATCTTTACGAACGCCTACGACATCTCTATGTCAGCCTACGAAACGTCTACGCCATCCTAACGAACGTCTACGACATCTCTATGTCAGCCTACGAAACGTCTACGCCATCCTTACGAAAGTCTACGACATCTCTATATCAGCGTGCGATACGTCTACGCCATCTTCACGAACGTCGACGATATCTCTATGTCAGCCTGAGAAACGTCTAAGCCATCCTAACGAACGTCTAGGTGTCTCTATGTCAGCCCACGAGACGTCTACGCCATCCTTACGAACGTCTACGACATCTCTATGACAGCCTGCGAAACCTCTACGACATCCTAACGAGCCTCTACGAACGTCTACGCCGCATTGAGTATCTTTGCGCTTGTTTTGCGCTTCCGTATTCCAGAAGATTTTCATTTACCTTGAGGTTCCGTATTTGACAGACTAGTACAAGAGGTACCAATGTCAAAGCGCAGTATGTCTGGATGCTTAGCTTAGAACCTTCCATATAGTAATCAGCCACCTGAAAAAACATTTTATTTAATAAATTATATTTTGAGTAAGAGTTGTTTAGTAGTAAGTTTCTGCCCGCGGCTTCCCACGCGTAATTCTATGGAAACTATTAAAGGTTTTAGTATCCCATGGGACAGTTCCCATACATGGGAAAAAAAGTTATTTCCTTCATGCAGGCAAAATTTCCGCCCAATCAGTTCAGTATTCTTAACGTGAAAAGGTAACAAACATCCAAACTTTCACATTTGTAATATTTCTGTGATAGTGTGATGTAGACTTAATCATTATTTTCATGATAGACATGTTATTGTTTACCTCCTTTACAGAAGATCCAATGAAGACGATATACACACATAATACACTTATGTAGGTCAGTGCGAGTGAGTAATCCACGAAGGTTCTGAAAAAAAACATCAATAAAACTAAATTTCCTTATAAATTGCTTCAAGCACTAACACTCGAAGCACGAATTTATTATTGATTTCTGAAACCGGGGAAGAAACTGCTTGTCATGCAGGGTTTTTATAACTTATCTAACTTCCGCCCGCGGCTTTGCCTTGTTTTGCTGGGATTAAAATCAACTCTCAGGATAGGTATAACATCGTCTAGCTAGAGACCCATTCAATGGAATAGGCGCAACAAACATCCTTCCACACTTTCACATTCATATAGCGTGATTACTATGTAAAAATTAAACATGAACCTAAGAAAATAACTCTTGAATAATACACACAAAAATGGTAAAGTCTATTATTTATTTCATATGACGGCATGTTTTTCCAAACATCGTTTGTATAATGTATACCATTAAATAACCGTTCGGAATCATGACATACTGTGCGATTACACTAAATTATTCTCTCATTCTCATGTTGCAGGTCAGAATGAACGTAAATACGCTCAATCTCCCCGACCAAGTTCATTTGTTTCCTATTCCATCACGACAAATAGAAAATAGATAAAAATTTCTGGTTGGACGAAGCTGACCAACGACGGAGCTCGAACGTCAATGTCAAGATAATATCTCAAATGTCAAACTCAATTGTAATGTGCACTTTGTGTTTCTCACACTTGATCTCATTTAAGCTTGATGACATATCATTCCTGCAATTTACATTTCGATATCGATATATGAAAATATTTTTTTTCAATTTTGATTCTATTCATTAATAATATTTAAAATTTCTTTGTTTATATTTATTTACTTAGAAGATCAAACCTATGAATTTGTATATGAATCGGTAAGTGTTCGACGTTAACAGTCGTTTGACTGTGCCCGGATGGGCAGTATGGATGTAATATATTGTACTGCGGGTTCGATTCCCGATTATATTTTGTTTATAAGCACTACCAATGTTTTTTTACGGTCGGGGTGTTTTCATATGTTGTGTATAATATATATTTTATATATGATAGGTGTAGTGCGTATTCACTAATAATGTACCTATGTAATAAATAATGCTGCTCAACTAGTACTCGTTTTATCAACTAGGTATGTATCTGTTTTTTTTTTATAAACAATGGTGAACAATTAACACAGAATTGTCTAGCCCCAAGCTAAGCAGAGCTTGTGCTATGGGTACTAGATTATTGATATACATAATACACTAAATAGATAGTTTTTTTTTTATTATACATATATAGAAAAACATCCAGAACAGCCTGAACAAATATCTGCAGATCGTACAAACATTTGTCCCGAGGCGGGAATAAAACCCACAACCTCCTGCGACGCAGGCGGACCTTTATCCGCTGCGCCAAAAACGTTGTCATCTGTTACCGTCTTTGCCCTACTATATGTAATTTTTACACTTCCTTGAGCACGGAGCTGATTACACTTAGAGTAAGACTACTTACGTTTTAATTTTGTTTACAGTAAGAACTGATTTTTTTTTTAGTTTGCAGTCGTGAAAAAATAAAAAACTATAATAAAACTTTCATTACAGAAAAGTTATCGAGCCAAAAAGTTCAAGTCTTTATACAATAGGGTATACCAAGGTACTCGTATGCATGTGACTTCATAAAAGCTGATTATTATTTTACGTACCTGTGTATGTTACATACCGTGTCTGTCGATATATTATAATATACTATATTTATTTTGTATTTTTTAATACTTTTATTGTGAAATTTAGTCATTGAAAACAAGATATTTAAAATCTCTATCGCAAAATTTCTAAACGCAACGCTATTGGCAAAAGCGCACGTGAAGACACGGTTCACATTTTGTATTGTTATGAAGCTTTGGCGGGATATCTTCTTACTATTTCTCGGTTGTTTGGTTTTTTTGTTAACTAAAATAAAAATTTTATCATTTATTCGTATCTTATTTTACTTTGATTGAAAAATCAACGAAGAAACAGAGCCACTTTGAATTGACGATGTTAAGTGTGACGTCACAGAACAATGGCCAATATGGCAGCGTTTTTATCAACCGAAACTGAGTGCAGTTTCACTTTTTGTTTTTTACCTAGTAACGGAAACCCCTCACCCCTCTGTTTTAGATTAATTCTAGGCTCCAGTTACTACGCTGACTAGAAAGCACATGGTGTTTCAGAATTCAGTATTTTATTTAATGCATTCATACAATCAGGTCTTAGTGATTAGGTGAGTTTATGTTAAGATCACCGTATGTACCCATTTAGGGTGTTGCAATAGAAGACTGGCAGGTATCGTGCCTTTCTACTAAAGATGAATATAATTTATAATTTAATTTGCGAGTTCTTAGAGAGTAGTGCTTACTCGGCGCTACTCTGGTGGTCGATGCATTTACCTGTGTGGAGACAATAAAAAGTTTGACTCTGAATCGGCAGGACGTACATATCTTTGGTATTTTTATTCAATTTCCTTCAGTTTTCATCAAAAAGATATCCGTAGAAACGTTCCCAAATCAAGAGTACCTATAATATAAATTTTGTGGGTGTTATATTTTTTTCCGGTAAAGTATTATACAAAACAATCGTTTAAAAAAATAAAAAAAATCTACGCGTATACCCTATTGAGTTTGAGAATATTTGTGATATTTTGATGTTGGCAGGTTCGTAGTCAGTTGGCTCCATCGAGCCATATTTTATGTATTTTATCTGTAACAATGTGAAACAGAAATCATATAAGCCTACTATTCCCAGTCTCCCCAACCATCCATCCGTTCAATGGGAGGATTTAGTGTAATCGCACAGGCGGAAGGTAAATAGCTTTTAGGAGTTATAAGATTAACGATGTGTGGATGTTAGATGAATTGGAAATACTTACTCGACAAACTTGCTCCATTTGCGAAGTCGTTTCGGCCCGTAGGCGAAGGCAGCGCCGCAAGTTTCAGCGAAACTCATCGACGGTTTCTTTGCATCGACACAGACTTCCTGTGAGGTTCTTACCTGAAAGAAATCACACTATAATATTATAAATGCGAAAGTTTGGATGGATGGATGGATGGATGTTTGTTACCTCTTCACGCCAAACCAACTGAACGGATCGAGCTGATATTTTGCATGTACAAGTAATTCTAGTCCTGGAATCAAACATAGGCTACTTTTTATCCCAAAAATCTATTCCCATGGGATAGAAATCTCCTTTAAACGTCTCCATTTCTATGGAAACGTTTAAAGAAACAACGCGTGCGAAGCCGCGGGCATAAACTAGTTATTCATAGTTTTTGTAGATGAGAGAATCTGCTGAGTTAGTATCTCTCGTGGTCTTGTAGGCAAAAGTGCGATAAATATACAAATCTATTTAGAAAAAAAAAACATATTGTGCAATTATGTGTTTATTCATCATAAAAAATTACTTGTTACGAAAGAGGGTACAAATAAAGACCGCCATTTTCAATGTAAATAAAAATAAGACAATCCTTATTTTTATTTACATTGAAAATGGCGGTCTTAAAAATAAAGATATAGATTCAATGTCAATATATTGATTTTGAAATTGAAAAGTGCTATCTATACTTATTTTTGCAGGGAAATATATTAACAAATCTATAGTTTTGTAACTCTACTCACTAGTATAGTGACAGTGTGGGTACAGACAAATCCAGCAAGAACAGTTCCTATGATTCCAGCTATTATTCCAGAGTTCTTGAACGCAGCCGGCATAGCTAAAATCCCAGAGCCTAGACATGCCTTAAGAAGGTGAAGAATTGATCCGATTGTGCTGTGAACAAGAAGGGATTTTGTAATTTTTAGCTCATTACTTTGATGTCTTACCTCTGAAAACTGAAACGCAACATACATTTTATTTTTCGACAGTTTTCAATGATTTTTTTCCAAAATTCATCACTTGAGGCTCTTACAGGAGATCTGAGTCGCGTTTGATTATTCGGGGGTAAGAGACCTTACAACGTGGGTCTGTGTCGATTGGTTCCTAAGTTATGACGGTTTGAAATTCCCTCGGAATCAAGTTGTAGATTGATCACGTAGAGACCTCATACGATCGGCCGATCAAGCCCTGGATAACGAGTTAAGGCGTGAGGGGTTAATTTTCTGGAGACCAAGACCTTTAGCCGCGTTTTGATTTAAATAATATTTTAATGATTTCTACAAATGTAAATGCGGTCGTCCAGTGCCGGTTACAGCGTAAATTATTGCGTGTTATGCACTAACACAGATGTCACAAAATATATTTATCATCTTTCCAAATGCTCAGCAAATATAACATGCTCACGCTAAAGTCCAGACGTCTATAAGCTGGCACGTAGGCAATTTAAATGATCGTCAGTAAAAATTCAATAGTATTGAACTTGTAGATACAGAGTATTTGTAACACTGTCCCCAGAAGGTACTTAAATAGTGAAAAGTGCGCCAGATGATTATTTTCACTCAAAACGTGCCGCACTAAATCAGGATTGCGTACGTACACCCTTAAAAAAGATGGTTGAGTCTTATTAGAAATATTTTCTAGACATTGGTATTATATATTTATGCGGTACCAGTCAATTTAAAAAGCTTATCTTATACAAACTTAGGAGTTTAAATTTGTTATACATTGTATTTTTACTGAATTTTTTTCTAGGTCTATATGACCGAGAAAAAAATTGATTTTTAAAATTTAACTTACTGACGACACGTTTCGATAATAATCTTCTGTTTCAACGTTTGTTTTGTTCGTTTTTAAACTTTAGCGGAACTTGTGATTCCTATTTCATACAACAATCTGTAAATTGCGTCGTGGACTCAACCTTAACCTCAACAGCCTGTATTGGTCCACTGCTGGACGCAGGCCTCCCCCTGATAAGCGCCTTGTTGGCTTTTATCTCACGGGGGTATTGCCCATAATCCCCACGCTGGGCATTCGGGTTGGGGATCGCAGTTCGGTGGTGAAATTTTTCTGCAGGGGGCGCTGCTGCCCGGCCCCGGAGGATATCCCTTAGTCGCCTCTTACGACACCCGCGGGAAGAGTTGGGGTTGTGCAAATTCTAAACCGGCAACACACAGCTGGAGGCGCTGGAGGCTGCATTATTTATTGACTAGCTTCTGCCTTGTTTTTTCGGTACATTATGTAGCTTATTATCTAAGTTAGGCTTTGCTCTAAACGTACGACAAATTTCATCTTGATCTGTTCAGTAGTTATGGAGATCCTAGTTAACAAAAATTCCGATTTCTCAAACTTTCGGCTTTCTAATATAAGTAGGATAGTAGGAATATCATACATAATATACCTAATCTAGTTATATAACTATACATTTTTCCTGAATTAATAACATTAAATGAAAAATAAATAGTAGGTACCTGCTAAATGATGCAGTGAATGGCTATTCACTGTCCAAATAAATGAGAGTTATAGTTGACCAAAGGCCTCTTAGCCGCGGTGACCTTTGTGTCCAAACCCTTCTCAGCACTCAACCCAATCATAAATATTATGAGAGCAGCCTACCCGGTACTTTTATCTTTATTAATATTTTTGCACTAGGGCTCAATCTCTATAATGCGTCTGCGGTGCGCTCGTAATTTTTTATTTAATGACGCTTCAGTTCAGAAGGCACTTGAAATGTGGCATGAAATTGATAAGATTGTTCAAGCGGTTCAAAACGTTGCTGTAATGTAAAGAATAAACCAAAAATACTCATTAAAAAGTCTCGCTGAAAGCGACACGCACAAAGGCTTTACAATCTCTGAAGATGGTAATTGAAACAGTTTGTTTTAGTTGAGTCATTGAACCTTTTATCGAGTCCACCGGAAAATATTGTTGCTGTTGTACGAAGTTGCTGTTTTTGGCCACGATGGTGAACAAAAAGAGCAACTCCGTATCTCTGCCTACACTATGTAAAATAAAACTTTTACAGAGGCATTATAAATAAGCTTATGATAGTTATAACAAACTGAAAAATCGATTTTTGAAAATTCCTTCGTTTAACATAATAATAAGATAAAATAGGTGGTGGCGCTGACTTGGGTCGGGTATGTTCCTTACCTACTTACGAGTAGGCAATAAGTTATGTCACTGATAGGTCTTTGTCACTTAGTCACTTTACTATGAACTTTGCGTTTATAATAAAGTGATTAAGTGGCGGCGGTTTGATCTGTTTTTTTCGCGTCCGCCATCGCAACCACGTGAGGCTCGCAGAATAGTTGAAGCTTTAGATTAGTAATAACTTAACTAAGTAACCTCTCGTTATTATCCATTAAAAACACAGAATTTTATTTTTTATACAAAGGTTCCGACGTGGTTCCCACTTCTGTGGTCATCCTAACATATTCGACTTTTTTCAAACCTAAATTGCCTCTTTTATATTACATCCTATTTATTACCGTCGAGTCTGATGGTGTTGTCTTGGAAGGTCAATATTGGTAAAGAAAAGTGCGCGCAAAATTAATTCATTCCTGCGTTGCAATTAAATTTTACCGAGGATTAATGTTATTGTGACAATTGTTTTTCTCTCGTCAAGGTCGCACTTTTCCTAAATCCTAGTTTAGGCACATATATTATTACATACCGTTAGAATATATCATACCTTTAGTCCTAAGTTATTTTGAACAAATTATTTATTAATTATTATTATTTATTCGCATTAAGTTCAGATATACAATGTGTATTTTCGAACCTTGATCAAACGAAATGTGGGGATACACGACATTAAATTATCGATAAATATCGGATAAAAAAAATGTATATGGTGGCTATTTAAAAAAAAAGCCCGTTTAATATTTTTTTACTGAAAACTACTTCATCTGGTTTTTTCTTCGTTTCTGTTTAAGTAAACGGTGTATTTTATTCAAAGTAGTCCGTCTGAAATGTGTGTGCTGTGAAATTTTTTGAAGACGGAATGTTTATCACTTCCATTTTCAAAGCGTGCAGAATGTAGATTCCTGTTGATCTTTGTACAAGACAGAAAGTACCTAATTCAAATGGCGGATAACATGACAACGAAAAGAAGTAGACCCATACTTTTTGGAGGATTTGTAGAATAAATTCTAGAAATAAGCAAATTCGTAAGGAATTACCCAAACTTTTTCCAAAAAATTAATGACCAGCCCCGACGATACCAAACTAGATATAAACACAACCTGGTGAAACCTGAGTCAAAATTAAAAATCCACCAATCCTCCCCCAACTCGATGGCGGTAAAAATATACAATAAACTCCCAGAAAACATAAAATGTCTCGAAAAAAATAACATGTTCGAAAGCAAACTCAAAGAGATGCTCATAAAAAAATGTTTTTACGAACTTGACGACTTCTTCAACGATTCTTTTAGCGACTCGCAAATTAAATTATAAATTAGTTTTATTCAACTTTAGTAGAAAGGCACGATACCTGCCAGTCTTCTATTGCAACACCCTAAATGGGTACATACTGTGATCTTAACATAAACTCACCTAATCACTAAGACCTGAATGTATGAATGCAATAAATAAAATACTGAAATACTAAATTATGAAGTTTAATACAACATGCAAAAAAGTACACCTCAATAATCCAGTTTTAAAGTTACAGATCAAAGATAAAATAAAAATCGATTTTTTTGTGAACTTTCTACAAACTAAACTATTTTCACTAGGCTTATGTCCCAAAATTGTATTTTTTTTTTTAATTTTCTTAGCTAGGTAAACTATCTAGCTTTCAAATGAGAGCACTTTGAATAAAATACACCGTTTACTAAAACAGAAACGAAGAAAAAACCAGATGAAGTAGTTTTTATGAAAAATTTTTTATTAAATCGGCTTTTTTTTAAATCGCCAACATATAATTTTTTTTATCCGATATTTATCGATAAATTTATGTCGTGTATCTGCACATTTCGTTTGATCAAGGTTCGAAAATACACATTGTAGACAACTAATTATTCACTTACGAATTAGGATGAGTTACGGTGCGGTTTTCGAAGGGGTTGTATTCTTTGCCATCGCTCTTTGATGGTATGCTCTCTGCTGACTGAAATCCAGGGTTGGCAGCTAATTCCGCTCTGAAAAAGAATAACCATTTGATTTAACTAGTTAGGTATTGCAAACAAATTTTAGATAGTCGTCAGAAGTGTCCAACACAGAATTCCAAATAACCTTAACATACGCAGATACTCCAATTAAAAGGAGATATTTACCACGGTTGGAAGATGTGCCTCGAGGTCGCTACAAAATTAAATAAATAAATATGTGATACAAAATTCTGAGGACTGGACCTACCTCCTCGACGACAGAGTGTTACGCAAAGTTTCAATAGTTAATATGTTATTCATATTAAATTTATTCACGTGTCCATAACTTGCTTCCAGTCGTGCGCGTGACAGATTGGCACGTATTTTCGTTAGTTGCGTTTTTTTTGTTCAATTATTACCCGTACGAGAGCTTATAATGGACGAGGTCCATCCTGGACCTGTGTCCGTGGATTCTAAGTGCGTATACTCTGACATGAGTGAGGAGGAGATTCGTTAGAATGTAGTTTCGCAGAACAGTATCGAGTCACCAATCTCGTTCATTCTTACTGGAAAACCTGTGAAGAGGCATGTTGACCCTGGGAGCGATTAGCGAGTACGTGAAGTCAATGAGGGTTATACTTTAGTGCAAAGAAGACATAAGTACAGGCAATTTGGAATTCTGTTGTAACAGGATTGCAAAAAGAAAATTTGCATATTAACAACAATTGATCCATAAACAATCAGTTTGAAGTGTCATTGACATCTTACAAAATGTTGCTGAAGCAAGTATAGAAACGATTTAAATCTGAGGCAATATACGATGCTTCCAGCATCAAATATGAAATACCTACAAAGTTTTTGTATGTTTTGATAAAAGAGAAGAGGCATTCTCTTTGATAAATAACCATAATATGATGGTAATAGGATACGGCTGTCATTTTACAAACGAAGTAGATCTTCCGTACGGTGTAGTTAAATTTCTGGAAGTCGACTTAGATGAAGAAGAAATAATGAAATCTTTTACTGTTGACTGTAAGATTTTGTCTGTTAAATGATTGAAGAGATTGACAGAAGAAAGGGAATGGGTTGACAGAGAAACAGTTCGGTTTGATTTTAAGAGTTCAGTTTTGCCGTCATATGTTTAATACATTATGACGGTAAAACTGAAAAAAAATTAAAATTTAGGTTGACAGAAGAAAGGGAATGGGTTGACAGCGAAACAGGTCGGTTTTATTTTAAGAGTTATAATAATTATAATACATAATGACGGTAAAACTGCAATATAACCATATGGTTATGATTATGAGTGTAGATTCAAGGTTGGGACCTACACATTTCCAGTATCGCCATGCTCGAGTTGTTGGAAGTAAGGAAGTTTAGTTCGCAGCTGCCTTTTAAAATAATACTGTTTGTCCCAAATGTGAGGGTAGTCATTCCAACTGTGATACTACAAAATTCCGCTGCGTCAACTGTAGAGGTAAACACATTATAAAACCTGCCCGATTTTTTTCATAGAAAAAGCAACCAATTCACTTGACCATGTCTCAGAATACTATGACTTGGCACTCGTTAAACACAGAGAATAAATTGAAAGACGTGCTGCAGCCAGTTATTTCATATTATGCGATTAGAATGGTTTGTGGAGCGAAACCAAGCTCTATCTTCTATTACCTACTTCTAGAAGAACCAGTCTTGTTTAGTCTGTTTGTCGCGCTTAGTTTCCAAAATTTACATGTGGTGTCTACTTTGGCTGTATTTTTGGTTAATATAAATGTAAATGGGGTGAACATGGTTTTTGATAATCAGCACAATCACAGAATACAATCACGGAATCATCACAGACAAATTTCGACAAATAGGTTTGGAATAAAAAAAATCAAAATGCGAGCTTTTTATCTCGTACTCTTATGTAGACAAAAACAATATCATTGGAAAATTCAATAGGTAGTTTAACACCCAGCAATACAGTTGTATATAAATGTTCACTTCGACTCCTTGGTTCACCAATTTGTAAAAACCCACCTATTTTTTTTTATCGCCTACCTAAATTTCTAATTACCTTACCTATAAAATTAACCTTCCTATTAATTTACTATACCTATGTTTCTTAGACTACCGAATGTAGAATTAATGATGATTGTGGCCAATGATCGTCTAGATAGTGGAGGACTCCTACGTTGTGTTGTGGTAGTACCTAGGTTCTTTTAGGTGCTAAAGACAAACGAACTAATGCTAAAGTAAACTTAATCCCTTCCATTCCTCGTATTAATTTAATAATAAATAAAAGAAAAAGTTTAATGTTTCGAAGTATTTATGTACTAAAATAATATTATAAGCATGAAACAAACATCAGAAGTTCAGATAGGTAGTTTTGTAGGTATTAATTTAATCATTCTTCATTCTATCATACTGATTTTATTACGGCATAGGCACAGGCCCCTCCACCGCCTCTGTGCAGTAGCTTTCGACACCTTACTGGATAGCTCCCTCCGTAGAAGATGTATGCTGGCTAACATACCATCTACTTTATAATAATCATAATTGGACTTATCACAAAACAGTCATACTTAAGTATGTCTGGTATGTCGGGGGAATAAGAGGGCATAATCTTTTATCAACCCTATTGTTTGTCAGTACGTAAGTTAATACCTCTATAGCCAGCCTCAATTGTCTGTCATATAATTAATGAGATTAGTTTTGATATCTATTTTAATTATAACAATAAATATATAAATAACATAATCACATTCAGAGGGAAAGCTACTTTGTGATATTTAATTCAACCCATTCAGTCAATCAACTTTCTTAGTAAAAAATTGTCAGTATCAACTTTCTTACTTAAAATAGTCCGTGGTCCACTAAATCTCTACATAATCTAATCCTATTAACTAGTGAAGTACAGACTGATCCAATTTTTATGCGGAGTCAGACTCTACCAAGCTAGTTATCCCTAGTTAGTACCGAATGACCCCTATTCCGCGATTTATGATTAAAAGTAGGTATAGACTGTTAGAAGTCTACATGATAATAAGGACCTCCTCGTATGGGAGTTTATGTCCAAGAAGTCGACAGCTTCTGAATATAAAATAATTCCGAATTACAGCTTTATTTTTAGATTTTATTCTCAATATAATATAATGATTCATCCAACTGAGATTACTTCTCATAACTTGATAATAGGGACCTCCTCGTATGGGAGTTTATGTCCAAGAAGTCGACAGCTTCTGAATGTAAAATATTTCCAATTTCTGGTTTACTTTTAGATATTATTCTCAATATAATATTATGATTCATCCAACTGAGATTACTTCTCATAACATGATAATAAGGACCTCCTCACATGGGAGTTTATGTCCAAGAAGTCGACAGCTTCTGAATATAAATAAATTTCCAAATTTCAGGTTTACTTTTAGATATTATTCTCAATATAATATAATGATTCATCCAACTGAGATTACTTCTCATAGCTTATATAAGGCTTTCCCACTTTCGGAGATTATTGCCTAAAGTGACATTCGCACCAAGCTATAGTTAGATTGATCAAAATATAAAAGCTCTCTCTAATGGAGACAACTGTAAATACAGTTTAAATTGCAATGTAAATCATAGTTTACCTGAAATCAGAATATACTACTCTGCGAGTTTTAATCAATTTTAATTATTATTTAATTTGAACAATATTATCAATATTAGATTAATTAGTGTCCTGGTTCTGTGAAATTATATTTCCTGTAATTCCTAAGGGAAAACACAATGAAATTCATTAAACAATAAACATAACTTCTTCTCCAAGCATCACATAAAAAAACAAGAAAGGGTAAAAATACATATGATTTAAGTCAACCTTATTATTTAGTTTTATGTGAATTATTTAACCTTTGATTAAGAAACAATAATCTGACAAGTAGTTAAAATTTTGACAAATATCAGATGTATTTTTGCAATAAAAAAAACATGCAACTTAGCTGTAGCTGGAACCAGCACCGGTAGGTATCTGAAAAACTAACTCTACTCTACACTAAATTGATTACATGACCAAGTGCCATGAATCACAACACTGACTTTATATTCAATAAATAAAATTCGTTTTAGTTAACACTTATTCTACTTTAATCAACACTGATTTTAATGAATAACTTGAATCTATACGGTTTTACTAAGGATCGTTTAAGCTTTTGTCCAGTAGTAGGTAGGTACCCTAGACTAGCTTCCCGCGCGGATTCCGAAATTAGACTGTCCCTAATATTTCCTTATGAGCCCTCACACGATCAACTCTTACGCACATAAGGTCCAAATTCTCCCTTATTATTTTGGGCATTTTGCTTATCGTTTTGAAGTGTCTAATTTTTTTGCTTCTAGACAGGTCTTATTTATGACCCTTCACGTTTCATGGGAATGTTGATATTTTCGTTTCAAAATCAAGTGTTCTTACGATAAACACAGCTCTTGACAAGTTACTTTCTCAATTCACAGATCGTAAAAGCTTTCAGCGTTGAATTTAAATGACTGTAAGAAATGCCATAAATCTCGTTATTTTATTACCATAGATTAATAAGAACTAGTAATCATTTTATATTTGCAACAACAGGCAGATTATGATCTGTTCTGTTACAAATTCTTGACGAGTCATTTTAGTCATTTGTAGATGAGAAAATTCAAAATTTCAACAAAACTTCGGACAGATTGCTCAAAATTAAAATTTGTCGCAGGCCTCCCTGCCTGTCAAATTGGGTGTCTTAGGTATACGCAAAATTACAAGTGTAGCCCTGCCAGCGTTCTTGTCTTCTGTCTAAAGCACTAATTCTTTAGTTGACAATATTTCAAAGCCTTCTCGTTTGGTCCCGCCTGGAATGTCAGTGACAATTTCATTCTTAGACGAAGCTCGAACGCCTTAGCATAGTGCTTGCCCCGATGCTGCTCCCCCAAAATCACTTTTATCCCAACGGCAATTGGATGGGCCTCTGTGTGAAATGACACGGAATTGTTGTGTTACAAACGTGTTCCAGCTCTGCAGATCGTGGCCGCCTCCTGGCCGTTTCTAAATGGGAGTCAGGACATTGGTTGCAAGTATTTACTTCATTGGTTGCAAGTATTTACTTCGAGGCTCTTCGGGTTTTTAGAAAATTATCTGAGCGTCTGGTCGAAGCGACAAGTGACCCGAGAGCTGGTCAGTATCTGGCACAGCGCATCAGCATTGCCATACAGCGGGGCAATGCAGCCAGCGTCTTGGGGACGCTTCCGACTGGTATTGATATGGATCAGTTGAGCTTCCTGTAGATTGTTTGCAACAGTCTGCAGTTAGCTCAATTGTTTCAATTGTAAATACTAGTTCTTATTTATTTCTATTATTTTATTGTAAATTTCTTTGAAGAAAGGCTTCTGCCCTAAAAAAAGGACAACTTAGGTATAGAACATCAAATTGGTATTCATTTCTGTAGCTCTTTAAATGAAAGAATTTCTTAATATTAGGATGAACAATATTTCTTAACAATTCCGCACAAAACCTTCTCTGATAAGATTGAATGATAAGATTTCTCTGATTAAGAAAAGACCGCAGTCTTTTCTTTTACAATGCGGGCGATACACACTGTTGGATCTTATCAGAGAAGGTTTTGTGCGGAATTGTTAATAAATATTGTTCATCCTAATATTAAGAAATTCTTTCATATAAAGAGCTATTTACAAAATGAAAAAACTCATCAAAAATAAGTCGTCGACTAGTTTCGTCTCTCCACGAGATATCATCAAGACGCTATAACAATTACTCGACTTTGACACTCAAATCAAATCAAATCAAATCAAATCAAATCAAAAACTCTTTATTTCCATAAATACAATAAATGTACACTTAGAAAAGGTCAAATCATAAAACTAAACACTGACACGGAAATAAAGTGATATTTTTGATTTCTGTCGCTTCGGTATGTAGACTAAAGTAAAGAAGCGACGAAGAAACCTTTAGCCTGTTAGTTGTTATTTTCCGAGTTGGAGCAAAACTCGTCCCAAGCTTTTTTATCCTCTAGATAATCTGATATTTTGTAGTAAGCCTTTTTACAAAGGATATGTTTGACAATTTGTTTGAATTTATTTATTGATAATTTTTGCAACTCACTTGGAGTTTTGTTGTAGAAGCGTATACATTGCCCTTTAAAAGATACATTTATCTTGTGTAGCCTAGTTGTGGGCCTGAGACCGCCAGTCAGATGGCCTGGTCATGATGATTTCCAAATTGACTGAAAACCAACTTATACAGATATTACAATCCCAAATTCATCTTGTCATTCATTAAAATATAAGTTAGCAGCTTACCGTAGTTTTGTCCACAGAATGATGTCAGTCCCCCTATCTCAGGAGAACTTTAATAGGGAGCTATCTATTATTTACCACACGGTTGAAAGTAATGGATAAAGTACAAAGATGGTTGATGGTTTAATTGGGAGTAAACAACGTAATATTGTCCGCTCCTTATTGTATCCCGTAGCTCCAGAACGGGTAGATAAATACGTGGGTAGTTTAACTTATATAGGTCAATTAAGTGAGGGAGTTTCAAGGGTTTTGTCTAAAAATAAAATACGTGTAGCCTTGAAAACAAACAGTTTATTAAAACAGGTTTGTAACGGTAAAGAAAAAGTAGATAAAAAAAAATCAGGCGTTTACAAGCTGGTTTGTGACGAATGTAGTGGTATTTATGTAGATCAAACGGGTCGCAGTTTTCAGGTAAGGTATAAAGAACATTTAGCCGCTTATAGAAACAGTTATCCAGAAAAGTCAAACTTTGCAAAACATTTATTAGAATTGGGTCATTCGTTAAATGATAACCATTGTTTTTCTATTTTACATACTTGTGATAAAGGGTTTAGGTTATTAGTCTTGGAAAATTTTGAAATTGCAAAGTGTAGCGGTAACACAAAACTATCGACCGAAGGCAACCAGACAACCTCGAAAAACTGGTTGTACTAGGCAAGGTAGAGGGAAAAAGACCAAGAGGACGCTCACCAACCCGCTGGTCTGACCAAATTAGAACAATAACGGGACTCACTTTGCCTGCAGCCCTGAGACAGGCCGAAGACAGAGTGGTGTGGAAGCAGCTCATCAGCGTCTCCGTGAAAGCTTTCCAGGACGGGCACGACCTTCAGCAATGAAGAATACGACAGAGAAGATGAACACAAAGACACAGAACTGTAGCTTTCCGAGCTTCATTTCGATTTGCAGCGTCGCGCTGTTGGACTGATCTGCCTCCCCCATTACGCGACACCAAGTCGTTTTACATATTCAAAGCTAATCTCAAAAAACTATTATTATCCAACCAAAAAAGCTCCTGAGAAATGACACCTATCCAACTGTATACAATCCGAGGGTACCTATATCATCTATTTTCTTCACGTAAAGTGCTAGGTGTCATTTCTTAGGAACCAACTAAATATTTTGATATTTATATATTTTCCTCTATTTTAGTACGACAATTTTTCTTATATTTGCACCATTGTACGTTTTGCCTAGTTGAATATTAGCATTTATGTCTGTCCACATCTTAGTTTTTATCCTTACCTACTTACTTCTACCCCTATATTTTGTTAGGCTTTGTTACTTTTCATCTGTGGACCGTTACTCGTGACGCGACGTTACCCAATTTAGGTCCAGGCTGAAGGCTGAAAACCAGCGTCGTTATCGACCTCGAGACAATAAGCTGAGACTGGACCTGATTAGCCGCGCATATAGTTAGGGAAAGACCAATTATTTTTACCCTTGGGACTCTAATCATAACGCTGCTGTTTACAATATGTTTTAAACTGAGATCCAAAGATTTATGTTTTTCATTATTACCTACGTATATTTTTGTTTCCCTTTTTAGGGTTTCGAAGATCGAAAATCGGTTTCAAAACCCTTAAGGTCTCGCTTTGTCTGTCCTTTTTTCCCTCCTTAATAACTAAGCAACTACTGCAGCTATCAACTTGAAATTTAAATATTAAATAATACATTTCGTGCGCCTGTACAGATTTAAAGAAATAAATGAAAATAAATGAAAAATGAAAATGAATATTTTCCATACAAATTGTGATGCCGAAATTTAAAAGATACCTATAGGATTATGTGGGGTCATGAAAGGAATCACGATACCATTCACAAAACAGTTATTTAAATTTCGGTAGGTCTCATACTTTTTGAAATATTTTGAAAAAAGTGGAAAAATTTACCATTACCCACTTTCAGCGAAGCTTGCAGGGAGATCCATCTGAAATGTAGGTTGGTACCCTACTATTTTTAGGTATTCGCGAGTTATACTCGCACTTGACGGATCTTGTTTTTTTATAAGTTGTACGAGTATGTGGCTATGAATAAATTCTTGTATTCTAGAGATGAAACTAGTCGACGACTTATTTTTGATGAGTTTTTCATTTTGTAATTGGTGTGGTCTTTTACATTTTGTTGGATCTTATCAGAGAAGGTTTTGTGCGGAATTGTTAGTACTTAAATATTGTTCATCCTAATAATTATACAATAGATTTCCGCAAAGTAACGCCTGAATCTATTATTTATCTTGTAGTGGAGGAGTACGGGATGAAGTTATGAAAACCAGAAGAAGGTTAGCCCAAGGAGATTTCCCGCGTTTTCGCTTACGCCTACTGCTGCGTCAAGACTGCTGCAGGAATACCTAGCCATAAGGGACTTGTACAATGTTGACCTAATGGATATAGATATGAGCGCCGCGCCGGGGCGCGCCGTCGTCGCCGCGAGTGCAAGGCAGCGCGTCGTCGCCGAATGGAACAAACGACGCGCCGTCGTGGCTCGCCGCGATTTTCTTTCTCGCTCGCGTGCAGTGCCGTTCAAAGCGACGACGACGGTGAGGCTGCGCTGGAGAATAAATGCTGGAAGTATTTCAGCACAGCACGTCCTGAAGATCTGGAGGCTTACGGTGGTGACGTTTTTTTGTACTGGAAAGACCGAAAAACTTGTATGCCATCGTTATATTCTCTTGCACGTTCAATTTTGAACGTCCCAGCTACCAGCACGCCCAGGGAACGTGTTTTCTCTACAGCTGGACTCGTGATAACGGCGAAACGTTCACGATTAAATCCATTGAGATTGAATAGGATTGTGTTTATCCACGATAATTATGTCTTTTGCAGAGAATCTGTTGAGGAATGAACGATATTATTTTTGGAGATATATTTATTATTCTTTTATTGGGACTGATTCTTTATCTTTAGAAATATGACCTACCTACTGACCTTGTAGTGACTGATTGAAAATTAGTTGTAAGAAAAAATAAAATATTTTACTCTTCAAGACTGATTCGAATTACTATTATTATGTTCCTAATCTTAATTGTACTTAATTGTATCTTGTTGTTATGTAGTAAACATAGTTACACAACTCAGATTCGTAAGTAGATTAGTTTTGTTGTGTCTTTCATATTGCTATTTTTGTTAAAAAGTTTATCAAATGTTGTGGTTTTTTTTAAATTTGTGTTTGGAACACATATAATATTGTTAACGTCATAAAAATAAATAAAAACGTTGATTCTTCTAATTATATAAGGCTTTTTATTGTGATTTTGGCTTTTTATTTTCTCCCTGACAAAATTCTCATTTCTCGCGGAGGACGCGCCGCGGCGCGCCGCCGCCCCGCCGTCCAAATTTTCAAATCACGCCGCCGCCGTGGGATTGGCTATCGGCGCTCATATCTAATGGATACTAGTGTTATTCAAATAATTTTAGCCGCTCCACTGAGTGATGCGGCAATTAAATTATTTAGGTTAGTTTTAGATATAATCTAGTTTTAAGTAGGTAGTTAGTTCGTTAAATTACGGGACTGACATAGTCACCAATGACCCAAAGTCCCATAAATAAATATAATAAAAAAACTTGCTTCGGGAGTACCTTGTATAATCACTCGTATCGTAACAAAACAAATTGGATACACACACGTTACGGTCTGCACGAATCTCTATTAAGTATCAGGTGCAATGTTTTTTAATAATTTATTATTCTGCTCGCAATACCTATATAAATTGTCTTTCAGTCTTTCAATAATTTATTATTCTGCGAAAAAATAAATAACGAAATAGCCATAGCCAGTACAAACACCTCCATTGAACCATGACCTAGGTACTGATTATGAATCAACCTTATTTAGAGTTCGCTGAATGCAAAAATAAAACGATATGACTGAAACGATTTTTTTCCGACCGTTGTTTCTTTTTGAAACATCTGTTTTTTGTGTTTGTGATTAAGGTGTGTAGCAAATAAATACATGTATTATTTACCTACCAGTGGTTTATGATTATGAAGCATCAAACTATTGATTTTCTGTTAATATATTGATAAAACTCTAGCATGTCCTTAGCTTTCGGACGCTCGCACCCAAGGTTGGGAAATCTTTAGCGAACTTGGATGACTTTGTGTTCAACTAAGCCTGAAGACCAGAAGTTGGAAAGGGCGCAATAAAATTTGAATAATATGAAAAAACGGCTGTATTATGATACAGTTTACACTGCTGAAATGCTTCTTGGAGTTGCATTTAGGGATATGGCTATTGGTTTTTTGAATTCAGTTATTCACTCTATTGTGGTGACAAATCACTACATCTTGTAGTTAGATGTTTAATCTCGCCGAACAACCGACTAGAAGCAGCTACAAGGAAAGCCTTGTTGTTGTTGAAATATATTCATCGCAACTGAGCCAACGGTGAATCTTATTCCAGATAAGACTCAAATTAGCTCACTAACTACCTCCATAAGTTATAGGTATTAGACATTATTAACCCACGCATTTGAGTTCAATATACCTTTTGGAATTGTATCGTATCGTATTCATGAAAATAGCGCATTTTTACATTTCTAATGTAAACTTGATGTATTTGTATGGTATGACAACTCGATCAAATTTTAGCCTATTAAATATTTTATGGAAGCGGAGCTGAAAAAAATATTTTATGTTACCTGAATTGGAAACACTGGAAATCATTTTAACTTTATGTCAACTCCACCTCTCATGGATTCTTGAAATAATATGGTTGATTGAATGCATACGTACATATAATATATGTATACATCTAACCAATTATATTATCCCACGATTCAGACGGAATCTCGTATTTTGAGCCAAACTCACACTTCGCTTATTTTCCTGCAGCGTTTCGGTTGAATGGGCTAATCTCATTGATTCTGATACCTACTAATTCCAAGGGCACAGCGATGAAAAGACGAAGGTTGTTGTTCACAATTGAGTAGGTAATTTATCACTCCAACGAAATTATACGACACTATTAATCTACGGATTCATAATAACTTTTGCACTTATTGTACCTATAATCGACTAAATAATTAATTTAGAGCACGATTTACTTAAGAGTTGTTATTATGTATCGATAAATAGCTAGGTAGGTAGGTACATTTTCATCATGATAACGAGTAGGTTGGTACACTCATTGATAAAGTCTAAAAAATCGGTGGAACACTTTGTAGCAACGAGTAAAATTTTTAATTTACTTTACACATATACTTACGTTGATTTGAAATTGTCAATCTCAAATTGTGCTTTGTTTTCTCCGCCCATTGTACTAAACCTGTAATAAAATAAGTTTAAGCTGTATAAAAGGCTGGATGGTTTTTAGCAGATATAATAACACTATAATGGCCGTTGATGTACCACGAAACTCTAGGAGCCCATCCTATTACTCTTGTCTTGAAGATAATCAGTTTGTTATTGGTTGGAAAACAGATGAGAGTTCCTGCTCTAACTTATCTAGCCAATGCTGCCTTGTTCCTGTTTCCTCAAGTAGTATACACACCAAAGTCGGCGGGTCGCCGACAGGTTAACAAATACTGTGTTGCCTACAATATTCAATTCAATGCACTGAAATGTTGCACCAACCCAGCGGGCTGTACCGCCGACTTTGGTGTGTAGACTCTCCAGTCAGTCAGCGGTACAGCCAATATAAAAATGATATCAAACTAAGAGAAGTTTGATAACATTTTATATTGATTATTTTACACGTCTTCGCCAGCTTCGCTCTTTGGTCTTTGGCCAATAAAAGACATTGCTTTATCCACTTGGTTTAATATTCTTAGGTGATTGCCAACTATCCGTAAACAGTATATTAACGGAAATTGCATCAACTGCAAACAATCGCTGGGAAAAGTATTTACAAATCGATAACTGATGGCACAACAGCTAATTCAATTCACTCCAATTTATTTATTTTCCTTTAATTAATAGGGTGACATAGGTACACCACTTACATTAATTAAAATGAAATCTAAAGACAATTTATTGAGATATTTCATTTTAAAGCTTCTAAGCATTTAGTTAGTTGTGTGTACAATTACAAACCGATTAAGGCTTTACACGAGTTGTGGACTTCATTCGATAATTTCAAAGCCCGTGTTTAACGATACTTTAGTAGGTAATTTTAAGACCAGCTTAAAAAGTTATTTCTTTCCCATGGGAACTGATTTATTGGATAAAATTTAGCCTATGTTTTATTTCAGGCCTATTAATACAGTAGTAGGTACCAATATATCCTGAAATAAAATTTTTAATTAGTTCAAGATTTTATTCATACATTCTTTATTTATTCATTAATATATTTGTTATACCTACCTACTTACGTTTCGGATTAAAGGTTACTTATTAAAATATTATTTCTAAAACAAACTGGTTGTTTCAGAATATTTTCTTCAGTATCAAGGTGCCTACTCACACTTAGAATGGTGTTCTTCGAAAGATAATTGGAAGATTAGAAGCTTTATCGGTCAACCTTGACTTAGTAAAGGAAAGCTGTGCGAAAAAATAATGACGTAGCCCGAGTTTAAGAAGTCGATTATCATGCCAAATTTGGCCTGTTTGTTCTATACATATTAAATAAATAAAAGAGAAATACACAATTTTTCAAGAACATAGGTTTTATGAAAAAATGGTATAGTGGACATAGGTAATGAATAACTAAGGACGCGGGAAGGGAGACCACAGGCATGTCGCAACTGTCTGGGGAATAACTGGGATTGCCCATTCCTTTTTGCTACTGAAGCAAAAATAGCATTGTTCAAAGCCTCACTCAAGGTTCTACGTGTCCAGAATCATAAAAGGGTATTTCAGTGTGTTATGTATGGGATACCTTGATCGGTTTACCAGTTTAACTTTAGATAAGAAGAGCTAGAGCATATTATTTATAATTTCGAAGAACACATGTCTATAAAGAGTAACCTACATATATTCCTCAAAGTATTATGTTAAAAGTGCCCGGGTCGGAGGTACCTATAGGTTTTTTTTTGGAGTAATAGCATCAAAACTTCGTCGTTGAGCCTTAAATCCTTAGAAATATCTAATTAGACACATACCTATCAGGAAACTGTTATACATAGTATTGCATACTAAAACAGTTGATGTATAACAAGAACAAAATTAAAAATTTTAAAAACCCTCGACAGATTTTCATGAAACATGGCTAAGAACACTCGGGATATAATTATCTATGACACAAAAAAACTAAATGAAAATCGGTTCATCCGTTTGGGAGCTACAATACCACAGACAGATACACAGATACACAGACAGACACGTTAAACTTATAACACCCCTCCCTTTTTGCGTCGGTTTAAAAAAATATCTTCACATACCTTTTATTGCAGCCGTATTATCCCGATAACTTATAACAGGTATGCGAGTACAAACGTCTTTAGATAAATATATACATTTCAATGTATAGGATACTGATTCTGTGACACTCAGAATCAAACTGATCTGAGTTTTTCCAGCAGTAACGATGACTGCTTGATGACGAAATTGCATTTATTGTAAACTGTGCTCTATTATCAGCCCTTCACGATCTCTTATCGGACAATGGCGAAAATAACCAAGGTTGTATAGAACTATTAGATACACTGATTCATATTGTAATGACACTTGCGTTGAACAATCTGGCAAGCTTTTATTTATCTTTAAAATAATGATCATTTATATTCAAAATTGGTTGGTTGTATTCTTCGTAGGTTAAGCACCTTGTACGTATTAACATAATTAAATAAAAATACCCTTGTTTTTTTACCTACTGCTAATTTGTGTTCCTCAAACAAGTTTAAGTGATAGATTAATTTGTCTGTTAATAAATTAGTGCTGAAAATTTAAATTGGTAAAACTGAAGTCCACTTATGGAACATCAATGTTAATTTTCCTGAATCCTTAAATGTAAAGATTCCGTCCATTTTACTTTACTATACCTAGCAAACCTAGTTTTTTCAAGTCAAAAGTCAAGCTTAAACATGCTCAATAAAATAAACTTATCTGCGGTTAGCTTCGTACCCTACGGTACCGGGCCATGGCAACGTCGCTATTCAATCTTTTAATTCTGTATTTTATTGTAGCTGACTCACTTGGCAACGAGGTGCTAAAGTCATCTTCATACAATAGTTTGCTTGGATACGTTGTTAGCTCACTTGGCAAGGAGTAGGTCACGTCGTCTCCATACAATAGTTTGGATACGTTGCTAGCTCACTTGGCAACGAGTTGGTAACGTCATCTTTATACAATACCTTGGATACGTTGCTAGCTCACTTGGCAACGAGTTGGTAACGTCATCTTCATACAATAGTTTGGATACGTTGCTAGCGACGTCGGTGTGGCGTCTCGGTGAAATAAGGCCGTAAGTCGAATGTAACAGTCTACCATAATAAAGATTCAGGTCGGTTGTTACCCACTTTGCTAGTAATGCCATCTCTTGCTCCTTTTCTATAGATATCCCAAATGTGCACCGACCGTCTGCTGCTGTAGAAGGTAGGTATGGCAAAATTTAACACCGAAAGATGATAGGGGTGTGAGAACTTTAATAAGAATTATCATTTAATGTTCCTTCTTATTAAAGGTCTCACACCTCTATCATTAAATTTATGTACCAAATTTTGGTAGATAAATTGTCTTTTGTAATAACGTAGTCTTTGACATTTTTTTCTATTCTTCCGCTAAAACCCTGCATTTTATTTTAAATAGGCATCGATCAAGGTTTTCGCCAGCCCCCCATAGATTCACAATGCGCACCCTGAAACCGTCTGTATCAAAAGAGAAGCATTTTTGCGTGATTAGTTACCATTTCAACTAGTATCATTTTAGCGCTCGGACAGAAAGCATGTGCTCGTGTAAAAATGCCAAAATCAATGGTATTTTTAGCTTTCTATAGTGATATTAGCCATATCCTTAAGAAATCAGCATTACATTGTATTTTGGTCTGCATAATGTTACAAAATTTATTTTGTTCTAAGTTGATGAATGGAGCGTCTACTGATTCAAATTATTTTTTATTTATTTGTGGTAAGTATGTATTTATTAAGGGAGGCTTATGTCCAGCAGTGGACTAATAAAGGCTGATGATGATGATGATGTATTGATTTATGTTTCATAAAAAGGCGTTTAAAATTAAATAGTAGGTACTAATAATAATATGTTTAGATCGCTTAATAGTATTTTATTATTTATTTATTTATTAAGTAATAAATATGATAGGTTAAATGATCCTTTTTAACTTGAAATGACGTTTCTTTTTGTCCCGGAAACAACTCGTGCGAAGCCGCAGTCAGAAACTAGTTCTTTTTAATTTAAAATGCCTGCCTGAAATTTATATTTTAAGTTTATTTCACTAACTTTTGATAACTTATTTAAATTATTGTATGTCCAAAATGACCCTTATGTAACCTATACCAAAGGGTCATTTTGGAAATACAATAGGTAATGTTGAGACTTATTTATTTTTAAGAAATCAAATAATATCGCCAAAATTTTTTACTTTGACGGGACTTGAACCCGCATCCTGCCGTCAGTACCGGAATATGCTAACCAACTACACCACGAGGTCAAGTGACGTGGGAGTCGAAAATCTCTTCGACTTCCTACGGATTTTTTTGTTAAATTACCCTGAGTAATATAATTATTAAATATTATAATTAGTACCTAATTAATAAGGTCATAATAACAAAAAACCTTAATTTATTTTTATATCAATAAATGATTCGTTATCTTTATCTGAATTCTGTTGATTTAATAATCCATATAAAAAATTATCAGTGTTTATTATTTTCAGGTAAGTACCTACCTAATCTATACTTGTAATAAAACTGTAACAGGTCCAATTCTGTACATTGAAGATATTTTGAAAATTTTTTTTGGAGGGCACTCTATTATCGATACTGAAGCCAAAACTGCAATTTTTTTCATTCATGTCTGTCTGTCTGTCTGTCTGTCTGTCTGTCTGTCTGTTTGTTAAACGCGCATCACGCCGAAACTACTGAAGGTATTGAAATGAAACTCGGCACGATTTTAGGTCATACTACGAGGAAGGACATAGGATACTTTTTATCCCGGAATTCAGTCAGGTTTCCCTGGGAGAGGGGATGAAAGTAAAATTCTTTAACTGCACATCACGACGGAACTACTTAAGGTATTGAAATAAAACTCGGTACGATTTTAGGTCATACCACGAGGAAGGACATAGGATACTTTTTATCCCGGAATTCAGTCAGGTTTCCCTGGGAGAGGGGATAAAAGTAAAATTTCTTCACCGCGCATGACACCGAAAGTGCTAAATGACTTGGAATGAAACCTAGCAAGATTTGATTTCATACTACAAGGAAGGACATGGGATACATTTCATCCCGGAATTCAGTAATTTTCCCCTGGGAGAGAGGATGGAAGTAAAATTCTTTAACCGCCCATCACGACGGAACAACTTAATGAATTCGAATGGAACTCGGCATAATTTGAGTTCATACTAGGGTAGTTGGACCAATAGATGACTGATTAAGCGGAATTCAAGTTGTTTTATTTTTTATCTCAACTCCTATTCAAGGAATATTCTATGTTTTTGGTTGTATACGTAGGTAGATATTTGGTGCATCAACTAGATAAACTGTTTTTACTCTGAACTATTTGTAATTATGTTAAAATTGCAAAAATATCAAAAAAATGACTTTGGCCCTAATTGTGACCGGTTTGGAACTAATTCTGACCGAAATCGGCCCTATTTATGACCGACAAAATAAAAGGCGAAATTCTTAGTAACAAGAGACTTTATTTGAAAGTAGTGGGGTTCCGTATATATAACTTTGTCTGCATATAATACTAAGGTACTTATCATAATTTTAATTGCTTGATAAACAAATAACAATTAGTCTACACTGATAATAATCAGTCTAAACAAATAACAATCAGTCTAAAACAATAACAAAATAACAATCAAATGACATTTATTTTAAAATGTAATTTATTGTAATTTATTTTATTTAAAACAATAATAAAGAACTTAAGAAAAACTATAATAACAAGTAATGTAATGATGACAACAGTTTGTAAGGCCAACGAAATTGGTTTACTTTTGATTACGAAGAACCCTAATAGAATTCCACAACAGTTTTTTTGCAACAGTCAAAATCAGCCGGTCACTATTAGGTTTTGAGGTCCAAATTATGAACGAACAAATTTCTTCGGTCACAAATAGAGCGTTTGGAACAATAAATGACCAGCTAAAAGCTAACAGCCCAAAACAACGATTTTTCTTTAATTAACCTCCGGTCATGTTTTGGTTTATAAAATTATGTATCCAAAACCATTAAGAAAAACGTAAAAAATCAATAAAAAATCAAAGATACAATCTACAATATCAAAACAAAATTTGCAGGTCGGAGCTAATTCTGACCGCTCGGTCACAAATAGGATTTTATGTATCTTTTTTAGACCAGTAATTGAACAGCAAATTTCTCGAAAACCTTATTGAAAATTACTTATTTTCTTTGATTTTCTACTTGAGATAATAGTCATAATAAAGGGGAACACATTAATAGGGCCTAATTATATCAAGTAATCGGCAATCCACTCATAAGCTTAAGAAACTGGTTTACTCACCTTAGCTCGTTCTCCATACAAAATGGCGATGGCCGAAACAAGTCTGCACTAAATGAGGACTTGGAGCGTGACTGAGGGTCCAATGACGATGTATTAATTTTTAAAAGAGGGAACAGTATTGCCGCTTCTAAAGAAAAAATACGCCACTACAGGGAGTACCACTCAATTCTTATAATTCAAGAAAATGTGCGTTTCGGTCATCTACTGGGGGGTGGTCATCTTTTGGTCCGACTACCCTACGAGGAAAGATACATTTTATCCCAGAATTTAGTAAGGTTCCCCTGGGAGAAGGGATGAAAGTAAAATTCCTTCACTGCGCATCACGTTCACGCCGAAACTACTGAATGAGTTGGACTGAATTGGTACGATTTGAGTTCAAGGAAGGACATGGGATACATTTTATCCTGGAATTCAGTAAGGTTCCCCTGGGAGAGAGGATGAAAGTAAAATTCTTTAACCGCGCATCACGCCGAAACTACATAGGTAATGAGTTGGAATGTAACTTGGCACGTTTTGAGTTCATACTACAAGAAAGGACATGGAATACATATTATCCTGGAATTCAGTAAGGTTCCCCTGGGAGAGAGGAAAAAGTAGAATTCTTTAACCGCGCATCACGACGGATCTACGCGTCGTCCGATTTCATGCATTCTTTTTGTTAGAAACAGAGATGCAAGATCGAATATGACTAAATCAGTAGAAAGTCGAGTATAAAATCAGTAGATCGATGAAATAATCTGTAGATTGAAGAAAAAAATTAGTAGATAAAGGGTAGGTAAGTTCCTATCTATTTATTTTTCCAAGACGCACCCATTAGTTATGTTCCTACCTACTAAGGTGGTGGGTCTTGGAAAAATAAGTTAGGTTCCTGCCTTACATGATATATGGTGGTTTAGCTGGTCCAGCGAAGTTTGGTTGGAGTCTTACTCCAACCAAACTTCGTGTACAATTAAATTAATTAATTATTGTGGTCCACTTAAACTAACTGGACCGCAGAAAAATATTTTTTATTGTGGTACACAGCCAACTGTACCTACCTACTAACGAAAAAAAATTACGGTGGTCCAGTCAAATGGATCAGGAGCCCAATTCTGCAAAACAATTGCTTCAGTATGACAATGGAATCGTCGCAGAATCATCACGTAGAATCCTTAGATTAATAAAATTCCAGATAGTGCGCGCGAGATAAATTAATATGTAGTTTCAAACTTGACGCGCGTCTCTCCATCTGCATTCATCATAATTTCTTTCATCCAAGGTGGAATACCAAAAAGTGTCATTCTGTGACGATAGCCCTGTCATAGTGAAGCGATTAGTATAGCAGAATAGGGTCCCAGCTGTGAGTAAGTCAAACGAGTAGGACACTTCTTAACACTGACGCTGGCCGAGTCGTAGCTAAAAGTCGTGTGGATAAAGAATGGGATTGAAGATGACAATATGCTATCCCCCGTAGACCCTACACGATTTTTTGGAAGGCGGCGTTTCATAATATGAGAGACTATGGTTAAATGTGAACTTAATTAGTCGGCAGGTAAGGCAATCGCGAACGAAGTCGCGGGTACAGCTAGTTACAAAATAAAATAAAATCAACTCCACTAATCTGTTGTTCCGTATGCATCAAGCTTGTCAGTCTCTGCGCAAACTGTCTGCGTCAAAATAAGTCGTAGGTAGACGATTTTGAGTGTCATTTTGGTTCTAGTTCTAAGGTTCTAGGTATCTACGGGGGAGGCCGTGGAATATTTGATCGAAGTAAATAGGTTATTTCTCGCCACGTAAGCGGAATACAACCCTGCCGTGCCGTGTCAATAAAAAAGGATTATATGCTTGCAGGAAAAATCACAATAAACAAGTTCATTCTTCAAGATATTATAAAAGTTGATGTACCTACATAGATCTAAGTAAAATCTGAATCATTCTTAAATCCTTAAAATCTCAAATTTTAAGGATTAGGCCTTTTTTACTTAAATAGATGTTTGAACCTAATCTACTTTCATTTACATGTGTTAAATTTTCACACTTTGATGTTGTTAGACATTCTATCCTTAAAAATACCAATTAAAACCCCATTCGTTCCTCCGTCTGTAGCAGGGGCGGAAGACACGGCAGTAACGCTAAGGCAAAAACAGCCTATTTTTTGATTTGTGAGTCACATAATATGAGTCGCTTCATACAAACCTGTGCCACACGTCGAAACAACAAACATTTCATTACGGATGTAAGCGGGTTAACTACGAACCTTATTTGTGTTGGAAGAACACCAACGTTTCATCCCTTAACGAGGGACATCTTCAGGGTGTTCTTCCAACAAAAATAAGGTTCGTAGTTAACCCGCTTACATCCGTAATGAATTCGTCAAACAATGATAGTTTTTATAAAAAAAAATAACATTTCGTTGGAAATACGCATTTTACGCGACTCCTTATAGAGTAAAGCCGTTAGTAGCCACTTGTTCATCTTATTGCGCAATATCAACCTCCTTTCCAACTAGATCATGTTATTGCGATCAATATCTAGGTATCTTTTACAAAACTCAAGTGTTGTTCTAGTAATTTTCTCGAGATATGATAAGATTATTTTGACAAAGGTTCACAACAAACTGAGTAGGTACATATGTAGATTACTATCAGCATTATCGATAAGTAGGAAAGCTGGTTACTACGCACAATAAAAACATATAGGTATTAGGGATCTTGGGAGTGAGTCTATAGGAGGAAGACCCACCATAATGTATTTTATCTACACTAATGTTATAACATTCTACTTATGATTCCAATACTTGACTTATAATTACTACTGTTATAGCGCAGATAACAAAACACTCAATTTAAGCAATTTCACATGATGGTATAATATCCACATCGATATCGTAAAATCTCATTATAACATCAATAAAACGCGACCAATTAACAAGGCGAGCCTTATGTCAAAATCCTCATACAAGTTGTATAAAATTTTGATATTAGGCTGGCTTTTGAAAACAGTTGGGTTATACGTGAAAACTTCGTCAAAACTACTTTTGAATCTGCCTAACCCAGCGTTGTACACGGGGCAATGCTTCCGGCGCACCTCGGCGACCCTTCTCATAGATAGCGGTGGTGATTTGACCGCACTGAAACGACACGGGGGGTGGAAGTCTTCTACTGTGGCTGAAAGCTACATTGATGAGTCTTTAATGAATAAAATTCAAGTCTCAAATACGATCTTGAACAGTATAGAAAACAAGACGAATGAAGTATCATAGTATGCAACTGCATATAACACGGGTATTAAAACACTCGTTACTATTATGAAACTCGCTGCGCTCGTTTCATAAACTCACACTCGTGTTTTAATACCCTTCATTATATGACAGTTGCATAAACTACTATTTTCACAAACATAAAAAAATATTTTACTAAAATATTTTAACGTTAGCTTGATAATGCATTAAGTAATGTACCTGAGGAAGATGGTTCACAAGATACAGGTTTATCCTAGTTTCGAGATGAACGATGTAATTATTTTAAGTCCTAAATTTAAATAACGTTTTTTTTATTATATTCGAAGGTGGAATTATTGTCTAACTTTGATTATCATTTATATAATGTATACTTAGCACAAACTATACTTTTTGGAAGTACGTTTAAATATACCTGTTTTCTTATGAAATAGTGGCTAGTTATGAAAGTAAAATGAGGATTTTGCTGGAAAAAGATCGACGTCTAACAGATAAAAATATATAATAAATATACAAAGGCAAGGCATAGGCACACTCTTTTATTGAGAAGGTACCTAAATAACAACAAATTTAAGTTTTAACAATTAACATTTTTCCCACACATATCTTATAAATAAAGCTTTATTAATAAAGTAAACTGTACCAACTAAGATAGTTATACAATAATTGGTTAACAACATTACTGACTGTAGAAATAACAGACCGATTTCACATTTGTTTGGTCTACAATAAATGTGGAAATAAATAAATAATATTTCATTATGTAAAAACTTATTTTTAGTTTTGTTTTAATTTTTTTCTAGCTATGGTTTCTTCGTCGTCCAAGCACTGGCCGTACCTTACTTCCATACATTTGCTGCCCTGTAAACAAAACAGAAAATTCATTACCTAATTTATAAATTATTATCACGGTACTGTTTCTGACTAATATAATTTTTCATATCTTATCGAAAAATTATATTAATGAGAACCCGATGTAAACCATTGGAAGCTGAATTTGATTTTTAACAAAACAAAATTAATAAAAGTAACAAAATGTAGCTAAAGATATTAGACGCGCTGTGACGCGTGGGCGAAGGTTCGATTCCCGCCTCAGGACAAACGTTTGTACGTTCTACAGATATTTTTTCCGGGTATTCTGGATGTTTTCTCTATGCATAAAAAATATAATTATCTGTCTATGTGGTGTATATGCATATCAGTTATCTAGTGCCCATAACACAAGCTCTTCTTTGCTTGGGCCTAGATAATGCTGTGTGAATTGTCCAGCAGCATTTATTTATTAGAGGAATCTGTCTTCGCAATCAGAACTCGGATCAGTATCCCATTTATCGAATTCACCTAGCTGTTTTGACGCTTCTAGTTAAGTTATAAGGAGTCCTAGATTACCACGACCACAGATACGCGACAAAAAATCCTTGCGTATAAAAAAATGAGTTAATCGCCCGCAAGTGAGTTATTATATGTAATTCGCGGGCTGAAAACTCCGACTGAGCTATGTTAAGAGTACGAGCGACAGATAGCGCTTGTATAGTCAGCCAATGATTTAAGGGTTGTGTTATGGGTACTAGATAATTGATATACTTTAATACAATACACTACATAGATAGTTTTTTTTTATTATACATAGAAAACACCCAGACCAACGGAACCAAGGAACCGGAATGACCAAGTCAAATTCTGCGAATATGTTAGGTTTTTTATATCGAGTGAACTTCATTAGATCTTGTAACTGAATGACACTTTGACTAGACTAGATCCTTAAGGGTCCGGCGACGGATGAATTTCCCATACAAACGTAATACCAAAATGATTTTTAATTTGAGCATATTTTCACTATGGTCTGTTATTATTTGTATTAAAATAGTATTTATCTAGGTTCCTGCCACAATTTTTTTTCAAAATACCTTTCTGAAATGAAATTAAACCTAATCGCATTTTTATATCAAAGAATGAATGTTGTCTTAGTAATTGTGTAGATAAGTATTTTGAAAAAATCTTATGGCAGGAACCTATATAAATACTATTCTAACACAAATAATAGCAAACCATGTTGAAAACATTCTCAAATTACAAATCATTTTGGTACTACGTTTGTATGAGAACTTCATCCGTCGCCGGACCCTTAAGTATATCTTTTTTTCAATTTATCTATTTAGTTAATTTTTAATTTTCCTATATCTTTTTTTCAATTTAAAAAAATATTTTCTATTGCTTGTCTCAGATGATGTTAAAAATCACAAAAGCGCGGCCTCTGTTGGAATACCTGGCCTTAATTCGTTTTAGCGAGCTGTAAACTCGGCAACTTCCTTGTAAGCCCCGATTAATATTTATTATTAAATGAAATAATAGGAGCTTACCGATGAAATAAGAGGGGTGTTTTGTGTTTGACACTTAGGTACATGGTCTTGCTCTAAGTGTCTTTTTTCCCTCTTTATATATCTTAGCATACCACAGCTATTAACTTGAAATTTAAAATAATAATACTTTTCGTACGCCTGTACAGATTTGAAAAAAAATACTTCAATGAAAATAAATGAAATATGAAAATAATCAGTAGGAAAGAATTGTAATATCGAAATTTTAGATACCTACAGGGTCACGTATGATATCAAATGAAAAGTTTCAGTTTGTACATTTCAAAATAGTTTTGATTATTTGTAAGTACTACTCTTCGAAAGATTTTTAAAAAGTCGAAAAATTACCCACCCCCACCCTATCTCCGAAGGTAGCAGAGCGATCCATCTGAAATGTGTTTAGCGCTTGTAGATATCGATCTTTATTTTACAGGAAAAATATAGAGAAGTCTGTAAGCAGCACACTTTTTGAAAATGGTCAGAAAAGGGGCGAACAATTTTCAAAAGAGGAGACTACTTCACCGACTGGGGTATAAAATGAAAGGCATTCGTTTGTACATTTCAAAACAGTTTTTGAAATTTCTGTAGGTTTACATATTTTTGGATTATTTTGAAAAAGTCGCAAAATTGACCATTACCTCCTAATCTCCAAAATATGCAGAGCGATGCATTTAAAATGTAGGTTGGTACCTACTACTTTCAAATATTCATTAAATAGGGAAGTCTGTAACCCGTACCTTTAGGACATATTTGTATAATTGACAAACGTTCGATACCCTCGGCGCTTAAAGTGCGAGTTAAACTCGCACTTGAAGGATCTTGTTTTTATTTGAAATCCTACTAATAATATAAACGCGAAAGTTTGTAAGTATGGATGGATGGATGGATGGATGTTTGGTTACTCTTTCACGTAAAAACTACTGAACGTATCTGGCTGAAATTTGGCACAAAGATGGATTATAGTCTAGAATAGCACATATGCTATATTTATCCCGGAATTCTTACGGAACGGGAAGTACGTGGGTGAAATCGCGAGGCACTGCTACGCAAAAACTGCTTTACGAATCTGGATGAATTTTGGCACAGAGATAGATTATAGTCTGGAATAGTAGATAGGCTATATTTTATCTTGGAATTCCCACGGCAACGGGAACTACGCGGGTGAAATCGCGGGGCGCTGCTACGCAAAAACTACCAAACGGGTCTGGATAAAATTTGGCACAGAGATAGATTGTAGTCAGGAATAGCACATTGGCTATATTTTATCCCGGAATTCCCACAGGAACGGGAATTACGCAGGTGAAACCGCGAGGCACTGCCAGAGTGACATAAATGAAATTGTTTTCAGCTACAATTTATAGGTCGGTGAACCACCCGAAAAATTATACGAGTCAAATTTAGTAAAATCGTCGGAGGTTTCAATCTATGTATATTCCGTGGAGTGTAGCTGTAATAGAGGAGCAACAGAACCTCTTTAACACCGTCCTTCACAGTGGGAGATCTCCAAATGCGTGGAGCGGGAGTTTGGTGGTGCTCTTTTTTAAGACAGGAGATAAAGCCCTCCTTAAGAACTACAGACCTATCTCACTCCTGAGCCACGTCAATAAACTCTGTTATCACGATTGGTCCGAACCATCTCGCCAAGAGAATCAAGGAGTTCCAGCCACCAAACAGGTCGGGTTCCTTCGGACGGCCTAGCTTCAGCCTCCTGGTCTTGGCATGAATTTGGATAAAACAAAGTCATGATCAATGTTCACATTGATCCAGGACCGGTGGTCGTACATTAGTACACTTACCTTGGCCAGATTGTTTAGTTGGGTAAAAACAATTTCATAAAGGAAGCCAAGAGGAGGATCCAGAGAGGCTGGGCCGCGTTTGGGCGCGTATTTTTGGAGTTTCTCTGAAGCATAGGATTCGTAACGAATACATCCGACAGAGAACCAAAGTTATCGACAAAGCTTAAAGAATAAGCAAGCTGAAGTGGCGGTGGGCCTATATATCTCGCAAAGAACCGACAACCGCTGGGGTAAACGGGTTCTTGACTGGAGACCACGACTCGGCAAACGTAGAGAATGCAGGCAGATGCTGGATGCGGATCATCATTAGGAGACCTATGTCCAGCAGTGGATTAATAAAGGTTGATGATGATGATGATGATTCTGATGAGTGATGTAGAGTAAGATTTTTGTCTGTGATGACTTCAGGGAGGGCATTGGTTTCAAAGCCAAAAAACTCGTCAAATTACTAAGGGTTGAGATTCGGCAATTCCTTAAACTTATAGGTACGTCTAACCCCCGAATACTCAAACGCATCTCAGATATAAGCACGTCTCAAGTGACGAATTTTTGACACATTTTCATTGAAAACTGTCAAAAAATCGTCATTTGAGACCTGCTTAAATCTGAGATGCGTTTGAGTATTCGGCGGTAAGTATAACACATTCAACAATGCAGCGTACAAAGCCGGGAAAGGAAACAAGTCTTTGCATATAAAATATGAAAGTTCTTTAACGGAACTGGGCTTACCGTCACTTGCCTTTACTTTCACTCTTGTGTAACAATGATGTAACGAGTAAGCACTTCATAATTATCATTACGTTTATCTTACGGCTGGTCGTGCGGAACGCAGTTAACGGAAGAATTTCTGGGTCAACAGCACAAAGCCCACTTTTATAAACCATTGCCCCAATTAAGTTTTTAGCGAATCTTTTTACGGCGATGCAGTAGCATGTTGCGTAAACAAAGTTTTATCTAGGTATATTAAATATGTTTTGTTATCAATTCTGAATAGAGTTATCAATATTTTTGTAGAAATTCATCTGTCAATCCGATTTAGGCGATAAGAAAGGAACAACAACATACCTTTGCAATATACGCCTTCATGTAGAAGTTTCCGAAAAGAACGATGAAGGAGATCATGTAGATTATGAGCACGTAGTGCATCCACAGAGGGAACTCGCAGCCAGTCCTGATGCCGTTGACGCCGAGGATCAGAGCACAGGTGAACTGAATCTGAAGACAGAAATATAACTTCAAATTATACTAATATTATAAATCCGAAAGTTTGTATGTTTCGATGAATAGATGTTTGTTACTTGTTCACGCTAAAACTACGGAACGGATTGGGCTGAAATTTTATTTAATGGTCAAATAAATGTTTTAAACCCGAATTAAAACATGGGTAAGGTACTTTTTATCCTGGAAAAACGCGTGCGAAGCCACGAGCGAAGCTAGTGATTTATGAGAATCCAGAAGTCGGAGGCGGAAAAAATGGCTGATTCGTGATAACGTGAATTAAAACATAGATAAAAATATGAAGTGGTTTCAGAAACCTATGTTTGCAGCAGAACGGATCGCTCAGCAAACTTCGGAAAAAGGGATGGGTAATATTTTCGAGTTTTTTACAAATATTTTAAATAGTATAAAATCTGAAACTGATTTAAAATGTGTAAGCCTATATCTTTCATTATTACCTACACTTGACCTTGAAGATCTGTTTTAATAGATTAACAAAACAATTTGTTCTGAAAATTTTAATTTAATTTTGTTTTTCTTTTAATATGTAGTCGCACGAAATGTACTATAATTTTAAATTTCAAGTTAATAGCTTCGGTAGTTGTTAAAATATTCAAGACGGACAGAACGAGGCCGTTCTCTAACTCGAAAGCATAAAAACTAACTGCCGAATTGAGAATCTACCCTTTTATAAAGTTGGTTACAATGGCAAAACTACAGAATTTGTAAAATTGACAATAGAATGAATTCAACAACTTTGTAAGATTCGGACTATGTTTTAACAATGCAAGCACAAACACGACTTTAATAATTTTATTTGTGTATGGGCACCTATATTTTGGAATTATTTTCACATAAATTTCACAGCTACAAACCTAAAATAAAGCAATGCAACGAAAGTAAGCCGAAGTCGACTTACATCACGAAAATTCGTGGTTCACACGCGAATCTCATGCATTCGTGTCAGATTCGCGTGTTGTAATAGGTACAACTATTTACAACAATCAGCTTGGCATTCTAGGTCATAAAAGTTGTTGATTTATATGAAAAAGTATAAACAAAGACTTAGGGCCAACAGTACACGACATGACGGAGGACTTAAGTTGTTACGAATTGCCATAAATTGTATTGTTTTGGCAGTCCAATTAATTAACTACTGATTTTGAGTTAATTTACTAGTCTATTTCTTTTACAGTATTATAGCTATCTAGTATAATTCTGCTTGAATTTTTATAAATTTTCCCAAAATCCTTACAGGAAACTACAAATATTGAGGTTTTAAAATGTCGCTACTAGGTCAACTCAACTCATGTGAATGGTAACTTACCAACTGTAAAATGGTGAGATATTTTTTCCACCACAAGTATTGGCTGACTGTGGGCCCGAAGACGGAGAGGCCATAGTAGGTATACATCAACACGTGGATCCCACTGTTCACCATCGCTGGCAGGAACGCTGGAAAATGAACTTTATTTAAGAATACTGATGGCTGGTTTTCTCTTTACCCGGCACGGCTTATGATAAGTAAACTTGAACTTTCCCTGCATAAACATAAAATTCCTTCTTCTACCTTGTTAGCGTTTATTTAACGGACATCTGTGCGCTGGACCGATGAGTTTATCTGGTAAGTGGTTCCTATTTTCCAAACCATAGAGCAAAACTGACTAAGGCGATACATCAAATATTTCGTCGGCGTGCGTTAAACGATTATAAGCGTTTTTTGAAAACTGAAACCACGTTAGTTCAGTTAAAAAGTCTTTATGCTTACAAGCTTTTTAATGCCTAAAAAAGTGGTCCTTCCAGATAAAATATGATATTATTAAGGTCACTTCTTGACAAATAAACATATCGAATAAGTCAGCTTGACGACCCCTGTGGCGTAGCAGGCGAAGGTTCCACTGTCAGGAAGTCTATATACTAGCTGCATTCTTACTACCCGTTGTCCTATTGCCTGTTTTCCCGTAGGAATGAAGCATTTTCCCGCGGTAAAAAGCTTATGTTCATCAGGAATACTGTGGGCTTCTAATGGTAAAAGAATTTTTCAAATCGGTCCAGTAGTTTCGGATACCTATTCAATACAAACAAACAAATAATAAAATCTTTCCTCTTTATAATACTCGTATTATATTAGTATAGAATAGCTCTTTTTACTTGTCATCTTCGACTACATGCTCATCTTATACCCGAAGTTCAACCAATAACGCCAAATATAGAGTTTTAGGTGCTTTCCAAATTATTTTACAAGGTATTACCACCATTATTGCCTTCGCAACCTTGTTTTGCTCTTACTCATACCGTGACTTCATAATTAATTCGCCCCAACTTCAATATCAGAATATTTAATTTATCCATGAGTATGATACCTACTTAGCAACAGTCTGCATGTAGCTCAATTGTTTCAATTGTAAATATTAATTATATTATAATTTTCTTTGTGAATAAAGACTTCTGCCCTAGTAAAAAAAATAGATACTTCGTAATTTTTATTATTTCATAATACTTTGTGAAACGCATTTATTATACTAAAATATTCAAGGTGTTAGTTTAGCTACATTTATGCAGGTACACAAAACTTAGTTCAACTCTGTTAGTCCTCTGACGATAGTAAATTTTATACCGCAGTTTGATTACCAATAAATAACTACAGCTTCAATAGGCATTTGTTCTCCATGTACCGTTCAAATTTCATCTAATTATCTTCTCACTATTATTACTTTACAATATCTGTAAAAAGAGCCTATTTTAATGTAAACCAGTTTGCATACAATTAAGTTTGTAGCTTTCTTAACAAAATGAGATATTCACTTCACTTTTGATAGAAAAAGTGTTTATGAAGAATGATTCCAATCCCCTTCACCATAAAACATGATCCTATTAAATGATATTAGGGTATATAATGAAACAACAGGATGCCCTACGGCCAGGTGGGATGACGATCTGCGAAAGACTGGAGGCAGATGCTGGATGCGGCAAGCTGAAGACAGGGCGCTATGGCGCTCATTAGGGGAGACTATGTCCAGCCGTGGACTAATATAGACTGATGATGATGATGGACTAATATTATGACGATGATGGATGTTGGACTAATTTAAGATGATGATGATGATGAATGAAACAACTTCCTCATCAGCACAATTTACGTCCACTGCAGAACACGCCTCTCCCAAAACCCCCCTTGGTTTTGTCAAAATCACCATGTTTGGCAGGCAGATCGGTGATCGCAGTAGTCTATGTCTAGGTGTCTATGTCTATGTCTATGTCTAGGTGTTAAAAGTTCACTAAAGGAAGCTGCTGCCTTCCCTCTGGCAGGTTCCTTGAGTCGGCTCCATCGAGCACATAACCAATAGGGAGGAAATGTCATTTATTTTGTTTAGACAACAATTCCACCAAATCACTACGGCGACCGCTGCGCTCCCATTGGCCGTCTCAAAATCAAGCATCACACCCAGTTGGGCAAGCATTTATTTTTATCGATATCGATAGTCAATGTTAAACAAAACTATGAGCATCGCGAAAATTATTGTGGTAAATAATTTTCGCTAGTGTAGTTTGCGGGTTGTGCGAGTGTAGTTCCAATAGTGAATTTATATTTTTTTTAAAGCAAGGAAATCTTCTTGTTAGATCGGGAGTACCTATCGATAGGTACATCATTTATTATATCAGCACAACACTAGTATGATAGACATTTATAAGTGACAAACCACTGATAAGTTTCGAATTTCGAATGACCATTTCCTCTCTACTCGATGGTAGAGTCTAACCCAGCGACCGCCACAACTACTGACATTAACCTAATGAGGTTTGTTACAAGCGTTCAAAATAAATAACTTACTTGATCCACTTGGCACCCACTTGATGCCAATCCACCAGAAACTGAACATTGTGGAGTGATGGTACACGTGAAGGAACGTTAACTGTTCTTCTTTTTTCCGTAGAATGAAGAAGAACGTGTCACAGAATTCTAGAAGCTTCGAGAAGTAGTACCACCAAACTGCGTCTGCAATCTGTTAAATAAGAAATTGGTTATTGAAAATAAATATAAATAAATAATGCTGTACAATCCACACAGCATCATCTAGCCCCAAGTTAAGTAGAGCTTGTGTTTGAAACAAATGATGTGTGTGTTTATTTTTAAATAATTTCTTCTAACATTTGTTATTCGGAGCCAATAGAGGTTAAATTTTACTACTAATAGTGAACGAAGCCGGGAAAAGAAACTGGTTTCGAAATTAAAAAATTAGTAGACCTGTATGTAAAATATACAAAGTTAATTTTCCTTTTCATTGGAGGTCGACTACTGGAAACTTTTCCCTCTTGTTTCTGCTAACTTCTATTTACGTACCTAGGTATTTTGACCTACTTCCTTCCTCACAGGAAGTTCATTAAAATACATTTAGACTTGTTGAGGGGTAGGCCTGATTTGATATATTCAGTGATTTTTCTCTGAGGAATATTCTCGGTTGTCGAGCAGAATTTTCGTTACCGAACTACTTGAACAGTAAATTTATAATGGCCTGTATTTACATACTTTTGATTTTATATAATTTTTTCATTAATTTTACGATACATAATTTTTCTACTTACAATTTGTATTTCAACTATTTGAAGAAAATATGACATGTAAATTGATTTTACGAAAAATTTAATTTCTGTATTTCTGCAGTTTAATCAACAAACCACTCGATGGATCGAAGACATTGAAGCGGTTGCTGGGAATCGATGGCAAGCAGAAAAACTTACTTATGCATGCGTAAGTAAATGTACTCACTTGAAGTTCATCTGTATCGTATTTTTGCCGACAGGGCTCGCATATGTAACTGTATCTTAACCTAAACGATGCTGTGAGTAACCTGAAACGAGGGATCCATTAGTTCCTATAAGTAGACCACACAACTGACCGCTGTAGAACTATGTCACAGTAACAAACGCCAAAAGTGGCGTTTGTTACTATGTTTGGCGTTTGTTTTCCTATTGTGACAAGGTTCTACAGAGATCCGCCAGTTGTTTGGTCTACCTATAGTACCTTCCTTTTCCAGTTTAATTCTAAAACTGTACATTCAATAAACGCCATTTTTTTTTGTTAATTACCACGAAGGTGGCAGTTAAGCGTGCGGACCGCCCCGCTTGATTAGAAGCGGGAGCTTTTTAAATACATCAATTAAAGGGGTCGAGGTTTTCTTCTCGTGGGAGTTAAAAGGAAATGCCGAGAAACACTACATGCTCAATAATGACGATGATGCGGGTTAATTTTTTTCGAGATTTTGAGCTGGAACTGAGAATCTTCTGAACCGCAGGTAAAAATTATTCTAAAGGTATTAAAATTTAGCAATTAAAAATAAATTTGACGTCTTGCCAAATTTTATAAAGCCTGAATCAAGATTTGCTGCTGCTTCTCTCAAAGTCGCTTCCTGTCTGTCTGGTCCCCATGTGTGCTTAGATCTTTAAAACTACGCAACGAATTTTGATAGTTTTTTTTTTTATTGCATCATAGAGTGATTCAAGAGAATTTTTTTATGTATAATACATGCATGCATAGTAGAGAAACACTAATAGTTTTAGAGGTTTCTGTGATGTCGTAAGTCAACACATTTTTTTGCGCCTACATTGCAAACGCTGCCTAAACACTATGACATAGTCAGTACTAAAGTATTGTACACCTTTTTTGCCAACCAACGAGATGCAGCAAAACTCACTTCTGCCGGCTAAATCCATTATTCGGATGACCAAAAACTCTTTAATTTGCTGACCGATTAAATGTTACGTCTTTTTTGTTGCTCGGCGGTGAGGCGGGTTGTGTTTGTTTGAGTGTATCTGATTACTATCTAATGCCTCGAAATATCCAAACAGTTAACGCCATTTTGATAAATGAGCTTACAAAATACTCGTCTGGACTTCTATATTATTATAGTTTTAGTTACACTGAGTAGATCTTTGCCTCTACATTTTAAAAAGAAGTGAAAAAGCGAGCGGGGACCGATTAGGGTATTTTTATATTTTTTAATTAATAAAGTGGTATTTTGATTATGAGTTTCTAATGGTTCCTCGCCGAGATTTAGATCTTCATAGCTTGTAGGTAGTCATGGATTACCTTACAGCGATATACGCATTTAACGCAGCCATGGCCAAATTATAAGGCACCAGTAACCATGTTAGCTGGAAAGGTTTCCTGTTTTTCATGAGCTTTGGCCCAGCCCAAACAATAAAGAGATAAGCTAATGTGTATAATACTGTAGGCAGCGGTGAGTCGACTAGGGGCCATCCTTTTGTTCTGTCATCTGAAAAAAATAGAAAATCATTTTATCGTGAAAAACTTTCGAAAGCAGTCTGATCTCATTTTATTTATTAGATTCACATACCTACATAAACATAAAAATTACAATAAGGAATCATAATTTATGACTTTTTATTGTAATTTATATGTTAGGCTGTGTGAATTGTACAGTATGTGCAGCTGGTTTTCTTTCAAATAAATACCTAATAATACTCAAAACTCAGTTTTTTTCTTCATATATTTATGTTACGTAGTATTAACTTATTTTATTTACAGCTACCATAAGGCGTTTTTCGGTTTATCCTTCAGCCTCAGTAACGTTGCAAAACAGAGTTAAAGAACTTCCTACCTACTTTTAATAAATAACCAAGAGAGTACCGTTGGAGGAGTCACGGGCACGTTATTACAACACGATGCATATAAAAGTAATAACATAATGTTATACTTAGATAATGCTTAACGAATTTCGGAAGATAAATGGATGTAATTAAAAGAAAGTGTTTAATTCAAAGTACCTACCTTATAACTAGGATGAAAAGATCAGAAAGATTTTAAATCAAGGCAAAATACGGGAACAAATTGGGGATTTTGGGATTTATTCGAGCGCGGCAGATTAACATATTTTACAGAGTGGGGATACCTTGCACTCTGTTGAATTGAATACCTTCACCATATTTTAGCCTTTTTTGTTGGTAGATGTGTCTGAGGCGACCAATCAGAATAATAAAAAAAATCGATGATTAGAAAACCTCGAGCGCGTCAGACGAAAATAAGGTGGTAAAATAATCATCAGTCAACAATCTGACGATTTGATCGTAACCCAAGGGCCACTCCCTCTCCCATGGGTTTTAAACTTGCAAAAAAAAACGACACTTGGACATTCTCGATCGCGGTCAAATTCTATTTTATTACTATCTGTAACCCGCGACTTCATACGCGTTATGCGTACGCACATGCCTCTAGAACCAGTTGTTTGAGCTCTGCGTTGTCATCGAGTCAGGTACCCTTTGATAATATTTATTATTGATACAAATTCCGAATTTCAGAAGACGATGAATGAAATGTACTGTGTCCTTTTTGTAAGGGAAGTCCACATGTAAAATGTTGTATGATACAGAGTATCTTAGCAACCATTTTGCAATATAACTATATTTATTTATTTATTATTTATTTATTTATTTATGGCCCAAGACCCAGATGCAAGTATCCGTCTCCGTATCGCGGCGGCGCGCTCCTGCAAGTCGCATTGCCGTGGCTGGGTAGTGAATGCGTTAAACTTAGTTAGGTATAGGAATACACCGTCATAATTTTAGACAACCATGAATCAAATGGGTGATCGCTATCAAAGGGGAATCTACATGTTTGTACTTCTAATGCTAAGGGATGCTGCATGCGTTTAAACTTTAGTTTATTCGTTAAAACTTGGAAAAACGAAAACACCGTCAGAATTTCAGCAAACATTGAATGAAACGTGTGATCGCTATGAAAAAGTTTAGTGCTTAAAAAATAAAATGCTAAATTTTCAGTAAATAAAATAATGATTGGATTGAAGATGAATTCAGCTATTTCTTGTTATTATAATATATCGTAATCATTCCATTAACATTTAATAATGTAAACAAACAAGGTTTTTTTTAAGATGGAGTTGTTTGACCAAATCCAATAGAAGAAATAAATAAAGAAAAATATTTTATTTTACCCATATGGATACATACAGATTTACAGGCTAGGCAGATACTGTAGCTAAAATTAAATCTATAAATACGAGAACAATGGAAAAGGACATTAAAGTAGGGTAAAAAGGGTCACCACCGCAGCATGTGTAGCATTCGGTTAAGCCTAATGCTACGCTGGTTTTAGTAGAGCCAGGGTGAGTGATTTACATAGGTAGGCAAATAAGTAGGTACAAGGACAAAGAATTTACCATAAAATACATACATAGACTAGTCATGCATAATTATTCACTAAATAGACATAGAATAAACATTTAACACTCGTGTGCGTGATAATAGGTAAAAAAATAAAATTGTATAGGTAATAAATTATGAAGGTAAGGGACAACTAAATACTAAACAAAACGTTCAAATGAGGTCCTTGGACGGATGAAATCACCTACCGACTAACCACAAAACGCGACAGCTGGCTAGCACTAACATTACATTTGAGAAGCGTTTGAGGTTTGTGAGCTAGTACCACCTTACAAAAACCTACAAAAACGAACTGACGCGATGCCTGGCCTGGCTGGGACGCGCTAATTTGCTTTGCTTGCAATCTTGCAAAGAACGAGATTCTATGATGGAAATCCACAGACATATAAAGCAGCTAGTATTGTCTGTGTGGAAATCAAATAGTACTTTTGTGGAGTTTTTCTAACAAAGTACACCCCGTGGAGAGGTAGGCAAATGCCTCTCCGAGTGTCCCGAGTCAGGTACAATCACATTTTAGAAGAATTCATACGAGAAAACTGGCGCATTATCTTCGTTTTTGTGCAGATTATATCAAAAGCTAAAACAGCTTATTTTATGGTGTACCTATCAATAGAGGAGATCAATAGTACGCATACTAGTGGGCAGATTTATGAGAAATCAATAAACCTTTTTAAAATTTTTGGCCACATCAAAAAACCAGTCTGTATGTTAAAAAGGTAATTATTATAATAAAAGGAAAAACAATATTTCTCTTTTCATGCTCTTTAATTCATGTTTTTTTTCAGTAAACAAATAAATCAAACTAAATCTGTTCGGGAGTTCTTAATATTTTTAATTTTGTTCTTGTTTACACTTACGAACAACGTAGACGCTTCTCCCACCACCGGTGCGGTGAAAGAGTGTCATCGTGTAATATTATTTTATTTCTACCAAATAATTTTCAAGGTCCTGTCGACGCTCGATTACCTAAATCCAGATTTAGCTTCATTGGGTACCCCACTACAATACATTACTAATGTTACGGGAAGATGATTGTCCCATCGATAGCCTGACAGATGTATAACCCGTTTTCCAAAAAAAAAGTATTTACCTTAGAACTCAATATAGGCAGGGGTCTTTCGGAGAGACTGTAATCTATGCCCGAAGATCTGTACCCGCTGTAAGACCAAACTTATTCGGTAGTACTGTAAACGATACCCGTTTTCTATAACCTTCAAATAATTTTTATCCTTAAAATTTCTGTCAGCTTTTAAAAGAGCATACAGAGTGATATTTTTATTTTATTTTTACTCTATCTACTACCCGTGGCTTCACCTGCGTGACCTATAGTCTAGCTAGATCTTTTTCTAGTCTGGTAAGGTGTCAGTGTCAATAACTGTAGCAACGCTAAGTGCGGCTATAGAACAATAGAACGAGTTTTAGGAACCGACTAAACGGGTTTACAGGTAAACAAGATCCGTCAAGTGCGAGTGTAACTCGCGCGCCGAGGGTTTCGAATGTTTGTCAACAAATATGTACCAATAGTACCTACCGGTTAGAGACTTCGCAATTTAATGAGTACCTAAAAATAGTAGGTACCAATCTATATTTCAGATGGATCTCTATGCATGCTTCGGTGATAGGGGGGGGGTAACGGTAAATTTTTCGACTTTTTTCAAGATATTTTAAAAAGTATGAACCCTACAAAAATTTCGAAAACTATTTTGAAATGTTCAAACGATACCTTTCATTTCATATCCCACATGACCCTGTAGGTATCTTTTAAAATTTCGGCATCACAATTTTTATGGAAAATATTCATTTTCATTTATTTTTCTTTAAATCTGTACAGGCGCATGAAATGTATTATTATTTTAAATTTCAAGTTGATAGCTGCAGTAGTTGCTGAGTTATTAAGGAGGGAAAAAGGACTGACAAAGCGAGACCATAAGGGTTTCGAAGATCGAAGATCGGTTTCGAAACCCTTATGGTCCTTATGGTAAAAATACTGATTGTTACCCTTTTTAGGGTTCCGTACCTCAAAAAGAAAAAAGGAATACTCATAGGATCACTTTGTTGTCCGTCTGTCTGTCTGTTTGTCCATCCGTCTGTTAAACTTCTTTTCTCAGGAACGCCTGGAGGTATCGAGTTGAAATTAACATCAAATACGTCCGAAACGTCTTGGAGCGTCGATATAAATAAAAATTCTAAGTCAAGGCAATCAAAAGTTACGGCCGTTCATGTCCAAATATTTTGAAATTTCCAAGGGAATTACATACACACAAAACCTATAGGTACTTCCCATACGTAGAATCATGAAATTTCACAAAACGCAAGGTCTTATAGCACAGGTAAAAGGAAAAATCTGAAAACCGTGAATTTCTAGTTTATTCACATAATAAATTACTTTTGATTCTCTCCATGGACCAGGACTTATAGAATAAGTACTTCTCGTAAGCCTAGAGTCATGAAATTTTGAGAGAAGCAAGATCTTATAGCACAAATAAAGGGAATAATCCGAAAATTGTGAATTTGTAGTTCATTATAAAAAAATATTATAGGTAGGTAAGTAAACTTTTGTAATTACACTACAAACAATCTCAGTGATGTGATTGTTCAAATGAAAGTTAATATTAAATTATTAATAGATCCTGAGTAATGAAATTTATGAGGCTATTCTAAAATTGTAGAAAAAAATATTTAAATATTGTTCCTATGATGTTTGAAAACAACATTCCCAAGAATTCAATAACACTTTATTACTCGTAGTTAAAATCAATAACAGAACCAAGTGTAAAGTACCTCCTGAAATTTGATGTTCCTATCTAAAACAATGTTTCAATAGTAGTTAGACTGTCTATATCTCAAGGTCATGCTTATTTTGTGTGCATTTTTCTCAGTCTGGTTTAATAAAAAAAAATTGACATTGAGAAAAGGCATAATTGTCACAAAAGTTTTAGAAAAAAATAAAATATCAGCGATAACTCGTAAAAAAATAGTTGTTCAGATGATATACTCATTGCATCGAATACAATCTCTGTGTTCTACAAACATAGAGGTAGGTATCTTGCCTTTGTCATTTCCGTCAGATCAACAGTGTCACGTCAGTGTATTATATATAACCTCATATAGAACCATTGCTCCTTGTAAAATATCGCTTTGTTTTTGTTTATTAAAGCCTAATATACGAGGTTCATGCTATAGTTACCTATTTCAGTTGTATTACCTGAAAGTGACAGGGTCCATAAGTAATAATCGTAGGTCTCTTTCAGCACACTTTGCGTGGAGTTTACCAATAAATCCGCCATTTTTGTCTCCAAGTCTGCAACAAAAGACGTACACATTAAGGTTAACGGTTTCTCGAGAACTTTCATTTCTCGTCTTCTTGACACTTCTCGGTATGAAATTCTCGGAAACGAGAATTACAGATTTCAGGAATAAACCTTATCAGACATAGACACACATTGATAAAAATTTGTTTTATATTTGTTTTCAGCGGTTTCGTAAGCTTTTTTCCAGTGCCTTGGTTTATTTTCTTTATTTTAATCCGTCCAGTAGTTTTAACATGAGAAATAGCAAACATGAAAACCTTCACATACTATATCATCCTACTAAAATGGCAGGGGATTATTGGAATAAGCCAAATAATAAACAACGGCGAAACTCGTGTAGATATGAATTTATGTCTTTGTTACGTAATGATCTTTTGATGACCGTTGTGGCTCGGCGGGCCTTTGCCGCCTACTACCTCAATTACAATTTCCTATATTAATTCGCTGGCAGACAAAGGTCCACCTTCGACGCAGGAGGTTGCGGGTTCGATTTCCGCCTCGGGAATAATGTTTGTACGATTTGCACATTGTTCCGGATGTTCTGGGTATTTTCTATGTATAATTAAAACATCTAGGGTAATATATTGTAAATAAATATATCAGTTAGGTATCTGGTACCAATAACACAAGCTTTGCTTAGCTTGGGCTAGATGGTGCTGATGGATTGTACAGAATTATTTATTTTTATTTTATTTTTTACTACGGAACAGATCATAATAAATAAATAATGCTTGACAATTATAATAATTATAATAGGTAATAATTATTATTAATAATAATAATTTAATTGAATAATACCCAAGCTCCTTTAAATCTGATACTAGCCGAGGCAGAACCTAGTTTGTCATTATGAGTATAAGTTTTTAGTACTCATTTGCAAGATTAATTTCTAATTTATAATTTACGGTGTGATTGGAGTGCGTTACGAGGTACTCGTAAACAAAATCATTGGTTCTTTTGCTTGAACCCCTACTTGTGAGAAGGAACGAATAATTTCTGAAGTTAATTACTTGACACATAAAAAATTTGAATAATAGAATAAAACAAACAACTAGTATCTACACTATATATATCTATTAAATACCAGCCGCCACCAGTCCATGGCTTTAGTAGACCCATCTGTGGAGGTGACCTCCCAGTAAGTAGGTACTACCATGTATTCTCCCCGCTCCGCTGGCAAGAGGCCATAAAGTGGCCTGTCAAAAAATAGCCCTGCGTGGCAAGCGACCATATTAATTAATATTAATATTAATTATTTACGATGCTTTGGAAATTTCACCATCTTACACCTCTGTCTCTATTTGACGACCTCTGTCTCGCGGCGGGCGTAGGTCCGCCTGCGACGCAGGAGGTTGCGGGTTCGATTCCCGCCTCGGGACAAATGTGTGTACGATCTGCAGATATTTGTTCAGGGTGTTTGGTCTTCAGTTGGACAGCATCATGCGTGACACTTTAATCAAAAGAGACGACGTGCTTAAATCTGAGTTGCGTTTGAGTATTTAGGCGTAAGAAAGAGAGTAGGTATACATGGTAGAACCTACTTAAATTTTCGGAGGCCACATCCACAGATGGGTCCACTAAGCCATGGTGGCGGCTGGGTATTTGAAACAATTTTACAAAAACAAATAACAATAAACAGCACACAATAAAAATAAATATAAAAATGTCGCCTGTCATATAATTTACTCGTGCTACATATCTTTTAAAATATGAATATTGTTGGTGGGAATTGGTAATCAAATGAAAATGCACTGTATTGCGAATAATTTAAAATAAATAAAAATTAATTTTAAGCTATCTGTCAAGATTTTGTTTTTAGGAATAATATCCCTAAACTTTGCGGCCCTAACCTAAGTTCCGGACAGGCTTTCATAATTTGACGGCATAATTCCCAATATTACGTAGGAAAAATTAGAAATCTTGGTGAACAAGAATGCGATCATAAAAGTTTCGGGATTCCGATCGAGGTCATTATAGGAAAAGCTTTAAGTAAATAAATAAAGTTTGCGATTTGGATTTCTTAAACGATATTTTCTCTATTAACAATAAAAATTGCTGTCGTATTTTACAGAATACGTGACTGCTTACAAAGCGCTTAGGTAATCTACTTACTGCTGACAAAACTGAACTGACAAAACACCTAACTTCTGAAAATCGTAATCAAGCTTTGATAGGCTCTACGTGTATGTGAACCATGAATAGTTAAGCGAAATATATAACCTATAGTGGCACCGTTTCACTACTAAGGCGACTATGCCTACTTTACTTTTACTATTGTTCTCTGAATACAGCATAAACCTTATGATTAACATTTTCAAGAACAGAAAATACCTGATATCTTATTTAGTGATTTATCTAGATAGCCAGCAATTGAAGCACAAAAGCTAACTAAAAATAGCTGCAAATTGACCAAAGGTCAAACAATAAAATAAATGCGAAAAAAATTCAGACGACCGATTTAAAAGCGATTTCTTTATAAAGGGGACGAATTCTTTAGCTACTTGGTATTCAAATTCAAAGAAACCTTTTTATTACACTGCTTCGCGATTAACTCTAATAAGCTTTAACCTTTTTGAAATTCAAACCATGGATAGATGATTTTCTAGAGTAGAAATAGAGGTTATTTAACCTCTACTCTATTAACATAGTAGATAGGTAGATTGACATAATCGGAGTCAATGTGCGAGTAATGCGTATGTTTGTGCCGAAATCTCCGATTATTATGCAGACAGTCTGTTCAATTCGTTCTTCATATCATAATACAATCTTTCTATACCATATTTTAGATGGTACCGAAGCGACCGATGGCTACTGATTGTTTCAGGTCTGTTGTTTTATTACTTAAATTTAATTTTATTCTAAGCTTTTCATCAAAAAATAGAACAAGGCCGATCTAGTGATTCTTTTAGGGGTCCGAAATTATAAAAATAAATTTCGAATGAATTGTCTCAATAAGGATCAGTAAAGGTATAGCAATTTCAATAGAACTAGTATCAACGTTATTTCTTATGACATAAGAATGATGTATCTTTTTGAATTATCCAAATCGGACCATTAAGTACGAAGATATTAAGTAATAAACATTACGCCGTTGCTGCTGGTTTAATCAAATAATGCGGGTGCATGTGACGTCACAATGCTCGGAGGCCGCCCGTTAATCGTAGGCAGATATCAGTTTTAGTGATTTACTCCGAAACTATAACCTTAGGAAAAAATATTATACAACCAGGTATACTCAGTTTTAAGAGACCCATCGAATGAAAATAAAAAAATAAAAAAAAGTCAGTGATTTTCGCTAGTAATTTGGGCATAACTTCGTCGGTTTTTTTCTTAGAACAAAAAAAATTGCACTGTGTGTTATGGATTTTTTAGCTCTATAAATCTGCTTTCTCAACTAAAAACGTTACGGATCCTCAATCGAACTTCATTAAAGTTCATTTAATCAACTATAATAGGCGACTGCCATGGCGCATGGCGTGGCGGCTAACATATAAGTTCGTTACGAATCATGTGAAAATCGAAAGACTTTGATCTAGTGAACCACCCGTATCGTAGTGAGTATCCAGCTTCGTAGGCCATGGCCATGGTAGGAATATATAATAAATAAATAAATAATGCTGGACAATTCACACAGCATTATCTAGCCCAAAGCTAAGCAGAGCTTGTGTTATGGGTACTACATAACTGATATACTTAATACAATATCTTGGGGACGCTTCCGACTGGTATTAATATGGATCAGTTGAGCTACCCGTAGATTGTTTGCAACAATCTGCAGTTAGCTCAATTGTTTCAATTGTAAATACTTTTATATTATAATTTTCTTTGTGAATAAAGGCTTCTGCCCTAGTAAAAAATATACGACATAGGTAGATATTTTTTATTATACATAGAAAACATCCAGAACGCCCTGGACAAATGTCTGCAGATCGTCCAAATATTTGTCCCGAGGCGGGAATCGAACCCGCAACCTCATGCATCGTAGGCAGACCTTCGCCTGCTACGCCACAGAGGTCGTTAATGGAAAGGAAGCACTGATTGAATAGATACTTTCGATTTCATGCATTGCGGTATGGATGACGAGAAGACTCGACGTTGTATCTCAAATGCTGCTCAGCCAAGTAGGATCTTTTACCTATCTATCTATTTATCCTCCACTTGGCGTCCTTTCCACAATTGTTTTACCCAACGGCAAAATTTGTCCGACGTATGCGTATTTTACTCCGAAATGATAACGTGCGTGAAAAAGTGGCCAGGCTATGTACGACGAATCTTTTCGGATCAAAGTCGTAGTTGATCATTCCTTTGGTTTTATCCGAACTCATGCCAAGAATATTGCGTTGCAAGACTGTCCAGCATCTGGTTCAGCTATTATAGAGACTCTGCCATTAAGATTATGTGATTAGCTAATCGTAAATGATGATTGCAAACATATAATATGCCCAGTTTAACCCTTTTGAGAAACCAATTACTCTACAACCCTGGGATGGGATTAACATGCCTGAGTTTAGGCTCTAGTAAAGTGGTGTTCGTTAGCCAAAAAGACGTAATTATCAAGTAACTGTACACTACTCAAACTCGATGTAGAATGTTTGTAAGCAAAGCACGCTACATATAACTTAAACTTACTTGCTTGGCATCAAGTTTCTGATGTAATTGTAATAATACAATATCTATTGAAGACCGGATCTCAAATCTACAAGTAAAATGTAAATTGCATATAAAAAGACGCGGTAACAGAGTAAATTTTAGTTGAGTTAAGCATGGGTCTTTTGTTTACAAATATTCTACATCGAGTTTGGCTAGTGTATAGTTTCAGATACTAGAATATTATTACGACCTGTACTCCAACTTTGTTACCACAGTTACACCCGGGTAACATGGGTATTATAGGTACTAAAATTGTGGATGAAACTATAGAGAGATCCGTGTTAACAGGGCCGTTCTGGATCCGTCGCTATTGGGGGCTGTGCGGTTGTTGGCGTTTTATATTTAGACGGAACAGGATACAGTTAAAAAATATTTATTGGGTTTTGTCATAACTGGATCCGGATAATGTTGTGAACTCGTACCACTAGGTACATACAAACCCATCCTGCAAAACGGACCGGACTGTGTGAATGCGCCGTAAGTTAGACTATCGGATCGGAAAATTTAATACATAATTTTACGGAGTACGGTACATTTTTAGTTACTTAATTAAGAGTTGTTTAACACCTTAAGGGCTTTAGTGCCCTAACTGGGTCTAAAGGCTCGCTGAGTTTGCATAGTGTAGAAAAACAGCTGTTAGAGCTCTGACGGACAGGCACTAGCTGAAATGAACTTTTTTGCGTTTAAACTAGAATCTAAAATGTTCTTTTTTTTGAGAATAAATTTCTTTACTTAAACCTAAACCTTTTTTCCCGGCCCAGAAAGGTAGGTCAGAAAGACTAATGTATTTTAGCCTTCGACGCTTTGGTAGGTAAATTTGTAAAGGGCAACGGTAGGTCGTGCAAATTAAAATTTTCTTCCTACAATAATAAATAACAAGGTAATAAATTACATAATAGAAATATATTAGAACTGGTATTTACTATTGAAACAGTTTAGCTAACTGCAGACTGTTGCAAAGAATCAACAGGGAGCTCAACTGATCCATATCAACCAGTCGTCGCGTCCCCAAGACGCTGGCTGCGTTGCCCCGCTGTATGGCAATGCTGATGCGTTGCGCCAGATACTCACCAGCTCTCGGGTCACGCGCCGCTGTTATTTGATTGTAATTTTCTGTGTCAATAAAGTTTTTTTGTATGCTGATTCAACTCAAATCATATCAAAAACTCCTAATTTCCATAAATACAATAAATGTACACTTAGAAATGGTCAAATTATCTTATTAATTATTATTAAACTAACGACATGCCCCGGCTTTCCCCGGGTGCAATGATACTAAATATACTACAGTATGGACCCCTAGCCGGTACGGCCACGCACCACCACAACCGGTATGTCCCTGCATTTTAAATCTGTAATATCTTCGAAAATTTTCATTTAAATTACATGCTGTAAAGAGCCACATTTATAATTACATAATAATGTTAGTAATGTTTAATGTAAAATTAAGTGAGCGCCCAATATTAATCTGATTTTAAAGAGGTACGAACTGCGCGCTTACAAGAGGGTCTAATTGGCTGCCCAAACATCATAGTCTACACAACCATAAAGAGGTAATGTTTGTAGGTATGTAATCTCCGGAATTGCTGGTTCTATCTCGTAAATTCTGTATACAAATGGATAGCTACACTATCTCTGCGTGACTTTGGCGGCGTTTTATACGTTTTATACGGGTACCACGTGAGCGAAGTCACGGACGGAGGCTAGTTTACACTAATATTATCAAGAGTTAAAATAAATGTTTGCATAGGAATACCTAAGTATTTAGGTTTTTGAGTCAATTATGTACCTACTTCAATTATGTATTTCAAGGTAGGGTACAGGAAAATACCTCAGCTGGTGCTACGTTTTTAGGAACAAAAAAATTGGAAAATTAATAATATTAGAAAAATTAGGGACAAAGAAAAATATTTAGGAAGAAAGATACACTCAAATCACACTTATATTATAAATGCGAAAGTTTGGATCGATGGATGGATGGATGTTTGTTACCTCTTCACGCCAAAAGTACTGAACGGATCGAGCTGAAAATTTGCACACAGGTAATTCTAATCCTGGAATCAAACATAGGCTACTTTTTATCCCGTAAATTATTATATACTAGCTGCTGCCCGCGGCTTCCCTTGCATAGTTCCCGTTCCCGTGGTAATTCCGGGATAAAACATAGCCTATGTCCGTCTCCTGGTTCTAAGCTGCCTCCCCACCAATTTTCAGCCAAATCGGTTCAGCCGTTCTTGAGTTATAAATAGTGTAACTAACACGACTTTCTTTTATATATATAGAATAAAACATAGCCTATGTCCGTCTCCTGGTTCTAAGCTGCCTCCCCACCAATTTTCAGCCAAATCGGTTCAGCCGTTCTTGAGTTATAAATAGTGTAACTAACAGGACTTTCTTTTATATATACAGGGTGTAACAAAAATAAGTAACCAAACTTTTAGGTGGGGTGTAGAATCGAACACCGAATTCAGGAAAAATATTAAAAAAAGTCCCGCCCTTTAGTTTTCGAAAAATAAAATAAATTCGGAATTTTCACTACATTACGCAAACGACTGATGCACGTGTTTATTTGACATTAAAATATGATTAAAAGGTCTACGTACCTTGTGTACACCTTTTTAGCAGATAAACATCTTTTTACGGGGGGCACCCACGACCGGACCTACGCGATATCGCAGCAGCGCGCGCGGCGGCGGGCTGCACGTGTTGTAGTTATGTAGGAAGCTAGCCAATGCATTCAAATTTTCCCATTTCAATTTTCATCTCGTGGTATTCAATATCTGAATAACGCATACGAGCCATTTTTCCGCACAAAAAACCGATAAGCGCCGCCACGACCTTCACCTTGCGCTTGCAATGATGCAACCAAACGGCCATTGACCCTATGATAACATTTCTGTGGTATGACAGTTTGACAAAACTAACAATAAGCCTAGCATTGGGTGAACATTCGGATGAACTAAGTTTGTATACCTATCTCGCTCTCGCACGCTAAAAGTTTGTGCCTTTTCTTGTCTCAATCTGGTGCTTCGGAAATGCAAATTGTAACAACCTTTTATGGGGTTCATTGTAAGTTACTCACCGTGTTTTAAAGGTCAATGTGAAGGTAGGTACTTAGGTAGTCAACGATATGAAAAAATAAAAGCTAGTAGTGAATATCTTTTAGTAGGAAGGTGCATGCTTAATGAATGTACCTACTAACTATGCATTTTCGCGATAGAACGTGTGTAAAGACTTAAAATAATTTATTTATTTTTTAATTCCTAGAGGAAAATTGGAATGTATTTGTTGTACGTAGGCTCCATATCTAAGCACGCCGTGCAGCCTGTTTGCTTCCGCTGCAATGATGTCGCGGGTCGATGACCGCGGTGGCCGCTCATTAGGGCACCGTGTTATGGGCTTATAAAAGAGATGAATACAGGTACTTAGGCCATTTTTTTTTAATTCCAAATAGACACATGTATCATAGTCTATTGCATAATGTTGTGAAAATTTCGTACCTATTTATAAAATTTTTCGAAAACTAAAGGGCGGGATTTTTTTTCAATATTTTTCCTGAATTCAGTGTTCGATTCTACACCCCACCTGAAAGTTTGGTTACTTATTTTTGTTACACCCTGTATAGATAACTAGCTTCCGCCCGCGGCTTCGCACGCGTATTTTCGGTATATTAAGTAGCCTATTATCTAAGTTAGGCTTTGCCTTAAAAGTACGCCAATTTTTTTTTTAATTTTTTTTTTGCTATGTCCGTCTCCTGGCTCTAAGCTACCTACCCACCAATTTTCAGCCATATCGGTACAGCCGTTCTTGAGTTATAAATAGTGTAACTAACACGACTTTCTTTTATATATATAGATTATTCCCATGGGATAGAATAGAAATCACCTTTAAACGTTTCCATAGAAACGACGCGTGCGAAGTCGCGCTAGTTAATAATATATCCCGTTCGGGTGGTCGAAAGCGCAATTGTAAGAATCTCTGGAACTGCTGGTCTAATTTTGAAAATTCTTTCATTATTTTAAGGCTTCATCATCTTTGACTACCTACTTTTTTCAACATAAGATATTATGTTATGAGAGCTGATGCTCGTCGAAAATACAATTTAAGTGAAAAATAACGACATCGTGCTAAAACATATTCATAACATTCCAAAGTAGGTCGACCGTTGCACTACAGATGAATGTTACTTAACACGGAACAAAAACGGAACGTGATTCAACATTGTATGCTCTCTGTCGCACTCATCACAAGTACCTATATTTCATCTCATATCACTTTCTCTCGGTGTAGCAGGGAAGTGCGAAATCAGTTACAATAGATGACCATTATTTATTTTGCCTCAGGAAGGAAACCTTGAGTTTGCATAGGGAAAGTCAGTGCTATTGACTAACCGAATTTCTATTTACATTTTGCCTCGGGGTAATTTATAATTTAGATATAAATTTACCTAGGTTCCCTCTGGCAGGGGACATTTCCCCTTGTAGAACACGGGATTAATGAAATAATCATCATGCTGCAATTGACAAGAGCGAGGCGGGGCTGGTGTACTACCTTACAACCCACCATAAGGAAGACTTTGCTAAGTAGATAATGGGGACAAAGAACTGTGCAATTTGGGTGCTTACTTGAGCCCTAAGAAATTATTTCTTCAAGATAAAAGCAAGTACCACCTACCCCCGATTACTTTCTTTAGTGATAATGATTGTTCAATATAAGATGTACCTAAACTTAATTTATTATATCTTTTTTTAAATTTAAACTATTTTAAATGTATTATGTATGTACAATATAATGCAAACGAATATACATATTGTTTTATGTGAATTATTTATTGAATTTTATTACTTTATTATTGTATGAATTTTGTGACATGTAATGACAGTTATTAATAAAGAATCTAAATCTTACTCAAAGAAAATCTTAAATGCTCAAATCTGATTTGCGTTTGAGTACTCAGGCGTAATAACCTAATAACTTTATAATTTTTAGGCTTGGTAGGCCAGAAGAGGCCGTATTTTTGTGATTTTTAAAATCATCTGAGACCTAGAAAATAGTGTTTAAAATTCTGAAAAAAAAGATATAATGTTACTTAAGGATCTATAGTCTAGTCAAAATCGCATTCAGTTATAAGATCTAATGAACTTCACTCCATAGAAAAAAATCCCAAAGTTACCACTTTTTCTAATGTTTTTTTTCAATATTATAAACTACGACTAGCGAACTACTGATATCACACTATTGTTTGTACTCAACAAAAGACACTTAATATTTCTAGACAAATTCGCAGAGTATGACTTGATAAAATTATTTTCTAAAAAAAAAAACTACAAAAAACAACTTGGCAGACGCGCGTTTTCCCTTACGCCTGTTGCTGCAGGAATACCTGACAATAACATATTTTAATGGTTGCACGTTCCTATAGACATACGTACACGCCGTTGACATTACCACCTGTCGGTTACAAGCTTGTCGCAAACCTGGAACCACTACAGCACATCACGAAAATTTTGATTCAAATCGTTTATTCAGGATTATACTACAAATTACACGGTGTTTTTTCTTCACTTAAAGCAGTTCACGGGATAAATACCACTTAATTTGTTGTGTTTTGAGTCGTTGTAATAAATCATAAGATAAGTCATAACTCATGGTAAATATGTCGCTATATGTGATTTTAGTATCAATAAAAAATCGCATAATATGTATTAATAGATTTAAATTTATAATTCCTGTCAGGAGTGTTTTTTGATAGTAGTGGGTTATGTATAGAGTTCACATTTTACTATAGGTAAGTAAAATGTGAACTCTATACATAACCCAATACTATCTGCCATTAGTAGTATTAATAAGAGCCCATATCTGAAGGTAGTATAGCAATCCATATGAAATGTATATATAGCGTTAATTGTAGATATCTATATTTTACAGGAAAACTAAAGAGAAGTTTGTGAGAAGGACACTTTTTGAAAAATGGTCAAAAAGGCAGGAATAATTTTAAAAATGGGGGCTACCTCACCGAGTGGGGTATCAAATGAAAGGTATCGGTTTGTACATTACAAGACTTTTGTTATTGAAATTTCTGTGGGTTATTACATACTTTTTAAAATATTTTGAAAAGTTGAAAAATTTACCATGAGCCCCTAATCTCCATAGTTTGCAGAGCGATCCATCTGAAACGTAGGTTAGTACCTTTTTCATTTTTAATTATTCATTAAATAGCGAAGTCTCTAGCCGGTATCTATAGCATATATTTGTATAATTGACAAACGTTCGAAACCCTCGGCCCGCGAGATACACTCGCACATGACGGATCTTGTTTTATGTCTTGTTCGTCTTCTCTAGGATCTAAGAGCTAGGAGCTAAGAGGTATGAGCGTAGAGTAGACGTTTAGGTAATCCTATAAGGTGAACCAGCTTGATAATAAAAATAAATCGGCCACAAGTAAGTCTACCTATGTAAACCCCTGTCTTGGACCGGCCATTCATCCATTCATCAAAGACACTGTGTAATTTATTACCTACGTATTCTGTTGGGAGCTTTGCTAGCCGAGTGGGATTTCTGAAAAGATACACTTGCCTGCATGCATATACCGATTAGCTTTCTTTTATAAAGTCGATTCAAAATGATTTAATCGGGTAGGTATTTATCGCGTACCTTTTGTTATTATTTCTCCTTTCTTTCTGCTTGCGTTACAGCGATCGTGGTCACGGGGCCCGATTAAACCATTAACTATGTAGTACTATAGTATTATAATATCTGTGACTATGTTAACAAATCGCGAAAGTTTAAAAAGTTCGATTAAAAATTACTATTAACAATAAATCTTATTGATATAAAACCGTATAAAAGGCTGTGCGAAGTGCATTATTATTGACTTGCTTCTGCTCGCTGCTTTGCACGTGTTTTCCTGAATAAAAATTGCCTATTTTGTTAATCCTAGACTTGGTTGGCTAACTTTCAGCCCGATGATCCCTTCATTAGGCGTAAATAAATAAATAAATAATGCTGGACAATTCACACAGCCTTATCTAGCCCCAAGCTAAGCAGAGCTTGTGTTATGGGTACTAGATAACTGATATACTTAATACAATTACTACTACTACTGCGTAAGGTAAGGAGGTAACAAGAGATCCAAATAGATTTCCAAGCATCCAAAACCTTACATTTATGATATTAGTGTAGAAGGTATCATCAATCATTGTGCTCGATGAGATATCATTAAAGTGAAACAAATATTGTTGATTCACGACTGATTATAAGATTATTAGCTGTTGCCCGTGACTTCGTCCACGTGGGATTTATATTTTCATACTTTGGCTACTTCAAACGTTTTGTTCTTTCGGTTTTCGCTTTCAGGCTCACTGCATTATTAAACCTACCAACCATTAAATAATAAATAAATAAATAATGCTGGACAATTCACACAGCATTATCTAGCCCCAAGCTAAGCAGAGCTTGTGTTATGGGTGCTAGTTAACTGATATACTTAATACAATACACTACATAGATAGATATTTTTATTATACATAGAAAACACCCAGACCAACGGAACAAATTTCTGCAGACCGTACACAAATTTGTTCCGAGGCGGGGATCGAACCCACAACCTCCTGCGTCGCAGGCGGACCTTCGCCCGCTGCGCCACGGAGGTCGTCAATTCTGTCACCTCATGTATCCACATTGATTAATCAACGGAAGTTTTCATTTAGGTATTCTTCAATAAAAATAATTCAATGCAATATATTGAAAATAATAGAATATTTCTTAAGTTTTATGGATAATTAATTTATTTGAGGGCTTTGTCGAAAATACATCTTCTGTGTAGGGACCGTTATACGGATCCACGAAACACAAAGTCGGCCGTGTCCACAGATAAGCGAAAAACACCTTCCGATTTCAGAAAACGTTGAATTATTAATGTGTGTGAGGAATCTACATGTAAAATTATGTAGTTCTATTGCGAACAGTTGCTGAAATACAGAGCATTTTTGTTTAAATTTTCTACCCCCATTTTCTCTTAGAGTGCGAATTTTTTAAATTCCTGTCTTAGTACACACCTACCTTCGACCCATAAAACATTTTGTTTTTTATTAATTTTTTTTAATTAAGAAGGAACAAACACTCTAAATTTCAAATCGTCGCGGTTCGGGTTGTGCGTTGACTGTCAGTCACTCAGTTAATCCTTTATAATATTTATTGATTATCGCAATAATAGGGTGAACTTCGGATTTGCGCTCCAGTAAGAAAACGTGCCCCACTGCCAAAAACTCAACATCTGAAATCGCAATAAAGTTTTGTTAGGCTAAGGGATGTGTTGTCAGAAAAATAATCGGGTGAGGTATGAAAACTCCTGTAAAAAAACGTTAATTCAAAATTTGGTGTGTTTAAAAAACTATTAACCGACTTCGAATTCTGGAAACAATATTCTTTGAAGCAAACGCGATCAAATTTTTAGTGGCAACATCTATTTATTATTTGAGACTTATTTAGTTGTTTTTGGTTTGATGAGGACACTTGGATGAAACTGTTTACGCTCTTTGCCACGGAAATCACTAGTTACCAGAGGGTCTACTCAGAAAACGAAAACAACGGCGCACATCATGTATCAAACATTAAGGGGACAACCTTAAAATCAACCTTTATACAACAACTACAGAATTATCAAAATCTTTTAACAATTGGCGCAGATATCACCAAAATTGTTGTAGCTAGTCGTGATTCCTACAAAATAATATGTTTTTTTTTTTAAGTTTTACGGGATAGTTATTCATCTTTCGGGAAACCTTTTAACTTTCGTGATGTCCCTCTGTCTGTCCCTCATCAAATTAGTTTGCATCCCGCCATGTTAGGGGTCGTTCGTGAAATTCTGTATTACAAACCAAATAATGTTTGAAATATTAATTGCTTTCTGAGCATTAATTCATCAAGGATCTTACGGATTTGATTATTTTAATTAATAACGGAATCTTAACTTTGATAAAAGGAAGGCAATGACAATGTATTTAAACGCTAATAGGAATAGACTTGAGACCCATAGCATACGCACTTTATTTTATTGCAAATTTCACACAGCATAAATACGCAGCAAAGTTAATACGGTAGTAGGACGCAAAAAGATAGGGGTGTTATAAGTTTAACGTGTCTGTCTGTGTATCTGTGAATCTGTCTGTGGTTTCGAAGCTTCCAAACGGATGAACCGATCTTCATTTAGTTTTTTTTTTGTGTCATAGATAATTTTATTGTTCTTAGCCATGATTCATGAAAACATGAGAAGGGGGTTTTTTTAAATTTTAAATTTTGTTCTTGTTCATACACACGTAATCTGTCAGCTCGATAGATATCCAAGCTCTCGTTAGTCCCGATATTTTTCGTGACGAATAGATTCGCATCACTATCCTCAGAAAGAAGTACAGGGGGGTGATTCACTATGACCAATGCAAGCGTGTTACACACCTACGACAAGACAACGGCGTGGAATCGGACAAAACCGTATTCCGCATGCCCTAGTTGTCATTTCTTACCGCGGCACGGCACGATAAGAACTGTCAAATAAACGAGCTCGTTCATAGCGTGTTAAGGCACAGATTAGCGTGTTCCTGCAATAGTTAGTATGGCTCGTTTCGTCGTTCGTATTTTGAGGTTTCAATAAAATCATTTCATAAAATGCAACCCGTAAGATATCTTTTGTTGATTGTGTTTATCAAAATACACAATAACAATAACACAATCCTTAGGAATGATAGATTTTTAGGTTATTCGTAAAAGGCGTGTGAAGCCACGGACGACAGATAGTTAAATACCCTTAGAAGCTTATAATTTAAACGCATTGCTATACCATTATGTAAAGATTAATTCGAGGTATGCGTCAATGAATAGACATCAAGCCTCAGTGGAGAAAGTCTTCTTTTGTGCTTCAACATCTCGTTAGAGATCTATAGGCAGAGTTGCTTTGCAGAGGCGAGAATAAAGGGGAGTTTCACGATGGACGTAAATGTCAGAGATGTCTCGGTAAGAAAATCTCAAACGTCGTCACTTGTTTCTAATCCAGTTTTACACAACCAAAATTACCCTTATTACTTAAAAATATGTGTTATTCTAAGAACCGAAGTAAGGACGACCTTTACCTTTTTGTTTATTGGATGAAAAGTATCTAATTTAGTTCATATGTTAAGAAATATATCGCGAGTTGGTTGGCTATAAAAATCCTGGCCCGTCTATTTTTAATAATTAATCCAAAAATTGCTTGATACAAGATGACCTTGCTACACTTTTTTCTTACGCTTGTGTCTCGCGTCCGAAGAAAATGATTTTTCTGACGTGAAGTTTTTTGCATAAGGTAACAATTAAATAATTACAATAAACTTTTCTATTTTTTCCCATTGCACATTTTTATAAGCACTTTCTGCCTGAGATACAGGTTAAACCTAGTTCAGGCACTTGTTTTATTTCATGCCATTAGAATATATGATATTATTTACTCGATTGAAACACTTTAGTCCTAAGTTATTTTGAATAAATTTATTCTTATTCTTATTCTTATTGCAAAGTTGAAAACCTTCATAGTACAAAGGATAAAGATATAAAAGCTTATTTTTTTATTCGTCCCTAATTCGGATATTGGCATAAATATTACCAGTGAATTTTTCTTGTTAAAAATTCAATGAAACCTGAAAATTAATGAAATCACGGTGAGTTTCATTAATTTTCAACTGAAAAGAAAATACTGCTGTTGGTTGTTGTTGAAAATACACCTCTATTAGTATCTAGTGGTACCTTCTATGAGCAGCTGGTCTACTTACGTGCATTCGTGGGTGTTAGAACTTAAACCGTTTACGCCGCTCAGTAGCCGCGTTCAGTAGTGCGTATTCATAATGCAATCCCAGTGGATTCCATTCTGAATACGCAAATTAAATAAAATAAAACGAACCAATGAAGAGCAAAAATAGTATGAGAGACACACTCGCGGATGCACGTAAATATACCATCATTAGGTATTTTCTAATTCAAAGTAAGCTGACGTTAAAGAAATGGAAAATTATGTCACTTCCACTTCAGCATCCCATCTGGAAGTGAATTTAAATTATGTGAATAAGTAATCTTTGTTTAAATAGCAGAACAGAGAAATGTACGGTAGATACTTAAATTATTTAAATGGTCCAGTCCAGTCAATTTCAGTCAGTCCAGTCAATCCAGTCAATTTCATATTAATTCAATTTTGAAAACAGCTCGTCATCCTATTGCTTCTCATCGGAAGGGTTAAATCGATTGTTCCGTTTCGTTATTTTTTAGCAAATTGGTACTTTGTTTCGGTGTATTAGAGTACACCGATTGGCCTAAACGAAAAATGAAATTTCGTGTTGGAAAATTAACACCGCCCGCTGAGCCCTTTATCGACTTTCTTTCAATAAGCTCTAGAGTTATTTTCAATTCTAGTGAACGCGCTCTGGTTCACTACTACAATCTAATCTGTCAAGTAAGCCTCTAAGGCTGTACAGATGGCCTTTTACAAAGACCGGCATGGGTATAAAGGAATAGGATAAAGGCCTTGCTTGCTGCTTCAACGAGGGTCTTAGCAAAGAGCTTCATAGCAATTTTTATTCAAGATACTATTCAAATGATAAATTGAATGATAATCTTTTACATTCCAATATTAATTTTGGACCCTAAAATGACAAAAGCAGATTCCGAAATCGTATTATGGTAATCATAAGGACCTTTAAAATGAGGACAATAAAAAATGTGACGATAATGTACTCTACATTATCGTCACATTTTTTATTGTTTTTTTTAATCATATATTATTATATTGATAATGACTTTTACTTTGCAAAGTATGTCAATCCTATCGTAGTCTGAACTTATTACAAACAGCAAAATTACGCATAGCAGTAAATTTGTATATTCAAAGGGAATCACTGATGCATAACAAATTGTGTTTATACGAAGAGATAAATTTAAATTTATAGAGAATAATTAATATACCTAGAGGTTTTTTCCCTGTAATGGGATTGCGGGCTAATAATAATAATATAATTTAGCGAATTGTTCGGTACCTCAAAACTGATACTCAAACGACACATTTTTACAAGGAAAGGATGGTGCTACTAAAAAACTTACGCACGGTTTCACGGCATTTACGCGCAAATTCAGAGTAGAAGCAAAAGTTCAGTTCAAGATTTCAGGTGGTGTTTGTGAAATACCTTACATCTACAGCCTATCCTAGTCCACTGCTGAACAAGAACTCCCCTGATAAGCATACTAATTTAGGCCTTTCAGTATGGGGGTTAGAACACAGCTTAACTTAGATAATAAGCTACTTATTATACCGACAATACCCGTGCGAAGCCGCGGGTGGAAGCTAGCTTCCACACGGTATATTGTTACGTTTTATTTAAATTCTAGGATTATATAAATAAAACGTAACATTATACCGTCACCTCAAGAAAACAAAAACCTCTTTTTACAAATAAAAATACAGTCAAACATACCTTAATTTATATATCACGAAATAATTCACAATCACAGCGCGGTACGGTCCGCGCTCGCGCTCGGCGCCGATTTCGTGCAAGAACTGCGCCTGAGTTTCTGAAGTGACCATCTCGTTGACTTGACACTACATTTGGGGAATGGGGTAGGTAGGTAAAGGTACCTTAAGGCTCTCTCGGAGGCAACTAGCCATGTCGGCCTAGTAGTGTAGTTCTTCCGCTCTAAACTTTTGCGTGTTTTCTACGCTGTGCAATAATCTTTGTGCGTGTTTATTTCAGAGATTACGAAATCTTTAGATTTAAATTACTTGTTACTATAACTTAGAATACGTTTTAGTATTATTTGAATATTCAATAAGAAATGTTATTTTTGTCCATAAATAAGTCGAAGTATTTCTACTTCCAATTGGACTAAGGTTTAATTCTGAAAGTTACGACGGTCACTTCAGCAAAAGCTTTGCGCTTCCTGGTAGTTAGTCAAATTTTTGATTCCACTTTATAAACACTCCCTGTCGGATGTCGTGCAAAAAAGAAGACGAAGACTTGTTGGTCCATATTGTATTTGAAGAGAAATTTATGGAATTTACAATAAATATTAACAATAAATAAACGAATAAGCTACACTACGTAAAAGTCAAAATTTTGATACTTATACCGTAGGAGCCTATACATTCTTTATTGAAGAGCTAGGAATAAAAAGATAAGTTCGTAAGTTTGAAGAAACTTGTCAAAACTAAGCTATCGTCGGGAACATTCGTTATCCCTTTAAATTTAAGTAGGTAATCCCTTTAAATTCTAACTAAAGGGTAGTTAATTGTAATCACTTTTAGGTCCAGCTTAAAGGTTTAGTAAAGTTTTATTTATCTTGGAGCATTCCCTGTGTTGGTTATATTATTCTGTGGCTAAGTGTTCTGAGCTTTGTTTGCGCTGCGACAACGTCACTGCGTAACCCCAACAGAAAAAGAAGAGTCTGTAGGTAACAAACAATAGTTATTTATTATATAAAGACGACCTCAGTGGCGCAGCGGGCGTAGGTCCGCCTGCGGCGCAGGAGGTTGCGGGTTCGATTCCCGCCTTGGGACAAATATTTGTACGATCTGCAGATATTGGTTCAGGGTGTTCTGGATGTTTTCTATTTAATAAAAAAATATCTATCTATGTAGTGTATTGTATTAAGTATACCTACCTATCAGTTATCTAGTACCCATAACACAAGCTCTGCTTAACTTGGGGCTAGATAATGCTGTGTGAATTGTCCAACATTATTTATTTTTTTGTTCATAAGTGGGCAAAACATTTTTTTAAGGCAGACTGATGAGGTTGCGAGGGATTTAACAGAAAGTAATCGAAAAATATTGGCCCTGGAGTTGAACATAAATAAATAAATAATGCTGGACAATTCACACAGCATTATCTAGCCCAAGCTAAGCAGAGCTTGTGTTATGGGTACTAGATAACTGATATACTTCATACAATATACTACATAGGTAGATACATATAACTATTAACCACGACTAGCGAGAAGAGCCATTAATTTGCAGACAACGGGTTACAGGTAGTTAGGCTCAGATTTAAAAGGTCATAATGAGATGACTTTCCAACTAGATAATATGTATGGTGTGCAAAATCATTTTAATAGGTAGGCCCGCCTGTGATGCAGGAGGTTGTGGGTTCGATTCCCGCCTCGGGAAAATGTTTGTTCGATCTGAGGATATTTCTTCAGGGTGTTCTGGGTGTTTTCTATGTCAAAAAATATATAAAAACGTGCTATAATGTATTAAGTATATCAGTTATCTAGTACCTACCCATAACACAATCTCTACTTAGCTTGGAACCAGATGATGCTGTGTGAATTGTCCAGCATTATATTTATATACTAGTTGTAATCCGCGACTTCGTACGCGTTATGTGTACAAGCCTCTAGAACCAGTTGTTTGGACTGTGCGTTGTCTGCCAGTGAGTCAGGTTTTAATATTCATTGATTTTGATAACTTTTAAACAGGGCAATCAGCATTATTTTGCAATAAACCCTGAATCCTTTGTAATCCTTATAAAATACAAAGGATTAATTTGGTTTATTCAATGATAATATAATTCATTGATTGTATCACATCATCTCATATCTACAGCCTATACCGGACCATTGCTGGACGCAGGCCTCCCCTGATGAACTTTGTAACATGAGGGATAGTGTCCATAAACCCCACGCTGGGCATGCGGGTTGAGGATCGCAGTTTGGTGGTAAAACGGTACTGCAGGAGGCGCTTGTGCCTGCCCCCCCGGTGGTTATCTCTTAGTCGCCTCTTACGACACCCGTGGGAAGAGTTGGGTTGGTGCAAATTCCAAGCCGGGACCACACGGCATTTTGATTACATATTCTGGTATAAATAAATAACTTCTGAGCGAAGGGCCGGCAAAGACGCAGTTTCGGTATCCGTTTTGGTTCTGGGTGTTTTATAATATATTATGATTTTTATAACTTACTAGATTCTGCCCGCGGCACGCATAGTTCGCACGCGCTTTTGAAGTATCCTATATCCGCCACCGGGAAATTGTTTATCTCCCTGCCAAATATAATAAAGATCCTTTCAGACGTTTGGACGTGAAAAGGTCAGGACAGATAAGCTTTTGCTTTTGTAATATTCATATGGATATTTTTTTGCCATTAGCCAATCGGTGATCGCAGTAGAGTTTTTAAAAATACACGGAAGATAGATGCTGTCCTTCCTATGGTGGGTTTTCTTAGTTCACTAAAAACATTCATGGGCTGAGTTGATGATCAATTTTTTCGTCGCGACACCAAGGCATACCTATACCTGTTTAATTTTATTTATTAAAATCCCTTTATAGTAAGACAGACGATCAAACGCAAAACGTTCGATTGTAATAAAATAATATGGGGAGGTGAAACAGAAATATAGATCTAATAACCAAATATCATTAAATATTCATCAAAACCATGTCAAAATCACACTACCCAATTTATCTTCCGTGAATGTTGGTCTGCGTTTATATTTTTCAATTGGTGAACGTATGTAGTAGGTACAAGATAATTATTTCTATGGTAGTTAGAAAGTAAAAAGTGTAAAATTATATCACAGCGGTGATCTCATTGCGTCACTTGGTCGAGGTTACGATATAATTACAATCCAAGTCGAGTCAGTAGTGCGTTGACTTACTTAAATATCTCCCTCCCTACCCAAGGCTCGGAATAAGCTTTCAATTTTTGAGAGGTTTCAAGGAGTAACTAACGTAACAATTGTGCAAAGTCACTCCCTATCTTCAAAAAACTGCTTCATCAGCATTGCATCCTTGTAAATTGTAAAAAGTTAGACAACCTTATTTTATGTTTATGTAAGTTTATTAGATATATACTAGCTGCGTTCTTACTAGCCGTTGTCCTAGTACCCGTTTTCTCGTAGGAATGAAGCATTTTCCCGTGGTAAAAAGTAGCCTATGTTCATCAGGAATAATGTGGGCTTCTAATTCTAATGATATAAGAATTTTTCAAATCGGTCCAGTGGTTTTGGAGCCTATTCAATACAAACAAACAAACAATCAAATCTTTCCTTTTTATAATATTGGTATAGATTAATCTTTGTAGGTATTACACGGTATTACGGTAGGTATGTAATGTAGGTATTTGTTTCCTTTTCTTTAAGTAGGTATCTATATATTTGTTCAGTGTCTATTTTGCTCTTCCATTTCCAGTCCATCCCATGGTTGCCTGGAAGAGATCGCTCACAGCGATAAGGGCGCCCTTTTTACTTCTATATTTTATAAGCATGTTCTCTGTATTTTTTCCTGTATTTGTGTGATATAATAAAGTATTTTCTATCTTTCTATCTATCTAGGTATACTTCTTCATTGGTTTTGGTGGTAAACAACTCTCACCGTGGGGCACGTGCTACCAATACCTAATCCTAACCTCTGAAAATCGCAATCAAGTCTTCATTGTTGGTTCAAAATTGAGCTTTTTTTAAATTCTACGTTGCCTTTCAAAAGTTGATTGCAATTTTTGGAAGGCGTTTTTATGCTTTCGACGCGTAGTACCACATTAGCAAAGTGCCACTTGGCGTTTCGCGAAATGTATGTTTTTACACGCAAAGCAACAGATTCTCAAATTACCAAAAACGCTTAGTGCCATTAGGCATAATGCCGTATTCGCAAAGTGCCATTTAACATGAATTTAATTTTCATGAATATAAATAAATAAATAAATAAATAATAATAAGCAAATTATCCCATTGTAATAAAGTGTAAAAATGTCTGTAGTACACAAGCGTATTTGGTACTTTGCGTGTTACAGTTTTGGTAACTAACGTAGTTGGTGTTTTGCGAGTTTGTCACATTACAAACTTGGTACTTTGCCAAGTTGGAGTTTTGCGTAATTGGACGTATGCGTGCGTTGGCACTTTGCGAATTTGGTACTACGCGTCGAAAGGTTTTTATCAGTCGGGCAGGTTTTGATATTCCATTATAAATAAGATAGAAACTTTGATAACAATGAAAATTACAATCAAATAATAGAAACAAATAAGAACTAGTAATTAAGTAAGTATTATTAGTAATTTACAAGTAATATAAGGATTAATTATGAAGCCTATCAAAATATCAAATGAGAAAAACTCCTAAGACGAAGGAATATAAAAGAAACGAATGAAGGTTACTTATTGGAGAAAGTTTGGCGTACAATAAGTTAAGTGCTTAGAAACAGCAATGTCAAAGGCCAGATTGTTAAAGTCTGGCCTACACAAAGCATCACATGTAGAGGACAGCGGGGTCACTTGTTTAATTTTGAGAGAATGCTGCCTTTGGATTTATTCAAAGGCAAGGAATTCTTATCAGTTTTCCCAAGTTTTAGGGTTCCGTACCTAAAACGAAAAATGAACCCTTATAGGATCACTTTGTTGTTCGTCTGTCTGTCTGTCTGTCCGTCTGTCAGTTCCTTTTCTCAGGAACGCGTGGAGGTATCGAGTTAAAATTTATCATCAAATACTCAAGTCTGTAACCCCTTGGAGCCTTGTTATAAACAAAACTTCAAGTCAACGCAATCCAAAGTACCTAACAGCCGTTTATGTCCGAATATTTTAAAATTTCCAAGGGAATCACATGACACAAAACCCATAGAGTACTTCCCGTTGACCTATAACCATATAATTTGTAAATAAGCAAGGTCTTATAGCACAAATAAAGGGAAAAATCCGAAAACTGTAAATTTGTTGTTTATGGGACAAATGTTTGTACGATCTGCTGTACATTAAAAAATATGTATCTATGTAGTGTTTTGTATTAAGTATATCAGTTATCTAGTACCTATAACACAAGCTTAATGTTTTATTAGGAATTTTTCAGCAATATTTATTAACTTATATATTTATTCACAAAAAAAAATACTTTTCATTCTCGCCATGGACCAAAACCTAAAGGGTACTTTCCGTTGACCTAGAATCACAATATTTGACAAGAAGCAAGGCTTATAGCACAAATAAAGGAAAAAAGCGTAAACCGTTAATTTGTAGTTAATTTACAAAAAAAGTAATTTTTGACTCTCGCTATGGACCAAAACCGATAGAGGTACTCTATAAGTAGGCGAGAATACTTTCAGTTGACCTAGAATCATGATATTCGGCAAAAAACAAGGTCATACAATTATACGGAACCCTAATTCAAACCGATGTAACACACCAAGCCAAACGTTACCAAGTTAACAAAACACTGTCGCACCAACCCGCCGCGCGCCGGGTTGTGTCGCTGGATGCGGTGTGTAACTCCACAAGACACGTTCGTAAACTTTAGCTTGACAGTTTTAATTGCGAGCATAGGTCTGTTAAACAAACTTAACAATATTTGTCTCTATTGCTATCAATTTGAAAAGAAATATTCCAGCAGGCCTAGCACGGAAATTGTTGTCTAGAGTAGACTAGAGAAAAATTACGTCACATTGTCATCGAATGCGTAATATGTATGAAACGCATTCCTTCAACTTCAATAATTTACGCAATGTATAACGCTGCGATGTCATTCTTCTCTATTCTACCCTAGGCAACAATTCCCGTGCCAGGCCTACAGTACTTTTTACCAAAAGTACTTACCTACCTAAAAGCAATGACCATACTGAAAGTCAATTTCAAATGTCATTGGTAAATCCGTTGGGCACACACTTGAGTTAGAGCAATCTTGTTGAATCTATACTTCAGTATTAACCGTCAAAACACTGTTACGGACTTGGCCGCCACATCACCATAACGTGAAAGATACAAAATACTTTCATTTACATCCGCCTTGCGATTATGTAAGATGAAGTTCGTTCGCCTCAATCTCGAGTACGTAACTGTCGCTCACCATTAACTGATTTGATGCTCGTATGTGTAAAACGATTTATTAAATCTCTTTTTATAATATAGGTATACGTAATTTAAATTATTTTTATTTATAACTAGCTGCTGCCCGCGGCTTCGCCTGCGTAGTTCCCGTTCCCGTGGTAATTCCGGGATAAAATATTAGCAATAAAGTTAGTTACACTATTTATAACTCGAGAACGGCTGAACCGATTTGGCTGAAAATTGGTGGGGAGGCAGCTTAGAACCAGGAGACGGACATAGGCTATGTTTTATCCCGGAATTACCACGGGAACGGGAACTACGCAGGCGAAGCCGCGGGCAGCAGCTAGTTTAAATAATAAAAAGTAACAAAACAATAACATAAAACGTTAAGTGCGAGTCGCACTCGCTCACTAAGGGTTCCGTTTCATTGTAAGACCTTGTTTCTTGCCAAATATCATGATTTTAGAACGGGGAGCAGATACCCTGTATATTTTGGTCCAGGGAGAGAGTCAAAAATATTTGTTTTTGTGGATAACTTACAAATTTACGGTTTGCGAATTTGTGCGATAAACCTTGCTTCTTGACAAATTTTATGGTTACGGGAAGTACCCGCCGTCCTTCACAGTGGGAGAACTCCAAAGGCGTGGAGCGGGAGTTTGGTGGTGCTCTTTTTTAAGAAGGGAGATAAAACCCTCCTTAAAAACTACAGACCCATCACGCTCCTGAGCCACGTCTATAAGCTGTTCTCACGAGTGGTCACGAATCGTCTCGCCAGGAGACTCGACGAGTTCCAGCCACCAGAACAGGCCGGGTTCCGCGGAGGATTTGGCACCATAGACCACATTCACACGGTGAGGCAGATTATACAGAAGTCCGAAGAGTATAATCAGCCTCTGTGTCTGGCCTTTGTGGACTATGAAAAAGCCTTTGACTCTGTCGAAACCTGGGCTGTTCTGGAATCCTTACAGCGATGCCAAGTAGACTATCGTTATATCGAGGTGCTGAGATGTCTCTACGAGGCCGCCACCATGAGTGTCCAAGTACAGGGCCAGCAGTCTAAACCCATCCAACTGCGCAGAGGAGTGAGACAGGGGGATGTTATATCCCCGAAACTGTTCACGAGCGCGTTGGAAGATATGTTTAAGACGCTGGACTGGAAAGGTAAGGGCATCAACATAAACGGCGACCACATCTCACACCTGCGATTCGCTGATGACATAGTCTTAATGGCGGAGTCGCTAGAGGAGCTGAACCAGATGCTGGATGGCCTAGCCTCAGCCTCGCGACGCATCGGTCTTGGCATGAATTTGGATAAAACCAAAGTCATGATCAATGGCCTCATTGATCCGGGACCGGTCGTCGTACATGGCCACCTTCTCGAAATTGTTTCCGAGTATACTTACCTTGGGCAAATTCTGCAGTTGGGTAAAAATAATTTTGAGAAGGAGGCCAAGAGGAGGATCCAGCTAGGCTGGGCAGCGTTTGGGAAACTACGTCGAGTCTTCTCGTCATCCATACCGCAATGCTTGAAAACTAAAGTTTTCAATCAGTGCGTCCTACCCGTCATGACCTACGGAGCTGAGACGTGGACACTCACGGTAGGGCTGGTCCACCAGTTCAAAGTCGCTCAGCGAGCTATGGAAAGAGCTATGCTCGGAGTCTCTCTGAAGGACAGAATTCGTAACGAATACATCCGACAGAGAACCAAAGTTATCGACATAGCTCAAAGAATTAGCAAGTTGAAGTGGCAGTGGGCCGGCCATATCTCGCGAAGAACCGACAACCGCTGGGGCAAACGTGTTCTTGAGTGGAGACCACGACTCGGCAAACGTAGTGTAGGACGCCCTCCGGCCAGGTGGGATGACGATCTGCGAAAGACTGCAGGCAGATGCTGGATGCGGCAAGCTGAAGACAGGGCGCTATGGCGCTCATTAGGGGAGGCCTATGTCCAGCAGTGGACTAATATAGGTTGATGATGATGGATGATGGGAAGTACCCTAAAGGTTTTGGTCAAAAAACCAAGAAGTTACGTACTTGAGTATTTGACGTTAATTTCAACTTGATACCTCCACGCGTTCCTGAGAAAATTAGGTTGTCAGGCGGACAGACAGACAGATAAACAGACGGACAATAAAGTGATCATATACCTAAGGGTTTGTATTTTCCTTTTGAGGTAAGGAACCCTATAAAAACAATTACTTAAATGAATTGATATTAGGAGCGGTAAGTATGTATACCTACATTAGGTGGGCCTCATAAAATAGGTAGTAATAAGAGTTGTACCTAGTTTAAGACTTATAGTGGCTGAGATAATAACTAAAAGGTAGAGTTTTTGAACGCTAATGAGAGAAGAGTACCCGATACTTTTTCTCCTCCTCCTCCTCGACAGGTTATAATGGTCCACTGCTGGACGCAGGCCTATACTACTTATACTACTGATACTTTTCCTGTTATTAGGTAATCACTCAGAAAAATGAGAACAAATGTTTTCGTCAATTACACAATAACTTTATTCTTTTTGATCATTATTTTACTAAAGGTAATTTCTGATAGGCAATTAGTTTGCACAAACATTACAGGATCTTGAAGGGTTCCTCATAAATCATTCAAAATCCAATTAAAAGTCACTTTGACCTGCAAAGTACCAAAATTAATAAAAAATCCATCACTACAATAAACGATGTCTTTTGATGAAACAATACGACTCCTTTACGATATCCTGTTTTAATTTTCTCTGTTGGGTCTATATCTAATTCAATTATTTTGAATATCTTATAAGGTTTTTTGTTTAAGGCCAGGTATTCCTGCAGCAGTAGGCGTAAGGGATAACGCGCGCCTGCTACACCGCCGCGCTCGTGTTTTTTGTAGTTATTTAAACATGGTGATTAAGAAAATCATTTTATCAAGTCAAACTCTGCGAATTTGTTTAGAAATAGTAAGTGTCTTTAGTTGAGTACATAAAAAAGTGTGATATCAGTAGTTCGCTAGTCATAGTATTGAAAAAACATTAGAAAAACTTTGGGATGTTTTTCTATCGAGTGAAGTTCATTAGATATTGTAACTGAATGCGACTTTGACTAGATATATGTATATAGATTCCTAAATCTCGAGTTTTGTATTGCATTGGGGTTAATAATATGAAACGAAAAAACAATGATTTCTATTCTAGAAGAACCTATATTTTGGTAATTTCTCTCAGGGGGGCACCGCTACAAGGACCTGCAGATTGACATATTGTGCGTCGTGGTCCATGAAAGTTGTTCGTTTAGCTGCAAACCTATTTAAAAATCGTAATAAACTCATTCACGCTCTTATTTTCTGTTTGGTCGTTCGAACGACGGTCAAAAAGTAATGTCCTAATCCTTTACAAATTCGATTTTGTATGACCATCGATTTTGTTTACGAAGAAGTTGCAATCGATTTTGGTATTTTTTGCTCAACATTTTAAATTACTTTATAGACATACTCAGGTGTCTTAATAACTTCATTGTTAGAATCCGAATACTCAAAACATTAAAATAGGATTATTTTTCTTCTTTTATTTGCTTCTCACTTCTGCCCGCAATGTTACACACGTTTTTTCCGGGATAAATAGTAAAAAAGGTTGTCTATCCGTGAGCGTGTTAGTTGACTGTAAGTAACTGTGATAAATCATAATTTTAATACTACCTATTTCAATACGTTTTTTTGAAATCATCGTCTAGAATAATCTTTGTAATAGGTATAATTTGTTGGCTAATTAAAAATCGTATCTTACGTAAGTCCCGATATTTTTCTAGCCGACAGATTCGCACACACCAACATCTGTTTGTCAAAACGAACTGTGTCTGATAGGTTTGTAACAAAGATAACGGAACGTATTCATATGATCTTTAATTTGTAATATTATTATTTCATTTTGTCATTCAGTCTTCATTTTACACACCTGTCAACAATTAGGAAACTTCATAGTCATGCATATACCAAACAGAAAAATAGATCGTGGACGGACTAAATCAGATCGTACTATTTAGTCAAAGATTCAGATTTTACTAGAACAAATTCCAACTCAAACTAGGTTCGTAGTTGACCCGTTGCATTCATAATATTTTTTTTTTGTGTTTCATTCAGAGTGCTCGTAAAGTTGTTTTATATGCGTAAAATTTCTTCAACGCGTCGCGATGTTGCACGATGCTGTTTGAATGTTTATTCACATAGTGAATGAATATTCTTGTTTACGAGTTGGTAATTACATTTTTGACGACTGAACGTATAAACGTCTAAGTTTGTTTAATTGAATAACTTTATAAGTTTTATTAACAATGAAATTGGTACTTAATATGTAGGATTGAGACTAAGAGACTGTCCTGTAAGACGGAATAACAGACGATAAATGTAAAATATATGTACACAATATAATATGAACACTGTTAATTCTAATGAGATTACCATATTTATTGGTAATTTGAATATTATTATGCTTTATACCAAAAAAATATTGTTTCACTCAACATTATTCGTAAAATTTTATCTGTACACGAATTAAAATAATATATCAGTACAAGAAATAAAGAAATCAAAACCAAAAAAGTAATATCTCGAAAATATCGACTTCAACGGGACTTGAACCCACCTGGGAAAACATTGAAGTTTATCCAATCTGGTAAGAGAAGAAAGTCTCAAATTTTTTCGAGTCCTAGTCCGCAATTGGTTAGCGCTTTCCCATACTGAGGGAATGTAGCGGGTTCAAGTCCCGTCAAAGTCGAGTTTTGTTGGGAAATCGAATACTTGGATACTACCCATAGTGAGGGCTTACGCACTTTAATAAAAAAAAAACAAAAAAGTTTATTTGTTGTCCTGTTACATTTATACCGGTGGTATCAGTGTATTTGATTATAGTAGCAAATAAATGATTATCTACCTATTTTAGATCGTTCTCCGGCCAAATGCGATGATGATCTGCGAATGAATGCTGGCCGATGCCAGGTGCAGAAAGCTGAAAACAGCGGTGCGATAGCAATCGTTAGGAGAGGCCCATTTCCAGACTAACATAATGCTGATGATGAAGATGAATCTAAATAATGCTGCAAATATTATTCATTTGCTGATCTTATTCAGTCGCTTCAAATCTGCTGACATTGCGCTCGTGCCATATAAGCCACCTTCTGGGCTCTTTGGACCACGTCAGGACAACGCTTGCGCCGCACCAGCTTGCAGTCTTGGAAGAAACCCTCGTTGCGTGGGAATCCATTACTACCGTCACTGAAGGTTACTAGACCTGAAACACAAACATTTATACAATGTTATCTTGAGAAAGTTTATTCCAGCAAGGGAGAGACTATTAAATGACTAGTTTCTGCCCACGTCTTCGTACGCATTGTTCCTATGGAAACGTTTTCTATCCCATGGGAACTGATTTATGGGATTAAATGTCTATGCTTTATGTAGCCTATGCTTGATTCCAGGATTAGAATTACCTGTACGCCAATTTTCAGTCCGATCCGTTCAGTAATTTAGGCGTGAAGAAGTAACAAACATCCATCCATCCGTACAACCAAACTTTCGCATTTATACTAGTAGTGTGATGTAAGCGTACTACTCTACTCGCGCGGAATTACGTAACTTACCTACGCTCTTAATTCACAATTAAAAATCCTTAATCATGTGTTTTAAATTATTGTACCTATTTTCAGTTCAAACAAAAATATTCTGGATCGTGGCACAGCACTTTAAGAAGTTACAGTCATTTCAATACGGAACCAAACTACGAATCGCAAACTTTAATAGCCTGATTTCTCAATTTTCAGGAATATTTTCAAAAATACTGAAACACGTGTTTAATTGTTCTGTATTTATAGCATTCTCAAAAAGTTTCAAGTAAATTATTGACGACCTCTGTGGCGCAGCGGGCGAAGGTCTGCCTGCGACGCAGGAGGTTGCGGGTTGGATTCGTACGATCTGCAGACATTGGTCCAGGGCGTTGTGGATGTTTTCTTTGATAGTAAAAAATATGTATGTATTGTATTAAGTCTATCAGTTATCTACCCAGAACACAAGCTCTGCTTAGCTTGGGGCTAGATAATGCTGTGTGAATTGTCCAGCATTATTTATTATTTATTAATTGGGTCACTGGTAAAAAAGTTAAAATCTTTGACTCCAATTTTATTCCTATTCAGGGATTTTTATGAAAAATCTTGAAACACATTATCTTGTTTCTGTACTTACTGAAAATTACAGGTTATTAGCATCCCACATTAAAAAGTTACAGGCATTTCAATAAGGAAACAAACTATGAATCTCAAACTTTAATAACTCGTTTTACTCCATTTTCAGGAATATTTAAAAAAATCCTGAAATATGACTTGATTTTTTTATATATAAGTTTTATCTGTAAAATTCAAGGAAATCGGGACATTGGTTAAAGAGTAACAAAAAAAAACAAAAAACTTTAACCCCCCTTTTCACCTTAGGTGTGGAATTTCAAAAATCCCTTCATAACGGGAAGTTGTGTAATAAAAGGTAGGTACCTAACCTCCGAATTTCAGCTTTCTAGCTTCAGAGGTTTGGGCCGGGCGTTGTTACCAGAAAATCGCTTGTTCTTTTATAAAAAGCGACGAAATAGCGCGCGAAATTAAAGTACCCAGAGTAACTGCCATGCCATGGAGAGAGAGAGAGACTATGGCATTTGTGTAGCGTGGTAAGTATTAATAATGATTCCTATTCGGTAATATGGTTCCGAGACCCTCTGGTTGAGATCGTTTTTCAGCGATAAGACAGCCAGCTTATTTTCACTTACTGTTTGTTTTTATTACTTTGGGTAAATTTTTGTCCTAGTCTGTTTTCAAACCGTTCAATTTGGGGTGGCTTAGTCATGTCACGATTCATCATCCATCTATAATTCAATAAAGATTTAAAAAAGCGTTCAATTTCAAACATCAGAATGGAACATAATAATAGTTATTTTGTGATGGAACGTAGTGTCTGTAACCGTATGTATTAATAGTAGGCTATAAGATCCTAGGGTCGCAACCACGAGCGGAGAATTCGTGATCGTGATACAATTTTGTTTTCTTATCTCTAATCGGTTTTCGGATCTGTATTTTATTATTGTAATTCAAAGTTAGCTATGAATTCAGATTCAGCTACTTGAATGTATTCATAGTATTTATTTTGCTTTTCCAATAGCAACTAATAATCTGGCGATTGCATTTTAATAACGTTTACATGAAGTTTTCATACATTCTTAACACACAATTCTATGTCAAAGTCAGTGTGGTGTAGAAGATAATTTGATTAGGATTTCATTTATATGTAATTGAATTTTATTTACTGGACCGGAGTTTTCACACATTTCAATATAAATAATAAATAAATAAATAATGCTGGACAATTCACACATCATTATCTAGCCCCAAGTTAAGCAGAGCTTGTGTTTTGGGTACTAGATTACTGAAATACTTAATACAATAACTACATACATAGATATTTTTTATTATACATAGAAAAACATCCAGATCGCCCTGAACAAATATCTGCAGCTCGTACAAACATTTGTCCCGAGGCGGGAATCGAACCCGCAACCTCCTGCGTCGCAGGCGGGCCTTCGCCCGCTGCGCCACTGAGGTCGTCAAATATAATAAATAATGTAAAAATATCGGATTATGGTTGTTTGATCCTCTAAGTAGTAGTGCGATCCCGTGTTAGGTAGTTATAGGTATATAGTTAATTTAAGTTTTTTTTTTGTTTTTATTATTTAGTTAATTGGGTTACACAAACAACATAGACTATTGGTTTACTATTTGGTTAGCTAATAGTTTGTTTGGTTTTGAGTTGTCACCTTTGGTGGAGTAACATTAAGCTGACGCAGGACCTTTCGGATTACATGGTGGAAGTGCATTTATTTTTTTATAGTTTATTTTTTTAAGGTTTCTATGTTTGCTGTGATGTGAACCAAGAAATTAATTTTCTTTCTTTCTTTCAAAGCTGCTGATCGTCCGATTGTGTCTCAAACCTTAGATAAATAAACGTTACGTAATATTAAGCAGTTTATTCGAGCCTAACTAAACATTAAATGTTTTTGCTTCCCAATTCTTCAAAGTTTTTCTATCGTATTCTACGAAAAGTGCTAAAGTAGGAACCACGGGGCCATACAAAATTATTTCGAATTCGAGCATATTTTCACCATATTTTTGTACTATTTGTATTCGAATACATCTAGATTCCTGGATAGTTTTATTTTAAAATATTTGCCTTCCTAAAATTAAATGAAAACCAACCATATTTTGCATATTTTTATGCCAAAATTGTCAAGTTTTTCCTATTTGTTTCGTATTAAAAACAACAATATCTTCCGTGTTGTTTGTTATGGAACATAGCTTAAATTATGTATAATCTAGCTACAGGATAACAATACTATGTGTAAAATACAAAAAGGTTTTGGTACCTAGCTTTCACCCGATGATAGTATTATCCAGATTAAGTGACACGCGTCAAGAGTAAAGAGGTTGGAACTCATTGACTTTCAACCTATTCACTCTTGACGCGCATTTTTTTTTCTTCTTATTCGTATACCTTTTCCGTAGCATCCTGTATACAGGGTGTTTGGTGGAGGGTTAGACAAACTCGGTGGGTGTGTAGGTGGACCTATTTGTGAAATACAAATTGAAGGAAAAGACCCTAACTGTTTTCAATTTTTTTAAATCCTGATTTTCGTCCACACCAACATGCTGCTGCGTTGCACTGACTTGTGGTTCTCGAAGAGTTAAGTATCCCGTTTCTCGAAGTCGCCGAAAGGTATTAGAAAATGTGCTATGGTGTGGCACACGTCTATGTATGCAATATATGGGATGCAACTCTCTGTACAGTCTCTGTGCTACACGTGTATTTCCATCGCATCGACCGTACGCATAAATAATATCAGCGTATTCTTCAATGCTGAATTCCGCTATTGTGACAAAAACAACGATAACAAAACAGAACAAAAAACAGTTTATCAAAACATAACAAATAACCAAAATAAGAACGAAATTTAACGATTACAAATATTGATTCGAATTCGAAATTCTGATTTCGAATTTCGAATCTTCGAATTAGTCGGATACCTAGGTATGATAAAAATAGGTTTTTTTTTTAAATTAACTTAGCGTTCCTACCTTTGTATTAGAAATAGGGAAGTGATATTTGAACCAAAATTGTTTTAATACAATGTTTTATTCTTAGCGTTTTTACTCCATTTTCCCTATAAGTGCTAATTTTTGACAAGTTTATAGATTTTTCGGCTACATGTGGTATACCGTTGGAATAAGCGATGTTTAGAAATTTTTTTAAAAGCATTTGAACTTCTCGATCGCTATGAATTTTTTTTTTTAAAACGATGCAAAGTGGTCCTTCTTGATTATTTTTTTACTTTTTTTAACTTTGAGAGCTTATAACTAATTATTTACACGTTCTTTCAAATAAATAATGCCTTCATAAGATGAAGGATACATCTGAGACCAAAAGCATGTAAAAAATTTACTAGAAAACACGTTCCAAAAAAAAGTTCTAGGGGTAGAGAGGTAAAATTTCGGAAAATCTTAAAAAAATACAAAAATCAGGATTAAAAAAAATTGAAAACAGTTAGGGTCTTTTCCTTCAATTTGTATTTCACAAATAGGTCCACCTACACACCCACCGAGTTTGTCTAACCCTCCACCAAACACCCTGTATATCTATATTCATACAGAGTGTCCGGTAATTAAATGGATAACGCCGCAGGTACTTATCCCCACAACCACCCCTAATCTTTGAGGGATAAAAGCTATAATAAGTAAGAATCCCTAACAGGTTAAACTCTATCATAAAAATTTGTACAAAACAAACAGTTGCAGCTAGAAATATTTTGTAATGCGCTATAGCAAGGCCAATTATTCACGGTTATTTCCAGAGAAAACCAATTCGTTATTATTCAATTTGCAGCCGTAATGCCGAACAATGTGAACAAAGGTGTCAACTTTCGTGCCTTAAAAAAACGTAGGCGGCTGCCGATAGATTTTTAATATTTTGCCTGAGTGGCCGCGGTGCGTCTATAGAAAAACAATAAGAAACATAACAGACGGAGGGTTGGGGTCGCCATTTGACTACCAGGAAGTACCTCGGTCGGAGCTAGGAGTCATACGGATGACGGAAGTACTTCGGATGTTTGACTCGCGACTTTTTATATATTTTTTGTATTTTATTATATCTTCGTTCAAACCTGAAATTCGGAATCAATTTACAATAGGACTAGTGGACCACTGACTATTTTAGAAAGAAGGGTGCTTTTTTTTGTAAGAATTCGTTTTTAGAGAATGGTTGGAAGTACATCACAAAGTAGTTTCCTTTCTTATATACCTGATTTTGCTTAGATTATATATGACAGACAGTTGAGGCTGGCTTAGGTTGATAAAAGATTATGGCCTCTTATCTCCCCGACATATCAGACATACTGAATAAAGACTGTTTTCTGATAAGTCCCATTATTATTATTATTATGGAGTAGATGGTATGTTAGCCAGAATACAAGTATCTACAGAAGAGACTATTCAGTAAGGAGTCGGATGTCACTGCTCTGGGCGGAGGAGGAGCCCGTGCCTATTCCGTATTAAATTCACGTGAGAGTGTCGGAATCAATCAAATCTATAATTGAATCATTTTATTGTAGAGGTAATATCCTTGCGGCGTGGAGCGGCGCGGCGGCGGCGTGGAGCGGCGCTCTAGAATTAGTTCCGTCAAATTTACTGCCCATGCCGTAGTAGTTTTAGAGAGAGAGATAGAGAGAGAGCTAGAAAGTTACTTTTACCTGACCGTGAAAAGGGTGATCCATGATTATCAGAATTTAGGATTCTATCAAGTTTAGGTTATTTGAAGGTTTAGTTCGTTAGTCTAAAGCTCCTTACAGAATCCTGAATTAGTAGATACTTATACAACATCATTGGCCACATTAAATCACTAATTCAAACGATTGGTAAACAATAGTTTACGGTTAGGGTATAGGGCTCTCGTTCGGGTCTTTACAACACATTTAGCACCTGGGAAATACAACCCAACCAAGAACCGCCTCATATTGGCCTGCTACAAGTTAAGATACAAATCCCGTATTACAATAAAAATGATGATTATGACCTTCTAGCAAGTTACTCTCATAATCTGAGGGGTAGCCTGAAATCGTGCTGTAATAGAGTCTTTCTCAGACCATACGTCACAACACAACAACAAGCGTATAGGTATCTGAGAAACTTAAAGAAGGAGATGAAACGGCGAAGCGATGATGGTGTCAAAGACCTTGCCATAAATTAGTAATATGGTATTAAACCAGCGGTTCTCAAACTTTTTTAGTGACGGAACCCTATTGGACATCGAAATATTTGACGGAACCCTTAAATAAGTTTGATGACTAAAAGAATATAAAAATGGAGACCGGAGCGAGCCTCAAAAATTTGAATACTTTTAGCGACTCTTGGGAAATTTGTGAGAGAAAAGACGATATAAAAACGGTGAGCAGAAGGAGCCTCGAATTTTTTAAGTTTTTTGTCGACGATAGGAAAATTTGTGAAATAACAATAGGTAAATAATTAAATAATAATATACGAATATTTAAGAGATATTTAGTGACGATTGCGTAATTTGTGAGAGACAAGGAAGAAAAGACGATATAAAAACGGCGAGCGGAGCGAGCTTATAAATAGAGCCAATATAAAATTTTAAAGACATTTTTAGAGATGATTGGGAAATTTGTGAATGAATATAAAAGAAAATACAATATAACGGCGCTGACGAGCGGTGCGAGCCGCGACAGTAAAATGGCCGCTGCTGTCGCAAAGCACGTGTTTACGTGCTGATTCTCTATTTTTTCAATATATAGTGTGAAATTGTTTCTGGACGCTGCATAACCTCTTGTATTGCACTTACATTTTGTCTAACCGCATCCTGTCGACGTGTTGGAAATTTTTCATCAAATCTTTCCTCAAAAATGGACTGGATACGTGTGTGAGTCGTGCAAAACGGGCGTTAGCGTCACCCAAAAAAGGGTGAAATTTAGCCAGTGCTTCAAGCAATACCATCACGACTATGTGTAGTTCAACAACGACTCGGTCCGGGTCAACTGGAAGTGCCCAGGGTGCATTCCCGTGAATAAGCACTTCTGTTTTGAGGTTTTGAGGTTAATTTTACTTTTTGTGAGAGGAATATAAATGATTTTGCGTGTTTTCAAAAACTAAGAACCCACTTCAAATTCTTCTAGTATCGACATCTAGTTAAAATTCGAGTCTAATATAGTTTGATGACACCATGAAGAAACGACTAATGAAAGAAGGCCTACTTTGAAACACGAAATATAAAGTTTCTTTTGACGGATCCCACGAAATGAACAACCTTACTGCTGAACGTGCAAACGTGCATTGCAACCGTAACTAATGACACTTTTAGTTTCGGATCTCTTAGAATAATATTCTGGTACCTCGAATGTATTTAAAAATAGACTTAAGAATGTACTCATAGACAAATGTTATTATAGCGTTAATGATTTTCTTCTTGACAAATTTTGATTTAACCTACTAGAATATATAAAAAAATTTTAGTTTATCTAATTTTTTTTTTGTAATACATATAATTGATTGTATAAGTACTTTAAAAAACATAATATCACATTACTGACAAATCTGCAGCGTGCCCTCTCCTATTTGCACGCCAGTAATGGCAAAACATGTAGGTCATCCATTTATATGTTAACATAATTGCATGCTCGCACCATGTTTTATGGAAATAAATGATTCTTATTCTTATTTAAAATCATTTTCATAGAAGATTCATCGAAAGAATGTACCTATCTGTCATCCTTCGTTTTATGCGATCCGCCACCCGTCATCTTTAACGAAATGTTTTTTGTTATCTGTTATGTTATGAGTTATGGTACATTGTAAAAAATAAAGCTTTTTGATGAATTTATTCTCATTGAGGAAACTCCTGAACTGGCACGGAGCCGCAGGTGCGGGGGGTTTGGAATTAGATACGCGCACATTTTCGACCCCTGATTTGTCGTTGGGTCAAGGGTGAAATGAAAGCACCTAATAATTAAGACATTTTTGTTAGTAGGTAGAGATTTGCTTGCCTTTTGTAGGAAAAGCGTGTAAGAATCTTGTAAAAGTGTACACTAACTATTTTCGAGGGTGAAATAATAAACGCCTGCTATAACAACAACAGCAACTATTTGTGGTATGTAACCGCTTAGGTCAGGCGATAAAAATTATAAAGCTGAGCAAATGAACCTTTGATCGAGATAAGGCTTATCTGTAACTATACATATTAAACTTTACTTTTTTGGTATTTCATTTTCAACCTTCGAGCTAAAACGAATCATGTACTTAATTACCTACCTACTTGTTAACTTTGAAGGGTATGTCTGCTTTTTTATTTAATTATGGTGTTTGTAAAGTGACTTGATCGAGTATTCTTAGCTATATTGGATGAAAATCGATGTGGCCGTTCTAATGTCATGATGGATCAAAGTTAAATTGCCTATTTCACAGAGGTCCACGACTCCATTGTTTTCAAAAAAACTTAGGTTCACACATTGATTCCCAAAGATGGACAAATTGGCATAGGGTAATATGTATGCCATTTTGTCCATCCAGCAATAAAATTTAAATTTTATATTTTTTGGATCTGAATTTTTAATTCAGATCCAAAAAATCATAAATTAAAAAGATAAATTAAAATTTTATTGCTGGATGGACAAAATGGCATACATATTACCCTATGCCAATTTGTCCATAGTATATCTATTCCATTTTGTCTGTACAGGGCTTTAAATACCTAAAAGCCTAAAAAATATTGAAAACTAAAGTTATTCATTAAAATTAAACACAATACATTGAGCAAAATGACAAGGAATGAAAAAAATACGTTACCATAAAGTTTCAAACCGAATCGCTTACCAAAACTTTAAAAACTCTTCGCAACGATAAAAAACTCACAACGACCGAAAACTTGTTTATGATGACTGAGTGAAAATGGCTGCGCTGACAATGATAGTATTTTGACAGCTTACTAATAGACAATTAAGGGGCGCGCTGTAATTGCCACTGTGAAGATAATACCCGCCAAATTTGAAATACAGCAGGTATGCCGTTTTACCCCTAAATGTCATTTTGTACGTACTTCCCCTATAAATAAATCTCTCTCTCTTGGATCACAAAACTTATTAAAGAACGTTGAATAATATCAAATATCGATCTTAGACTTGCGTCCCATCTTTCGAGCTGTGATGGAGGGGTGTCGATTGTTTCCTATAAGTATCAGTTACTGTTGTCATCAGGGATTTGTATTTTTTGAAGAATTAGCTTGTTGAAAAATATTTGATAGACAAAATCTGTACACAATAGCAAGCCCCTTTTGCGATGGGGTTTGTGATTTCCAGCACAGTGAGACGTAGGTCTTAGATTTTTAGTTCAATTAAGTTTTTCAAAAACTTATTTTGAACCGAATTTTCCAAAGAAGATAATTATTAAAAGAAAAGGAATACAAATGACTCAGAACAAACTAATACGTGCATACGAAATTTATACAGGAATTGTATAAGTGAATTATTACTCGCTCGTGCGCTGACTTCGTTCTTAATTACCTTACTTTAAAGTAAAGTACTCGTACCTTATGTGTTTACGGTGAACTTCTTGAGTCTTAGGAAACTTAGGAAATAATTTTATTACCAGCATACGTAAGCATCTATACGGTAATTCAACTGATTTAATTGTTGGTGGCACGGATTTCATCTATATGTGGTCTATAAACACTATCTCTCTTCAGTCATAAATTGTTAGTTTTTATTTTAAATCTTTTTTTTTAAACTGGGTGCCTATGTATTATTATTATACTTAGTATATTTTGCTTTTTAGATCGCTCTTAGCGATAAGGCCGCCCATTGTGCAACTCTGTACTTATCTCTGTACTGTCTTTTTCCTGTATTTTTATCTTTGTATTTTCTTGGTGTCCAAGAAAGTGTAGGTAATGTATTGTATTGTATTAAGGAACAAGTCTTCGTAAAGTCTTTGGTATTTCTATGACTGTATTACTTAGCAAACTTTATATATTTTCAGCAACTTTATATATTTTTAGCAAACTTCATATTCTTTATCTTTGAACAAGGAAATTCCAGACCTTAGCTTATTTTAACTTTATAAACTATTCGGAGCACGTATTTCCTAAACAAAGGGAAGAGTTCGTCGTTACTTCCTTGCTTGTCATAAGTTCAGTAGATAAATATTAGGTCCTTACATATGAAATTGGCGTTTTTCGTACTGGCCACTTTAATCACAAATTTCTCCTCTTTGGTAAGGAATACCAAATTCAAATTTGTACAGCTATAGACTCGTGTATTTGTGCTTCGATGATCGTCATTCATTTGTTTTTTTTCTTCTGTTTTTTTCTGTTTGCGTCACTCATTTTACAAAATGGAAAACTTAAAATATCGCATTATTTACGAGTACGAGTTCCGCCGTGGCACTAGTGCTGCGGAAACAACTCGAAGGGTGAATGATGTGTATGGCGGTCGTGTTGCAAAAGAAAACACAGTTCGTTTTTGGTTCCAACGTTTTCGTTCTGGAAATTTCGACTTGCAGAACAAGCCCCGTGGACGGCCTGAGACTCAAGTTGATAATGAAGAGTTGAAGGCTATTGTGGAAGCGGATCCATCGCAAACCACGTCCGAGTTAGCTGCAGGCTGCGGTGTTAGTGATAAAACTGTTTTAATTCACTTGAAGCAAATTGGGAAGATTAAAAAGCTTGAAAGGTGGGTACCTCACGAATTGACTGAAGCAAACCGGCAAACGCGCGTCGACTGCTGCGTTACATTACTAAACCGGCACAATAATGAAGGTATTTTAAACCGAATCATTACCTGTGATGAAAAATGGGTTCTTTACGATAATCGGAAGCGCTCAGCGCAATGGTTGGATCCTGGCCAGCCAGCCAAATCCTGCCCCAAGCGAAAATTAACCCCAAAAAAGTTACTTGTAAGCGTTTGGTGGACTAGTGCCGGTATTGTTCATTACAGTTTTCTCAAATCTGGCCAGACTATTACGGCTGATGTCTATTGTCAGCAATTGCAAACCATGATGGAAAAGCTAGCGGCTAAACAACCTAGGCTGGTCAATCGCTCCACGCCACTGCTGCGTCACGACAACGCTAGACCACACACTGCGCAACAGACGGCTACTAAATTAGAAGAGCTTCAATTGGAAAGTCTAAGACATCCTCCGTACTCCCCGGACCTTGCTCCAACAGATTGCCATTTTTTTCGAAATTTGGATAACTTCTTGCAAGGGAAAAAATTCAACTCCGATGGGGCAGTCCAAATCGCCTTCAAAGATTTTATTGATTCCCGTCCGACTGGTTTTTTTAGTAAAGGGATCAATGAACTACCTATAAGATGGCAAAAGTGCATAGAAAATAATGGTTCATACTTTGATTAATTAAATATATTATATTAAAAAATATTCGACTTTTTGTTCCTCCCATACACAACGCCAATTTCATATGTAAGGACCTAATATTATTATTTAGGTATCTAGTGTGTGAGAGACATCGTTCGACATTTTTATTATTTTACCTAAAAAACACTCAGAGCACCCGGAATAAATAACTGAAAATCATATTAACATTTGTTCCGAGGCGGGACTCGGACCCGCAAATCCTGCGTCTCAGGCAGACCTCCACCCGCAGTGCCACAGAGGTCATCGCCGTGATGAAGATGAGAACCTTACCAAGCCCCCAAACCCGTCCTCCTCGGAACTCTCCCTCGAATTTCATCCCATCGGCTCGCCAGAAAACGCCGTGCCCATGGAACCAGCCCTGCATGAACTCTCCTTCATACCTGGAATGAAGACAAGTTAACACTTTCAAGGCCCAAGACGAAGATGAACTCTCCCAGCCCCGTGTAGTGGCGGCGGCGCCGCCCTGCCGAGGCTGGGCTGTAAATGCTTTAAAGCATCGTGATTTAACATCAAGTGGGATTGTGGTGAAACAAAGGTCTATCCACTTTAAAAAGTATCAGATGAGAGGTAAAGAATCTACAAAGCAACTTTGGAAAGCGACACTTTTAGCTCTTTCTTTGATTAAAAGTCTGATCGCATTTGGTCCAGAAGAAATTTGTTTGTTTTTGTTTGAGATGGTTGAGAGATCAAAGAGATCAGGATCTTAATGAGTTTAGCATCGAAAAAGTTTTTGTAATTTTCTATTTACGATAATATTCAGAAATTTCTTGGATTTGGTCACTTTTAGGAAAAAGGTAGCTATTTCCTAAAAGTGACAAAATCCAAGAAATTTCTGAAAAAATATAGGTAGGTGTGGATTGGAAGACCTACTTAATTAATCCATTTAAAATTAGGTATGCATATATGGTCGTGCAACCAGCGTCTTGGGGACGCTTCCGATTGGTATTGATACGGATTAATAAAATTGAGCAAACTCTAGATTGATTGCAACAGTCTGCAGTCTGTGTCAGTAATGATTTCTAATTAATTAATTTCCAATTAATTTATTAATTCACCTTATCAACCGGAAAAATGTGAAAAAAGTCATTTCAAATGCATGTAATAAGTTTCACTTTTGACTGTATCAACTTTAAACTCCGTTTTCGCATAAAAATGTCCAGTAAAAAACAAACTTTTTTATGTTATTTTGAGAGCTAAAAAACCCAAAAAGTTTTTAAAATTTCCAACAACTTATTCAGTCTGGGTTTTTTTCAAGTTGATATCAAGTTAAAATTTCTTTCAAACAGAATTTTTAATTTCGTGATTAAAATCTGAGAATCTACTTGTCCGAAAAGCCGTCAGATTCGATATTGGACGCTTTTTACGAAGAAAAACGTTTCTGATATCGAATCCGACGGCCTTTCCGACGGATCAAAATACCCCTGCAGGAGATAGTTATGATAAATACAGGCAGTGGTCTAGTAAGCATTTGTGTGGTACAATTTTGTACGACGTTGTAGGTTTACTTTTACGATACAAATTTCCATAAAAATTGGATTGTTCATAAATAACGCTGCCAGTATTGAAGCCTCAAGAGACATAACTCGAGATTATAGCAATAACAAGCCCTGTACAAATCCAATAGTTACGGCCGCGCTAAATAGATTAAAATAATCTGACCTGGCCATTTTATTCGGAAATTTCCGTGCAACAAACGTAACTATCCATAGTGATTATTAACGTCGCATTAAATTGCTGTTTGCCGTTTGTCTGCCCTAATTTTCTTCAAAGATTTGCAGTAAGCCAGCTGGCTGTATTTGTATGAAGCACTAGAACTTACTTGGCCCCGTCAGAAAACGCCATGACGCCAAGCCCGGAGCAAAGGCCTCCGATCATGGCACCGTCGTATCTGGTCCTATCTGGCATAACCAGATGTCCCATGCCATGCTTCTGTCCTTTGGAGTTCCACTCGCCGACGTAGCGCGTCCCATCTTCGTATTTGTACGCCCCTGTCTTCACAACGCCTGGGTCTACAACTGGGAAAAACAAAGTCTGTCAAGTGCGAGTATAACTCGCGCGCCGAGGGTTTCGAACGTTTGTCAATTATACACCGGTTAGACTTCGCTATTTAATGAATACCTTAAAATAGTAGATACTAACCTACAACCTAGCTAAATTTTAGATGGATCTACTCACAAACTTCTCTTTATTTTTCTTGTTGAAATAGGTACATACATTTCAGATGGATCGCTCTGCAGGCTTCGGAGATGGCCCCCAATTTCCCCCCCCCCCCCCTATGGGTATATTTCCGACTTTTTTCGAAGTATTTAGAAAAGTTTGTACATACATAAATTTCGTTAATATTTTGAAATGTTTTGTACATTTCAAAATAGATTACGAAATTTTTATTTTTTACTACCTTTTTTATTTTTTGATACCCCGTTGTAGGTCTCTTAAAATTTCGACATTTGTATGAAAAAAAAATCATTTTCATTTAACAGACGTTATCATTACCTGGAGAGTCAGGCAAAAATGTCAACGGCAAGGAGAGATAGCGAGGTGAAAGGCAGCAGGGGCGGTAGAAATAATAATATCAAAGCAAGAAAGAGGTAGGTACTACAAAATCTTCAGCATCTCGGTCGGCCTTTACGGATCAAAAGAAAATTAAAATAAACACAAAATAATTAAAAGAAAATAATTAATGGGAGATTTAAAAGAATTGGATTGTTCTTATTGCAAAAATGATATATTGTTATACTAGTTACTGTTTTGAACTGTTTCTAAGCGTCCGCAATAGCTATTTTAGTAAATAGTAAATAATGCTGGACAATCCACACAACATCATCTAGCCCCAAGCTAAGCAGAGCTTGTTTTAAGGGTACTAGATGACTGATCTACATAATACAAAACATTACACGTATAGATATTTTTTATAAGACAAAAAACCCAGAACACTCGGAACAAATATTTGCAGACCGTACAAAACATTTGTCCCAAGGCAGGAATCGAACCCGCATCCTCCTGCTTCACAGGCAGACCATCCACTGCGCCACATCGGTCGTCGAGGACGCCTTGTAATTAAGATATTCCGTTATGGCAGGTATCGATAAAAACATGAATAAACACTTCACTAGTAATGAGCAAAAAACCCTTTTAGCGCCGCGAACAACTCAAACAAACAAATTTCTCAAAGCGAAGCCAGTTAAGCCCTTTTAAATTAAATTAAGTAAGAAAGTACCAAAATCCTTTATGAAAAATGATTAGATTTCCGGTAAAATTACTCAATGTAACGAAAATTAAAAACTTACCATCTACCATTGTGTTCAACAAACTGACTGAGTGGCTCCCAGGTGGCTACACTTCTAGGGCTGCATCCGGTAATCAAATTAGCTACTTAACCGGAGGGCAAATGAAAAAAGGTTGGATTTATTATAGACTAGCTTCTGCCCACGGCTTCAGTTAGGCTTTCATCTTGTTCTGTTCAGTAGTTTTGGAGATAACAAGGAAGGTAACAAAAATTCAGGTTTGACAACTTTCGGCTTTATAATATAAACTAGTATTTTATAAGTGCGCGAGCTGCAAGCAGCTCGCGGCGGAGGGGTGGGCTCTGGGGGGGGGCAAATCTCAAAAAGTCGGGATTTTCCCCAAGTCACCCTCGACCCCTCTACACGATTCCGCAAAAAAAAAACATACCTTCCCATCCACCATCAGGGAGAACAATCGTGTCAATGAGTCAGTGAGTCAGTGAGTGGTAATCGAGCTTTATATATTATCACTAGTATTTTATAAGTGCGCGAGCTGCAAGCAGCTCGCGGCGGTGGCTGTCACAGGGAGGGGTGGGCTCTGGGGGGGCAAATCTCATAAAGTCGGGATTTTCCCTAAGTCACCCAAGACCCCTCTACACGATTCCGCAAAAAAAAACATACCTTCCCATCCACCATCAGGGAGAACAATCGTGTCAATGAGTCAGTCAGTCAGTCAGTCAGTGAGTCAGTGGTAATCGAGCTTTATATAATATCACTAGTATTTTATAAGTGCGCGAGCTGCAAGCAGCTCGCGTCGGTGGCTGTCACAGTGTTCGTTATAAATTGTATTCCCCTTTTTCGTAACCTACGTCTTTGATTTTTTCGAAATTGATAACCAAGAGTGAAGACTGCGATTAAAGAATGTCAGCCATCTTGGATTTTGAAATGGACATCTTTTTCGTAATCTACGAGTTCGAGTTGATCGAAAACGATACCCATATCAAGTTCTTGGATGGGGGAGGGAGTTCAGGGGGGCTGGGCGTGAGGGGTCACAGCACGGCTCGCTTCGCTCGCCGTGCTGTTCCCCTATAATCGCACGACCCCGCACGTGCTGCCACACAGCAAGGCTCGCTTCGCTCGCCTTGCTGTGTGACGTGAGTCGTGATGCGGTTCGCTTCGCTCACCGCAATCCGACGCACGCCCGCCGTCATCAAATTCGTAATCCTCGCCCCCATGTTAGTCGAAAACGATACCCATATCAGTTTTTTGATTGGGGCGGGGTTCGGGGGGGCTGGGCGCGGGGGGTCACAGCACGGCTCGCTTCGCTCGCCGTGCTGTTCCCCTGTAGTCGCATTGCGGTTCGCTTCGCTCACCGCAATACGTCGCCGCTCGTGCTACCACACGGCAAGGCTCGCTTCGCTCGCCTTGCGGTGTGACGTATTGCGGTTCGCTTCGCTCACCGCAATCCGGCGCACGCCCGCCGTCATCAAATTCGTAATCCTCGCCCCCATGTTAGTCGAAAACGATACCCATATTAGATTTTTTGATGGGGGCGGGGTTCGGGGGGGCGGGTTTCGGGGGGGCTGGGCGCGGGGGGTCACAGCACGGCTCGCTTCGCTCGCCGTGCTGTTCCTCCGTAGTCGCATTGCGGCTCGCTTCGCTCGCCGCAATGCTCCCCCGGGTTCAGGGGGACGGGGGTTCTGGGGGCAAGGGGGGGGGTCACAGCGCGGCTCGCTTCGCTCGCCTTGCTGTTCCCCGTAGTCGCATTGCGGCTCGCTTCGCTCGCCGCAATGCTCCACCCTAAAAAGTGGTCAAAATATGGGCTAAAAATGGCAAAATTTCAGTTTTTTAATAAAAAGGAGAGTCCAGAGGGGCGGGGGGCGAAAATTTTTTTTGCAATTAAAATGGTATTAAACCCTCTACACGAACGTGAAAAAATTTTTCTTCTATCGTACTTAGTTTGGGAGATATCAAAAGGGGGGGTGAAAATTGGGGAGGGAGGGGGGGTTATTTTTTTTTCTATCAATTTGAAAAGATACCCTCTATACGATCCCGCAATCAAAACTCCTCTATCACGACGGCATCTCGTAGCACTCTCAAAAGGGGGGGTCCTGGGGGGCAAGGGGGGGTAATTTTTTTTTCGCAATAGAAATCACTTGTCCCCCTCTATACAGGCCTTATATTTATTTTTTACCAAATCGCTCCTTGGCAAAGAAGGGGGGGAGGGGTGGGCTCCGGGGGGGCAAATCTCAAAAAGTCGGGATTTTCCCCAAGTCACCCCCCACCCCCCTACACGATTCTGCAAAAAAAAACATACCTTCCCATCCACCATCATGGAGAACAATTGTGTCAGTGAGTCAGTGAATCAGTCAGTCAGTGAGTGGTAATCGAGCTTTATATACTATTAACTAGTATTTTATATGTGCGCGAGCTGCAAGCAGCTCGCGGCGGCTGTGTATATTGTTTTTTTTTTTCATTGTATTCCCCTTTTCGTAACCTACATAATCGATTTCATGGAAATTTATAAGCAAGAGTGGGTTTTGCGATATAAGAATGTCAGCCATTTTGGATTTTCAAATGGACATCTTTTTCGTAATCTACACTGTCGAGTTAGTCGAAAACGATATCCATGTCAAATTCTTGGATGGGGGAGGGGGTTCAGGGGGGCTGGGCGTGAGGGGTCACAGCACGGCTCGCTTCGCTCGCCTTGCTGTGTGACGTGAGTCGTATTGCGGTTCGCTTCGCTCACCGCAATCCGACACACGCCCGCCGCCGTCATCAAATTCGTAATCCTCGCCCCCATGTTAGTCGAAAACGATACCCATATCAGATTTTTTGATGGGGGCGGGGCTGGGCGCAGGTGGTCACAGCACCCCTGTAGTCCCCGCTCGTGCTGCCACGTGGCAAGGCTCGCTTCGCTCGCCTTGCGGTGTGACGAATTGCGGTTCGCTTCGCTCACCGCAATCCGAAACACGCCCGCCGACATCAAATTCGTAATCCTCACCCCAATGTTAGTCGAAAACGATATCCATATCAGATTTTTTGATGGGAGGGGGTTCAGGGAGCCTGGGATGTGGGGGTTAACACAGCAAGGCAAGGCTCGCTTCGCTCGCCTTGCTGTATAATCCTCGCCCCCATGTTAGTCGAAAACGATACCCATATCAGATTTTTTGATGGGGGGCTGGTCGCAGGGAGTCACAGCACGGCTCGCTTCGCTCGCCGTGCTGTTCCCCTGTAGTCCCCGCTCGTGCTGCCACACGGAAAGGCTCGCTTCGCTTGCCTTGCGGTTTGACGTATTCCGGTTCGCTTCGCTCACCGCAATCCGACACACGCCCGCCGACATCAAATTCGTAATCCTCACCCCAATGTTAGTCGAAAACGATATCCATATCAGATTTTTTGATGGGAGGGGGTTCAGGGAGCCTGGGGGGTGGGGGTTAACACAGCAAGGCAAGGCTCGCTTCGCTCGCCTTGCTGTGTAATCCTCGCCCCCATGTTAGTCGAAAACGATACCCATATCAGATTTTTTGATGGGGGGCTGGTCGCAGGGAGTCACAGCACGGCTCGCTTCGCTCGCCGTGCTGTTCCCCTGTAGTCCCCGCTCGTGCTGCCACACGGCAAGGCTCGCTTCGCTCGCCTTGCGGTGTGACGTATTGCGGTTCGCTTCGCTCACCGCAATCCGACACACGCCCACCGACATCAAATTCGTAATCCTCACCCCAATGATAGTCAAAAACAATATCCATATCAGATTTTTTGATGGGGGAGGGGGTTCAGGGATTCTGGGGGCGTGGGGGGTTAACAGCACGGCTCGCTTCGCTCGTCGTGCTGTTTCTCCTTAGTCGCATTGCGGTTCGCTTCGCTCACCGCAATACGACCCCGCTCGTGCTGGCACACAGCAAGGCTCGCTTCGCTCGACTTGCTGTGTGACGTGAGTCGTATTGCGGTTCGCTTCGCTCACCGCAATCCGACACACGCCCGCCGACATCAAGTCCGTAATCCTCACCCCAATGTTAGTCAAAAACGATATCCATATCAGATTTTTTGATGGGGGAGGGGGTTCAGGGAGCCTGGGGGCGTGGGGGGGTAACAGCACGGCTCGCTTCGCTCGCCGAGCTGTTCCTCCAAAGTCGCATTGCGGCGAGCGAAGCGAGCCGCAATGCTCCACCGGGTTCAGGGGAGGGGGTTCTGGGGGGCAAGGGGGGGGGGGGTCACAGCGCGGCTCGCTTCGCTCGCCTTGCTGTTCCTCGTAGTCGCAGTGCGGCTCGCTTCGCTCGCCGCAATGCTCCACCCTAAAAAGTGGTCAAAATAAAGGCTAAAAATGGCCAAATTTCAGTTTTTTTATAAAAAGGGGGGTCTAGAGGGGTTGGGGGCGAAAATTTTTTTATGCAATCCAAATGGTGTTAAGCTCTTTACACGACTGTGAAAAAAATTTTCTTCTAGCTTACTTTGTTTGGGAGATATCAAAAGGGGGGGTGAAAAAGGGGGCGGGAGGGGGGTATTTTTTTTTTACTTTCAATTGGAGAAGAGACCTTCTATACGATCCCGCAATCAGAACCCCTCTATCGCGACGGCATCTCGTAGCACTCTCAAAAGGGGGGGTCCTGGGGGGCAAGGGGGGGTGAAATTATTTTTGCAATCGAAATCACTTGACCCCCTCTATACAACCCCCTTAAAATTATTCATCAGTATGACTCCGTTACGAAGCCCCCTTGGGGGGCGGGGGTCCTGGGGGGCAAATCTCAAAAAGTCGGAATTTTCCCTAGGTCTCCTTGACCCCCTCTCTACATTTCTGTAAAAAAAAACATACCTCCCCCTCCACCATCAAGGAGAACAATCGTGTCAGTCAGTCAGTGAGTCAGTCAGTCAGTGAGTGGTAATCGAGCTTTATATAGTATAATTAATAGGATTAATAGGATTGGATTTATAGTAGTGACCATTCGAAAAAAGTTAAGTGCTTACCCAAACGTTTTTTTTACTAAATAACCACCACACTCTTATGTTTACGTTTCTACCTACTACCTATTATCTAAAATCCCATAAAACAGGAAATAGAGCCCTTAATTTTTTGAGCAACATATTAAGTTACATATTTGCGTTGGTAAATCATAGTTTCTGAGAATTTTTTGCAAAATCTAATTTGAAATTAGATGTTCCAAATAAATGATCCTTGGTAAAATATAAATAAAATTTCGTCCACTTGCATATTTCACGAAGGTAATTCCAAAGAATTTCAGTCCCCCAAGCATAATCAATTACAGGATAGAAACATCGTTATTTATCTTCACAATCTTGATCAGAAAAACGACGTAAGTAGGTATTATGGAGTAAAGTAGGAAGAGTCAATTTAATCCTTCCTTCTACCTAGGAACCGTAATTTGTCCGTTGTAGCAGTGCAAACCTATAGTATCGGACTAGTTATTTTCTTAAATGTAAATAAGGCTCTGAATTCCTTGGCATACGTGCTGGTTTCTTCAAATAAAGGTATTCGTGAGTGTGAGTGAACTGGAATCGTACCTAGAACAACTGTGCAGGGTAATTGAGGAACTTGGGTCAACGAGGCTCCTTGTTGGAGACTGTCTGCTTGGAGGACATGCTCACATCGAGACTTGCGGCAAAAAAAATAGTCACACCGACTGAAAATAAACAGCCATAGGCTTTTAATGCAAATGTTGTATTACAATTACAAGCTTTTTTGATTTGTATTACATGGATGACGACTAACAGTAACAAAACGTTGAAAAATCATGCTAAATCGATAAAAAATACCGGCGAGCGTGGCGAGCCGGAATTTTATTGAAACAATAATGATATCAAATAGGTAATGCTAGACAATCCACCAAGCATCATCTAGTCCCAAGCTAAGCAGAGTTTGTTTAAGGGGTTGTATAACTGATAAGCTTAGTACAATGTATTACATAGATATAATATATTTTAAGAAAACACTCAGAATATGGGGAATAAATATCTGCCTTACCTAAAAATATGAGAGTGCTTTTGTTTGAAACAATCTATAAAAAAATAGGCATCAGTTTTGTGAGTGTGTTAAGCGCCCTACTCACACATCTGCCGCAGGGGCAATCTAGGGTGTAGGAGTGGGGATGACCCTTAATTGCATCCTTAATTGTGATGTGTGTTGGCATGCAGGGGCAATTTGGAGGATTGGCCCTGCGGCAGGGTGGCAGGGGCGCGAGACCATCCTTGATCCCTAAGTCGTCCCTGCCGTCGCTGCGTGTGTAGCGCGATTGGGGCAATTTCTCCACTCCAAAAGCAATTTTTCCACCATTGCAAGAAGCTCTTCAAAAGAGTCAAAATCTATCCGTAAAAAGTTATTGAAGTCATCTACTTCCAGTTCTTTTATAATATTCATGTGGCATAACTCACTTCTTTTCAGTAGCCATTTCTTCACCCAGTATCTCCTTTTCCTTTTTTTTTTGAGGTAGCACCAAAGAAAGCGCCAAGGCTACTCCAATCTTTTGATTGGTCGATAATACGGGTGCCATTCTCAATACGTGTGTGTGCTCAGCTCAGCTTATTCGGAAACACTGCACGGCAGGCAAGTGTGTAGAGATACTCCCGATATCGCCACAACCGCCATGCACCCTAGATTGCACCTGCGGCAGATGTGTGAGTAGGGCGCTTTACTCTATGTACATTGAAATCTTTTTCGACTGCTTACAATATTTTTTGAGCGATATAAATTTAACATTCTAACAAATATGTAGGTAGAATGTGAACCTGCATCATTACCACGTATCATGCATGTTATACTAAGCAAATACCTCATTAGAAAATCATAGCTGTAAGTTTTCCTAAAATTCGTAAAATAAAATAAAATAAAAATCTCATTCTACCAATTATATATTTGCTAAGACTTGGACTTTTACAATGTCTGATTATACTTAATCAGACATTGTAACAGTCAATAACCTATTATAAAACTAGATATACAATGTCTACACGAGCAAAATCTAAAAATTTTAACAGTTTAAGTTTCACATAAATTGAGATCAAGACTCATTGCACAATTTTTTTCTAAATCAATCATGTCTTCGGATTTGTCCTTCTACTCCCATGTCAAAAAGCCACCCTGTATAGTAGGTACTAGGTACCTATTACTAGTGCGGAATACTTATTTCGCCGCTCATTGGCTGCATTATGATTACGGTCTAAGACTAAAAAGCAAAAGAAAATGTACCAATAAAAGAGCTGAGATCTAGATACACAGGTGCCAAGTTTTAATAGCAGTTCTGTTATTTGTTACGTTCTTTGTTAGGGTCGATGAATATGTAAATAAAATAGACAGAGTTGAATTCTTTAATATTTGTCTATTGTCTAGTATTTTAAGTACATTTATTACCTTACTTTTTAATTTTTTTATTACAGTAGGTATCCTATAATCAGTAAGTTTATTGCATGATTTTATCAATTTTATCAAAATATCACAAAATTATTCCATCTTGTTTCAGATATACACTTTTTTACAGCATGTCGTACGAAAGGGAATAGCATCTTCTAGAATCGCTTCTCCATGAACTGCTTGATGACGATGGATGCATAACTGTGGATGGAAAAAAAGGAAGACCAAATACACTTGCCACAAGTGCAAGAAACATTAAATGTTTCTTCAAGACATAAATTTTGTGTCTTGAGCACGTAGTGCCTTTATTGCAGTATTTGGTTGAATGAAGAAAAATGGTTTGTAACGATTATTTTTGTTGGTAGGAGCCCATTTATTGTTCATTATACTTACTTAAGCTAGTTTTGAGAGTCTAAAAACTGAAAAGATTGATCTAATTGCAAAAATAATGTTGATATTGTCTTTTTAAATTTTCTAAAAGTTATGTTGAAAAACTAATTAATTTTATATGTGAAGTTGTCTAATCATAAGAAAAAGTGAATAAACGAGACTGGTAATTAATGAAATATCGTAATTCTTATATCAAATAACATTACCAAATAATTGCTCAGTACATAAAAGAGATTGAAAAATCTTCCATTGAAAACCCCGGTGCGTGGGACCAGGGTCACCGAAGATGTAAGACAAATCGATGTAACCGTTGACGCATTTAGAGTAGCGGTGGGTTGCACAGCAATTTCAGGCGAGGACTGTGCGAGGCGCTCATTCGCACAAAGAGTCAGCACACTGTGCTAGCACGATTGTGTTGTGATGAGTGAACACACTTGATTGTGCTACCTGTGTCCCGCTCGCACGCGCGGAGAGCGACGCGAGTGAGCGGGACGCCTTTGGCACACTGTGCTGTTCTCGGCAAACAGCACAGTGCATTGTGCTATTTGTATCCCGCTCACTCCAGTGGCGTGATGCGCGATTGAGCGGGACGCAGATAGCATGATGACGAGTCACCTACCGAAGCCCTCGCGCCTCGCCTCGATCGTTGCAGCACGATTTTCAAAATAGTGCGAGGGCCTCTTCTGTTGAAGTGTGCAGATACAATTGTGTTAGCAAACGTGCTGAGGACACACCTCTAATTTAGAGAAGACCGTTTTGAACCCTACTTACTGGAAATGAGGCCCTTAAATATACCTTTACCTAATTCCCGTTTTGGTAAAGGGTAGGAATTTGGCATCGCACCCGATCGCGTATAAGTCTTTCTCAATTAGGCATTTAAAATATAAACCTTGATGGTATTCAATGTTAGGACAGTCCAAGCTATCAGAATATGCCTTTTCACGTCCAACGGCCGCCGTGCAATTACTAGAATGGTTTAATTGGAACCCATTAGGGCCTGGGTACGCTAAGCCCCGTCAAGGCTAAATATAAGCGCATAGGATGCATACTCGTATATGGTCGCCTAGTCTTTCACCGATCGAAAAACAAAAGCTGGCATGCCTGTCACTCGAAAATGCTATGCTTGTAGGTATGAACGTACAAGAGTATCATTTTCGAGTGCCTCGGCGCTACGGAAATATTTCCTCTTTGAATGTACCTATCGGTGTGGAAAAAATTGGTATTCTGATTGGTAATCCGACCGTTCTTACCGAATTTAATCGACACCAGAGACAAAACCGGTGCTTATTGATTCTCCAACGAGAACTGTCCACGTGCTCCAGGCTGGCTGCTCAATTCAGATGTTTTCGTGAATGTTTCACTTATACTATTTCGTTCATTGTTAACACTGACTGCCTTATCGGAGCTAGCTATAACACACCCAAAAATAACATTTCTTACCAAAAAAACCATAGGTTACGCCAAAGACACTTTTGTTTGCCTCGAGTTTAAAAAAGTAACTGCCTACCTTTGAATTATTACCTTAGACGACCTCTGTGGCGCAGCGGGTGAAGGTCTGCCTGCGACGCAGGAGGTTGCGGGTTCGATTCCCGCCTCGGGACAAATGTTTGTACAATCTACAGACATTTGTCCAGGGCGTTCTGGATGTTTTCTATGTATAAATAAAAAATATCTATCTGTATAGTATATTGTATAAGTATATCAGTTATCTAGTACCCATAACACAAGCTCTGCTTAGCTTGGGGCTAAATAATGCTGTGTGAATTGTCCAGCATTATTTATTTATAAGTTAATTTTCAGGGGGGACTTACTAGCTATGTTTAAAATTTTCTGATATTCAAGTAAAGTTATTGCTCATTCTGAACAAGCTAGAAAGCGACGCCCGTGAATTTGTCCACAATGCCAACGGAAATTCTAGATTGACGCCAGTTAATAGTCAAAAGGCGAGTGCCAAGACTGCAAACCAACCATCATAAGGTGACCCAGAAGCGTTTAGTTCAATTCTGATTATTTAGGTTTTGATGCCATTTGCTAGTTACCTACAGCTCAGGTCCTAATTATAAATACTCAATAATCGACAGCTCTACATAATAATTCGTAAAACCTTGTTTATAACAATTTCTATGTAGATCACCAGATTAACAAATAGATCTCATGTAAAAACTTATTTTATTACGGGCTTATTTGCCAAATGTTAAACAAGATGACAAGTGCGAGACAAGTGCGAGTGAACTCGCGCGCCGAGGGTTTCGAACGTTTGTCAATTATACATACTGTTAATTATTTAATAAAGGTACCGGTAAGAGACCTCGGTATTTGATGAATACTTACCTAAAATAGTAGGTACCAAACTACATTGTAGACGGATCGCTCTGTATATGGTACTTCGGATATGGAGATTAGGTCAATTTATTGACTTTATTCAAAATATTTCAAAAAGTGTGTACTCTACAGGAATTTCAAAAACTGTTTCGAAATGTACAAACCAATACCTCTCATTTGATACCCCACTCGGTGAGGTAGCCCCCCTTTTGACAATTTTTCAAAAAGTGGTCGTGTAACAAACTTTTCTATATTTTACCTGTAAAATATAGATACATATCCACAAACGCTACATACATTTTGGATGGATTTATTTATCGTATCGGGCAAGGTCTGCGACACAGGAGGTTGCGTGCGGGATTACAAGCAGATCGTACAATCATTTGTCCTGTGAAGAGAATCGCTCTTCTCGGGACAAATGTTTGTACGATCTGCAGATATTTGTCCCGGGTGTTCTGGATGTTTGCTTTGTTTCGGTAATAAATAATAATAAATAAATAATGGTGGATAATTCATACAGCATTATCTAGCTAAGCAGACCTGATAAGGGTACTAGATAGCTGATATGCTTAAATCAAAATATCTATCTACTAGCTGCATTCTTACTACCAGTTGTCCTATTACCCGTTTTCCCGTAGGAATGAAGCATTTTCCCGCGGTAAAAAGTAGCTTATGTTCATCAGGAATAATAGTAAAATAATTTTTCAAATCGGTCCAGTAGTGTCGGATCCTATTCAATACAAACAAACTAGGGATGTTACGGAGGTGGTTTAACGGAACCGAAGTCGGAGTCGGAGTTTTAAAATTTGGTTTGTCGGAGTCGGAATCGGAACCGGAACCGGAGTCGGAAGCGGAGGCGGATTCGAAGGTGATGGCATATATATTCCTGCACCAGTAGGCGCAGGATTTTCTGATTTGCAGGATTTTCTCTTATTGTTTCAATAGATCATTTATTTTATGTGCCGCCAGATATATTCGGTAAAAAACTGTCTTCCCCTTGATAATTCGACACAATTAGCTTTATAAGTCACCGAAATCCAATTCCTTCAACGAAATTGAAGAGGATCTTGCAAAGCTATCAATTCAGAAATCAATCTGTCTATTTCCATCTACCTATTTAGCATCAGAACTACACCATTTTTGATTCTTCATCAAAGTTTCTTGTAGTCGAAGGCTGTACTCTATATATCTTTTCAGTTCCTAATTGATAAATTCTTCGTATTCAGTAGCATGCACAGACTTAAAATGACATTAAACAAAGTAGTCGACTGCCTCTCGTGAAATATCTTTTGACTATATCTGCACAAACTTCAATAAAGTAGTTCCAAATCGCACTTGTTTTCAGCTTCATTGTCCAAATCAGAATCTAAGAGATAACTAATTAAAATGAGTCAGTTCCGATTAAAACCTCCGATTGAAAGTTTCGAAACCGAAGTCGGAACCGAAGGTGTAGTATCAATCGGAAGTTCCGACATATCGGAATCGGAGTCGGAGCTCCGTAACATCCCTGAAACAAACAATCAAATCTTTCCTCTTTATAACATTAGTATACGAGTAGATGTAGTGTATTGTAGTAGGTATATCAGTTATCACATAATACGTCAAGCTCTGCTTAGTTTGGGGCTAGATAATTCAGTGTAAATTGTCCAGGACTATTTATTTATTTATCTTATACTTAGAGCTGTTGTAATACTCTGCTATACCTAGAGGTACCAATATTATATATTGGTATAAGTATTCAATATATTGGTGTAATACCAATACGTAATACTACTGTAATACCATCTGCCGAGTCACTTACTAGAAGAAAAAAACCACCATAGAGATGGCGCGGATCTGTGCCATTTTTGACATTTTGTTTTTCACATATTTTTGACATAGGTATGTATATTGTTTTTAAGAAAACACCCCGTTCTTGTAGTTGGTAGATAGAGAGCTAGTTCACCCTGTAGATTGTACAAATAGATAACATGTTATTAATTGTAACATTGTGGCGTAAATAAGCACCAAGGACAGCAGAGAAATAGCTTTCTAAGCAAGTGACCGTGGGGACTGGTGGCGAGAGGTCATGGGCTATAAAAATTATAGTACGTACCTACCTACATATGTATGCAATGACGTGAACAGAATGAGAAACTACTTGGTACGCTTCAACACAGAATTCTTAATATCTAGGACCCTAGATCGGTCCCGGGTCTGCGAGAGAATACATTCAATTTGTGCTAAGCTAACCTCGAATAAAGTATTTTTATTGAAATGAAAAAGAATAATGCCTACCACGCACTAAACTGGCAAACGCACAAAAGTATACCAAGTGTTATCTCTGTTTACTGCTTAGTGTAGTGTTAAGCCCTTCACTTTAACGGAACAAAAACCATATGTTCGATTCTGCTGATGATTTGAGGGTAGTTTTACACTGCCACAACTACGAATAGCTCAGCAGAACCGTTCTGCGCACCATGTGCGCACCCATGCACCAAGGAGTGGATACGTTCTTTGCTCTCGGTAATAACGTTCTATCAAGAAACTGTGAACTTCTGTTAGTGCCCTTAAGTGTTGTGTGCGACTCCCAAACAGCCATCCATCTAACTGGATTCAGGAGATACCTGATGTCGCGATGTGTTGCCTTCAATTTTCAGTACCGGGTAAGTGGTGTTTGCTTCCTCGACATTAGCAGAATAATTCTACCTCTCTTCACCATTCGTTTGCTTTCTTTTAATTTCTTTAAAAGAAAAACCACATACCGCCAGCAAATTATCTAAAGATTGTTTAGTATCGCACAATATAAGTGATTTAAAGTTACATGAGATTAGATGACCTAGAAATAGAACTTTCTGGCGCAATTCATACATAAGCACAAGTGCCTAGCAATAGGAAGATACCATTTAAAATTCTAGTTTATTTGCTACGAAATGTCAACGTGAAACCTTCAAAAGCTTCATGCTAAGCCGATTAAACGTCAGTTAAAAGATTAGTGGGCCCTATTATCATATCCCCAACTCCTTAAAGAGTTGGTGGTAACCAACTTGGATCGATGGCCCCAAGGTCGTGCTACCTTCGATAACAAGCGACGAAGCGGTGAAATTTATAAGCACATTTTTATCTTCTTTTTATTGTTTTGAATTTGTTGCGTGGCTGATTGCATAACAGCCTCGTGAGTAGTCGTGAGCTTGTTAAAACATTTCATAACTTTTGCCTATTTTAGCCACAAAAGTTATTGCTGCGCTTTTTGTGCCAGTGAAATAAGAACAATTTAGACCTCTTGTTTTTGTTTGTGTTTTTATGTGTGTTTACTTACAATGCAAAGCACAAATCAGCATGTACAAGGAAATCACATTTTTTATTTGCTGTAGACCACTCTGCAGCAAGAAAAGATTTGATTATCTATTATAATGCTCGCGGCTTCGCAAGCGTTTTTTCTATGGACACGTTTAAAGGTTATTTTTATTCCATGCTAACAGATTTTTGGGACCTGGTCTTGGTCTTAGTTTGGGCTTATGTGTTATTCTAGACCTAGTTAAGGTGTAAAGAAGTAACAAGCATACCTACATCCATTCATTCAAACTTTCGCATTTATAATATTCGTGTGAAGTAGCGCCACTTTCATTATAACATAACCCAAACCACTCAAACCAGGTCTCTCGTGACCATTCAGCTTAATTTCAAGCAATTAAACATGTAAAATGTCTGGCTAAACTTTAAACTTGATAATCCACACGGATTGGCTTCTTTCTTTCTATGTGATGTTAATCAAGGTCCATTTCAAGTCCCTTCACATTAAGTATTCTTCATGAGTCATGAAAGGGACCGTAAGTCAACCGTGTTGTGTGGCCGAGCTGAATTTTGAAACTGCTAGAGCGTGCCCAGCTTATGAAACATCCAAAATCCCCAAAAAAATGTCAACGGCGAGTGGACTCGCACACGAAGGGTTCCCTACCCTAAAAGACAGGCAACTTTTTCAAACAACATCAAGTTTTCACTTGTTCGGAGACCCCTATAAATTTAAATTTTATTATATTTTTAGTAAATCTATATATATAAAAGAAAGTCGTGTTAGTTACACCATTTATAACTCAAGAACGGCTGAACCGATTTGGCTGAAAATTGGTGGGGAGGCAGCTTAGAACCAGGAGACGGACATAGGCTATGTTTTATCCCGGAATTACCACGGGAACGGGAACTACGCAGGCGAAGCCGCGGGCAGCAGCTAGTGTTGCTATAAAAGTGTTACTTACATATAGAAATTTTAATATACAGTCTTGACAAACGAAGAGCAAAATTTAAGATTCACGATTCACGTTTTTGTTTGGAAGCCCCGTTTAATTTGGATATTTATTTTATTTTATTATTTGTTATAGCGGCAAGAGAAATACACATTCTTTGAAAATTTCAACTGTCTACCTCTTATGCTACGGCTCCACCTGCGTTTTTAGCGTCGTCAATAAATGAACACGTTAAAACCTTGGCCACATCTGCGTGACGCCCAAATTAGCGCGTTAATTAACGCGTTAGAACGCAGGTATAGCCCGTAGTATTACGGTTCAAACGGCTTTTTAATTTTTTGTAGGTTTTGCGCATATTGTTAGCCATTTACTATGCACCCACAGCCATATGGACGTTACAAATGTGACTCGCTCGAATTTAGCTTTCTGAGTCTGCACACTAAAACAAAAACTGCATGCACTGATTAAAGACGCTTTATGCTTGTTTTCATACATTAACTAACAAATCTTGGTACTTGAAGCTTTGGTAGGATTGATGTACAAAAATTGCAATAGCATAGCAAGTTATCTATCTTTTATCTATTCTATGCATAATAAAATAAACAAGATCCGTCAAGTGCGAGTGTGAATCGCGCTTTAAGGGCTTCGAACTTTTGTCAATTTACTTTTATTATAGGTAGCAGGGACTTCGGAGATAAGGGAGTCGGTACTAAGGGGTGAAACTGGCAAGGCGTGATCAAGACGTGCTTATTTGTGATTTTTTAATTTATTTTAATTTGTGCTACTTATTTTTTTTATTACTTAGTTTATTCACTTTTTCTTTGTCAGTTCATTATATTTTTTTGTCAAATGTTTATAAATACCTATGTACTGTGTTGCAGAAGCAAATAAATGATTTATCTGTCTATCTATCTAAGACGTTGCCTTCTCGACTATTGGTAGTCCAGTAGGTATCGTGGACGTGTCGAGTAGTTGTCGACCAGCCATGTAAAAATGGTTTTTATTTGAAACGCAGCTCATATACGACTCCTATGTTATTTTCGCACCCTATAAAGATTAATATATTACCTTTAATTTATACCCTGATATCTATACAGTGGCGATTCCTGGTTCATTAAATGGTACCTAAAAACCATTTAAATTGGTAATTGCACCCTTAAACAATCTGAGAATCAATTGTCATATCGGAGTCAATTGATACTAAGAGATATTACTACAATCAACATTTTGTCGATAAACTTCAAAACTACAATTGATTCAAAGTTTCTTTTAACAAACATTCATAGCAACCGAATGGCTTGCAATGTTCGCAAAAAATATTATCTGTTATCTGAATTAGGTACTTATAGACCCTAGAAAATTGGAAAAATCCGATTTTTTTGAACGTCGCTATTTTGTCCAAGAAAACCCATTAGATGTTGTATCCGATAAGCCTGTAATCTGAGTGAGTCCTTAAGCATTAAAGATTGAGTGAGTAATCTTTGAGAAGAGGTTAAAGTTGAGTACCTAGAAAACTCAGTAAAATTCATCTAGTGTAACTCTGAGAACCACCTACAACTCTGATCTAATAATCAGGGCAGTGTGAACGTTTCTACAGCAAAACTCCTTATGAGTTGCAAAAATTATCAGAAAATAAATTCAAACAAATTGTCAAAACCTTGCTGTGCAAAAAGGCTTACAATAAAATATCAGATTATATAGAGGATAAAAAGCTTGGGGCGGGTTTTGCCCAAACTCGAAAAATAACAACTAACAGGCTAAAGGTTTCTTCGTCGCTTCTTAACATACCGAACTGACAGAAATCAAAAATATTACTTTATTTCCGTGTCAGTGTTTAGTTTTATAATTTTACCTTTTCTAAGTGTACATTTATTGTATTAAAATAGTAACTCTATTTCTTACTTTTTTGTATGGAAATAAAGAGTATTTGATTTGATTTGAAAAAAATTCTTATATTATTGTAAGAATTTCTCCAAAAACTAACAAATCAAAATTATTTCCTATAATTCTAAGAATTATAAAATCTTTATTTGTAGATAAGAAAGATTTAGTTTGTTACATTCAGAAATAGAGTTATAATTTTAAAAACACACCACAAGCATTTTTAAACATAACTTTTATTTACTTGCAGTACAGTACATTATGTACATTATTATGTGAGTACGTACATTTGTGTGGGATTGGACAATGTTGGAACTGAATTTTCGATCAGCAGTTATCCTATAAAATGTTATGGAACCATCAAGCTGGTCTGATGATGGAGAAAGAAGGTGGTCAAAGGAACTCCGAAAAGCGACGATGTAACCCCCTCGAATTCGGGTTCGTTGGATTTGTCTTCCTAAGCAATTTGGTCCTAGATGAAGGCCAGGGTTCTGGTGATAGAGCCGGAGAAAGTAAAATATTAATATTTTTTCATTACAAAATTGAATCAATGCTACCTACTATCCTTGCATTATTTTGTTTTAGAATTATCATTGAAATGTAATAAAGAGCTGAATAATGGCCTTATTTTAATAATGAAATGAAATCTTGAATTCATCTTTTTTTCCTCCTTTTTCACAATAAAAGGAACGATACTGTTCAACAATATTAATGATTTGAGGATGGATTTGGTAAAGGAAACTTTATATTTTTGCCTCCACCATTGAATTTAAGGATATTAGAACCATTACGACCAAAGCAAGGAAATCGAAGACATTTTTAAAGATTTTGATAGCTTGAACCCTATATCTCGCGCTCTTTTATTAACCAACTTCGAAAAAGGGAGGAAGCTCTTTGTTCGTATGTATGTCAATATTTTTTTATCATAAATATAAAAAATCCTTTTTGGCTTTCACGATTTATGCTTCCACTCCATTATCTAAACTCCTAATTCGTTTTGGTTAGTTAAGGCTAGGTTTTCCCTCTTTTTATTTCAGTTTCTTTATTTCTTTTAAAATAAAAACCAAGGGAAAGTTCAATGATAAATATCTTTTACGTGAAAACAGTTATATGAGCCCATCTTTACATCAATGGAAACCTGAAATTTTATGACAACACAAGGAAGACTCACAATTGCCTAAAAAGCTTGACATGTCAGGCCAAATCCTGACATCTAGTACTCGTGTCTGAGATTTGACTTGAGATGTTTGTTCTGTCGAAGTGTTTATAATGGGTTGGTGACAAAAATTAAACAAAATTTACTTTGTTCTACAATATTTTATACCTTACTTCTAAATTTTCAAAATCAATATCACGAAAATAACAGTTATGCAACTTCAGATTATGTTTGAAACACGATGATTTACATTGCTGAAACGCGCTATCAAAACGCTTTACGAAGCGGGTTTAACCAAGTGTTACACGTGAAATTGTAAGAACATTTATTAATTTTCATTTATCTCCAAACCGAAATACTCACTTGCGTGAAAACCAGGCGAGCAACCTTAGTAATACTTAATCTTACTTGGGTTGGCAGTTTATCCTATTCCGCGGCAACGTCTTTCTTCCAGTAGGTATGTTCATCCATTGTCCAGTACCTACGTAATCAGCGTAATCAGTCAAGGCCGGCGGTCAATGTCGACGGGACGTGGTCGCGACGTGACGTCGCCCGCTTCGTATGCCGCAGTCCATGTCATATTACACTACAGCCGCGTTTGGTCGGAAGGGGTCCAAAACATTTTCATAAAAAAGTCACGACTTGAAAAGTTTTCTTCTTTCTAACTTCTTCAGATAGATAAAAAATATAATAAAAAATATAAAAATAAATATTAATACATTGTTAAAACTAATGTTATTACACCAACACAGAATAAGAATATAAGCAGAAGGACATAAAACGTAGTTCCAGTAGTTAGAAGCGTAATAAAGATTTGTAAAATTTTGCAAGTTAAAGCGGACAATTTATATCTATGGCAGAAACTTTAAGTCCAGGCACGTTCAAGATCTTCCTAGACCTACAAACTTCGGACTTGGAAGACAAAGTATCTATTTTAAAACTTAACAGAAGCTTGAAATAGGAATAGTGTTTTTGTCATAAATTTGATTTAACTTCTTGCCGTCGGTAAAAAGGTGCTTTTGATTATCTTTGTAATAATTTATTCAGTTGTTTCATGAGAAATGAGCAATTTTTTTTAATTTAAGTTTTAAGACAAATAGTAACATAATTTAAATTTGATGGAAGTTCTATCAGATAAAAATAATACGAAAAATATTGTAAGATTAGCATTTAAGTTAGGTACTTTAATGTGATAAGTATCATAAATAACAATTTATTTACATACTGACTGTTTGTGTAACAATTAAGGTAATCTTAACACATAACAAAAGTATTTATCCATCAAATAAATCGTTTCTCAGAAAATATGTTTGTAACTCTGTCCGAGTAGGTACGTATGTATGATCAAAACAATGTGTTATTCTGTACTTATTCTATCAAGGAGGTAGTTACTACGAAGTATATAAGACAGTAGATCAGAGTAGCTCACACAGTGAGTCGGTACGTTTGGTCGGGAAAGAATTGATCTTGAAGGAATTCGTACTCTGACACCTCTCTGTAATCTGAGTCTGAATCTCGCTAACTAAATAATCCTGTATTTAATGGTTCAGTGTAACGTAACTCGCAAAGTTGAGGTACCTTGAATTGAATAAAAATTTGAACACGGATATGTATTTCGTACTACCGAAATAAGCAATACCTAGATAAATAATCCCAGTAATTTTCTTCATGTTTTATTATATAGTCACGACTGCTCAAACGTGTTAATCGACAAACAAATTTGTTTTCGTAATATTGTATACTTTGGAGGATAAAAAGAATCACTGACTTTTACGAACTGTCCAACGGGCCTCGTCTGTTTATTTTAAATGATATCCATTCGAGCCATAGGTTACGTAGCACTGCCAAGGCGGGCGGTGGGTGTACCACCATTGGTCTAAGCACGCAACCCGTCTGCATCGAGTTTTCAGTTAAAACCATAGCGGGGACCGCCCCGACCGCGCCAACCATAACACCACCATACCGCTGCCATAACTAAATACCACCTGAATAATACAGTGATAACGTGTAGTCAAAAGTGCCTTGTGTTGTGATGGTTTACATGTTATAAATGTGGGTAAGTAACCAAAACTGTTTGAAAAGTTTGTCTTGGAGCGTAAAGTTTAATAACAAGTTAACAATTACATTATCTCATTATGTAGACTTCTACATACTGAGATAATGTAATTGTTAGGTATTAAAAAACGGTTCGAAAACTCACAGTATAGGTACTTTATACTGCGAGTTTTCGAACCGTTTTTTAAATCATGTAAAACATTCATTTCAATTTAAAAGCAAATGAAATAAAAATACAGCAATTTGAGATGGTAAAAATATACTGTTTTCATTCAAGTTCAAAGTAAACCGGCGGTATAATACAGCATTTTGTTCAAAACCAAAATGCAATAAAGAACATCGACGAACTAGAAAGTTGGAAAGCAATTTATTGTTCAAAGGCAATTCGCCCATTCTACAAATAGAAAATCGATAATAAACAAGTGTAAAGTACTCAGTGAAATAATAAAACCTCTTTATTTATAAACCAAATAGCGAGAATTTTGTAGTGGTGTGAAACAAAGGGTACATTGTACCGTAGGTACTACGTATGTGGCGAGAAAGTGACAAATTCCTAACGAGCGTGTCATTTCGGGCCCGAGGCGCAACCGAGGGCCATAAAACACGAGTTAACACAGGAGTTAGCAGGAATCGCACTTTCTCCCGAGTGATACATAGTGCTATACATATACTTCGCACGGACGCACGGAAAGCAATACCATTACCCAATTTGTGACATTGCCCGCAGGCGCTTTTCGCTTTGTTCTTTTTTATTGTTCCAAAAACGGAAGAGTATATTATTTTGGCGGTAGTTACCTAAAACTTTTTGTCGTTTGACCTCTAGTGAAAGTTATCATGGAAACCAGTCATCGATCAAGGTTGCGGACGCCCCCCCCCCATAGATTCTCAATGCGCACTCTGAAACCCTCTGTTTCAAAAGTGGCTTCTCTTTTGACATGTCTGTATACTATTTCAACAAGTGTTATTTTAGCGCTCGGACAGAAAGCATGCGTAGCAAAAATCACACATTCAAGGCACAAAAAAGGACCGGGGTTCCTATTTTCAGTAAAGTTTTATTGAATTTTTACCACTTTAATGTGCTATTAGGCCTATTCTCAAGAAATCAACGTCGAAAATTATTTTTTGGTTTGCCTATGATTTTGACTTTGTTCAAAATTCATGAGTTTTGGCTATTGTTTTTGTATGTATTTATTTTTATGTGTTCTTTAATATTATAATTATTACTAGTTAGTTTTATACCTAACTTACACGAGACAATAAAGAGGCCTTAATATAACATAATAAATTGCTAAACATCGGCAATGCCACAACGATTTTAATTATGTTTTGCCGGACGCCGCGTGCATTTCACGGTGGACGCACCAGGTGCGTCACAGGCACTAGAATAAAAATTACACCAACACGCAGGTCGAGCCGGTGGACATGTTTACGTTGCACGTTTACAAACAACCCTGTCTCAGATCTACATCAAGTTTGAGCTGGAGTTTATTGCAAAACTTTCACTGAAGAAACAAACTTTACATCCAACTTTAAATATAATCATCGAATTGAACTTCAGTTTTTATTTGTTAACTTATGTACGTACAAGAATAACAGATAACGATTAATGAAATAGAAATTCATTGTTAATTTAAACAAAACAAATTCCTTTTCCAAGTAGGTACTAATACAACACAAATAAAATTCAAACGTGAACATTCGAAACTAGGAACTTGTTCATTCTTTATTCAACCAGTCGATGCAGATGTAGGTATTCGTCAGTGCATTACTCATACATTTACGCTGCTCATTGCTTCATTTTCTTTTGTTCTTCGTTATCAAAATGCAACCATTGGGCGTTTCTTGATTCGCCGTCCCCGTCCGGCACCGACGCGACACCGACACCGACAACAACAGTCCTGAACAACACTGCACTGACTGCTACATTCTTCATTTGACCGACACGACGACTTTGTAATTAAAATAAAATAAATTCGACTCCATTAATCTCTTGTTTCGTATTCACAAAACTTGTCAGGCTCTGCGCAAACTGTCAGCGTCAAAACATGCCACATAGAAGCTGGCGTAGGTAATAATAACATATGCCAGCCCGACACAAGTGAGATACTTGCTGCGATGACATCGAAGAAATCATCATCAGACATCGAGATCGACATGTTAGTCTCGGGCTCGGGCCAATGAGACAGTGGTGTGCCATATAATTTCATAGATTTAAATCTATGAAATTATATGGCGTTGCCGATCTCGTTACTCAATAAAATGACGAGGCAGAGTTCTCCAACGTCATTGTATATAATATTTAATATACTTAAAAAGCATGGGGAGTTTGCTTATTTTATTAATCGATCACTCATGAATTTAATCTGGATCCACAGTTAGATACGAAAAAGGTTATGACTTTTTGCCATCGCGTGTGCCAAGAAATATCCTTCCAAGGACACAGTATGTACCACTGGGAAAATGTAGAAATACGTTGCCAGGGTAATTCAAACAAATCACGAATAATTGAGAGAAAAAATAAATAGTTACGTCAAAAGTAATAGACGAATGTTCGAATAAATGACCAAAACCTCTTCCTCACTGAATGGGATGGGAGTCATACGAAATGTTTGATACTTACTGTGGATGGAACTACTTAAATAAATTATGTCCCATTGCTAAACAAATTATCCCATTACACTCTTGGAAATATTTCTATTGATAAATCAACAAAAACTTAAATCTGTAAAAATTACACAATAACCAAATTTAAAATTCTAAAAACCGACGACAGATTTTCATGAAACATGGCTAAGAACACTCGGGATAAAATAATTATCTATGACACAAAAAAAACTAAACGAAAATTGGTTCATCCGTTTGGGAGCTACGAGATACCACAGACAGACACGTTAAACTTATAACACCCCTCTCTTTTTGCGTCGGGGTTTAAAAAAGACTCCAAAAAACATTTGTTCTTTGGAGCAATTGGATAAACTTGAGCGCCTCCAACATTGTTGCATTAGGTTCATATTTGATTTACGCAAATATAACCATGTCTCTCGTATTCGCACCATGCTCAAGTGGCTCCCTATTCGACTTCGACGAGACTTGCATGTTCTTTCTCTTCTCTATTCTATTCTCTTTAATCCATTTTCTCCTGCGTTCCTAAAAATAGATTTGAGTTCCTCCATTCTTCTAACTCCCTCAATCTTAGGTCATCAGATAACTTACTTCTCAAGTTTGCCACCCATTCCTAATCCTTTTAAGGCAATTCTTTTAGTGTACAGGCTGTACGTTTTTGGAACAAACTGCCTGTTGCTATCAAACTTGCTCCTTCCATCAACTCTTTCAAATCCCAATGCCATTTCCTATCTTCAGCTATTTAAACTATGCTTTCATTCGTTCTAATTTGCCTTAATCTGTAACTTGATGTGCTGCTTGTATGTAGCTTAGTTATTAGCGATTAGATTTAATAATTGTTATCTCCTTTTGCAGCATTTTTGTAACCATAGTTATTTGTTTTAGGTAAATCTACTGTAGTTAAATTATGTATAGAGATCGGATATTCGGATGCATATTTATCTAAAGTTGAGATGTTGGCTATTATGGAATGCACTTTTTAATTATATATAATTACAGTATATTTTATATATTATATTTATTTACATAATTATAGAAAGATACATTACGGTCTCCCAGCTCATACTGAAAAACTGGCCTGCGTTACATTACAACGACACCCACTCACACGCTCACAGTTACATTTCCAATATTGTGCAATAATTATAATGAACAAACACGATGGGATTGCTGTGGTCTTTTAGTCATTAAATCACACTAACGTCGTAGGAAGCGCCCATTTTTAACAGGTACGCTTTCTATCCTAAATACAGTATCCTGCATAAAATTAATCCATTTGAATTTGACATTTGGTTTTGCCATTACAAACTGGATCCAGTTGTCCAGTAAGAAACAAGATCCAATAGGTACACGATTAAACGCACGTATAGTATATTGGAAGTGTTCCTCAGTGTGTACTTCCTGCTTATCGTTTTTTGCTGGATGGGGTGCGCGGACTAATCTAATCAAATAACCGCTCTTTGCTCTACCGCAAAAAACAGGATACCATACCATTCATTTTGCGGGAGCCAGTAAAAAACTGAAGAACCGGACGGCCATGGGAAAGGGCCGTAACACTAACACCCCGGTCCGACTATGACTGAGGTGGTGACCTTATTGCACCTAAATTTGAGCCTTCCACTTTCAAGAAGCGAAATCGATGTTTATTGTTTATCGTTCATTATTTATATGTTATTTGGAAGGTCCCGAACTTTGTGATAATGAACTGTACAAAGGCCTTTGACGTCTGTTTCAAACATGTTTCACAGTTATATAAGTTAAAAGCTGCTTTTAGTTCACCTAGTGCGAGTTTCGTATTCAAGTACCTACAATGTTACCAGCTCCTTGAATAGGTAGCAGATATACATAATACATATGTTCTTAACCTGGACGAACAAGTAAATTATCTTAAATGCAGGTAGGTAGATAACGTACGTGTAAATGCAAATGCGAATTAAACCATTTTTATAATATTAAAAGGTATTTAATATAAATAATAATTTTAAATTTAATTAAAGATAATTTCTAAAATTTAAAAATTTAAATGGTATAAAATTTATAAATATTTTTGTGATATTATGATGAATGTCGTAAAATCACAAAAGTACAAGACATTTGAAAAATTAAAGATAAGCGTAAGACATTACTAATGTCATAATTTATTATATTATTTTTGCTTAACTTTCACGATTACGTACATAATAGAACGATATAAATATTAAGAAATAAAACAAAAAGGTGCAAAAATACCCGTTTAACTTCGCTGAGCAATTTGCCAAACCTAGGTATTTTATTTTCGAAAGAACTCGGCTAACGACAACACGTGGATGTTTAAATAAAACAACAATTTTCACAACCCTATCAAAGTAAGAAACTAGAAACCCTGTGAAATCAAATACAGATTAAACAAGACCCGTCAAGTACGAGTGTAACTCGCGCACCGAGGGTTTCGAACGTTTGTCAATTATTCAAATAAATATGTACTAAAGCTACTGGTTAGAGACTTCGTAATTCAATGAATACCTTAAAATAGTAGGTACCAACCTACATTTCAGATGGATCTCTGCATATTTCGGTGATAGGGGGTAACGGTAAATGTTTCGACATTTTTCAGGATATCTAAAAAGTATGTTACTTACAGTAAAAACTGTTTTCATATGTACAAGATGACACCTTTGGCGGTGGAGTAGCCCACCCTTTTGATAATTATTCCCCCCCCCCCCTTTTTTACCGTTTTTCAAAAAGTGTTCTTTTACAGACTTCTCTATACTTTTCCTGTAAATTATAAATCCATCTCTACAAAGGCTCCATACATTTGAAATGGATCGAAAATATTTCGAAAACTATAAAACCTACTGGAATTTCAAAAACTATTTGAAATGTGAATACTATGTAGCTTTAATTTTATACCCTATTTGACTTCGTGGATAACTTTTAAAATTCCGGCATGACAATTTGTATGGAATTTTTTTTTTTTTTCATTTTTTTTTTCTTCAAATCTGTACAGGCGCACGAAACGTATTATTATTTTGAAAGTTAATAGCTGCGGTAGTTGCTGAGATATTTAAGAGTGGCCATAAAGTGTTTCGAAACCGATCTCCAATCTCGATACTCTAAAATGGGAACGCTATAATATTTTCTAGCTTCCAAGGAGTCACCAAATTAGGAAGCCAACTTAAGAAGTTGGAAAATAAAGATAATAGAAAATAAGGTAAATTGAAAAACTTGTAACGAGTAGGTATAGGTATGTAGTATAGTATTTTATTATCTATAATGGTATAGGTAATTAGAGTCAAAGTAGATTCTGGGTATACTAATCTATTTAAAAATTAAACATTTATTCTAGCTTAGCAAGTTTCAAAGATATGAGTGATGATTGGGGCCCGAGGCGGAAAATACGTGTGAAAGCACCAGAGCTACCAAGGTGTGGATGCCCCTTATTACTGAATTTTTTACGATTTATTAGAAACCAAGAACGCTCAGACAGTGAAGCGAGCTGCGCCGAATTTCACTAGACTTGGCGGCGGGCGGCAGATTGACTTAGGTAAGGCAGAAAATAGCAGCCAGTCGTGAAAATTATGAAGTAATTTTAGATCTAGGTACAAAATAAGTAACGGACGGAACCCAAGACAAAAGAAATAATGGCATGCAAAGCGAGCCACGTGTGTTTAAATTGCCACATATTATATTTGTGGAATTCCGATACGATAAGCTAATAGGTAATTCTTTTTTTTTCTAGTCTTTTTAATTCCAAGTTGGTTAATTTCATACCATAGTTTAATAATATAATTCCTGAAATTGCCCGCTTAGTTCACATCCTTCGCGCTTCAGTCTTTTATTTGGAAAGTTAGGAGCTAATACTAACCTAGAGTTTTTTCCAGGAATATATTTCAGGTTGTTATCCAATATTTATTTAGCGATTTACATTTATTTTTGTTTGATAAACAAGGTTATTTTCGTAAAGTATGTTCATAGTTTATTCAAACTAGTAAATTATGGTACCTACTTATAGTTAGTTTATGTATTTTGATTATGAAGAAGTTTACAAATTTTAATTATGATGTCGGTCTTTGTTTGAAAAAGGTAATTTTACCAACCGAATTATTTTAATCGTTTGTTTCCCTGCACAGTCATGTAAAAATACTTATCGCTATACATTAAATGTGAGGCCAGGTTGAGTCACATTTGTCAGATTAGTTTTGTCCTCACATTACGTTACGGGAACAGAACTCAAACTATTGCATACACAAATTTGCAGCATCCTTTGCCGAATTGTCAACACAGAGTGGGTACGTGGAAGAAACAATTTAGTGACTTACCATTGGACATGTCCGGGAAGAACCAACGTGAAGCGTAAGTGCTCCCAAGGGGAATTGCTGATTTATGAATGTCTATAGAAAGGTTGAAGCATGGAAAAAATATGAATGGAAGAATCTAAAAGAGGCTTAATTATGCTAGAACACAATCAAATAGATTTTAATTTATGTAAGTAAATTAAAATAAAATAGATTTGACTTTTCAAATAGTCAGCCATATTCAACCTGGCCTTTCATAGGAAACTTCGCGAACCATGTTAAATTTTATATGACGTAAAATATATTTTCCCAACCAGTCGCATTTCGCATTTTATCGCCGAGACGTAACATCTCACAACCGACACCGCGTCCCTTTGGGCTTGTGGCCAATTATAGGAAACTGGAAGGTCCTTGGTGGCTTTGCTCAGAAAAATCAAAGTAATTCCTCAAAATTAACTTAATTGACGGCGTAGAAATTACTAGGCTTTTTGATTTTATTTTTCAAATTTAAAGTAGGTAAGTAGGCTAGACTTGAATTTTTTTAAAAATGTGATGACAATGACTCAGCAGGGCATTTCCGTGTTGGACCTGTCCAGCTAGTTTCGCTTTTAGGTTTGGTGGGTACTAATGAAACAAAACAAAATTACTTTCGTGGTGACTCGGCCAACTTGTGGACCGACCCTAAAGTTTTAGCAAACCGTTGCTCGTTGTTTCAATAAATGACAAGTGAAAATTCCTTAGGCCTCGACCATACTGCGAGCTTTACGCGGGCGCGACGGCGGGCGCGAAATATCAAACATATATGAAACCGCCGTTTGCGTTCACACGATGCATTATTCTCTATGGCATAGGAAATACCTGTGAAATAATCGACACCAAACAGGGGAACATGGGGTATAGACAACTTAACTAGTCTTGTGGCAAACAGAATACAATTTTTCGATTCCACACCAATGCGCGCTTATGAATCACGTGTTTAGAACAGGTTGCGACGTCACACGGTTTGGGCAAGCAATCTCCTATGTCATAGAATAGAGAATCACTAAGGCGGGCGTCTAGCGCGACGGGCTTGAGCGAAGCACGCGTAATCTTATAACGCGCCCGCGCTAGGCGCCCGCGCTAGACTCGCAGTATGGTTGAAGCCTTAGTCTCGGCCAGGCAGTAAAAAGTTTCTCAGACGATTACGGGAAGAAAGTCTTTAGTATTGCAAGTTTCTAATAATAAGATACTTAGCAAAAGTATGCCTGACTAAGCGGCTCCCTGATCTGTAATTTTATTCAATTCGCTTCACACAATTAGGTTTCCGAAATCACAGGGAATGGCCTCATATCCCCATTAGAAGTTGGACCTACAAGTGTAAGATTTGTACAAGAATAATATTTGAAAGATATACCTATAGATGGTAAGACTGGTCAGTGGGTCATTGACAGGCCACGATAGCATCGATTGAAAAGAATCGATTCCTATGATTAAATTAGTAGCTTTCTAGACTGCAGGCCTGCAAGTTACGGTTGCCTTGGCTGACCTAATTATTTGTTTTGTATTCCTTATTAACAAAGAAACTCTATTTTTGTCAAACTTTAAACTAGTATTTACAATTGAAATACTTAAACTAACTGCAGATAGTAGCAAACAACCTAGAGATAGCTCAACTGATCTAGCATCCCCAAAACGTTGACTGCATTGCCCCGCGCTGTATGGTTATCCTGATATGACCCAAAAGCCAAGTCTCTTGAATTCTTCTTTTTCATTGATCAAGGTATCCGCCGGCTGGAGCCCTCTTTTTAGTCTGGTCGAACTATTTTGAACAAAAATGTTTTGAAGAAATCGCTTCAATACCTACCTATCTAGCAAATACCTAAAAGACTTAGAAACAAGACCCGACTTATGCATGGTCTTGTTCCAAGGAATGATCGGTGGTCAGGTCTTGTCATAACAAGGCTATTGAAACCTGACAAGCCATGTTTCAAAATTGTAAAACTAATTTGTATGGTTCACGATTCTTATGATTGTTTCAGATAACATTGCGGCTCTGGAATGACCTCCAAAGAGGACTTGTTTAGCGCTCCATCATCAGACCCTGAAGATGATACCTTGTATCTGGCCCACAACGCTTTTTTTTCTAATATGGTATGAAACTCCTTGATATCTTAAACATTTTCTCGAATACACCAAAACATACTTACCAAGTTGCCGTACTAATTATTCAAGTAAAAATAGGATTCCAAAACTGTTTTCACAATTGCCCGTTTCTGAATTAAAATTATGTTGAAAATTATATATAAGTAACTAAAATCACTCGAAACGAGAAAAATATGTATATGCTCGACCGGTTATTTTTAATAACGAACCGTAAAATCACATGCATATTTCGTCTCGTATTTAAGGGATTTTAGTCCCTGTTCTTTATATTTCGACGAGTTTTTTATGGTTTTTCTGCACATTTTATGCAAGTAGTATGCAAGCCTACTCTTGATAACGCCATTGTATGCGGTCCTGTGCCACACTGTATGCAAGGTGTCCCACGGCCATGGGACAAGGAGGGCAAGTACCAGAAATATTGAAAATAGGAAGTTTTACTAAAAGTCAACATACCTTTAATTTTAAAATTAAGTAACACCGTCGACTGCAGCAGATTAGTCTTATTGGTAGCTCAATCCCTTCATAACATTAAATAAAGTCCCCAACCTTCGCAGCTGTCTGTCTGAACGCGAAAAACTCATAGATTATTGAACGGACTTCTGTACAGTTTTCACCAGTGGACGGAGTGATGTACGAGGAAGGTGTCCGTATATTCCACAAAACCATAAGGTTTTGCGTAAACTGGCTAAAATTATGACGATAAATCTCGAAGATGTCGGAAAAAAAGCTCACTGTGAGCTTTGCTGGAGTGCGCCGCGTAAACCAATAGCGTTTGAGAAGAATGTCTCACAAAATAATAATTATTGTTTCTTTTAAAATGATCGTGCAAAGCTAGAGCGGGTGACTAGTAAAGTAGGTATAAGATATTTGCTCAACCTAAATCGGGATGACCTTCGTTAAATTGCTTGGCTGCTATGACTCTTAGTCTTAGCAGCTTACCATGTACAGGTCTTGCCTAAAGGTCTATAGACGAAGCACCCTTAAAAGCTTTAGTAAAATCTTTCTTCCACTGCCAGATTATCTATCTAAAAACGGCTTTTACGAAAATGTTCACTGCTTTTTGCTATTTAATTCTAATTTTAGCTTAATTTACATGGATAACACAAAATAATTCTTGGAGTCAGCTAATTATAACACTGTTAACCAGACTGTATAAGCATGAACTTTCTTTTCATTCCTTTATGGAAAGGTTTTCAATGAAATGCCGCACTACTCAGAATAGGTATAATTTTGTGATGGTATCGTCGACGGACGATCCGCAAATGATAGTTAACTATAGGTATACTACTGAAACGTTTTTCGAAAATGTTTTTTCAAAGGCCTAACATAATAATAAAAGAATTAATTGGGTATAAGCATAGATGTTTTTAAATCGGTTATTTAGGTTAATACAGTACGGAAAAAAAAACACCCATAAAATTTTTAATTTTTACAAAAAGTAAAACTGCACTCAGTTTTGGGTGATACCAACGCAACGCTGAAATATTGGCCCTTGTTCTGTGACGTCACACTTCACATTTTCAACTCAAAGCGCTTCTGTTTTTTCGGTGATTTTTCAATCAAAGTAAATTTAAATATAAATGATGAATAAAAATAAATGATAAAACTAAAATTTTACCTACCATCAAACAACACAAAATTAAATATACATTATATATTTCTATATCAATAGACAATACGTTAAAAAATTCGCTTTTTTGAAGTCACATATTTATACCCTATTATTAGGGCCTGTGAATAGGGCCTATTCGGTTCCACTTCCGATAAATAAGTACCACTTTGTTCAACCTTTCCACGGATCAAAAATCTTTCTAGCATCATGATGACCCCATTTGAAAGCTTTTCTGTCCTGTGCGTGCTCATGAATGCATACCTAATTTTTGCTTTGTGTTTTTCATCGGCTTTACCAGGCTTACAACGAAAACGTAAGTATTTCTACCATTTAGCACGTTTCTTATTGGATTAAAAAAGTTATTTATTACACCATTAGGTATTGACTTTGATTAAAATATTGATACAGACACATACAGACTGGTCGCCTGAATGATGCCTTTCTTTCGTATAGTTTCGAATGCTTTATCGTAGCGTCCAATGTGCCTCTAGATTAAAGTCTTAATACATCAATACAGATAGGCTGGACATTATGTATAGAAGAAAAATTATATGTAAAGAAAGAAGTAGGTGTGTCCCAAAGCCACACCTGCTTATGTCCAGAGCTTCAAAAAGAAATCGTGCTTACCTACCTAAAATTCCAGAATATCTGCATCGTTAAGGTGTAACCTACAGTTTAACAAGCAGATATTCTGGATTTTTAGATTTTTTTCAGGTTTAAGCCCTCAGTTTAAATCTATACATTTTGGACGGTTAGTATTCTTGTATTCCTTTTATCGCGTTTTCGCTGAAGTAATTGTTTTATCTGTCCGTGTGTGTTATTAATTATTTTCAATAAAGCTGGGCTGGTTTAGACGGGACTGGCTGATAAAATGTTATAGGGGTAACTATGGCTAGTCGTAGATAAAAATGTATGTTTTGCTTGAAAAAACCGAAATCCGTCTTCAAATTCTTAACGAACTGAACTCTGAGAACCTCATACATCAAGTCATTATGTCACCTCTAACAGATTTTACATAAATCTATAACCTCAAATGATCAAATTTTCTATGACGGTATGGTACAGTAATGTTGTAGAAAAAAATCTGAGGTAGAACCGGTAGAACCAATAACTTATTCACAGCAATTGATTTATGCAGTCTGGTAGGAAAGTATGTTTGTTTTACCCCACCTAACCCTTACATCCGAACAAGGAGTAGATTCAACTACCTCCTCCATTTTCCAAATTCAGTTAAGAATTAGCAGCCTTTACCAATCTTGAGTTGAAAACTAATCATTTAAAAAAATATTATTTTATATTGTAGATAGGTCAAGTTTTATGACCTCCATTCAAAAAACTTGACCTATCTACAATTGCAGACATTTTCTTTCAACTGTTGTTATCAAGTTGAAACCTTTTTTGCGATTGTCTATTTTAACAATGCCGGACTGATAATGGTCCGGGAAATCGTAGAAATATTTTCAGTGTAATTTATCAATAATATCCCATAATTTTTGTTTGATTTATAAGTTACTACGTTTTATTAGCTTTTGTACCCTTCCTTCATCATTTTAGTAATAACTTTTTCACTTTTCTTGCTCATATAGTGTGTACAGTACATTATAGCTTTGTGTAGCAGGTCTAAAATAGGTTTTGTATGCCCTTGAGTTAAACGGATTTTTTTATTTTTCTATATGTTTATTTTCATGAGCCAGTATGTACAAAAACGGTTGCGTTGATCACTCGTACCTTTCGCTATTTCGCCTTCCTCTTTATCAGTTCACTTTCTTATGACGTCACTTCCTAAATCTAGTCAGTCTCCCTAACTCGCCTCATGCTTTATTTTGTCTCTTTTCTACTCTTCCGATGCCTAAGTACAATGAGTAACAACATTGTCAGTACAAAATTTTAGGTACCATAGTTGAAAAAGTACTAGGCAAGCATAAGTTCATTGGAGGTATGAGGAGTAATATTGAAAAGAAAACACAACGCCAATACTTCTTCCACGCTTATAATACTAGTAGTTCTACGAACAGTAGACCTCGCGAGCACTAATTTATTTTCAACAATTAATTTACTTTTCGGCGGTGGCTCGCTTGCAAATCGCCAAGCTAGTTTGAAAGCTTTATTATCACGGAGCAATGGTGCTTATTGTGATAAGCACTTTTGCTCCGTGATAATATGCTTATTCTCTCGATCTCTACAAACAAAGGCTCGAAGTGTTACAAAGATGTTCTAATAGGTGGCGCTGTACTTTAATATGCTCTCTTGCATATTACTATGCATTTTGCGGACTTATTCTGCTTGTCATGCCGAAAATCGTTAACATATCTTTACCAAATTATTATGAAACAATTTTAAGTTACTACCTAGAAGTACGCCTTTAATCAAAAAACCCCGACCTCAAAAAATTACATAAAATTGTATAATCTGTATACCAAGTATCGAATCAAACTGTTGTAAAATACAACAAGTAGAGGAGTACTGACATACTAACAGAAACGCTAATTTTGCTAGACTTGATGCAGAGACGCTTCGCTCACTTCGTTTGCTCGGTCAACCAGAATAACAAGAGGAAAATGTCCCCCACAATCCAATCTCCTATGTGATGTCCTAGCTCCTATCTTCCTGACGTCTACTGCTTTGGTTATGTTCCACGTTCCTTGCTTCATTAAAACAACGATAATTGTTTTTTCATTCTAAACCTACTTGAGTTTTTTTTAGTCCAATAAACTTCTGCTCTCCTAATATATTTTCAACTCAATCTGACAGCATTACGTGAGAGAAGTATCTTCATCTCTTTATTTAGCAGAATAACAAAGGAAATAATACCTGCAGGTATTTAATTAAACAACAGTCAATATTTAGTTACTTTTTCAACTCGACCGATTTAAGAACTCGGGTAAAGTTTAGTATTAAATAAATTAAATTCATTTATAAAAAAGATACTTATCGTTTTAGAACATAAAGAAAAAATTCATAAAAAATAAACTTTAAATTACGAGGAAAACTGACAAAATTGGACTCTGCTGAGTGCAGCCTGTGCTATGGTAGAGCAGATTTTGCCGTAGCGCTGGTCTTCCGTGCGAACAGTAGGTTATAATACTAACATAAAGCTCGAAGAAGTTTTGTTTTTTAAAAGAAGAAATAATAAACAAGTTTGTACAAGAAAAATAAATTAATTTCTGACTAAGGAAAAATATTATTATAGACTATGAAACGAAACCAAACAAATGTAAACGATAACAATACAACCCTTTAGTCAAAAAAATATACAGCTCAACAATGACTCAGGTTTTTTATATTGTTTAATAAATTATGCCACTGGTATGTCTATGTCCTTTATAAAGATAAGCCGTGTTTTTTAGTAAGTAGGTAATATTATACCAAACCGAAAATAATCAGGATTACCTAGTACCTAAATAATCATCTAGAAAACTACTTGTGCCCAGCACACTGAAAAGCAGATTATAAAAAAGTACCAGGAGAGCAGAAGTTCTTTGAAGATAGATACAGACGGAATCTTAAAAGCTCACTGTAAAAATCGAATTTACCTACTTTTTTCACATTTAAGCTACCCTAGTACTTATGGGGACCTACATACTTAACCTTTTTGTTAGTTTTTTGAACCATACGTACCTATTTAGAGGTACAGCTGCGATGTAACTATTTAGCCGGCTTTTCACTATGGGATATATATTACATCCCGAGATATAATATTTTATCGCTCACCATACATTTTGTATGGCACCGTTTACACTGTGCTATAATATATATTACATCCCAAACTATAAATATTTTTTCGACCGAGTGAGCGATATTTGAAGGTCATTTGAAGGTGTATATTTTACCTCACGTCCCCGGACACCGCGCCTCCCCCGCTTCGCCCTCCGTTTGAATGTTGGCGTTCGTGTGCAGACGTGTAAACTGATCATTGTGTGCTCCAAAATATATATCTCACAGTGTAAACAGCAACCGCGGGATGTAATATATAGCACAAGATGTAATTTATATTATATCCCATAGTCAAAAGCCGGCTTTACTTTGCCTTCCGGTACTCGATACATTTTCGTCGGACAAGCAGGGAAAGAGACGAAATAGGCGTGAGACGAGTTTATGAGACAGACTAGATGCAGAAAGTGCCGTCATAGGAAAGTGACGTGTTAGAGAGGGAGATGAAATAGCGAAAGTGACGAGTGATCAACGCAATCACAATAACATTGTTGACTTACATAGAGATTCGACTTTTTGATGTAAACAAAGAACATTTTTTTTAATGCAACTTAAAGCGCCGCCGCGCCTTCTAGGTAATTAGAGGATGTTTTTAATAAGGGTGATTCATCTTCCATGGTAGAATGCGTACTTTGCGTTGCACAATTAATTGATTTGTAACAAAATTGAATTGAAAGTGAATGTTGCTTATTTAAATTAACTAGCTGTACCCGCGTCTTCGTTTGTGATTGCCATACCTGCAGACTAATTATTCTCATTCGACCACCGTTTCTCTCATATGAAATAAACTTCAATGTGCAGAATTGGACCTGTTACAATTTTAGTATAAGTAGGTAAGATTATCATTTCTTTCATCTATAGTAGAATACCAAAACGTGTCATTCTCTGAACCACGAATAAGAAGCGAAATCGATCATGATTTGTTTTTGCAGTTTATGCTGAGAGTTTATGACACTTCTTGACACTGACACAAAAACATCACTTTATTTTCGTGTCACTGTTTAGTTTTATAATTTGACCTCTTCTAAGGTTATATTTACTGTATTTATGGAAATAAAGAGTTTATGATTTTGATTTTGACTGGCTGAGTCGTAGTAAAAAGTCGTGAAGATAAAGAATGGGATTGATGACAGCATGCTATCCCGTACACATATATGATTTTAATTTGATGTTAATTTTCAATCCGATTCTTTACCGAAACGATTTATACACAATTTAACTCCATAAATACCACTTAACCACTTACACTTTTAAAAGTGTACCTCACTTTTAAAAGTGTAAGTGGTCCAATTTTTAAATCATGAGAAGTAGGTTTATTTATAGACTTACGACAAATTCATAGAGTAGAGAAGTGAAAAACGTGTGTATTCTTGAATTGATCTTGAGAAGATCTTATATCAGAGCAACTGAGAAATAGTCGGTGCTTCCGTATTCCGTACTTAAGTGCGAAACTCCGAAACTGGCATCATTATCAAAATTGCAGACACAAGCACACCTGTTCCGTTCTGATGGCCAAGGCAACCCTCAGTCCTTCAGGTCACGGTCAGGGCCGGTAGAATAAATCACTGATAAGAGACCGATAACGTCGGTGCTACTTCTACGCGGTAATTTACACTTTATAGTCTGCAATTTACAGCACATGTTGCCTTCTAGATTACTGTTTTACGCTTTAGATTGTGATGGAGTGATGATATGTTAAGCTAATGGGTCGAATGACTACTGATTTATGACCGCGGTCGAGCACCAATTTTGGAATTAGCCTTAGCTACTACTGTCGAAAAGTATTTTTTAGGTACACTAAGTTATATTCTACATTTTGTAGTTTTTAAATATGTTTTTCTATGTTTTCTTTTGTTCCATCTGATTTTCTGATGAAGCATCATAAGTTTGCGTTGGTCCTGACTCTAGTACAAACCCAACCTTATGATGCTTCATCAGAAGATTCCACTCGGAAACGAGGGTGGATTTTTAAGAGTTTTTTAAGGAAGTCTCGACCTGCGCAGCGATGGAACTAAATTTCCATTGGTAACTGTCAACAAGTTGTTATTTGAAAACTATAACAAGAACAAAATAAAAAAAATTAAAAACGCCCCGACAGATTTTCATGAAACATGGCTAAGAACACTCGAGATGAAATTATCTATGACACAAAAAAAAACTAAACGAAAATCGGTTCATCCGTTTGGGAGCTACGATACCACAGGCAGATACACAGACACGTTAAGTAACACCCCTCTCTTCTTGCGTCGTGGGATAAAACTGTTTGGCTTTAACCGTTTTGAAGCTTGGAGGTATTAATAACGAGTGTCCGCCAACTTACATAGAAACACCTGAGAAACGTATTTGACCCACACTTCGCGGGTAAAAATACGCTTCCGCCCTTCTTCTGGTGTTCAATGGCGTAGTCGTAGGGATCTCTCAACAAGGCATCTTGTTACGAATGAAAACCTCTTTGTCCCAAATTTGCATTGTAATAAGTTTCTAAGGCTTTTGGCCAAAAGCATGAAATTCTGAATGAGTGCCAGGGTGTAAGGCACTTGGTACTTATAAATAGACTCATAACATGCAAATACTTTATATTCAAATCGATACATTTACCTTGGCCCGAAGCTGTTCTAGTTCCCACAAGTCAATTCTAATTCGAATAGTAGTGACGCATGTCATGTCACCATTTCTTTTTAAATATTTTTTACCAGCTTATGGATTTCTCACGCATAATTTCTTGGAAACAGTTAGTTTCTAAAGTAACCTAGTAGTACTCAGTTCATTAAAATAGGAATCTAAAATGGCGGTGCTTATCGTGTTATCTCGTTTGCACACTAGTGCCGTCTATATCTACTCACACTCGCGCGTACCGCCGGCAGATAAAATATTCGTTCTTTGATTTTTACCAACATCATACTAAGGATCCTCTTGAAATTTTGTTTTATACCTTATCAGGTGTACAGAAAGAGAGAAAGAAAAATGCCTTTCATCCCTAAAAACAGTTCCTACTTTTTCCGATAAAAACAACAATAACGATCTTATGATAATAGATGGCACCAAATGTCTTTAAAATTTTCAATTTTAACGCGGGCAAAGCCGCTGGCACAAACTAGTTTGAAATGAAATCGACACGGTCATGTTTTTATTATTTTCAATTTGAAGAAAAATCTTCGACTTGCAATTTTATTTGCTAACTGTACTATCTGTCAACGCAAGTACAAGCCATCATTTTAGATTCCTTTCTTTTTGAACTGAGTTATACCTATACCTAGGTTACTTTAGAAACTTACTACTTTAGAAACAGTACCTAAGTTTCTATTTCTAAAGTAACCTAGGTACCTATACCTAGGTTACTTTAGAAACTTACTGTTTGTATAAGTAAACTGAGCAATAAGACCGCCAATTGTCGCTTAGTTTTTAAGTTGTTTTGTTGTAAATAGTTTCCATTAGATTCAAGTGTCCAGTAAAGATTATAAAAACCTTAATTCAGCAACGTACGCAGATAATGCGCAAGAGATACTTTCATTGTTATTCATGAAAAATTATCTGCACGCAAACCTGGGCCTTACTGCGATGATGCCTTGAACAAAAACCTAGTACACGCCATGTTGGCATAGTAATTCCCATTGACGTCATACTAAGCCTGCAATGCAACCTACCCCATATTATTAACACTACAGTCTACCTCCAAGGGTATTATTGACGGGCTATTTTTAGATTTAATTGGAAGAGGTGAGTTAAAGTTTATTAAGAAAATATTGTGTTCTGGGAATAGAATTTACTATTGCCTGCTATTATTTATTTGGTTTTACTATTCCACAAGCAAATAGGTTAGGTTTAAAGAAAATAAGTTTTAGACAAACACATGGTTCACTTATACTGAGATACATAAGAACAAATTAATTTTTGTTTTACAATATTCAAACTAACCTCTGGTATCTAAAAAATATTTCTATCTAAATATTATTTATTGATAGTGGATTTTCCAGCATTATTTATTTATTTTATTACTACATTGTTCAACTAAATATTGTAATATTATTATACAGGTTATTGGTAATTCACTGGCACTGCGTAAACCAATGGCGTAAACTGCAGGTTCTGCCCATCATCACGAACACGTTAGTGAAGACGCCAGGTCTTAATTCTTAATTTTTTGTAAATCGCCTCACATGCAAACTTTCCGTTTTAAGGTTTAGTTTCAGAGAAAACGGAGAGAAAATGGAGGAGGGTACACACTAATATCATTATCAACATACAAAACTAATATTCCCCTCCAAAGATAGGAAAACCACAAACACATTGCTCAAGATGAGCCGCGAGGACCTCAGAACAATGGTGGACATCATCACAGGTCACTGTGAACTGAACCATCATCTTCTTAAAACTGGAGCCACAGACAGTAGTCTGTGTCGTGGCTGCTTCCAGGAAGAAGAGACTGTGGAACATGTAGTGGTACACTGCACAGCCACAGAGGACGTCAGACGGGAAACGGGACTGAAGACTCTTATAGAGGAATCAGACCCGTCCACGCCTACAGAAAAGCTGAAACGAAGCTGTCAATCGCCAAGGGTCCTGCTCCGATATTTTAAGGAGCTGGGCTGGTTAGGGCCTGGTTAGGCAGGGGGACAATGCACAATACACTCCTATGCGAGATGTCAGTGCAGATCCCGGTACCCCCATTCAGAATTAGAATTAGACACTAATATCATTCCCTTTCCACCAATTTTAAGAATTTAGACCTGGTGTCTTCATGGACGTGTTCATGATGGTCGGCAGAACCTGCAGTCAACAGTGTCAGTGAATTACCAATAACCCTGTATATATATACTAAACGTTATAACAACTAGTAGGTACTTGAAATAGGTAGGTATGCTTATATTTTGGTATAATTTAATGTTTGATTAAATGAAGCTTGAAGTAAGTAATATTTTAAAGTAAAATGTGTGTAACGTAAATTTTAAGTTTCTCTACATTGAACTTATTAGTTTTATTGTAATATTCCTTAGTCGGCGTAAGATAGTCATAATGTTATAGGACTTTTATTACTTTCTTTTGGGTTCTTTGAGAGGGGTAAAATTTGTAGTAGTAGCTAAATTTCTACCAAATACTCCGTAAGTGACTAGCTGATTCACTCGGGATTTCATTCGCGTAGACTTGAGAGTAAACAAGATCCGTCAAGTGCGAGTGTAACTCGCGCGCCGAGGGTTTCGAACATTTGTCAACAAATATGTACCCAAAGTACCGGTTAAAGACTTCGTAATTTAACGAATACCTAAAATAGTAGGTACCAACCTATATTTCAGATGGATCTCTCTGCATGATTCGGTTAAAGTGGGTTATGGTAAATTTTTCGACTTTTTTCAAAATATTTTAAAAAGTATGAAACCTACATAAATTTGAAAAACTGTTTTGAAATGTCCAAACCTTTCATTTGATACCCAACTCGGTGAGGTAGCCCTCCCTTTTGAAAAATTTTCCCCCCTTTTTGACCATTTTTTAAAAAGTGTTCATTTACAAACTTCTCTATATTTTTCCTGTAAAATATAGATCCATATCTATAAACGCTCCATACATTTTATATCGATCACTCTGCAATCTTCGAAGATAGGGGAAGGGGGGGGGGGGGGTTTCGACTGAATTCGAAATATTTTAAAAAAGATGACACCTACAAAAATTTCAAAAACTATTTTGAAATGTACGAACTAATACCTTTCATATGATACCCTACATGACCCTGTAGGTATCTTTTAACCCTAGATCACTAACCATTCGTAAAATTGACGAGGCGTACCTGGAGCATTTAGTGTTTCGCTATGTTCCCGACCTCTGCCACCCCACCCGTTTCTTATACCTTCCTAAATTGTATTATTAGAGACCTGCAGTCACTTATTGCGGATGCACATATGTTGCAACGAGAGATAACGAGTTATAAAAAATTCAGACTGTAACTTTGCACACAAATATGAAGCCAAATCATCGGTGAAATCATGAATATTTATGGTTTTCAGGTAAGCCATTCAAGGTGTTCCCAGAACTTTTAAAACTTGCAGCTAATATCCTACAAAAAAAATCATAAGACCTTGAACTTCTGTAAGGCAGCAAACAAGCGATTTGCTGGGAGCATATTGTTTATGGGTCTACTTACTATTCTTATAAGTTATTTTCGAAATAGACCCTTAAGTTTTACTCAGAGAAGGCTAAACGTTCTAATTATGGTTGTTTTGTCTCATTAATAAAAACTGAATAACAAAATATTGATGTTTTAAGTCGTCGTAAAATTTACGAATGGTTAGTGATAACGTTACTCGAAATTAAGGTTAGTGAGCTAGGGTTAAAATTTCGGTATCATAATTTGTATGGAAAATATTCATTTTCATTTATCATTTATATTCATTAATTTTTTTTAAATCTGTACTTGCGCATGAAATGTATTATTATTTTAAATTTCAAGTTGATAGCTGCAGTAATTGCTGAGTTATTACTCCTCACGTCAATAATACAAAAAGGGAATGTTCTAAAATTTTGCGCAGATGTAAACCTAACCTGGAGTAACATATAGGCTTCTTTTTAATCCATAAGCTAGTTTTCATGGGATAAAAATGTCAACTTAGCGTTTCCATAGAAACTTTCGTGGGCAGAAATTAGTGATGCATAAAGTGCCTTTTTGTTCCAGGCTGTGCAATGACGTGGCGTCAAAAAGGAATCACACCTTGAAACCAAGAGTTGTGCTGCCAGAAAGTTATGTAAAAGGTATGTAAGAAAATATTTAAGGTTGCCTGGGAGAAATCGCTTTCAGCGATAAGGTCGCCTTTTGTACTATGTTTATTTATCATTTATTAGACTTTAATTTATTTTGATTACTACTTCAATAAAGTGTTCATTGATTAATATTTTTGCAAGATTTAATAAACTTATTTCACCAAAACTTAATCGAAATACTGTAAATAAAATTTATGTTTCGGATTGTGATGATATAAAACCGTAACTGACAAATATTGGAGTCGTGATACCAGAGAGAGAGCAAAATGAAGAATAATATGGGAGGGATAAATTCGCTGCTGGAAAAATAGATGTTGGAATTGCAGCTGATTAAGGGGTAGGGTAACACATCCTACTAAATGTCCTCTCACAGATGCTGGTTTTGGGTGCCTGTATATCCAGTTTTCTCCCTAAGGGTACAATAAAGTGGGGGAATTTCAGGGGGGGGGGGAACTAGAGGAACCTTATTTTTAAATATTTTTTTTATTAATTCACATTATATTATTATGTTCGTGCATTATCATTTCAGAAATGCGCCCCCCTGCGAGGAAAGGACAACCAGTTATAGTTGAGTTCAGTATTTATGTCGTGGATGTGAACTCTATCAACGTTGAAGACATGGACTTTAGGTAAGTAGATGCTACCCTGGAATGCTTATTTGCATTTCTTGAGATGCAGGGTGTTTAAAAGAACATTTCAAACTTAAAAATCTTGTAAAATGGTTTTTACCAACACATCGCATACCCATACAAACACATTCAGAAACTTCGTTTTTCATAGTTTGAAATCTGCCACCCTTTATCTCGAAGGATATTTAACGAGCATTATTATAAACTACTAGCTGCTGCCCGCGGCTTCGCCTGCGTAGTTCCCGTTCCCGTGGTAATTCCGGGATAAAACATAGCCTATGTCCGTCTCCTGGCTCTAAGCTGCCTCCCCACCAATTTTCAGCCAAATCGGTTCAGCCGTTCTTGAGTTATAAATAGTGTAACTAACACGACTTTCTTTTATATAAATAGATTAAAAGAAACGACTCGGTCCTATCTTTTTCACTTTTTTCATCAAATTAGAGGAGCCAACGCCTTCAAAGTGTAGATAAGAACCATTGAATACACCAGAGAGTTTTTAATAAATTATTTATAAAAATCACTTTTGATGCTTGGAGGTAATAAAAAGAGTGTTCGCCAACCACACAGACACTCAAAAAATATGACCTGCGCCTTGCGTACACGTGATGATAACGGCGCTACAGTCCGTAGAAAGTCGCAAAGATTTTCGACTCCAGCGTCACTTGACCTCGTGGTGTAGTTGGTTAGCACATTCCGGTACTTACGGAAGGATGCGGGTTCAAGTCCCGCCGAAGTCGTAAATTTTTGCGATGTTATTTAATTTCTTACGTGATGATAACATCTCAAAAATCCGCTTCCGCTCCTTCTCCCACTATGGACCGAAAACGCACTCATTACAATTGTGATGGTGATCTATTGATACTTATATTGTATAAAGTAAGTTCTTATAATGTATAAAGTTTCCTTATAAAATGTATAAAGGTAATATAAACGTATAGGGCACTAAACGTTTCTGGTCTTATTTGAGGGATCTTCAACCGATTGATGCTAGGATGAAATAGACGTCGACGAAGGTCGATCCATTGTTGGCTGTAAGCACAGTTTAAGTGGACGGGAACAAAATTCACGCACAATTTGAGCAAATTTACGCGTAATTTGCTATGGCCTTGAGAAGCTCAACGGTAAACGGATATAATTAAGCGCTTCAATTCAACACGTCTTCCATCTTGTGACTCTTTATGGTAGGAAAATAAAACCCAAATTTATTAATTGTATCCATTCTGATTTGGATATCAATCTAAAGGAGAAGGGAGAGCTGGGTGGTAGCTACTAATGAGATTGTCATTTTTGCGTGAATAGCTGGTACTACACTGGAGCACCTTCTCGAAGCAGCCTGAAAATTATGTAGCTTATCGTTGCCTCGTCCGGCTGCCTCACGCTGTGCTCGCCTAGTCTGGTACCTAATAATATTCAAATTAATATAATTCCTTAACAAAATTAAATGACGGCAAAATTGACATAGCACACCACTCTACTGACTCTACTCTAAGTCAGTGGTCCTACATTGTCCTCTGGAAAATTACTCGAAAGTTATCTAAAGGTTCCATTCAAGGTTGCCTGGAAGAGATCGCTCGTATCGATAAGGCCGCCTTTGTACTTGGTCTACTCTTAGCATATATTTTTGTATTGTTATCTGTCTTTGTGTGATACAAAACAGTATTATCGATCTACGAGTATCTATCTATCTAAGCTGCTTTCACAAGTCCTTTCCCTTGGTTTCATTGGTAACAAAGGTATTGAGTAAAGGTTATTATTATTATAGCGAGTAAGCCCTCGCATCCAGGGTAAATTCTAAGAAATCAAATAACTTGACCTCGTGGTGTAGTTGGTAAGCACATTCCCGTACTGAGGGAAGGATGCGGGTTCAAGTCCCGTCGAAGTCGCAAAATTTTTGGGATATTATTTGATTTCGTAGATATTAGTAAAAGGGCCAAAAGTTGTTGCAGTGACTCTGAATAATTTTATTTTTATTTAATTTTTCAGTTGTCTGTCTGTTTTTTTACCTTTGTACCTTATGGTGTTTCCTTTAACGAAGTAACTATGTATGTGTGTTATTGTTATAACAGTATTTAAATATAGAATGAACATAACAACATCAAGTATAGGTACCTACTATGGAATGAATAAAATACAGTGGGAAAACGTAAGTTAGTAAAAAGAATTGATGTGGATTGTGTAGCCTAACTGGAGTGGGTAAAAGGCAGGAAGAAAACTTTTATAACGACAGATCAAGAATCTATTTCTTTCTAGAGTGGACATGTTCATCAGACAAACTTGGAAGGAGAGCAGGCTTCAGTTGCCTGACGATATATTTGAAGAAGGGGATGATCACGTGACCCTGCCGCCGGAGTTCTTCGATAATCTGTGGCATCCAGACCCTTACTTTCTGAATTCTAAAGTGACAGGTAAATTAACGTTAATTTCCGGTGCCTCTCTCTAAATAACTGGTATACTGATAAATTACTAAGCAGCCCCAGTAGGTACTTTACTTTTTCCCTTGCCTGGAGCAGACTCTCTGCGTTTAAATTAAATACGTTGGTACTGTACAAATTTCTTTTCCGCACAATTATTTTGTAGGTATACAGAGTGACGTACATATAATTTATAAATTTAACTATTTTACCTATACCTAGCTAGGCGTTAAAGTCCGCGTGGACTTCAATTGAATTTTGAATGTCAAACGGATATTATAATGTACGTAACAACTTGTAACAATACATAATATTAAAAACAGACAGCGACATAAAAAAAGTCTTCTTACCGTATGGGTATGAAATGTTCAAATCGCAATAAACTTTGCCCATACATTTTGTAAGAAGTCCAAGAGTAATTTTATATTGTACTCAGCAAATTTTCGTAAAATTGGTTGGTTGGATTCGGTATAAAAACGATGATATTTGAACTAAAAAAATAATAAAATAAAAATAAACATGCAAAAACTTAATCAAAGTTTCACACCATACCTATATTTGATTTGTTTACAATTAGTATTTGAATGTGTACCTACGTAATCAGCTTGTCTTTTTTTGTGTTTTTTAATTGTAAGTATATACCTAAGTTAAGTAAAGTCGTGTGATCAGCTGAGTTCAGCCGACTGAAGTGACACGACACGTTTAAGCACCGGCGTCCAGCGCGCGCGCAGACTGCACGCGCAAGGGGCCAGATTCTGCTAGGAAGAACCGGGAGTCCAGCAGGGGTATTTTAAATCATACGATTCGATTGCGATTCGAATCCGACGGATCTATAAAACGCTATTTTGATTTCGCCTCGGGTTGATGATCGAAAATTCGAAGCGAATCTGTTGACTAATGCCCATGTCAATGAAGAGGAGCTCCTTATTTCGATCATCAACCCGAAACGAAATCAAAATAGCGTTTTATAGATATGTCGGATTCGATTCGGAAACGAATCGAATGATAGCTGGAATAGATAAAAACTTTGACTATAACTTTCTTCAGGTTTTCGATGCTCTGGTCTGCAATAATTTCCTACAAAATGTATGGGAAAAGTTATTTGGCGAATTTTGACCTTTTAGTACTCCAACATCAGTAAAATTGGTCCAATAGAATAGTATAGGATGAGTTTTTTCAGGACACTGAGGGGAAGTTTGAAAACGTGACAGTTCGAAAAAAAAACAATATTTTTGGGTTCTTTTTCATATTTGTGAATGGGGATAAAATTTCCTCACTTTTTCTGGAAAAGTTAGGTTTTGAAAATCTCCAAATGTTTTTGGGTTCTTTTTTATATCTGTGAATGGAGGAGACCATTTTTCTGTAGCTACAGCGGTTATAGTACCTCTCCCTACTGCCCCGTCCAAAAACTACATAGTATATTAAATTACACGCAAATTCAAAGCGAGAACAACGTTCAAAATAATAAAACTGGAACATTTTTTCTCGTTTGTAATTTATTCATTTCGAAATACCTAGTACATGAATATGTCAGAAATTTTGTTAGTTTACTTTATTTATTTTAAATGAGTTTTGTCAACATAATATTTGAATTGTTGTAACATAAATGACTAGTATCTATTCCAATGAATTGACTCGCATAATATTTGCACGCTTGCCGGCTTAATATACTTGAATACAAACGATATTACTTAAATAATTTAAGATCTGATATACTACGTCAAATATTCTCAATTCATCTGAAGTTTACATAAGAATAGATACCTACTCGTAGTGAAAGATTCTACCTACTCTCTCTTTATTGTTTTAATTTTTACTAACCAAAGCTGAAAGATCATTTCTAGTAATAACAGGAAACTTTATTTTAGGAGGTGCATTACACTATCGACAACGAAACAAACCTGGTAAATTTTTGATGCGCACAAAATCGGCACCTATTTGACACACAAATCTGAGCTTGGAACCACAAAATTGCACATTTCAAGCCCATTAGGTACGTTTAGTTATAAATTACCAGTTAGGAAAAAAGAACTAAGTTATAGAATATGTATTTTTTCCACGCCCGGCATATTATTCAAGCTAATGCAATGCACAAAGCTTGGAATTTAAAATGTAAATTGTAATTTGTGTGAATGGTTTTCTTGCGCAATTTATTCTTCACTTAGTGATAATAGCGATTACCTATACACGTACAATGTTCTTTCAGCCTTGGTTTTGCTTTTTTTAACTAATGATGATTTATTGGGTATTTATCGCTTACCTACCTTTTTTGATATGTCCAATTGAGGATAGTCGTGGATACTGCCGTCATTCACGGCTGTAAGTCCAAGTACATCCGGTCACCCCACGTAGGGGAAATAATAACCCGTTAAATAAATCATTGATTTTATAAGTATGGTACCTATATGATATAACAGTCAGCAGCTAGCTCATTTGTTTCAATTGTAAATACTAGTTGTAATTTATTTATTTTTATTTGATTCTAATTTTCTTTGTGAATAAAGATTGTAAGATCGAATTTTAAAAAGTCCTGCTTCTTTTATTACCTGAGGAGGTTTTTATTTGCTTTCAATGGAAATCTTTAACTATAAGTACCTTCTATTAGCATAAGTTGATACAGAAGTAGGTATATTTATCTCTTTTTACAGAAATCGCAGAGCTTACCCATAAGTTCTCGTCGGTCACGTTGTATAGAAACCAGACAGTTAGGTATGCAGCCAGAATGCATGCTATAATCGCCTGTCAGATGGAGTTTCAGCTCTACCCTATGGATATACAATCCTGCCCGATTTACATCGAAAGTTGTAAGTACCTGACATTTATTACAGGGTTTCAAGAGGCCATTTATTTTCTATGGACCATTTCATTTTACTTTACCTTTAAGAACCACTAGCGCATGACGCCTTAAGGGGCCAATAACAAGGGAGTGTTAGATAGAACGTTATTATAACTGATTCATTTCAATATTTGTTATGAAATTTCATTCATTTGGTAGAGTGCCAACATTACTGAATGAAGGTTGTTGACTTATTAATCTTAGACCACTTATCATTATCCAATAACGAGATTTTTTAATCACTGTAGTGTTATTAATTAACTATGATAATTTTTAAAGTTTTAATATTAAACTTACGTTAGTAAGTAAAGTAAAGTTACGTTAGTAAGTAAAGTAAAGTAAGTAAAGTTTATTTTAAAGCTTAGGGTAGAAATAATTGGTAATGATTTAAATCAATCTGAGTTGCTGAAGTAGGCAATTACACAAAGCTAGAAAAGGGAGCGCTAAGAATTGATAGATGTTGAACCCGTCATCAAACTAGGTTAGACTAGTAGACACTGGTAGACTAGTCAGGAATTCGATGAAATGACTGTAATTTTGATGTTATGATGTTCCAGTTTCGTACAGTAACCAGAAGGTGAGGTTTCGGTGGAGCGAGGCAGGAGTCACCATCAACCCGGAGCTAAAACTGCTGCAGTACCACATAGGACAACCACTACGCTTGGAGGAGACAAACGGATACATGATCGACAAGGATGGTATGCGGTCTTTCTTTATCTAGTCGTTGGTTACCTGCAGTAATAGTACATTTTACACCTAGGCGAGAAAGTGATCGATTCCTACCGAGTGTGTCGTTTTGGGCCCGAGGCGCAGCCTCGGGCCTTAAAACACACGAGGTAGGAATCGCACTTTCTGCCGAGTGATAAATAGTGCTTTATACTACACCTTCGAGGAAAATAAAAAGCAGAATTAATTATTAATTGAAATTTAGAAGAACTTACCGCGCCCAATGATGTTGGTAAAACCTCATTGACCGCGCCAGCCTTTGGGTTCTTTTTTCAAAATATTGTTCGGAAATCGGAGGAGGCCGACTCGCCGGAGGACTTGGAGTAAAAACTTTTTGTCGTTTTACCGAACGAAAATAACCATAGCTACTGGCCGATCTTTTAGGAAATAAAAAAAAATAACACGTTAGAAATGGATTTTCATACACTTTTTCTTCCCGCTAAAACACATGAGAAATGAAATTCCATAGAGTTTTTCCTCCCGGTTTCCTATAGGCCTGCAAAGACATAGTTTCTATTCTATTAATGGAAAATTAATAGGCAACTCTCCGAGCAGGTGTAGTATAAAGAAATTTTTTAGAGCTGGCGTGATCTCCTTTTGTTTTCCGTACGTTAGTAGGCACTTCAGCACAGAATAACTGGCTGACTGATCTATACTTGTTTGGTATTGCGACCGATATAGTAATTATTTGGGAAGTTGTAGGAGTGTATGAAATATTTTCATTTTCACTTACGGCGAACGCACGAAATGTATTATTATTTTAAATTTCAAGTTAATAGCTGCGGTAGTTGCTGAGATAATAAAGAGGGGAAAATGGACAAATAAGATACATTAAGAGGCTTAAAACCGATCTCGAAACTCTAAAAAAAGTTACGAGCACGTAAAGTAAAATCAATGAAAAAGTTATCAAATCACGCAAATCGACCACAATATGGTCGTTTGCCACGCAATGGTTTTTTTTTTTGACAGGCCATATTATGGCCTCGTGCCACCGGAGCGGTAAAGTTTTCAGTTATCCTATCCAGTGATAAAGCATAAGATTTTTTTACTATGAGATACTTGACTGCTAGGTTCATGAATGAATCATGACCTGTCGTCTACTTAATCAAGACTCATGACAAAATAATTTATATTTTTTGTTCCTCCGAATAAATTTAAAATACAAAATTGGCTCAAATCGGCCACTTTCTCATCTTACGAAAACACATGTTTGGCAGTACAATCAAGAATAAAAAAAATGACGATTTAAAGTCGAGATTTTAAGTGATTATCAAAATGGCCTAAAAATCATATCTCAGCAACCGTGAGAGAAAGGGTATTTAATCTACCGGAAAAAGGTTGACCATAACCATCAACTCTTCGAAAAATAATGTCGGTCGCTATATCAAACACCCTGTATCGTTATTATGAAGCCTGGATTTGTGACGTCGATTATCCACTATTATCTACGATAATTGTTTGAAATAACAGAAGACAATTTTATCTGAAGATTCTGTCGGGATTAAGGTACTGGCCTATTTAATTTTTCCTTAGGAAATGGGAATAATATTAGCCATCGGCTAGTCGTATTCGTTTTACTTGTCAAAATCACTATTAATGGGTTTCAGATTAGACAATTTTTTTTAATTGCGGACAATCTACACAGCATCATCTAGCCCCAAAGTAAGCTACTCAAAGCTTGTGTTATGGGTACTAGATAACTGATATATTTAATACATTATATACATAGATAGATGTTTTTTTTATAATACATAGAAAACACCCAAACCAACGGAACAAATTTCTGCAGATCGTACACAAATTTGTTCCGAGGCGGACTCTCGCCCGCTGCGCCACTGAGGTCGTCCTAATTGTTTATCTATTGTTATTCCATTTGAAGGAACGAAAGCTATTTCGATTTAGTGAAATCGCACTGCTGAACCATCTTACATTTTTACGGAAACGGGGAAATAATAACTCTTATACCATTATTATTTTTCGCCAATCACTCACTCGAAGATATCTAACCCATCTTAAACTTCTGAGAGTTAAATATCCTTTTTACATTACAAATGTTAACTACGAACTTTATTTTGTTGGAAGAACACCAACACAGGTTCATAGTTAACCCGATTATTTACATCCGTAATAAATTTGTCAAACTACGATAATTTTTAAAGTAAAACCATCGTACACTTGCAGGTAACTATTCCAGACTAGTGGTTTTCTTCCGTTTCGAGCGTCAAATCGGCCACCACCTCATCCAGACCTTCGCTCCGTCCTCCCTCGTGGTGATGCTGTCCTGGTTCAGTTTCTGGCTGGACCTTGACGCCATTCCCGGCAGGGTGACGCTCCTGGTCACTTGCATGTTGACGCTGGTCACCATGTTTACTGGATTGCGGGCGGATATACCACCCGTTGCTTATGTTAAGGTGAGGATGGAAGGATTGATTAATTTTGAATAATTCGCATTGTATCCGCGAGATTTTTTTGCAGTTTTTAAAATTTTATGCATTTTACCTAATTAAAATAATACTATCATCATCAGCACTATAATCAGTCTATATAAGTCCACTGCTGGACATATACCTACCTCCCTTAATGGCGCTACTTTTCCACTAGTTTTATCAAGGAGTCTACACATCTAAGTGAGCGGGCCGCCAACAAGTTGACAAAATGCCGTCGGCTAGGCTGCCGACGATGTAGGCTCATAAACTGTAATATCGCACCAAAATTTAATTCCACGCCAACATAAATCAAACCATAATTAGGTTAATTAAATTTATTGAATTTATACTGTTAAATTGAGCGGGTTATTACTCAAACACAAGTGAGATTACAAACTAAGCCCTTTGGTAGCAAGGGACTCCTGTCCTAATTAATACAAGAACTTGTAACTATGTGGCTTATTTTCCATATAAATTATACCTATAGGTGACATAAACGTAGGTTTGAAATGAAAACGAATCAGAAAGTTGGATTTACAATATTAAAATTTTAAAGCGCCCGCTAGGGAAAATATGCAGTATATGCGTCTAACTGCCCAATTGTCGGATTTCGGGCATATTGAGGCGAAAGTGTATTTAATCTAGTGACTTTAAATTCGAAGGGTCTCTAATAAAAATATGAAATGAAAAACGAAACTGAAATTGCAGGCTCTCGACCTATGGATGGCCGGATGCATGATGTTCGTGTTTGCCGCACTGGGCGAGTTCGTCGTTGTAAAGGTGCTTGACAAGCAGTACCAGATGAACAAAACCAAGCAGCAAGAAGCAATGCCTAGGATAATACCCGTGGTAAGTGAATCAATATTTTTTGTTGATATTAAACCAAATACTAGTATTAGCCTTACGGAGTTCAATATGAGAGATCTATTTTCTCTGTAACCAAATTTGTCCTGTAAAGGGTGCGGGTAAGAGATGCTTTTCGCAGTAAGTTGGTCCTGCTTTGAAGCACGAATATCCGGATTCAAAAAGTTCCCCGAAGCACACTGAACACGTACACAACCAACCAACGTTAGGTCCCGTCTATTTTCTAAATTGTCTTGTTGTAGCCAACGATGCCCAAAACGAACAAGGTTTGTACAACAAATGACGACCTTAGTGGTGCAGCGGGCGAGAGTCCACCTGCGACGCGAGAGGTTGTGGGTTCGATTCCCGCCTCGGAATAAATTTGTGTACGATCTGCAGAAATTTGTTCCGTTGGTCTGGGTGTTTTCTATGTATCATAAAAAAATATATCTATGTATTTAATGTATTAAATATACCAGTTATCTAGTACCCATAACACAAGCTTTGAGTAGCTTACTTTGGGGCTAGATGGTGCTGTGTGGATTGTCCAGAATTATTATTAATTATTATATTTTATCAATGGCAAGAAGGGGTATACACCATAACGCTTCAAGCGCTATTGAAATAGACTGTCAAAGTATTTCAATTGTATAATAATAAAAAATTTGACTTGCCCATCACTTATGTATAAAATTTTATAAGCTTGGCAGTATCGGTGACCTTCCACTCGATGACAGACCAACAAGATGTCGCGGTCACATGGAGTCGATGAATGTATGTGGTTCAGGACTGCTATTTGTGGCGTCGTATGGTGGAGTCCTATGTCTAACCGTGGTCGTTTGCGGGCTTATATTAAAGGAACATATCAATCACCTACAGAAAATATAATTAAAAATCAACAAGGATCTTGTTGAAAATATACGTTGTCATTTAAATTAGTGCGCAATACGGCGGGGAGACGTTCTGCTGGTGCCACAGAATAATATAAACTTAACAAACAGGTCCAAAATCAATAACTAGCCAAAAATTTTTAACTAACTTATTTTACAAGCACATAACATGTTATACCGTCCGACCAAATAGATGATTCCTACAACGTGGAGGGCATGGACCTTTCGTGACGACTACGTAGTAACTATGGAGTAGGTACTTACACATTAAGATTTTAGTTTCGATTCGGCTCCTTCGACTCGGATAAAGTTGTGCATGCAGCTTGAAGTAAATGGTTTTCCATAATTACTTTACTTTCGTGTACTTCCTGGTGTCAAGATGTCAGAATCAATTTGGTTTTGCAGCGATTAAATGGCGAGAAAGGCTCTTGCGGCACAGTGGCTGCGTGGGAAGGCAGCGCCGTGCGATGTCGCAAGGTCGATCTGACGTCACCGACATCGCCGCCCGCGGCGACTCCGGCGGTGCACCCCGCGCCTTCCGCAACACACACCCCGCATCTCGTCAACGTAGAAAGACGGCAGAGTATATTACAAGTAAGCTGTTTAATTCCTCTACATGGAATATAGAGTACGGATATTAAAATACTAATAATATAAAAACTTAAATTCTAAAAATTGCATAAAAAATTACCTACTAAATAAAATATCAATTGACAACTTCTAAGATAAAGTCTGAGTTGTGGGTAAAGAAGCTTTCAACTGAATGTATTACCGACTGTATGTATACACTATACAAGGTGTGATAAAATGTAAGGATCAAAGTTAGTATAGGTATAGGTGGTGGAGATTTGATCATTAATTTAAATTAAATAGAACACAGTCATTAAAAGATTCAACACGTTTATATTTGACAAATTTAAAAATTATAAGGCCTACGTTCACGCCTGTACGGCCTGTGTAAACGTACTATGATCCTTTGTACAAAGGCGAAAAGAAGCATATGTACTCGTATCGGTTTCATACATTAAGGTCGTGTCGCATCATCACGACATGACCTAAATGTATGAAACCAATATGCTTCTGGCGCGTCACAACACGCCACGACACTCAAGTTTGTTAAACTGAACCCTTTTTTGCCTGTGCCATATTCGGGTAAAGATGATGCCAATGATAATGATGGTGCTGATGCCACCTACATCATCTTTCTTAGACGCGCAGAGGCCAATGGATGTATAGACTTGGGTAATTATTAAAAAATTTCGAGATGAAAGCTTCTAAAGGGGTTTGAAGATTTCGGGATAGGGTACATCTGGTCCAAATCTCGAACTCTTCCGCGGACGAGATGTCTACTTCACTTTTGAGTAGGGGTACATCTCGTCCGAATCTAAATTCTTTTGGTTTTAGATTCGGATGAGTTGTACCCTCAACCAAGATTTCGCATGGTGCGGTGGCCCTAGCATTTGTATTATTTTAAATCGCCGCACACAATAAAATATTTGGATAGAGGACAATAAAACAAATAAAACATGTACTAAGAAATTATGTTCTAAAGCGTCAGGATTCCAAGATTCCGAGATATTCACATATGAAAAAAAATATAGTTTTTTTTTTATCAATAAATATCTCAGAAATCTGACGCTTTAGGACATTATTTTATGTTTTTTTTTATTTGTTTCCAATATATACCTTTTATTGAGCGCGGTGATTTTGAAAATACAAACAAAATGGTGAGCGATGTTATATCCAAAATCTTCAAACCCCTTTACTTCCGCTTTCATCTCAATAAGGGTAATAAATCAAAATATTGAACAATCGAAAGCTGAAACGTCGATCATAGTAACGCCACCCCGCCTACTCCTATAAAATACTTTAGAACCATCGATGAAAGTAAAATTCGGGAGATTGCGTACTATGTCTAACTTCTCGAAAGTCGAAGGCTCAAATTAGGTCCAATTAGGTCCTCAGTCATAGTCGGATCGCACTTCGGTCTAGATAGGTATGTTGATTCATCTTTGTTGTTCATTAGGTAGTATGTTGCATAAGATTGGAAACTGCGTGTATTTGCCTTTAGTTGTAACACACCACAGGCCAGTTTTTGAGTTACTGCTGGGAGAACGTACCATTTCTACAGAATTTTATTTATATCTATGCTTAGAACTAATTAATTAAGAATTTATGTTAGCTGACTGCAAACCAATTTATTTCTAAAACATGAAAATGAAATTTCTGAATTTATATTTTGTTTTAGACACCGCCATTGTAAATTTGTTGGGATCGTTCGCTTTGATGTTTACATCATTTAAATATTGTTAGTTTCGCAAGTGCCGAAATACTGTTGATTCTTCGCCCAAAGACATTAGTAACTACAAATATGTATTATTAACTACAAATTGCCTTTTTATTTTCAGGTTGCCTGGCTAGACGCAGACACGGGGCAAGAAAGGGTGCTATGGAGAGAAATAGACAAGCTATCTCGCGTGGTTTTCCCTGCTCTATTCTTGCTTTTTGTCACTATGTACTGGCCGGTCCTGTTGCTGAAGACGAAGACGTCTTCATAACCCTCGGAAATGCCCTGGTGGTCAACCAGCTGACAAACTTTGGAGCTTATTTAGGAGGATTCTCCTCAGCGTGTTATTGACTATAGAAAAATAGTTTTACCCGGTTTGTTCCGGTTGCAGTCAGCTTTGGACAAAGGCGGAGTTTTCTTTGACTTATAGGATAGGTTTATTGAGAAGTCTAAAAGGATCTTACTATTCAGTTTTTATTTAGTATTATTCAGATTCTAAGCAACGTTTGCGTTGGCAGTTAGTTAAAAAAGTTGAAGAAAATTTTGTCAGTGAGAAGAGAATGTTATAATTTTTGGACCATGTATCACTGCACAGATGATTAGATGCGTGGAAATAGGACATTTTTACATAAACTGTTTGACAGACCTAGGAATTCCTATGATAAACCGCAAAATTGGTTTAAAAGCTTATGGGTTTTTATACAGGGTGCCACAGAAAGGGTGAACTTAGCAGAAAGGGGGTGATTCTGAACATCGAGGAAGTCAACGTTTGTTCTATGATTATTTAAAGTTCGCACATTTTTTACTTCTTTGAAAAAAGATAGAAACGTTTTAGCATCATTTGAGTGCATTTTTACATTCATACATTATTATTGTTAATATTTTGAAGTTCAAGGATTTACATAGGTAAGTAATTGTTATGTAATAATTTCATAAAAAATACTGGTTTTGATAAAAAAAAAACTTTAAAAATGCTGATTGTAAAATAATTCCAATAGGAAGAAAACAAAACTTATTGGAAAAAAAAACTCTAAATTTAAAACTCACTATCACACTACGTTTCGGCTAAGTACATCCTTGCCGTGGCACCCTGTATTTTAATGACTTTGAGCTTTTGCGGGTCATTAAGATTAAAGCTTACCTACCTTATTATTCTTGTTTCGTTACATTCCGTTAATTAGTTAGTGTATTTGGCCTTTTATATCATTACAGCTTTAAAATTTGTGATAGAAGATAATGTTAGTTACCTACATAATTACCTATAAGTAAAGAAAAAATTAAAAATGTTAAAAATAAAATATTTTACTTATATTTGAATTATACTTTTAATGTAAAAGTATAAACTTAATGCATAAAACGCTGCACAATAGATACGTACAAAGTTGTTTAAGTAGGGGATAAGTCAGATGTGGTTAGAATTATTTTACAAGGAACAGAAATGGTTCTTACCGCACCAGTCTCATAAATGTATTTACTAAAGTCCATCACAGACGTAGCTATAATATATAGCAATATACCGTGCTATACTGTGCTAAATTGTATATTGTATATAGCAAGCTGAAACGATAAAATTATATAGTTTGCCTTCATTTCACGATGGTCGGCCTAGTTTTCTTGCTATACTATGCTATGCAAAAATATAAATAACAGTATAGCTTGGTGACGTCATAGAAATATAAGTATAGCTGTGTGTGAGGTCACTCGAAAATTTGTACAAAAGATATATCGCTATGACTTGCTATGATTCATATTTCTACATATTATAGCTACGTCTGTGATGGGCTTAAACAGCGTTATTCCACCACAGCAAATGAAAATGGTAATTTCTATTTGGGTTTCCCAAATTTTTATTTAATTTCGGAATGCCTGTATGAAATCTAGATTATAATTTCACAGATTTCAGTAATAAATTGAAATACACGAAAAACATTCCGTTTGAATTAGTAAGTAGGATTACTTTATCCGGTTTTCGAAAATTATTGGTGCTAATTACGCAACAACAGCAGATTAAATTTTGGTAATTTGTATCTAATTTTCTTATTATTTATTTGATAAATAGGTCTTGGGCACAAATGTTAAGAAAAGAAAACAAAATAAAGTTAATGTGACGAAAGGTTATAATAAACTAAACTAAATAAAAAGTAATATTAGATTATACTCCATCCACGCGTTTATTTTCTTTTGGACACACGCACGCTTAATTAGGAAACTCCCTAATTTTCAAAAAGTTCCTTATTTGATGACAAGTGAGTGAAAGAACAATTGAAGAATTGATTTATGTTTTTTTCTAAGACTACTAACAATGTACTAAATAATGAGGAATTCGCTGCTATCTGTAAGACAGTTTTTATAACTAAAATATATCAGAATCGTAAACAGAGCACCTGAATTTTTTTCGTCGTTTCATTAAATGTCTTTAAACTAAATTAGACGAGAACTACATCTAGATGTCATCACAAAATATTTATGAAAACTTGTTGTACACTCATAGAAATAAAAATCTGTTCCCTAAAAATTGTGATAAACATAACTTTAATACCAGAAATAAACATAAACTCGCTGTGCCCACAAATAGGCTACACAAAATTAATGTATCTTTTAAAGGGCAATGTATACGCTTCTACAACAAAACTCCTAGTGAGTTGCAACAATTATCAGTAAATAAATTCAAACAAATTGTCAAAACCTTGCTGTGCAAAAAGGCTTACTATAAAATATCAGATTATCTAGAAGATAAAAAAGCTTGGAACGGGTTTTGCTCCAACTCGAAGAATAACAACTAACAGGCTAAAGGTTTCTTCGTCGCTTCTTTACTTTGGTCTACATACCGAAGCGACAGAAATCAAAAATATCACTTTATTTCCGTGTCAGTGTATAGTTTTATAATTTGACCTTTTCTAAGTGTACATTTATTGTATTTATGGAAATAAAGAGTTTTTGATTTTGATTTTTGATTTTTGAATACTTACGGGAGCTCGGATATTTATCAAACCGGCATATTACGTAAAATTAATCTACTTGTGAGTTAATACTACTATATCTTGATTTTTCAATGAAAAAGTATTTAAATAGAATAAAAATTATGGATGTAACTCAATCTGTCTTACTTTTGATTTCGGAAAAAAGCGTGCATTGCCGCGGGCAGTAACAAAAAAAAGACAACAAAATACTATTTATATAAATATTCGGATTCTAAAAATAAAGCCATGTAAACGCCTGAGTACATTTTGAATAAATAACAAAATTGATTACATTATAACGTCTTCATAAATAAAATCGAATCAGTAAAGCATTAGGACATGGCTCATTGATTGTCACTCCGGCTGTCAAATAGAAAATTAATGGATGGATGGAGTATAACGTCGTAATTTTGTAATCCGTTAAATTATTCAATAATTTTATTTCACTTTATTATGTGTATATTATTATTAGTTTATTGTGTTTGTCAAGTTACGCTAGATAGGGAAATACCCCACGAGACCACGCATTTGAATATAGGACAAAAGAAGAAAAAGCACAATTTTACCAGTTCTGCTAATTCCGTGGATCCGCGAGATCGAGGTCCTCGATCTCGCGGATTGCTGCATGCTGCAGCCGCTGCAGGCTTGCAGGATTGAGATTTTAATGCGGGATTGGATTCTCTTATCAGCAGAACGAACCTCTAGAAAAGACCTAGTAATAAGGTATGTCCCTCTATGAAATTAAGTAGTACCAACCTACGGAAATATTTTTAATTATTATTACATGATTTTAATAACAAACCAAGAACAACGACGAATGTTATCTTTGTTTTAGTCTATTGTGTTCATTTATTGAAACCTTAAAAATGTCAATAGATTGGAAAATGTTTCATATTTAAAATGCGCAATTTCCTTTGTAGAATTTATTGTTGAATGGAAAATTAATAAAGTTAATAAAACTGTTTCTGTTTGTAACTTATTATTAAATGTATCCTGAAATCTTAGAAACCCTGGTTACTGTAGATAGGTAGGTATGTCACTTTGACTCTTAAATTTTGTTTATGGATTAAAAAAATACATTGTTACGTAATAAACATTTTAATTATTTAACGTAACAAGACTTATTACGTTCATAGACAAATAAACCGGCCAAAAGCGAGTCGGAATCGTACACGAATGGTTCCGTACTAAAAATGACACCTACATACTTGGGTATAAAATCAAAAAACCGCAATTATTGGTCATACAAAAGATTAACTTTAGTACTCAGGTCAGAAAAAAGTTTTGTTACCCGTTTGGGAACCCCTACAATTTTGAACTTTGTTAAATTTATTTTCGTTAGATGATTCCTCAGTTTTTGTAATTCTCAAATGTCTTACCTAACACGGTTCAATAGATAATACGTACAGCAAATGTTAATGTCGAGCAAATAACTGAAAACTCAACTCTCTGTTGTTATATTAGTAACAGAAATTTAATTTGTAATATTTATAATTTGATGCGCGCGGGATTTTATTTCTTCGTCATCATCAGCCCAGATACGTCCACTGCTGAACATAGACCTCCCCCAAACGACGACGCCACAAATAGGGGTCCCGAGCCGCCTCATCGCCATTTCAGCTAACTAAATAGATAGTGTTGGACAATTCACACAGCATTATCTAGCCCCAAGCTAAGCAGAGCTTGTGTTATGGGTAGGTCATAAATAACGGATATACTTAATACAATACACTAGGTTACGATAAATCGATAATTTTTATTATACATAGAAAACATCTAGAACACCCTGAACAAGTATCTGTAGATCTTACAAACATTTGTCCCGAGGCGGGAATCGAACCCGCAACCTCCTGCATCGCAGCCCCTGAAGTCGTCAACAAACGTCGTCTGGGAATATATAAAAAAAAAGGGTAAATATCCCGTTGAAAATGTATGATTGATATAAAAGTTTTTTCATGCCTGTAAAAACGTCCGTTGTCATTTTTAACTATGAATAATTATAAAAATGCTCGACAATTGACACAGCATTACCTATATAATATCCCCAAAGCAGAGCTTTGTGTTATGATTATGAGTTAGTTATTTTATATATTTAATATTAATTATTACAGTACATACTACTAATTTAAAAAAGTATATTAGTATGTGTCACAAAATAACGAACTTTTTTGGTTTTTTACTATAAATAGAACGCTCGGAACAACCGTAACAAACATGTACAGATCGTACAAACATTTGTACTGAGGCGTGAATCAAACCCGCAACCTCCTGACTCGCACACAAAGGTCTAAATTATTTTGATTGCTTTTAGTTTTCATTTGCACGGTTCAAATGAAAAATCCAACAACTGAATAATTGAGTTGACTAAATTAGTGGGTTTTGCTCAACAGCAGTTGTTTCTATTAAGCTCTGAAATAAATTATGTAGGTAATCTTGAAGATTCATTGTTAGTTGATACGTTGAACAAAGTGAATGATGAAGTAGAAGTGAAGTAATGATCCGGAGACTGTAAAATATTTTAAAAATCTAAAGGTGCCCTTTTCGTGACCTTTACTCTTGATATGACTTATCTTATCAGCCCGCTGGATCCCACTGTTGGGCTGAGGCCTAACTTCCTGACCCTTTGTTAGATGATTCGACGGTTAGAAAGGTGAATTATACACAAATCGGACACTTAATTTGTTTCAAAGTCACAAATAACCAAACAAACGGCTACGGCTAACTGGCGGCGACCGAGGGAGTGACGTCACAGCGACCGCGGCGGTCACTCAGTGAACTTCGCTAGGAATTTGGTCATAACTTCGTCAATTGTTGTCGTAGAACAAAAATTTACACTGTTATGTTAAGAATTTCTTAGCTCTATCCATATAATCTGTATTCTCAACTAAAAACGGTACGGATCGTCATTGTAAGAAATAATAGTGCCTTTGCGACTTGTGATCGTCATCTGTTTGATCTTGAATTTTATTTTCGAAAAGTGTCGTGCGCTCTTTATTAAATCATCCAGCGGTTCCGCTACTCATGTTCCGCAGCGGAGGTGTGCTACGGGCGTGATTTCTATTAAACTAAATGAGTTTCAATTCTACAGCACTGTAAGTCCTTGCCTTTTCATGTCATACTCGTGTAATTATCAAGATAAGTTACAACTACTACTTTAGACATCTAAGTATTAGTTATTCGCAGAAACTTCTCGAAAACAATGACCAAGTTTTCTTGATTTTCAATCAAATTTTTTTCTGCGTGGTAAAATTACTTGGTTAATGTTTCTGATTTATTTTTCTCATAAAACTTTAATTGTAAATAAAATAAAATACCTACATCTGCTTATTTTTAGAAATTGTGCAAGGTAATAAATGAGTTATAAAAAAACCCGTTATCAAGTTTTAATGATTCTTCAATAAAACCAACAGCTTTTTGAAAGTTGGCCCAAAAAATGTTGTTAGCGAACTATAAATTGTTAGAGATCCTATATGGTCTTTCGAAATGACACGAGAAACTGAAGATGATTTTCGAAAACCTACAAAGGCTTTTGCCACATTTTGCGAAAAAAAGTGAAAAGCTAAGTCTGAGTCAGGTTTACGCATTGTTTTCAATAAAGAATCTAGATTAAAACCCACATTGGTTAACAAATACATCAAAATCCTACCATAGACTCAGGAAAAATCAATGATGCTTAGGAAACATGGATAATGATCCAATTAACATAAAATTAGAAACTTCTACTTTCATATCTACCTCCTACCATATCTATCTATCTTTTATATCTACCTAAATTCAACAATCATGCTAAACATCTACATTCAAATGTCATTGAAATCGAACTTATTTTTTCAAAATTTCAGGTGATGAACCTTACAGATTTTCGCAGCCGAAAACTCACGCCATGTTTGAACATCCTAGATAAAAATATATTTTTCATGTTTTGGGCTTTGTTGGCGAACAATGCAGGTCTTGCGAATTTGAATCTCTCTGCATCAGAACCACTTTCTGCGCCTGCTGAAAACTGTTCCTCATCCAGTTGAAGCATTCCACACAGAGAACGTTTGATGACCCACTGAATCGACGTGATCATTTCTGTACGTTATAAGTATGGCCTCAAAAGCTTTTCAGCCAGTCTCTTCAAACTTAGGAGCCCGCTTTCAGTCATCCCTGATTGTGTGCATTATCTTACAACGGCGGTAATGCACGCTGATGGTAACAGAGCGCAATAATTCCGTATTAAATAATAGACCAATTTTTAATTATAATACAAAACAAGATCCGTCAAGAGCGATTGTAACTCGCGCGCCAAGGGTTTCGAACGTTTGTCAATCATGCAAATGGGTATTAAGGCCAGGTATTCCCGCAGCAGTAGGCGTAAGGGAAATCGCGCGCGTGCCAAGCCGCCGCGCTCGTGTTTTTTGTAGTTTTGTTGTAAACATGGTGATTAAGAAAATCATTTATCAAGTCAAACTCTGCGAATTTGTTTAGAAATATTAAGTGTCTTTATTTGAGTACAAAAAAAGTGTGATATCAGTAGTTCGCTAGTCATAGTATTGAAAAAACACAACAACAACACACAACAGAAAAAGGGGTAACTTTGGGATGTTTTTCTTTCGAGTGAAGTTCATTAGATTTTGTAACTGAATGCGACTTTGACTAGACTAGATCCTGAAGTAATAGATCCATACTACAATTTTTTATTATTTTCAACCCTACTTAGTTGTGTTGAAAAAGTTGTGTGAAAACCTTTAATAAATGACATTTCATGCTTACCTATTGTTTTACTTTTACTTTTTAGGGCTAAGTATAAATTTTCTTCTCCACTGTCGCCTATAAAACTAATTTTTTTTCAATGCAATTGAATAAAACCCTAGATTATTATACCTCGTTAGATAGCTGATGAAACGTAGATATTTTTAAAAACATCTGCCGAAGAATTGCCATAATATTTTTTTTAGATATCCCTTAGAGAAAAATAAACTTTCTAATTTTTTTTTTATTTCTTAACTTTCACTTGTCTACTACGGTCTATTCAATTAACTTATGCACTATTTTAATGATTGACGTCCTAAAGCATCTAATTACACATGTAAAAATGCAATAATAATAATAATAAGATACACAAAACAACCAAAAATAAATTTAATTGCCTAAAAATCGGCAATTTTCAATAAAAAAATTAAAAGTCGAATATCTCGAAAAGGGTTTAGTTTAGGGTAGGGTGTTTCATAGTGAAATATGTCAGGAATGATGGGTACTCCACGCCCTTAACGGATCTAGCACGACTTTTCCTGTAACCCTGTATATCAGATGGATCACTCTGCGAACTTCGGAGACGGGGGAGGAATGGGTACTTACAAATTGATACCTACCTTTCATTTGATACCCCTCTTGACCTTGAAATTCTCTTTTTGAATTTCAACATCACACAATTTGTACAGAAAATTTTCATTTTAATTTTACATTTATTTTATTTAAATCTGTACAGGCGTACGAAATGTATTATTATTTAAATTTCTGCGGTAATTGCTGAAATAATTAAGAGGGCAGAAAAAGACAGACAAAGCGAAACATTTTTAGAATTTTGAAACCGATCTCGAAACCCTGAAAATGCACACACGTTTAGATAATGACAAAAATAATATTCCTGGTGTCTAGAGACCGCGGGTAGATGGTTAATGATTTTATCTACTTCTTTATAACATGGGATCTGTTTGTACGGGATTTCAATTACTGACATGTCTTATTGACGTAAGAACCAGCAAAATCGGCCCACGCGTTTCGTCTCTAGAGCACCACAAAGGATCAAACAAACATACAGAGGCTGATATACACAATTACACATTACCCTTCTTAACGTCGAGCAAAAAAGATTCGGTAAAAATAAGTACCTACCTACTTACAGTGTTATTATAACGTGTGTACTCATGTGAGTACACACGCTTTGCCTAGGTAGGTATCTACTTAATACATAGGTACATATAGGTCAATACATATAGAACATCCTACATTACGCAGAAATGTATTATGTAGATACCTACCTAGGCAAAGCGTTCTAACGTAAGGTTCCAACTTCATGCATTTCTGCAATAATGGCATCCACCGTATTCACTAAATGTACCTACCTACATACATTATGTATACATAATTGTATAATGTTAAAGGGAATTATATGTGAAATTGCCGTTTTTAGGGTTTTGAAGATCGAAGATCGGTTTCAAAACCCTTATGGTCTCGCTTTGTCTGTCCTTTTTTCCCTCCTTAATAACTCAAAAACTACTGCAGCTATCAACTTGAAATTTAAAATAATAATACATTTCGTGCGCCTGTACAGATTTTAAGAAAAATAATTGAAAATAAATGAAAAATGAAAATGAATATTTTCCATACAAATTGTGATGCCGAAATTTTAAAAGATACCTACAGAGTCATATGGGGTATCAAATGAAAGGTATCATTTTGTACATTTCAAAATATTTTTTGAAATTTTTGTAGGTTTCATACTTTTCAAAATATTTCGAAAAAAGTCGAAAAAATACCCATTCCCCCCCCCCTATCTCCGAAGATTGCAGAGCGATCCATGTAAAATGTATGGAGAGTTTATAGACATGGATCTATATTTTACAGGAAAAATATAGAGAAGTTTGAAAAAAGAACACTTTTTGAAAAATGGTCAAAAAGGGGGGGAATAATTTTCAAAAAGGGGAGCTACCTCACCGAGTGGGGTATCAAATGAAAGGTATCGGTTTGGACATTTCAAAACAGTTTTTCAAATTTCTGTAGGTTTCATATTTTTTGAAATATTTTGAAAAAAGTCGAAAAAATACCCATTCCCCCCCCCCTATCTCCGAAGTTTGCAGAGCGATCCATTTAAAATGTATAAAGTGTTTGTAGATATGGATCTATATTTTACAGGAAAAATATAGAGAAGTCTGTAAAATGAATACTTTTTGAAAAATGGTCAAAAAGGAATAATTTTCAAAAGGGGGGCTACCCCACCGTGTGGGGTATCAAATGAAAGGTATCGGTTTGAACATTTCAAACCAGTTTTTTTAATTTCTGTAGCTTTCATACTTTTTGAAATATTTCGAAAAAAGTCGAAAAATTTACCTTAACCAAACCACCCATTTAACCGAAGCATGCAGAGAGATCCATCTCAAATGTAGGTTGGTACCTACTATTCTTAGGTATTCGTTAAATTGCGATGTCTCTAACCGGTACTTTTGGTACATATTTGTTGACAAACGTTCAAAACCCTCGGCGCGCGAGTTACACTCGCACTTGACGGATCTTGTTTCACTATATTTTATTTTGTACCTATGTTTTTGGGGTTCCGCACCTCAAAAGGAAAAAAGGAACCTTTATAGGATCACTTTGTTTTCCGTCTGTTCGTCTGTCTGTCTGTCCGTCCGTCTGTCAGCCCCCTTTTGTCAGGAATGCATGGACGTATCGAGTTGAAATTAACGTCAAAAACCTCAAGTCCGTAACCTTTTGGAGCCGCGATATAAATAAAACTTCTAAGTCAACGCACTCAAAAGTAGCCCTTGGAAATTTCAATGTATGATTCAAACATGCACACAAAACCTATAGGATACTTCCCGTAGACTTAGAATCGTGAAATTACACTAGTAAAGGGAAAATCCGAAAACTATAAAATTTTACCGGTAGAAGATTCATCGTTCAAAAAAAAAACAATTTGTATTCCGTTTACTTGAAATTCTCCATACAACGGCAATCTTATTAAGTCAAGAGACTGGAACCGGCCATTATAATAAGCCGACGTCAACATTCCAGTACCAGCAGAAAGTTAATAATTACAAGCCCCAAAATCCGGGAACAAAAACTACAAATTGCATTTTGGATACCCTTATTATGATCAAGCACTTAAAAAGCTGAACAACTAGTGTATTATTCTTGTGTCAAAAATAGCTTTGCGATCACAAAGATAGAGCAACGTAATAAATATTTATTGCTTAAATTTCGTTGTCAATCTATCCTAACGTTTTATGAGTGGCGTAAGCTTTAAGAGCTTTTCTGGTAAAATTACTTCCAGGCTCGACAACGTAATAGACAATGTTAATGTTGTGTAATGGACAATGTGACCAAGTAAAAGAATTTAGAATTTAATCTTTTGATACTGCTGTAAATTAAAACGAGCAAAATCTAATACCTATTTGATTGTATTTTATAAAGGGCACTAGTTACTGCCCGTGGCTTAGCACGCTTTGTTTCTTTCGAATAAGGTTATTTCTATCCCATGGGAACTGATTTATGGGATACAATACAAAGTATTTGCCTTTGTTTTATTCCAGGTCTATGCAACATTTCAGTCCAATCTGTTCAGTAATTTTGTATTATAACTAGTTTGTGCTCGCGGCTTCGCACGCGTTGTTTCTTTGGAAAAGTTTAAGGGTTATTTTATTCCATGGGAACTGATATATGGGATGAAAAGTATGGGCCTATGTTTTAATCCAGGCCTAGTACTATATATAGAACTATATAAATTTAGCCCGATCCGTTCGTAGTACATCTAAACATCCTGCAATTATTATAATATTAAGTCTGATGTGACTTCAAAAAGAAGTAAGTTTTAATAAATTATAGTATCAAAGTATGAACATACCTATGTTAATACCGTAAGCCTGTTTCTGGCTTGTTAGGTGTAGGTGAGGTACCTAACCTACGCCTTACAAGCCAGAAACAGGCTACCTTTTTTGGTACCAAAAATTCGTAAATTATAACAAAACCTACATTCACATGCAAAAGGTTTACCGTGTGTTTTTCTAAGCACATTTTAACACTTTAAAAAATAACAAAGTGTGAGCACAACCTCTTAATCTAAAAACGTGATCTAGTAAAGAGTGTCATTAACAGGTACACACACAACAAAGAATACGTGACTTCAAGTTGCTGTTGTATCAAATAAGTTAACTATCTATGTAGGTTCTATGATTGTTACTGTTTTTATGATGACTCATATTATCCTAGTCTTATTCTCTAAATAGTGGAAAATGCTTATTGGCGATTTCCGTGTTCGTGTGCGTTGATTCTTATCAGCTTGCGTTTAATTACCAAGATGGGGACCTACCCTGTAAGTTACTCAAGTAGGTGAAATACAGGCCCTTAGGTACAACTAGTAACTAATATGAGATTGTTTTTTCGTGAATTAATTCTTAGCAACCCAGTCCGTAGGTACCTACCGGATGTTCTAACGTCTAGGACAATAGGGCTAAACATTAAATTCAGAGAAAACAAAAGACTAGCGCTAGCGGAGAGTGAAATAAAAGAAAGCCTGTGAAAAATAAAGGTAATTACTACCAGTTGGTCTGGTCTATTTAGATATATTCATGAGTGTATCAGTGTATGTTTACCGCTCCTTGATAATTGATGCAAGAAATCTGAAATTAGCTAAGAAAAAGGAATTTTGATTACCTGTTACATTACTTTGTTGATTGTTGTTCGAAAAGAAGTGACGATTAGCAATTGCAATATCACGGCTGATCAGCTACTTATGGTCACTGCACCTACTTTTGGGGTCTTGAAATCTGCGTTAGCGCATTCTGCAAAACCAGAAGGCTAACAGTAACACTGCAGTCGTCAAACGAGTTGCACGTTTTTTGATCATTTCGTTTGACAATTTGGACCAAACCTTTGGTGTCGAGTGATGTGTCGTGCCGGTGCTTAGTGAAGGGATACACTGACTGAGCCAAGGTAAACAGGTTAATTTTCGTAATATCTTTGTGCTTTATTCGCTTTGGTTGTTGATTATTATAATGGTATGTTTGTATGGTATATTTAATTTTTTTGTACACTTTATGGGGTTTGTTTACGTAAGTTAATAAGTATTCAATAAATTTATAAAATTCTGAATCTTGAGAGTAAATGGTACATTTTGGAGATATGTACCTACATTTTCTATCTAAATAATAACGGCTTTCTTATATGACGGGGTAGTTTTTGTTGGAGCTTCTACTATATTCCATCCAAATTGGATGTACAATGTTTGTAAATAAACTGCCCGTGCTTAACCATACCTGAAATTCAGTCTTTTGACGCGTCTTTTTATACGCCATTTACATTGTCGATTTGAGATCCTTCCTTCAATAAATATTGCTTACAAATTTGCATATACCTTAAACTCGACGCCAAGCAAATGAGTTTTAGTTTTTTGTATCGTGGTTTGTTTACGAACCTTTCTCACCGGCGAGTGTATAAGTTTTTTCATGTCTAAGTTACTCGCCGACACCTGATTATTCAGGCATGTACCCTTCGCGAAGACAATTGACGTTTTTTACAGAAGTTTTCATAACTTTAGACAGTCATGTTTACCTATTCCCGAACAATTAATTAGATTATATCTTTGTCACTTCGTAGGCTGCTACTTTTTGATGAAAAATAAATAGTGATGTAACGAAACCGAAAGCTGATGTGCAATCAAGCAATCACAACTAATATTATATACTGATTGTACTTTGCCGTAAAATTATTGTCGAATCTTTTTCATCTCGATTGGCCACAATAGTTAGTATTTTGCATCAATGCAATCATTTGCTTTCACAACCTTAGCATTTTTGCAATTTTTATAAAATTGTATATTTTATTTTATTTGATGTAGAAATGTTTGTAGCTATGTTAGACAGACTACGCGTATAAAATTTGTGACAATTATCGATCATAATACAAAATGTTAAAGATTTATTTTTGCAAAATATAGCGTTGTTGAAGTGATTGGTTGAAAGGCGTTTTCCGTCTATGGTTGGATATTTCACTAGTAGTCTGCAATTATTTCGGGTTTTGACGTAAGCTTACGTCACGTGTAGAAAATGATTATTTGTGCGAGTATACTAACGAAGCTGTTAATTTAACAGTCCAACCATCGACCTAAGTAAACAGAGGAGATTAAGTAGATACTAACTTCTTGAAAGTGGAAGGCTCAAATTAAGTGCAATAGTGTATAATTATAATAATAAGCATATAATTTTTAATTATGTAAAATTGATGATTTATTAACATACATTACCGAAAAAAATTAACACTTACAAAAGTTTAAATTAATCAGGTGAAAAAAAGTAAAACTGCACTCAGTTTCGGGTGATAAAAACGCTGCCATATTGGCCCTTTTTCTGAGACGTCACACTTCACATTTTCAACTCAAAGCGCTTCTGTTTCTTTGTTGATTTTCAATCAAAATAAAATAAGATACAAATAAATGATAAAATTTACTTCCAGAAAAAACCAAACAACCGCGAAAAAATACGAAAAGATATCCCGCTAAAGCCTCATGACAATACAAAATGTTAAGTGGGACGTCACGTTTGCTCTTGCCAGTGGCGCAGCAAATTTTAGTTTATTAATTTAGAAATTTTGCGACTCAGATTTAAAATATCTACTTTTCAAAAACAAAAATAAATATAGTACCTACAGATATATTTTTGGAACGATGGGACTTGGACTGTCCCTTTTTTTTAAAGTTTTTGGCAGAAGTTTATAAACTAACTTACGTTATGTATGTCCGACCGAGATGACAAGTGCCGAATGCGTCATTCACAAAATACACAAAAACTTTTCATTGGGTTTTAGGTGGTAAATGGAAGTGGTACTCGTAAATTAAATTTACGTAACACGTAATTGTTTACTCATTATATACCTACATGTTGTCCGAAGGAATATCTATACAAATAATACAAAATTGAAATGTCAGTGTTGTAGTGTTTTCTATGTCAAAGTCACAACTTTAACCATTCATATATAACGCACAGGGACGTCTTCGGTCTGGTGGAACTGCGACGCACCCCATTCGGGTCGTCACACCGCAGAGGCTGGGTTGGGAATGCGGTAATGCCTAAGAAATATGTATGCACGGTCGGTAGATAGATAGATAGATAGATAGATAGATAGATAGATAATAGCTTTATTGTACCATCAATGCTTATGAAATTATATTACAAACTACTAATTAAATCTATGTGGCACAATCGGCGGTCGGTAGTGGTATACCTTTATAACAAAACACAAATATTAAATTTTTTGTCATTGGAGGACTCTTCAAATCTTTAGGAGGCTTCACTCACATGGTAACTGAAGTTGCAAAACGTAGCCTATGTTTTGTAGTCTAATTTATAACTTGGACACACCGGTGTTTTTATGAGTAAACACATTTTTTTTTTAGGCTCAGGCAAAACCCCGCCACACCTACACAGCTACACTAAACAGTGTAGCTATCAATTGGTGAAAAAATATACAAAATAGGTCCAATAAGTTCCAGTGACTACCATTCCTACAGGCAAACTAAAAACTAAAAAACTCACAAGCTTATAGACAAACAAACAAACTTGATTATATGAAAATGGGTTAATTAAGTATTTGTTACAAATATTATCACTCAATTCGACTCAGAATCTCTTAGCATAAGGCAATACCTATCTTATTAGTGCAATTAAGTGAGTCTGTTATCAATACAGGTTCTTGACAGGACACATTAAATTTGAATTATCAATTAACAATGACTGTGCCTTTGGACTTCAATCATATAGCGGTCGCGAGCGCTTGTGTGAATTATCAAACACAAGAAACCGCCATTTGCGTTCATACTAGTGACTAAGGCAAGCGCCTGGCGCGACGGGCCTTAAGGCTGCACGAGTCGTCCGATCCAACACATCAGTAGGCGCGGCCTAAATTTATGCCATCTCATCTGACATAATAGACATTCTCGCGCGCTTGATGAAAGACAAATAAATTTATTCGTAAAACAGTCGCGTAAAAATGGGAAAAGACTTTTAGCACAAGGGTTATTATAGAAAAAACTACTAAACTATTGAGAGTATCTTTTGAAATTATGTCTGTGCGGGCTTTATTTTAGAGTTTTCTTTCTCCGCTTGTTATTTATTTTCGCCCAAAGTTGGGCTAAAATCGGTGTTAAAATACAAAAGTTTAGAAGCTTGTATTTTTTGAATTATGTAATTCTTTTTTTACGGTTTCGGGTGCATACGGACATAGATAATGACGAGATAAATTGATATTATCCTTAGTTTTGGATGGTCAACATCAAACAGCGTTGTAGTTACCCTTCCACGTTTGTATGGAGAGATGAGCGACTCGTTCAGCCAAGCACGTGTTATTTTCGAACGCGGCCGCGCCAGGCTCGAAGTATGGTTGAAGCCTTATCATAAGGCTTCAACAATGCGCTGCGGCCGCTGCGGCCTATGTACGCGACAACCCTCATAAGGCCCTTATGAGGGTTGTCGCAAACATAGGCCGCAGCGCTCCCGCACCACACCCGCACGCTTCCGCCTCAGATCGTGTTAACCGCACGCTATCCACTTGATTCCAGCAAGCGGTCCACGTAACTATAACGCGTGGGGCACTCGCTTGAAGCTTGCGGTAAGAAAGACGTCAACCAATAAAAGGCTAGGTTACGGCAAGCTTGCATACTGGGCGCTGGCTGCTATTTATGATCTGGCTTGAAACGTTACCTATGTGCACACAACAAATAATAGAATTACATATTAAGTAGTAGTTATGCATAATAAAATTTTAAACAATCTTATCACTTACCTAATTCAACTTTTGAAGATCGTGACAAAATTTATAAAACATAAGAAAATGCATACATAAAAATTACAAAATATTTACTACAGCTCGTATGTAGGTTTTTGTTTAATTTTTACTTATAATTGTTACTATGGGCGTGACGCCCTTACGAGCATTGTCACCCCCGCTGTTAAAATGGAGGATATCTTTTACAGTTTTAACAGAACTATATAAACTTGGATAAAATAAGTCCATCTCTACATTCGACTTTGTTAGCTCGTTGTACATTCTCGAAAGTGGGTTATAAAAAGAGCTATTATTTTTATAAGTGAGTAACGCAAATAAATTGCTGTGATTAGCTCTACGCGCACTAAATTTAGTATTTATGCATGCGATATCAACTCAGGGAGTAAATAAATAAATTATTATTTATTCATTAATGGATTAGCAAAGTAGATCAGAGTGGAATGGAGCGTACCTGCATTATTGTAGGTGTGTGGAAATTTGCACATCAATACATAACGGTACGCGGTGATACAATCATCGCATATATCCGCACAGTGCAATGACTGACAGAATGTGCTACTTTTCGGTGGAACTGGCTGTCGCTGTACCTTATAATTTATGGATTGTATCATAGTGGTTTAACCGAGCCATGGCAGGCCTTGACAGCGTTTACACGTCATGTGGGCCGTCAAGCCTTGACTCACTTGGTCCATTCAGGTAGGTAGTAGCATACCTGGGCCGCACCGCCCGCACCGCTGTATATACTACATCACAAAAATGAGCATTTAAATATGGAAATAAAGTAGTTGACTGCGCACAGTGAGCGAGCTTGCCGCAACCTAGCCACTCGTTGGTTTACGCCTAACATGTCCTGATGCGAGAGCCGAGCGGTAGATGCTGCTTGACAGATGTGTTACGGCTCTTTGATTTGTACAGACTGTCAAATCTATGTATCATCACATCACATCACAAACGTTTGGTGATGACTCGGCTAACATGTATGTAGGTACCTAACTGCGTCAGTTCTTACGATACCGATTTGTTTTGTTTTATTTATTTGGTCTAGCTGTGGGTGTTGAAATAATTCTTATATTTAAAATACACATACACATAATGAGATAGTAAATTGCAGAACCAGTGGTGGACACTGCATACTGAATAGTAGGTTATCAGAGGAATAACTAAATATGTAACAATAAATGTAAATGATGCAGCAATTTCACCATCTCCAAGAAGTTATTGACAATAGCAATTAATTTGTGGGTGTTATTTAGTTTTATAATAGGTACTTGACGTTTAGCTATATTACACGTCAATACAATATAGAAATTACAATAGAATATAGAAAAGACTTAAATTGTGAATAATGACCGATGATAACGGTATGATATCGATGTCTTATTGAGAATATTTGTATTGGTCTGGTTAGCCATACTAAGTTTGAATCGGTTCGGTTCAATTTCAAAAGTTGCGAAACTTGCGAACGTGGAAAATGAATTTGGATGAAACGGCTCGGTCAAAGCGAGACTTTTCAGGGTGGGTTGCAAAAACTTTGGTCGGAGTGTAAATTACAAATATCTACAATACAATATAATACAGTACTCTTTATTGCACACCAAATAGAAACACATGACAGGAAAAGACAAATACAAATAACGTTGCACAATGGGCGGCCTTATCGCTATGAGCGATCTCTTCCAGGCAACCTTTGGATGGACCGGAAGTGAAAGAACAAGTATAGACGGTGGCGTGTTTTAAACGCTTTCTGTGTGGAAAATAAGCCTACTGAGTTTTGGTAGCAGGTATGCTCAAACCTTCTAGTGGGTTAACACAACACGCAGTTGGTGAAATCGTTACACTTTTGACTGACTAAATAAACAAGAAAAAAATAAAAAATTTTAGAAACCCCCCTATAGATTTTCATGAAACATGGCTAAGAACAGTCGGGATTAAATTATCTATGACACAAAAAAACTAAACGAAAATCGGTTCATCCGTTTAGGAGCTACGATACCACGGACAGATATACAGATACATAGATACACAGACAGACACGTTAAACTAATAACACCCCTCTCTTTTTGCGTCGGGGATTAAAAATGAACACTAATGACTCGATGAAAGTTATAATTTTATTAATGTAATGCTTTATTTCGTTCTAATACAGAAATCTGCCAATAAAGTATGAATCTACTATTTCATAACTTATGGAGCATTTTCATTTGAGTATGAACTGCTTAGTACCGCAAAGTAAGAATACGATGCCCGCAAAATCTGAAAAATAAAACACAACTTAATTAAATATCTTGTTATTTTTTTTTATTTGACACGATTCATGCAAATATCTCGAGATGGTGATCTACATCTCAGTCGCCATTTATTTTTGTAAATACTAGTTTAGGCCCGCGGTTTTCTATGGAAACGTTTAAAGGTGATTTCTATCCCATGGGAACTGATTTATGGGATAAAAGTAGCATATGTTTGATTCCAGGATTAGAACTACTTGTATGCAAAATTTCAGTCCGATCTAAGCTGATGCATACAAACATTGAGGTAACAAACATCCATCCATCCAAACTTTCACATTTGTAATATTACTGTGATTTACTAAGTAAACAGATTACAAACTATATATTTTGTATTACAATATGTACGAAAGTTATTTTGTCTGTCAGTTACTGTTTAACGCTTAGGGCGTTATGCAGACGTTAGTCGAAGAAACTTTTATATGTAATTTTGTTAAAGTTTATGCGTAAACTGCGAGTTACCTGTTGCCGCAATAGTTGCTCTGTCTGCAATTGCATAGCGCCTAAACGACTGAACAAAACTTAATTAAATTTGACAATGGGATAGAAGCTAGGATAAATAATGATAATAATAATTCTTAATTAATTCTTATATTCTTATATATTCACTTAATAATGCTGGACAATCCACACAGCACCATCTAATCCCAAAGTAAGCTACTCAAAGCTTGTGTTATGGGTAGGGGAGACCGGGGTTCAAAGTGCCGGGGGTAAGTTGTTCCGATGCAAATTACTTTGGAAGGAAAAAAGATAGCAAGCAATATGTGAGAAGTGCGGTGCAAGACGTCAAACCATCGCGCTATTGCATCAGCCATTTTGGTGACGCCTTGGCATCCGGCAAGTGTGGTAGTCGAATGCAGGTTCATAATTGTCACGTGAGTAAATATTTTCATGTTGAATCTTTTTGGTCTATTTCGAACAGTTTTATAGCTATTAATGTGTGACTTGCATTTAATTGTTAGAAAATCTATTGGGAATGTTTTATTAATGCCATTATTGACGTAATGTTATCTATTTTAGAAAAACATTGTATAATCTTGAAAATGAAACTTGGGGCTCTAAGTTCCGCTGGGCTGGGGCTAGTTGTTCCGCGGAACATGGAACAAAAATTGTGTTTGTAATGTTTTAGGATGCGAAATTAGAAAAGGAAAATGGAACGGGGCAAGTATTCGGAACATGACATGCGTCTTGTATAAGAACTGGGCATAATAAAAATGTTTCGATTCCGTCGAAGTCCATTCCTATGTTTAACCTAATTGCATTTCTGATGACGAAGCTTTCGATTAAAACTAAATTGATTTTATTAGACTGATTAAAGACTTATAATTACTTATTACTATAATTGTTAATGCTAATTGATTGATCTCAATGTCCTTTTTAAAACGAAGTTAAAAGTTGGTTAATTATGAATGGGTACCTTCTTAGTTCTGATGATTATTTGGCAAAAAAAAGTAATTTCAATCCTTATTTTGAATAAATGACTCATTGAATATGTAATTCCATACTTTTGTGTTTCATTTATACATATCTATACACTACAACTGCAACATTAACAATTGAAATTGCTACCGGAACAACTTGCCTCAACGATGGAACAACCAGCCCCATGACGGGGTCAGTTGTTCCTTGTCAATTTTTCCCAAAAAAAATATCCTGACGCTAAAAATATTAATTATTTAATAAATAAGACTACAACAAGTAAAACTAGAATAAATTCTGCATCTATAAATCCCTAAATATTGAATTTCAGTCCATTTGTTGACATTCTTTTTGCGTGTTATTTGAAAATAGGCACTTCGAACCCCGGTCTCCCCTACAAGATAAATGATATATTTAATAAATTATATACATAGATAGATATTTTTCTTTAATATACATAGAAAACACCCAGACCAACGGAACAAAATTTCTGCAGATCGTACACAAATTTGTTCCGAGACGGGAATCGAACCCGCAACCTCCTGCGTCGCAGGTGGAGTCTAGCCCGCTGCGCCACAGAGGCTGTCGATAGAAAGCACCCTAGAAAAGGACAGGCTACTTTTTACGGAATAAAGGAAAAATCGTGCGAAACCGCGGAAAGAAGCTATTTTAAAATAAGTGAATAATTATAAATAAAATTATGGTGGTCAATTAAAATATTGGTCAGTGTATCATCATCATAATATTTTCGACGCTCATTGGCTGCATTTTGATTACGCATAAAACGAAAGAAAATTAACTAATTAGCAGCGAAAATATGTATCGACTATGAGATGAGTTCATGAAAGTATCTGCATCAACCTGTTGCAGGATTATCCACTAGTTACTGGCACGGTAATGTTATTTAGACAGTATTATATCTTTACCTATACAAACGGTCGGAACGTGAGTCATACCTACGCGCCTTGAGTTCGGTATACACACGGTACACAACCTGTTGCGAATGCGCTGCAGGCAAACGAACGGTGTAATAGTTTTGTTAGCAGTAAGCGTGCGATTTGTGAATATTTGATAGAAATAAGTAGTACAATGCAAATACCTAATATGGCAAAGAGCAAGTATAGACTATTTTGTGCTGTTTTTGAATACTTGAATTCTTCAATAACGCACCCAGACATAACATTTTTTAAATAACCTACGTGGAAACTCCGAAAAGTAAGAATATAAAATATGTTTAATATACCCGTAAAAGTACGTGAATAGTTTTTTTAATAGGTACTAGCTATTTAACTTTTCCATAGAGTAAAATACCGATTAATAAAAGAATAAGTGGAAAAAAGTAGATAATTAGTTTCCTAGGCTATTCAGATAAAATTATATTATTGAATTAGGTGAAATATCATTATGAAATGATTAGGAGTAATAAATGTAAGACACCTAACTACCTAGTAAGATTTACATTATAATTCCTTTTAAGTAAATAACTTTTTAAGTAAAAATATATTATTTAAAATCACAAAACTTGAAAGAAATTCGAGTAGGCAGATGAAATCAAAATACTACTGGCGGGCAGCCCTATCGCGTGTGTACGTAACGCGCAGCTGTAGGTTATTATTTCAAGGACAGGGTCAAGTCACAATGCTGTAAATAATTAAATAAATACATAAAAATATATTTATTTTCTTCAGAAATAGTGATGCAATTGTGAGGAGACATTAGTTTACATAGCACAGTCATATTGAACCAATAGAAAAACCCGTCTACTTCCCGCACTAGGACTTTGCATACTGTATAGATACCATTACCGTGTTACTGGACACTTTGTACATAATGTTACTTATTTATGAGAAAAAAATTGTATATATATTTACAATTTTTTGTTTTAAATTAGTTATATGTAATGTAACATAACTTACTGAAACAAAGGTAGGCCAACATAAAGGTACGATATGCCCTGCCTTAATAACTATGTTCCTCTTCATGCATTCCATGGCTATAAGCATGATGCGCTGGTACCTTTGTTCCTGGTCGTACCATGGACTAAGGTACAAACAGTCTCGAATTTTTTCACTCTGGAAAATAAAGAGTAGGTACCTAATTTAAGTATTGTTTACCTCCTTAGCGATTTATTCTCGGCTCTAGAATCCAAGATATTTTATGTCAACAAAGACAATTGTAAATAAAATATTAACGAGCAACGAAAACGGTTCAAACTCAAGTTTGAAAACGGATGAGAGATTCAACGAGAGCTTTCAAAACCAAATTTTGTGTATTTGCTATTTACTTCGATAATATATGTCTGTGTCGTAAAATGTTTTCTTCTATGTCTATAAAAATTATATAGTATTCAAAAACCATACTCGTTTTTGAAATTTTAGTCCAAGAATCCTACTTTACTTACTTTGCATTCATTAATCTGAACAATAATTGACAGTACCTAATTTATTTCTATTAGTTGATAATTATGTATACCTAATATGCCTATAATCACAAAGAAAATTAAAATCAAATAATATAAATAAATTAGAACTAGTATTTACAATTGAAACAATGAGCTAACTGCAGACTGTTGCAAACAATCTACATGTAGGTAGCTCAACTGATCCATATCAATACCAGTCGGAAGGGTACCCAAGACACTGGCTGCATTGCCCCGCTGTATGGCAATGCTGATGGGCTGCTTATGATTAGTTGATTGTAATTTTCTTTGTGAATAAAGATACTTGGATTGAAAGAAAAAAAATCTATAGATCTCCATTTACTATTTATCTCTGCTTGGAAATGAAAATCTGTCTCGGTCTTGCGTCTGCTAGCGTGGTTAAAATGTCTTTGCTGCTAGGTACCTAATAATTTTCGGTAGGTACCAACTGAGATAATTCGAAATAATTGTCTGCTACACGAAGTACTTTTGCAGAGGAACACTTTACATAATAGCTACACGGTACCTAACTTTAAAGGCCGGGACTAAAAGCATCCGGAATCGCCCAGGGCAAAAAAAAACATCCGACTCAATCCGGGCGTGTCCAGGGCTCCAGCTAACGTTTGAATTACTCCTGCATTGACTAAACTGATTCAGCCTATATTTTATTCGAGGCCTAGAACTAACTATACCTATGAAAATTATCAGCCCAATCTGTTCAGTAATTTTTGCGTGAATAGGTAACAAACATCCATCCATTCATACATCTAAACATCCAAACTTTCACATTTATAATATTAAGTAATATAAACTAATATTATAAAGAGGAAAGATTTGATTGTTTGCTTGTATTAAATAGGATCCGAAACTACTGGACCGATTTGAAAAATTATTTTACCATTATAAGCCCACATTATTCCGGATGAACATAGGCTACTTTTTACCGCGGGAAAACGCTTCATTCCTATGGGAAAACGGGTAATAGGACAACGGGTAGTAAGAATGCAGCTAGTATTTATTAATTTTGTTATCCGTCAATCGGGCCATCGTTTCGTCAGGTGCCACTTGTAAAAATAATTAATTGACACGTAGCATCCCTATGGGCTCTCCATCTAGTGAAGGCCGAATCGTCACAATCATCAATTGTTTTGTTGGACTCGTCAGCCGGTAGTAGCCTTAACGAGTCAAGGTCAGCCCGTTCGTTGCCCATGGTACCACTTTATTGAAGTTCTTCTGGTCGAAACAAGAGCAATTTTGAGGACGAATGAGGACATTGTGTGCGTTTCAATTTTTTTCTACAGTTAGGCAGGTTGGTATTACTGTTCGCCGATTTCTTCGTCGTTCGTGGAAAGATTTTAATGATTCTTTTGCTATTGCTATTGAATTTATGAATAGTGAATTTTATGTTGTATATTTTTCTTACTTATATTATTTTATCTAATTTACTTAAAATTTGTACTTTACGCGTAAAATACAATTAATTATTGATAAAAACTTGACATGTAACCTAATTATTGTTACGAATAAAGAACTTGAACTTAACCTATTGTACAAGGAGGATTTTTTGGTCGGGGCAGTAAGGGGAGGTACCTTAAACCGGTGTAGCAACAGGTAAATGCTCTTAGGAGACTATCCATAGATTTTAGAGAAAATTCCAATTTTCGAAAGTGTTTGTGAAAAATGGCCAACATTTCTTTCTAACTGTAACAATTTTTGAAAACAATATTTAAAAAAAAATGGATTCCTAAGACCATTTTCCTGTAACTACATCGGTTAAGGTACCTCTCCTTACTGCCTCGACCAAAAATCCATAGATAGATCCCGAAATATTTCCACTAAAAATAAATATCTTAGGAATTTGTATTGTTTGAGAATTAGTATTTATCCGGCAAAATTAAAAACCGAACAAAATTAAAAATTTTAAATACAGGGTGTATTTAAAATTTTTAATTTTGACAGATTTTCATGAAACATGGCTAAGAACACTCGGAATTAAATTATCTATGACATAAAAAAAACTAAACGAAAATCGGTTAATCCGTTTGGGAGCTACGTTACCACAAACAGATACACAGACAGAAGAGGGTTTGAAGTTTTTCCAAATCAATCAAATTATACTCCGACAAGGTGTCGATTCAGATGTCTCCAAATCTAATCTAATTTGACAGCTCTAATAATGATTCCATCATTTTTATTTCGATCAAAATGACACGGCAACAATTTTAGTGCTGTCTTATTAGTTTAGTTAAGTTCTGGCGACATCTGAATCGACACAAATGTTTTACCTTAGAAGTAATTCCGTTTCCAGCCCAACAAAAGAGAAACAGTTGCGTTACCATTGTCAGCAATAAATTTATCATGGAGAAGAACTGCATGCTTTTAAAATTAATCTGGAAGCAAATATGAAAAACATTAAAAATATGATATTCAAGGGCGCCAATATGTTCGAAAAGGACCTTCAACTTTATATCAGAACTAGCTGCGCCTCGCGGTTTCGCCCGCGTGGAAATTGATGTGTCAAATGAAGAACAATAATGGATATCGAAGTTTTTCGTATAAGTTTCACATTCACTGCAACGTCAACACCATAGAATCTTACTGCCTCGGACTTTAAATAAAATTAAATGTCGTCAAGATTTTTTATTATTTGTTTCCTTGGACGATATTTGGGGTAATCAAAGTTCTATTTAAATGCAAATGGTTCCATTAATTATATTTAAATACAATAAAATACAAATTTCTGAAATTATTGTTCACCCCCTAGGGGTAGTTTTTTAAAAATACATGATTCATTATTTAATTTATGGTTTACTTATACCGAGTTTTGAGTGATTCGAACCAAGTAATAGACATTTTCGATAGAAACTTTACCACCCTTTTTAACCCCTGCCAAAGATTAAGATCTGTTCAGCTGATTAACTGTAAAACGGTAATAGACATTATAGATTTAGCTTTTATAAATATTAGTATGGATTTTAACGTTATCTTACTATTGTAACTCGAAATCCAGCTATGCAAATTAAGCCGACCGTCCCCATTATTTGAAAGAAAATGTGGAAGTGGAACGCATTCTCCACATCGTTTATAAACCTGCAAGGAAAAAAACATTTATATTTTCCTTTTGACTGAGTACTGTTCTTTTTATTGCTTCTCTTTGGTTTCCTTCTCTCAAAGGGGAAAAACTAGAATTTAAAAAATCTAGTTTTGCCCTTGCAAAAATTTTCTCTAGGGGAAAAACTGGAATATCCCGTTTTTGGTAAGCAGCAGAAGCGATAGCGAATCTTATACAGCAAAATTACCTAAATCAAATCAAATTTAAATTCTACAAATGCAACCATGTTGTTTAGAAAGGTCTTATAATGTTAAATTGTTACAAACATGGACCCAGCTAGGGCGCGTCAAGTTTATTGTCTCTCACCGATTTGTTTATGGTGCAATAAAGTTATAATATGTACATATAACTACTATAGACATTTATATATATCTAGGTGGCTGAAAAATAACAAAAGTAGTGTAACAAATTATAGTGACCTAAAAAATAAAAACACTATAAAATAATCTACGGTACCGACACGAAACATTTACCCACAATATACAATTTAATACAAAATGAATACTTCTTATCGCAACCACGGGAAAAGCACTCTACCTAATCAGCTTTTCTAAGATATGAAAAGTATAAACAGCGTGCGATTTGAATGGGACGGAACCTTGTTAAATTAAATTAAAACACCGAAAAACAAACACTTCACTAAGAGACAAAAAAAGCTACACAACATCATACATCGAATAAGGTCACTAAAGTGGAAGTCGGCAAGACATGTCAGTAGGGCGGACAATACTAGATGGACAAAAAAGGTGATTGAATGGAAACCACGTTTGGTACCCATCCACTCAAAAGAAGTAGAGGACGATCAGGGTAACGTTGAAAAGATTTATTTAGAAAAGAAATCGGACCAGACTGGATGCGACAAGCCAGAGATAGGGGAGGCCTACGCCGAACAGGCAACTTCTGATAAATATTCTGGCACATTATAAAAGTTACCTACTTAAAATTAATCGAACTATTTGACATAATTATTATAATACTAGCTTCTGCTCGCGGCTTCGCATGCGTTGCTTCTATGGAAAAGTTTTAAGGTTATTTCTATCCCATCGAAACTGATTTACGGGATAAGAAGAAGCCCATGTTTGATTCCAGAATTAGAATTACTTGTGTGCAAAATTTCAGCCCAATCCGTTCAGTAGTTTTGGCGTGAAGAGGTAACAAACATCCATCCATCCATCCGTCCATCCATCCATCCAAACTTTCGCATTCATAATATAAGTGTGATTAGTATAGAAGAACTACATACATAATATATCGCTTTTTTATTTTGTTTACATCACATTTCTCACACATTCCGCACCAAAGTGGTATGTAAGCGTGTCATATCATATCATTTGTCCGTTCACCTTTGTTTCAATTTGAAATGGGTAGTAAGGTATTTTTTCAAAAATTTGGTAAAAATACCTTACTACCCATTTAATGGTCCTATATTTACCCAACCACAGCTTGGTGACGTCGAATGCATTCAATAATTATATCGTTGTTCTTCTTTATTATTTCATCACGAAGATTTGTATTCTCTACGAAAACCGGCACTGCTTTTACCTTGAATAAAACACTCAAAAAATCATTTAGAACCATTTTCTATCTAACAAAGTACCTATTTTAACAATGATCAATGAAAATTTCTGCTTCTGTTATGGTCTTAGATTCTCATAATTTCAAGCTTTACTTTGATAATGTGAAATTTCCGCACAATAGGTATATATTTATTGACAAATTGTCCCGCTATATTGCTGACGTTATAAAATGGAATGAAGATTGAGCGCCCACGATGCACATGCTGAATTACAGAACCGTGGGCAGTGAATACCGTAATATGCACCTGTTCTAATCTCCACATAATCACATCTAGTTGTGCTGATCCAAACATAATCATAGATATGACAAGGACGTCGATACTGAAGTAGTACGCAGCCCCAACGGTTATCGAAATCGTCTGGGAAAGGTATCCTAACTCGTAGCCAGGTGATGCGTCTGATACTGGCATCCTGAAAGGAATATCTTAGTAACGCGAGAGCTATCAATCACCTATTATTGGTATGCGACGAGCTAGATGGATCTACCATAGCAAGGGCATAAATTCTTACGTACTCGCTTTTATAGATCCATCTATTAATTCAAGTACGGATTGCTGTGCACATGTCAGATCTTTGATTGGGTTACTGCTATAATCTCCTGCCATTATCCCTTGCGAAGGGGATCTATACTTTTTGTCAGGAATTCTCCTGCCGGCTTAGAAAGGGAACGCACAGAGACTCTTGGAAAGTAACTTTGAGATTCGGACGAGTTGTCCTCTTCACTTTTGGTTGAGGGTACAACTGGTCCGAATCTAAAACCAAGAGACTTTAGATTCGGATGAGATGTACCCCTACTCAAAAGTGAAGTGTACATCTCGTCCTCGGACGAGTTTGAGATTCGGACCAGATGATAGATGACCCTAAACTATTCTTCGTAAAATTACAATTTCGTCCATTATTAAGCAGCGCGCTACAGCGTCAACCAAGTTCGGAAAGAAACGGGCAACGCAATTGCAGTGAGCATCTATAGACGAAGTATTGCGCATGCGCATGCTATTGGGCCCTTCTTTATTTCAGAAATAATATAAGGTTCTTGAGTTACTGATTTTGTTTTATTTCAGCCCCTTTTTGCCACCGTCGCATAGGTACCGTTCACGCATAGTAAGTGACTAAAGAGGTAAGCCACAATTTTTTTTATTATGTTTCAGACAAGCCTAAACTTCTAACCATATTTTAAATGGAAATGATCTGATTCCATTCGTGTTGTCAAATTGTGGCATCAAAATCCAGAGCACTGTCGTTGTTATGACATTTGTGAGTAGGAATAAGTTCAACTTCATAGTTTTCTCGGACCTTGGCTTCAAAATTCTGAAATTTACCAAATTTCATTTAAAAAATCAATACATACCTACTTAAGGGTAATATGTACATTCATAGATACCAAAAACCATGAAAGAGACTCTTTCATCTAAGCAAAAACTAAAACAAACAATTTTCGCTAATTGGTCTACAAGAATTAGTAACATAATTATATAATAATGCATACTTCATTGGTCTACTATAGACAAATCAGTGCGGCTACTTTGAAAAAAAACTTACGGGTCATTTTCAGATACAAATACATCACTGTTCATTGTATCCATCAGGGATACCAACGACTTTTGACTATTCAGGAATATAAAAGTCTTCACGCAAACTGAAACTTGAGTAAAAAGCGTGAATGATGACTCTGAAACTGCATCTAAATCACCCCACGACTGAACTATGATCACGATCTCGCAAACCAGAAATAGGTACTGCGTCGTTACGAGAATCATCATGTAGATTTTGCTTAGGAGGCTGTTTTCGAACCATAGCCAAGCTTGGACAAGAATCAAGATTTTTCTAGGCAAGGCTAGAAATAATGATGAGTTTGTTTCTACCATGACAATAAAGGCTATTCTGCTAGAAGGTTATTCTGGATCAGTCACTAGCGTATTTGATTCACCGTCGTACTTTGTCCACAAAGCTGCACTAGGTGCATTATCTACGAATTATTGGCAAATAATTACTTGACCAACTAATACAGAAACTTTAGTGACTGTTTGTAGAAATTAAAACATTTTCATGGATTTGTTTCCCACATTACCAACGGAAGGAATTTTTCAGAAACTTCGTGTTAGGCTAGTGTAGGTACCCAAAAAATTCGTCGTTGACATTGTGTTGGTTATGGTTGTGTTTTAAGGAGGGCGTTATCAAAATCTCTCATAGTAAATATTGAGCGAAGCAACAGGAAGATGGTAGTGCTTTATAATGATCGCTTAAGGCTAGAGCGACAATGTTATCAACTAGGTATCATTAGTCGGCAAATTTATCGCCTCTGGCGCATTTATTCTAACTAGCGACCCGCCCTGGCTTCGCACGGGTGCAATGCTGATACTAAATATACTACAGAATCGGTCTCCCGGCCGGTACTGCCACGCGCCGCTGCAACCGCTATGTCCCTGCATTTTAAATCTGGAATATCTTCGAAAATATTCATTTAAATTACATGCTGTAAACGACATTACATTAGAAACCTCTAATATTATCCGTGTTTCTCTACTATATTAAGCTTGTTTTATACATATAAAACTTCCTCTTGAATCACTTTATCTATTTAAAAAAACCGCATCAAAATCCGTTGCGTTGTTTTAAAGATCTAAGCACACAGACAGACAGACAGCGGGAGCGACTTTGTTTTATACTATGTATTGTAAAGATATACCAGCATAAATGTCGCTTTAATACCTATAGAGTTTCATGGTTTTATTTAAATGCTAGCATTTTGTATAAATTAAGTAATTTTGAATAATGTGGCCATTATGTTATGTTATAATCTAAATCCTATAGCACTTTAGGTAGGCACGTTTAAGATACTGCCTACTCTAAGAAGATACAGGACTTTAAGGCTGTTATCGTTGTGAAGAAAAATCTCAGTCTAGTAGAGGAATCAAATCAAATAAGTACCTACCTACTTAACAATAACCATCGTTAAGAGGTCAATGCCGGCTACAGTGTCATCACGCGAGTAGACAAAGGCAAGGCCGAGATTGTTGGCGTACCTACCTACTGGCAACTTGAGACTGTTCCTTAAGTTCCTATCCTAGTAATATTTTCCTCTTCTCTGTTCGACAGCCATCGTCCGCCATCGTACGGACACAGGAAAGCTCGCGACCATCGCCCGCTCCCTCACGAAGATGTGAGGGGTCCGGCAGAGTTTAACACTCAACTCTGTCACATCTGATGGCAGTATATCTTGTTTTAAATGAAGACTGAAACGTTGGCTTGTCGAGCAAAATTTTTATTCTGTGAACGAACTATTACAACTGTAAACCTTATATGACTTTATACCATTTATGACTTTATTTTAATTTGATTCCATTTAGTGTATGTTTCAATACAATTGTGTATGCTCTACAAAAATTCGACAAATTATATAAATTAGTTTTATCAATATATTGTATTTCTGTATTTCGTAGGTATCACCCGTCATCCTTTTCATTCGTCATTTGTTTTCATGCTACAGAAACTTAACGTGATCGCTGTTAGGTGAGAGGTTTATTCATTTCATTGACAGATTACCTAATTAGGTACTTCGTAATTCTCGGTCTTTATTTGTCCTGTCGCAAGTAACTAGGCGACAGGATCTGAAATGATTGTCTTCATTGAAATAGGTTGGAAATTAATCTTTAAGAATTATAAGATAATAAACCTATCCAGAAAAGTACCTACCTACGGTAATGATATCTTTAAGATCGTACTACTAGGTACTATACCTAGAGGTACATATTGCTTTCGATTCTGTGAATTCACAGTCCGATAAGTCAATATTATGTTTTGGAACCAACTCACCTATCCTACGATTGTCTGTACCTATACCTACCTATTTACTTTGAAAGGAAATATTACTATATAAAGTTCCATAATATTAGTACCTATAGTCTCGTCTGTGGTAGGGATTTGTTCATTTATTAGGGTTCCGTACCTCAAAAGGAAAAAAGGAACCCTTATAGGATCACTTTGTTGTCCGTCTGTCTGTCTGTCTGTCCGTCTGTCAACCCTCTTTTCTCAGGAACACATGGACGTAACGTAACGTTGAAATTAACGTCAAATACTCAAGTCCGTAACCTCTGCGTTGATTTAGAAAAATCAACGCACTCAAAAGTTACAGCCGTTTAAGTACGAATATTTTGAAATTTCCATGGGAATCACATGCACACAAAACCTATAGGGTACTTTCCGTAGAACTAGAATCATAAAATTTGGTTAGCAGCAAGGTCTTACAGTACAAGTAAAGGGAAAAATCCGAAAACCACAAATTTGTAATTTATTTTAAAAAAAAATACTTTTAATGCTCGTCATGGACCATAACCTATAGGGTACTGAGCACAAATAAAGGAAAAAATTCGAAAACCGTAAATTTGTAGTTTATTTACCAAAAACAATAATTTTTGATTCTCTCCCTCGACCAAAATATACAGGGTACCTACTTCATGTTGACCAAGAATCATGATATTTGGCAAGAAACAAGGTCTTACAATTAAACGGAACCCTTGGTGCGCGAGTCCGACTCGCACTTGACGTTTTATTTATGTTATGAAGGTTAATACGAATTCGATTTTAGACAATAGCTAATTATCAACATTTTCTCTCAATCCAAAGGTTGTTTAAAGGTGCCCCATCATAACACGTTCCTACCTAGGAATAGGTACAGGTAGGTATTTGGTTTTTATATGTTGGTGCCGTTTTTTACAAGTGTTCGTATGTATCTTAACTACTGACGTAGGTTTTAAGACCGGGAATAACCCGTATTCATCCGTCACCCGTTTAGATGTTTTCTTTGTAGGTGAGCATATTTTTTATTTTGGTTTTTGGCACTCTATTTTCACTATTTGTCTCTTCCCCTAGAATCTAGAAGACCTAAGTTCTTTCACCTAGGCTTGAGACATTTTTTTTCTGTACACCAGCCGAATCCTTGCGCTAACTAAGCAGAAGCAACCTTCGCATCATGACAAGAGCCCTAACTGGACACTGTTGCCTCAACAAGCACATGTTCCAACTGGTGATAAGCGACACACAATCCTGCAGGTTCTGTGAGGAGGCGGAGGAAACACCTCTCCATTTTCTAGGAGAGTGCGGAGCACTGATGCTAAAACGTAGCATCCATCTGGGCAATCACCTGCTTAGCCCAGACGAGCTAAGAGACTTCACTCCGAAGAAAATCCTACAGTTCCCTAGCAGCTGCAAGGGTTAGTGGGGAATTACGCCGCTGCAACGAGGCTGAACACACAAAGTGGCGATCACAATAGGCCTATTAAGGCCGCAGTGAAATGCAAATAAAAAATATAATACTTTGCATTGACCTCATGGTATGGCACTATACAAATCTATGCGGAAATGTGTACTTACAATTTAGCATTCATTTAAACATTCCCTTTGTCTAAGCATCCTCACTTACCTTTATTCGTAGCATAAACGTTACGTAACCCATTACTAATTCTGCAAATGCCAACAGTAAGCCTTGACTTGCTAGAGAACCTGATAAATTTACAATGGAAACGTATGAAGAAGGTTTTACTAGGCGCTGATGTAACATATAACTTGGATCGGTATGATTTTGTGTGTGCCCTTGTTGAAGTTACTTCTTTATTATCAGAAACTTCGGGTAATTTCTAAGAAATCAATTGTCGGAAAATTTATTTGATTTCATAACGTAGCCTTATCTGTGCATTCTGGGTAGTCAAATAACAACCTCACTGGGGTTGTAAGTTGCAACTTGAAAGTACAGGCCGTTTATACAGCGACCGCAAAAAACAAAAAAAATGATTGTCACGAGACATTTTGTACAGGACTAGCTGTAACCCGCAACTTCGTACGCGTCATGCGTACAAGCACTACAAGCCTCTATAACCAGTGGTTCGGGCTGTGCGTTGTCTGTCAGTGAGTCAGGTAATCCTTTATAACGTATATTGATGAGGAAAACAACTTCCAAATTTCGGAAAACGATGTGTGTTCTTTTTGGAAGTCTACATGTAAAATTGTTTAGCTACATACCTATATTGCAAACGGTTGCTAAGGTACAGAGCATATTCTATAAAAGTTTTCGTTTAACATAAGTTATAGAATACACCGTCATAATTTCAGACAGCGATGAATCAAATGTGTGATCGTTATTAAAGGGAAATTCACATGTAAAAGTTTGTACTACTATTCGTAATGGTTGCAGAGATACAGAGCATTTGCGTTTAAACTTTAGTATTTGCGTAAAATCTTGGATATAGGAAATAGACCGTCAGAATTTCAGAAAACAATTTATGAACGTGTGATCGTTATCAAAGAGAAATCTACTTGTAAAATTTTGTAGTTCTATCGCTTACGGTAACTGAAATACAGAGTATTTTTATTTTAACTTTCCTCTCCTGTTTTGAAACTCTTAGAGTGCGAATTTTCATTCCTTTGTTATTTTTAGGATGTACGGGTACATCCTAAAAAGAGCAAACACTCAAAATTTCAAGCCTCTAGAACCAGTGGTTCGGGCTGTGCGTTATCTGTCAGTGAGTCAGGTACTCCTTTGATTGCAAAGGTATCCTCCAATAGGGCCTCCAATAGGTATTAACCTATTATATTTATAATAAAGTAAGGACCGAACTTTCAGGGCTTTGAAAAAGGTTCGATCTTCTTACACCCTCGATTGACATCCGCTTTGTCTGACCAGTCACCTGATTTCGGTGTAAATGTGACTAATGATAATTTATTAACAACCTTTGCACTGGAACGGTTGTGACAATGACATACTTTCCACTATGGTCACAATGGTTATTGCATTCAAAACAGATTCTAAATCAGCCTGTGGAAATTAGTGGTATTTAAATGTAGCTTCATTATGATAGCTAACTATGATGACATGAGTCTACTATTAGGTATTTTCAAATTAACTGTACTGTGCTGTTATACGTAAGTTTCGATGACCTCTGTGACGCAGCTTGCGCAGGTCTGCCTGCGATGCAGGAGGTTGCGTGTTCGATTCCCGCCTCGGGACATATATTCGTACGATCTGCAGATATTCGTTCCGAGCGATCTTAGTGTTGTATTGTGTGTACCAAAAATATCTATCTATGTAAAGTATTGTATTAAGTAAGTAAATTGGGGCTAGATGATGCTGTGTGAATTGTCCAGCTTTATTTTATTTCATTTTTTATACTCTAAACTATGACTAACTCTTACATTGATGGAGAAGCAGAAAAGTGCACAGGTACGGTTTTCTAAAGAATGTTTATCACTATTTATTTATTTATTTTATTCAATTTTTTTTATTTTTTTATGTAGGTATGTTGCCGCCGGATCATAGAATGAGCCCGTTTGTAAAGTGGCTAGGCCGTATAAAAAAGGATAACACAGTCAATAGGTAGTTATGTAATTTCTTAAATTAAGTTTACGTATGTAGGCACTTTGCTGGTGGGTGTAGGCACAGATAATGTAATACTTAGTGTTGGTTAGTTCTAATTAAATATTTTTGAGTAAGGGAACGAAGTATTAATTATTAATACATTATTATGACAATTAAATCCAGTCTTATGACAAGTATTATGACAATTTAATCCACGTCAATGAACTCTTTAAAAATAGACCGGATAATCTTTAATAATAGACAAGATCTTACATACCTACTTGTAGATAATGAATAATCATCAAGATACCTAATTAATGCCGTAGATTGCAGCCATATATAATCTCTTTGTTCTTAACCTAGCAATTTATGATATTTTGAGCGATGGAAATCGTAGAAAAACAATTGCTTCAAAAGACTAATTTTTAACCCCCTACGCAAAAAGAGAGGGGTGTTATAAGTTTAACGGACTGTCTGTGTATCTGTGGTCTGTGGTATCGTAACTCCCAAACGGATGAACCTATTTTCGTTAAGTTTTTTGTCAATCATAAAAAATTGTGATACCGAAATTTAAAAGATACCTACAGGGTCATGTGGGGTTCAAATGAAAGGTATCAGTTTGTACATTTGAAAATAGTTTTTGAAATTTTTGTAGATGTCATACTTTTCAAAATATTTCGAAATAAATCGAAAAAATTACAGGAAAATATAGAGAAGTCTGTAAAAAGAACAGTTTTTGATAAATGGTCAAAAAGGGGTTGGAATAATTTTCAAAAGGGGTTCTACCCCACCGGGTGGTGTATCAAATGAAACGTATCGGTTTGGACATTTCAAAACAGTTTTTCAAATTTCAGTAGGTTTCACACTTTTTCAAATATTTTGAAGAAAGGCGAAAAATTTACCATTACCCAATTTAACCGAAGCATGCAGGAGTGATCCATCTGAAATGTAGGTTGGTACCATGTGCGAAGTCTCTAACCGGTACTTTTGGTACATATTTGTTGACATATTTGTCATATTTGTGAAGTTGAGAATCAAAGACAGCTAAATCCGTATTGGTCAATACGGATTTAGCTGTCTTTGATTCTCAACTTCACATTTGTTCGAAACCCTCGGCGCACGAGTTTCACTCGCACTTGACGGATCGTGTTTTAAGTAGTTTAATTTTAATTAATATTTACAGTTATTACAGGTTGTTAGGTTAATGTATTTTTGTAACTGTACAGCTTCTCTTCATATTACTACGTTTTCATCCCCGTTCACAAATTATCAAATTAATAGTTAGGTTATTAATAACAGGTAAAATTCTTATAGACCTAATCTGTACACAATTATTATTATGAAAAAAGTTTTCATGTGTGAGTGGAAAATAAATGTCTTATTATTATTATTATTAGTTAGCAAGGAAATTGGTATTTTACAAAAAACTTTTTATGATGTCAATCGATCCTGTTTCATAAACTACCTACAACTGAGGTTGGAGGACAGAAAACTCAGATTCCAAAAAAATTTTTCTTATGTTTTATGATGTGTCCAAGAGTAATTTTTATTTTTTACTCAATAATACTTTTTGAAATATTTGCCATTTTGTGTACATTTTTAATTTTAAAGTTTACATTTTTTGAGGGGTTTCTTAAGTAGAGCTCAAGGTGTTTAGAAAACTTAGTAACAAAACAAAATAATGTTATAATTTAAATTTTCGTTATTGTTTCAGAAACCTCGGCCATGGGGAGTGACGAGAAAAAAGGGGCAATTGTCCTCGAAAACTTCAATTCAACGTAAGTATTAGGAATATATGCCATTTTACATTATATTCGAAATTAAGGCGCTACCACGACCAAAATCAGCGCCACCAACTATTTTATCTAATCATTATGTTAAACGAAGGAATTTTCAAAAATTGATTTTACAGTTTGTGAATCCTATCATTAGCTTTTTTTAATGCCTCTATAATGTTTTATTTTGTATAGTGTAGGCAGAGATGCGAAGTTGCTCTTTTTTGCCACCATGGTGGCCAAAAAGAGCAACTTCGCATCTCTGCTTTAAGTATACAAAATAAAACTTTTACAGAGGCATTACAAAAAAGTTTAGGTTAAGTTTCACAAACTGGCCAAAAAATTTTTGAAAATTCCTTCGTTTAACATATAGGAGAAAATAGGCGGTGGCGCTTATTTGGCTCGGGGTAGCGTCTTAATAGGCACTACTCTCTCTACATTACAGGCAAATAAATTAATTATTACGTTGGATAAGGAATAAAAAAATACCTGTAAGTCACAAAGCTGTTGGTTCTTACTTGTACTAGGATGACGTTATAAAAAAGGGTGGTAAGCTCTTGGTGATGCCTTTGCTAGGTATGACAGTTTCAGTATGGTTTCAGTCATTTTGTGATATTTTTAACACCATTCAAAAAAGGCTTTGTTGCTGAACGTCAACACCACACAATATATTTTTTGGACATTTTACTGACATTTGCATTACAATTTATACAATTTTTTTTTTTTTGTGTAATTTTTCAAATTATTATTTTAAATTGTATTTGACTGGTAAAATATTGATTTAATATTATTTTTATTTGAGATGTAACCTTAATTAAATTGTTACTAATAAAGAACTTGAAGTTGAACATATGAGAAATTTTATATTTGTATACTTACAAATAAAAATTTATATGTGTATAGGAATAAAATTTAAATATGTTTGGTTCATATTTATATTTTTTATGATTGACTAAAAGCTATAATATAAAGATAATAGAAGCTTCAATATAAAGATATAACAAATAAAATATAAAAGATATAATAAAAAATTCATTCATTAGGTATACCTAATGAATGAATTCTTTATTGCTCTTACTTAAAGCACACCAAATAAAAACCTTAAATCTAAATCAATATCATTATCACTAGGTACAAAAGTATATCATTAAGGTTGTGAGTGATACGATGATAGTATTTATGATACGATGAGTACTTACCTACAAGTACTCATACTTGTCGAGTTATCTGAAATCCGAAGACGAAGGACTCGGTAACCCTCAAATCCGGTAATTAGTTCTATTTCCGGGAGGGTGGCCAACAGTCCCAAGGTGGATTTGTCGTTAACAAGTCTCTCGTTTATAAGTAAGAATCCCTCACATGTTAATAAGTTGTGTTCGAGGGTCATCATCACATACTTTCGCTAAGGCCTGCTAAGGCAGGTTATACATAAGACTGAAGAGTTTAATATGCCCTCTCTTTATAGCGTTTATGAACTATGAGAAAGTTTTTGATTCAGTCGGGACTTTGGCTGCATTACAGTCCCTATGACTGATTCGGAGTTTGTATTTATCTTAATTCTTTTTATTTACAGAGCTAACTTAACCACGAACCCTGGGTTCCAGTCGACACTTAGCTTGGGGTCAAAAGAGGTCATAAATGAAAAAGAGTACAACCCATTTGAGCATCGAAAAGTCCAGCACCCTAATTCGTAAGTGTTTTGATTATAAAAACGTCTACTGCTGAAAATAAGACGGATAATGAAGACAAAAACACCAAAGTACCTTAGAGCCCTATCACCGGGATGCTGCGCCGCCGCCAAGGCAACGTCAACAACACGCAACTTCGGCACGGCAACTTGCCAGTGACGAAGTTGCCATGCGTGGCAGCCAGTGGCAAAGTATCCATTATTGTACCCTACAATGAACAAAGACGACGTTGCCAAACTTTCGCCCAATAATATAATAAAATAAAGCATGTGTTTCAGAAAACATTAGAACAAGTATAGATCTAACTTCTAGATTTAACTTCCGAACATCACATCACACTAATCACACTAATATTATAAATGCGAAAACGACGTAATTAACATATATGTAGTTTGGATGGATGGATGTTTGTTACCTCTTCACGCCGATACTACTGAACGGATCAGGCTGAAATTTTGCACACAGGTAAGTCTAACCCTGGAATCAAACATAGGTAAATTTTTGTCCCATAAATCAGTTCCCATGGGATATAAATAACCTTAAATCGTTTCTATTAACACAACGCGTGCGAAACCGTGGGCAGAACCTAGTTTAATGTATACCTTAAATCTAAATCCAACGATCCGGTGTGGAAGTGCGCTTACACCTTTAATCGAATGGGAAGCAAACCTGTTACTTTCACCCTACTCACGTGCTCACCAACCACGTGTTAAACGAAGCGGAACGTTCCTTGAGTGTTTGAGGATTTTCGGAAGCCTACATTACATGTTATGGCTCACTGGGAGTACCTACCTATCATATCAACAGTATTTTTACGGCGCCACTAATATATGTATATATCAAAACTTATAAGAGAACTCTACATTACCGTGGCTCTATGTCTTCTATAAAATAACTCATGCTAGAGTTACCTGAACCTATATGATATGTTATTGCTTAATGGGAGTACCTACCTATCATATCAACAGTTTTTCTTACGTCACCCCTAACTAATAGCAATAATTTTAAGAGAACTTTTCTAGAGCTCTACATTACCCTGGCTCTATGTCATCTATAAAATAACTCGTGATAGAGTTACCTGAACCCTAACACCTGTTACCTGACCTGGGTAATTTAAACCCTCCTTCACAGAACTGCCTAAGCGGCGCCATCTGTGTAAGGCCAGGCACGTGTCAGAAGAAATGATATTTTGTCGTTGAAAAATGATAGGCAACTAAAGCTGGGAATACACATGCCTGTAAAACGGAACAGTAGCGTGCATACTAGTTAACTGCATTTTTTTTTGCATGTTCAACTTATAAGCTTTTTTGATATTAGTGCGTAAGCCCTCACAATCGGGGTAATTTCTAAGAAAATTCAACAATTTCCCAAAAACTATGTGCCATTGTCAGTTGGAAGTCCCAGAGATTATCGACTCCTACGTCATTTGACCCCGTGCTTGCAATCTTCTTGCTTGCCAGATACTGACAGACATTAGACATTTATTTATTAAAACTTAATAGAGCTCACATTTTATACCAAAATGCTTACTATCTAGGGTACAAACTAAGATACAATCTAAGAAACACATATATAGAAGGTAGGCTGAGAAACTTATTTGCGAGACTCGCGTTTGAGCATGGTTAAGGTCGAACTGCACTTGAGCGGCGCGGCGCGGACCGACGACGCCACGCCGCGCTGCCTAGTGCGGTATTGCTCGCAGAATATTTTAGTCAGTTAACCGGAGCTGTACGATTTCGAAAATGATCATTATATAGGTAAACCAAACCAGAAGAATAATATTTGGTTGGAACTAAGTATAAAAAATGTAATTAATTCCAACCAAATATTATTTTCTTCATGTTTAATGACGTCCATCTTTAATGAAATTTTGCCACGTCTAGCTTTTTGCACCGCGCCGCGCCTCTCCGCTGCCGTGCAGTGCGTTTACGAGAGGCCGCGCCGCGCCGCGCCGTGCCGCTCAATGCGGTTCGACCTTTAGCATGCTGTGTTCGCGGAGTGTGATAGGCATGACAGTAGTGTACACTTATGATAATAGATGACACGCGCAACGAACTGCTATGCAAGTATACCTGCTAGGAGTGTGTATTCCCGGCTTTAGATGTGCTGACTGGTTGTATTGACAATCGCTACCGCCAACCGCCTACCTAAGTAGTTGATGAGCATACTCCCAAGTTGTCGTTTGAGATAATTTTTATTATTTTCCTCTTGTGGCGTACCTACAATATAATAATTTCGTTTTGGTAGCAGAAAATCCGCGGATAGCATAGATACAAACAAATATAATATAGAGCGAACAGGAAAAGATGAAAGAGGCTTTTAAGTAGCAATAAAATATAACATTTAATAGGAAAACAGAAAGCGGTTATTTATCTCACACATCATGGGCGAAATTAATAAATAATAATACATAATGCTGAACAATTCATACAGCATCATCTAGTACCAAGCTAACTAGAGCTTGTGTTATGAGTACTAGATAACTATTATTATATCTACTAGAAACTATAAATCGGAATTGTACATTTTATACACAGAAAACACCCAGAACACCCGAAACAAAATATCTGCAGATCGTACAAACGAATTGTCCCAAGGTAGGAATCAAACCCGCAACCGATCCTTCAGTTTATAAGTTCAAATATACCTTCTACACTACACCCTCATATGTCCCTAATATACCCTAATATATCTTCTATGGTGATAGTGTTAGTAGTAATTATAACTGTAACATACTAAATGCATATCTACTGCAAAATAGCTCTTAGCTACAAATAAAGATGTTCTTATTCCTTCGCCCGCTACGCCACAGAGGTTGTTGGTAATTAAAAAAATATCATAGCAAAAACAGAGATAATTCAACATCACTATATTTTTTTTAGGAGTATCGGTTCTCTGGTTCACCTGTTGAAGTCGTCGCTTGGATCTGGTATCCTTGCCATGCCAGCTGCCTTCAAGAATGCAGGTCTGGTCGCTGGGGCTGTAGGCACCATTGTCATTGGATTTATTTGCACACACTGCGTTTATGTTTTGGTAAGTTGGATCTATAAGGAAATAATCTCGCAAATCTCCTGCTTTTTTTGTTTTTACCTACCCTCCAGCTCCGGAAATGCAAAACTAGGATAGTGTGTAGGTATAGTTTTGTTATGTTTTCTTTGTACAAAACCATTTTGCCAACACAGTTGCCGTGTATAGAATTCGCCTTTATTTATTAACTTTACTATATTTTTTTTATTGTTCAAGGAAATGCTTGCTAAACGACGTAATTAACATAATTTGTAGAGCAATGATAAAAAAATACACTATTAAAAAATTATACGTTCATGCTGTAATACCTGAAGTTTTAATATAGTATTTTTTTATGTATTCATATTATTCACAAATAAAATTACAATCAAATGATAGAAATAAATTAGAACTAGTAATTTAGAATTGAAACAAGCTTTGATTAATTAAACCGAAGCGTCTAAACTACTGCCTATATTGAATGCAATGGCAATCGATTTGTTATCCGGACCAGAAAATTGCATGTATTTGTTTTGTACCTACCATGTGATGGAAACCGCCATCGTTTATACTTACCCAGTCTCCCGGGTGGCGATCCATTGAATGAGAGATTTTAGCGTAATTGCACAGCGGGTCCGAGTCGAGAGGACATGGTATATATATTTCACTGCCACTTTATACCTTACATTTTTAAGTATAATATGACAGGCTTTCTTAAATTCTTTTATTGCACACACAAGTTACTTCATACATAAAAGTTAACAAATACTGTACATGTACAAAGGCGAGCTTTACCCTAAAAAAAATTCTTACAGCAAACCTATGAATATAGAGAGAATTTATGAAACGAGTTTGGACAGATAATGTGTACATACAAGACAGAAAAATATTGTACAGAAAATGATATTATAAAACCTACTTACAAAACTAACATAAAATACACTAAATATAATATAAAATAAAATATAAAAACGGCTTTACTGGAACTGTATTATTTTCGCTATCGGTTTATTTATATACTGCCTTTGTAGAGATCTATAAAATACTTATTTCATAGGTAAAAACCTCGCAAGAAGTGTGTGTGCAGGCAAAGAAACCGTCGATGGGATTTGCTGAGACCTGCGGAGCGGCTTTCGAGTTTGGTCCCCAGAGATTACGACCGTGGGCTAACTTTGCAAGGTAACAATATGCTTGATATCATTCCCCCTTAAAAAGCTTATTTTATTCACTGAAAATAGTGAATCCCCGTCATCACTATTTTGGTGTTTGAATTTAGAACACATCAATAAATTCAACTTCCATCTCAATGCTATACAACCTCCTTGCGATGAGAAATATAAATAGCATACCAATTTATATTTTTCAGCGAAAATTTTGGTATATTATTTTTACATAGGTATTTAAATGAAATCATGATAATTGCTACGATGGAGTTTTTTTACTTTGGACTCAATTTGGTATCGCTCTGTTAGTGTTACTGAATAATGTATTTCTAACTAAAGGATCTTAAAATTAGATTTTTTTATACCTAATCTTCGCTCCATGCGTGACCATAGACTAAGGATTTTGCACTACTAGGTCGTCCTACCACAACCTAAAGCAAAAACTTTTTATTTCAGAATGTTCATAGACTACGCTCTAACCGCAACTTACCTTGCAGCGCTATGCGTGTACATCGTCTTTATAGCAGAGAACTTCAAAGAAGTAAGAAGTTGTTAAAATATTATTATAAATCATATGTAAACACTGCCGCTAACCCGCTGGAGCGATGATCTGGCAAAGACTACAGGAAAACTCTGGTCTAGGACTGCTAGTAATATAATAGATTGGAAACGTTTGGAGGAGGCTTTCACCGCCGCAGGCGGTCCCATACACTAATAACTAGGAGTAAGATAACTTTAATTTTGTACTAGGCCTTTATAACCTTTTTAAGTTCAAACATTTTTTTTTTATATTGTAAAACAATCACTGGAAAAGAAAGCTATTTTTATTTTTTTATTTTATATAAACACTGTTGACAATTCATATGAAAACATCGGATACTGAGAGTTGATACTGAACAAGCGCTAAGTCGTTTTTTTATCGTACGCAATCCAAATTTTTACTTAAAATGGTAAAGAAGATCATCACAAAACAAATTATCGACAATTGGTTTTGTAGAATTCATGTTGTCGTTAAATATAGAGCCGTTTAAATAGTTAGCAAATATTTTAAAAACTCAACTTTCAATAGCCTGGCTCTAATATGACAGCACTTAAATGTTGCCGTTCCTTTCTTAACAATCGGAATAAAAAGGATGCCATAATTTTTAGTACCACAACAGCCTCCTCATCTTTACAAGCGATATCCGTGAGTCTGCCTTGTGCCCGAGGGTGTAGTCTTTTTACTGTAATATACCTATCTGGATCAATGTGCTCGTAGAATAACTTTTATCAATTCAGTTTCAATCCGTAAAAAAAAAACAAAAAAATTCTTATACTAGTTTTGGAAAACCAAAAGCAAAGAAATCCGTGGAGCTATAAGATTTTTTTCAGGCATTGTTATTCCGGTTGACCATGCGTCCATTGAAAACATTTTTTTATTGTACTTCCTTGATATTCTTTCTATTTGTTATTTAATCCTTAAACGTATTTTTGAAACGCTTTATTCGCTGATAGCATTTTGCCACGATCGTATTTTATCTTAGTCATGCATTTTATATTCTACCCAACCCAGGCTAGAATATATAATGCATGACTCAGATTTATTATCAAACTTTACATTCTACCTCACCTGGCTCCTTCCGAGTATGATTGCATAGATCTAGTTATACCGTAAAGTAAAACCTAGTTACATTGTCGACCTGTATGGTGCAGCGGGCGAAGGTCCGCCTGCGACGCAGGAGGTTGCGGGTTCGATTCCTGCCTCGGGACAAATGTTTGTACGATCTGCAGACATTAGTCCAGGGCGTTCTGGATATTTTATTATGTATAATTAAAAAATATCTATCGATGTAGTTTACAAAATACAAAATACAAAAAAAATACAAATACAAAAATTGGTTGACGCAGCGCACGCAAGCGAAGTTTCCAATTGGAATTATTTGTTCCGACATCATGTTGACCATTCAATGTCTGATTTCACAATTTCAGCCAATTTATACAAAACCTTATTTATGCATTGAAACCTTCCTCATGAATCACTCCGTCCATTGGTTAAAACTGTATTAAAATCCGTTCTTTAGCTTTTGAGTATATAGCGTTCAGACTTTAGACTATTTAAATTTTCAAGTCAGATTCGTTAGGGACTGAACTTGAGAACTTTGTTTTTCATTATTTTGTTGTGATCCTTAGAATAAGAATAAGAATCATTTATTTCCATAAAACATGAGTATGAACATGGTGCGAGCATGCAATTATGTTAAAATATAAATGGATGACCTACATGTTTTGCCATTACTGGCGTGCAAATAGGAGAAAGCACGCTGCAGATTTGTCAATAATGTGATATGTCTTATAATGTATACAATCAATCATAATACAAAAAAAAAATCGGATAAACTTAAAATAAATTATAAATTCTAATTGGTATAGTCAAAATTTGTCATTAAGAAAGTCATTAACGCTATAATAACATTTGTCTATGAGTACATTCTTAAGTCTATTTTTAAATACATTTGAGGTAGTACCAGAGTTACAGTTGTTTAATCATTTAACATCTTGATTATAATTCTTTGCTTGATCATAATTCTTAATATGCTATTCTTCAGGTCCTCGACGTGTACATGCCTGAATACAAACTCTCCGTCGAGACGTACTGCGCCCTGACCCTGGTGCCTCTCGTTCTGATTTGCCAGATCCGAAACTTGAAGTGGTTGGTGCCTTTCTCTGCAATCGCCAACGTGTTCCTCGTGATCTGTTTCACGATCACAATGTACTACATCTTCAGTGGCCTCCCTAACCCTAACGATAGGGAGATGGTTGCCACAGTTACGCAGTGGCCTTTATTCATAAGGTATTTTTTTGTTAATCTTTTTATTTATTCAATAGTTTTTGTTTGATTATTTTTTTTTCTTAAATTTAATGAAAATAATTTTATTGCTTCATTAAGTACGCAATTTGTCGACGAAAAAATTTTAGTGTTCGTAATTAGTTTATTATATTCTATTAGCGAATGCCTATTATTAGTTTTCTATGTCTGTTTTAAATTCTATTGTAATTAGTTGAGCTGATGGCAATCCAAATTAAATAAATAAAGTTTTAGATGTGTTCTTAAATGTTGCAGATTTGTAGGTGGCATTGCGAACAATAACGTGATATATTAATGACGATCGTGTCTTAACAATTTATGCTTTACAGCAGAATAATAATGCATAGCATTAGCAAGCAGTAATCTAAGCAGGAAGTATTTGTAAGATCCGTGAGAAACGTTCTCAGTTGCTGTTAATAGGCACTGTATGTCTTACTGATCTATTCTATTGTTGTTATTAATAATTTGTGCCATACTACATACAGTTTATCTCACAGCCATTGGACATGTAGAGCAAGTACAAGAAATATTAAAGATACTAAGTTTAATTGAAAGGAAACAGTCCTTTATTTTTTTCAATAAGTAAAACTGCATTCACAGAATTTTTGAAAAACTATTTGCCTTATCCGGTAATCGAACCCACTAAAATCTATGAAATAACACTGAATTTTTTTGACATCCATCGTAGAGTCTATCTTTTCTGTAATCCGTGAGTCCATCTGTGGAATAAAAACAAATTACCATTATAGATTTAATATCGGTCGTGATGGTGGTGTCATGATAATACAAGAAGAGTTAAGATTTTAGTGGGTTAAATTTCCGGGCATATGTAGTTATTTTTCAGAATTCTGGAAAACCAGTTTTACATATCCTTTTCCTGAGCAAGCGTCCGAAATTTGAACGATTAAAATTTACCGTTGTGTGGCAAGCGTCCAAATTTTGGTCGATATTCGGCAGTCTTTTGTTCGTCGATATTTGGGTAAGGAGGGTCAACCTATAAGCTAACTCAATCGTTCCATGGTACCATTACACATTTAAGCCGACTTCAAGCAGACCAAGTTTAGAAGAAGAAAAAATTGCAAATTCAAATTGTTCGCTGAATAATTCCTTTCGGTTAAACTTTTAAATATTTCTGGAACTTGCCACGTCTCATGGCCGCGTGGAAAATATAGCAATGGCTGAAGGCAATTTACTTGCTTGTGACATGCAACTCTACACTGACTTTACAATGCCTGTGTGAGACAGGAAATGTAAGCTACTGCTCAAACCGCAACTTTAGTGTTACAAGTTGTAGTACAACTTTCTGGAACGCATGAAAGTTTCAAGCTTTCTGTGAACTTACCGAAAGGGGAACTCCTATAGTACTTTTATCGACCGTCTTGTATGAGGTTTCAAAACACCAAAACGGAAAAGTTATCGAGAAAGTGACCATTTAATTTACTACAACCAACTTCTCAAAATTGGCACTCGACACAAATTATTAATTATCAACCTGTTAGAGCGCGTAGGTTGTACATACAATATAAGCAGCGGGCTAAAAGGTCTACGCATACATGAGGCGTTTTGAAGCGTAATCGCGTACTTAACGCCTAATGTGTGCATAAATCTAACAATGTCCTCTAAAATCTATAAACCAATCAATTGGTAACGCAAACGAATACTTATGCTTTACGTCCTTCCAGCACGGTAATCTTCGCAATGGAAGGCATCGGTGTGGTGATGCCCGTCGAGAACGAGATGGCGAAACCTCAGCAGTTCCTTGGCTGCCCTGGAGTCCTCAATATCGCCATGACCATAGTCATCAGTCTTTACGGGCTGGTCGGGTTCTTCGGCTACATCAAGTATGGCGATGACGTCAGAGGAAGCATCACCCTAAACCTACCGCAGGATGAAATGTGAGTTTTGAAATCTGTTCGCGGGAACAATTTCCTTAAGTATTTACGAAGGTCTAACCTTATAGCCTTGAAGCGCTTCGTGTAAATTTTCCTCACAATATTTGTGGCCTAACCAATGTCGAATAAACTCTCATACATATGCAAGGTAGAAAATATAAAAAACTTAAACCAAGTCCTGATTATACATAACAAGTTTTCACCAATCTGGTAGGTCTTTAGAGGTTGTATAAAAACTCAATCCAAACTACCCTTTCATTTCAGGTAACCAAGAAGGCCTAAAAATCAGGTGGAACGTTAATTTTGGCCTACGTTACGTGAAACTATGTAGACATACACGTCACATATACGTTAAGAGCGTAAGTAAAATGTCTGATGTTGTTTTTCGTATTCCAGACTCGCCCAGAGCGCAAAGATCCTGATGGCCCTGGCCATCTTATTTACGTACAGTCTGCAGTTCTACGTACCGATGGAGATGATATGGAGAGAGATCCACACTAAAATAGCCGTGCGGTATCACAACATCACGCAAGTCTGCATACGAACGGCAGCTGTTGTCGGATCTGGTAAGCAATACCTTGGAACACCGATCCTCAAGATAAAGCTGAGAACAAACATGCGAACTCTAATACAAAGTCCAGATCAGTCGAAGCTCGCCGAATCATTCCGTTTTAGGGTTTTGATGATCGAAGATCGGTTTCAAAACCCTTATGGTCTCGCTTTGTCTGTCCTTTTTTCCCTCCTTAATAACTCAAAAACTACTGCAGCTATCAACTTGAAATTTAAAATAATAATACATTTCGTGCGCCTGTACAGATTTAGAGAAAAATAAATGAAAATAAATGAAAAATTAAAATGAATATTTTCCATACAAATTGTGATGCCGAAATTTTAAAACGCCTACCCCACCGAGTGGGGTATCAAATGAAAGGTATTGATTTGGACATTTCAAACCACTTTTTCAAATTTCTGTAACTTTCATACTTTTTGAAATATTTCGAAAAAAGTCGAAAAATTTACCATTACCCACCTTAACCGAACCACCCATTTAACCGAAGCATGCAGAGAGATCCATCTGAAATGTAGGTTGGTACCTACTATTCTTAGGTATTCGTTAAATTGCGAAGTCTCTAACCGGTACTTTTGGTACATATTTGTTGACAAACGTTCAAAACCCTCGGCGCGCGAGTTACACTCGCACTTGACGGATCTTGTTTCGCTAAGGCTGTTTTTTTGGTTGAGAAGCGGCAGTGGAATATGCGGAGCATTACAATCACGCGGCAAGATGTCGTTCTGTAACATTCAAATAAGAATTTACTTCGGAAAATCGCTAGGTACCGCTCTCTCCTCTTTCACCAAGAACGCAGTCTTATTGGATTGCCCTGATGTGAACAGCACTATTGTGTATGCACATGTGTATATACATGTGCCAAAATGCATCCGACACTTTATCGTTTCGGTAAAACTGTCGGTCCTACTAAATGTGAACCCAACCTAAGCTTGTCACTGTCTGTGTGTTAAAAAAAATCTATTTTGTTATAACTAATTATTCGTCCAACATGATTACGGAATTTACAGACTTTTGAACGCAAGGAATGGTAGCTAAATTCAATGTGGTTAGAGTGGTCTGTGGTTGTGTAGACGAATTCTCACATCCGTACGCAGCTTTATGTTCTGTCTTTCTTAGTGCCAATTTCGAAAGCGATAAGTACAAATAAATTGTACAACACAGCTACAAGTTGCGAGTACCTAATGCCTATAGAGTATTGCTTTTTACGAGGCCGTTACAAGATCTCAAATTGTTGTGGTTTTACAATTCTGACAAGTTGTAATAGCAAAGTGTGCTAATAAAATTTTAAATGACGAAAGGCATTTCAATTTGGATATAAAATAATAAACGTGTAAAAGTTACCGAAACGAGAGGTCTCCAAAACGAAAACGAAATAAACATAACTTTTTAAATGAAATGTGGCACAATTTATACCAGTACTTAACCTATTTTCAGGCTTAACGAAATTTCTCCACAAAGTTAAGCCAAAGCTAAAATTAAATCAACCTTTCCAAGCCATATTAATTAATAAATTAATAACACGACGATAAATTAATGACGACCTCCGTGGTGCAGCGGGCGAAGGTCCGCCTGGGACGCAGGAGGTTGCGGGTTCGATTCCCGCCTCGGAACAAATTTGTGTACGATCTGCAGAAATTTGTTCCGTTGGTCTGGGTGTTTTCTATGTATAATAAAAAATGTCTATCCATGTAGTGTATTGTATTGAGTATATCAGTTATCTAGTACCCATAACACAAGCTCTGCTTAGCTAGGGGCTAGATAATGCTGTGTAAATTGTCCAGCATTATTTATTTATTATTTATTTATTTAACAAGCTAGTTATACATTCTCTGACGTTTATGAGGATCACACGTATTCATAATCTTCTATAAAGTTTTCACTTATTTTCTTCTAAAATTATGTCGGTACTTAATGAGAAATTACTAAATTTATTTCCCACAATTTGGTTTGCTTCTTTTCATTATCTCTCATTGCTGTGAGTTTTCTAGTTCCTACTTTACTATTTGTGATGTAGCTATGTTTGTCTGTTGACGATTTCTGTGGCGGAGTGACCTGAGACGCAAAGTTTTCTGGTTCGATTCCCGTTGCGGGACAAATGCTTGTAGGATCTGCAATGGTATTGGGATTTATGCGTTATTTGAAAGATTAAAGAAATGAATTATACGAGTTTATCAGTTATCCTGTACCCATAGACACAAACTCTTTTTATTACGGGACCTAATGGCTAGTAGTTTCGGTTTGCACAAAATACATACCAAAACAAAAAAGCTTTCGTGTACCTACTACCGCTGACCTGTCAAAGTAATACTTAAATTGCAAAATTATTGTAAAAAATATGTAGTTGCAAAAGCCACACTTCATTGGCTGCAAGATAAGATTGAATAGCCTAAAATAGCATAAAAACGTTACATTAGTAATTACACTGTTTTTTAGTTTGACGGGACAAATACTAATCCTTCAAGAATAATATTTTATGGGATACCCTTTGTATCATTTTCTTCAGTTTTCAAACCTAAACTATGCATAACCTAAGGACTAAGGTAATTCTGTGTATAATTTGATTATTTGAAAAAACTAAAAACCAATTTCGTATCCCTTAGTTTTAAATAGTTTATTTAGTTTTGCGGGATAAATACTAATCCCTTGGGAATAATTTTTTTATGGAACTACTCCCAAATTATCTTCTATACAGCAAAAAAATCATCCAAATCGGTCCATAAATGGCCCAGAAATCGACGAACATGCATTAAAAAAAACATAAGTACATTAGAACCTCCTCTTTTTTTAGGCGTCTAAACATGGCCGGCATTAACTTTTTTTTTCTCTCAACAGTGGCTATGGCAGCTGCTTTCCCTGACCTGGAGCTGTTTATCAACCTCTGTGGGGCCGTCTTCCTGTCCAGCCTTGGCCTCCTGACCCCAGCCATCGTCGACACCGTTCACAAGTGGGATCGCAACTTGGGACCCTTCAAATGGGTCCTCTGGAAAAACATATTCATTGCCTGCTTATCTCTCCTAGCACTCTTTGCAGGTTCCTACGTATCCATAATGAGTATGTTGGATAAATTTGGACACAAGAAAATTGAAATTTTTGGAAGTAATAGTACAATTGACCAGCCTATTTTAAAATAATTTCTATAATGTATGAATGAATAGGTATATATTTATTTCAAACAAGACCAACCTATGTTGGTGTTTGTAATGTGGACTATATTACAAACACAAAAAATAGGTAGGTATCCAAACGAAATTCTGAATATTAAATATTAACCAACTTTAACATTACCTCAATTAGCAGGTACTCAAAAAATAAAAATAAAAATCTATATAACTGTAACTTTACAAGTAACTTTGCTTACATTATAATGTAGGTTGACCCTCCGTACCCTAATATCGACGAAATAAAGACTGTCGAAAATCGTCCTTTAATAAAACTAATAATTAAATTTGGTCGCTTGCCAAATTTCCTTTTGGGACAGTCCAAATTTTGGACACTTACCCAGGGAGAGGTTGTTTTATGCTAAAAATAGACTATGGCTTTATATTTGTTTCATATTTTACTTTAGATATTAGTTTTAATCCAAAAATGTATAATGGTGGAATCAACTTTTGAACTTATTAAGTTCAAGATGCTATTATGTTACCTTTAATACGGCCCAGTATAGAGTCAATGAGTCGTTTTCGAAATAAAGCGGGAAAGCCTTCACCTCTAGCATCTACAAAAAATTGTTATGTATTGAAATTAATGTCAAATACTCAATCTGCAGATCATACAAACAGTTGGGACAAATGTTTGTACGATCTGCAAATATTTGTTTCGGGTATTCTGGGTATTTTTATTAAGTATATCAGTCATCTAGTACCCAAAACACAAGCTCTTAGCTTGGGGCTAGATGATGCTGTATGGATTATCCAGTATGATTTATTTTTTATTTATTTTCTATCAAGGTGCCAGCTCTTTTAATTTTCTACTAACGAAACAATTAAGTTGAGAATTTATACTCCACTTCACAAATACTACTATTTATTGGTCAAGTTAATGTTCTACATTGTCAATTACAATATTAAACGTTACTTTATTAAGGCGCATGTATGACTCAAACTAGCGCCGCCGCTGCCTTGTATTTCTTACGTTAAACAAAAGGTATTTAAAAAAGTTCATTGTACTGCTTATGAAACCTATCAAAAGCTTAGTTTAATCCCTCAGAAATAGTTTAGTTTCGTACAATGTAGACAGAGAAGCGAAAACAGAGTTCGGTGGCCACCAAAAGCAACACAGCTATTCTGCATAAAGGAAATAAAAGTAAATTATTTTACTTTAGGCATTAAAATAAAGCTTATGATAGGTATCACAAACTGTACAATTTACTCTTTAAATTCCTTTGATTAACGTAATTATAAGAAAGGAAAGGCAGCGGCCGCTAGTTTGAGTCATACATGCGCCTTAACAAAGAAAATCAGTGGTCAGTACAATCAAATAATAGAAAAAAATTAGAACTAGTATTTACAATTGAAAAAATTGAGCTAACTGCAGACTGTTGCAAACTATCTACAGGTAGCTCTACTGATCCATATCAATACCAGTCGGAAGCGTCGCCGAGGCGCTGGCTGCATTGTTAATTTATATTTGTAGAGATACTGATATTGTTTCCCTAAAGTAGGTTAGCTCTCAAGCTTTGTTTGTACGTCTCCTTAAGTATCTAGTTCTAATGCCATTTTATTAGATAAGGGGCTCCGCGTATAATTGGCATTTTTTGTTATTTGATTCATTACTTACTTCAGAGAAATCTTTAAAACGGAGAGGACACAATTGGGCAATTAACGCGGAGCTTAAATTAATGTAAGCTTCCTAAAGTTTACTTAATATTGACATTAGCTAGGTAATAGAGGTCAGTTTCGACTGTTTTCGGTGTGTAAAATATATAATGTTGTGAATTTTGTGATACAAAAACATTCGTCAGACGACTCTAAAATAGATTTAAGTAAACTTAAAATAGACCAAGTCTAAGATAAAAATGTAAGGCTAATAATTATGAATGGACAAACAAAATGGTCTTTTATTTGAAATACACACATCAACAACGTGTAGGGATATATGACGGATATTATCAATTTACTCAAAAAATAATAATAAATAACATGCAACATGTAAATATTTTTAAAAACCCAGCAAACTAGACCTTAGAATGAAATAAAAATATTTTTTGATTAAATAAAATTTTATCGAAATAAAAACAAAAATTTAATAAATTGTAAAATTAAGGATGACTGTGTTTTTAAGAAAACGTGAAAAATTAAGCGAAATGACTCCGTTTTTTGCTAATAAACGAAAAATCAGTAGTCAGTCAAACCACCCATCAGGGGTGCTCAAACGGTCGATCGCGAAAGCTTTTCGAGTCGATCGCCAGCAAAATACTCATTATACCTACCTAGTATCTACTGATACCTAAAATAATAGGTAACATTGAACGGTTGGCGGCGGCGATCGACAATCACACAGAATTTGTAGTTCGTAAGTTACGTTAAGGTGAAGTGAGTCCCAAAACCCACGATTTTACGATGCGGAAAATCAGTTTTAGGGCAAAATAACATTGAATTTTTTATAATTTTTTGATAAGCATCGAACGTTTAGGATTCTAGTAAGTAAGTTATGGGAGTCGAAACACGATTGACAAAACTTGACTCGATACAAAAAAATCGCAAAGTTTCTGTCTGTGTTTTATGTGATCCCACTTCGTCATAAGATTCCTTCATTATGTACATGTTCAATTGTAAAGTGCAGTAAAATGATATTTTTAAAAAAATCCTACCTGCATAGCTTAGTCGATCTCTTGCTTTCAAAATATTTTTTGATAGATCGCAGACATCATAAGTCTGAGCACCCCTGACCCATGGCGTTAAGAACGGCCCTGCAACGATTTTTCATGCTTTGAATCAAGTTATCAAAGTCTTACTTGCGGGATATTGTCCCAGGTCCTGTAAAGATGCAAAAATGTTGCTCTTCAGTCGCAATGTTTGCAGGAAAATTATTCATAGCCCTTCTTTGGAGCATGTCCCACGCGTATAGATCTGGTGATAGCGCGGGCCAGTCTAAGACCGACACGTCGTGCTCCGGCAGCCAGCTGGTCACCACTTGCGCTGTCTGCGGACTGGCGTTGTCGCTCATGAGCGTGAATTTCTGGCCCATTTGCAGTCGATGGGGGTAGACTCAGCGGTAATGGTTTCTGATCCAAACGTGGTCTGTTCTTCCACCAACACGGATTCCTGCCCAAACCATAATTGTCCCGCCGTGTCATGGATGGACGAGGGTTCTTGAGGGTGTTGCAGATGGCTCTCAAGACCAGGAACTCGCCATACACGTACTCTTCGTGAATCGGGATGGAAACTGAACCGGGACTCATCGGTAAACAGCACTACAGACGACTGATTATCTTCCCAGAGCAAATGTCGACCTCCGTGGCGCAGCGGGCGAAGGTCCGCCTGCGACGCAGGAGGTTGCGGGTTCGATTCCCGCCTCGGAACAAATTTGTGTATGATCTGCAGAAATTTGTTCCATTGGTATGGTCTGGGTGTTTTCTATGTATAATAAAAAATATCTATCTATGTACTAGTGTATTGTATTAAGTATATCAGTTATCTAGTACCCATAACACAAGCTCTGCTTAGCTTGGGGCTAGATAATGCTATGTAAAGTGTCCAGCATTATTATTATTATTTATTATTAATATACACGAGCCCACTTTAATCTTCGTCCACGATTTCCTCGGCGTAGTGCTGGAATACGAAGAGCTCTGCGAACATGAAGTTAAGCTACATGCAGTCTTCTCCTCACAATTTGGTCACACACTGACTGGAGCCTTTGAACCAACTGCATGGCCGTAACATTTGGTTGTCTTCTCGCGGCAACTTGCAAAAATCTGTCTTGTCGTTAGGTGGTTATGCGCCTCCTGACTGACCTTTCAACCCCTTCATCGGTAGCACGATAACATGACCATAACCTTGATATCACGTTTTGTTTTGTTCCAATCTCCTCAGCAATGTTCCGCTGAGTAGCCCCAGCTTGAAGCATCCATAATGCACTTTTCAACATATAAGTGGCGCCGCTGCATTTAGTGGCATAAACTCGAAATGAATCGATAAATTGTTTTCATACTTCAATTTCACATAAAAATTACCAAAAACTATGATAGGTAAATGGAACCTTCACTAAAGTAATGCCAAGCAAATCTTTTGTTTTTATTTTTTTTTCTAATTCGAATTTGGAACCATTCAAATTCAAAAAGGCCCATGAAAAAAGGTTTCTTGAAAAGATTTTAAAACCGGCCAGTATTTTTAGAGTTTAACAACCTTATACATATCCCTAGACGGTGTTGATGTGTGTATATACGATTAGCAATCCTTCTGCCAATCGTGGTGATCACAGAAATATAAAGAGAGGTGATAAGTGATAAATATAAGGCTAATGATTATGAATGGACAAACAAAATGGTATTTTATTTGAAATACATGCTCACCAATCCGTCTGCACGGATCACATATCGGATCATAGACAGACGATAATGGCAAAAACCCCTCGTTTAGGCGAGACATGTTCAGCAGTGGACACATTATAAATGCTGCTAGCGATGTAATACATCTGAGACAGGTTGTTTTAAAACATGACACCTAATTTATATGCTGTTGTTTATGTTTGTTGTGTCGGATTTTGTTGACGCATGAGAGTTATGAAAGTCCCAAGAGACATTTGTATTATGATTGCAAAGTTTGGATGTTGGTAACCTCTTCACGCCAAAACTACGAAACGGATCTGTTCAAAATTTTGCACACAATTGTTTTATATCTGGATATAAGGATATTTTTATGCCGAAAAAACCCGTACAAAGTTAGATAACCTCAATTAGATATTCGCCGTTCGCAGATGGCGAAGTACCTACCTTACCAGACTCGGAGAGTAATAACGTTTGCGAATCGAATATCTCATTTCATCTTTATATTGTTTTTGTAAGGCCATCTGTCTCACAAAAACAATATCAGAAAAACAAAACTTGTAACTTCTCCGTAAGTTCCGTAACGACTCTATCCAAACAGCAAGCTCAATTAGTTGTCTTTGTCTATTTTGTTTTGGTTTATATTTATATAATATGCACATTCTGTGTCGCAGCGGGCGAAGGTCTGCCTGCAACGCAGGAGGTTGCGGGTTCGATTAATTTTGCAGATCGTACAAATGCTTGTACGATCTGCAGACAGTTGTCCAGGGCGTCCTGGATGTTTTTTATTCTTTAAAGTGTATTGTATTAAGTATATCAGTTATTTTAGTACCCATAACACAAGCTCTGCTTAGCTTGGGGCTAGATAGTGCTGTGTGAATTGTCAGCATTATTTATTTATTTATTCATGTCAACAAAGGAACAAAATACATAAAGGAGGGTAGGCGATCGGCGTTACGGTGTATAATGTAATGTAACGTATATAGACAGCGGGTGTTCGTGCATTCAGTACGGGGAAAGAAGGCGCTCGCAACGAGCACCGAGACGAATTTTAGCACACGGCGGCGGCGGCGTAACATATCATGCTCGCTGCGAATGGAACATTACGCTCCGTATGTACACTATATACCTACTACCTTTATGGTTGCAGAAAAATGCATTATTGTAAAAAAAACATGATATACATAGGTAAAAGCAGCTAAAGGCGTAGATAGTTACAAGAGTAAAACCACAAGCATGGACTAGATTAAGATTTATTTATTTATTTATTTACAAATGGACTTACAGTTGAAACCAAAATGTCCAGGAGATGTAAGAATAATAAAATATAGAATAATAAATACATAACAATGAATACAAATATTTATCAATCTCAATGTCAATCTCGAGTCAATACAAAGATTAATAAAAAATCAAATATTTAATTAACCGAATTCTTCCTATACCTATTTGACTGAAATATATTTCTACAAAGTTAGGTAGGTACTTTGGTAACGTTTGGTTGGATTACGTACCTACCTATAAGTAGTTGGTTATCTTCCGACCATTGTTTCGATTTTGAAAACTTCAGCTACACTACCCACGAGACTATGATTATCCAGAGACCTGGGTTCGATTTCTCAACAGTATCGAAGCGTTCCATTTTGACCCGCGACAGAATTATGCGTTTAGGGAGAGGTTGTTTTGTATAGCATATGATATGGTACCGCGCCTCTAGCGTGCGTAACACGGAACTTCGCAAATTTTATACAAAAACGGAATGCCTCGATGAAGTCTCAATACCATCAATAAACCAAATTCAGGGCTCTTAGCTATGAGTTCGGTTTGAAGATGGTATAGAGAGGACATCGCAACGTCATATTTTTATATTTGATTTGGTGCAGCACTTCTAGTGTGCTGACATGAAACTGCATTTCACAGGCACAGGAGGTTGCGGGGTTGATTCCCGCCTTGGGACAAATGTATTTTGTATGTTTATTGAAATATCTATTTATGTATTGTATTGCTTTAAGTATATTAATCATTTCGTACCCATAACACAAGCTCTGCTTAGACTGGGTAGTTGGCTCTGCTGAATTCAGTTAGACGTTAAATAAATAATACTTTACAATCCACACAGCATCATATAATGATAAAGAATGTGTATCGTCAAACCGAGTTCAGCGGACCCAAAGATACGTGCTGATGTTTTTAAACGTTCTCATTAAACGAGAAGCTACGTCTCAAACATCTAATTAATTTGTTATTTCGATTTGAAAGCCTATTAACGCTTTATACAATTAGGTAGGTATATATTAAAAGCCTTCGTGTATCAAATAATATTTGTTGCTTTAGTTTGTTAAGTACTAGTTTCTGCCCGTGACTTTGCACGCGATGTTTCCATAGAAAGGTTTGGAGTTTATTTCTATCCCATATAAAATGATTCATGGTATAAAAAGTACCTTCCTTAAGTCTTATTCCAAGTCAGGACCTATGCAACCAAAATTGCTGACTAATCCGTTCAGTAGTTAAGGTTTGAAGAAGGGACAAACAAACATAATATCCATCCATGCATAAATACTTTTGCATTTCTAATATAAGTGTTATGTGATGACTGAAAAACAATTTGCTAAGTACCAGGAAGACATTATAATTAATGATCTTATTGAAAGTAACGTTGAAAAAGTTAATTTATTCACGGTGAAATTTAACGTGGACTAATTAAGGGGAGTTCCTAAAGCCATTTTTATTGCTGATCGTGAGTTTCAGAAGAAAATTCCGGACAAATTCTTATAAAATTAGCACTAAAAAACGTGAAATATTTTTTACTTTAGGTTTCTTTGATAGATGTTACTTACTCGTAGGTACAGTCAACGAGAAAACTGCTAAATGTAGAGATTTATCAGACTCCTTTTATATTGTGTATTATTATGTAAACCTATTGTTTACATTTCCAAGAACAAAGAGTTTTGTTTGTTGATTTTCACCGTCAAAGGAAAATGAGAGAGATCAGTGAGCGGAGCGTCATTTCAACTTTTTCTGCTCGCTTAATCCTTTCCACTCGGTTATTTTTTGGTGGAAATACAAAAACGCAGTTTACTCTTCCGAGTTGAACGGAGTCTATAATGGATCCGCTCCACTCGCGGTGGAAACCGGCTTTTATGGTAAACCCCATTCAGTTTTGTTCGGTAGCAGGTAAATTTTTTCGATTTATATTCAAACCAGTACTTACCACTTTCCTGCAAAAAGTTTTTATATATTGGCTTTAAAAAATACGATTTCTGACTCAAATAATTGTTCGTGAAATATATAAATGAAATGAAATGCTTTAAAATTTAACGGGCATTTATCGCGTTAATTTACCTATGGTTTACCGTGACCACGACAGTGTGCAAATTTGTTGAAAAGTCCGGAAAAATTCGTAAATTAACGCCTTAAATAATACTAATAATAATGTGTTCAGATCGCGTTTGAAGATATAAAATGGTCTGTGTGGTCTTCGTTTCACTGCTGTCGTGATGCTAGGCCTACCTATCGCCACTTAAGTAACTTATATCTTCCTCTGTATGTATATAATCATTTGATACCGTATTTAATCTTTCAATGAAACGCCACAATCAACAGACGATATTTTTAAAAATCTGTTGGTTATTGCCAGATAATAATTATCAGAATGTAATAAATTATTTATGTTCTTTGTAATCGTGTCTCAAATGGAAACATATTGTAATTTTGACATTGAAATATGCGAACAAGAAAACTACACTAAAATAAGTTACTCTTAATTTTGGTGTCTACTTATCTACTTACCTACTCGTACTTGTGAATGATAAATAGATATAAACTGTCTATTTCATAGTAGAGGTTAAATGTGATAATCATTTTAATTTTAAGGCTTACTAAAATAAAAATGTATATACAAGAATGGTCGAACTTAATTGTTTTTTTATTCCCTATCATAATCATTATCCTATCCTATCCACCCTATCATCCCATCATCCATCATCCACCTATCACACACCACCCTATCATCATAGGTAAAATGGAGTGAGAATAACATTTCTAGTAAGTACCAGCAAAAGAAAGATTGTCCGAAGATCCACATGTGCTAGGTCATCTCCTAGTCTATTTTAATGTTTTATCGAGTGGCTTTTTCACTTTCTCCCCCATATTTACTTGAGGTGTTTGGCTCTTACCTCACCTCACGATAATTGAATGTCAGATAAAATGTCACCATAATCAATTTACCATAAAGGTCAGTCGGTAATCAAATTTTACCTAGTAAAATTAAATTTTGATCGGGACTCCTCGGTTTACTAAGCTGGTGGTGGGTTATGGGGGAAAACTGGAATTTAAAGTCGTTTGTTCGTACGCTGATATTATATAATATTAATCAAAGTTCGAATATATTGTCAAATAGCCATTCCACTCCCTTATGAGATGTCCATGCAGATCTCTGTACGGACATCTCGTATGGGAGTGTATTGTGCATTGTCCCAACTCCTTGAAGTACCGGTTGAGTTCGCAATGGCCTGTGATGATACCCACCATCGTTCTTAGGTCCTCGCGGCTCATCTTGAGCATAGTGTTTGTGGTTTTGCTATCTTTGAAGAGGAATATTGATTTAGTATGCTCATAATCTATTCTCATAGTTTTTGGTGTTCTTTTTCTGAGTTAAGTTTTACTCATATTTTGACTTCTGCTGATAGCGGGTTCGAGAGACCTATATTATTGTGTTGGGGTTTGTCTCGCTCCTTTCTTTGCTAGTCGGTCTGCATTTTAATTGCCTGCGCAGGATCAACTCTCTGTCCATTCTATGCAGACTTTGCTTTGTAGAGAAAGATCTTGTAGAGCGTTGTGGCCTTCGACAATTGCTTTTAATCTTGTGTCCTTTTGAGTGTGTTTATAAGTGCAGCGGTGTCTATTTTGAAGACCAGCTGCGTCCGTCTGGTTGGCTCTTTGATGGTTATTTCCAGAAGCATATCATTTGCCGCCAGTTGGACGCCCAGTGTTTGGCCAAAGGCCGTGGTAGCTGAGTTTAGTGGTTGGGCTTTTGAAAGTCCGATTTTGGGACAAGTGTAGCCACAACCAGCTCCTGTTTTGTTTTTGGCCCTATCTGTGTAGATGTGGTATGTGGTGTCGTCATGTGAGGTGATAGCTTCTGAGTTCTTTTCATGCGTTATTATTATTACGTAAGTCTTACCGCTTCTGGAATTGCAGCAATGGCTTTTCGTAATATTCTGCAGTGGTTTGTTAGGCTTGATTCGCCTTTCCATTGGTTTGTTGATTTTAATTTTTAGAGACACTGCTATTGTTACCGGCTGTATGTGAACATGCAAAGGCGTTAATCCTAGTATTAAGCCCAGTGCTACCGTAACGTCAATTAGTAGGCCTTTGGCTGAAAAACAGCGCTGAGCATAAAATGTTCAGAACACGATGATCCAAACCCTATTTCGGCGCAGGGACGTGGAATGGAGAGGCATCTTATATTTTAAACTAACACCCTTTCGTGTCACTTACCTCCATGTTATACAGTTTCGGTTTTCCGTTTGTGTATTTTTGTGTTTTTGTGCCTGTGTCAAAATAAATATATTTTTCTATTCTTTACTCTATTCTGATGGGGTTGATGTCCTGCATCCGCAGATGAGTGTGCATGCCAGTCTTTGAACTTGCTGTAATTTATTTATGGTTGTAATTAAGTTTGTTCCAGGCCTCCATAGTATAGTAGGTTAGCACCGGGCGGACCATGACTGTATACAGCCAAAGACCACAACTGTATATAGCCATGACTGTATATCTCTCATATTATTTAAACGTTTGTTTTTGTACGCGTACGCAATACGCATATTTTGTTTTTACGGTTTCTTCTTATGGGTAGGTTATGACGTCACATTGGGAATGTTTCAATGCAAGTTCTTGGGTATTCCCAAGAACGTGTTATTTCTCATTCTCAAGTGCTTTCATCCTCAACGTTAGACATTTAAAACCAATAAGCCTCTCTCGTTTTTGAACAGTAAAGTTTAACCTTAATGGGAGTTTGAAAGTTTAAGTACTCAGAAGGTTTGAAAGTTAATTTTAATTTGATGTATTTAAATCAATTTTACCAAATTACCTATCAAAAACCAGCAAACTTCTGAGGGATAAGTATTAAAATTTCATCTCGAAAAGTCTTTAGGTGAGTACCCAAGTTCTTCACCCCTAAAATAATAATACAGAAAGTAAGTACAAATAATCGCTGATCATTAGAATCTTTCAAATCTCGTTAACAACTCAAGCCGAACAGAAATATATGGTACTGGAGTTGATTCTATATATAAAAATAAAACATTGTTCTGAAAAGGATTACATAAATGAATTTATCTAAACATTAATAAAAATATTATAAAAGCGGAAGAACTTAGAATTTTGTCTCTCGGTCTGTCTGTTAAATTTTGACGTCCAAGCGGCTAAATTAATCTTATTTAAAGGCGTAGATGATATCCGGGAAAAGGACTCAGCTTAAGTTTTATCTCGGAAAAGCACGTGCAATGCCGCTGGTAGAAGCTAGTAACAATATAAGTTTTAATCGCCCTATTCGCATACGACCTCATTCCAAATAACTATTGCTTTAAAATGTCAGTTAGAATGCACTACCCAATTAAGTGGTTAAGTTTATATACCAAGGCTTGGTGATTCAACGCTTGCCTTCAACAATCACAATATCTTTTCACAGCTCAATGTTTTGTTTGTACCACGAGCAGCTGAACGTGTCGTGTTTGAAATTCAATAAGTGACGTTTTTCTTTTGACATTTACCGACATGTTTTAGGCGGGATTTTCTTCGATAACGAATTTTCACTACGTGATTTTGTGTTGTGATGTTAACGGTGTTTTGTTTTTAATATTTTAAAGGTACTGTCTCAGTTTAGTTTTATTTTAATTTTACTTTCTTCTGGCTGCAGCTACTAGTGCGTTATCCGAGATATGGAGGCTTGTTTACTAGATATGAAACTTCAACTAGGTGTCTATAAACATTTTTAGCCTAGTCCGTATAATAATTATGTGTTGGCAGTATGTGCGTTTAATGTGTACCACTAATCTGTAGAGAAAAACAAAACTAAATTCTAGTATTGGATTTCTCCGCATATAAGAGATACCTACCTTTTTTCACAAACTTTCTCCTTAGTAAATAATATATATTATAGTAAGATTTCTACAACTTTAGTGCCGTCTGCAACTCTGGTTTTGGTGTTTTATTTTTATTGAGATTTTACTAACAAAGATAGCGCAAAAGTGGTTAAGTTTACAATTTTGATTTGTTAGAAAACTAATTTTAAATACCTTGGTAGATACTTAACTAGTAAGTGCAGAAGCAATTCACAAAGAAAATTACTATAAAATAATATAAATAAATTAGAACTAGTAATTTATTTCTATTGAAACAATTGAGCTAACTGCAGACTTTTACAAACAGTCAATCTACAGGTAGCTCAACTGATCCATATCAATACCAGTCGGAAGCGTCCCCAAGACGCTGGCTGCATTGCCCCGCTGTATGGCAATGCTGATGCGCTGTGCCAGATACTGAACAGCTCTCGGGTTACACGTCGCTTCGACCAGATGCACAGATAATTTTTTTAAAACCCGAAGAGCCTCGGCACCCCACGGACCTAGGTTCTGTGGGGTACAAACCCGGAATAGTCGGTAAGGACAAATCCCCTAAATACTTTGATGACCTTCGTGGCGCAGCGGGCAAAGGTCCGTCTGCGACGCAGGGGGTCGCGGGTTTTGTTCCGCCTCGGGACAAATGTTTGTACGATTTGCAGATATTTGTTCTGGGCGTTCGGATGTTTTCGTTAACTATAATATATCTATGTATGTAGGTAAGTAATGTATTAATTAAATCAGTAATCAAGTATCCATAACACAATCTTTGCTTACTTTGGGGCTACGTGATACTGTGTAAACCATCCAGCATTTTTTATAACGATACATAATTACTTACATTTAAACCGTTTTAATTTTGTCATAAAGAAGTTTTATTACTAACATAAACTAGAATATTTAATTTCTGATAAAGTATGCTAGCAATTAAGAGAGATAAGCAAATGCAAATAAATGTTTATCCTAGAATAAATCGTAAACAAAGTCACACCCAACCGGAAATTACACTGAAAAACGAATGAGCCGCTCACAACAAAGCAACCAGCCTATCTAATGCTAAAACTAATATTCCAGAAAGAACTATAATGCAAACAAATTTTCGAAGATTTTTTGAATATTATTCCAAGATTATTATACCTAATATTACGTTACCCAACAATGTAAAATGTTCTCTCGCTAGACTAGACGTAAAGCCATTAGAAAATAATAAAATAGGTTTAATAAACTTTACAAGTGGAACTAATAAAACGATCTCAAAAAGCCTCGAAATACAAACGAAACAGAGAATAAACCAAGGTAAAATAGTTAGTTACCGAAGATGACTAGCTATACTTTATTTATGTATATGACTTATTGATGGTACTTTGAAAGGAAAAGGAATAGGGCTCTCGTAAAAACCAACCACATTGAGATGAATTTCCTCAAACAGGTTCATTCATGACTGTACCACGTAATTAATACCGAAATCGAATTACTTACGCATTCATTGCTTCATCCATGTGGTGAATAATCTACTATTATTATGTTGTATTGTATGACTTCCGAGAGGTCGCTGTATTTCCACAGTTGACAACATCTCAAAGAGTATGTTAGATATGATCACAGCTAAATATGATAGGTTAGGTTAGATAATAAGGCAAAACGGAATATTTCAAAAGCCATAGTGACTTTTAGTTTTGAGTAAGATGTGGATATGTCTAAAAATATCTTGATGAAACAAGTAACAAAATTCGTCCGAAGTCTGGTATTCTGGTATATTTTGGTATACTCGTATACTCTGGTATACTCTGGGTCTGGTACTCTGGTATATTTTTATTAACAGTTTTCATAATGACTGAAATGTGTTTTGAAAATAATTATATTAATAGTGGTTTTTAATGTACACTCTCACACCTAAGCTAAATTTATCTTGACTCGTGACGTGAAAATTTTATTAGACATCTTGACCGACTAAAGCCATGGAATTAGGGCTGCCTTGTTTTGGGACTTTGGGTATGACTGTAGCTTACCGGGATTATCCCAGAATCCGAAATCAAGCCCAGGATCCCGGAATGAATAAAAATTCACCGGAAACCTACGCACCTGAACAGCATTCTTGGTAGTTAGTGCTATCGTAATCGTAGATATTGTTGTATGAATTGTGTTCATTTTATGGAACTGGTTTTGCTCTTAATCCTTATTCGGCTTAATATTATTAGTCCCGGCGAATTTGTTACTGATTGGCTCAGCCGGTTTAGCTATAAAAAAAGAGCTTCATTATCATTACAAATTGCTTTTCCAGCAGGAAGTCCGTCGTTTCTGTTTTATATTTCTAGGCTATGCCCTGAAATCATAAGTTCTCCAAATTTTAATGATATCCTAGATCTTTGCAGTACCTAACGTCAGTAATAGCTAGGTAATCAATGGCTTGTGTTTGTAAATTACAGTCAAATATGATAGGAAGCCATGACGTACTACTTCGCTATCTTGGCTTAGTTCATCTCTATTTGAAGTTTCACATTTCTATTTCATGAGTCGTTTGTTTTCTTCTATTACCATAATACCTTAGTCAGAATGAAAATAACACTGCTTAGTTAATGCATTATGTAGAGAGATCTTTATAAGAGAGGGGGTAAAATTTCAAAGCCGTCGCATTCACACCGAATCTTAATAATGTGAACCGTTGGGATTTCTCCCATCCTATTTTCATTGAGAAATTCTTGCACATTTCCCCACCGCTATAAATGCCGTCGTAATTTTCACATTTTACTAAACGTCGCAATTAATTATCGTTATCTCTAAACAAACTGTACAACAAGTGGGTAATTGCAGTGATCAACGATAAAGCCTCTACCCCACAGTCGCGATTTTGAAGCGCGTCTTGTGTCGCGTTATTTGTTGCGATATTTCCTCTCCCGTGGCAGGCGTCTAAAATTTGGACGATTAAAATTCTCCGTTGATTGGCAAGCGTCGATTTGGACCATTTTCGGCTGTCTTTTGCTTCGTCAAAATTAAGGTATGGAGAGTCAACCTTGTAGCCAAGTCAGTGGTTGCATGGTGTAATTTATCACACAATCAAGCCGATGTCAAGCCAATAAACTAAGCAAGCTTAGAAGAAATTTAATATTAATCATCGTTGTTATCGTTTTTTTCTTTTATGAGCTTATTGTGTATAAAAATTCTATATAATATACGATATAGTTTTTGCGATAATTATTCACGGAACATTTTGTATAAGGACGCATGCCATCTTACACACAGCTGCGTCTTGCGTTTTGCGATTTTTGCGGGGGGGTCTAGAAATTGCGCTTACAAAAACGCAGCTGTGTGTAAGGAATCACACTACAAAATCGCAACAAATCGCTCGCGCGACACTAGACGCGCTTCGAAATCGCGGCTGTGGGATACAGGTTTAAACCGGACTCGAGACAAACAATTGACAACCTTACTCACACTTGATAGCTGTCACTCAGAGCAAGGAACTCGTATGTTGACCTTAGCGAAAAGCAAGCGGCGTCATTAAGACAGAAGTTGAAGTTGACCTTATCTATGTATTTAGTACAAGGTTCGCATGCCTAGGTTGGATCGCGGAAAATGGTCTTATCCAAAAGTCTAACGTATTTGCGCCTACTCTATGCCATAAATAATGCAAAGTTGAAGGATTATTTATTTATTGAGCACTACTAACTTAGGACTTAAAAACTTTTGGATTTTTTGGGGGAATAACAAAATTTAACAGTTTATGGCTAAATATGTCCAGTTTAATCATTAAGTGGCGTTTTATTATTTTACATTGATAAAGTATGTGTATATACAATCTTAGTAACGGTAATATAATAACTTAATTAACAAAGAAAATGACAATCACAAATAATCTAACAAAACGTGCTCTGACTACAGACTTTTTTAACAGACACCGACAATTTTCAAAGAGGCACGCGACTAACAATTGACAACGGTCCAAGGACGCCATTTTAAAACTAACGAAAGATATTTTTTCGTTTAAAACTTATTGAAAACATGAATAGTTTTTATTAAAAAATATTGAAATCTATTGAGTTACGTATTATTTACGAGTATAACTCATAAGTAATTGAAATTAGGACCTATTTACCAATAAGGGAGAAAATTTCAATTTGTAGGCTGCTTTAACGACATTAATTTCGTTTGAAATCTCTTATTTTTTATGTTAAAATTATAACAACCGCGGGTCCTTACCACAGCACGGTCAGAAAAACAAAAGAAACAAACTTGATATAATGTTCCGGAGTGGGTTCTGTTTTAATTATCTTGAAGGTCCACCGAATCCATGAGCCCAAATGTCCTTGTTTCGCTGTTTTTACAATGTTTTCCTTAAACGATAGAAAAGTGTGTTTTCGATTATCTGTTCGTGACAACTCAATTTTATCAAAACATGACTCACAGGCAAATAAAATACTTAAAGCCTTACGTATCGTATGTACAAGTTAAGGCGCATACCCGATCCAAATCAGCGCCCCCACCTATTTTATCCTATAACCTGTTAAACGAAGAAATTTTCAAAAATCCATGGGCAGTTTGTTTTACCTATCTTATGCTTTGTTTTGATGCCTCTTTAAGTTTTAGTAAAATAGTTAGTAGTTAGTTAGTTTTAGTTTTTTTTAGTTTTATTAAATTTATTAAATTCTTTATCCTACATGTGAGCAAAACCCGATTTTGCTCACTGTTTTTGAGTAGCAAAGTCACCGTTTTCAAGCGAGAGTGGTGAAAAAAAATTACTCTCGAGGGATAAATTTTTGTACCAGTATAGGTACTTATAAAGTAATTCAATGTCGGCTAATCGTTTTTTTTTTAATTAGTTAAAATGATTATTTTATATTTTCAAGTTCTGCAAATTTGGATAACCTATAATCATTGTGGAACCTTGTTCATATTTGTTTTTGTGGTTGTATTGTTATGTAGAGGACATTTTGTGGTTTCAATATCAATAATTATTTCCAGCGAATATAACTACGCAGAGATAATATAGACTCTGATAATTGCACCTTCGAGGCAATTATCAGTTATCTTTCTATATCAGGGGATCTCTTGAACTATTTACCACAAATCTCCTGTGCCAGCAGGGGAAAATAGCAGGGGGATATTTGGAAAAAGAAAACTTAACTACTTAAATCTAGAGCCTATTCTGGTAGTTACACTTCTGGACGCGGTCATCCCCCTGATAGCCGCCTTATTGGCTTTAAGAATATAGAGGTAATGTCCATAATCCACACGCTGGGCATGCGGGTGGGGCATCGAAGTTCCGCGGTAGAATTGTCCTGCAGGAAGCCCTGGTGGCCGCTTCCCGGTGAATATCTTTTGAGCTCTGTGCCCATCTATCCAAAACCTCTACCGCACAGCACTAAAATTCATTCAAATCTGGTCTTAAACTCGTTATCTTTAGGTACATTTTACAGGTGCCAGGCAAAATGGCTACCCACAAGTTTCAAACGAATGGCCCACCAGCTGTTTTTTCCACTGATGGCGTCATATAAAATGCATCGTCTTTTTAACACCTAATAGAAATTGCGGCACCGGCTTATAAGATCGCATAATTCATATCCTGTTATAAAAAAATCATGCTATTTAATAATTATTGTGTGTAGGTTCAGTAAAAAATACAGAATTACAGACCATTGATGAGTATTATTTTCTAAGGCTTACAAGGTTGTGAGGTTGGTATTTTCCTTTACTTAAAGTAGTTATCTACCAGCTTCAATCTCTGAGAACTAACTGTACCAATAAAAATAAAGTTTATGTATATAAGTACATTTCTTTTACCGAATGAGATTATTAAACAAATGTCTATTATTTAAAAGTTAGGTGTTGTAGAAAATTACAGTAACAGAATAAAACAATTACAACTAATATCTACACTTATATATATTTCTTAAAAATCTAAGCCGTCACCAGAAAGGCAGTTTGCCCAGAATGCCGGGAGCATTGCCACGTTGAATGGCAATGCTAATTCGTTGACTGAAATAGAAGCCAGCATTCCGATCACCTGTGGACTCTATAAGAAGTTTGGTAATATCTTAATAAATTGCCTGCGCCCCAGGACCCCAAGGACCAAGGGTTTCAACCCCAAACGGCTCAAATAGGTAACCTCGGTCAAGGTAAGCGTATTTTCGCCGTTTAAGGGACTCCGCTGATGTTGCTGCAGAACCGGCCTTACCCATGTCCCTGCAAGATGTGAAGGCGCTAGGGTATCTACACACGTGGCATCCCAAACTAAAAGCCAACTTATTATTTCTTTTAGCTGTTTTTTTGTAAATGCGTTTGGGGTCGTTGTCCTGAGCTGATGAAATTTTAGGTATAGGTATTGGCTGTGTGGTGCTGGCTAAGAATTTGCACCACCCCAGCTCTTCCCTCGGATGTCGTAGGAGGCGACTAAGAGATATCGCCCGGGAGTGGGCAGCACCGCCTCCTGCAGAACAATTCTAACACCGGAATGCGATCCCCAACCCGCATGCCCAGCGTGGTAATTATGGGCATTACCCCCCATGAGATAAAAGCCAATAAGGCGCTTATCAGGTGGACCAATATAGGCTATTGAGTCGAGGAGGTATGGGTACCTTGAATTTATTTATTTATTATCAACCTGCATATTATGTACCTACCTACCTGCTTATCAACCAACTGGTGGTACTTTGATATCATATAAACAAAAAAATAAGTTAACCGGCATACGTGACACTTGGGTTGGGTAAATGAAAATTAAATTATCATAATTGGACAGACTAAATTTAGTACGTAAAAAAGAAAATACACGTCAAAAATGTAGAGCAAAAGTATCTGCTCTACATTTTTAGTTCCAATTTCTGAGGTTGGTGTTTAACTGTTTTAGAATAAATGTACAGATGGTGTTTAACTAACGGCTGACTATACTAAGTTACTGCAAAAAATAAACAAATTCCTATTATTTAAATTAGTAAGAATTGTGGGTCTACAGACACGGCAAATATTTTTTCAAAAAGAGAAAGTTGATGTCAGAGAAAGAATTTTCAAGGATTTAGTCTCTGTCTCTTTGCGCTGAGACAAAACCATTAAACGGATTTTGATTAAGTTTTTACGAGAAGATGAGAAAGAAGTTGTCTTATAAATTTCTGTTTTTTTAGCAAGAAGGAATTTGTTCCAAATTACATTTACTTTTATTTAGATAAAATATTTTTTACTCACTCAAATTTACTCAGGCTTATATGTAATAAAAATTCCACCGACACGTGTTATTTATAAACACGTGAAACGTTGCTTGCTTCTGAGTAGGTAGGTCGGTACTTAAAAAACTCCGACATAGAGGAGTTTTAATAAGTACTTACCTACTTAAAGATAATTAAAGTACTATAAAATGTAGGTGATTTCATATTTTTATTTTCATTCATAATCTTTAGTACAGATAAACCAATCTAAAATGCACGCCGAGTGTATGACATTTTATTATGTATTATGTTTTAGAATGGTTTATATCTACAAAAGTTTAAAAAAAAATACGCGTGACTGAGAGCTGGTGAGTATGTATCTGACGCAGCGCAGCACAGCTATAGCGAGGCAATGCAGCCGGTGCGTCTTGGGGAACGCTTCCGACTGGTATATTAAATGGATCAGTTGATCTATCTATAGGTTGTTTGCATCAGTCTGCAGTTAGCTCAATAGTTTCAATTGTAAATACTAGTTCTAGTTTGTTTCTATTATTTGAATTAAATGAAATAACTTATTTGACGCGACACATTACAATTACTAAAAATTTCAGGTAAGTACCTACTAAATAATGATATTGTTCCACTTTATTCATTTGTAATTGTAGAGAAAAATGCATAAAGTTTTTTTTCTATCAACCTCTTTGTAAGAAATGAAAAAATATCACAAAAAAATTCAAGCTTGACTTTTAGGAATATCATCCGATTTCTTAGAAATAATTTAAAAGTAATTTCTAAGAAATCAAATAATAAATTAATCATATTGTAGAAGTAATTCTTACGTCACTAATAAATCAAATAATTATTATAAATCCAAATAAAAATAAATAAATAAGCCCACGCTAACACACTAACAAACAAGATCCGTCAAGTACGAATGTAACTCGCCAGGGTATCAAACGTTTGGCTTCTTCCTATATTTAATGAATTTAAGTACCTAAAAGTATTGGGTTCTACTTTACATTTTAGTTGGATCGCTCTACATAATACTGGCAGATATATATAAAAAAATCGTCTTCAGATGTATTTAGACGATTTTATTTTTTAAAATAATTGGGATTCCGTGCAATAAACAAAATAAAAATAGAAATTGAGCGGGTGAAGCTCCGGACACGATAAACGCTCTTTTATAGTTCAGAAATCTTCAAGTGTTTTAGTTTCACCTTGGAGACAATTCGGCATTCTCTATGATAATGATAACAGATACTTATAAAGACATATAAGACGATTTAAAAGCAATTAAAGTGTTTTAATTACATTTACTTATTATTCTAGATAAGAGATAAAGATAGGGCCGAGACAGACTCAGAACTCCCAACGGAAGAGTACCACATCACACAAAAATTTCGAATTTGTTGGCATTGGAGTTTATTCTATACGCCAAAATGTTAGAAGGTCTAAGCGCCAAAACAATTGAATGATTTGTCAAATGTAATTTTATTCACAAAGAAAATTACAATAAAATAATAGAAATAAATTAGAACTAGTATTTACAATTGAAACAATTGAGCTAACTGCAGACTCTTGCAAACAATTTACATGTAGCTCAACTGATCCATATCAATACCAGTCGATTTTGCATTCGTGGTCTGGAATAACACAAAAACGTATGTAAGCATAGTACCAAACAAAATAAACAGCTTAGTCATCGATTTCCGTACGAATTAAATACGAACATTTCCCCAAACCGGATTCGTAAATAGCCTTTTTATTGTCGATTTCCCCAAATCTGATTCAACTCAGCTCTATATTTGGGTATAATCGAGTCTTGTGTTACCGGATTTCGAAAATTGGTACATCACTACGATACTGCCTCTTGAGACGAATAGAGTGGATGTGTTATCAGTGCTGTGAGTGAAGGATTTACATCAAATGAAACTTGTTGCATGACAGAAAGAGTTCATCAGTGCCTTTTTCATCAGTGCCAGTTACCTTTTTATTAAGAGGGAACAAACCCTATTTGTACATGTACAATTTGATACGTAGGTGCGGATTTTGTGTAAATTTCCAACACAATTTGGGTTTTAACCGTTGAGTACGTACCTATTTTACTGTCATTATGAAATCAAACGAAAACAGATTGCTTTGGCTTTTATTTTTCTCGTGTTCTTTAAATTTCATCCCTTTCTTCAGATCTTTTTTGGGCACACTAAATTTACCTAATTATTCTTTTTTTAAGTGAAAGTTCTAATTAATTATTATAAATAGATATAAAAGGATGGAACGCTCCCTTTTTTAGCAGCGAAAAGTTTTTGACGAGCATGGATACGAGTAGCTTAGCTTGGGGCTAGATGTAGCTATGTGAACTGTCCAGAATTATTTATTATTTTATTTATTTTATAGTAAGTGTAGTAAAGTATGTCGCTATAGCTAGGGTATTACCTCAAAGAATAAAACGGCATAACCGATTTTTTTTTTATTTTTTATAAATGTGGTAATCAAACATTTTCCTGAATCCCCAGAGTGTTTTAGCTACATTGAGGGCCTGCCGCTTTTGCCAGAGCAGAGCTTCTGCCCGCTCATCTTGCGAAAAAAATTTAAAAACCGGAAAACGTTTCGGGCATTTTATGGTATCCAAAGAAAAATAACTGTTGTTTGTAACATTTTCAGATTATGAATCGTTTAGAGAGTCCGTTACGTCAAAATTAAAGTATTTATATCGGTTGCGTATCTCAAGGTTTTGTTTTTATTCGTTTCAGATCACCTCACAAAACCGAATGGAGATATCGTGACAACAGACAAACTAACCAGATCAGTCCACGGATTGGTTCGTTTTTGTACATCACAAAAAGATGGCGAAGCAACCATCCGCACCGACGATTTCTACGGTCATGGACGCATATAGCTCCAAGTAAGTAGCTACTTTGTAGAGTTCTATTATTTTACACGTACAACGTAGTGTAGGACGCCCTCCGGCCAGGCGGATGATGACCTGCGAAAGGCTGCAGGCAGATGCTGGTGCGGCAAGTCGAAGACAGAGAGGCTTATGTACGTACAGTGTGTGTGGACTAACATAGGCAACACAGGATGATGATGATAATGACCCTACTGGTTAGGCTACGTATCATCTTTTGCCACGCTCAACAATTACTGGCACCTACCTACTTAGGTAACAAAATTTATTAAATTCAAATATACATAAATATATGTCACAATAATAAGTACTCTACCTACATACAATATTGTATTTAACTCGTGCAAAAACCTTTTCTCAAATTGCCTCATAAAACATGACTGATAATACCTTAATGCTCTTACTCTCGCTACCATAAGGGCTAGTTCAGACACGCGGGAACCGCGTGATTTGCAATCGCACGGTTAGGTACCGCAAAATTGTGTTGTGTATTCATACAGCTGCGGTTAGAAACGAATTGGCGTGCGCGGATAGCGTCGTCAGTTTCGAAATGGAAGTCGACGAATAAGCACTATGTTTACTGTGGTTACTCATAAAAAAAGGAAATGAAAAAGGAAGTACTGGATGTATCCAGTTGGAAGTGACCGACGCGTACATGGCCGATTCGTAACATTATCGCAAATTAAGAATATTTGAGGGAAAGTTTTTTGACTATTAAAGAAGTCAAGAAAATCTTGGTACTAATTGAATGGATTGATTGAGGCTCGAGGCTCCATAGTAATAGAATCGCGCGGGGATGCCGCACGATTCCATTTTCTAGCGGTTCGATGGCGGTAACCGCGCGGTTACGTCTGAACGATTACGACAGTACTAACATAATTATGACCCGCGCGCTTCCCATGCGATTCTCAAATTGTGCGGTACCCGCCGCGCGCCGTGTCTGAACGTAGGATCGTTTCCTAAATTTCGTGTTTTATTTTTCTGCGTTGTTTTATTTATTTTATATTATTTTGGCTCCTTAACCTCGAATGAACTTTGGATTGTTTCAGAAGTATTTTTATTTAGTGTTAGTCTGACGGTCAGCTGGACAATTCACATTTACCTACATTATGTATTTGTAAGTACTATTTCTGCAGCTGATTGGCTGCATTTTGATTAGGAATAATAAGCAAAAGTTATATATGAACCAATGAGCAGCGAAACATCTATGAGTGATATACGCACAAATACATCTGAATCGACCTGCAGCCTAGATTATACTATACAGGGTGCCATGGAAAGGTGTACTAATTCGAAAGGGGTCACTCCCTTTCGGCCTTTTCTGGGCATTGAGGGTGTCAATATTTATTCTATGATTTTTTAATATCAAAAAATTTTTAAAATTTTTCGAAAAAAAAAAAGGTCCATTCCTACATTATTATTATTATTAACGAAATTTCAAAGGATTTTCACCATGTTTTGTAATAATTCCATGACAAAACATTGGTTATGCTGAAAAAACAAACAAAAACAAAACATTTGTGATATATTTTGTAATGTAAAATAAATGCAAGAGTACGTATAAAAATACACAAAAAGTAAGATTTTTTTATATTTTTTTGCAAAAAGATAATAAATTTAACTAAAAATCATTATTCACAAGTTGATCCAAAATCACCCCCTTTCGGCTTAGTGTGCCCTTTCCGTGCCACCCTGTATATATAACGCTTTAAAATTGCGATAGCCGTTTTCTGATATCTAATATTGTAAATTGTAGAGGCAGCTAATAAGTAAGCTCAGGAATATCTAGGTTATTTCCCAAGCGAGCACTTTTATAGAGTCGTCTACCGCTAATTCAAAAGTTATTTATAGCTATAACACTGAACAATCAAAGTCGATAATAAAGTAAACATCTTAATGTATATCTCTATTGTTTCATAATGACTCAGTCAGAAGGGATAATCGATTACAGTATGTTCATCATAACTTATGTTGTCTAAGGCTCGAAGCAAATAGGCCAATTGCAGTGGCGGCAACTCGAAAAATCAAAAAAGTTTTAGACCTTCGTGGTACATCTTCGGTCACATCTTCACTTTTTCACGAAAAAACGTATTTTTATTCACGATAAAAAATTCACTGTCATCGTTGTTATGTATGAAGTAAAATAAGAATAATAACTACGCGAGACCTTAAACCTGACTACCCTAACCACAACATGATCGAGTGCATCATGATATGGGTCCATGACCCATGTGCAGTGCACTCTAGTGGACGTAGAACTAGCAAAACTGATACCTAATTCTAATTCTAATTCTAATTCTGATTGGGGGAACTGAGATCTGCACGGACATCTCGCATGGGAGTGTATTGTGCATTATCCCCCTGCCTAAACAGGCCCTAACCAGCCCAGCTCCTTGAAGTACCGGAGCAGGACTTTTGGTGACTGACAGCTACTACGTTTCAGTTTTTCCGCGGGTGTGGACGGGGTTGATTCCTCAATGAGACTCTTCAGCCCCGTCTTGTGTCTGACTTCCTCTGTGGCCGTGCAGTGTAATACAACGTGTTCCACAGTCTCTTCTTCTTGGAAGCAGCCACGACACAAGCTGCTGTCTGTGGCTCCAGTCTTAAAAAGATGATGGTTCAGCTCACAGTGGCCTGTGATGATACGCACCATCGTTCTTAGGTCCTCGCGGCTCATCTTGAGCATCGTGTTTGTGGTTTTCCTGTCTATTGAGGGGAATATTGATTTATTATGCTTGCAGTCTGTACGACGCTCCCATAGTTTTTGGTGTTCTTTTTCTGAGTTGAGTTTTAGTCTGTTTTTGACTTCTGCTGTGGGCGGGTTAGAAAGACCTATATTTTTTTGTGTTGGAGTTTGTTTCGCCGCTTCCTTTGCTAGTCTGTCAGCATTTATGTTGCCTGGGCAGGATCGACTCTCTGTCCATTCTATGCAGACTTTGCTATGTTGAGAAAGATCTTGTAGAGCATTGTGGCATTCTACAATTGCTTTTGATCTTGTGTCCGTCCTTTTGAGTGCGTTTATAAGTGCAGCACTGTCTGTTTTGAAGACCAGCTGCATCCGTGTGATTGGCTCTTTGATGGTTGTTTCTAGAAGCATATCATTTGCCGCTAGTTGGAGTCCCAGTGTTTCCGCCTGAAAGGCCGTGGTGGCTGAGTTTAGTGGTTGGGCTCTTGAGAGTCCGCTTTCGGGACAGGAATAGCTGCAGCCAGCTCCTGTTTTGTTCTTGGCCCCATCAGTGTAGATGTGGTGTGTGATAACGTCATGTGAGGTGATGGCCACTGCGTTCTCTTCATGCGCTATTTCGTAGGTCTTACCTGTTAAGTAGGTAGAAGCTATTCGGTCAGTGCCATTCGCTGCCTCCGGAATTGCAGCAATTGCTTTGCTTAATATTCTACAGTGGTTTGTGAGGCCTGACTCACTTTTCCACTGGTTTGTTGATTTTATTCTTAGGGACGCTGCCATTGCTTCATGCTGTATGTGAACGTGCAAAGGCGTTAGTCCTAGTATTATGTCCAGTGCTGCTGATGGAGTTGATTTCCTGCATCCGCAGATAAGTGTGCACGCCAGTCTTTGGACTTGCTGTAGTTTGTTTATGGTGGTGATTAAGTTTGTTCTAGGCCACCATACTATGGCACCGTAGGTTAGCACTGGGCGGACCATGACTGTGTACAGCCATAAGCACAGCTTAGGCTTTAGGCCCCAGTCCTTGCCTACCGCTCGCGTGCATTGCCATAAGACGTTAGTTGCCTTTGTCATAACATGATCTAGTTGTTTGCCCCACAGTAGCTTACTGTCTAGCCATATGCCAAGATATTTGACCTCCTTGCTCAGCGTCAGTGTTGTACCTAGCAATGTCGGTAGTTCAAGTCTGGGTAGTTTGGTTTTACGAGTAAAGAGTACAAGTTCTGTTTTACTCGGGTTCACTGACAGACTGTGTTTGGTGCACCATGTCTCCACAATCCGATCTTTTCGCACAGGGTTGCTTCGAAAAGCCCTGATATCATGATTGCCAGGTCGTCAGCATATGCGATCGTAAGAATACCTTCTTTGTTCAGAGAGTCGAGGAGTTCGTTCGCAACCAGTATCCACAGGAGCGGTGAAAGAACCCCGCCCTGCGGACACCCCCGTGTCACCCTGCATTGGGCTGCCTGCCCCAGGGATTCTGAATTCTCAATTTTGGTTGCTCTGCTGGATAACATTTCAGTTATCCATTGATTCAGGTTATCATCAACTCCTTGCTTCCGCAAGGCGTTTTCTATTGATGGAAAGGTTGTTTTGTCGAAGGCACCTTCTATATCTATGAAGGTGACCAAGCATGATTGCTTACTTTCGAGCGCACCTTCAATCTTGTGGACTACCTGGTGCAGAGCTGTTTCAGTAGATTTACCTGATTGATAGGCGTGCTGATTTCTATTCACTGGGTTTGTAAGTAGCGGCCCACTTCTGATGTACTTGTCGCATAGTCTTTCTAGTGTCTTCAGTAGGAACGAGCTTAAGCTAATTGGTCTGAATGACTTTGGCTGGGTGTAGTCTGTTTTGCCGGGTTTCGGTAAGAAGATTACTTTGACCTCCCTCCAAGTCCGAGGGATGTATTTCCAAGCGATACAGCTTCTGAATATAGAGGCTAACGCTGGTGTGATTCTTGTGAGGTTCCACTGAAGGAGTGCTGGGAAGATGCCGTCAGTGCCAGCGGCTTTGTACGGTTTAAAACTTCTAACCGCCCAGACCAGTGCTTCTTCTGTTACTATAAGGTTTGCAAGTTCCCAGTCGTTATTTTGGGGTTTCTGATGATTTCTGGTTTCCCAATCAGTGTTCTCCTCCAGGTTGCAGTCCGGAAAATGTGTTTTCAGCAGTAACTCGAACTGTTCCCGCTCGGTTTTTGTGTATGAACCATCTGGCTTTTTTAGTGAGCCCAGTTTTGTTGTCGAATCCTTGGATAGAATTTTGTTTAGGCGAGCTGTTTCACTCTGGGTGGCTATTGAGTTGCTATAGCGTTTCCATGAGTTCTTACGGCTACTTTGAATCTGTTTTTTGTATTCTTGTCTGACTATTTTATAGTTAGACCAGTCTTCTTCACTTTTTGTGTTCATCGCTCTGTTAAAGTGATGACGTACCTTCTTTCTGAGTTTGGTTAACTCTTTGTTCCACCATTTGTCTTTGCGATGAGCAATCTTGTTGCTTGCGGTTATCAGGGGACTTGCTAGTTCATAACTGGTGGTTATATGTGCCGTCAGTTCATTCAGCGTGTGTTCAATATCCTCTGGAGTTAGTAGAGGACCCATTGTTGGTCCCTGCATAGCATCCAGTCTTCTGTTTAAAGTTTCCGCGAATAAAACGGTGTCTGTTTTCTTTGGATTCCTATATGTCCGGGGAAGGATTTCTCCCGTCATGAGTTGGAATCTTATCCGCCTGTGGTCTGCGCATGATGCTTCCTGTGTCGCTACATGCCAGTTTTGTATGTGCTCTGCAATGGCATTAGTAGCCATAGTTAGATCTATAATGGTCTGAGCCCAGGAAGTTACGAACGTCGGCTCAGAACCCCTATTTATGATGTTGAGGTTGTGTCGAAGTACGAAGTCTAGGATGTCTTTACCTCTCTCATTTGTGTCCGGGGAACCCCATACAGTGCTGTGTGCGTTGGCATCACAGCCCAGAATGCATTCCATACCTTGAGTGTTGCAGTATTGGAGTAGTGCCTCTAGTTCTTCAGGTGGTGCCTCCATGGTGCTATCTAGATATGCCGAGGCAATTAAAATGGTTTTGAGCTTACCTTCGAGTCCAGTTGTCAGCTGAACCACGGTGAGATCATCCGTGCACAGGTGTGTAACTAGTGAGGCCTTCATGTTTTTAGGTACGTAAATTAACGTTCTTGTCTTCTTGTTAATTGGTGGAGTGAATACAGTACCCGGTAGGGAAGTAAAACATACCCTTTTCCGGACGATGTAGGGCTCCTGGACCAGTGCAATGGTATGTGGTTGCTCTAGGGTTCTTCTCAGCGAGGCGAACCCTGTGACGCTGTGTTGGATATTAGCTTGAACTACTGAGATTTTGTTTATTCTGTCTAAGCTGTTCAGATTTAAGGTATTGAAACTGTTCCGATCATCGTTTTTATGTCGCGAGATGGGATTATGGTTATTGGTTAAATTGGTTATCCCTGGTGTGGGATTGTGGTGAGTTTTTTTAGTTACCTTATTTTTAACAGACATTATAATTGAAAAGAAAAATGAGGGGGTATAGGGGGAAGTAGATGGGTGCCTAGGCAGATCTACATATGTTGAGGTGGGAGGGAACCCGTCGGGGATGCCACAGAGAGCTCCATGTCCATCTCTGGCGCCGGTGAGAGTAGGTTTAGGCCCGAAAGGCCTAATTCGTCACCTACATCACCTAGGAGCTTATCTATGGCCTCCTCGGAGAGTTCCCTCTCACCTGTACCAGGATCGACGTCGACCTGCATGGTGGCGCCACACACGGCTCCAGACACGCCTCCGCTAGCGCAGGGGGTTTCCTGGGCCGTCGGCGCCACAATGGGGTTCTTGACGTCGGATGCTTTGGGGGCTCTAATGGTCAGATGCAAGTTGGCCAGTCGGTATTTCAACCTGTTCCTCCTGGCCGCCAACGCCGAGAGCTCCTCCACCGGGCTCCCGAACACCATGACGTTGTCGGTCATGGTTCCGTTCATGGATCGCCTGTGGGCGAAGATCGGCCATCGGTCGATACGCAGGGGGGGGAATCTCCGGTTGTTGCACCACGCAAGTATTTGACGGATGTCCTCTGGGGGTTGGTCGCAGTCCGGCACGAATACCACTCCTTTGTGGTATCTGGGTAGCTTATGGTGAGGCACCACTACCAGTCCACTAGTTCCGGGCCACAGGGGTGGCAGGCTAGTGACCGTAGTGGTGAGCCACTCCAGACTGTGGTCGTCGGCCGCTATCACGCTCAAACCACCGTGCGCCGGTTTTGGCATGGCTTCGAACCCCGGGGCTTCTTGGTCGAATTTGTACATGTCTTCCTGGCATAGAGCTGTGAATCTCACGTCCAGGTGTCGACGGAGTAGAGTCGCGCGCTCCTCGTCGATATGCACACCGCTCTTTTCCATAATCACCACCTTTAGGTGGGATTTGACGGACTCAGCATACGACGAAGTCCCCTCGGCTCTCTCTTTGACGGCGCCCGGAGCCCCAACGGCATCGTCACTCTCTAGGCACAGCCTCTTCTCTGCCGCTGCGGAGGAGGGCGACACTATGTCAGAGCTCCTCTGCCGTTTGGGCTGCCTTCCGCCGTCCGTGTTTATTGTGTTCTCGGGGGGCGGGTGAGTCCCGTCCCGCGGGGTGTCACGATCCGGTCCAGTAGCTACTAACGGGGCCGAGGCCCTGTGTTGGCTCTGTCCGCTACCGGCGCCCGCGGTCGGGACCCCCTCCGTCCCCGAGTGTGGTGGATCAGGTGTGACCAAGAGGTCCATTACCGTGCTTACCGCCGGCGCTATGGTCGACAGATCAGCAGGGTATACGTACCCCTCTACTCTTTCGGTCAACACCTTATGCATTAACGCGGAGGCTTTCAGCCTCCGCTCTTTTCTTTGTCTGTGGTTTAAAGGCCCAACAGACTGCTGACTGCAGGTATTGACTGCCCAACAACTGATACCTAGTTCGTAGACTTAGATTATACAGGGTTATTCGCAATTCACTGACACTGCGTGAACTGTTAATTCTGCCCATCATCAGTAATACGTTCATAAAGACACCAGGTCTTGATTATTAAAATTTTATATAAAACAGATCCCATACAAAATAATGTCCGAACCCCAATAAATTATTAAAGACCGATCTACCACTCCCAGTTATATCCACATTAATCATTATTGACCTATTTTACATCTACGAAAGTGTGTATTAGTAGAGTGTGTGAATTATGCAATAATTCAGTATTTGGGGGTAAAACAACTATAGTGGTCTAATGGTCCACAGAGACTTAGGAGGCTCATTATATTTGCCTACCAAACCACGACGCAATCAACTGTTATCGTCTATTGTCGTATATACAATGGTGTAATGGTTAATTCAATATGCAGTTATGTCAATTCAGTCAGAGTAGGTACATAATAATGTATAAGTACTAAACAGAAAAGCATCCTTTTTTGCGTTCCTTATTTTATTTCAGAATCTGAAATAAAATAAAGAATGCAAAATAGATGACTTTTCATTTTCAATCATTATCAGATAATGATTTGATAGTTTTGTACTGCCTCCTGGGAAGTAAATTTTTTATCACGTAGAAAATTGTCCAAATCACGAAAAAATGGTAGTCCGTTCTCCAACGGACTACCATTTTCGATTCGTCACCCTCCGAATGGTTTCTAATCGCAGTTCCTGTAGAGTTAAAACAGTTTCTCGTGCTGTATGAGGGCTCGCGTTATCATGGAGCAATAATGGAGAAGATGATTCATAAGTCGGGGCTGTTTCACTGCTAGTTTTGCTATCATTGTTCGGAGTTTGGCACAGTAGGCATCTGCCATTATTGCTTGACCAGATCGGAGAAAGCTATAGTAAATAACACCATGCTGAGACCACCAAACAGTTACCATTACCTTTATATTGGTAAGCTTTGCTTTAGGGCACTGTTGCGGCGTTTGACCTGGGGTCAGCCATTGCATTTTTCGCCTAAGGTTATCGAAAATAATCCACTTTTCATCACATGTCACAATTCCATCCAATATTCCTTCATTTCTGTATCGATTCAACAAGGCAACACAAGTCTCAACACGCTTTTTTTTCTGCAGATCATCAGTCAAATCATGAGGCAACCATTTTTCATATTTTTTTATTTCATTGATTTGACACAAATGAGTCAATATTGTTGGTAAGGTAACGTTAAACCATGCCACTAATTCCTGGGTAGTTTCGCTTGGATCGGCTTCCACCATCTCTTTTAATTCATTGTTATTCAATTTGTTCCGTTGGTCTGGGTGTTGTCTATTTATAATAAAAAAAATATCTATCTATGTACCTATATAACGTATTAAATATATCAGTTATCTAGTACCCATAACACAAGCTTTGAGTAGCTTACTTTGGGGCTAGATGGTGCTGTGTGGATTGTCTAGCATTATTTATTCACCTGTTTGGGCGGTCTCCACGTGGTTCGTTCTTCAAATCAAAGTTTCCATCACAAAAGTGTTTAAAACTAAATCGCACGATGCGTTCATTAGCAGTCCCTTCTCCAAACGCAACATTGATATTGCGAGCTGTTTTTGTCGCGTTAGTTCCGCGTTGGAACTCGTATTCAAAAATCACTCGAATTTACGAAGTATCCATCTTTCTTGTCTAAGCTGAATAAAAATAAAACTGAAAGTCGATAATCGAATATTGCACATTTTTTAAAAGAAGAAGCAATGTGATAAAAGTTTCGCTCAAAAATTTCAAACCATGAAGGTTCAGTTGTCAATTCGAAGTACCTATTACAATAAAACGGCAATTTCATACTTTAACTTATTACTATCGCGTACCTTTTAGTATTAAATTATAAAATTACCTTTAATCGGGAAGTATCTTACCTTCCCGATTTAAGGTAATTTTAGTGATAGCGAGAGTTTTATCAATTTTAGAACAGAAAACTTAAGATTTAATCAACGTTGGCCTTGGCCGTAATTGCGATGTTATTTAAGTATCCAAGCCTCAGAAAATTAAATGTGTATTATTTTATAGAGGCTGTAACTAATAGTACAACGGCTGAATGTTAAGTAGGCTCATAAACGTACATGGTCAATGTCGCTACCTAATATACCTACACTACACTGATAAGTACCTATGTGTTGCAGTGAATTGTGTATATGTCGCCGACGACGGCTCGTACAAACAGCCTGTTTGTAGAATGGCTAGGCCGATAGCAAAATGGCGCAAGTGTGTCGACGCATGCAGCGTCCCACACAATGGGCCTCCCCAACTCCATGGGACTAGTGTCACACCTTCGGGCCTCTGAACATCGTCGCGCAACAGACCATTCGGTTTGAGAATAACTGGTACGTTAGCGGTGCCAAAAGCCCACCTAATAATGTCGTTAAGGCTGGCATGGCGAGATATCTGACTGGCAGTACACGATAATCCGCTCGACCGCAGTACCGCACTGGCCAATGCCAATGGTTGGGTGCAAGGTGTTGCGTGCTTCATCAATATGAAGCACGCAACACCTTGCACCCAACCGAAGACATGTTGCGATACGAAGAGTTATGGGATCGAATAAAGTACCAGTGTTTTATTCAGGAAGTTCTTGGAACTAATATCCTAACTCCCATTTAGAAACAGCCAGGAAACTTGGCCGTAATTGTGATGTTATTCAAGTATCCAAGCCTCAGAAAATTAAATGTAAGGATTATTTATAGAGGTGCTGCTGTAACTCATAAAAACGGCTGAATGTTATGTAGGCTCATAAATGTACATAGTCAATGTTGCTACCTAATATACCTTCCTACATTACACTGATAAGAATGTGTTACAATAAATTGTGTATCTGTCACCGCCGGATTGTACAATCAGCCTATTTGTAGAATGGCTGGGCCGATTGCTTGTCAAGCGCTTATTTGTTGAGAAAACATTATTTAATATCATTCGACGGCTTAGTGACGTTCATCCATAGGTATCAGGTATTGTTGAACGTTGATCGTTCAACAATCGACATAGGCAAATAATCAAATAGCGCCGTTTTGCTATCGGCCTAGCCATTATAAAGACAGGCTGATTCTACGTTCCGGTGGCGACATACCTGTAGCTATGTAGCCGCATGGAGGCTATAGCCTCTTTATTACACCCAACGCGTATTTATTTCCTTATAAACATTTTCGTGCCGTAAGTCCGAAATTTCTTAATTATATCATCATCATCAAATCAATTTAACAAGCATATTTTCAAAAATTCAAGATTGGATAAGTAAATCAAACCTTGTTGATAATGCAGCATCGGTTTAAGTGCAATGATGAATCTGCCCGTGTGGCTTCACACACACTTTACCATTACAAAAAGAAGCTCAGAATGTTATTCCAAATCTGCAAATTAATAATAATAGTTAAGATGGATGGATGTTTGTTTGTTACTTCTTCAAGCCAAAACTACCTGATGATCGGACTGAAATTTTGAATAGATGTAGGCATAACACAAAGGGTACTTTTTATTCCAATAATCACATGGCATAGAAATAACATAAAAGTTTCCATAAAAACAATGCGTGAAGCCACGGGCAGATCTTAAAAATAAATTCATGTTCTTTATCTAACCTACAAAACACAGTTTTACTTAAGCCATCATAAAAAAAATTGTGCAGATTTTCGTAAGAGCTGATTTAGATCACGGATAATTTTGTGCTGACTCGAATTTCATTGACTTGTAAACATTATAATCGATTTTTAGACAGTCGCGTCAAAATTCGCTTACGCTCTTGTTCTTACCGTACGCCCACACCGATGCCTTCATTCACCTGTGTGATGAAACAGTAAAAAGCCCTATCGGGATTCTTCATACAACGGACCTCGATCATGACATTTGTTTTACCACGAGGGGTTTTCGAGGTTATTCGAGTGTCTCTGTGTGGTTGTCGGATCTTTATTACGTCGAAGTATCAAAATAGCTGAAGCGATTTTGATAAATGAGGTTTCACTTTATTTCACTTTGAAATTTGATTTCAAAATACTTGTCTGGACTCCTATAGTGCTTAGCGATATATTAGGCATTTGCAAATAAAGGGGGATTTTGTGAAAAAAAGTGAAATAGGGGGGTCCCACTCAGCTTTCTTCATAGTTTTCAATAATATTACTTGTCAATCACAATAGTGTTTTACTTGATCTCAATAATTTAGTAAAGCTACGACGCAGGCTGCAGTATGATGCAATATCGAAAACAGATTTCATCAACGGCTCCTTTCATTGGGGTTAATTTATCAATTCTCACGTACTTATCAGTAATTTATAACATCTTCGCATTGCCGAAGCACTTTAGTACATCTTAGACGGTCTCAGTTACGCAATGAACAGAGGAGTTTTGAAAATACGAGTATTTGGGTAAGATTTAAGTAAGAATAAGTCGATTAGATAAAGTATCCACTGACGTGATGTAATCCGATAATAGATCCCTGTTTAATCCGATAAAATCTCTCAGAATTGTGTAGATCTCAGGTGGACGCAACTGAGAATCTACACAAGTCTAGAATACCAAACAAAATAAGAATGAAGTAGGTACGTTGTGAATTAAAACATCCATTTATTCATTAAATTTTACTCGTTAACTCTGCTCAAAGTTCTGTGGTCAGAAATACTCTGCGAGAACGTTGGTTACACAATAATTGGGTAGAAAAGCCTAAATTAATGAGTTTGCTAAGCTTTACTAGATCTACGGAGCTTAAGAACTTTAATGGGTACAAAATCCAATCAGACTTATTTTTAATAACACTACAACACCACTCGCTTACGAATTTTTCTTTTTAGTTTCTTTCAGCATAAATAATTTTTTTCAATTAGACACGACAAGCCTTTAACCAGTCAAGTAGGTATTGACTACATTCATCAGGGATCTTGAAAAAAGTTGCGCACTGTCATCCATGGGGGCAGCGCGGCGATTCGAAAATTCATCACAATGTTTTTTTTTTTGTTTTTCTGATGTGTTTCATTAGTGACAATGACATTTTAAATTGTACTTCATTTTATTCTAGATCGAACGACATTAGACAAAGGTATAGGTTACAAGCCATAGTAAACCCTAACGTTTGAAAATAAAGTTTTAATTGGTTTGTAGTATTGGTCCCGGAGCGGGACAAATTCGCCTTGACGGTATTACAATAAATAAAATGACTATTACTTAGTAATTTTGAAAGGTATCAAAATTACTCAAAAATGTGTTAGAGCCTGAATTGTATACCCTCATTTAACTGACAATTACTTATTTTTAACCGACGAAAAACGAAGGAGGATCTCAAGTCGACGCGTTTTTTTTATGTACTGGGTGTCTCAAAAGAAAGTTCACATTTGTTTTGGTTATTGCGTGAACGCAACTATTCTGAGGGGCGCGGGGGGAGTGTCAGTCGGTAGCCTGGCTCTTGGGAATTTAGTCGCTATGGAGCGTTTCTCGGGAGCGGACCGTGCGTTGTGCGTACGCGAGTTTTATAAAAACGGTAATTCGGCGACTGTAGCGCGTAGAAAATTCTGCAGCATTCAACATATTCGTCACTTGAATGATGCGCCAACCACTCGACTCATTGCAAAATGGGTCGAGAAGTTTGAAGAGACCGGTTCAACACTGGAAAAACCAAAATCCGGGCGTCCAAGATCTTCGAGAACGGTCGAAAACGTAGACAGTGTCGCCCAGTTACTTTTTTGAAGATGGAAGGGGACGCACAGTTACAGTGAATTCAGAGCGTTATGTGGAGATGTTAGACGTTTTCTTCGTGCCTGATCTGCAGCACTTTCCTTGTTATAACCAAAGAACATGGTTCCAGCAGGACGGAGCAACTTCACACACGTCCAACAGGTCTCTGCCAAGAGTTCGTGAAATTTTTCCTGGCAAATTGATCTCCAGGAGAGGTGACATAAGTTGGCCTCCACGCAGTCCCGATTTGACACCTATGGACTTTTTCCTGTGGGGTTATCTCAAATCCAAAGTTTACGCCAACAAACCGACTTCCCTGGCACAATTAAAAGAAAATATCCGTCACGAAATCGCAGCCATCTCGGAGAATACCTGCAGAGCCGTCATAGCAAATTTTAGTGCTCGAATAAACGAATGCCGTGAACGCAACGGTTTACATTTGGACGATGTCATTTTTAAAAAATAAATTCCCAAACAGTGTATTTTACTATGTAATAAACATTTTTTCAATAAACATCTTACTTTTTTTTTAATCGATTTTTTAAATGTGAACTTTCTTTTGAGACACCCTGTACATAATTACATTAAAAAAACGCATAACTTTTTGCAGAGTAGTCCAATTTTGAAAATTCTTTTTTTATTGAAAAGTGTATACCCCGAAGTTGGTCCCATATATATTTTAATCAGATTAATTTGTAGTCGGTTTATAGTTTTATAAAACACGCCAAATTATTATGTTCAATATTTCGTAATTTTCTTAAGAGCTCTGGTCTAGACAAAAGACGACACGATCGTCAATTCATCTTTTGAATACCGAACTAGGTAGATTAATGAGATTTACGCTGATAACTCAAATCTGCAACGAATTAAATATCATCTTAATTTTGTCACGGGACTGGGTGTCATTGCAGCTTCTTACATTGAAACTGCCAATGCAGTTTCTTATTATCTATGGAGTCGGGAAATCAATTTGATAATGTAAATGCCTGTTTTATTTTCCTTTTTCGAATCATAGTCAAAGACTACGGCCGACTTTATAATAATACCCATGTATTATCTAAATTAGGTCATTATCAACAAAAAAGTAAACAATAAATTATAAACGGATTTGAGCTTTTGCCACTATTTGCCACAAATCTGCAAATTCAATTTAAGGTTTCGAAAGATCGTCGCATTTAAGCTACACCTACCATTTCGACAGGTCACCGGAAGTAAACGAAAACTTTTTTCGTTTTGGTATTGTGCAAACCCACTGCGATCACTGTTTCTACATAAATTGTCATGTTTATAGGTTCTGCCTTATTAGCATGTTCTGTATGTATTAAAATGTATATATTGGCATTAAGCGTAGAGACTCTTGTAGATTTTTATTTGATGAAGCATAAACTTTTAACTTTCCTATCACTCTTTAACTTCGAAATGCTAAAGTTTGTCAGAAATAATACAACACTGTTTGAGAGGGATGAAAAGTCTAAATACAGAAGAAAAATTGTCCAAAAACCACTAAAGATGCCTCAATTTAGGCTAGAATTGTGTAGAAAGAACTGTTACGCAATGGCCATAAAGTTATATAACAAACTACCACCTGACATGAGAGAACTGACAGATAATGAATTTAATCGCAAATATTATGAAAATTATACATATTTTTTTAATATTGTTAAAGCAAACCTTGAATTTTGTACAACTACGAGAATGTTATTTGTCTACTTTAAACTATAATGTATCTAAATTATTACTGAACATTTGCACGACTATCAAGTCAAATATAGTGATACTCTATTTTAAGAACATCACTGTCAACCTATATTTATGCAAATAAATACTATCATTTCATTTCATAAAAATTTAAAATATCAATCAACAGTTGTCATAAATTGCCTCGTGCAAGACAAAATCAACACATCAGCCACGCATGACATTGTCAATTTTCTTCTTTGTTGTATTGTTATGGATAGCCATAGTAACTGTCTTTAAACTAAGCACCTAACAAAACAGCATAGGCACCATACCTACCTATGAATAATCAGAAAGGCTGTTCAACTCGTTTCGCGCATAGTTAATTAAACCTTAGTGTAGTGCATACAAAAATATAATAACAATAAAATAGAACAATGAAACAGAATTGAACCTTTATATCGCTGATTCAGTGGGTTTGAGTACCATTCTTTTAAAAATAACTGGCTGCGTCCCGTGGCTTCGCCCACCTAGAAATCATAAAAATTTCAGAAATTTATTGCGAGCTAGGGGTAGTCTTGGAAAATAAAAAATATTTGATTAATTATTGACTTCAAAGTATAATTATACCGAGTTTTGAGTGAATCAAACCAAGGAATAATAATTTTCGATGGAAACTTTACCACCCTTTTTAACACCCTCAGAGGTTAATTTTTAAAAATTAGATTAGCTTATGTGTTATTTTAGAATCTAAACTATCTACATAACAAATTTCATTAAAATCAAGTATTTTTTCGGTATTTCAAGTATCTAATTTTTTTTTTATATAAAATTAAAGCAACAATATACTTGATTAAAATCGGTTTATTAGTTACTGAAAAACGTGGTAACAAACATCCACACAATCTTTCACATTTATAATATCAGTAGGAAGTAAGATTATATTACGAACTGTTGTAACTCGCGAATTCCAACGCGATATGACTATGAGTACAAGCCTCGCGAACCTGTGGTGGTTCCGGTTGTGCTTTGTCTGTCAGTGCGTCAGGTACTCCTTTATAATAATTATACTAACTGCATTCTTACTACCCGTTGTCCTATTACCCGTTTTCCTGTAAGAATGAAGCATTTTCCCGCGGTAAAAAATAGCCTATGTTCATCAGGAATAATGTGGGCTTCTTATGGTAAAAGAATATTTCAAATCGGTCCAGTAATTTCGAAGCCTATTCAGTACAAACAAACAAACAATCAAATCTTTCCTCTTTATAATATTATTAGTATACATAGATTATAATATATGTATGTAAATTGATATTGATGAGGAAAACATCTTCCGAATTTCAGAAAACGAATAAAATGTGTGTTGTTTTTTTTAAGGGTAAAATATTGAAGTTTATATTACAAACGAATGCTATGATACAGAGCATTTTCCTTAAAACTTTTCTTAATATTGTTGTTGTTTTATTTTTAGAATCGAGCTTGCCTACAATGGATCGAGAGAAGATCTGGACCCTTACGTGCCCTCTGAACATAGACCATTGGAATCAAATACATCGTAAGTGAATGAAGACTACACTAACTACTCGCCAAGACTATGAACGAAACAAATACAAACAATCATTTCAAAAATACAAAATCAAATAAAATAAAAAGGAGTTTATCATAAAACATACACTTATTATAGAATAGAACAGAATACTTTAATGCACACTTAATTCTAAAAGTAACTATTTACAACAAGACAACTTAAAAACTAGGCGACAATTGGCAGTCTGATCACTCAAGAGCGATCTGTACTAGGGAACCATGGATGGATATGATCATTGAACAGTACAAGTGTGCTTATGTAGGTTTTATAATATTATAAATAAAATACTATTAATACATAGACAAATACTAAATACATATCGTAATCTTCTAGCCAAAATGATTAAACTGTTCTTTTCGTATTATTTAAGTCTAAGAAAAGCAGCATAACCAAGCTTTAATGACATGAAGTAGGAGCAATTATGATGTAACTGGTTATTGAATTTTGAAAGACGGACGAGGAGATAGTACAAAGTAAAAATTCTCGAAAGGAACGTTCGGTTTTTTTGTAAACGACGAAACACTGTGTCTTTCAGTCTTTCAAATTACTAAAAAGAAATTTGTAATTTCATCTCTAAGAAGAAAAACTTTTTAGATGAAATCAGCAGTCTTTATTGGAAAAGTGTCACAAATCCAGATTTTCTCGGAATTACAGTTTCCACAACACTACTTACTACCTACTAGTTTTTATATCTTATTAAAATTTTTGGAGATCAATAAAAGTCCTATCCAACTAATATTAAATATTAGACACTTACTTACGTACATATATATTTTAAACCTTAGCTAGTTAAAATTAGTTTATGATAAACTACTAGTACTTAATACAAGTACCTAATTGAAAACACATTATTATCGCAATCATTCGCATCACAATAAGTACCTAATCAATATTTGTAACAACATATTACCTACGTATAAAAACTCTACCACATTATAAAAAAAAACTGTCTTGTTGAAAAGGTGTAAGATTTTTTTAGCTAATTCTAAGAAGATCAAAAACCACTCATTCAATATGTATTTCATCTTCGATAACGGATTCCGCGGATTGTGCCGCGGTCGCCTAACCACTAAATGTTCATTGTTTGTTCGTGACCCTGTTTGTTTTGAACACATGAAACGCGTAACCAACATTTTAGTTGTAGGTAGAATGATAGCATTATGTGGTCGTAAAAATATTGTTTGGCAGAATGTTAAAATTAGTAAAAAATATTGTTAGTCTGTGGACGGTCGGCGAAAAAGTGAGATCTCGACGTAAATAATGTAACACACCCTGTGTTAAAGTGCGTAAAAGTACATATAAAAAGTAAATTTACGCTTCAGTTATTCCGTGATTGTGTCGCAATCTACTGTGCCGAAATATTGGAATTATTCCGTAATCATGGTGCATTCAGCTGTGCCGAAAAATAGGTAAACTCAAAACAACAAAAATCATGGTAAATATCCCACATTTTTTAGAAACTTAGTTCATCATTGCACGTATTGCACGCTTCTGTATGCAGAAGGCACGCTACCAGCCGGCAGCACGCCCCCACAGTTCAGCTCCGTACGGCAAAAGTGAATGGACAGTCGCAAAGTAACAGAAGCGTACCACGTGCTTTGGCAAGAATCTCGCCAGGCGGCTTAGCGCGTAGCACGTGCCACCAAGCTTTTCGTACACACTTTATCCACGTGGGACTCCCATGTGAGACTCCTGTCAAGTTTTAGCTACCTGTTCCATAAGCGCCCCACCCACGACAACCAATAGGGCTCTATGTATGTGTCCAGAAAGGCAGATGTGCATGGAGTGCGTCTTTGAGATGTTCAAGACAAGCCTGTTTGCTTTAAACTACTCGGCAAGCATGGACGCGGTGAGGTTTAGATTATGTTCCAGTTCGTCTATTGTTGTACCATAGACTACGACGACCACGTCATCCACGTACATGAAGAACTCCGCAGTGCTCACAGCCTCGGGAAGATCTTTAAGTAGCATGGAGAACAAGATATTCGAAACCGTAGACCCCTGCCTGAGCTACCCCCATGGTCGTTGTTAGAGGACAGGATCGAATGATCTCATATTCTCTCCAAGGACCTGCCTGCGACCTAGATCTTAGCATGCTGGTTAGTAGTGTGAGTGCGGTACCTTGCACCCCATAGTGTTCCAGCTTGACCGCAAACACCGCGTGATCGGCTTTTATCAAACGCCTTTTAGAGGTCGCAGCAGATTAGAGCTACCTGCTGTTTCCTCTCTCTCGCCTCTTACACGATTTTCATCACCTCTTGTGCTAACGATGTGGTCGATCGGACCTCACGATACGCGCACTGCCTATCCGATAGTGCCTTAGTTTCTATTAGGTATGACACAAGCGTATACCGTTCTCCATAACTTTGCCATTGTAGGAATTATGGACACTGGTCTGTACTTTCCGAATCCATGCTAGGCCTACTGCCTTTCTCTTATAAATCGGTGAAACCTTACTTACCTTAAGGCACGTCGGTAATTCACCAGCCCGTAGGCACTCGTTGAACAGGCGAGCCAAGATCGGCGCCAGCGGACCGGCCGCCATCGCCAACAGTTTCATCGAGATGCCAGTCGCATCTTTAGAAGGCATCGGAGGTATCCATTTCATAATAACATGATGTACCTACCTCACTTGCAGTTAACGGCATAAACGGTTTCGGGCGCACCGACTGTGTGTAGTAGCCTGCAAACTAGGCAGATCAGCCGAGGGTGCTCCACACGCCGCGGCATTCATCGCATCTACGGCCTGCTGCTGCTGCTGCTTTGTAAAATAATACAAAATTTTGAGCAAAAAAAATCGATTACAACTTGTGACGTCTCCTTTTCGTATCTGATTTGCATAGTGCCCGGTCCGCACAATAGAGGCGCTGTGCCAAATTGAATGGAAAAAGGAGACGTCATCACGATCGCGTCTCGTTACTAACTTCAAATAGAATCACCCCTCTGATTATTGGAAGGTAGTTATTTCTTTAACGTTCCAATTTTGTCTTCTGTAGGTACCTAGGTATATTTTTTGAACATTAGATATTTTTCAGAGGGGCTCTTAAAGAAACGAATAAATCAAAAACGTATTCTCAGACAATAAGCAGTTTCGGATCCTCTCAAATTGAAAATCTTTCGCAAATTGCTTTTTCATTGTGTTTTAAATTACACAACGAAACTTTGTCACTTGAAGGATCTACCTGAATTTTAATTTAAAATTTGGACATGTTGAACCCTGCCTATTTTCAGTCATAACCATTCGATTTGACGTCATATTAAACTAAGACACCAACAGGCCCCAACTTTAAATAAAACAAAATGAAATTTCTCGTTTTCAGGAGTGTTGGTGCTCTGGCTCATCTATTAAAGGTGTCACTCGGTTCTGGAGTACTCGCCATGCCATTGGCCTTCAAAAACGCAGGGTATCTTGTTGGAACCTTCGGGACCATTCTTATAGGATTCATATGCGGCCACGTTATACACATATTAGTAAGTATTTTAATGTAAATCTGTAAAATAATATCAACTGTTTGACTTTGTTACAAAAGGTTTGCTGCTTGACCTATGGTCCAGTTTGAAACTATGACATGTGAATAACCAATTTGCCTCCACTGAATTAACATTGTTACAAATAATTTATTTCCCCTTCGCTATAGTCAATAAGTATTATCACATCATAATTTACATCGGTTGGAATCCGAGGTCAGATCTCACTCAGCAATCAAAACACAGGTTGATATTATTCGTCAAGATAAGACTTCGGAATATAAGACCATAACATAAAGTTTTTTAAGCTTACGCGATCAGAGCTATCGCAATATTCGTTGAATAGTTATATTAAAAGACCATTAAAGTAGAAACAACTTCCTTATTTTTTAACACAAAGCTCCACTAGTAAAGAGACTCGGTCATTAGGCCAAGAAAGCGTTGTTACAGAACAGGCCGTGTGATTGCACTTTGTTTGATTATCGCTCTATCTGTTATGACACGAAATCTTATGTAACGGTCTAATTTGGAGTGATTCCGTTCTGACCTACAATTTTTATTGTGCTAACCCACGGTCCCTGGCATGGCAATAATCATAGCGACAATTTTGGTTATCTAACGAGACATCAGCTATTCGATTCAGCACCGATTCGTGAGTGTATATCTGACGAAGCGCTGTTGATAGTGAAAGAAAGAAGAAAGAAAGAATGAAAATATTTTTATTTACCTTAAAAACACAGAACGAGAAGTTATGCTAACAAAATAATACTATACATAATTCTTTTAATATGTGCGCAGCAGGGTTTGAGGCAAATATGACCTCCACTCAGCGTTGTGCTGGATGAACACTGGTGTGTGCACCCAACGCTGGTTAGTGAAGTTAGGGATCGCCTCCATGGCCTGCTGATCAATTCAGACGTATTCGTGAGCAACGTTACTGACTATTTTAGCCGCTCATTTATAATTAGCCGATGGCCGATTAATAATCAGGTACGAATTAAAAAATAAAACCGCCAAGTGCGAGTGGACTCGCACGCGAAGAGTTCCGTACCGTACCATCTAGTTATAAAATCCAGCAACTTTTTCCAAGTACATCAATTTTTTTCACTTGTTCGGAGACCCCTTTAATTTTAAATTTCATTTTATTTTTAGTTGTTAGTACAGTTAAAGTATTGCTTATTTAAGCAAAGTCTAAGGTGTTACTTATTAAAAGAAAGCCTTGTTAATCGAAGAGCAGAAGTAGCCAAAACAATCACATTGTTTTTATGGAATTCCCATTTAATTTGGATATTTATTTTATTTTTATTATTTGTTGTTAGCGGCAAGAGAAATCCATCTCTGAAAAATTGTTTACCTGTTACGGTTCATGAGATTGAGCCCACTGACAGACGGACGGACGGACAACGAAGGCTTAGTAATAGGGTTCCGTTTTCACCCCTCGGGAACGGAACCTTAAAAACAAAAGAAATCGAACCAATAAATGGCGAAAAGAGATACACACGAATACGGAATTGATCAGCAGGCCGTGGCCCTGGGCGTGGTGATCCCTTACTTCACTATCAAATCAACACCTTTGGCGGTTGACCACTTTCTAATTTGCGGTCGATGTTTAGGCAATCGTCACGCAATGCCATTACGGTGTGTTAACTTCCTCAATGTTGACAATAAGTCCCTTTCTAGCTTTCTATTTGAATTACGACATTTTCCCTGAGTATAATGTTTCGGTTATGCCCGAGGTGTAACGATATTTTGCTTAAGCTAATGCCCAGATTCCTTAGTTTGAGGATCGCATAGTTAACGGAAACTATAAAAGTTTAGGATTCCTTCCATACATTAAGCTCCCAGCGCCCCTACCGGATACTGGGAGGAACAAATTTTCGTATTATGACGGCGATCCAATAGTTTCATAGGAACTCGGTTTTTAGTTTTCGAATAGTTTGAATTATTTTTTCAATTTTGGCAGTACAAGTGCCAACTTTGACATTTTAATTCAAATTCGTATTAATAGGTACGCAATGTATGATATCGATGCGATGTCATTATTGTCTATTCTATCCTAAAGAACAATCCCCGTATCCGATCCCTAGAGAGCAATCAGGACAAAGCTGTTAAAGGAAGAAATCAGAAAAACTAAACATACTAAAAAAACCTTGTGATTGCCACAATTGAGGTAATATTAGGTATCGCTATAACATATAGGCAACGAATACTGGAATGAAAAATAGAAAAAAAAGTTACAATTAACAGGAATTTATAGACGCATCTGATTTCAGGTCAAAACCTCACAACAACTCTGCATAGAGACGAAAAAGCCCGCTCTTGGATATGCCGACACCTGTGATCTGGTGTTTCAACATGGGCCAAAGCCGGTGCGAAAATTTGCTCCTTTTGTCAGGTAAGATTAAGTTTAAATTTGTGAAAAAAGAAGAGTAGCGAATGAGCATGGACTGTAATGTGGCAGATAGGTAAAAAGTTAATGAAAATATCAACACAAAATGATGAATAATTGGGAGTATAATACTTTACAACAACAGATTTCGTAACAGGAGGTACCTACCTACTCCTATCTCAAGTAAATCTGTTCTTGATCGATGTTGATGATCAAAGGAATATGTCGTGATATGGGTTTAGGAAACAAGAATGTATTTGGGAACAAGGGACGTTCTCCGGCACGCTCGCTGGGTCGTTGACATTTACCAACCGAAACATTTTACAACCGACCGAGGTGAATGGTAAGATTGGCAAACAAGTACTGAGGCATATTATACCCAGCTGTGGGTAGTGAATGCATGATGGTGACGTTGATGTGTTTGTCTGGGACCTTCATAAGGATACATAGTTAAATGATCAAACGAACTTACCAAGTGAAGTTCGATCTTAACAATTAAAGATAAAGTGAGCTAATATATGTATGAATCAAAGACTTTTTATTTCACAGGGAGCTAGCTGACTGGGCACTAGCGTTGACTCATTTTGGGGCATGCTGTGTTTACGCAGTAGTCGTTGCAGAATCCTTCAAACAGGTACTTTATTTTATTTCAACATCTATAATTGCTTGTCAACGTACGTAGCAAGCAACGTAGAAACTAGCCAGAGAAGTAGAATTAAATTTGAAAAACCTTTCGTCTCATTTTATGAAATCGGTGATGCCGTCAACAAATATTTTGGACATCATATTTCCAAAATAAGTTATTATTGACTGAATATAAGTTGTTATTTAAAAAAAAACTCAAGGTATTTTATAAATAATATCCCGTCATCCCGTCACTGTTTTTAAAATATGGTCTGCCGTTATTGTTTTAATAATGAAGGTTCGCCTTTAAAAGTGATTGTAAGTAATCACACCCGATCCTTTTTGGACCTTGGAAGTTGGAACAACTCGATTCGACTCGAGTCGAGTTTCTAGAAATGCAATTTAAATTATATCCCGGCAATCCCGATTTTTTATTCAACATTGTTGCAATCTCGGTTTATTATTTAACATTATGGCAATCTCTACATATTTAACAAACGTAAGTCTTTTAGACCAATGTCCAGCAGTGGACTAATATGGGCTGGGACCGAAAACCAGACAGGAGGGCATCATTATCATCATGGATGATGAAGTCTTTTAGAAAAAAATCATTGTATGTGGACCAGAACAAAAATGTGCAACTTGGAATGAAGAGTATAAAAATTCTACTAGGATTTACTCTCGTTAACGTTATGTTTGGATATGTATGACGAAGATAGAAGTTACGATTCATGAGAAAAATTACCAATATAATATTTCGAAGTTTTTCTAAACGTCGAAATATATTGGTAATTTTTCTCATGAATCTCATGAATGAAAGGACCTTTCTTCTAAAAGGACCTTACAGAAGAAAGGTCCTTTCATACAAGGACCTTTCTTCTGAAAGGTCCTTGAAGCCGTGATTAAAAGGATAAATACAGTTTACGTATGTCCTGATTCTTTGGAATAAATTCCAACTACAAACAATTTTAGAAGCCATCCCCAAATATATTATATCATTTCAGGTTTCTGACGCATACGGGGGGCCTGATTGGAGCGTAACCACCTTTTGCGGACTATCCCTCATCATCCTAGTTCCTCTTACCCAAATAAACAAGCTCAAATACTTGGTTCCTTTCTCTGCCATTGCCAACGTGGTGTGGTTTATATCGATTTGCATTTCCGTCTACTACTGTTTGAGAGGTACCCCGGATCTCAGCAAGAGAAATGCTGCTACCTCGATAGAAGGAATACCAACGTTCATCAGGTAAGAAAACAGATACTGATCGGTGATGTAACTCTATAATATGCATAAAACAAATTGAATACTTGGAAACATTGTGCGATTGTCTCATCTGGATATCCATGTATACTCCGGTTACAGGGTACAGTACCTTGTAAATGAGGCAAGTCTCTTTATGTCAGTCTTCTTTCCAAGAGTACTCCAGATACTACTTTCTAATAATGTCTTCAATAAATACTGAAAGAGGTATGCAGCATCGTTTTATTAGAAAGAATGCAATGTTGAAGAATTAATGAAAGTAGAAAGATGCCTTCAAAGTTTGACTTCGATGAAATATCAATTCGTGGGCTTAGAACAAAATTATAAACAACGCTTGTGGTCAAACGCTCAATTCAGTTAGATTAAACACTCGTGTGCTGGTCTGCAAAAAGGAAAGTAGATTTCGCGAATGATCGCCACATCTTAGCACGGGTCGCAGGCCAGCTAAAATGACCATTTATCGTTCAAGTTTGATAGGCATAGAGTTGAAAGTAGATCGAAGTGATGTAATTTTTCTCTATGGGGCCTGCGGCTAAGTAAATTTAGTACTTAGAAGTAAACTTTCACACCCTCTCCTAAGGAAAACGTACCTACTGAATTCCGGGATAAAAAGTATTCCATGTCCTTCCTCGTAGTATGAACTCAAAATCTTACTCAAATTTCATTATAAGTACCGATTCTACAACCGAGTACTTATAATAGTGTATATTTAACATCGGGTAAAACTAGAAAAATTTTGATTACGCATCTCTGCTTTTACCTACATTATTTCAGAGACCAGTAAAAGTAAAGTAAAAGTAAAAGTATATTTATTGCATAATTACATGTTAAATGGATGGTACAGTTAAATAATAGTGTATCAATGTAATTTGCCCTTTATGGGCGTGCAATTATTTGTCTATTACATGCATCGGACAACTAAAAATAAAAACTTTAAAATAACAGATTGAGGAATGAATAAGGTACTTACATAATGTCAAATTTAAGAAATAAAATAGGCTAGTCAACAGAATATACGAATTAATTTGGTTATTTGTCAATATTCTTGTCATTAATAAAATCTTTTATTGTGTAATAACATTTATCATATAGTAAGGTTTTAAGCTTTCTCTGAAACAGTGTGGTAGGCAGTTCTCTTATTAGAAGCGGAATTTTATTGTAGACCGATGGTGCCATAGCAAAAAAACTTTTGCGCAAAACCTCTTTTTTACAGTTAAGAGTGCAAATTTTAAACTGATCTCGCCTATTGCGTTAGGAAGGGGAAAATATGTGGGTAGGCTTTGGTATTTAGTAAACCAACCGCAACCGAGTTTGCCCTAACTTATGTTTTCGGGTGTATGATCCTGTCTAAATTTTGGTAGCTAATTTCTGTTTTGTTATTAAACCAGAAAATTGTGCCAGTTTCAACATAAGCTACTTGTCTATAGGTCATACATAATTGGTTCATTGCAATTTATTCCAATTAACCAACGAAATCCCATCAGACAAATTAGTTCGCTTCTGTATTATAAACATATTATCTTAAAATCAATTAAAACTTAATTATTTATTGGATAAGTATAATTATTTACGTATAGTTTAAAATGTGACTCGTATAAGAGTTAATTTCGTAAGCTTAAAAAAATACATAGGGTGCCAAGCCAACCTCAGAACCCTCCTCCGTTAATTATTAATAGTCGGGTAAATAAAAGTGATTTATTTCTTACTAGCTGTACAACTTCGTTCGCGTTAGCATACCTGCTGACTAATTAGTTATTACATTTGACCACAGTTTCTTCCTTAATAAGAAGCGCTGTGCATAAAAAAACCCCAATGCGCAGAATTTGACCTGTTAAGTACTTACACTTCCTCAAAGTAGATGGAGTAAAGTTCCGTCCGGTTATATCGTAGGTAAGATCGAGGTTTAGGGGCTATTTCTTCAATATTCTATATTAATTTCCTATGATGGTATAATTTTCTGGTGAGAAATGTTCCAGCAACTCGCTGAAACCTCTGAATGTTAAATCTGTTGTTTTTAGAAACTGTTTGATTTCTTGACTTGACTTCAATTCAATACTTGGTTAATTGCTCTACGTGTGGTCGACAGAATTCTGCCAATGTCTGTAATGCTAAGTGTCATAAACCTTTCTGAGTTTATGACTTGACCTCTTAGTTAATATTGTTTGAAATATTTACATATACAGTATGGTTCTTTTTTGATAGTCATATAGTTGAAAGTAGGTCGTAGGTATTGTAATTTTTCTCTATGGAGCCTGTGGCTACGTAAATTTTGTAGAAGCAAATTTTCATCCCCTCTAAGGGAACCGTACCTACTGAATTCGGGGATAAGAAATATTCCATGTGTTTCCTCGTAATATGAACAAAAAACGTGCCAAGTTTCATTCTTATCCGTTCGGCAGTTTCAGAGTCAAGGTCAAGGTCAAGGAATTTGACTTTCATCCCCTCTCTCAGGGGAACCTTACTGAAAGAAGATTTATCCTATGTCCTTCCTCGTAGTATCAACGCAAATCTTGCCAAGTTTCATTCCAAGTCATCAGCAGTTTCGGCGTAACGCGCGTTTAAGAAACAGACAGACAGACGGACAGACATGAATAGAAAAAGTTACACTTTTGGCTTCGGTATCGATAATAGAGTCCCAAAAAAATCTAAATATCTTCAATGTACAGAATTGGACCTGTTACAGTTTTTTTAGAAGTAGGTACATTTATTAGATAATACAGATAGAAGATAGGCTTACCTAACATTGTTGGATACCAATGAAATGAGATAACAGAATATGTGTAAATAGGTATACCTTTTTAATACTATCAAATAAAAATTAAAAAGTGGAGGATGATATTTTCATTGTGATGATGAAACTGATATTATTTTCCAGCACATGTCTATTCGCAATGGAAGGTATCGGCGTGGTGATGCCTCTAGAGAATGAGATGCAGAAGCCGCAACACTTCCTCGGCTGCCCCGGTGTCCTCAATATCGCCATGAGCACGGTGGTCGTCCTCTACGGGTTCGTGGGTTTCATCGGGTACATGAGCTTCGGCGAAGATGTCAGGGGAAGCCTCACGCTCAACCTGCCTCCTGATGAAGTGTAAGTACCTACAGTTTTCAAGATCTGAGTTATTTGCTTCTGAAATACAGAATTGGATATTAAGTTTTTTGTGATTTTTATGACAACTGAGGCGCGGCGGGTTAAAGTCAGTCTGAGATATTGCTGGTGTTATTTCTGCCGCGGTTCATTTGAATGTTTGTATGATCTGTCTGCCAAACGTGGTGATTATGGCAACACCTGTTCTTTGGGGAAAGCACATTCAGCAGTGGACGTCATGTGTGCTGAAGAGGAGGTATGATCTACAGATACAGGTCCCAGGATATACTGGATATACTGGATGTTTTCTTTAGGTATGTTCATCAGGCATCTGGTAAAGACCTATCGATACTGTCAAAAGTCTGACAGCGGACAAACAAGCGGCTTGGAAACCACCTGACGGCTGGATTACACCAAAACCTTTATCGGCCGATCTTTACACCTCCATGGATTAAAATATAACGTCCTCAAAACCGAAGTGCTAGTGTTTAGAGCAGGAAAAGGTCCGGAGAAAGTACCTGATGTGTATTTGAAGGGTTCAGCAGTGAAGGTTGTAAAGCTGTTTAGATACCTTGGGCACATCATCACGGAAGACCTGAGTGATGACCAAGATATTGAGCGTGAAAGACGGAACCGGTCTATCAGATGCAACATGCTTGCTCGGAGATTGCCAGATGCAGTGACGAAGTAAAGGTAACGTTGTTTAAGGCATATTGGCTCTGTATGTATACATGTCAGCTCTGGTTCCTGTTATGACCTGAAATAAATGATAATTACTATTATTATTTACTCGGGCGTCTTCGGCCAAACTCGGCCGATCAAATCAAACATAATATGTAAAAGATGGGAGCGCGTACACCGGAACGTAGTCATAGGATCTTTGCCGTACACTGCTACAACCGCCATCGTCCGAAGACGCCCGATGAGGGCCGATCAACCGACCGTATTAACCCAGTTGTTTTCTCTATCTACATAAAATATTAATTTAACCATACGCCGAATTAAATTGCGGTACTAATTTTCTAAAAAATAGGTATATTTCTTCGAATTTCTCCATTTTAAAAACGCGTTTTCATTTTGTTAAGCCGTACAGTCAACTACAGAAGACCGGCCACTTCCAATGTCGGCAACAGTGTGAGTACATGCACGTTCGAGAAAGTCTTTCCGTCATCGGCCGACAAAATCAGTTTTGATGTAATCCAGCCGTAAGCAGCTTGGTTGTCCACCAAAATATTATAATTGAAATTAATTGAAAGCACTTACACTATGCATCAATTCTGTATTCACTGATGGCAGTCCAGTCGCAAGCCACTTATAAAACTGAAAAAAAATAGCAGACACATTGTCCATAGTATTATGTCTTATGGTATACTGCTGTGGGGGAACGCTGCAGATATTAACACCATATTTGTGCTGCAGACTCTTCTGCAGCCCTCTGGCTGTTCGTGCAATCTATAATATGGGTCCCAGAGAATCCCTACGTGATAAATTCAAAGAAATAAATATAATGACAGTACCATGTCAATATATTTATGAAAACTTGTTGTACACTCATAGAAATAAAAATCTGTTCCCTAAAAATTGTGATAGACATAACTTTAATACCAGAAATAAACATAAACTCGCTGTGCCCACAACTAGGCTACACAAAATTAATGTATCTTTTAAAGGGCAATGTATACGCTTCTACAACAAAACTCCTAGTGAGTTGCAAAAATTATAAGTAAATAAATTCAAACAAATTGTCAAAACCTTGCTGTGCAAAAAGCCTTACTATAAAATATCAGATTATCTAGAAGATAAAAAAGCTTGGAACGGGTTTTGCTCCAACTCGAAAAATAACAACTAACAGGCTAAAGGTTTCTTCGTCGCTTCTTTACTTTGGTCTACATACCGAAGCGACAGAAATCAAAAATATCACTTTATTTCCGTGTCAGTGTATAGTTTTATAATTTGACCTTTTCTAAGTGTACATTTATTGTATTTTTGATTTTGATTTTGGTTGATTTGTGCCACATGCGTTTGATCATAATAGGTATCTACTTATCGGGATCGTTATTGTTAGTTTAAGTAATTAGATTGTCACTACCCTCGTCACTTTAAATAACTCCATCCCTCCTCGCCTGTTCATTGTTATCTTTCGATTGAGGTTTCAAACTGTATTATTAACGTTTTGGCCGTCATTAGTAACTAGTACGAGTTTTCATAATACCGGAACGGAAAGAGCAAAAAATAGGAATTTATGATTGTGATGACTTCTTGAAGTTGCCAAAACTTTACTTAGTATTACAAAGCAACAAATCACTCAAAATAATTCGAAACCTGTTACTGAGATCGTAAGAAACAAGAACGTAGGCTATTATAATTATCTGTGGATAAAATATTCTTTAAATAAAACAATCGATAACGATAAAACAATATTCTTTAAAATTAAACAATTCCATCGCCGTCATACATACGTTATAGATCCAGGGGCACGCGGGCGCTGTAAGGAGCTTAATGTAGGTATGGAAGGAAACGAAAATATTTATAATTTTCGCAAACTATTCAAGGGATTTTTTTTTCAGTGTTATATTTCGGGAAGTTGATTGACTTTGAAACGGGCAGTGCAATGAAAACAAAGTTCAGCAGCTTGATTGCGAGTTTCTGTTGTGATTGTTATTTCTGTCACTTTATACCTAATTACCTTTCCATTTATATATAAGTAAAAATTAATAAATCTAAAATATTTTTGATATGAATTGCATTGCAGCACAGCGGGCAAGATGGGGCAATACCCGTTTTTGAGACAGGGTTTATTGTTATAATTTTTTTTTTGTTTCAGCTTAGCGCAAACAGCGAAGCTCTTGGTCGCCTGCGTGATGCTACTATCCTTCGCTTTGGTGTACTACGTACCCGTGGACGTAGTGTGGCGAAGGATACAGGATCGAATCCCAGCCAGGAGGCAACCCTGGGCCATGGCGGTGCTGAGACTAGTCGGCACTCTCGTTATTGGTAAGCTCTACTACCTACAGGCCTGTACAGAACAACGCAGTTCTTTTTTTTTTATTTTTTTTTTCACACAAAAGACTTTGTCGCTGAGCGACCACATCGCCTAATTTATACATATTTACAATCTTTTACAAATTAAAACTAAAACTAATCTGTACAAAAATAACATAATGCAAGACTGTAAATTGTGCGGGCTTCTTCAGACAATGGGTTGGATAACATACTGTTGCATTTGCCAACATCATATAACTTAGTCACTCCAAAAATACGAAGTCGTTCGTTTGCGTTTCGTACACATTCCATTATAACATGATGAACATCATCAATACTACCACAGATGTCACAATTTGGTGATATCCATAGCGGTAGCGAAAGCTGAGTGGCTATGCGGTAATCTTAGGTACTGTTCACTAAAATATGCAGTCATCAGCATACATCCAATCCAACCCAGCATTTCCTGAACGATTCTAAACCAGGTTCGTCTCTTTCAGTTGGCCTCGGCTCAGCCATCCCTCGCTTGGAGCTGTTCATGGAGCTGGTCGGGGCTGTGTGCCTCTCCGTTATGGGACTGCTTCTTCCTAGCATCGTTGAAACTGTATTCCGATGGGACAAAGACTTGACTCTATGCCATTGGGTCGTGTGGAAGAACGGTTTTATTTCAATATTCTCCATAATAGCTATGGTGTCTGGCGTTGCGTATGCTATTATAGCGATGATAGACAAGCTGTAATTTGATAGGTACTCATACTATCTAAATAGGTAATTTAATAAAATAACGTATTTTTTAAAATATCATTTATAAAGGTGTGTGACATCTGACTGATCATTGACATTATCTGAAATGTTACTCACAAGTATATTTTTTTCAGTGAAAAAGTAGTGCCTTAACTTGGTAGAGCCTTTTACAAGATTGCCTTTGTCATTATTTTATATTACATTTTTAGGGAAACTAACAGCTAGGTAACTATAATAACAGAAATGGTGTGAAACTAACACCTAATTAAAAATTTCACAAATATATAAAATGTGATGTTATGTGACTGACTTTATGATACAAGGTGCCTTACTTAAGCTATGTACATGCAGTAAAATTGAGATTGTCAAATTTCCTAGGATGTTCAAGTATTCTGTTTGGATATATAGCTACCTTCCTACTTTAGGACCCATGCATTGCCGAGCTAACTGTTATATTTTTTATGCCAAATTCAAATCGATTCATCCATTTATGACGGGGGCGTTGGCGAGTATCTTGGTTGATGGTTTGAGAGCTACGTTGGTTGCCACAGACACCGACAAAGGTACAAATATTTGTACGATCTGCAGATGTTTGTGCAGGGTATGTGTATTTTAATGTAAAACAAAATACATCAAAAACTCTAATTACTTTGAGGCTAGACGATGCTGAGTGGAATGTACAGCATTGTGTATTCTTTTTATAGATAAAGGTGCAAAATAATAAGAGCTCCAGTCAAACATATATATGTACTTCTTTGGCGGTGTTTTAATTATCCATATAAATAAAAATAATAAAAAATAAAAATACAATCAAAGAAAATAAACAAATTAGAACTAGTATTTCCAATTGAAACAATTGAGCTAACTGAAAAAATCGTACAGGTAACTTTCATGATACATATAAATACCAGTCGGAAGCGTCCCCAAGACGCTGGCGCCGCCGGCTGCATTGTACCGCTGTATGGCAATGCTGATGCGCTGCGCCAGATACTCACCAACTCTCAAGTCACGCGTAGCTTCGACCAGACGCTCAGATATTTTTTTTTTTAATAATTTTTACGAGCGAGATGTATAAATATTTTTTTAGTAGGTAAGCCTAATTTTTTCAATTTCTTACTTTTCTTACGTTTATCTAAATGTATCTAACTAGGTATCAATATATATTTTACACCAGATAATTATATAATATTTCTTATATCACAACAACACTAATATTTCACACTATTATTTTTAACCGTGATAGTAGGTAGGTAAATAAATTAATAATGATGTAGCTTTGTGTTTATTTGATTTATTATCCCCATAATCTACTATGACAGTCCAAACATCACACTATATCACACTATCTATATATATAAAAGAAAGTCGTGTTAGTTACACCATTTATAACTCAAGAACGGCTGAACCGATTTGGCTGAAAATTGGTGGGGAGGCAGCTTAGAACCAGGAGACGGACATAGGCTATGTTTTATCCCGGAATTACCACGGGAACGGGAACTACGCAGGCGAAGCCGCGGGCAGCAGCTAGTAATATTATAAATGCGAAAGTTTGGAGGGATGGATGGATGGTTATTACCTCTTCACGCCAAAATACTGAAAGTATCGGGCTGATATTTGCAGTAGAATTGTTCTGTAGGGGGCAGCGCCCCCTTCAGAACAATTCTACCACCGAACTGTGATCCCCAACCCGCATGCCCAGCGTGGGGATTATGGGCATTACCCCCATTTGATAAAAGCCAATAATGCGCTTATCAGGGGAAGGCCTGCGTCCAGTAGTGGACCAATACAGGCTGTTGAGGTGAGGTTGAGGTAAATAGGGGTCCTTAGGGGTGAATTTATTTGACGTTAATAGCGAGAAGTGATTGTGACGTCTCCTTTCTCCATACAATTTAGTACAGCACCACTTTCGTGCAGACAGGGAAATACGCAAATCCCCTAATAAAAGGAGACGTCACGAGTCGCTACTAACGTCAAATTAATAAACTCATCCCTATTGTTAATCCTGGGCGGTACGTCACCCACCCGTGTCAGTGACGGTTTCACGTTGCGCATATTCATGACTAGATAAATTACGTATTTGACGTGTATGCATACTTTTTGACGAATAATTGAATTGACGAATCGCTAAAATGATAAATTAAGCTTTTGACTTCAGTAGGATATGATAAATAAAGGATTTGACGAATTGCGAAATTGACAAATTAAGCTTATGACTTATAAAGGATATGGACAAACAAGTATTTGACGACTGTCTGCGTAATCCTAGATGACGGAAGTCTACACTGAACTGAACAATACTAAAATTTTGCTGAAATTTTGAAAAATCTTGTAAGTATTTTGTTTCTTGTGCTTATCTAAGATCTTCCTATTTAATAATGTTACTAAGTATAAATTGTAATGCTATGAAATAACTTAAATGCAGGGTCGTAGTTACAGTAGCACACATCGATGACAGTCTAATACCTACATATAAAAAGCGTTTACCCACTTTTGAAAGTCTATGAGTAGGTTTGACTTCTATTAAACTAAGCCACTGTAAACTGAGCTATTTTATCTGAGGCCACGGCAGTGACCTAGTAGGCCGTTAGTTCAGTCTCTGCTTTGCTTGGGGCTAGATGATGCTGTATGGATTGTCCAGCATTAATATTATTATTTAGATTATGGAAGAATAATGTCATAAAGAAGTCGCTTTAACTAGCACTAATTTAATAGACCGAAGCTACTACAACAAGACATGGTACAAGTTGTTTTGGTCAACACAGAATATTTTTTAGAAAAAAAAAAGCTTGGGACGGGTTATCTTTCAACTCTGAAGAAAACAATTAACAATTTTTGGTCATTTCATAACATTAGCGTACATGAAGCGAAATAAAAAATATAACTACAATTCCATGTTTTCTTTACATAAAAGCAATTATGATTTTTTCCAATTTGTATGTAATGTATTTATGGAATTGAAGGATTTTTTTATGACTTTGAATTAGATGAACGATCACATTATGTACCTACCTATATTAGGTAATGTGAAGAAATTTAATGAATACAATCAATTGAAACAAATCATTTATTAGCATAGAAAACGCCTAAAAAACTAAAATTAACAGTTTATCGTAGATATACAATAAGTCACCTTGCCTGCTCTGTTTTTTCTGCATAATGTTACTAGCAGTAGGACTAAAACGATTAATAATAATTGAACGAATTCCATTACAGAAGAAAAATTTTTACAAGTGCAGAAGGCTTTATTCACAAAGAAAATTACAATAAATAAATACCTAAATAAATAATGCTGGACAATTCACACAGCATTATCTAGCCCCAAGCTAAGCAGAGCTTGTGTTATGAGTACTAGATAACTGATACATATACTTAATACAATACACTACATTGATAGATATTTTTATTATACATAGAAAACACCCAGACCAACCAATAAAATAATAGAAACAAATTAGAACTAGTATTTACAATTGAAACAATTGATCTAACTGCAGTCTGTTACAAACAATCTTCAGGTAGCTCAACTGAAGAAAATTAAAGAAAATTATATCTATTTAAGTGTAGTGCATACAATTTTTTTATTTATCTACATTTACAAAATACTATAATTTCTAAAATTATTTGCTCTGTCTATTCGGTATTTTTTCACGCCTAAACGGCAGAACGGATCCTATTGAAATTTACCAGGAAGGTAGATAGTGCCTTATGTACACAGGCTACTTTTTATCCCGGTAACGCTCATGCAAAGCCGCGGGCAGCATTTATTTGAATCGAAGGCCTTCTTTTAGAAGGTCTTCGATTCCATCTCACAAAACACCTTTAGGAAAGCCTGAATGAGCTACCTGAATATATTATGGATGCTGGAGCGTTTGGCGGGCTTATGACCAAAAATATAAATCTAACGATGTTACACTGCTAGACTAAATTTAGAAAGACGAAAATCAAATATCAAAGTGCTTTATTTCCTTTAGATCCTACAGGGCTCTTGAACGCGTCACAAAAGGCAAATTACTACACCTTACATCACAACATTTTTTTACCGGTTCTTTTCGAGTTGGAGAAAAACTCGTTCCAAGCTTTTTCATCCCCTCTAGATAATCAGATATTTTGTAGTTAGCCTTTTACAAATGTTTGACATTTTGTTTGAAAATATTTATTGATAATTTTTGCAACTCACCTTAAGTTTTGTTGCAGAAGCGTATCCTTTGCCCTTTAGAAGATACATTAATCCTAGTGAAGCCTAGTTGTAGGCACAGCGAGTTTGTTATTTCTAGTATTTAAATTTTATATGTCGCTATTTTATATCATAAAAATAGCGACATATATAAAATTATTGAATTAATGAATAATTATCAGCAAACAATACAATCTCGTGATTATTTTTAATCTAACTAAAAATAGGAAAGGGCCGAGGACAGAATTGTGCGGTACACCCTTTGTTACTACAGACCCCAAAGACCGTTTCCCATTAATCTCAACTCAGTTTATCCAAATAATATAATATTAATACTTAGCTTAAGTTTCTCGTGCAAGTAACATGTTTGTTGTGAATGAGAAAATAAAGATCCTTGACCTGAATAGAGGTATAAAGTAGGTACCTTCGATCATTTTCCATAAACAATATGGGAACTAGGTTTTGGAAAAAATTACTAAGAAAAATTGTTAGTGATTAAAATGAAATTCATAGATTACAGATTTCATTCTTCTTTGTTTAATAGTTCATCATAAATTAAAGCATTACATACGAAAAAAAATTGCAGTGAATAGATACAAACTACACTAGTAGGTACTAGACGTGTGCGCCGATCGGCGTGGCGCACGCCGCCGATCATTTTAGTCACGCCGACGCCGCCGAATTTTTCATCGGCGTCATCGGCGTCTACAAACAAACAATATTCTACATTAAATAAATCACTTTATTTAACAAATTTCTTATATTTTATTTGCAAATAGTATATTTTTTTATTCCGCTATCTGGCAACACTGTTTGCCTCCAGTTTCGTCGGCTCCATTTGCATTTCTCTTTTCACTTGTCAGTCTGGCACACAACTAGTGAGAATTGAAAGGTTTCGGAGGGTATCTGTTTTTAAATGACATACTGTGCACTATGTCAGACAACAACATAGATCGGAGTTCGATACAAAAGATCGAAATCAAACATTTTGCTGTGAAAACTAGGGTTGCCATGCCACCCGTACTATATAATAAAGTATTGAACTTTATTTCGGGCTTACGTACTTTATACTTTATGACCACAATACTTTATGCCAAAATACTTTATTTGGCTTTTCAAGTTTTTATTTTAATGTTCACTGTACTAAACGTTAAAGATGAAGTTTTTGACTGTAACAGATCGCATCGTGTTATTCTACAATACGCATTGCGTTTGAACCTTTGAACGCAAGATAAAACATCAAATGGCAATAATCAACTTTATTTATTTTCGATGCGACCAGTGTTGCTGATCTTTTTGCTCCGTTTCAGATATTTTTTTATACCTGCGGAAATTTTACGGACCATAACACCTATCGAAACGGCTCATACATATGAGTTTGTTCCTGAAAGAAAGAGACATTGAAAAAGTCTATAGTATGGAAACGAAATTTACGCGGCTCGCATCGCTCGCCGTAATATCTTTTAGGTTTATTTGTTTGTCGTTTTGGTAAACTGCTCTTAATTTTAAAATACATGAAAATAAATTAGTATGTAGGTATACTCTGTTTTTACATGGCGTACTTTTTTTTAACCCCCGTACCAGGTAAATGTACTCTATTTGCTCAAAAAAAAGGTGGCAACCCTAGTGAAAACCCTCTATTCATCATCTAAAAATAACTTTGTCTTTTCCCTGCTTTTTTTGTAATACCTATGTGATTTGATTGTTGCCATAGAGGCTTTTTTGTTAATGAAATTTTGATTTTATAATTGTTTTAAGTCTGTCATATAATTAATGAATAAAAAGTTTAATAAGGATTAAGGCGTCTTTTACTTAATTTCACATCCACGCCGATTACGCCGATGACGCCGCCGCCGCCGACAAATTGGACGCCAGACGCCGCCGCCGGTCAAATGAGCATCGGCGCACATGTCTAGTAGGTACTAGAATTTACATTAACTGGACTGAAACAATTGAAAAACCTCCAGAATTTTCCAAACAATCTAGAGGAAGCTCAACTGATCCAAATCAATCCAAGCGGATAGCATACCAAAACACTAGCTTATTTCATATCTATTGAATGCAATAACTTAATTGGAAATAAAGTCTTTTTAACTATTTAGGTTTAGGTTTAAAGAACTTTATTTCTCATAAAAACATTACAGTACACTTAAAATGAGATAAATTTATACAGTAACTGTGTACTAAAACTAACTTTGAGTAGGTTCACTATTTATAGTGTCAAAAACAAAATTGCTGCTATCTACGTGGGCCATGTCAGTGAATATGGTTGGAGATGCTGGAGCCCCGCAGCCGCGAACACTGCCCACGACGCCTACTAACCTGTTTTTATATATGGCTGGCCCGCCGATATCGCCCTGCGAAATAGACAATCAGAATTATTATCTCTTTACCACTGTCAGTTTGCCCTGGGTAAGTGTTCTCTGAACTCTGAACTCGGACGATCATCGGCTTCGTTTGTAACTTCGATATAATATTATCATTACTATCCGCCTATAATACTAATCCACTGATGGACATGGGCGCGAGCATTTTGCGGGTATAAAAATAACCTATTAGTTATTCCAAAACTACATGCAAAATTTAAGCCAGATCCGTTTAACAGATTTGTCGTGAAAAGGTAACAAACATTCGAGCATCTTAAAGGCAGGTGAATCCGAATTTGACAAGTCAGCGCTAACCCAATAAAACCCAATGTAAATTGTTTTGAAGTCAGTGCAGCAGTGGGAAGTCAGCGCTACCCAAATGAGCGTCATTGTGTCCCGTTTCAGCTTGCCGCATCCAGCATCTAACGATTAAAGTAGGGCGGTATTCTTTAAAAGATAGGTAAACTATCATTACTGTGGTCGTTACTAGAATGACTTGGGTATTTACAATACTCCGAAGAGTATTAATTCTTATGACGGAATTACACACTCATCGAGACGTGTCGACGATGCGTCTCGTGGTAACTTGGGCGCTCGTTCGCTCAAAGAGAGGCACTATTTACGAACACACTCGTAATTTTTGCCAGATTTACTGATTTATAAGTATTTAATAAATTTTTATTTCTCATAATTCTAAAAATCTACCTGATTTCTGAGGATGACCGTTGTGACCAAAGCCTATCATTGGCCTTAAGCCGGCTTTTCACTATGGGATATAATATAACATATATTACATCTTAAGATATAATATTTTATCGCTCGTCATACATTTTGTACGAGACCATTCACACTGTGCTATAATATACAGGGTGAGGCCTAAAGAGTGGTCAATACTTCACCTACGGGTAGGAGGCATCAGAACTGTTCAGAAAAAAAAAAATTGTGCCCCGTAAAAGTCTCACGGTTTTCGAGTTATTGGAAATTTTCGAATTTTTTAACTTTTCATACCCTTGTCCATTCTTTTCAAGGCCAAGGCTACAAATCAAAGAATTTTCAAAAATTTTTTTGTCATAGCATTCTTGGTTAACTGTACTAGTTATCAAATGCTTACTGCCATTTGCGTGCCAAATGAAAACTTTTTCCTTTGCAACATGATTAACAAACAAAAATGTGTTTTGCAAATTTTTTCCAAAAGTTTTACCTCCTGTGGTGAAAAAAATTGTATGACCACCTGAGTGACCGACTAATAAAAAACTTGTCCACTTCAATGAAATTCCGAAATAATAGAACACTCTGTATTTCCAACTTTCTATGCAAAGAATATCCCTGAGTTAAGATGGGTAAGGGTCATTTTTTTAAATAGCAAGTAGAGTTTAATCTCGCTTTTTGCATTGGAATTCCTTACAATAAGTCTTTAAATGACTACCACTAGCTCCTATGCACGCCCTGCATCTTCTAATAAAAGAGCGCTTTATTTTGCGTGCATGCCTGGATTCGTTAATGGTTTGGGCCGCCCTTTGTATACGCTCACGCACCTTTTGGAAAAAAAATTCAAAACACATTTTTGTTTGTTAATCCTGTTGTAAAGGAAAAAGTGTTCATTTGGCACACAAATCGCAATTAGCATTTTATAGCACAGTTAACCAAACATGCTTTGACAAAAACAGATTTTGAAAATTCCTTGATTTGTAATCTTAGCATCGAAAAGTATGGACAAGGGTAAAAAACTTACAAATTTCGAAAATGTCCAATAACTCGAAAACCGTGATACTTTTACCGGGTACCTACAATTTTTTATTTTCTGAACAGTTCTGATGCCTCCTATCCGTAGGTGAAGTATTGACCACTTTATACACCAGATTGCTCTTCGATATCAATTGTACCTTATTTTCCAGTCTCTTAGAACTTTATTTTAAAGTTTGTACACTGAATTATGCATTATAATTATACACACTTTTTTTAATGACTTTTTACGATGGAACTTGTACTGCTTGTCTACTGTCGCGGCCTCTCCGATTATTTATCGGGTATTTATCGCGATCGTGGTCACGGCGCGAACAAAGAAAATTACAATCAGATAATAGAAACAAATTAGGAGTAGTGCCTATTTACAATTAAAAGTAACATAATAATACGAAATTAATATACCTATTTATATATGCGGTCACAAAATAAATAGAACAAAAACGTCTTGCGTGATTCTTGAGAAGACCATACCTTACAAGGGCCTTTCCCTCCAAGTATTGAGCCCGCACAGAACTCGGTGTCGGCGACCGAAAAGAAGTAGCTGACGGCGCACTGATCGGACGAAATTACAGGTATTTCTACTTTCATCAATGAGTTGAGATCAGATTCGACGCCTCCTGGCTGTAATATTAAAACATAAGGTACCTATAAAGTACACGTTGCAAATTGGCACGGTCTCATGAATGTGAAAATGGCCTAAGACGTCATTATATCACGACTTCACAAGCAGCTCTCCATAATTTTTTGCAGACTAGTGTGACTACGTGTGTTCGACTTTCGAGCGTACTGATGTCGTACCCGACTAATCAGAAAACTTTTCTAGTTTATGGCCATTCCAACAACGGTAGACCACATGTGCCAAAACTACCTAAGAGAACATCGAAAAATAGGCGTTAATTAAAAAAATCTACCATTTTGAATACCCTGGAAATTACTACTTTTGTCTCATAGTCTTTTTGTAAGCATGTTTGGTAGAACTTGCGCCAAAGGGTAAGTGGGAGGTAGGTAGAACTAATTGGATTTAGTATGGTGGCCTTAGAAGAAGACGGCAGCGAGTTTTTGTTCTAAGAATAACTTTAAACTCACCTTAAAAAAATCTTACCTCATCCATGCCCCATCCGTAGACCGTGATCAGACTTCCCTCTTCCGGTACCTGATACCTAAACGGCGTGTAACTTATACGGTATATACTTTCTTTATCCGGTAGATTCTCCTTGGTTATCAGCAACGCAAGGTTTCCGCCCATCTCAGGCTTTTTAGAATCGTACAACGGATTAACGATTACTGTTTCTATAGGTACACGAGTTCCAAAACAAATCGTGGTACTGCCAACTCGAACTGTCATTTCTGATGGCTCGACACTGTAATGGTATAAAACTCGATGGGTTAAAGCTTGCCTCCGCCATAAACTCCCTAGTTTTAAGTTAAAATGGTATCTCAAATACTTTCATGGCCCAAGACGTAGATGTCCTCCTGCAGCCCGGTGTAGCGGCGGCGATACCCCTGCGGGTCGCGCCGGAGCAGTGAATGTTTTAAATAATTAATTAGGAATGGTAAAAACTATAAGTAAAACTGGCTAAGTTCGAGTCAGACTCGAACAGGAAGGGTTCGTTTACCATCGTAAAAGATATAGCAAAAATATTTCAGGTTCGAACGGAGGCTTTACGATTACTTCACCTGTAGGCAAGGGCGTAGCGAGGTACGCGCAGGGGGGAGGGGCGCTGTTCTGATCAATTCAACCATCACAAAGTAAATATGCTTCCAGACACATTTCGTCCTATGGTCAAAGCCGGACCCAACTGTAGAACACTTTGCCAAATTGACACTTTGCTGAACTCTCGTTTGAATTAATTATCCAGAAAACTGCAAAATATGTAATACGGCTTGCTTCGCTCGCCGGTAACATTTTGTCGTGTTCCATGATCCTTAAATAATAATACATTGTCACGGACTCACATTAAAATCATTCTGACCACCACCGCGAAAAGCTTACTAAAACAGAAATTATTCGCGGCTCGCTCCGCTCGCCTATGACCATCAGTTCTCTGTCTCTGGTGGCATAAGGGAAGGGGCACTCATGCGCACAGCCAGGGCCCGTACTCTTCAAAACGAAATCCAAGTTTCTGATTCGTTTTTGGGCAAACGCTAATCTTATGCAAGCGACTTAGGAGTTGGTTTTGCAAGACAACGAAAACGAAACTTTGATTCTCCATTCCGAGTAGGCCCTCAGACCTTTAAAATTTTCAAAATTAAATTAAATTCATTACGGCAGGCCTGTTGTGCTCCTTTTTGTTGTTAGTCGCAAAAATCTTATAATTTTTCTTAGCACATTATCCTAGCTTCCTTGCCTTGCCAAGCCTCATAAATTTCAAAAAGGTTGCGGCTCACTCCACACTGATATTCATTATGTATTAGTTTCATAACAATTTTCTCAGTCGCTAACTCTACAAAATTTTCAGGGCTCTCTCCGCTTGCTATTATTTATTTATTTAATTCTTTTCTATCTAGTTTGTGACCAACTGAGACAGTAAAAAGAATCGGTGGCTTGCTTTGCTCGCTAATTTAACTATCTTATTTTTGGTTTGTTTTCCTAACTTTTTTCTTTATTACCGAAAATATCTCAAAAATGCTGCGGTAACCTCCGGTATCCGTCGTCTTAGCTTCCTAGTCTTTCTTGCTAACACGACCTCACGAAACATCAAAAGTACCGCGGCACGCTCTGCTCACCGTTATTATAATCATAGCTTTTTATCTTCCACTGCACAGGCTTAAAATTTTTCGGACTCACTTTGTTAAATAACAGCGAACAAAGCGAGACCCCAAAATTTTGAATGCGTATTTTTCCTCAAAAATCTGGACAAAATCTCTAATAAATTCACAGCTCACTCAGTTCGTCATGGTTGCCCCTTATTGAATTTCTGGCTTCGGTCCTGACCGTGAAGCGTGACCCCTCCCCAAAGTCTTAGGCTGCGACCGCGCCTGATGTTCTTTAGGTATATTGTTGGTTTTCTTCGCCTGCCCCCCTTTACAGAATCCTGGCTACGTCCTTGCTTGTAAGTACACGCATAGCTATATATAGGCACAATATAGGTAGGTAGGTATACGCGTTCTACCTTTTAATTTTGGTGCTGGCAACTCGAACGTCCATTGTCAGTAACTTTTACGCTCACAAACAAGACGCTAACCATAAATATAAAGTGTCAATTTACTTTCTCTTCACTACATTTTTTTTTACAGGTGGAAGAAGAGTAGGAGAGTAATTGTAAAGACACTGCAATACTACAAACAATTAATAAAACTGGCCAAGTTGGACTATATTCAAGTGAAAATATTTTTCAGTACAATTGTGTTTTTGAAATTTTATAAAAGATCAAATAATAGGTACGAATAAGAGGCTTGCATATTGCACGAGGGCAACGGAGTTAAGTAAAACTCACTTACTCGAAAACGCAATAAGCCGCGGTTCCGATTGTGTCATCTGTTAAAATGAATCCCGCGCAGAAGACCGCTTCATAGTTGATGCGGTACCCTATAATGCTTGCCATGAAACCAGCTCGGTCGAAAAACGCAGACTCTCCCCCTGCTATCCTGCCCGTGTTGGAGCTCCTTCGCCTGGCGCATTCATCTTCGTCGTCGTCGTCTCTGGATAACTTTGGCAGATCATCGTATGGACTGGCTGAAACAAAAAAGCAACTTTGAAGTTTCTTATGCTATTAACAGCAAAAGTTTAGGTTCATTTTTGTTCATTTAGGTACAAGTTTAGGGTTTTTTTTTCTGATTCCGGAACTGCAATAAAAATATACTGGGGTGTTTTAGGGTTACTACGTTTTTGCTTTTATACGTCGATGTTTTAGCTTGGCTTCTGGTTTAAGGTTACAGCACCTATATATACCATCTATGGTTCAAAACTGGCTACAAAGTAATCTCCTCACTCTTAACTCAGATAAAACGAAATACCTCTGTTTTCATAAGACGAAGTCCTCATCCCCTACCTCGACTCTGCCATCAATTAAACTACATACCTGCGCCAGCCCCATATCCAATTGCAATTGCGATCAACTCACTAGAGAGGGTTCTATAAAATACCTTGGTGTTATCATCGACGAAAACTTGTCTTTCAAAAAACAAATTGACGCCTTATCTGGTCGTGTAAGAAAAGTCATTTTTGTCATGAAGCAACTACGTAATGTGGCGGATATCAGCACCCTCAGATCTGTTTACACTGCTTTGTGTCAATCGTTAATTTTGTACTGTATCACATCCTGGGGATCGGCATGTAAAAGTTTCCTAATTCAGGCTGAAAGAGCTCAACGATCGGTCTTAAAAGTAATGCTCAGTAGGCCACGTCGCTATCCAACGGTCAACGTATTCAAGGATAGTGGCGTGCTATCCGTAAGACAGCTGTTCATCTTCCAAACTTTTCTTTCAGTACACAAGTCTGTCGTAACATCTGAGGGTTACGAACAGTTGCTAAACCGCCGTGTATATAAAATACCGCTACCATCCATCTCATCAGATTTTGCTCGACGTTTTGGTATTTTTAGCAGACATCTAGTCTACAACAGAGTCATAAAACACTGTAGTGAAAAACTGATAGGTCAAACTGTCAATCAGGCCAAAATCACTTTAAAGAAATGGTTAGGCACACTGTCATATGATGACACTGAAAGTCTACTAGTAAAGACAGTTTAGTGATATTTCTTTAACATATTAGTCTATTTCTAATCTTCATTCTTTTAACCCATTTACGCCTGCCGTGCCCAAACGAGTACGCATATAAAACTACTCATATTTTTTTTTATTTAATTGCACAGTGAGCTTCATTATTGGATATCCAAAATGTGATAGTGAATGTTTATGTGTCGCGATTAATAATTGATTTTCATTGAGAAAAAGTGTTTTTATAAGTAGTTTTGTGGAACATAAGTGACAGCAACAACTTGAGAGAAGTAAGTATAGAATTTCGAATATATTTTTCAAGATTTTCTTGTCATTTCTTACCACCAGTAATAGTTTAGTATGTTGTCTGTATAATAAACCTAAACAGTATGTAAAAAATTATAACCATTTGTTTACAATAGGAAAAATATAACGTCGTCCCCAAATGGGGACATTGGGCACATTGGTTATATATTTTAGTTTTTGTTTGTTTCAGGATTTTTTTTCCAGTAATGGTGTGAAACACTTTCGGTCACCACAATTACTACCATGGGATTCAGGAGGCTTTGGAGGCTATCATGCAGGAAAAAGACCCAGATGTGATGGTTGATTTGGTGGCGCTACCTTCAGATCCAAGTTACGTGACTGACGAGAAGAAGGCAATGAAGATAACATTCAAGGGAGTGAATTTCCACGGGATATACTAGGTCGCGTTGGGGTATTTGTAGGAAGAAATGATGAATGGGATAGTGGCGATGAGGAACCATCGCTTCAACTGCGAATAAGAGACCTAGAATATGTTACTTGACCTAGTAATGATTCAATCAACCAGGTTCTCTTTGTTCGATGGCTCGACAATAGTGTCTGCTCCATGGGCTCAAACCACGACAGCGTTCTCCCATAAGGGAAAGAGAAGCAGTGGAGCACTGCTAATACGCAGAAAATCGACGTGGGCATCCCGCATCTGTTTCAAAATTACAATAAGGGTATGGGCGGGGTTGATCAAGCTGATCAATCGATCATTCTGTATCGTACAGCTTTTCGAAGTGGTGGTGGGTTTTGTTCACATATATGCTGGATTTAGAAGTGGCTAATGGCGTTTAAACCTCTTGGCCAGTGATACAAAGCTTGATCAGCTTCAATTCCGTCGACATATTACCCGCAACCACTTGAGGCAGACCAACGCCTCTAGAGAACTCCCTGCAGCATCCTTGGTTCCAAGTATACATCATGATGGTGTTGGTCACTACCCTCAAAAGCTTAGCAAACAATAACAATGTGCAGTTTGTCATAATAAAGCTCGTTGGTAATGCGAAAAGTACCTGAAAACATTGTGCGTTGCGAAGCAATGTTTTAAAATTATTCACACTGCTTATGCCCGTTGTCCCCATTTGAGGACGGCTTTTTTTTTCAGGGAAGAAAACTTTTTTTTCAATTTTTTTTTTCATTTTGTTTTTGAATAGGAATTTCTTGAGCTAATAATAAAGAAAAGATTTAAATGACACTGCCTGGTTTCATTTGGGCGTAAATGGGTTAACTAAATTATTAAGTATAAAATTTTAATTTTTGTAAGTATTTTAGCTAGATATAAAAAAAAAACCTAAATTGTAAGCAAACCTAATTATGTAATAATTAATAACATGCCTTTAGCTGAGGATTTATTTTGCTGAAAATCGTTTTTCAGATCCACGCGATACAGGCTACGCCTAGTGCGCGGATCGGTAGATATTTTTGCCACGGTAAGCGTATCTTCTTAAACTTGTATATTATAGGTATGTTGCACGGATAACTTTAGCTGTTTAGTGTATATGATTAAGATGTAATAATAAACATTTTTCATTTTTTTTTCATTTTCATCTAAGTAATTCGATTTTGTCGCAAGGGCTGCATTCTATCCAAGGCCCAAAATTATTTTTTATATATTTTGGAATGGTAAAATTTTCGACTTTTCATTGGTATGTATGTATGTAGGAAAATTTTGTACTTATATAAATATATTTCTTATTTCGTAATTTTGTAAGAAAATCTCTGTGTAAACAAGATATTTAGATTCTTGATCTAAATTTATTTTAGATTTTTGAATCCAAGAAATTATAATGATGATGGTAGGTATGCTAGGGTGCCTACATCAATTTATTGGTTCTACATTTTCTGCTGTTTTCTCTGGATGATATCTTTACCTAAATAAGCAAGAGTAAGATTTAAATATTATTTTTACGTATAGTCTACGAGGTAGTTCTTACCAAAGATTTAAGGGTCCGGCGACGGATGAATTTCCCATAGAAACGTAGTACCAAAATAATTTGTTATTCGAGAATATTTTCACCATGGTTTGATATTATATGTATTAGAATAGTATTTATTTAGGTTCCTGCCACAAGCTTTTTTCAAAATAGTTATCTACACAAATACTAAGAAAACATTCATTCTTTAATGTAAAAATGCGATTCCGTTTAAATCATTTCAGAAAGGTATTTTGTAAAAAAAAATGGTGGCAGGAACCTAGATAAATACTATTTTAATACGTATAAAAGCAGACCATGGTGAAAATATGCTCAAATTACAAATCATTTTGGTATTACGTTTGTATAGGAAATTCATCCGTCGCCGGACCCTTAAATAAGATACGCCCTGACACCAAAAACTGTGGCATTGTCTTTGAATGCGTGCGTTAACAAAATGCCAACCCACGCACACTATAGTTAAAATAGTGTTATTGTCAATAAACGTAACTATTATTACAATTTCTTGAGCAATCATATTGCACAAAGTTTTGTGAAAAACACACCACAAAAATACACAATTCACTGATTTCAAATGATAGCTCGCTCATTTGAAATCATTTGATTTCATTTCGCTTGGCAACAACACAGGGGCAGTGCGGTCTCACTGCGGAAAGGGCCTATCTAACAATTTAAATCTTTGGCTCTTACCAAGACTCTTCAATACTAGCGTCATAAGAATCACCACCCAAAAATCACCCATTTCCAGAAACAGTTCTGACAATGTATAATTATAATGATGCCATTCGAATGGCTTTTAAAGAACAATTTTTACTTGATGTTATTGAAAACACCCGTATAATTTGTATAAAATATTTTATTACCCATAAAAGTATTTGTTTTCTTGTCGGTATAATTACTTTGTTTTAAAAATCGGATAATTACAAGTCGAACTCGCACCGAGAGGGTTCGTGTTAACTTTAAATAAATTATTAACATTCATTGAAGAAAATAAAATCACAGAAACAAATTAGAACTTGTATTTAAAATTCAAAAAATTGAGCTTACTGCAAACAATCAAAAGTTTTTGTTTTTATAGTGCGTAAGCCTCACACTCTGGCAAATTTCTACTAAAAAATCAATCGTTAACTCAATCGATCCATAGCTATTCCAGTCGGAAGCATCCCCAAGACGCTGCACTGCATTGCTCCGCGCTGTATGGCATTGGTGATGCGCTGCGCCAAATATTCAACAGCTCTTGGGTCACCTGTCTCTTCGCCTAGACTAGACCAATAAAAATTAAATTAAATCAATAAGTATTTAAGTGGACCTCAACTAGTCAATAATAAATCTTTATATCTAAAGATTAGACTAAAAGACAGAGACAGCATCAAATAGAACCATTGAACCTAGCCACTCGTTGGTTTACGCCTTGCCCACGCATGGTTGGACCGGCTCGCTTAAAACAAGTAATACAATTATACGGCTCTTTGCCGACCGTTCGTTTACAAAAGCTTGCTGCAAGCTGACACAGTGTAGACAGCGTGCGGTACGCGCGATTTGGGGGGTTTGGGGGAGTGCTTTTCAGGTATCTATGCGAAGACCTTGAAGATCCGTTTTTAATTACGACACACGGAACTCTAAAAATGAAGGCTTGTAAGTTTTGCCGTTGACCTTAACTTCCTTTTATCTCTCGACTTCACTTGCAACATAGGTAAGAGAGAACTATCTTAAACTGCTTTAGGACCAGGACCGCGATTACGGTGTAGTAAGTGTAATAGTTACCTATTGGGTTTATGGTTCTAGCGTTAGCAGTTGAAACTTGAAACGTTAGAGTGCGCTTTCAAACCAACTCTTATGTCGCTTAAATAAGATTAGTGTTTGCACAAAACGAATCAGAAACTTCGATTTCGTTTTTAAGACTACGGGCTATGTGTGTAAGACTGTGCGCATGAATGCCCTCTCCCTTATACCGCCAGGGGCACGGACCTGTTTATATTCGGCGAGCGGAGAGAGCCGCGAAAAATTTCGCTTTTTTTTGCGGTGGAGGTCAAAATGATCATGTAGATTTTATTATATATGGATCATGAAACACAACAAGATGTTACTGGCGAGCGGAGCGAGACGTGAAAACTTTGAGGTTTGGTTAGATAGTTCGCAGTTTTTTGCATATTGAACTCAAACTAAGGTTCAGCCTCAGATCACATAGAGAAGGCAAAAATGATGCCTGCGAGCGGAGCGCACTGCGTTTTTTTTTAATCTGGCAAGGCGTTCAACACTGTTGGGTGAGGTTTTGACTATACTTGCTCACACATCAATCTCTGAACGCCAGAATTTCTGTAGTGTCTGGCAAACCTATCTTCAAAATTTTTGTCGGCGAGTAGAGCGACAATTTTTTTGTTTTCGCTAATTGTATTTTTTTTAGCAATTTTGGAAAAAAGTGGCCAAAGTGGCGGTCGAGCTCTGGACCATAGTCAGAAGGAACAATTGTTATCTGCGAGGGGCTCGAATCACGAAAATATTGTTGTCTCCTTAATTTTTTGGCGCTCTTTGACAAAGTGAGCTTTTTGCTATACATATTTGTTGTGGGGGTTGAATTCATAGAAAATGACTGTAGCAGACCAGACCACTCTAAATAGGTAAAGTCACAGACCCCCCCCCCCTCGCCCGAACCTCGCTAGGCCCTTGAGTAGGGGCAGTTGTAAAAAATGTTTGCGATTTGCGAGCTGTGTGAACCTGGCAACCGACTTTGAGATATCTATCTTTTTATGGTCCTGTTCGATTGTACCGGGTTTGTACCCGATTGTACCGACAAAATTTTCGTTTGTACCCTAAGGGGGTAAAAGTTATGGGGAGGGGGAGGTTTTTCAATAGTCGATTTTGACTTTAGTGTGTAATATGAATTATTTTATCTCGGTGTTTAATATTTCGTAGTATTAAGGCACAGATACCGTCAAACCTTGAAACTGGCAACATAATAAACGTGTAGTCACAGGTTTTCAGGAGGAAACAAACGAAACACATGGATATATACCTGAAAATGTGTTCAAAAATAGACATGTTTTGTAAATTGACAAAGTTTTTTCAGAACATCTTAAAAACAGGGCTTAAAAATGACATGTTAAGATAAATCTTGAATTATTTAAATGGTTTTCAGGCAAATCTGAAAGTTACAGATGAGTACAAACGAAACACTAAGACTTGAAACTTCAAAATTGTTCACAAGTTGACGTTTTCGAAAACTGACCAGGTTTCTTCAGAAAATTAATGCAGTGGTTCTAGAAACGTAACTATAATGATAGGCCTAGAATCAATTAACACGATTTCAGTTAAATCTGGAAGGTACAAACGGGTACAAACGAAAAAAAATTACTTGAATCTCCGAAATTGAGCAAAAGTTCCCGTTTTTGGATAATTGAGAAAGTTTCTTCAGAAACTCATACGTGAAGTTCTGGATTGGCACCAACAATGAAAGGCTTTGAACTAACACACGTGTTTTCAGCCACATCTCAAAGATCCAAACGGGTACAAAAAAAAACATTCACATGAAACTTCGAAATTGTTCAAAAGTTGTCGATTTTCGGAAACTGACAAGTTTTCTTAAAAAAAATTAATGCAGTGGTTCTAGAAACGTAACCATAATGATAAACTTAAAACCACTAAACACGATTTTAGTTAAATCTGGAAGGTACAAACGGGAAAAAACGAAAAAAATTGACTTGAATCTCCAAAATTTATCAAAAGTTCCCGTTTTTGGATAATTGAGAAAGTTTCTTCAGAAATTCATACGTGAAGTTCTGGATAGGCACCAACAATGAAAGGTCTTGAACTAACACACGTGTGTTAAGCCAAATCTGAAAGGTACAAACGGGTACAAACGAAAAACATTCACATGAAACTTCGAAATTGTTCAAAAGTTGACGATTTTCGGAAACTGACAAGTTTTTTTCAGAAAATTAGAGCAGTGGTTCTAGAAACGCAACTATAATGATAGACCTAGAATTACTTAACACGATTTCAGTTAAATCTGGAAGGTACAAACGGGTACAAACGAAAAACATTCACATAAAACTTCGAAATTGTTCAAAAGTTGACGATTTTCGGAAACTGACAAGTTTTTTTCAGAAAATTAGAGCAGTGGTTCTAGAAACGCAACTATAATGATAGATCTAGAATCATTTAATACGATTTCAGTTAAATCTGGAAGGTACAAACGGGTACAAACGAATAAACTTGACTTGAATCTCTGAAATTGATCAAAAGTTCCCGTTTTTGGATAATTGAGAAAGTTTCTTCAGAAACTCAAACGTGAAGTTTTGGATAGGCACCAACAATGAAAGGCCTTGAACTAACACATGTGTTTTTAGCCAAATCTGAAAGGTACAAACGGGTACAAACGAAAAACATTCACATGAAACTTCAAAATTGTTCAAAAGTTGACGATTTTCGGAAACTGACAAGTTTTTTTCAGAAAATTAGAGCAGTAGTTCTAGAAACGCCACTATTATGATAAACCTAGAATTATTTAACACGATTTCAGTTAAATCTGGACGGTACAAACGGGTACAAACGAAAAACATTCACATGAAACTTCAAAATTGATCAAAAGTTGACGATTTTCGGAAACTGACAAGTTTTTTTCAGAAAATTAGAGCAGTGGTTCTAGAAATGTCTTTATTATGATTAACCTAGAATCACTTAACATAATTTCAGTTAAATCTGGAAGGTACAAACGGATACAAACGAAAAAAATTGACTTGAATCTCCGAAATTGATCAAAAGTTGACGATTTTCGGTAACTGACAAGTTTTTTTCAGAAAATTAGAGCAGTGGTTCTAGAAACGCCACTATCATGATAGACCTTGAATCACTTAACACGATTTCAGTTAAATCTGGACGGTACAAACGGGTACAAACGAAAAACATTCACATGAAACTTCGAAATTGTTCAAAAGTTGACGATTTTCGGAAACTGACAAGTTTTTTTCAGAAAATTAGAGCAGTGGTTCTAGAAACGCAACTATAATGATAGACCTAGAATTACTTAACACGATTTCAGTTAAATCTGGAAGGTACAAACGGGTACAAACGAAAAACATTCACATAAAACTTCGAAATTGTTCAAAAGTTGACGATTTTTGGAAACTGACAAGTTTTTTTCAGAAAATTAGAGCAGTGGTTCTAGAAACGCAACTATAATGATAGATCTAGAATCATTTAATACGATTTCAGTTAAATCTGGAAGGTACAAACGGGTACAAACGAATAAACTTGACTTGAATCTCTGAAATTGATCAAAAGTTCCCGTTTTTGGATAATTGAGAAAGTTTCTTCAGAAACTCAAACGTGAAGTTTTGGATAGGCACCAACAATGAAAGGCCTTGAACTAACACATGTGTTTTTAGCCAAATCTGAAAGGTACAAACGGGTACAAACGAAAAACATTCACATGAAACTTCAAAATTGTTCAAAAGTTGACGATTTTCGGAAACTGACAAGTTTTTTTCAGAAAATTAGAGCAGTAGTTCTAGAAACGCCACTATTATGATAAACCTAGAATTATTTAACACGATTTCAGTTAAATCTGGACGGTACAAACGGGTACAAACGAAAAACATTCACATGAAACTTCAAAATTGATCAAAAGTTGACGATTTTCGGAAACTGACAAGTTTTTTTCAGAAAATTAGAGCAGTGGTTCTAGAAATGTCTTTATTATGATTAACCTAGAATCACTTAACATAATTTCAGTTAAATCTGGAAGGTACAAACGGATACAAACGAAAAAAATTGACTTGAATCTCCGAAATTGATCAAAAGTTGACGATTTTCGGTAACTGACAAGTTTTTTTCAGAAAATTAGAGCAGTGGTTCTAGAAACGCCACTATCATGATAGACCTTGAATCACTTAACACGATTTCAGTTAAATCTGGACGGTACAAACGGGTACAAACGAAAAACATTCACATGAAACTTCGAAATTGTTGAAAAGTTGACGATTTTCGGAAACTGACAAGTTTTTTTCAGAAAATTAGAGCAGTGGTTCTAGAAACGCAACTATAATGATAGACCTAGAATTACTTAACACGATTTCAGTTAAATCTGGAAGGTACAAACGGGTACAAACGAAAAACATTCACATAAAACTTCGAAATTGTTCAAAAGTTGACGATTTTCGGAAACTTACAAGTTTTTTTCAGAAAATTAGAGCAGTGGTTCTAGAAACGCAACTATAATGATAGAACTAGAATCATTTAACACGTTTTTAGTTAAATCTGGAAGGTACAAACGGGTACAAACGAATAAACTTGACTTGAATCTCTGAAATTGATCAAAGTTCCCGTTTTTGGATAATTGAGAAAGTTTCTTCAGAAACTCATACGTGAAGTTCTGGATATGCACCAACAATGAAAGGCCTTGAACTAACACATGTGTTTTTAGCCAAATCTCAAAGGTACAAACGGGTACAAACGAAAAACATTCACATGAAACTTCAAAATTGTTCAAAAGTTGACGATTTTCGGAAACTTACAAGTTTTTTTCAGACAATTAGAGCAGTGGTTCTAGAAACGACACTATTATGATAAACCTAGAATTACTTAACACGATTTCAGTTAAATCTGGACGGTACAAACGGGTACAAACGAAAAACATTCACATGAAACTTCAAAATTGATCAAAAGTTGACGATTTTCGGAAACTGACAAGTTTTTTTCAGAAAATTAGAGCAGTGGTTCTAGAAATGTCACTATTATGATTGACCTAGAATCATTTAACACGATTTCAGTTCAATCTGGAAGGTACAAACGGGTACAAACGAAAAAAATTTACTTGAATCTCCGAAATTGATCAAAAGTTCCCGTTTTTTGATAATTGAGAAAGTTTCTTCAGAAACTCATACGTGAAGTTCTACATAGGCACCAACAATGAAAGGCCTTGAGCTATCTAACGTGTTTTCAGCCAAATCTGAAAATATTAATTATGCTCTAAATTTCAGATCTAGTATTTTATAAGTGCGTGAGCTGCAAGCAGCTCGCGGCGGTGGCTGTCACAGTGTTTATTTTTCATTGTATTCCCCTTTTCGTAACCTACGTCTTTGATTTTTTCGAATCAATTATAAATTACTGTCAGTCATAGAATATGTTGGAGAAGACATAACGGAGCATATAGATTCTAAATCACATGAAAAGTCTCTGGGGCATTATGTCGCCAATATCCGAAGAATAACAGGTCGATGGGAAGTACACAATGACCTTCTAAGTGGCAATAAGGTAATAACACAAACATCGCGAACAATGCATAAAATGAAAAAAATATCAGTGCTTGTTTATATAAAAGTAGATTGAAATTCAGAAAACTATGATTAAATTTTTTTTGGAAAAAAGATGATTATTCTCCAAAAATAATGTTTAAACATTTTACCTAGTTTCTGCATACACATAATATATTTAATGGAACGATATATAATAAAAAAAATATCAGTGCTTGTTTATATAAAGTAGATTGAAATTCAGAAAACTTTGATTAAAATTTTTTTGGAAAAAAGATGATTATTCTCCAAAAATAATGTTTAAACATTTTACCTAGCTTCTGCATACACATAATATATTTAATGGAACGATAAATAATAAAAAAATAATCCTATTTGTCATAAGAAAAAAACAAAACGAAATAAAAAAAAATACAAGAAATCCCTATAAAAAGGCCGGACTTAAGTTCATTAAAATTATCAAAGCGTTGATTTATAAATTGGATAAATAGTTAATATTTCTCCAAAGCCAATGTTTAAAATTATTAAATCTCACATAGTATAATTAAAGGAACGATATTATATATATATATATAAAAATAACTCTTATATCATTAAAACATAAAAACAAAAAAAAAACAAAAACGAATCAAACCAAACCCTATAAAAAAAAATGCCGGACTTAAGTCCACCTCCACGCGGTGTCCGGTGGAAACGTTTAAGACGGCTAACGGACTTTTACTACAGAAACTAGAAAGTTGGCTAACTAGGTACCATCTTAACTATGATAATCTGATGGAACTTTCTAAACTACATAATATAAAACTATCAAAAACAGTGCCTGTCAGCTGTTTCTAGGGAAACCTTCTCAGTTTCAGAAAATCATCAACATTTAAACAATTTCTAAATTTTCGAAGATTAAAGTCAGTGTATTTCGTTTGTACCCGCTTGTACCTTCCAGATTTGACTGAAATCGTTTTAAGTGATTCAAGATCTATCATTATTATTACGTTTCTAGAATGACTGCAATCATTTTCTGAAAAAAACTTGTCAGTTTCCGAAAATAGTCAACTTTTGAAGAATTTCGAAGTTTCATGTGAATGTTTTTCGTTTGTACCCGTTTGTACCTTCCAGATTTAACTGAAATCGTGTTAAATGATTCTAGGTCTATCATTATAATTGCGTTTCAAGAACTACTGCATTAACTTTCTGAAAAAACTTGTCTGTTTCCGAAAATCGTCAACTTTTGAACAATTTCGAAGTTTTATGTGGATGTTTTTCGTTTGTACCCGTTTGTACCTTCCAGATTTAACTAAAATCGTGTTAAATGATTCTAATTCTATCATTATAGTTGCGTTTCTAGAACTACTGCATTAATTTTCTGAAAAAAACTTGTCAGTTTCCGAAAATCGTCAACTTTTGAACAATTTCGAAGTTTTATGTGGATGTTTTTCGTTTGTACCCGTTTGTACCTTCCAGATTTAACTGAAATCGTGTTAAGTATGCCTAAATTTATCATCATAGTTGCGTTTCTAGAACCACTGCTCTAATTTTCTGAAAAAAACTTGTCAGTTTCCGAAAATCGTCAACTTTTGAACAATTTCGAAGTTTTATGTGAATGTTTTTCGTTTGTACCCGTTTGTACCGTCCAGATTTAACTGAAATCGTGTTAAATAATTCTAGGTCTATCATAATAGTGGCGTTTCTAGAACCACTGCTCTAATTTTCTGAAAAAAACTTGTCAGTTTCCGAAAATCGTCAACTTATGAACAATTTCGAAGTTTATGTGAATGTTTTTCGTTTGTACCCGTTTGTACCGTCCAGATTTAACTGAAATCGTGTTAAGTAATTCTAGGTCTATCATAATAGGGGCGTATCTAGAACCACTTTCAGATCTGGCTTAACACACGTGTGTTAGTTCAAGACCTTTCATTGTTGGTGCCTATCCAGAACTTCACGTATGAATTTCTGAAGAAACTTTCTCAATTATCCAAAAACGGGAACTTTTGATCAATTTTGGAGATTCTAGTCAATTTTTTTTGTTTTTTCCCTTTTGTACCTTCCAGATTTAACTAAAATCGTGTTTAGTGGTTTTAAGTTTATCATTATAGTTAAGTTTCTAGAACCACTGCATTAATTTTTTTTAAGAAAACTTGTCAGTTTCCGAAAATCGACAACTTTTGAACAATTTCGAAGTTTCATGTGAATGTTTTTCGTTTGTACCCGTTTGGATCTTTGAGATGTGGCTGAAAACACGTGTGTTAGTTCAAAGCCTTTCATTGTTGGTGCCAATCCAGAACTTCACGTATGAGTTTCTGAAGAAACTTTCTCAATTATCCAAAAACGGGAACTTTTGCTCAATTTCGGAGATTCAAGTAAATTTTTTTCGTTTGTACCCGTTTGTACCTTCCAGATTTAACTGAAATCGTGTTAATTGATTCTAGGCCTATCATTATAGTTACGTTTCTAGAACCACTGCATTAATTTTCTGAAGAAAACTGGTCAGTTTTCGAAAACGTCAACTTGTGAACAAGTTTGAAGTTTCAAGTCTTAGTGTTTCGTTTGTACTCATCTGTAACTTTCAGATTTGCCTAAAAACCATTTAAATAATTCAAGATTTATCTTAACATGTCATTTTTAAGCCCTGTTTTTAAGATGTTCTGAAAAAACTTTGTCAATTCACAAAACATGTCTATTTTTGAACACATTTTCAGGTATATATCCATGTGTTTCGTTTGTTTCCTCCTGAAAACCTGTGACTACACGTTTATTATGTTGCCAGTTTCAAGGTTTGACGGTATCTGTGCCTTAATACTACGAAATATTAAACACCGAGATAAAATAATTCATATTACACACTAAAGTCAAAATCGACTATTGAAAAACCTCCCCCTCCCCATAACTTTTACCCCCTTAGGGTACAAACGAAAATTTTGTCGGTACAATCGGGTACAAACCCGGTACAATCGAACAGGACCATAAAAAGATAGATATCTCAAAGTCGGTTGCCAGGTTCACACAGCTCGATTTGCGTAGTAAATAAATATTGCACAACTCATAATAATATCATGTGGGACCTTCGATCAAATATTCCGCGGCCTCCCCCGTAGATACCGAGAACCTTACAAAAATGACACTCAAAATAATCTACGACTTGTTCTGACGCAGACAGTTTGCGCAGAGCCTGACAAGTTTTGTGCATACAGAACAAGAGATTATTGGAGTCGAATTTATTTTATTTTATTTTGTAAATACCTACCTGAAAATAATATGTACAATGATTATTTTTTATACGGATTATTAAATCAACAAAATTCAGATAAAGATAACGAATCATTTATTGATAAAACTATAAATTAGTCACAACATTATTGTATAAAATCTAAAATGACCCTTTTGTATAGGTAACATAAGGGTCATTTCCCAAGCAGCATCACAAGCTGTATAACAGCTCTATTAAAGTTCGTTTATACTCTTAAGGCTGTATTTCTTGGCCGCATAAAGGCTGTATAAGCGCTTATACAGCCCTTATACCCCTGAAATGGGCACAAATTATACAGCGTTTTGCGTTATATTAGCTGTACAGTAGCTGTATAAGCATAAAATAGGCTGCACAATAGCTGTTTTGAGGCTGTACTATGGTGTAAGAGGAAACCAATACACTCCAATTACTACATTGTAACTCACTTGTTAAGCTTTACGTTGTAAAAAGTCTGTTGAACAGAATTACAAAAGAATTAAAACGAAACAGAAGATATATTTTAATGATGGCGTTCAATTATAACATTATTGATCAAAGTGACATTTTATTATAAACGCTTTGTGTTTAAAGATTTGGAGATTCGATAGGTGCAGGATACAGTGCATTATCGTGCAAAAATAAATTTATTGTGGACATATATGTGTTTTGTGATAAAAAATAAACGCGCCCGCAAAATAACCAGGGAAGAGATATTAAATAAGGTAAGTAAATATGGTTTTTATAGGTTAGAATTTAAAAATGTTTGAATTAATGGACGTAGAGCTTAATTGGTGTATAGTAGGTTATTGGAAAAACTGAAAATATTGATAAACATAAAAACATTAGTCTAATTTTTATGTAATCATGTTCGTAATCTTCGATTTGTAATTGATAAAATGGCGACAATTTGCTATGCAGCCTAAATTCTATTTTGATGGTCTTATAGCATTAATAGCTGTACTATGTAGGTAATGGATACTAGTATTCAGCTTTTAGCGGTTGATGGGCTGTATAAACGAATAAATTTACTATTAATGTTGCATAGAAGTGTTTCGAACATAACCTGTAACTCTTTTTAGGGATACGTAATATTAAGTGAAAAACCAAAATAATAAATAAATAAATAATAAATAATGCTGGACAATTCACATAGCATTATCTAGCACCAAGCTAAGCAGAGCTTGTGTTATGGGTACTAGATAACTGATATACTTAATACAATACACTACATAGATAGATTTTTTTATTATTGATAGAAAACACCCAGACCAGTGGAACAAATTTCTGCAGATCGTACACAAATTTGTTTCGAGGCGGGAATCGAACCCACAACCTCCAGCGTCGCAGGTGGACCTTCGCCTGCTGCGCCACGGAGAGATTCAATATGAATATTTTGTTTGAAATGTTTACATTCCGTCAGACTTATAAATATTTTGCAGTTTTGATAACATTTCATGATGTTTTTGGTTTCAGGTTTTTAATAAACCAACTCTACCATCCACTTCATCAGCTTCAACCAAAATACTCGAACCCTTACATCCCGATCTGGACGCTTCGACTGCAATAATATAAATATAAATACTTAAATTTCACGGTTTATAGATGATATTATGTCGAAAATTACTTTGCAATGAGTATTGCAATTGTATTTGTATGACTCTATTAGCGAAAACTGGTAAAAAATAAAAAATCTATATAAATTAGAATGAATTTTATTTCTCTATCAAACTGTGTGCAAAAGGGGTATAAAATTTAATTGGTTTTTATGTTCTATACATACTAGTTTCATTTTTACATCTTCAGGATTAACAATGGTCTCAATTTGCCCAGAGGCATGCAATTTGGCTTTGAATATATTCAAATATGACGATTTTATTGGTGATTCAAAAACTTCTGCTAAGTCTGTAATTATAAGAGCGCATATTTTAATTTTTTTCTCAAGCATATATATTTTCTTTACCTCGAGAACCTGACCATCGTTGCATATAAAATATTTATCTTTCGATTTTGGTGACAGTTTATAGTCTTTGAAATGTAGTGCAGTTAGTTTTTAAATAATAAAATGTTATCGTCAGTTGCAGAAGGTAAAGCTAATAAGTTACACCTGATAATTATAACTATGATCATTCACAATATTTTCTACGGAACCACTTTCATTGGATGTCGACGGTATTGACGCTTGACTGTAGGTGATCTGATCTGTTGCAATATCTCCATGTTCCTCGGCAGTAATTTCATTTTGTTGATAATTTGTAATATTTAAATATTCCTGTTCAATCTTTCTTCTAATAGCATCAAATCTTTTTCTTTTTTTCCACATATTTATAAAACAATCACAAAATACAGCATACAAATGCACAATAATTCAAAATGGGGGTCACTTGTACAGATTAAGGATGTACTATAGGCGTCATTTAGTTTTATTGCTGTTTATTACTTTCAAAGACAGAAATAAGACAGCTATCGTCTGTAAAATGGTGTACAATTACACCATAAAAAGAAGCTGTAGAAGAGAGTTTGCCTACTTCATAATACAGAAATAAGATTCGAGGACCACCATAATACAGCTCTAAGCTGTATTAAGTAAGTGACGTTATGCAAAATGCAGCTATTGTACAGTTTTAATACTAAAATGAGATTAAAGCGTTACAGGAAACTTAAAGCTGTACATGACAGTTATCATACACTGATTTAGAACTTTAAGCGTACTTTGACTCCTTAGTACAGACTTAATACAGTTAGAGCTGAATACTTACTCCTAAACCGACATTATAACACTACAATGTCTTTTCAACGTTCCTATACAGCTGTAAAACAGCGTTAAGTGCTATATTGGCTGCTTTTTAGGTGTTCATTACGCTTGGTTGCTGCTTGGGTTTGGACATACAATAATTTAAATAATTTAACAAAAGTTAGTGAAATAAACTTAAAATACAAATTTCAGGCTGGCACTTTATATTAAAAAGAACTAGTTCCTGACCGCGGCTTCGCACTAGTTATTTCCGGGACAAAAAAGAAACGTTATTTCAAGTTAAAAAGGATCATAATTATAAAATACTTTTAAGCAATCTAAACACATTATTATTAGTACTTACTATTTAAATTTAAACGTCTTTTTATGAAACATTAATAAACACATACCTACAACAAATATATTTGAAAAAAAAAATTGTAAAACAACGTTTTCTTGAGTGGAGACCACGACTCGGTAAACGTAGTGTAGGGCGCCGTCCGGCCAGGTGGGATGACGATCTGCGAAAGACTGCAGGCAGATGCTGGATGCGGCAAGCTGAAGACAGGGCGCTATGGCGCTCATTTGGGGAGGCCTATGTCCAACAGTGGACTAATATAGGCTGATGATGATGATGATGATGTAAAACAATAACCGCTCCACTCATCAACTTAGAACAAAATAAATTTTATTCATATGCAGACCAAAAAACAATATATAATGCCGATTTCTTAAGGATAGGGCTAATATCACAATAGAAAGGTAAAAAGTACATTTAAACTAGCTGAAAGATAAGAAATTCCATCATTTTTCTTCTGGACGAGTGATTTTGGCATTTTTACACGAGCATTTGGCAACTGGCTTGGCACTAATCATGCAAAAATGCTTCTCTTGTGATACAGACGGTTTCGGTGTGGTTTCGGGGTGCTCATTGTGAATCTATGGGGGGCCGGCGAAAACCTTGATCGATGTTGTAGGATCAAGGAGGAACCTTTTTGTTATAGGTATTTGTTGTGATGGTTGAATTCATAGAAAATTACTGTAGCTGACCAGACCACTCTAAATAGGTAACGTAGCAGCGAAAAAAAAACTTAACCATATGTCTTGCCACACAGGCTTACGTATTTACGCGATCCCCTTGTGTTTTTCGTTTTGTGGAGGCGTGGATCTGTGACGTCAGCGTAATGGATATTTGTATTAAAAAACAAAAGACAATCGCCAGGACTAGTATAGTATTATAATATCTGTGGCCAGGATGTCCCATTTTGAGTTTGAAATATATAAAAAGGAGAAACTTATTTCGGCTGTAAAGCATTGTGTGAAACTATAAGAACATACCTGCAATATGCAAAAAGATACAAATATGCCATTCGGGGTCACAGAAACCGATATCCAACAATTTATTGGTCTGGTTTTCATCATGTCATTGTCACAAGAAGTACCAAGAGATATCCACAGTAGCATGGAAGGACAACAAGATCGTCACACTTGCGTCCAGTTTTGTCTACCCAAGGCACAAGTGTCTGGTGGTGATCATTGATAAACCAGACTTAGTAGGAGAATACAACCCCCATAATGAGTCTATAATCACTTTCTTTCGCAACAATAATTCGGTACGTAAAATAAATATGTATTATTGTGTATGTATCTACTAAGTAAGTATTAATCTGACTAGTATTTATTTTTTATTATGTTTGTATGTGTATTTATTTATGTTAATGGTAAAGACACGAATTATTAATTGTATTTATTGTTATTATTTTTCTTGTTTTTCTATAAATTTTGTAATCTAGCACTACCTACTAAATTGTTGTCCACACTACCCCAAGGTTAGCAGGTAGAGAATGCTATCTAGCATTATGCTCGCCCATGTACAACTTTTGTGCAATAAAGTATATTCTATCTATCTATCTATAATGGGTGGTGTTGACCTGATTGACAGTATAATGGGTAGATAAGTATAAAGTAAAAATACGAATCAAGAGATGGCAGGTTCGCATGTTTCACCATTTCTTGGACCTTGCCATGTCCAATGCCTGGTTGTTTTATAAAAAGGGTTCGCAAGACCAAGCAAACGAATAGACCACGGCTGGCATCTGCTGCCTTTCGTGAAGAGGTTGGTACGGTGCTCTGTAAAGCACACGTACAACGCCGAAGCATTAAATCAGACATCCAGGCCTAAAAAAATACAAGGATCTAGCTCAATTGGTGCCTCTGGCAGCTGTGCGCCTGGACCAAGTCGGCCGTTGGCCAGTACGGGTCGAAAAACTAATTCGTTGCCTAAATGCTCCGGCAAATCAGAGCATTTAGGGAGCTTGCAAACAATTTGTGAAGAGCGTGGAGTTGCATTATGTAACAATAACATCAAACAAACTAATTGTTTCAAAGCATTTCATACTCCGTAAAGGAACCCATTGCTGTATTGTACCCGTTATGGCACACACCTGTTTTTAATTTTATTTTGAAAGGTTAACTAATTAATAGATAATGTTGAAAATATAAAAAAATACTTACGAGTTTTTTTTCTCCAGTTGCCATCCTTAAAACTACTTTTTATTAATATACTAATTTATGCCTTCGGACGCGTTGTTTCTATAAACGTTTAAAGGTAATTTATATCCAATGGGAACTGATTCATGGGATAAAAGTAGCCTATGTTTGATTCCAGGATTAGATTTACCTGTATGCAAAATTTTATCCCGATCCATTCAGTAATTTCGGCGTGAAGAGGTAACAAACATCCATCCATCCATCCATCCAAACTTTTGCATTTATAATATTAATGTGATTAATGAGATGTGATAGAATACAATAAAACAAAACAAATCATTTATTAGCATAGTAAACTAAAAAAATACAATTCAATTCAATACATAAAAGCACAAATAAGTCCCGAGGTACCTAATCTGCTTTTCCAGCATACGGAGCCTTATTGTATTACGAATGTCAAAAACAACAGGACTAAAACTATACATACATGAACAAATTACAATAATAGAAGAAGAAAATTCAAATTCATATCTAGTATTTATAATTATATCTATGATTTAATTAAACTTGTTTACAGTTTAATTAAATCATAGATACCTAACCTACTATAACAGCTTTTATCCACACTGAAAAAAATATAGTCCAACTAAGACGCATTTTATCTTAGGTGGCGTCAAATATTTGGATTGATAAATATCTCATTCAATACAAACAATAATGCATGGTAACTGCAACATATCGAATATGTTTAAAACAAAAATATCATTGACTTAATAATACTCTAAGACATAATAAATATTCACTTTGCAATATTAAACATTTATTTGCACGTGGTTAGCAACCAACTTTGTTGCATTTAATCTCTGAATTAAATTAAATAACTACACTTTATAAGGCCAATTCATTACTTGGTAGAAGGAGCTATTACGATTTAACTAAGTTCTCATAGACACAGAAGACAAGATCTTATCAGGCTCATATTGATTCATGTGCGTGATCAGATCAGACAAGATCTTAATCGATGTAAACAATTTTTTTTTCAGTGCATACTTTTATAGGTTTATACCTACTTAATATTATAAATTCGAAATAAATTATGGCTGTCTGTCTGTTACATGCTCAATCACTTTAACGTTCATGGGTACATGTCCCGGGGAAGGACAAAGGTTACTCTTATAAAAGCTCTGAAAACCCTCTTATAAAAGCTAGGAAAGCTCGTGCGCAACCGCGGGCAGTAGCTAGTTGATTATAAGAATTTTTCAGGTTCAATCTCACGAACATCTTTATGAAAGTCTGAAGGAATAAAGGAATAGAGATATAAAGTAGGTAAGGTACCTACGTCCATTTCCTGAAAAAACTATTGGATTTCGATTTGGTAAACTTCTTCCAAGTCTAACAACATAAGCAAGGAAACCTAGTTCTCCAAAACTTTTTCCGACTAATTAAAAATCTTGTTTTGAAAACTAGCTTAACCATCTGCCTCAGTTTACGAACGATATAGTTGTCATGGTGAACAAACAAACACGTAGAAATTCGCAATTATTTTCGACTCATACGTCACTTGACCCCGTGGTGTAGTTGGTTAGCACATTCCCGTACTGAGGGAAGGATGCGGGTTCAAGTCCCGTCAAAGTCGAAAATTTTTGCGATAATATTTGATTTCTTAGAAACACGTAGACTTTCAATTCATACAAAACACTATAAATACGGGAATCCCTAAAACAGGCTTGTACGTGAACGGAAGTAAAAGGAATTCCAGTACAACTTACGAAGACCTTAGGTACGTTTGTATTATTAGTATATATTTTCTGCCTCTACTAAACTCGAAAGTAGTGCTGTACGATCGGGAGGATCATTACCTGGGACAATAATTAAAAGCTCTCGAAGATGCCACCCCAAAAGAGGTGGATAGAAGAATAGCCATGTCTTGGACGAAGTATTGGTACTTGTGGTACCAATTTTTCCTAGACGTCAGGAGCTACCAGTAGACCTGTAGAAAAAACTTCTAGACAAAAAGGTATGACGAACCTGAAGCATAAACATAGTAATATGAGCGAGCAGACTTTTAAAGTCACCGACGACAAAGTCAGCATGCTCTACTAACTGAGGTAGAAATGGGCGGACCTCGTCTTGAGAGCACAGGACGAGAGGTGGAGCGACCTAATCCTGCATTGGTACTCACGGCATGCTTCACGTTCATCATGAGACCGAACCCTCCGAGCACCTGGTAAGGATAGCCACAACAATTGGATCCATCTGGCGAAAGATCGCAGCGAGGAAATTCGCATGGCCATGTGATTTAACTAGCCAACACCAAATCCTAGGTGCTCACAAGAGATATATACTTACACTAGAGTAGTAGAGATATATAATTGTTGTTGCTTTTTTTATTGTTTATCTCCAATTAAGATATAATGTTACCTTTATTACAATTTTTTTTTACAAATAATAGCTAGAAACTACTATTACTAAAATTAATAATTGAACTAACTCTAGACTGTTGCAAATAATTTACAGGTAGCTTAACTAAACCAAATTAATCCCTGTTGGAAGCGAACTAAACATAATTTAAAGGCTTTATTTTTATTCATAGGGAAAATTAACGTTCCTGCCTATGAATCTGACGCTATCTCGGTGGGTTATATCAGTGAATATGCTTGGAGAGACTGGAGCCCCGCATCCGCGACCGCCAGACACGACGCCTATTAACATGTCATCATATAAGGCTGGTCCGCCCATATCGCCCTGCGGAATAGACAATCAGGATTATTGCCACTGTCATCTTGGATTAAACCGAAGTCATGATCAACGGCCTGATTGATCCTGGACCGGTCGTCGTACATGGCCACCTTCTCGAAATTGTTTCCGGGTACCTACACTTACCTTGGGCAGATTCTGCAGTTAGGTAAAAACAATTTTGAGAAGGAGGCCCAGAGGAGGATCCAGCTAGGCTGGGCAGCTTGGGCAACTACGTCCAAGGTAAGTGTATCGCAATGCTAGAAAACTAAAGTTTTTCTCAATCAGTGCGTCCTACCCGTCATGACTTACGGAGCTGAGACGCGGCCACTCGCGGTAGGGCTGGTCCACTAGTTCAAAATCGCTCAGCCAGCTATGGAAAGAGCTATACGCGGAGTTTTTCTGACAGATAGAATTCGTATCGGATATATCCGACAGAGAACCAAAGTTATCGACGTAGCTCTAAGAATGAGCAAGCTAAAGTGCCAGTGGGCCGGCCATATCTCGCGAAGCACCGATAACCGCGGGAGTAAACGTGTTCTTGAGTGGAGACCGCGACTCGGCAAACGTAGTATAGGACACCCTCGGGCCAGGTCAGATGACGATCTCTCAAAGACTTTAGGCATATGCTGGATGCGTCAAGCCGAGGACAGGGCGCTATGGCACTTGGCTCAATAGGGGAGGCTCAATATAATCTGATAATGAAGACTATGATAATGATGACCACTGTCATCTTGGGTTCGTGTTCTCCGAAATATACTCGGAAGATCAACTGCTTTGTTTTTGTAATTTTGACTTATGCATCATCACCATCACCTATTAATATTAGTCCACTGCTGGACATAAGCCTTCACCTGCGCCATAGCCTAAGCCTGTCTTCAGCTTGCGGCACCCTGGTTTTTTCGAAGTCGCGGTCATCACTCAAGAACACACTTAAGTACCCCGTTGCAATAATTTAACACAGATTACAGTAGAGTATTTGTGTAATATACATATGGTATAATATATCAATAAAATATATTCGGTTCGTTGAAATAAACTACACTTTGACGACCTCCGTGGCGCAGCGGGCGAAGGTCCGCCTGCGACGCGGGAGGTTGCGGGTTCGATTCCCGCCTCGGAACAAATTTGTGTACGATCTGCAGAAATTTGTTCCGTTGGTCTGGGTGTTTTCTATGTATAGTAAAAATATATATCTATGTAGTATAATGTATTAAGTATATCAGTTATCTAGTACCCATAACACAAGCTCTGCTTAGCTTGGGGCTAGATAATGCTGTGTGAATTGTCCAGCATTATTTATTTATTTATTTATTTATGTTTGGCACTAGACACCAAAATGACGTAGGTGTATAATTCTTACGTAGGTAATGAAAATATCTGTGAAAGCGTATATTATTTAGCTGAGCGTTTATGGACTAGCCGATTATATTCAATGTATTCACGGCCCAGCCTCTGCGGCAAAAAAATGGAACCAAAACGTAATGACCGCATCGCGTCATCTAACCGTTAGAATAGAGATGTGATTCTTGAGGAGATCATACCTCACAAGGGCCACCACCTCCTAGTAAGGTACCCGCACAGAACTCGTTCTCGGCGACCGAAAAGAAATAGCTGACGGCGCACTGATCGTTCGAAATTTTGGGTATTTCTACTTTCATCAGTTGGTCGGATACAGAAGATTCGTCTCCTGGCTGAAATATCAAAACATAAGTTAGGTAAAGCACATACCTATATGCTTTACAATACAGAAAGTCCAGCCCCAAACAGTTAAATAATATTGGACACATAAAAAAACCAAACCTGTAAAATAAATGCAAAGTTTACTAACTTGGTGCTTCAAATTTTTCTAGGGTAGGAATTGTACATGAACTCTTTTAATATTGACATCATCTGCATAAAAGAACACTGGCTGAAAAGGTATAAGGTCATGTTCAATTTCAGTAACCACCAGGTTGGTAACTCGTTTTGCAGATCAACATGCTATTCGTGGAGGCTCATTAAACAAATTTATGAAATTCTAAGATCGTAAGGACATAACATGCTTATCCGTTGAAAGCCACATCGAAGTAGCATGCGTAGAGCTGGAGCAAATTATTATAGTAAGCGTATAACGCCCTACATATGTATATGACCCGAGGGCAGTCTTAATCTTAACAGATAAACGATATATTTCCATATAGTCGGTAATTCTTCAAACCATGGGTAACGAGGAAGTCCGCACAGAATGGTGTTAAACCAAATGCCTTTTAGTTTAAATCTCTCATTAAAATGCTCCTTCCATTGTTCTCTATAGATCTCTTTTACTTTATATAAAATTTTACTATGTACTGGCAAACAATTATGAGGAATCCCTTCAGTAATGGCTTGCCTAGCGGTCTCGTTGCCCAAGATTTTTGTTATTTACGTTGGGTTGTCAATTTTTTTTTGCCATTGAATAAAGATTTTTTTCTATGAAAAACTGAAAATATGTATTTTTGAAAATAAACCATCCCCGCACACTCAGTTTTGGAGGCGGAGACCCAGCTTGCCGTCTTAGTACACCTTTTAAGTGGCATCCTGTATAGTTATTCTGTGCCTCTACCAGAGAGCCACCACGTATCTCCGTAACCACTGAACCGATTTAAATGAAATTATTGGTAGGTATGTATATAGTATTTGTTCTAGAATAACACATAGGCTAATTTTGTTTCAAAAATTAACCACTGATGGTCATAAAAAGGGTGGTAATGTTTCTTTGGAAAATTATTATTTTGATATTATACATATACCTTGGTTCGATTCACTCAAAACTCAAACTCTGACGAACTATATAGTAAATAATGAATTACTTAAGTATCTTTAATTCTTACAAACCTCTAGTAATTAATTTCTGAAATTTATATGATTAAGTGTTATAAAATAATATCCTCTACTTATGAGGCGAGGTCAATTTTTGCATTGACTATGAAGGGCTCACGCTAAAGCGGCCTCTTTTCAGTGAAGTCAAACTATTTCGAACAATTTTTATAAAGAAAATCCGTTATGCATCTGAGTATTCGTCTTATAAAATCTTACCTCAGTCTGGCCCCATCCAAAGACCGTGATCAAATTTCCCTCTTCCGGTAACTTATACAAATTGCGCACATAATTTATAACGTATACATCTGAACTTATCGGTATGTCATCTTCGGTGTACAACAATGCAAGGTTTCCGCCCCTCTCAGGCTGGTCAGGATTGTACTGTGGACTTATGCGAAACTCCTCTATAGGTATACGCGTTCCAGTACTAACTCTTGTGCTGCCGACTCGAACGTCGATATCAGCTTCATCAACACTGCAATAATGGTACAAAGCTCGCTGGGTTAAGCTCACCATAACTATAATTTCTCAATTTTTAAACAAGTAAATACGTTTTATCTCGCGCAATAAATGGCACCTTGTATAAAACCGGCCAAGATCAAGTCTCGAACAAGAAGGGCTCCGTATAACATCGTACATACAGGATATGGATAAGGTCTAGCAAAAACTTTAAAAAACAAATGTTTATTTTTGCAATATACTAAAATCCATAAAGTAGGTACTTCCCGTTGAGGACCAGGGGGCCGATTAGGAAAACAAAAATCGTATTTTCCGAAAACCTATTCTTGAAAAACCTACTCTTTTGTCTTTGACTTATGACAGTATTTGCACGGAAACAAATCAGAATTTTCGATTTTCGTTTTTACGAGTACGGGCCCAGAGAGTTGAGTAAAAACTTACAGGTAAACGCAATTAGCAGCGGTTCCGATAACATCATCCGTTAAAATGAATCCCGCGCAGAGTATGGTCTCTTCATAGTCATCATTTGAACGAGTCGCTATAATGCTCGCCATGAAGCCATATTGCTTGATGTCATCCACGGCCTCTCCGCCTGTTATCCTGCCCATTTTGGGGCTGTTTCGCCTCATGCCGGCCTCCTCCTTTCTTGATAAGTCTGGCACGTCGTTTAAACTGGCTGAAAAAATACTCATATTCAGTACAAGCCACTTTCCGAGCAGGTGTACTGCTTGGAAAGTGGCGTATTCCTTTTTCGTTATGACTGTCATATTAAAATGCGGGAACGAAAACTCTATGGAAATCATTTTCAACGCGCTGAGCGGCAGTCAAACTAAATAGAAATCCATTTACAAGTAATTTAGTTTTGTTATATGTCAGCCGCTAGCCTATGATTACTACTTTTATAGGGAGAGACTGGGAAATCGCTTTCAGATAAGGCTGTACTATGTTTATTTCTCATTATGTACTATGTACTATGTTTATTTCACATTATGTACATTAGGTACTATGTTTATTTCACATTATGTACTATGTTTATTTCTCATTTAGATATAAGATTTTTATTTATGTTGATTACTGTCACATTAAAGTGTTCATTCATTCATTCATTCATTATAGATTAAACGACAAAAAAGTTAAAACCCAAATACATATGTGGCGCAGAGGGCGAGAGTCCGCCTGCGACGCAGGAGGTTGCAGGTTCGATTCCCGCCTCGGAACAAATTTGTGTACGACCTGCAGAAATTTGTTCCGTTGGTCTGGGTATTTTCTATGTTCTTTATCTAGTACCCATAACACAAGCTTTGCTTAGTTTGGGGCTAGATAATACTGTGTGAATTGTCCAGCATTATTTATTATTATTATTATTATGATATTGGCTTCTTCGGTTTTCGGAACTATTAATAGGGAACAAAGAATGGAGTCAAAAACGCGTTCGGATATTCGCGCAGATAGGTCGAACCAGCAAGAGTTACATTGAAATATTCTAAATACGGTCGTATATGGTCTTAGTTCTTACCAAGACTTTCCAACACTAGCATCACTAGAATCACCACCCGTGAATCACCCATTTTCAGAGACAGTTGATAATATAACTAGATATGTATTTTCAAATGAGCCCATTCAAATGGCTTTTATAGAAAAATTTTCACTTGAAATTATTGAAAACACCCGCATAAAATATCATAAAATATTTTACTAACTATAAAACCATTGTTTTCTTGTAAGATAATTATTTAAAAAATTGGTTGAGTACGATTTGAAGTCACACGGAGAAATTTTTAACAACAAGGCATCGCAACCAGCTCAATCATTCAATATGTATAATAAATAAGAATTCAAATATGAACTCATCACTCGAACACTTGTCTAATTTATATAATAGACCATTAATATAATAGACAGCGCGCGGTACGCGAGCACCCGTCGGCACCTTGCTTCAAGCGAGTAACCAGCTGTAGACCGCTCCCTTGAATTAAACAAGTACCTAAGTAGTACGATTAAACGATTCTTTGCCGACCGTGCGTTGACAGCAAGCGTGCTGCGGTAGACAGCGTGCGGTACTCGTTCACGCTTTTAGGTGGTTACGCGTGCGTGTGTAGCAGTGATATTGATATGCGATGACCTTAAGGTTCAGTTTCTTCAGTCTGACACACGGAACCCTAAAAATGAAGGCTTGTAAGTTGTACCGTCAACCTAAACTACCTCTTTACTTTCGACTTCATTAACTACGAAGGTGAGGGAGAACCTTGAACTACTTTGGGGCCAGATGATGCTGTGTGAAAATTATCGGAATGCAATTACAAAAAGTCACATAAAATAAATGATTATATTCAGTTGATAAATTGTGGTGCGAATCTAAATGGGGTGAACAATTGAACATCGATATTTACTGCCGATGCTGTACACCACCTGGCCAACTACGAGTACTAGTTCAAGACCTCGACAAAGAAAACACACAACAGGGATTTTTCTCGACCTTGCTAAAGCTTTTAATACAGTTTCTATCCCTATTCTTTTGCGCAAGCTGGAACTTCTCATCACTACCTAGAACATCGCACTCAATGCGTGAGAATTGGCAGTGTCCTGAGCGATGATAAGGCAAATACATGCTTCGCGGTTCCCCAGGGACTTCCCTGGGGAATCCCAAAGCATGTATTTAATAAAAAAATGGTCCAACGCTTTTTTAAATCAACATTAACGATCTCTGTGACGTAAAGCTAGACCACGGCATAATTATAAAATATGCTGATGACACTGCCCTCCTTTTTAGGGTTTCGAAGATCGAAGATCGGTTTCGAAACCCTTATGGTCTCGCTTTGTTTGTCCTTTTTTCCCTCCTTATTAACTCAGCAACTACTGCAGCTATCAACTTGAAATTTAAAATAATAATACATTTCGTGCGCCTGTACAGATTTAAAGAAAAATAAATTAAAAATGAAAATGAAGATATTCCATACAAATTGTTATGCCGAAATTTTAAAAGATATCTACAGGGTCATGTGGGGTATCACATTAAATGTATCGGTTTGGACATATCAAAACAGTTTTTAAAATTTCTGAAGGTTTCGTTTTTTTGAAATATTTTGAATAAAGTCGAAAAAATAATAATAATAATAATAATAAACTTATTGCAAAAAGAATCATTTCAAAACATAGCTTAATAAATTTGTCAACATTATGAAATAAGTTTAGTACAAAATAAAATTCTTGTTCAAACTATTATGTAGCCTCAGTTGCCTAAACTAGACTGAGAAGTCTGTAATATAGGCAGCTGCGCTCCCCCTACTATGTTACAAATTAGTTCGAGAAGATGACGTCATACAATAATAATTTAAAACATAAAATAATGAAATTAAGTTAAAGTGTCAGGATTCTAATCTTGTTATAAACATTTTTAAAGGATTTACAAAATATTCTGCGTGGTTGATTACCTTAAATAAGCAGAAAGTATTAAAACATAATAATAAAAATACCCATTACCCACTTTAACCGAAGCATGCAGCATGCATCCATCTGAAAGTAGGTTTGTACCTACTATTTTTAGGTATTCGTTAAATTGCAAAGTCTCTAACCGGTAATTTTGGTACATATTTGTTGACGTTTGTCAACAAACGAACGTTTGTTCGAAACCCTCGGCGCGTGAGTTACAGTCGCACTTGACAGATCTTATTTCAGCTGATTCTGATAAGGAAGTCTTCAAGTTTGTGCAAAATGCATTCAATGTGGTTAGCAAATGGCTACAGCACAACCTACTGACATTAAATGCTGAAAAGACCAATTATATTAAGTTTTCGATGCGCAAACAGGCCACAACTATTATTAACTCTAAACTACATATACGCACATCACTGCTATAGCCCAAACACCACTCAATATCTGGGTCCCGTTATAAAAAGTACAAATCAAATAAATTACAAATTTTAAACTAGATCTTACGTTTAAGCCCCACATAAAAAACCTTATAATGGTAGAGTGCGAGAGTTAGTATTTATCTTTAAAAAGTTACGCCATATTGCAGATCATTATAATTTTATAATTTATAATTAAAAAAGTTTACTCTGCCCTGTTTCAATCAATTTTAACTAATTGCATTACCACATGGGCTGGAGCGGGAAAAACAGTAGAAAGAGCACGAAGCAAAATACTTAAAGTGGCAACTTTCCGACCTTTCATCTTTCCTACTAATCTTTTATATGAGTCCTGTGAAAGATATTCGAGCGCGGGCTGAGCACCAGACTGACGGCGCATCTGTCCAGCACGGATTCTCTGTCTGACCGGCAATACGCCTATCGAGCGGGGAGATCCACGTGGGACCGGCTCTGCGACTGCTGCTCAGCTCCATGACCGGCCGTACGCAAATTGTCACGGGCAGAGGAGGGAAGGTCAAATCGAACCCGATGTCAACCACTAATGGCGTGGCACAGGGATCCTCGGTGTCGAACATACTTTTCTGCCTCCTCATGAACGACCTACCCGACTGCATTAAAGATGCACACATATAAATTATGTATGTATGCGGATGATGTTGCGGCCATCGTAGAAGCTCCAACACATGATACTTTAGAGCAAAAATTAATTAACGTTGCAGGTGAAATGCTGAAGTGTTTCATCAAAATGGCCTCATTCTGAATGTCGCAAAAACCAACTTCATGCATTTCAACCTTGCTGGACACTGTTATATGCCGGTAGCTGTGAGCCTGGGGGGCGAAAGAGTCAAGCAGGTCCACATGGCTACTTTTCTGGGGTTTACTTTAGACAAGAGTCTCACGTGGGAGGCGCAAATAGACAAGCTATGCAAGAAGATAAGCCGATCAGCATGATCAGCATGCTATGGCGCCTCTCGGATATCTAAGACAGAGCTATGGTGAGGAGTATCTACTTTGCCAACGTCCACTCACTCAATTTGCCTTAACGAACAATTTAGATTTATTTCTTGGTCGGTTCCTATGCAACAGACTAAATTCAATGTCTAATTTTTACGCGCTTAACTAATAATTAATATTTGTAAAAAATCTATGAGATTTACACTTCAAAGCTTCTCTGTATCATCATAGGAAAAATCCTTTCATGATACAGAGAAGCCACTAGATATTATCAAGTAAATTATATTTTAAACATAAAGTTAACAGATTATATAAAGTGTGTATAGTGATTAATCTAGTTTTTACTCGATGTAAGTTAAGTACCTACCTACCTTAATATCATACACAAATTGTTTGTAACTTAAAACACATTAAACTAAATGCGTCTATGGTAAAAATAAGTGATTATCTATCTATATATATAAAAGAAAGTCGTGTTAGTTACACTATTTATAACTCAAGAACGGCTGAACCGATTTGGCTGAAAATTGGTGGGGAGGCAGCTTAGAACCAGGAGACGGACATAGGCTATGTTTTATCCCGGAATTACCACGGGAACGGGAACTACGCAGGCGAAGCCGCGGGCAGCAGCTAGTTTTATATAATAACTAGCTGCTGCCCGCGGCTTCGCTTGCGTAGTTCCCGTTCCCGTGGTAATTCCGGGATAACAAACATAGCCTATGTCCGTCTCCTGGTTCTAAGCTGCCTCCCCACCAATTTTCAGCCAAATCGGTTCAGCCGTTCTTGAGTTATAAATAGTGTAACTAACACGACTTTCTTTTATATATATAGATTAGCACTCTTGTCGCCTGGAAAACAGGATTACCTAGTTCAGACAAATTTATTATACTTAGCTGTATTTATTTGTTTAGTACACTTATGTATTGTCTAGTTAAGTGAATTTTTATAAAATTATTTGCACTGGTTGACAAAGTGACCTTGCAGATTATTTTTATGCTATTTATTGTGGTGGTTGGATTTATACAAGCTGACTATAGCGGACCAGCCAGAACAGTCAAGTTCGGTTCTCATCCACCCGTGTTTGGAATCACTGGAATCGGGACATAAGGACGCTTCTCATCCATTCCTTATCTCACCACACTATTTTACCCCCTCAGTCCCCCCCCCCTCTTGAGACCACAAACCCTTCACAGTATATCTCCTTAAAAATTGGAAATAGAACCCTACTGTGCGGCACCTTTGCACTCAGGAAGAGGAGAACTACATCTTGGTGTCAGGGAAAAAATCCCCACCCCCCCTTCCCCCCCCCCCACCCGAAGTGGTTGTTAAAGATAGACCCAGCTTGTGAGATGTCCAAGTGACCAGGATAAATCCCCCCCCCTCCGAAACCCCTCTCGTCATATCTCAGCAGTTTTTGGAGATAGACCTAGGTTATGGGGTCTACATGATATCTACATGATTAGGAGGAGCAGCTCAACACCTTGGCCCCAAGGGAATTTCAAAGCACCAAATCTCCGAAACCTTTTGTGAGGTGTCTACGTGATCTGGAGGAGAAGATCTATCACCTGGCAAAATTCTCCCCCCCCCCCCCTTCGAAAACCCCTCTCGTCATATCTCAGCAGTCTTTAGAGATAGACCTAGATTATGGGGTATCTACGTGATCAGGAGGAGCAGCCCAACAACTTGGTCCCAAGGGAATTATTTTTTTTGTCCAGCAGTGTACTAAGACAGGCTGATGGTGATGAAAACGCTTTGCCAAATAAGTACGTAGAAGAACAGCCATGTCTTGGATGAAGTATTGGTGCCACAAAGACATTTTAAGAGACAAATTCCACCTGATTAAAAAACTACACGACAGAAAGATATGAAGCCTGAAGAATTAACATCGTGTTAGGAGCGACCACGTGACAACACTTTAAAGTCACCGACGCAGTGAATATGGCATAGACCTGAAACACTTATTTTAATTTATTTTTGTCGTACCTATTGAAAATTTCAGGTCATTAGCATCTCACATTAAAATTTACAGACATTTCAATACCGAGCCAAGCTATGAATTTAAAACTTTCATAACCCCTTAACCAATGTTTATTAATATTTTGAAAGATCTTTAAAACACATAATCAATAATTTTGTATTTTTTTATTGTTCTGCAAACTGAATTGGAAACGGGCGGGCCACGTTTCGACGCACAGTACAAGAGGTGGAGCAAACGAATCCTGCATTGGTACTCGCGGCATTCTTCACGAGAGACAGACCTAGATGGATGGCGCGATGACCTGATAGGAATAGCCAATACAACTGGACTTCGGAAGTCTTGCGGAAGATCGCAACGAGTGCAATAAAAACAAACATGATATAGCTGTAAATATATACTTAAGAAAAATTTTAAGAGTGGTGTATTAATTTGAAATCGGTTGTGCATTCATTACTTATTGTTACACATAAGTACCTAATTATTATTTAACTGTTGTATGGTTTCATTGTTTATCACTAATTAAGGTATATCTTTATTACCAAAAAAAATACAACAAATAGATACAAACTGCAAATTTACAATTGAAACAATTGAACTAACTCTAGCTCGACCATTGCAAATAATCTAGAGGTACATCAACTAATCCAAAAAATCAATCCCAGTCGGAAGCTTACGAAAATGATGGCTTATTAATAGGTACATGATAATATAATATTTCAATGTAATAATTTAATTGGAGATAAAGTCTTTTTTTTATTTATTCATGATGTCGGTGAAATACAATACAAATTTGAGGCTATCTTCGTGGGTGACATCAGTAAATATGCTTGGAGAGACAGGAGCCCCGCATCCGCGACCGCCAGCCACGATGCCTACTAAAATGTCACCATATAAGGCTGGTCCACCCAAATCGCCCTGCAAAATAGACAATCAGAATTATTATTTGGTTAAGGCGCTACCCCGACCGAAATCAGCGCCCCACCTATTTTATCTTATTATTCTGTTCAACGAATGAATTTTCCAAAATCGATTGGCCAGTTTGTGGTACATCATAAACTTATTTTTAATGCCTCTGTAAAAGTTTTATTTCACATGGCCATCTCTTTCCATAATCACATGGCTATGACTACTCGGGATAAAATTATCTATGACACAAAAAAAACTAATCGAAAATCGGTTCATCCGTTTGGGAGCTACGATACCACAGTAATATAACACCCTCTCTTTTTGCGTCGAGTGTTAAAAATAGTAGGTACCATCCTACATTTCATATGGATCGCTCTGCAAAGTTCGGAGATTAGGGGGTAATGATACTTTTTCGACTCTTTCAAAATATTTCAAAAAGAATAAAGTTTACAGAAATTTCATAAACTTCACAAGACCAATCCACCTTTCATTTGATACACTTCGTACTTTCATTGATCGTGGAGGACTCTATTTTTAAATATCTTTATCACAATTTGTACTGAAAATTTCCATTTTCATTTATTTTTCTTACTATCTTTACAAGCGCCCCATTTGTATTGTTATTTAAAATTTCAAAAAAATTGCTGCGGTAGTTGCTGCGATATTAAGGAGGGAAAAAGACAGACAAAGCGAGACCATAAGGGTTTGAAACCGATCTCGAAACCCTAAAAATGCCTGTTTCCTTATCCAGACCATAGAGTTAAGAAAGACCAGTCCCTGCGGTCACAAGAAAAATAAATCCTACTAATATTATAAAGCGGAAAGGTGAAAACTGAATTTTGTGTAACCTAGGATCTCCAAAACTACTGAACAGATCAAGATGAAATTTGGCGTACCTACGTTTAGCAAAGCCTAAGTTAGATAATAGGCTATTTATTTTACCGACCGTCTTACCGTCAAAAAAGACAAATCCTACTTGATTTTCGAGGAGACCATACCTGACAAGCGCCAGCCCCTCCAAGTATGCTGCCCGCACAAAACTCGTTGTCGGCGACTGAAAAGAAGTAGCTCATGGCGCACTGATCCTTCGAAACTATAGGTATGTCTACTTTCATCAGTTGGTCAGATGTAGATTCATCTCCTGGCTGAAATATGCAAACATAAAGTGGGTACCTAGCTAGCTAGGATTGGATAAACTTCAAAGTTTCCCCTGTAGGTGCAGCTAACGGCGCTAGAGTCCGTAGAAACTCGCAGAGATTTTCGACTCCCACGTCACTTCACCTCGTGGTGTAGTTGGTTAGCACATTCCGGTGCTGACGGAAGGATGCGGGTTTAAGTCCCGTCAAAGTCGAAAATTTTTGCGATGTTATTTGATTTCTTAGCTAGGTAAAGTACCTATACATAAACACACTTGGGCCTCCCCCTGACTACGAGGGCGTTTTTCGGTCTATAGTTATTAGGGATTGGTCCCGGGAATTCCCGTTCCCGAAATTCCCGGGAATTCCCGAAATTTTTGGCTGATTTAAGAACCGGGAAATCCAAAATCATTTCCCGGGAAATTTCGGGAATTTCGGGAAAAATATTTTAACTTTTATAGCATTACCGAAATAACCCAACTCAACATATTTCACTTCCTCTTATAGCATTTCACATTATCAGGTACCTAACCTACGTTGTATTAGACAGGGTTGACATGATTTGTATCACTTGATATAAATCAATTGTTATTTTCTCTGCAATGAAAACAGAGAGCAGTCAAAAATGTTTGAGAGTGCCCAAAATTGAGCTTCCGTGTACACATGCACAATGTACCTGCTTTATTGGTTTATTGGTTCGTTTTTAGGATTCAGGAAATTCTCCAAAATTAATAATTCCATAAAGTTCATATAATGCGAGTTGTCGAAAAAAAAAATGCTTAGCCAACGTATTTGCGGCATGTCATATCTGTTTTACAATTTGAATAAAGAACTAGTACTCCGGTAACGTTCTGCCCGCACCTTCGCACGCGCTATTGGACACGTTTAAAATTTATTTTTGGAAACGTGCAAAGTTTCAGCCCGATCCGTGGAGTAGTTTTGGCGTGAAGAAGGAACGGCACAAACTTTCATATTTATAATATATTTTAATATTATTAGCTGCGCCCCGCGGCTTCGCCCGCGTCTAAATTTCAGTTATTTATTGCACAACAGGGGGTGTGCAATAAATAACTTTAGGGGTCGTTTTGTAAAAATAAGAAATACGTAATTCATAACATTACATACTTTATAGTTTATTTATACCGAGTTTTGAGTGACTCTAACCAAGGAATAATATTATCCATAAATACTTAACCACCCTTTTTAACCACCTGAGATGATTTTTTGCAAATTAGATTAACCTATGTGTTATTTCAGAACTTAAACTATCTACACACCAAATTTCAACCAAGTTAACTACATGAGATACGTGGTAACAAACATTTACACAAACTCATGCATTTATAATATTAGTAGGAAGTGTGATAAATGGACTTAGACACCGAAAAAAAAACTTGAACCAAACATGTAAGACAGAAATGAAAATGTTTCAATCTTGGTGTCTTTCCTTTCTGCTAGTACTTCGTGTGATTAAACCTTTGAACCTACCTTTCCTACCAAACCAACCTATACAAACCTTAAAACTGGATAGACCAAAGCGATTTTGATAGAAAAAAAATATTAAATTAGATAATTCTGATTTAAATCAAATTAATCGTATTTTCTTTTTTAACCATGATTTTTATCAAACCTGGTATAAGAAATGTTAGTTATTGCTATATTACTTTAGATCTGTAATTAATATAAATTTTTAGGTCCATGTCTATTGTCCCCTCGTTCGACAACAAGCCTTAAGGCTTTTCTTGCTATAGAGCCGTGACGGAAGCCAGCTCTACATAGTCGATTGCTGCCATTGCTCAACAAAGTACTACCTTGCTGAGCAACATGACAGCAATACTCCATGAAGCTGGACTTGAGCTTGGCAAAGAGAAAGTACCAGAGTCAAGTGCATTGCTGCAATTTATTATCCTCTTTGTGCATGTTATTCTGATCGGCTCTGACTTCTGAACCTGTAAAGCGCGATGATATCGCATGCGTGGGTATTACTAGGTAAAAATACCAGATACCAGCATCTGGTATCAGGTAGAGAATTCAAATGTATTCGTACACTTCTTCGAACACAACGAATCGACCGTTTACGGCTGGCAGAAATAAATGCATAGTAGAAAGAGACCTCTGAAGTACCCCGACGACGTTGATCGCCAATTGATTAGACGAAGTCATCAATGACGACCGACACGAATGGAAGTCACAATCCAATTTAATTTACTTTTTTAATACCGTGGGCTAACAAAGAACACTTAGTCCAATTTTATATTTGTCTCCGTTGAGCATGGCCACCGTGGTCTAGTATTTGGATAGAGGAACATTAAATTGTTTATTATGTGGGTACGTAATAAGGTATTTTTAGATTGATGTTTTCGCTTAGAGGACTCGAAAAACAACGAGAGCTCCTCGGTGTCACTCTTACAACAACTCTGAACTTCTGTACTTTCATTGGATTAAAATGAAGAAACGAATCAAAGCTAAAACGGTGGCCACGAAGCTAAGCGTCTCATACTATACGAGATCAGGCGATATTTCACACAAGGATAGGTCAAGTCCGGCCTCATGGAGTATCAGCAAAGCACTTTGCTGCGCAACATGACAGCAAATGAATGTGTTATGCTGGGTTCAGTCACGACTCTATAGAACGAAAAGCCTTCAGGCTTATTGTCGAACGAGGGGACAAAAGACATGGACTTAAGATTTTTTTATTCATTATATTAACAACTCAAAAGAAATACAGCTTTAAGTAACATACCTAATACCGCATAGGTACCTGATATCAGCGAAATGCCTAAAAAGGACGTGAAGTATATTAAATACTCTTATTTCGGTAGTGGTATAACAGTAAAAATATTTTTTCGAAATTTCCCGGGAATTCCCGGGAATTCCCGGTTCCGACTTTGAAACTTCCCGGGATTCCCGGTTCCTCGAAAAGGACCCGATTTTGGAATCCCTAATAGTTATCATCAAATACCTAATATATTCAACAGCATTTAATATTTCATTTATTGCATCCATAATTAAAGGTAGGTACAGACAGCGTCAGAATTAGGTACCTAAACCCTGCATAACACAATGCAGGTTAGAATACGATTTTTTTATTTTTTTACCTCAACATAATTATGCCATGTCAAACTATGCACGATCTATGCACATTCGCAGCAACATTAATAATAATAGGTACCTAATAATGCCGGACAATTCAAACATCAAATTTTATTGTGTTATGGGTGCGAGATAACTAATGACGTCTGTCGAATTGTATTAAGTACCTATGACTTACTTAATACAATTCGACAGACCCACGCCAAAGCAGTCTCTTTTGAAGCTGATCGAACAATTTTTGATCATTATTTTAAAGAAAATGTTTCATTTTCATCTGAGTACAACTTATTAAGATGAATACACCTGATAAATCTTACCTCAGTCTGACCCCATCCGAAAACCGTGATCATACTTCCTTCTTCTGGTAACTTAAACATAAACGGAGGAAAGCTTACGGGGTATACATCCGAACTGATCGGGAGATAGGAGTCGATTTTCAGCAATGCAAAGTTTGCGCCCACTTCGGGTTTATCAGGATCGTACGGTGGATTTATGATTATTTCATCAATCTCTACACGCTTTCCAGTACTAATTCTGGTGCTGGCCACTCGAACATCCATTGTTGGTGGTTGGACACTGCAATGGTACAAAGCTCGCTGGGTTAACCTCGCCTTTGCCATAATCTCTCTAGTTATAAGCTGTATAGCTTATAACTAGAGAGATTACAGCAAAGGCGTATGTTTTATCTCGTGCAAGAAAAAATTTAGTATGATACAAACAATGAATATAACCGGCTAAGTTCGATTAAGACTGCAACAGGGAGGTTAGCCGAAAAAAATCACGTTGCATGTAGGTTCTATCAGCTGGCTTTGATGCTGTAATGCTGAACGTAAAGCTTCGAAGTCCGCTTGATCCGTTGATTCGCAGTAACGCAAATAGGGCAACGCCAACGGTGCCCAGGCACTGGGCGTAAAACCAAGGGAGGCGCAAAATGTTCGTCTTGTTATTGCTACGCTCAATTAACAGATTTTGCGCTTCAGCATACCTTGCGTACCCATCAACAATATTTTTATTAACAAGACCTCTAATAGTGAATTCGTGGACAACCTGCAAAAACTACAAAACCGTCAACAAAAAGGCGAATTATTTAGTAAACTTTGTTAACTCCAGTCTTAAAAAGTACATTTTTTCGGCTTGCTCAGCTCGCTGTTGATATTAATTCCTTGGCATTTTTGCTACATGAACCATCCCGCTCAAAAGTGTTACTAAAAATTTTCGCGAATCGCTCCGCTCACCATTGTTGTCGGTTGCTTATTTTTCTTGCAAACCGTCGTCATACCAAAGCTTCATACTATTGCAGCCAGCTCCTTATAGTTATTACGAGCCCGTGGTGTAGCCTCCCCTACTTATCGGCAGAAAAGATATAGTAATACCAAAGTAATATCGCTCAGCCGATGATGATTATTGCATATACAAAAACGTGCTCGATGACTAGGTTGCTAACACGTTCACTGCATCTGTGGTGTGACCCGCAGAGGTGCGCCGCTGCCCCGCCTGACGAAGTCGAAGACGGACTTGTGCGTCATGGCCCATGAAAGTTTTAAGTAAAACTTACTCGAAAACGCAATAAGCCGCAGTTCCGATTGTGTCATCTGTTAAAACGAATCCTGCGCAGAATAAGATTTCCTCATTGATGCGGGTCGCTAAGACGCTCGCCATGAAGCCGTATTCCTCGATATCATCCACGGGCTCTCCACCTACTATCCTGCCCATGTTGTGACTCTTTCGCGTCTTGCCGGCCTCCGGTTTTCTGGAAACGTCTGGCACGTCGTCGTATGGACTAGCTGAAATAAAAAATGTAGCTTTTTAGTACTATTGAATTGTGTTAGTCCTGTTCACTTGTGTTTTTGTAGGTACATATGTGTTACTAAGTAGTCTTTTATTTTAATTCATTAGTAGTGTAGGTACTGTAGTGTTTAATAAATAATTTTCTTTCTTTCTTTCTTTACTACACCTGCTTGAAAAGTGGCTTATTCCTTTGCAGAAAGTACGTGATTACTGTCGTACTAAAATGCTGGAGAGAAATTTCTATGGCATTCCATTTATAACGCGCCGAGCGGGGATAAAACTGTGCGGAAATCCATTTCCACCGAAATATTTTTTTTTTTAATTTTGTGAAATATTTTGTGAAATATATGTGCCGGTCACTATCATTTAATCAAAATACAAAAAGTTTTTACTCAGAAACCGCCAAATGATATCGATTTCTTCCGTTTTCGAAACCGTCATTTTTGCTAACTAGATCCGTCATGTATGAGTCACGCGCCGAGGATTCCGAACTTATACCAAATACATAAAAAATATAGGTAGGTACCAGTTAGAAACTTCGCTGTCTGATGAATATATGAAAAACAGTTAGTACCTACATACATATATAACAGATCTTTGCAACTTCGGAGAAACGAGGGCTGAAGTTGAATGGTCAATTTTCGACTCTTTTCAATTAAATAATAAAACTAAACATAAAAAACCGTACAAATAAAATAACCGTACATTTGATAATACTATTTGACCATGCAGGTTTCCCTTGAAATTTCGACCCCACGAGATGCGGGGAAAATTTTCAGTTTCATTTTATTATTTCTTTGAATTTATTTGAGTCTCCTGAGTCAACATTTTCATACATCATTTTTAAAATAGCTTCTCTGTAAACGCACTCTACGACGCCTTATGCTTGAATTTAGTGCGAGCCGCGCCGCCCCGCGAGACGCGCGACGCCCCGCGTCTCCGTAAACGAGGCCTTACAGTTGCTACTGATGGTAGGTATCCTCGTTCGTTCATTAATCCCTCTATAAAGATGTTTTTTTACTAAACTTAGAAACGCCGCTGCCCTGAATTAACAGTGGGTGCGAGAGTGGGCGATCGGTCTTCAGTAATTCATTGGGTTCTAGACTAAATTTATTTTTCATTTTGTATCACTGGTGATCTATTTAACAAAATTATGAATTAAGATTTCGCGTCTTCACGAACGTGTTCGTGATGATGGGCAGAAGCTGCAGTTCACGCAGTGTCACTGAACTGCCAATAACAAAAAAAAAATCCAATAAATTATATAAATACATAAACCCTGTATAGTATGTTGGGTTTAGTTCTAAAATGCAGAATATCTGTCAGCCACCAAAGACTTATTGCTCTTGATAGCTACCAAAATAATTTCAGCATTTTCTGATTTCTGTGTAAATCCGCTATATGATAACTTTATGTCTTAGGACCTTTATTTATTATAATCAAACGCACGAACATTTCGGGCTAACACTTATCTATATTGACGAAGAAAATTAAATCTTTGGCTGTTGCCTTCTTTGGACCATGAGCACTTTCATTGAACCACTAAGTTGCAATTGACTTCGCGTAGTTTGTTCTAGAGGTCCAACCATGGCAACTAATTTAATTATCAATATTATTAAGTTACATAGCTCATTTTCTAGTTCTGGAGGAACGTCACTTTCAGATCCTGGGATTTGGACGTGTTCTTTGGCTTTTTGGTTGACTCCAACTAATCTTCGTTTTAGTGTTGCTTTCGGGACTTGCCTCATTTAAACCAACGGTTTTTTCTTTACTGATTCTATAGCAAGATTCTTACCGACATGTTTCATTCCATGCAATTTTTTTTTTTTTTTGGGGACATTCCGATATTTTAAATAAATTAAATAATTAGTAAACTTGTGGTTATCTATAGTTTTGTTTCTCATAATTATCACCAAAATGTTATGAGTACAATAAAAAGTTGCTATGATTGGACCGGGGCCCAACGGTGGAACTCTCTTGCGGTCCATTGATGGCAACAAGGTTCTAATTAAGAAAATAAATCCAAACAAAACATGGACATTGGACATGACTGGACAAAATTGAATAACACACATGGAATTACAATGATATTATCGGATATTTCCTAATAGTGCACTCAGACAAATATGAATACAATGATATTTACATGAAGTTGTCCTGAGTCAAATTATTAAATTTAGACCGTTGCAAACAGTTGTTCCTAGCTTGCACAGTTTTGGAAATACCTTGCTGGTCCAATGATCGCAACCTTCCCCTAGATGTTATACTCGTACCTACATTATTTAATTCGTTCTACATTTTAACCAACGAGTTTTTTCCTAAAGTGGTTGATCTTGGAAGATATGTTCAAATCCAGCAAGAGTTATAGATATAAATAGTCGTACGTATTGTCTACGAGGTAGCTCTTACCAAGACTTTCCAGCACCAGCGTCACTACAACCATCACCCGTAAAACACACATTTCCAGAAACAGTTCTGAGTAAGTATTTTTATATACTTTAGCCCATTCATATGGCTTATATAGAACAATTTTCACTTGATATTATTGAAAACACCCGCATAATAAGCATTAACATAAATATTTTACTAACTATAAAACTATTACTTTCTTGTTAGTAAGAATACTTTGTTTTAAAAATTGGATAAGAGCGAATTAAACACGCACTGAGAAGGTTCGGTTTAACTGCTTACATCTTGGAGAATCACTAGTTTCTTTTGCAACTAAATGATCTTGATCCACCTTAATACAAGTTTTTTAAGGATGGAGTTCGATGGATGGTATTTTTATGTGAAGTATTAATTTTATTCATATTATAGGTTCCTAATTTGTTTCGATATATTTTTCATTATATTATGCAGTAATCGATTGCCTACCGAGTACCGACATCCGCAGCATAGAGCTATTATATAAACAGGGTGGAATTTTTGGACGGGGCAGTAAGTGCAGGTACCTTAACCGTTGAAGCTACCTACATGAAAGTGGTCTTAGGAAACTAAACATCCTTTTTAGAAAAAATATCATCCCCAGATTTTCAAAAACTAAGTACATATTGCGAGAAAATGGAACCAACGAAAGTTTCTGTACCTACTAGAAAAGCCAGAAATCACAAAAAAAGTCCCACACATTTTGTACGGAGTTCAAATATTTTTGTTTTTTTTTTTTACTTTTTATAACCTAGGGTTGGATTGCAAAAATACAAGGTTTAATAGAGAATTTCAAACGCATGGTTTTTTTTTTTCAAACTTACATTATCATTAGTACGTCAAACTCTGACTGTATGGTTTTGTTTATTTATTTTTTGTTTATTTAATTAAAACGGTTTGAGTGAGTTCTACGAATAACCAAAATAATGGACATTTTGAGCACCTCATATCGTAGATTGAGATTGTAAATTTGTATATAATAGTGTATGTAATAAGAGTGTGAATAAGTATATTACTGTAAATTACCTACTACATACCTACCAACGTAATCCGTTTAGCGTTTGTTTTTTTCGTATTTTTCTTTGACTTGCATTTCGAGGATGCAATAATTTTCTTCAAATGTATGGGAAAAGTTTATTGCGTTTTCTGACTTTTCTAGTATTCAAACGTGCCCTACGTGAAAAATTCAAAGAAAAAAACATCGACAATCGATCGTTTGTCATAACATTTCACAACCAAATACATTGAAATATCTTCTAATATGATAATAATATAATAATTATCCATGACAAATGGTCTTAAAAATTTCGAAGCCTACCTTTAAGCGTAGACTTAAAATCACACTTTTGTCTACACAAATGGCTTGATAGCGGAAACCCATATAAATAACCCTTATCACTTATCATTAACCCTTAATATTAACCCTTATTATAAATCATTCAAATATGTATGTACCGTCTAGTACCAAATGAAGTGAACACCAAATTGTCTCTCTGATCTTGTTTTTTTTTACCTATTTTAGGATTATTTTTAATTTTTTTTAAACTTTTAAGTTCTGATTCTTATGGCTAACTATTTTCATTTTAATCTGAGAATAACGTAGGCTATAAGGTGAGCAAACCTTTGTATACTTACATAGGTAAAATTTTTAATTCCCTTTTTTAATGTGTAGTATATGTTATCCGCTACTGATTGTGGGAACCGGCGGAAGAACAGCGTTATGTGTATCCCACTTGCACATAGCATTCATGCTGAGCCAGCTCCCAGTTTCTAACTTCAATCATAAACAAGTACCTATCCCATGACCAATCAATTTGTTTTTAGGTTGTACGTGGTATTTTTCGTGATTTTTAGGGATAATTATTTTAATACTTAGTCTATAAATAGTACCTAAGAATTTTTGTGATTAAAAATAAAAATATTTTCTTTCTTTCTTAACTATTAAGTTAACAATTAAGATACTTAGTACATCCAACTAAATGCATGAAGAAATAGCTTATTCTATAAATAAAACTAATTTGTCTCGTATTTGAATTTGCGAGGCAACAGATAGGAAATCAAGGCTGTTGCATTTTTAATATTGAATATCTCTTGGAATAGGTAGGTAGTTATCATTTCATATCCTTCGTAACAGATCGAGCAGTCATCTGTGGTTCTAGGGGAGTATCACCAAGTACGTCATTTATTCTAGCCTGTATATTAACCTCAACTTCTATATATAAAGTAATCGGAGTGGGGTAAATCAGGATAATTATTAAGTATGGTTGTATTTATTGATTAGATAATTATTTTGTATGGTTGTAGTTATTGATTACAGAAGCTTCCACAAATCGCTCGGCTGACTACATAAAAATAAAACTATTTCGATCAAATTAAAATATTCTCACTTATTTATTGACCTTCAAATTGTATTTTTTTGTATAAATAAGTTTATTTTGAAAGTGCGCCCATAATTGAGCATAGTTTAAAATACTTACATTAGCAATTGATTTAAGTTTTCTAAATTCCTTTTAAAGCACTTTTATAACCAACCCTATAAAATGTTTGTTTTTGTATTAGAAACGTACCTAGTTAACAACAATATTTTTTGCGTATAATCTCTTATTATGCTTAAAAGTAAATTGTGTACTCATGTACCATTGATTTATTATAAATCAGTATTTTTTTTACAGATTCTGTACTATTTATTCCATTATTTTTGTTTAAGTTTATTTGACAATGCCCATATACAGCAGCATACTCTGACATACCTTTTACTTAATTACCTAATAATTAAGTATTTTAAAATGACTAATTATTTTTATTTAATATTTTAGTTGTCTATCTGTTTTTTTTTTAACTTTGTACCTTATGGTGTTTGTTATAACGAAGTTTGTGTGATTATAATAAAAATATAGTCTATAACGCCATCCATCCAAATTATTAAAGGACACAAAATCAGATAAATAACAGATGTTGTCCTGAAAAATCATCAAAACAATCGAGCTATCTTTAGACTGGTGGTTTGGCGCTCTGGAATTATTCATTAATAATACCTAAATGTAAATCAGATCTCAATTATATCAAATTTATGAACATGTACTTCCAATGCAATCTATCCATCCATACACTGGAAATTTCAAGTGAAACAGACTTGACTTGACTTGACCTGACCTGACCTGACCTGACCTGACCTGACCTGACCTGACCTGACCTGACCTGACCTGAATGTTTTATTACATTGCCCTTAAAAATATCTCAGTTTCGTTTTTTTGTGTTTGAAGAATGATAAAAGCGGGTATTTTTGGGATTCGTTGCGGGTATTCTGATGATTCGTTTCCGGCAGCCCTGCTCTGGAAGTCTAGTCCCCTGGTATAGCGCAGCCGGATGGTCCTAACCTAATACTTAGGTTCTCAGTCACTGTCACTGCCTATTCTTTGGGACAAGTATTACTATATCTTAGCCATGCTCGATCCGGTAGGTACCGATAGATAAAGAACAAGACGATCTTACTGAGTATTGTAACAGGTGATCAGACCTCCTTGTACCTACCTAGGACGCCATAAGAACCAGTGCTGCACTGTAACCACAGCTACAAAGAGCTCTGAGTGAGTTAAATACCAATAAACTTAACTTGTTGAAGATTGTGCATTTTTCGTGTAAAAATTAAAAAAGTGTAATATTTTCAGCGTTTAAGTCAGTTTCTTAATTCCACCAAATGCCTGAGCAGATTTAAATGTAATGAGGTATCGTTACACCTGTATCCTTTTTGATAAAGTTACCTACAGTCGTGTTTTTCTATTGCGATTAAGTTATATATTAATACAGAGTGTTAGGGTAAACAGTCTTATCCTTAAACCAGAGGTTAAGTATCATGAGTGGAGTCCAAAACCGTTTTTTATTTTTATGAATTTTTGAAAAAAAATCCTCTTAAATAATAAACGCATTTTCACCCTACACAGTACGCGTGTGTTACCAATTATGACCAATCCCATTTAGAGACACTGGAATTATCTCGGGCTACTATCGGGCTTCACTATCGGGCGAACTGAAATCCTGGATTTCAGTTCGCCCTAAAAATTAAGGTTTTATAATATTAGGTACCACGATAGATAGGTATTACAAGAAAGGTAAGTAATTTAGAGTTAAAAACCGCATTTCAATTCAAATCTCATAAATGTTCTTAAATATAATATTATTTATTAATTTTTTTCTAAAACTAAAACGCCGGTAATATTACACTAAACTTCATAATCCCGTATGTTCTTTAATAAAAGTTCTGATTTCCGGTGCAGCGATATCAGCAAACACACTTGGAGAGAGTGGTAGCCCGCAGCCGCGCCCATAGGAAACGATGCCCACTGCCATGCCGTCTTGTACGGCTGCCCCGCCCGAGTCACCCTGCGAAATAGACAATCAATAGTAACTCGTTGGATATCTATATGATAGGTATCCAAAGAGGGTATCACTTGAAAGAATCATTTTCCTCCATAGTTCGAATGAGGTTCTAGCATTCGTAACATCCTTGCATAAAGCCAAAATGAGTTTCTTACATTTTTCCTTGTCATGTAATACAAAATATTTTCTCGCTAGTCTAGTCGCTAAGTGAAAAGCTATAATGTGCTGAAGCAAGTGTTGTTAGATTCGTGCCTTTTAAGTCCCTCAGTTTACCTTTACACTCCCACAATTTTACGGTCCCTCACTACGCTCGTTGGACCTCACCTCACCGGACCAGAATGCTCATTAACGTTTTCAAAAACTCGAATCACAGTGTGTCATATATGATTATCCAAGATTGACTGGCAATAATACGGCAAGAACAATGTTTAAATACGGTATCTCACCGGAAGCATTCATCTGAATGTAGCAATTTAAATTCGAGCATTACATGTGTTTGACACAGTGTTTGAGGAAAACTGAGCATTAACTCGTCTGTCAGTGACGCAGTATTGTAACTTATGCTCAAATCGAATCTTAGATTGTTACATTACAGAAGAATACAATCTGAGAATAACGTAGGCTATTAGGTGAGCAAACCTTTGTATACTTACATAGGTAAAATTTTTAATTCCCTTTTTTAATGTGTAGTATATGTTATCCGCTACTGATTGTGGGAACCGGCGGAAGAACAGCGTTATGTGTATCCCACTTGCACATAGCATTCATGCTGAGCCAGCTCCCAGTTTCTAACTTCAATCATAAACAAGTACCTATCCCATGACCAATCAATTTGTTTTTAGGTTGTACGTGGTATTTTTCGTGATTTTTAGGGATAATTATTTTAATACTTAGTCTATAAATAGTACCTAAGAATTTTTGTGATTAAAAATAAAAATATTTTCTTTCTTTCTTAACTATTAAGTTAACAATTAAGATACTTAGTACATCCAACTAAATGCATGAAGAAATAGCTTATTCTATAAATAAAACTAATTTGTCTCGTATTTGAATTTGCGAGGCAACAGATAGGAAATCAAGGCTGTTGCATTTTTAATATTGAATATCTCTTGGAATAGGTAGGTAGTTATCATTTCATATCCTTCGTAACAGATCGAGCAGTCATCTGTGGTTCTAGGGGAGTATCACCAAGTACGTCATTTATTCTAGCCTGTATATTAACCTCAACTTCTATATATAAAGTAATCGGAGTGGGGTAAATCAGGATAATTATTAAGTATGGTTGTATTTATTGATTAGATAATTATTTTGTATGGTTGTAGTTATTGATTACAGAAGCTTCCACAAAATGAGTTTCTTACATTTTTCCTTGTCATGTAATACAAAATATTTTCTCGCTAGTCTAGTCGCTAAGTGAAAAGCTATAATGTGCTGAAGCAAGTGTTGTTAGATTCGTGCCTTTTAAGTCCCTCAGTTTACCTTTACACTCCCACAATTTTACGGTCCCTCACTACGCTCGTTGGACCTCACCTCACCGGACCAGAATGCTCATTAACGTTTTCAAAAACTCGAATCACAGTGTGTCATATATGATTATCCAAGATATACTGGCAATAATACGGCAAGAACAATGTTTAAATACGGTATCTCACCGGAAGCATTCATCTGAATGTAGCAATTTAAATTCGAGCATTACATGTGTTTGACACAGTGTTTGAGGAAAACTGAGCATTAACTCGTCTGTCAGTGACGCAGTATTGTAACTTATGCTCAAATCGAATCTTAGATTGTTACATTACAGAAGAATACTTTCGGTAAGGTCTTCACACTGATTGAACTGTTGAGTCAGTCAGTTAGGAGACCATACCGCACAAGAGGCAGGGCCTCCGAGTAAGAAGTAGCCGGCACAGAACTCGTTGTTCGTCAGTGTGGCGTAGACCACAGCGCACCAATCGAAGGGGACCACGGGTAGCTCTGCTTGCATCAGGTGGTCCGGCATGCCATTCTGAAATATCGAAACATTATGTTTATATTAAGCTACGTAATGGCCGAAATGAAAAAAAATCTTTAAAAAAAGTTTATAACATTGTAGTCCAAAATCTAAATCACCCCTTAGTACACTATTATGTGGCATCGTGTGTGTGCTCTTTTTTTTGTATTTTCTATAGATAATACTTAAACAACTTATTCTGAGGGACATTTTAGGTGTGGAATATTTATATATACCTTAACTACTACTCTTCACTCACGTTAGGACAGGTATACAGGGTGACACGTATATGATTACTTGTAAGTTGTCAAATCCTTCAAATACGTCTTACGTAGAGACACGGTATGGTAGAGCTCTTGGTAGAGACGTAAGACGCATTTGAAGGATTTGACAGGATTTTTTAATGTTTAATCATAAATAGAGATTTATGATTATACATTTAAAAATCCTTGCGCAAGCGGAGTAGGTTACCGATAGGTTTTATAAGCATCAAAAATGTACATAGGTCTCACCTCAGTCAAGCCCCATCCGCTAACCATAATCTCAGTTTCGTCTCTCATAGGTCGGCCCAACGGCGACAAAGGTATCGACATTATAGTCTCATCATTCAACGGAATAGGGTCCACGGTTTTCATAACTCCGACGTCTTTGTCGAACTCAGGATTGTTGAACTGCGGGTGTGCAAAAACTTCAGCGATGGGAATAATTATCCCATCTCTAGGGTACGAGCTGCCAGCGTGAAGGACTACCGTTGATGGGTCGACACTGCAATGGTATTAGTAACTATAAAACGTTACTGGGTATAATGAATAAAATAAATATAAATTAATTTGGCCAAAGATGGTTCGGAGAGACAAGTATAAAAAGTCATGTTTTGATTCCCTAAGAAGCCAAGCTTTATTGAGGATCCGTAACGTTTTTACATGTGAATGCAAATTTATAGAGCTAAGAAATCCATAACACACGGTGCAATAAAATTTTACTACGACAAAAATTGACGAAGTTATGACCAAATTACTAGCGAAGTTCACTGAGTGACCGCCGCGGGTGCGTGTGACGTTACTCGCTCGGTCGCCGCCCGTTAACCGTAGGCAGATATCAGTTTTTAGTAATTTACTCCGAAACTATAAGTTGAGGAAATAAATAACAGAACCAGATCGACTCAGTTTTAAAAGACTCATCGTATGATTTTTTTTTTTCACACTTATAGTTTCGGAGAAAATCACTAAAAACTGATATCTGCCTACCGGTTAACGGGCTGCGACCGAGCGAGTGACGTCACACGCACCCGCGTAATTAGATTTTACCAGCAGCAACGGCGTAATGTAGTACGTTAAGGTCCAATTTGGATAATTTAAAAAGGTACCTATCATTCTTATGTCATAAGGAATAACGTGGATACTAGTTCTATTGAAATTGCTATAACTTTACTGATCCTCATTGATGACTAAGTGTCAACTACGTCGAAGTATATCTAGAGCCTATACTGGCCCACAGCTGGACACTGGCCCCCTTCCTGATAACTGCCTTATTAGCTTTTATAATGTGGGGGGCAATGCCCATAATTCCCGCGTTGGGTATGCGGGTTGGGGATCGCAATTCGGTGGTTGATTTATTCTGGTACGCTGCTGCCCGCCCCCGCGGACGTCCGCCCTTAGTCGCCTCTTACACACGCGGGTAAAGTTTGAGTGGTGCAAATTCTAAGCCGGCACCACACGGTCAGTGTCAGCTATTGAAGTTTTATTCGTTTTAAGCTGACCATGTTGCTTTGTTAAGTAGCGTATACCTACTTACTCCTGGGCGCAGTGACCCGCGGTTACGATATAGTTCTCGCTGATAATGAATCCTCCGCAAGCGAATTTGGAGCTGAACACGCTAACCACTTCGAAGTACACTTGGTAGGGGTGATCTTTAATATCCGCTTCCTCTCCCTGCACTATTCTGCTCTCGTTCTGTACCTGCACCAACTCCCGTTTTCTGGGAAAGCTTGACATTTCGAATGGGCTGGCTGAAATAAAAAAAAAGCGTGTCATCAAAATAGCCATAGGGCGGCGCGGGACATAGGAAGGATTCATAACCTTCATGCATGTGAGGCAAACAGATTATAAATAATCAAAATCGATAGACCTGTTCTTTGGACACAGATTACAGAATACAGGGACATGTGTATTTTGTCTAGTAATATCACGCCTATTAAACTTAATAAATAAGATATAATTATATAGAGATTCCCAGATAATTATTGAGCTAGATAAATAATAGTTATTAATTATAATATATAAAGCTCGATTACCATTCACTGACTGACTGACTGACATAATTGTTCTCCCTGATGGTGGAGGGGGAGGTATGTTTTTTTTTGCGAAAATGTATAGAGGGGGTCAAGGAGACCTAGGGAAAATTCCGACTTTTTGAGATTTGCCTCCCAGGACCCCCGCCCCCCAAGGGAACTTCGTAACGGAGTCATACTGATGAATAATTTTAAGGGGGTTGTATAGAGGGGGTCAAGTGATTTCGATTGCAAAAATAATTTCACCCCCTCTTGCCCCCCAAGACCCCCCCTTTTGAGAGTGCTACGAGATGCCGTCGCGATAGAGGGTTTCTGATTGCGGGATCGTATAGAAGGTCTCTTCTCCAATTGAAAGTAAAAAAAAAACACCCCCCTCCCGCCCCCTTTTTCACCCCCCCCTTTTGATATCTCCCAAACGAAGTAAGCTAGAAGAAAATTTTTTTCACAGTCGTGTGAAGAGCTTAACACCATTTTGATTGCAAAAATAAATTTTCGCCCCCAACCCCTCTAGACCCCCCTTTTTATAAAAAAACTGAAATTTGGCCATTTTTAGCCTATATTTTGACCACTTTTTAGGGTGGAGCATTGCGGCGAGCGAAGCGAGCCGCAATGCGACTACGGGGAACAGCAAGGCGAGCGAAGCGAGCCGTGCTGTGACCCCCCCCCCTTGCCCCCCGAACCCCCTCCCCCTGAACCCGGTGGAGCATTGCGGCGAGCGAAGCGAGCCGGAATGCGACTTCGGAGGAACAGCACGGCGAGCGAAGCGAGCCGTGCTGTTACCCCCCCACGCCCCCAGGCTCCCTGAACCCCCTCCCCCATCAAAAAATCTGATATGGATATCGTTTTTGACTAACATTGGGGTGAGGATTACGAACTTGATGTCGGCGGGCGTGTGTCGGATTGCGGTGAGCGAAGCGAACCGCAATCCCCCCCCCTTGCCCCCCAGAACCCCCTCCCCCTGAACCCGGTGGAGCATTGCGGCGAGCGAAGCGAGCCGCAATGCGACTTTGGAGGAACAGCACGGCGAGCGAAGCGAGCCGTGCTGTTACCCCCCCACGCCCCCAGGCTCCCTGAACCCCCTCTCCCATCAAAAAATCTGATATGGATATCGTTTTTGACTAACATTGGGGTGAGGATTACGAACTTGATGTCGGCGGGCGTGTGTCGGATTGCGGTGAGCGAAGCGAACCGCAATACGACTCACGTCACACAGCAAGGTGAGCGAAGCGAGCCTTGCTGTGTGCCAGCACAAGCGGGGTCGTATTGCGGTGAGCGAAGCAGCACGACGAGCGAAGCGAGCCGTGCTGTTAACCCCCACGCCCCCAGGCTCCCTGAACCCCCTCCCCCATCAAAAAATCTGATATGGATATCGTTTTTGACTAACATTGGGGTGAGGATTACGGACTTGGTGTCGGATTGCGGTGAGCGAAGCGAACCGCAATACGACTCACGTCACACAGCAAGGTGAGCGAAGCGAGCCTTGCTGTGTGCCAGCACAAGCGGGGTCGTATTGCGGTGAGCGAAGCAGCACGACGAGCGAAGCGAGCCGTGCTGTTAACCCCCACGCCCCCAGGCTCCCTGAACCCCCTCCCCCATCAAAAAATCTGATATGGATATCGTTTTTGACTAACATTGGGGTGAGGATTACGAACTTGATGTCGGCGGGCGTGTGTCGGATTGCGGTGAGCGAAGCGAACCGCAATCCCCCCCCTTGCCCCCCAGAACCCCCTCCCCCTGAACCCGGTGGAGCATTGTGGCGAGCGAAGCGAGCCGCAATGCGACTTCGGAGGAACTGCTGTACCCCCCCCCACGCCCCCAGGCTCCCTGAACCCCCTCCCCCATCAAAAAATCTGATATGGATATCGTTTTTGACTAACATTGGGGTGAGGATTACGGACTTGGTGTCGGATTGCGGTGAGCGAAGCGAACCGCAATACGACTCACGTCACACAGCAAGGCGAGCGAAGCGAGCCGTGCTGTGACCCCTCACGCCCAGCCCCCCTGAACCCCATCCCCCATCCAAGAATTTGACATGGACATCGTTTTCGACTAACTCGACAGTGTAGATTACGAAAAAGATGTCCATTTGAAAATCCAAAATGGCTGACATTCTTATATCGCAAAACCCACTCTTGCTTATAAATTTCCATGAAATCGATTATGTAGGTTACGAAAAGGGGAATACAATGAAAAAAAAACAATAAACACAGCCGCCGCGAGCTGCTTGCAGCTCGCGCACATATAAAATACTAGTTAATAGTATATAAAGCTCGATTACCACTGACTGACTGACTCACTGACTGACTCATTGACACAATTGTTCTCCATGATGGTGGAGGGGGAGGTATGTTTTTTTTTGCGGAAACGTGTAGAGGGGGTCTGGGGGACCTAGGGAAAATTCCGACTTTTTGAGATTTCCCCCCCCAGAGCCCACCCCTCCCCCCCTTCTTTTCCACGGAGCGATTTGGATGAAAAATTTAGAGGGATTCGTATAGAGGGGCACGAGTGATTTCTATTGCAAAAAAAAATCACCCCCCCTTGCCCCCCAGTACCCCCCCTTTTGAGAGTGCTACCGGATGCCGTCGCGATAGAGGAGTTCTGATTGCGGGATCGTATAGAGGGTCTCTTCTCCGATTGAAAGAAAAAAAAACAACTCCCCCTTCCGCCCCCCTTTTTACCCCCCCTTTTGATATCTCCCAAACTAAGTATGATAGAAGAAAATTTTTTTCACGTTCGTGTAGAAGGTATAATACTATTTTAATTTAAAAAAAAATTTTTGCCCCCCGCCCCTCTGGACTCTCCTTTTTACAAAAAAACTGAAATTTTGCCATTTTTAGCCTATATTTTGACCACTTTTTAGGGTGGAGCATTGCGGCGAGCGAAGCGAGCCGCAATGCGACTACGGGGAACAGCAAGGCGAGCGAAGCGAGCCGCGCTGTGACCCCCTCACCTTGCCCCCCAGAACCCCCTCCCCCTGAACCCGGGGGAGCATTGCGGCGAGCGAAGCGAGCCGCAATGCGACTACGGAGGAACAGCACGGCGAGCGAAGCGAGCCGTGCTGTGACCCCCCGCGCCCAGCCCCCCGAACCCCGCCCCCATCAAAAAATCTGATATGGGTATCGTTTTCGACTAACATGGGGGCGAGGATTACGAATTTGATGTCGGCGGGCGTGTGTCGGATTGCGGTGAGCGAAGCGAACCGCAATACGTCACACGGCAAGGCGAGCGAAGCGAGCCTTGCCGTGTGGCAGCACGAGCGGGGACGTATTGCGGTGAGCGAAGCGAACCGCAATGCGACTACAGGGGAACAGCACGGAGAGCGAAGCGAGCCGTGCTGTTACCCCCCGCGCCCAGGCCCCTCGAACCCCGCCCCCATCAAAAAATCTGATATGGGTATCGTTTTCGACTAACATGGGGGCGAGGATTACGAATTTGATGACGGCGGGCGTGCGTCGGATTGCGGTGAGCGAAGCGAACCGCAACACTACTCACGTCACACAGCAAGGCGAGCGAAGCGAGCCTTGCTGTGTAGCAGCACGTGCGGGGTCGTATTATAATGCGATTATAGGGGAACAGCACGGCGAGCGAAGCGAGCCGTGCTGTAACCCCTCACGCCCAGCCCTCCTGAACTCCCTCCCCCATCCAAGAACTTGATATGGATATCGATTTCGTCTAACTTGACTCGAACACTGTGACAGCCACCGCCGCGAGCTGCTTGCAGCTCGCGCACTTATAAAATACTAGACTCACGTCACACAGCAAGGCGAGCGAAGCGAGCCTTGCTGTGTAGCAGCACGTGCGGGGTCGTATTATAATGCGATTATAGGGGAACAGCACGGCGAGCGAAGCGAGCCGTGCTGTAACCCCTCACGCCCAGCCCTCCTGAACTCCCTCCCCCATCCAAGAACTTGATATGGATATCGATTTCGTCTAACTTGACTCGAACACTGTGACAGCCACCGCCGCGAGCTGCTTGCAGCTCGCGCACTTATAAAATACTAGTTTGTTATATAAGAGTGCAAAGTTACTTTCGAGCAAGCGAAGGATTCTAAAATTGAATCAAAAATTAGAATCCTGAGGGTTAGCGAGGGAATCAAAAGAGCACGAGGTAAAAAATCTTTGCGCTCGAGTGCAACACGTGACTGTTCAGCGTCAAATAAACTTCCTCGTCGCTAGAATCACGCATTTTACTTGTTTTCTTGTGGTTTTAACAATATGACGTGAAAAAATAGACGCGCGCAAAGCAAACTAAAAAAAAAGTTTACCAAGAAGGTCTGAGTTTTTAACAAATTAAAAAAGGTTGTATGATATATTCGGCACCATGGAGGTTGAAGTAAATAGGTTTTGAAGCACACGATGTTCTAATCTAAATTCAATTTACTTGATCCTGTAGCATGCCTCTAGTGGATAAAAACGGCTTTTGCAATCATATATCGAAGAGCAAAAATACTCTTTCCGAGATGGGGGGATGAAAAATGTTTTATTTTAGGAGCGTGAACTTAGAAGAAGAAGGCTTAGATTGATACTTGACACAAACAAGGTAAATCAAAAAAATTGCGATTAACCGTCGCAATTTTCATTCTGAGCCATTAGTAGGTACAATATTTCAAATAACGCGGAAAGCAGTTCTCACATAAAAATATAGAAATGATGTGTTGTGCAGTGAAAGGGTTTTTAAACACCAGAAGCAAGAAAAATAAAACTGCAAATATCTCATTCACTGGTAATTACTAATATTACATTCGTACTTTTGCCTAAAACATTCATCAAATCTCGTAAATAAATTTAAAATTTTCGTCCACCAATTTATTGAAGATGTTGCTATGCACTGGGGAAAAAATACCCCGGTTTTGTTACTTAGTACCTAGGTAGGTATATAAAATAGTAGAGGAGAGGGTGGACTTCACTCAAGTTAGGACTTAGGAATCAAACTTTGCGGAATATCACTGTTTTAGAATTTTCAGTCACTCGACGATATTCTGAGTAGATTCAAATTACTATTACTATTTGAGAAAGAAAATTAAAATCAATGAATGGAAACAATTTAGAACTAGTATTTACAATTGAAACAGTTGAACTAACTGCAGACTGTTGCAAACAATCTAGAGGCAGCTCAACTTATCGATATCGATACCAGTCGGAAGCGTCCCCAAGACGCTGGATGCATTGCCCCGCTGTATGGCAAGGCTGATGCGCTTCGCCAGATACTCACCAGCTCTCGGGTCACGCGCCGTCGCTCCGACCAGATGCTGAGATATTATAAAATTCCGGAAAACCTCGATACCGCACAGACCTCGATCGATACCTCTCTCGACTCCAAGGGGAGCAAATGCAATAAGCTCAAATTTAAAAGTGCAATCTATCCCATCACCTTATCTATAGCAATACCACGCGAAAGTGCACGTGCAATTTTACTTGGTTCTTTTTTAGGGTTCCTTAGTCAACAAGGAACCCTTATAGTTCGCCATGTCCGTCGCTCCATCCGCAGCTTAGTCCAGAGACTATTAGTACTAGAAAGCTGTAATTTGGCATGGGTATAAAATTATGTACATTATATTACTATTGACGCTGAAAAAATAAAAAAATCCTGATTTTTTTATTAGTGTAAGTACTTGTCTAAGTTGGGCATTATTATTTGTAAAAAAAATGCTAGTAGGTGATGTACATACATATTATAAGGAAAACTACACAGCTTTAGTATACTTTACTAGTTGAGTACCTAATAGTAGTCCTAATCAACTTGTACATACATACATCAAAATGTACTTTGGTAGGTAAAAAGGAAAATTTTAACAAATTTTATTGAAAATAACTTAAATAAGGTTGTTCGATATGTTAAACAGGTAAATAAGTTTGTTTAGATAGGCTATGGATCGTGCAACTACTTACACTGCACGTGGCCCAACACGCACTTGACCGTCTATTTAAATTATAGTTCCGAAAACGATCAGAGCCGATCTTATTTTGCGGACTTGGAGTGAAATCTTTTTGTGGTTCGACTTAGGTAGAATGATAGTAACCATAGCTACTGGCTGATATCTCGTAAATTAAATAAAACAAGACGTTGGAAATGGATTTTCATAGATTTTTTTTAAGATTTTTCTTATTTTACAATTAACTATTGACACCTGCTGCAGTAAATTGAAATAAGATAATTTCAAAAATAAAAAGATAGGTGATAAAAACAATGACGTATTTTTTAATTTGAACTTTGCTACAGTTACCAATTTTTTAGGGAAAATGCTATTCACTTGCAACTTTCAATCATACGAATGTGTGAGTGAAAGCACTGTATTTACGTGCTGTCAAAACACACATGGATCGGTTTTTGGTTACAATAATTGTCAAATTGTTGAGTTAGGTTTAAAGTTTGTGATTGACATTTATGTCTAGCCGTTTGGTTATTTTTCGCTAAAAACTGGGGTTACCATTACCACTAAAACGCCAAGTTACGTGTTAGCGTGCCTATGCTCTAATTCTTACCGAAACATTCCAAAGCTAGCTTCGTTACCAAGATCACTAACCATAAATCACCCATTTTCACTAATTATATATATTACAGCCACGGCGAGTACGATAGGCTTATTTATAGAGGTATACTTACTATTTTTTAATACTTGATATTACTTATTGAAAATATGCTTATTTATAGAGGTATACTTACTATTTTTTATTACTTGATATTACTTATTGAAAATACCCGCATACTAGGCATTCCTTAGCTTCTAGTCATGGATATAAGTAAAATTATGTAAATATGGTAGGGGAGACCGAGGGCTTTTGAAACAGAGGTTAGTTGAAACAGCAGTGATTTTGCGAAACCCAGAACCGTTAGCAAACTGGCAATGTCGCAAATAAACCGCGTCCTACCACCCGCCCGCGCTTCAGTTGGCGTCTGTGACCATTGGCCCGCAGTTGCGTAGTTCTGGCCAGCACATCGCAAAAATAATGAAAAGTAAGTTTTTAACGTTTTTTTTATGACTTCTATATTATGGTAACGCGTTTGGATTTTGATTCAGGTTATATACATTTTGAAAGCTTAACAATTAATCATTCAAATGACAGCGTTAGTACAGCTTATTTCATAGTGTTTCCTACTTGGTTTATAATGTTATAAAAATTTGGAGGATTTCTGCAGCTGAGGGGATTTGAAACAGAGTGTTTCAACTGTCCTCGTTTTTGTTTTGTATGGTTGATTACGCAGTGAACTTTATGTATTTTGCTTATTATGTTTCAGGATGCCTACTGATTCCAAAGAAAAGAAAGATGGGTTCAATATCTTGAATGTAAAAGTTGGGCTCATGAAACTTGCACTGCGGGCGAACTTTCTTATGTGTGATATAATTGCTTATCCGAGTAAAATTTTAAATTATGTTTTAATAACTTTAACTCTGTGAAGCTATTGTCATCAACCTCGTCTTCGAAATAAGGAAAATGAGACTGATGTTAATGAATAGGTATATAACGACTGAAAGTTTTTTAATATTTAGTTTTCTAAGAATGTGATTTTTGTTAATTAGAACTGAATATTATTCAGCAAATTATTTTTGTTACAAGTTCCTAAAAATAATTTAGTACGAAGTTTACTATTTATATTAAGATTTGCTCACTATCCTGGTGCATCAACCCCAAAAAGATGGAAGATTTGCTCAGTTAAGTACAAATTGTAATAAAAAATTACGTGGTCCGTTTATTTTTAATAAATACCTTTATTAATACGATCTGCTTACTTTATTTTTATCAAATATAAAATGTTTCAACTCACCTCGGTCCCTGTTTCAACTTACCTCAGTATGAGGGGAGTTGAAACAAAACTTCTTATTACATTCAAATTAAGTTTTTGCCACATAGTTCTCATTTACACTTTTTTGTACAAATCATCTGAAAGGATTTGAAATGTAGTATCGATTGCCACTAAATTCATACGGTTAATGTTGATAGAATTTGGTAAACGAAGCAAAATGTCAAAATTGTTTCAACTGCCCTCGGTCTCCCCTACGTTGTCCCAGCGCTAACTCGACAAATGGCCTATGTTTTGGTACAACTAAATCCAAAGACACGCTATTTCCAATCTTGCGCAATGTACTCGTACCCTAATGAACAACAAAGATGGAAAGGCATACTTAGACCGAAGTGCGACCGAGACAACAACACGCACGCGAAACACGAACGCCAGCGGTCGCAACATCGATGCTTCTGGTATCCATATTTTGAAAAAACCTAACTCTGCCTGTCTGTCAGTTACGGTTCCTTAAAAATGAAAAAAGGCTTACTACGAGAAAAATACGAATAAAAAAATCATGAAAGTGCACTGCGTGTGCGTTCTATAAGAAAGTTTTGTTTGTGTGGATTTAGGTAAACAATATCCCGAGGACGAGATGTAGGCTTCTCGAAAAACGCGTGCGAAGCTGCGGGCAGCAACTAGTAATGTTATGAAATTTATAAACTCCGTGCCAAACGACCTAACCTAACCTTTTTATTTACATTATGTATTATTATGAACTAGGTAAGTAGGTACCTGTGGAACTTTACTCCAGGAAAGAAAAAAATGCCCCTGGTACAGCCAGGTGAACTAAGGTGGACCATGGAAAGATTTTTTTTCCCCTGGAACACCCAGTTATCTTGAGGTGGACCACGGGAAGAAAAAAATGCCCGTGGTACAGCCAGGTGTACTATGTAGGTGGAGCACGGGCAGGGACCGACCATAATGATGACACTGGCATGACCATGGCTTTTTGCCACTTAGGTAAACCAGTTTCACTAAACCTGGAATAAATTGTAGGCTACTTTTATCTCATAAATCTCCATTGGGAGATGGAAATAAGGTTTGAACGTTACCATAAAAACAACGCGTGAGAAGTCGCGAGCAGAGACTAGTAGACCAAACGCCGGAAATTGGCGTCAAACCTTCGTCAAACTCATCATCAATGTGTAATGGGCAACTGATACATGTTATAGCAAGGTTCTCGTGACACTGATCTTAAGGCCGTGTGTGCACACACATACTCTGCACAAACAATACCCTCTTGTTTGTCCATGTACTCTTAGTAGCTAAGATAGGTAAATAAGGCACAGTATGAGTGAGATAAGGGGCGAACCTTGCGGGTTTACTTCTCAAATTAGGCCTAGATCTCAGTACTCACGGGATCCCCGTGGTATAAAACTAGAATTACATAAAATTTAACATTTTTTCTTCGGTTGATAAAAATTACGTTAGCCAGTTTGTAATACCTATTATAAGCTTTTTTTAATGCCTCTATAATAGTTTTTTTTTGTATAGTTTAGACAGAGATTCGAAAATAGAGTTTGGTGGCCACCAAGGGCCACTTCGCATCTTTGGAAATTCCTTACTCAAACGTAATAATTAGATAAAATAGGTGGCGGCGCTAGTGTGTGGGGAGGCAGGGCCTTAATAGGAAAACAAGATTGTGAAAAAAAAATCATAAAATTAATCATGAAAGTGCTTTGTTTTGCCCCTAATTTGCTCGAGATCTCAGATACTCTGAGGTCTATGGAAAAGATTTTTGTTTTGATTCGGACGTACCTACTAATTCTTTGGTTCCTTAATACTGTGTTTCTTCTTAAGTTGTGTAGTTTTCTTGTAATTATGCAAAAATATCATTTTTGCGCTTAAGCCGTTCCAAAAACGTATGCTCCGTCCCGCTCGTACGAACGCGAAATCCTATGCCTTTCCCTTTCACAAAATGGCGCGCAATGCGTCCTCTTAAGTTAGGTACTCGATAGTAGTGTCGTCTCATAAGACATAGACATAAATCCTCTCGTTCGACGATGAGACGTTTTATTTTTGTGTAGGATTTGGTAGTTGTTTGTTCACTTCCTCAACTTCACCTCAACAGCCTTTATTGGTCCAATGCTGGACGCAGGCCTCCCCGTGATATGTGCCTTATCGGCTTTTATCTCATGGGGGTAGTGCCCACAATCCCAACGCTGAGCATGCGGGTTGGGATCGCAGTTTGGTGGAAAAATTGTTCTGCAGAGGGCGCTGCCCGCCCGCTGATATCTCTAAGTCGCCTCTTACGACACCCGCGGAAGAGTTGGGGTGGTACAAATTCTAAGCCGGCACCACACAGCTTTGTTCACTTATCTTATATGTATAGAAGCGCTGTAACCAATCCCATAAAAAAATGGAAGATCTCGTCGTCCAGACGATACTGTCTTGTAACCGAACTTAGGGCTCGAGACAGATAGACGGACAAACAGACCCAGTCGACATCTCAGGGTTAATTGAATCTGAAACAGTATGTTCTAAATCCATAAAATAAAGATGTAGGTTTATGCGACTTTAAAAATACTGCTTATTATTATTATTATTATCAAGGTAGGAAAGTAGGTAGGTACGTACAGTTATCTCTTGTTAGATAGGTATAGGTAATCAGTTGTATCGTAGTTAACCGGATGGCTGTGCACTATACTTGTTACCTGTTACTTGTTTCCGGACTCGTTTCCGCAACTAGGCCACAGGTGGGCCCTTTTTGCGTGTCGGGTGGGGGGCTGCTAAACTAACCACCCGATGTCCTCCAGGAAGGCCAGCAGCTCGCTGACGCCGGTGCATGCCTCCCTAGGCGTCCTCGGTGTCCCAAGGTGTTGTAGTCGTTGAGAAGCAACGCTATCGCACTCTACAAGCACATGCGCGGCCGTCTCCTCTGCGTTCATGCACCCTCTGCATAGGGGGCTGTCCGTGATACCCAGGTTAAATAGGTGTTTGTTAAGCATGCAGTGTCCAGTGATAATGCCGACGATTTGCCGGAGTTTGTCACGCTTCAGATTGAGGAGTTTTCGGGAGAATCTCGGGTTAAGAGCCGGGAAGGTCTCCTTCGACTGTCTACAATCTGGAATACTTGCCCAGTAGTCTTGGTGTTGTTTAGTTGTATGTTGACGGATCCAAGAGCGGACTTGACTGAAAGGTAGGGGGATTATTGGTTCGGGCCCTGCCGGTTGCCGCTCCGAACCTCTCCTTGCCAGTACATCAGCTTCGTCGTTTCCTCTCGATCCGCTGTGTCCTTTTATCCACTGTAGAGTGACTTTATTGGACTGACTTACTTGTTCCAGCAGGTGGTGGCATTGAAGAGTGAGTCCAGAGTTGTGTTCTCTCCTGTTCAGGGCCTGTAGTACAGCCGCGCTATCCGAGAGGATCCTGATATTTTGGTCAGTTACCTTTCTTCGTAGCACTGCGGTCGCAGCTTAGATTATACCTACACATTCCGCCTGGAAGATGGAGTTGTGGGCACCCAGTGCTGTTGTTTTGTGTATGTTCAGTTCTTCCGAGAACGTTCCCGCCCCGGTACCTGTTTTCATTTTAGAGCCATCTGTGTATATTCTTACTTCATGTATGTTAGAGCTGTCACTTGGCTCCTCGTGCATTTGTATGGTGAAGCTTTTTGAGTGTATGTGTTTTTTGGGTACCCTGTCATAAATCGAGAGTAGCATGGGATTGCTCCGTGCGTACTCGTCTATAATAGTGGTATGTTGTGCTTTGGTGTTGTGGTTCCATAAACTTAAAGCCCAGAGTCTGTAAGCAGCTGCGGCTGCCTCTTGTTGCACGTGTAGGTGTAGGTGCAGTGGCGTTAGGCCTATCAGGGCTTCGAGTGCTGCAGTGGGGGCAGTTCTCATACACCCTGTAGTCGCTACGCAGGCTAGTCTCTGGAACTTTTGCAGTTTGTTTATGGTAGTGCTTTGTTTTGTTCTCGGCCACCAAACTAGGGCACCGTAAGTCAGCGAGGGCCTGATTACAGTGTTGTAAAGCCATAGGGTAATCTTCGGGCTGGGACCCCATGTTCTTCCTAGCATTCTCCGGCACTGCCAGAATGAGATGGTAGCCTTCTTTGTCTTGTTTTCTAAGTGTGTTGCCCAGGTTAGTTTACTGTCTAAGGTTATACCTAGGTATTTGACTGTGTCGGATAGTGTTAGCTGCGTGTCAAACAGGAACGGGAGTTGGTAAGTTCCTAGTTTACGCTTGTTGGTGAACATTACTAGTTCTGTTTTGGTTGGGTTTACGGTAAGTCCATAGTCTATGCACCAGTTTTCGACGACCTTTAGTGCGTTATTCATAATGTTACACGTCACGCTGGCAAAGTGTCCCGATATGAGTATCGCAAGGTCGTCCGCATAGCCTACCGTAAAGAAGCGTTGGTCGTTTAGCTTAGTGATTAGGTCATTAGCTACTAGGTTCCACAGAAGTGGTGACAAGACGCCGCCCTGTGGGCATCCTCTTGCCACAACTCCCCTGGTCCCCCCGTGTACGTCGATCCGTACTGCCCTCAGCTTGAGCATGCTAATGATCCAATTTACTAGCGTTGGCTCCACTCCGTGCTTTTGGAGGGATGTATTAATGCTGTCAAAGTTCGTCTTGTCAAAAGCCCCTTCGATATCTATGAAAGCTGCGAGACAGAGCGTTTTGTTTGAGATGTCTTGTTCTAATCTACTAACTACTGTGTGCAGCGCAGATTCTGTTGATTTGTCTGAACTGTAGGCGTGTTGTTGTGGGTGTAGTGGTTTTATTGTTAGTATGTTGTCCCTTATGTATCGATCGCATAGCCTCTCTAGGGTCTTGAGTAAGAATGAGGTGAGACTGATCGGCCTGTAGGACTTTGCTTCAGTGTAGTCGCTTTTTCCTGGTTTGGGTATGAATAGGACTCTAACCTCTCTCCACATGTGCATGTGCATGTGCTGTGCACTATAGTGTAAAGCCATTAAAATCGTGCGAAGCCGCGGGCAGAAGCAAATTTTAAATATTTTATTGTAAGTAAACCTTCTGGGTAGTTCCCTTAATAAATGTGTCATTTTGTTCGATGACGTCATATTCCATAGAACATAATGTTCTATGGAATATGTCATATTCATATTCCGAAGAACATAATGTTCTATGGAATATGACGTCATCGAACATTTTCATTTTCTTCCCTACCTTTTCCATGGAACTACATACTAGGTTTTCATCCGAGTTTCATGCCGTTGAACAAAATGGGAATTAAAAAAATACGAATAAGTAAAATAATACCACCACTCACACATGTATGCCAATTAAGTTTCTCTAAATCGGTTTTTCCAAGTTTTTTTAAAAATCTATTATCCTACCTATTCATAAGGCAGGAGATAAAAATATGGTTAGTAATTATAGGTCAATATCAATACTACCGGCGCGGCGCTATCAAAAATTCTCGAAAAAGCAATAAATAAAACGGCAGACGCAGTAACGGAACTGAATGATTTTATTGTGGACTGCTTGGATAATGGTGTTAAATGCATGGGAGCTTTTGAATTAACTGAAAGGTTTGTTAATACGGGGAGAACAGTTAAACCTATTCAAATGCTACCTTACTGACAGAACTCAAAGTGTGAAGATTGGAGAGTACACCAGCTCAGCTCTACCAGTAACTTTTGTAATTCCCCAGAGATCAATAATCGGCCCAACTCTATTTTTGGTCTATATAAACCAAATACGCAATCTCCACATCGAAGAAATTGTAGAGTCATTGCGTTTGCCGACGACACAGTCCTATTATTCCGAGACGAGAGTTGCCAGGGCCTATTCAAACAAACACAGGATGGTTTCGATCTAGTCTCCAAGTATCTCTACAATAATATACTTACTCTAAATGCATCTAAAACTAAGTGTGTTACATTCTCTCTCCGCAAACCAGGACAACCTGACCCCGAATTCAATATAAAAGCACATTCCAACCAGTGTCTCCAATCATCATCTGCACCTACAAAATCCTGGAAAGAGTTTCCACTATAAAATACCTTGGTGTCACGATAGACCAACATATGATATACGAGTATCATATTAGATCCATCACTGCTAGAGTACGCAAGCTAATCGCCGTTTAATATATTAAACATGCGGCATCAATGAGCCAACTAAAAACCACGTTCTTTGCGCTTTGCCAGTCCCTAGTGTTATACTGCATTAGATCTTGGGGCGGTGCTGCAAAGACACATCTTCTCCCTCTAGAGAGTGCGCATAGAGCGGTGTTGAAGGTGGCATTTTGCAAGACTTTTAGATACCCAACAAGCCAACTCTACAATGAGACACAAATTCTTTCTGTTAGGAAAATTTTCATTCAACAACTCATTCTAATAACCCCTCGTTTTCACCAAGGTATAATACATGTATTTACAAATTTTATGCAATGTTTTCGTTTTTCATATACATGTATAAAACATGTTGTAAACAAAACTTGTATGAAACTATATACATGTATAAAACTTGTTGTAAGCATACAAAACTTGTATGAAACTTGTTGGTTGAAAACTTCTAGTTGCCTACATGTTTATGATCTCATGTTTTTGTTGTAACTAAACTTGTCGAATTCGTGACAAATTCAGTCTGTAGTTTTATAATTTCAACTAATATAAAAAACTGTTCGTTTTATAAAGCTCTCAAAGAACAGAGATTAAATATTCCAGAACCAAGACCATTGGCTGGCAGGACAGTAAACAAAAATTAAAAACATTAATGAATTAATAAACAACAACATTAATAACATTAACATTAATTAATTATTAACATTAATGTCCATTTGCGAAGCAATTGCTGCCAATGCGTCTTTTTTCTTCTGACGATCTTTATGAACTTCATTTTTCACATTCCACAGGCATTCTTGTACATTTAAAAGCTCAATGAGTTCTAATGTTTGTTTCTTTGACCACTCCATTCTTCTTCATCTTTCGTTTTCGCTAGGAAAAAAACGCGGTCTGTCCGGTATGTTGAAAACTTTATCCAACACCCATGGATAAAGTTTAAAACTTGTTTGTAATTAGTATTATACAGAAATTGCAATAAAATAAACAATACTTGTCTAAAACACGATTGTATTTTGAGGTGAGAACGCTATCAATGTATCAGACAAGATCTAACATGTCACAGACTCCAGTGTAAACGCAAATGTGTTTTAAACTTGTAAATATACTTGTTGGCAACACAGTGTGAACGAAAGAATGTTTGAGACAGTCTCAATACATGTTTAAAACAAATAATTATGTTTTGACAAGTATGCTACAAGTTTTGTATCAAACTAGTATTTAACTTGTTTCTTGGTGAAAACGAGGGGTTAGACAACATAAAACAACACCTCACTATGACGTTTCATACAAACGACGAAAAAACAGAGTCTATGCCATTAAATCGTACAAAACATCCTTCGCACACCATCACTCACAGTTCCTACCTCCGTTTATTTATTACAAACTTAATAAAATAGAAACTCTACAGCTAAAAACTCACTTAGAATGTAAACGTTTTGTTAGACGCTACTTACAAAATCTTGACTACTCTCAGGTAGAGCACTTGTTACATATTCAATCTTAAATTTGGGCTATATGTATTTGTATTTTCAGCTATCTCTGTTATAATGTATTTTCTACTTTATCTGTGTTAAGTTTATATAAGTTTTAGCTTTACTTAAAAGTATAGGTAATGTAGGCACGTAATAGTTAGGGTTGCACAAGTATTATACAGTTCCTCTTAATTAGCTGTAAAAATTCTAGTTTCAGGCATCTGTGAACTTAAAAGTAGTCAGAGGTTTGAGCCCTCGCGTTACAAGTACATAGATACTAGTTTAATGTAAACTTAGTTAGAGCAAGGTCACTATCTTTGACCATGATAGGTTTAACACAAGTACCTATGTTTGTACTACAAAGATTACTAAATGTCAGGATATTCATTAAAATAGTCTCTAGTAGGTATAAGTACCAACTTTGTAAACCTACCTTTTGTGAATAAACATTTATTATTATTAAAATAAATAAAAATTTAAATAATACCGTAGCGTCAATTTAATTTAATAACAACATTTACTAAATAATAATTACAAAAGAAATAATCTTTGATTAGTGGTATTTTAAATCAACTTTTTTGTTTAAAAAGTTTTCAAGACTTATTTCTTTTAGTATTAGCTGAATTTGGTTTTCTTGAATGCATCTGTCCCTATTGACATATTTTTTTTTCACGTTTTCTTATTTTTTTTTCAGCCGCACATTATTTGTTTTGCTTGTTCTTTTTGGAAAACTGCATCGTCTTTCAATTTTTTCAAAAATATCCGGAATGACAGTGGATTCCTTTTAAAACATTCCTTTAAATGTGTGGTGCTAATTCTCCGCGATAGAATTTTTTTTTTCTATAAAGGTTGTATTGTTTCGATTACAAATTAATTTTTTCAGCAAGTTATTATTCCATATGTGAGCAAAACCCGATTTTGCTCACTGTTTTTGAGCAGCAATTTCGCCGTTTTCAAGCGAGAGTGGTGAAAAAGTCTTTTTTTAACGAGAATGATTCATTATATTTAAAAAATTGTTGTCTATCGAAACAGTTTCTGATAAAATATAAGCCCAGCCTTCATCCAGCCTGTTTTCAGGCAGCATCGGTAGAACTGTACAAAGAGATACAATTCTATAGAGATTATATCCTGTGTTAACTGCAACTTTTTTGCCTTTTACTTTAAAGCACGCGTGAAATGGAAGTAGCATCGATGATGCTTTGCAAATGGAAATGTTTTCGGAGTAGCAGCGATCGCACACAGCACCATCTAGCCCCAAAGTAAGCTACTCAAAGCTTTAGTTATGGGTACTAGATAACTGATAAAATATTTAATACGTTATATACATACATACATTTATTTTTATTATACATAGAAAACACCCAGACCAACGGAACAAATTTCTGCAGATCGTACACAAATTTGATCCGAGGCGGGAATCGAACCCGCAACCTCTTGCGTTGCAGGCGGACTCTCGTCCGCTGCGCCACGGAGTCGTCCATGATTAGTGGAATATTACTAGTATTTTCCTCAGTACTCCCTAAATCACCATGAAGGGTGTAAAGTTGTGCAAAAGGTACTAGACAAACGTCAAACGCTTGCATCCTTTAGCATCTCCAGTGTTTCCTATGTTGAAAGAATTAAAATACGACTGTGAATATTGTATGAGCCCTCCCTCTAAACACAAGTGTAAACTTAGAACGAGGAGTCACCTTGACTTAGAAAGGTTATGTTTATGTACTACTTAATTTTAGACCCGTTACCGTAAAATAGTTTTAAATACCTATCTATTTGTTAACCTTTTTTATGAAAAAATACTTATTATTATTATTAGTATTACAATATCGTTATAATCCGCAAGCAGGAAATCAGAGAATTGTGACAGAATTTATATTTCTTGAGCAATTTAGCTTAGTGCAAAGCTATTTAGCTTAGTGTTTCCATACTGTTTGTTTGTTTTACGATAAACCGTTGATTTTACTTGATGAAATGAAGGACAATTTAAACGTGTGCCTTTATTTTCGTAAGACGATAAAAAGTTAAATATATTATATTTAACTTTTTTAAATACTTCTGGCACATTATCATCACATCATCACTAACAGCTTCTTGTATGCACACACCGAAATAACATCTTTTCTTTTAACTTTATTTTCATTGGGAGCATAGTTTATGTCAGGTTGCTTATACTTTCCAGCCTAAAGAAATAAATTGGAAATTAAATAAATAACTACTGTGCAGTTTAAAATTGTATAGAAATTTTATGGTAGGTATATGAAAATATATGATAATAGAAATAAAATTAAATATAATAATATAGCTTCCCAAACAAATCTTTATACTTCCAACATTTGTTTTTCGCGTAATTAAAATAAATAAATAAATAATAAAATAAATAATGCTGGACATTTCACACAGCATTATCTAGCCCCAAGCTAAGCAGAGCTTGTGTTATGGGTACTAGATAACTGATATACTTAATACAATACAATACACTACATGGATAGATATTTTTTATTATACATAGAAAACACCCAGACCAACGGAACAAATTTCTGCAGATCGTACACGAATTTGTTCCGAGGCGGGGATCGAACCCGCAACCTCCTGCGTCGCAGGCGGACCTTCGCCCGCTGCGCCACGGAGGTCGTCGAATTACTACATCGCCATAATAACTGTCCTCGAACGTATTCAACTTGTTTATAATATTCCTTTTCAAGAAGCTGTAAGACTATCGTAGTTTGACGAATTCATTACGGATGTAAGCGGGTTAACTATGAACCTTATTTGTACCACCCCCACCCCCGGCGCTCACGTCGCGTGCTCAACGCGCGCTCGTGCGCAGTGCTCAGAGAGATACGGAACGCGCGCGTCTAGAACTGCACTCACCCTGAAGATGTCCCTCGTTAAGGGATGAAACTTTGGTGATCTTCCAACACAAATAAGGTTCGTAGTTAACCCGCTTACATCCGTAATGAAGCTGTAAGACTGTGCCACGACCACGTGGTGTAAAAATTTAACATCTCTAAAAGAAAGCATTTTCACCTCATAATGAAATCAGTCGTATTAATTTACTGTAACTCTTATTAGACTTGTAAAAGTGACTAATTTGATTGACTTGATTGACGCAGTGCGAATTTTCTTCAAACTTGAAATTGGCAGTTGTTCGATTGGCTGCCAATCTCAAGTTTGAAGACACTTAAGGTAAGACTGGTAAGACACTTAATATTTCTATACAAATTCATAGAGTTTGACTTGATAAAATGATTTTCTTAGTCACTATGTTTAAGTACCTACAAAAAACACGAGCGCGGCGGCTTGGCAGGCGCGCGTTGGCCCTTACGCCTGCTGCTGCAGGAATACCTGGCCTTAATAAACCGTTTGCTGCAACTTGATTTGCCATAAAATGAAAATAGATGCGACACACAAAGATTGCTTGGAAAAATAGTTAAGGTATCCTCTACATCTGAACATATTCAATTTGGATTGCTAATTTTCTACAATCACAGGTCTGGCTGTCCTCCTGAACACCGACATAAATACACATAATACTTACAGATTATTTTAATCTCAGCATTTTATTTATAACTAGCTGCTGCCCGCGGCTTCGCCTGCGTAGTTCCCGTTCCCGTGGTAATTCCGGGATAAAACATAGCCTATGTCCGTCTCCTGGTTCTAAGCTGCCTCCCCACCAATTTTCAGCCAAATCGGTTCAGCCGTTCTTGAGTTATAAATAGTGTAACTAACACGACTTTCTTTTATATATATAGATAGATAGATCTGACGGAGCTATGGTGTTTCTAAAGAAAAGGCATTTCCACACTAAAGTGACTTTCTGTCAACAATTTGAAACATTTTAAAGTATACTTGACAATATCAAAATGCAATAGTAAATTATTAACCAAGGGGATAAAGCAGTGTTTGACGTCACGAATCCCGAACACATGTACCTTGTTTTGCCATGTAAGGCTATAAATACCTGCTTTTGGCAATACCTACATGACGTAGAAAATTAAATTATCGAGTGTTGTGAAAAGTATGTGTGTATGCAAAACGGATCTCAACTAAAAGTATCGTCGGAGTAGATATACCAAAATATTAGTTTTACAACAAAAAAAACCGATATCTATTAACATACAGCTCATTAATAATAAGGTGCTATTTACTTGTCTATTTTAATATCTAAGTCTACACACTCACCAAAGTCGACTTTGGTGTCCAATAAACTCCATCTCAAATTATCTATATGTGTATATATAAAAAATATTTATATATATAAAAAATAAATAAATTGAATTAATTTTACAGTATGTCAAAATTGCAGGAAAAATCTAGCGCAATATTGGTATGGCTACCTATTATAATCCGGTTTTTTCCTTAATAAAGTTCCTGATTTCTGGCGCGGCGATATCAGCGAACACACTTGGAGACAGTGCTTGCCCGCAGCCGCGCCCGTAGGACACGATGCCCACTGCCATGCCGTCTTGTATGGCTGCCCCGCCCGAGTCGCCCTGCGAAATACAAAGTAAAAATGATCAAAAGAGTTTGTATATCACTGTCAAGTTACAAAGAAGTTTTGTGACCACCTGCGTCAAAACTTCTTTATAGTAAAGCGTTTTTATAGTCCGGTAATGCCATGTTATGGCAATCTGCGGTCAACAGCTTTTATTTTCCTTTTGAAATAATAAGGTGTTTTCTTTACACAAAGAAATAGATCAACCATACTGAAAAGCGGCCACTGTGACTGTGACTTTAGACATGTCGAATTTTATTGTTGGGGTTAGTCCACCTAGTTATACTATTACTTATACGATATAACAAAATGAACAAATAAAATCCGAGTAGTTATACTGAGCAGTATAATATTATCTTATTGGCATAAACCGGCGCGGCATAGACTGTACATAGTTTGACATGAAATCCCAATCACTACCTTGATAGATGGCGCGGAAAAATACCTCACCTCAACCTCGACAGCCTAGCTTTTATCTCATGGGGGTAATGCCCATAATCCCCACGCTGGGCATACGGGTTGGGGATCGCAGTTCGGTGGTAGAATTGTTCTGCAGGGGGCGCTGTTACCCGCCCCTGATGGATATCCCTTAGTCTTCTTACGACAACCGCGGTAAGAGTTGGGGTGGTGTAAATTCTAAGGCGGCACCACACAGCGAGCGGAAGAATAGTCCGCTGTTTATTGAGTTCAAGGCTAATTGTTTTTTTTTGTCCTACACCTCATGTTACATTAACCTTAACTAAACCAGGTAATTATAGCCTGCCTTATTGGCAAACAATGTTGTTATTGAAATTTGGAAAAGGTTCCCATTGTGCCCGCACAATACTAAGGATCCTTAGTTAAAATTATCATACATTTTGAGGGTCCAAATTCGTCTCATTATCATTCTCATTATTCCATTTGGTTGTAGTGTACCCATATTTTTCCATACATGGGGTTTTGAACCAACGAAGAAACGCACATTGAGGTCGTATTCAAAATTCAAACTAACCTCTGTGCAAGTTGATAAAAAAAAACGCTTGTGCCGTGAAACAAAGAAATGACGTGCGTGGAAGGCTGATTCAAAATATATCTAATTTAAAACTATCAATTTTATTCGCTAAAGAAAATTTCCCGAAAATATTACAAATTTAAATTCTTAAACGACGTGTGACGCGTGACTTAAGTTTCAAACATCAGACGTACATTGTTACCAATTACGTTACCTAACAAATCTAAGAAGGATAATGAAAACTTACGATGGTCTCGCAGTGAGTGTAAAAATTCTCCTGCTGTCTTCGTCTTAGGTGACCTTAAATCCCTCCCGAACTCAGGATTCTAATAATTCCCTTACTCCGCATGCAAGTTCCCTCTACAATCCCGAATCGCCAACGAGATTTAATTAGCACCCGTGACGCAAGACATTGCTTTATCCTCTTGGTTAATAATTTATTGTGTTTTCACCGCCAAGCTACCCGTCAAGTTAGTTTATGGCGTTTGATTTTGGAGTTACTGTCCCAGTTAATAACACATTGTAGATTGTGTATAAATATGTTTCAGCGCTGAAGCTAGGCAGTGAATCTTAGGATTTGAGTAAGTAGGTATTACCACTCCATGGCCTATGTCAGGCCCCCATAATGTTTTCGAAAAAACAAGCGATGACCTTTAAGGAGATCCCTAGTTCCCTATTAACCAAATAAGATGCGGAAACTTAAGCAAAGCTGAAGATTTTACTCGATTTTTGATGATCTTCAGACAGAATTATGGTAGGACTTGTTTTCTCATCTTGATTTCTCACAGAGCTTGTTACCGTGTCGAGTGCCCTCCAGAGAAGATATTATCACTCATCATCATGCATGATCTGCAACCCAACGTAGTAAAAATATTCCACGAATATGTGTGCAACCACCAGCCCAATATTTTATTATGTGAAACTACGATCATTGGTTTCCCCATCTCACATTGATGGGAACCAACTCACCTGTAAGAGACTAACTCTTCCAGGTTCGCTCAAATGGATCTCTGTGCTACAATTTTTTTACATTATGCCTTTTACTTGACGGTACCTCATGTCCTCATGACATGACTAATAATATGGGAAGGGTACTGATTTTTAAGGAGCGCATACCTGACAAGTGCCCTGCCCTCCGAGGAAGAAGTTGCCGGCACAGAACTCGTTCCTTGTAAGCACACTTGCGTAGACGAGGAAGCACTGTGCGTAGTAGACTACGGGAATTTGTACGTCCATCAGACGCTCGGGTATGGACGACGCTCCTTGCTGGAATTCAAAACAATAGATACATTTAATGGAATAATGTTCAGGTACTTTTGATCAACAAAACAAATTAATAAATCAGTCTTTCTAACTTTTTTAACCCCCGACGCAAAAAGAGAGGGGTGTTATAAGTTTAACGTGTCTGTCTGTGTATATGTCTGTGGTATCGTAGCTCCCAAACGGATGAAACGATTTTCGTTTAGTTTTATTTGTATCATAGATAATTTTATCCCAAGTGTTCTTAGCCATGTTTCATGAATATCCGTCGGAGATTTTTAATTTTTTAAATTTTGTTCTTGTTTACCCTATGTTTGACGTTGCAGCGTCCTAAGGTTTGTTGCTAGCTACTACACCCTTTTTTCTATCTTCATTTCCTATCTTAGCCTTTATTAATTCTCCTGTATACGCAATAGCTTATTTCGTTTTGTTTTTTGTTGGAAATTTGTACTCTAGTTCAGTGTATTCCGAAACAAACAAACAAACGAAATACGCAATCGGAGAGCAAATAGGCCTGTATGACTCAGGGCCACGAAGAACTCAGGTATTCTAAATTCGAATTACACAAATCACATAAAAGGTAAAATGGACCAAAGAATCAGGCCTAACAGACCGCAAAGAACGGAAGGTGGGTAAGTAGGTATCATTGTCCAAGTTCGTCATTCAGAATATACCAACCTCAGTTCTGCCCCATCCGCTAACCATAATCTGAGTTCCTCCTCTCATTGATCGGCCCAACGGTGGCAAAGGTATCGCCATTATGGTCTCATCGTTCAACGGAATAGGGTCCACGGTTTTCATCACAGCAACATCTTTGTCGAAGGGAGGATTGTCGTACTGCGGATGTGGTATCACTTCGGCGATGGGTATAATTGTCCCATTCTTACGGAAAGAGCTGCCAGCGCGAAGGACCACTGTTGACGGGTCGACACTGAAATGTGAAACAATAAAATAAGATTTAGGCATTAGGTTTACTCTCTAATTCTACGGCTCAATTATTATTCAAGCAATATTATTGCGCCAACAAGCCCTTTTTTTGATGTCACTAGCAAGTTTTCTTGATCCCTATCAGAGGCGGATTAAGTGTCGACAGCGCCCTAGGCCTCATCGGCGTACCTCATCGGCGTCCCTCTGTGAACGAGCCGCGGCAAAGCTCAAGATTGGTGGGGTGGGGGGTTAGTAACAAAGGCAAAGATGAAGTTTCCCAGCGGTAAGCAAAAAAGTATGTACGACAAGCAAGTTGTAAATACTAGTTCTTATTTGTTTCTTTTATTTGATTGTAATTTTCTTTGTTTATAAAGGCATGTAAAAACAGTAGACGTAACGGCGAGCAGAGCGAGCCACTAAGTTTTTATAACTTGCTCCAGTGATTGGTAAAACGATACAAAATAAATATTAAATAACAGGTAATTTTCAAGTTTGGTGAAGTGGGGATAAAAAGTCCAGAAAGCTAGGACAACGGTGTCGAAAATTCATTTTTTTTTTCCTAAAAACAGAAAAGTCTTTATAATTTTTAATTTTAAAGCTTATGATAGGTTATAAATTTCGGACCGACTGGACGGAGCTGGCCAGTGATCGTGATGTCTGGAGAGAGTGGGGGGAGGCCTTTGCCCAGCAGTGGGATGAACTTGGCTGATAATAATAATAATAATAATAATAATAATGATAGGTATCACAAACAGCAAGTTCGATTTTTCAAAATTCCTTCACAATAATAAAATAGGTGGTGGCGCTGATTTGTGTCGTATATGCGCCTTAAGTGTATACTCACTCCTGAGCGCAATGAGCCGCAGTTGCAATATAGTTCTCGCTGATGATGAATCCCCCGCAGAAGTATTGGTTGTTAACTATAAATGACACTTGGTAGGGATGGTCTTCGATGTCTGCTTCTTGCCCCCCCACTATCTTGCCCTCGTAGAGGCCGGGAGTCTGCAGGAACTCCTCCCATGTGGGGAAGTTTGACACGTCGAATGGACTGGCTGGAATAAAAATAACACCCGTAAGAAATTAAATAATCGCTCAAAAGTTTGAAAAATAGATAAATATCTACACGGTAGGAAGGTAGGTAGTACGTCGTACCTACCTACCTTCAAAATGAAAAATAATTAGGACATAATTTTAAGTTTTTTATAAAAAAAATGTCTTTACTTCGGTGACGAGATCGGCCAACAAAAATTGTACCTGACACGTTTTTTGTGTGACTCCTTTGAGTTGATTCAAATATAATGTAAACAAATAATACTTACTAATACTACAATAATACATATTTAATAATAGTACTTACCGAAACATTCCAACACTAGCGTCACTAGGATAACCAACCGTAATTCACCCATTTTCACGAACAGTTCCGACTATTTTCATAAGAGCCGTTACAAAAGGCTTTTATATAACAGTTTTTCACTTGATATTATTGAAAACACCCGCATCAAGTCTTAAATCCCTGCCATGTCACTATCAGCTAGCTAGGAATCCTGCTGTGCAGTATTTCAAAATATTTTCCTAGTTTAATTATAAAGTGAATTAACTTTTGTTTTCTTGTTAGACAGATAAGGTTGAAAGAATTTTCATTAACCTTGGGTATATTTATCTCGAAACAAAAGTAGGATACCTACCTTTATCTGAATTCTTGAGACAAATTTTGTTTGAATAAATTCAAATACCTTAAGTACCTACATAATAAAATGTAGCGCATGTTTAACTTAACAAAACAAGTTATTATTATCTTGACTTTAATACTTTATTTTTATTTTAAACAAGAAACAGAAAGTAAACACTGGGGTTGCCACTTAATATTGACTTGTATTATTGGTAATAACGAATTATTTGATAACTTTCTGAAACGCGTAACTGGAAAAACTTTTGCAGGGAGAAAACTTGTTTCTAACAGGATGATTTCAACATTACATTCTTGTAACAGTTGTAAGAAAGTTTCCAAATTAAATATTTTTTTGCCAAACGACTGCCTAACGTAGAAGTATTTTCCAAATGCTTAACCATTACTCAATCACTTTTTAGATCAAAACACGATGTTAGGTACTTGTAAAGTAAAACCAGTAGGACAACTACATAGGTACTTACGTCTTGGATAGTAAGGAATCAGGTAGGTATTCAATCTTGCCCCTCCGTCTTCTCCGTAGCATAATAATTTATCATAAGGTATGTGTAGAGTACAGCAGTCCAGTTCGTAGAATATGCTGCATATCGACGTTGAGGCAGGGTTGGTTACCAGATGACTCGCAGGTAAATCCTGCCAAAAAGCCTGATTACATTTGACGACCGATGTTTCGTGGCGGGCGTAGCTCGGCCTGCTACTCAGGTTGCTGGTTTGATTTCCGCTTTGGGACAAATGTTTGCAGATCTGGGAGTCCTGTATGTTTTCTATGTATAATAAAAAATATTTATCTATGCAATGTATTGTATTAAGTATATCAGTCATCTAGTATCCATAACACAAGCTCTGCATAGCTTGGGGCTAGACGATGCTGTGTGGATTCTCCAGCATTATTTATTTATCTATTCGTATAGAAATGTCCTGACATTTTAGCTAAGAGCAAAAGACTTGTGTTGATTTAGTAAAATGGTGAACCCCCATTTTACTAAATCAACACAAGCTTTAGGCTCTACCAAGTCTAAACATTTCTACCGCCGGCAAATGGACGGAGCTGCGAAAACTTGCCAATTTTCTGTTATTTGGAAGTTATGTAAACAACACAACTTACCTAACTATTTAATTTATTTTTGTTTATAGTTTACGGTACTTAGCCGCTAAGTGATCATAAACGCGGTCGAGATCTGGACCACGGCCAGATGGAACAAATATTATCGGCGAGTGAAGCGAGCGACGAATATTTTGTAACTTAAAACCTTATACTCTCTTTATAAGTAAGTGGTTACTTACTGTTTGTTAAACCACTGCTTATTCTGTGGCCAAAGTCATAAATAATGCGATCCGCACTACATACTTACCTACTTTCGTTGTTAGGACACAAAGAAAGTAGGCTCTCAAAGTGCGCTACTTGAATGAAAAACAGGCCTCTGCGTGATATTTGGCCCGTGCGTATGGCAGCCACGGTGACGCAGTGTGTGAAGGTCCGCCTGCGACGCTGAAGGTTGCGGGATTGATTCCCGTCGATTAATATATGATCTGCAGGTATTCTAGTGAGATATTTCTTCCGTAGTCCCGTTGACTGAACAGTCGATGTTTTTTTTTCGGTCGTCGGTACCATTAACTGTACCACCGAAGTTTTTTTCATTCCGTGGTTCAGCCAACGGGACCACCGCATAATATTTTTTTCCATTGTAACCGAAAAAAAACCGTCCAAAAAAATCCGTAGTCAACGGCAAGATGCGTTTCTTCCAGATCAGAGTTTATGATGTACTTAGGTTAAGTACCTATATCAATCATTTGGTTATAGTAACACCGGCTCTGGTTACTTTGAGTACCTACGTAAGTATTTTTATACATGTTGTCACGGAAAGGGCTTCATTCTGGAAATCGAGGGGGTCAACGTTTACTTTTTTTTGACAAGCAAAAAAAAAATTGTAAAATATTTTGTATTGGTAAAATAATGCAAGAGTGCGTGTAAAAGAACACAAATAGGAAAAAAAGGTTATCTCTGCAAAAGCAAAAACATTTGAACTCCAAAAAAATAAAATTCACAAGTTGATCCCCTCGGGTTCCAGAATCACCCCATGTACTTTTAGGCTTAGTACAGCCTTTCCGTGGCATCCTGTATATTTTAGTAATATTCTTTGCGGCCTGATGATGCTGTGGGAAATAATATGTCCAGTATTAAGTATTTATTTATCAAATTTTCATTGAAAATTTTACAAAAACTCGTGACCTGAGACATGCTTAAAATATGAGTTGCGTTCGAGTATTTAATGTTATCTTAATCCAGGTCCAGAACTCAATGCCTGCAAAATTTCAGCCTGGTTCGCTCAGCACATGTGGCGTTGTCTCACAACGTTTTGCTTTTATAATATTAGTAGGATTTAATGCCAACGTACATAAATGTACTGGGTAGAAACAAAACCTCGAAATTGGTGACATTGGGCACGGCAGTAAATCAGGCTTTAAATGGCTAAACAAGATGTACGATCACACCATCTGGGTAATGTACGATTTGTTCCCCAATGTCCCAAGCTAGAGCGAGATCCCTGTGTAAAATATCTTAGGGTCTGGTTGGACAACACCATGTCTTGGAAACCCCATGTTGAAAGCATCCCAAGCAGCATCACAAGCTGTATAACAGCTCTATTAAAGTTCGTTTATACTCTTAATGCTGTATTTCTTGGCCGCATAAAGGCTGTATAAGCGCTTATACAGCCCTTATACCCCTGAAATGGGCACAAATTATACAGCGTTTTGCGTTATATTAGCTGTACAGTAGCTGTATAAGCATAAAATAGGCTGCACAATAGCTGTTTTGCGGCTGTACTATGGTGTAAGAGGAAACCAATACACTCCAATTACTACATTCTAACTCACTTGTTAAGCTTTACGTTGTAAAAAGTCTGTTGAACAGAATTACAAAAGAATTAAAACGAAACAGAAGATATATTTAAATGATGGCGTTCAATTATAACATTATTGATCAAAGTGACATTTTATTATAAACGCTTTGTGTTTAAAGATTTGGAGATTCGATAGGTGCAGGATACAGTGCATTATCGTGCAAAAATAAATTTATTGTGGACATATATATGTTTTGTGATAAAAAATAAACGCGCCCGCAAAATAACCAGGGAAGAGATATTAAATCAGGTAAGTAAATATGGTTTTTATAGGTTAGAATTTAAAAATGTTTGAATTAATGGACGTAGAGCCTCATTGGTGCATAGTAGGTTATTGGACAAACTGAAAATATTGATTAACATAAAAACATTAGTCTAATTTTTATGTAATCATGTTCGTAATCTTCGATTTGTAATTGATAAAATGGCGACAATTTGCTATGCAGCCTAAATTCTATTTTGATGGTCTTATAGCATTAATAGCTGTACTATGTAGGTAATGGATAATAGTATTCAGCTTTTAGCGGTTGATGGGCTGTATAAACGAATAAATTTACTATTAATGTTGCATAGAAGTGTTTCAAACATAACCTGTAACTCTTTTTAGGGATACGTAGTATTAAGTGAAAAACCAAAATAATAAATAAATAAATAATAAATAATGCTGGACAATTCACACAGCATTATCTAGCCCCAACCTAAGCAGAGCTTGTGTTATGGGTACTAGATAACTGATATACTTAATACAATACACTACATAGATAGATATTTTTTTATTATAGATAGAAAACACCCAGACCAATGGAACAAATTTCTGCAGATCGTACACAAATTTGTTCTGAGGCGGGAATCGAACCCGCAACCTCCAGCGTCGCAGGTGGACCTTCGCCTGCTGCGCCACGGAGAGATTCAATATGAATATTTTGTTTGAAATGTTTACATTCCGTATTAGACTTATAAATATTTTGCAGTTTTGATAACATTTCATGATGTTTTTGGTTTCAGCTATTGTAAAGTTTTTATACTAAAATGAGATTAAAGCGTTACAGGAAACTTAAAGCTGTACATGACAGTTATCATACACTGATTTAGAACTTTAAGCGTACTTTGACTCCTTAGTACAGACTTAATACAGTTAGAGCTGAATACTTACTCCTAAACCGACATTATAACACTACAATGTCTTTTCAACGTTCTTATACAGCTGTAAAACAGCGTTAAGTGCTATATTGGCTGCTTTTTAGGTGTTCATTACGCTTGGTTGCTGCTTGGGATTGTCTCAAGAGTGAGAAAAATAATGTACTTACATTTAAAAAGTGATAATATTAAAAATGATTGCCAAGACACATGATGTTGTCTTGGAAATCATTTTTAATTTTAAACTTCTTTAATAATGTAAGTATATTATTTTTCTCACTCTTGAGACAATGCTTTCAACATAGGGTTTCCAAGACACGGTGTTGCCGAACCGGGTCTGATTTTACCTTTGAGTTTTAAACCAGACCAGAATTAAACCAGTATTAAAACAAACCAGACCAGTCTGGTTTAATACTCAAAGGATTTTACTTATTCAAGTTTTTTGGCATACATCCTCCTTCTTATAGAGCAATTTCATAATATAGCTATACTTGTGCCTGCATCACATTCACACACTTAACTAGGAAAATTTCACAAAATAAACTACCTAGTTATCCCTAAAATTAATAATTATTATGGCATACGAACCACACATTATTTAATACCTACTATGCTTAATGAACTACGGCACAAACTATTATAAGAAGTTAACACAAAAACTATACACTTAAATAAAAAAACACTTCTTATATAATTTATAGGTATGACTTTAAATGTATAGGTACCTAGGTACCAAGTTACTTTAATAAATATGTCCAATCAATGTCAAATATCTAGGTACCTACTCACTACTACGATCTTCATAAATTATATTTTTTCTAGACAGCGACCGCTAGTAGCTATACTTACTGTTAAACCTGTATGCAGGTAGGTACATAGTTATTTAAACCTACTTTACGATAAAAAACCTAGTGTTAGTGTGACTGGTTGGTACCTACCTAAATTTGTATGGGTGCTTTGGTTTTTAGTTGTAGGCAATATTTGTTTCATTCAATCACTGATAAATCTGATAATATAAGGTAGGTATTTAGATTTAGTATGAGTATGTTTATGATCGTAATGTTTATTATATAAATAAAGGTATTCATGCCAAATGTGTAGCAAGGTAGCAATACCCTATAACTGTCCACACCAGACAAACCTTAGGTACCTACCTATATGATTTAAAGTGTCGTAGAATTACGAATAGAATAAGTTTTGATTAAACTACCAGAAAATTAGTTTTATATAGTGAAACGTTTTCTATGATCCCATATTTTAACAAATTGAGATTTAGTGCTACTTTTGGAGCAATTAATAATTTATGAACTTTTTTAAAAAATCAACATATTATTACTAAAAGCTGCAATATGCATGGGCTCATACAAAATGGTCTACGATTTGTGGAAAACTACTTTTCTGGTCCATTACGTGACACCCAAAAAACTTCAAAGGATTCTAGATCCCGAGGGGTACAACTTGTAAATAACGATTTTTGGAAATTTGAACATTTATATTTTATTATTATTATTTTTTTTTCATCCTATTCGTGTTCTATTGCACACACGCTAGCATTATTTAACGTTATAAAATATTTCACAAATGTTTTTTTGCTGATTTTTTCAGCAAAACCAGTGCTTTGGTATAAAATTATTACAAAATGTGATGTAAATCCATTGAAATTTCAAAACACCTATATAACGAATACCTATTAAGAAAAAGTATCCAATTGTTTCAAAAAAATTAAAAAAATGTTCGAAATGCTTAAAATCGTAGAATAAAAGATGATGCCTTCGGAAACCAGAATCACCCCCTTTCTGCTTAGTACCTACTACCTACACTCATTGCGTAGCATCCTGTCTATCTACCTGACTGCCTCGTTGATCTATATTTTAGTTGGTCTGATAATGTGGTCCCGGATTGAATTTCTGGGCCAGGCCAAAGTCGTAAATGGGAATTTTCTTGCAAGAAAAATTCACAGTAACAGCCCGGAGCCCGGAAGTCGGCGGTGTTACACTACCGTGCCTCGGAAAGTGTAATATATTAAAGACATTACTGAGACACGACACTTTTATTTGTTGATAGGTACACAGAACACTACAATGCTAATTTTCATCCGACGCAAACCAACATGGCAGCCGGAGCCGGAACCATAAACATAAACAGAGCCACAGACCATACTAATAGTCTATCGACATAGAATAGGAACACTACACTCTTCCCCTCATAACTTTAAGCATCCCTTCTTAACTATAGAACTATATTTGGAGTAGGTATAAACATTAACTCTTAACAAGTACAATAACTGAAGGTTAAGTACCTATCTCTTAAATCTACTATTAAACTAGTTAGGACACAAAGTAACTCTTAGACACTAAGTACATAACACTCTATGCAATTAGAGAAATGTATCCGCTGTGGAATTACCGTGACATCAGATCCTGTATCAAGTAAGAAGTCTATTGACATTGTAAGCACGTTTGGCTAAACATGCGTACGTGCGTAACGGCTGTTAGGCCTGCTCCTGACCTCTTAATTTGTCCTGCGCACCTGGCTAGTCTCCGTTAAGACTGGCCGCCTGTGGCCGAATCAAAGATTCTATGACCACGTTCTAGGTATACAATATCTTTGGCCCGAAGATTTGGCTAGGAGGATGCTAGCGGAATGCCTATCACGCGCTAACCCTGCGAGTGAGAAGGAGTGAACATGAAAACCGATGCAGTACCTCAACAGCCAGTATTGGTCCACTACTGGACACAGGCCTCCCCCTGATAAGTGCCTTATTGGCTTTTAATACATGGGGGGTAATACCCATAATCCCCACGCTGGGCATGCGGGTTGGGGATAGCAGTTCGGTGGTAGAATTGTTTTGCAGGGGGCGCTGCTGCCCGCCCCCGGTGTATATCCCTTAGTCGCCTCTTACGACACCCGCGGAAAGAGTTGGGGTGGTCCAATTCTAAGCCGGCACCACACAGCGATACAGATAATAGGTATCTAAAAATAAAAAAATAAAACCTACCTAAGCCTTGCTAATATACGCTAAAATTACTTGAGTGACCTTTGTCTGCATACATTCATAGGTATCTATTAATCAAATAGGATGTAGTCTCTCTATTAGATCCATATCTACAGACATTATTGTCTAATAGCTCTGGACATCAAAATTAGTAGATTTTGGTTTGATATCGCTTAGATACCGAACTGAAAAGCTTTTACTTAAATTAACCTTTTATGGTTAAAACTTAACGTTAATTATTTATAGACTTTGTAATAGTCGATGGAATAGATAAAGGGAGGTATCTACTTATCTAACTAACTATTAAGAGGGCGCAATGCGCGCCATTTTGTGAATGGATAGGCATAACATTTCGCGTTTATAGCAGCAGCGGGACAGAGCATGCGCGGAACGGCGGCGTAAGCGCAAAAATCAAGTTTTTGCTAATTTCCAAGAAAACTAGGTACACAACTTGTGAAGAAACTGTTTTAAGGAACCAAATTACTAATTATTTGGTTCCTTAAAACAACGACTTATGTTTTGATTTGTAGGTTTTTATTAGATAAGTCATTTCAATAGAAATGACTTATGTTTTGATAAACAGTGCACTTTCGCTTCGTGCGAAACAGTGCACTTTCATAATTTTCTTATCGTTTTTTTTTCTCAATCTCGTTTTCACATTCAAGGAACCAAAGGAAATAAAAAATTATTCGAGATTTTTACCACGGCGATCTCGTGAATACTGAGATGTAGGCCTAGTTTGACAACCAAACTCGCTAGGTCCACAAGCTGATGGGTAAAGTAGAGCTAGAGCCACGAAATAGCAAGAAACAGTAAAGGCCCTTTTTGAATGATATTTCAATGAATTGTTTCTCATTTCAACAAAACTAGAAAACATAATTATACTCGGTTCTAGAATTCAAAATATTGCGTGTCAACAAAGTCGTTTATGAATGAAAAGTTCACAAAAACTGATAACAATAACAAATAACAAGGTCAGCAAGGTTATCACTTAAATCAAAATCACCAACTCCTAAAACGCAAGCTCAGCAAAAAATTTTTTCTGAATGGACGACTCACGAAACATATGTTTAATGAATGTTGCTTTTGAATCCAAAAAAAATCGTATTTCCTCTTCTTTTTCTTCTTGTAAGAACCGTGTATATGTTGTAGAAACATTTTATTCCTAAGCTTTACAAATCACAGTGGAAAAGAACACTTTGCGCTCTATAAATATAATCTACGAGCAGGAGCCCCGTGGCTTCGCCCGCGTGGAAATTTCAGAAATTTAGGGGTATTTTTGTACAAATAAAAATACGTGATTCATTATTTACTTTGAGTAGAGTTTATTTATGCCGAGTTTTGAGTGAATCGAACCAAGGAATAATGATTTCCCTAAGAAACTTTACCAACTTTTTAACACCATCAGAAATTAATTTTTGAAAATAAGCCTTTGTCTTATTTTAGAACCTACACACCAAATTTCGTCTATTTTCAGAGAGATAGTGACTTTGTTAAATAGTAGATACTCATACTTTAAATGTTATTTGTATAATATATGTTATTTTGTAGGTTTGGATTCTTTGATCCGTGTTAATTTTAGATTCTTTTTCTTTTTTCTTGTAGGTATGTTTTGTACTACCTATGTTGTATTATACGTCCTGTTGGACAAACTGTGAAAACTTGTACCATTATTTCTGTAACACCAAATTGTACAAACAGTTTACAGTAAAAATATTTTGACTTCTGACTTCTGACATCTTAATCGGTTAAGTAATTACGGAAATACGTGGTAACAAACATTCACACAAACTTTCGCATCTATCTCAAGGTCTGTCTGCTAACTGGAACTCTAGACTGGACTTTGGTCTTCTAGACGTTTAACATGTTTTTTAATGTAATTTCTATTAAAATTTGTAAAAAAACATGCCATATTCAATAGTAATTAATCTAAGTAATTAATCCTAGTAATTAATCTTATAATTTTCATGTTAAATTTGATTATTCACAATGCCCATTTAGGTACATACAGCAGATACCTACCTATAAATATTATTATTTTTTGTTTTGTGTTACTTTATTTATTTATTTTGTCTTATTAGTTATTTCTATTATAATGTGAAATGACGCCTTGAACAAGTGCGCCTTGTGCTCCTACCGCGAATAAATATAAATGATGATATGATGATGAATAGAAACCTAGCTAAATTCCATAAGGAAATAAGTGATTAAATATCTATTCAACGTTGTACCATTACTTGCACATATGAACTTGGATTGCCGAGTATAGAGATAAGATAATTCATGTTCATTTTTGTCAGTTACAGCGTTTTTCACTTCCTGTAAACCTTCGTGACGGGGAATGATGATTACATATGATAGATGGTACATTTGACGGGCTGCCGGTATGATGCTGCAAATTGGTTTAATTAACGATTTATTTCTGCTTGTCACAAAAGTGTTAAATTTAAGTATTACTTACGATAAGATTGTTTTGAAAAAAACCGCCTCGTGCGAGTCGACTCGCACACGGTGGGTTCCGTACCTTACCATTGTAGAAATATTTAACATACTAGCGCGACTAGTTAATAATCAGGCAACTTTTTCAAAGAACATCAAATTTTCACTAGTTGAGAGACCTTTACATTTTCAGCTTTATTTAAATATTTACTCGTTGTTATTGCGCTTGAAGTGTAAGGATAATAATACTTATTTACAGAAACTTTAATGTATCTACTGTTGTGGTTCAAGAAATACAGCCTTGACAAACAAAGAGCAAAAATAGCCCAAAAAAATCACGTTTTTTGCATGGAAGCCCTTTTTAATTCGGATATTTATTTTATTTTTATTATTTGCTGTAATAGCGGCAACACATTTTCTGAAAATTTCAACTACCTATCTACCTCTTACGGTTCATGAGATTTTACCTTCTGACAGACGGACGGACGGACAGCGGAGGCTTAGTAATAGGGTTCCGTTTTCACCCTTCAGGTACGGAACCCTAAAACATTTTTTTTTTAATATAATGCTGGACAATTCACACAACGTTATCGAGCCCCAAGCTTAGCAGAGCTTGTGTTATGGGTTTAGATAACTGATATACTAAAAACAATAAGTACACTACATAGATAGATATTTTGAGTAGGTCACTGGTTCTCCCCATTTAGCCATATCCCAAATAGAAAACACCCAGAACACCCTGAACATCTGCAGATCGTACAAACATTTGTCCCGAGGCGGGAATCGAACCCGCAACCTCCTGCGTCGCAGGCGGACATTCGCCCGCAGCGCCACAGAGGTCGTCAATATAATAAAAATCGACTTCGAATCCCTTAATTTCACACTGATTTTAGGTTTTGCGGGACCATTGCGCGATAAATACTAAACCTTCGGAAATATTTTTTTAAGAAACCACCTCGGGATCATTAAACAATAGTGAAGAATTAGAAGAATTTTCATAATTGAAGGAAAAATCGACCCGCAGCCGAACATAGAACCTCCTTTTTGAAGTCGGTTAAAAATTATAAGGTTTTGAAATCTAGAATTCGCGACGTCAGTTAAAAAGTTACTGACTACCGGAACAGTACCCTTCCATTTCGTTTCAGAGAAAGTTAAAAACTATTCTTTCAAGTAAATGTTATTATGCTATAAATGAATTCTTATCTGACAAAGATTTTTCTGCTTCGTGACATTCGTTATTTTTAAGTTGCTTTCATCCAACTTTAGTTTCAAGCTCAGTTTAATTTTATTTCATTTTGTTGTAAGCTTAATAAGTTGTTATTATTTGTACACAGACATTGCACATTGTAAAACCGGTAGGAATACATTGATTCACATAATAGACATAAAAACACCTGTACCTACATGTATTTCATGCAATAAACGATACTTTACTTTACCCTGAATGTACAGAAATCCGCTTAACGAAATACAGAAATCGCATGAGCCTGAAAAACAATATCTAAACCACAACACTTCCAAAAACTGTGGACCGAACGCTCATGATCTCGATTAAATTGAACGGTAATGTTCAATATTTCGAAAACGACCCAGCGGGTTCGCTTGTCAAACCAGGCTTAGATCTCAGTAGGTACTCACGGGATCCCCGTGTTAAAAAACTAGAATTACATATAATTCAAATTTTTTCTTCGTTTCCAAACGTTCGTTTATTTTTTTTCTTCGTTTTGTAAAAAAAGATTGCGAAAAAAAAATATTTCAAAAAGTATAAAACCTACAGAAATTTCGAAAACTATTTTGAAATGAACATACCTACTAATTGGTACCTACCTTTCATTTGATACCCCACTTGACTTTATAGTATATACTCTTAAAATGTCGGCATCACAATTTGTATGGAAAATTTAAATTTTTAATTTTTTTTCTTCAAATCTTTACAAGCGCACGAAATATAATCTTATTTAAAATATCAAGATAATAGCTGCGGTAATTGCTCAAATATTAAGGAAGGAAAAAAGGACATACAAAGCGCAACCATAAAGGTTTCGCAACCGATCTCCGATCTCGAAACCCTAAAAAGGAGGAGGTCCTCAATTTTTCTGTATATTTTATTCTGTAATGCATCTAGTAGGTTCCTAGTTGTTATTCCCTGCAAAGGTAGGTACCAATTATTTTAATAGGTATTTATCAATGTTAATCATTTAGTTGCAATTAAATATTCACGTGGTATTATAGTATTAACCACTATCAACGGCTATTAGCAACCTATAGATATGAAACTTAAATAATGTAAGGACATAATGTAAGGAACTGCTAACTTATTAACTTATACAGGGTGGACCAAACAGTGACGTCATAAAAAAAATTAATATCTCACCCCGGGGGTACATGAAAATACCCCATGTATGTTCCCCGATTTTTCGTAGTTTTCGTATTGTCGATTTTTTTAAGTTTTTTTTCTCAAATTATGAATAATCAATGACTCAGCTTATAAAAGAAGATTTTCAAAATCCCTCAAAATTGCTACCTCCATTTTCGACACAAATTCGACGTCTTAAATAAAACGTCAAGTGCGAGTCGGACTCGCACACCAAGGGCCAGATATCATGATTCTAGGTCAACATGAAGTAGGTATAGGTACCCTGTATACAATGTGTATTTTCGAACCTTGATCAAACGAAATGTGCGGATACACGACATAAATTTATCGATAAATATCGGATAAAAAAAAAATATATGTTGGCTATTTAAAAAAAAAGCCGATTAAATTTTTTTTTCATGAAAACTACTACATCTGGTCTTTTCTTCGTTTCTGTTTGAGTAAACGGTGTATTTTATTCAAAGTAGTCTCATTTGAAAGCTAGATAGTTTACTTGGCTAAGAAAATAAAAAAATACCTACAATTTCGGTACATAAGCCTAGTAAAAATAATTTAGTTTGTAGAAATTTAACAAAAAAATCGATTGATGACTTTTAAACTGGATAATTTAGGTGTGCTTTTTTGCATGTTGTATTAAATTTCATAAACTTCAAAAACTTTCAAATGTGACTACTTTGAATAAAATACACCGTTTACTCAAACAGAAACGAAGAAAAAACCAGACGGAAGTAGTTTTCATAAAAAAAATTATTAAATCGGCTTTTTTTTTAATAGCCAACAAATAATTTTTTTTTTACCGATATATATAGGTAAATTTATGTCGTGTATCCGCACATTTCGTTTGATCAAGGTTCGAAAATACACATTGTATATTGGTCGAGGGAGAGAATCAACTACAAATGAAAAACAAAGAAGAATAAACTACAAACAGGCTTGCACTTTAAATTAAAAAGAACTAGTTTCTGCCTGTGGCTTCGCACGAGTTGTTTCCGGGACAAAAAAAAACTTTATTTCAAGTTAAAATGGATCTTATAAAATACTTTTAAACGATCTGAACACATTATTATTAGTACCTACTACTTTATTTTACACGTCTTTTTATGAAAAATAAATAAACACATACTTAGCACAAATAAAAAAAAATAGAAACAATAGCCGCTCCCTTCATCAACTTAGAACAAAAAAATATGTTGTACCTAACATATACCGACCTAAAAACAATATTTAATGCAGGTTTCTCAAGGATATGGCTAATATCACAATACAAAGGTAAACATACATTTGAACTTACTGAATTTTTTTTTCATAAAATTCCATCATTTTTCTTCTGTTTGGACGAATGATATTTGCAGTTTTTATACGAGCAATTGGCCATGCTTTCTGTCCGAGCGCTAAAATGACAGTAGTTGAAATGGTAAGCTTAACTTTCCAAATGCTTCTCTTTTGATACCGACGGTTTCAGGGTGCGCATTGTAAATCTATGAGGGCCGGCCAAAACGTTGATCGATGGTTACGACCTAATGTCAAACTGCTCAAAGAATGTTTCGCATCTACGCTCACTTATTTCACCTGGGCATGTCATGCGAGGATAATTGCGATGCCATCACGATATCCACATTTCAGTCAACCGTGCATTGTACTGTGCCGTGGACAATCACAACCTCTGAATAAACTGTGTAATTGCTTTTTCTTTTCAAAACTATAATAACAAATAATATTTCTGTCGTTTCCGTTCAAAAAACTAATTATATTCATCACTGCTGTTCCATAGAGTAGGTATCAACAGTAAAAAAAAAATCAGTGATATTTCTTTAGGCTTTCGTAATTTGTAAGCATGGAAAATATTGCTGCGATAATTATCATACCAATAATCGATCAATAATCTTCTAAACGATTTTTCTGTTATTAATAGAACTAAATAATAAATAACAAATGGAAAAATAAAACCTGTTGTGCCCACGCCACCAAAGTGGGAGAAGGGCGAGAGAATGATAATTATGTATAGAACTAATTTCTTAAAACTTCGAAAACCTTATTATAAACAAAAAAAAGAATAACGAATAGATACTCATAATGTATCTTTTTAACCCCCGACGCAAAAAGAGAGGGGTGTTATAAAGCTTAACGTATCTGTCTGTGGTATCCTAGCTCCCAAACGGATGAACCGATTTTCTTTTAGTTTTTTTTGTGTCATCGATAATTGTATCCCGAGTGCTCTTAGCCATGTATTATGAAAATCTGCCCGAAGGTTTTTAAAATTTTAAATTTGTTCTTGTTAGTGGTAATGTCCATAATCATATTGTAAAATATATGCTTGCACCTTTAGGTAGGTATCTTTTATTTTTGACGGTGATTCGCATTTTTGTATAATTTAACAATTCGTGGCAGTTTTTGATAAACTAGGCTAGTACTTTCCACAATCTAAGGAAGGAATCCCACTTATAAATAATATAATACATAATTAAAAAAACGAAATTTTGTGCCGGAAGATATTTGGACAAAGACAATGTAAAAATTATTGATATTAATATTAAATAAAAATTTATAAATACATATATAAATTGTTCAAAAAATCAAAAAAAGATTTAACTTAGAAGTATTATTAGCGAGAAATATATTTCCGGCTTAAAAGATCTCTGTGATTGTGTATCGAGCCGAAATTTTACGCACATAAAAATAGATGGACCTAAAATAACATAATTATAAGCTTACTTATTATTCCAAATAATGTGTGTGAAGCCATGGGCAAAAGCAAGTATGTTATAAAAACAAATTACTTTGTGCACCTAATTATTTTTGTAAATTTTTACTTTGTAGAATAAGAAAACTAAAATGCCTACTCATTTATTGCTGTGTAATGAAAAAAATAACCATCTTAGTCAATGAAACTATTTTTTCGTTATTCAATCGCTATTGAATTCTGCGTTTTATTCTGTTTAGGTACAAAAACTGAATTTAATGTTCGTAGGTATGTGAAGCAAAAGCAAGCACTGTTATTTTTCTTTGTTCAGCAAACGATATTGGAAAAATTAATCTTTAAATATGTGTATAAATTTTCAGATGAACGGTTCGTACAAAGTGATTTCATTAAAAAACTTAAATGAAACTTTCAGATGTTCCAAAAATTTACATATTTTTACTATAAGGGGCCATTAATTTATTACGTAAGACGATTTAGGGGGGCCCCCCGGTCGACCATGTCTTATTCTTTCTTACAAGGAGGTGGGTGGGAGTCTCGACTAGTTCTTACGTAAGATCACAAAAGTATACCAAAAATTTAAAATTATTACTACCTTTGTAAACTAAGTAGGTACAAATAAACATTTCTAAAAATAGTTACTTTGAAAAATAAACATTAAAACAAACCAAACGTGTATCCATTTTTCCTTTAAATTCTTACGTAATAAATATTAAACAGGGGGGGAGGGGGGCGTCTTATTCTTATTTTTTCTTATAATATGGGGGAGGGGGTCAAAAACTAGCGAAAATCGTCTTACGTAATACATGAATGGCCCCTAAGCTGCAACACAAAAATTCTTATTTTTCTTGAATTTTGTGCTTATTAGAATCTTGAAAAAATATTCAATTAAAATAATAATTGGCCCTTAAGGAGCCACACTCGATAAAAATCAGGTTTTTACTATTTTCGCCTCGCCGTTTTAAATATTTATCTGAAACGAATCTATTCAAAGTAATGAAACGAATCACGAAATATAATCAATATCATAGCAATACCAATAAGGTTGAAATTCTTTTGGAACAATATTAAATTTGATCCAATATTGCCGCAAGGCGCTTTACAAAAATGAGTTTTTTGGGGTTTTATTATTATTTTATTGAATCTACTAAAATTACTAATATTTTGAAAATCTGTAAAACTTAATAGAAAGATAATTATATAGTTGAAGTAGTAATTATAATGTTGTTTTTTTTTCATTTGATTCTCCTGTTTACTGTGAGGGCTAAAACCCCTCGCATATTTTTGTAGTTATTTATTATAAAACTACAAAAAATATTGTAAAATTAAATATTTAATCGTGTAGATTTGATATTGTTCTTATTTTGTGATTTGTTTCAATACTTTATTATGAGATAAGTTTTAGAGAAATCTTTAAATCGATGAGGACAGTATTAGACAATTAACCGCGGAGCGGATGTCTATAGACTCGAAAACTACAATTGATTCAAAGTTTCTTTTAGCAAAGAATCATAGCAAATGTTAAGACATTTTGAGAACTTTTGGGCCCATTGTAAGCAATGGGCCCAAAAGTTCTTATAGGCTACATACTTATAGTACTTAGAAAATAAAAACCCGATATTTTTTTAAGCGTCACTAACCACCTTAAGTAACAAATTAATAAAAATACTCATTGCGTCGAACTACCTAGGAAAAGGTAGAGTTAAGACAATGACCTATTTATGTCAAGTTCTCATTATCTACTTGTACATCATACTATAACACCTATTTAACATAACTCCTACATACTTAAACGTACTTATAAAACACTTGTGTTTTGTATAATTAGGTAATCTCGCATCTCACCGCACCTGCGGGCAACTGTTTTACTTACCGATAAAGAATGAAAGAATAAACATAATTTGGTATGATGCGCTATTAGAAACATGATTAATGAAAGAGGGTATATAGAGTCAGATAAAAGTCATTGTTAATAGTAGGTACTTTCTCGGTAAATAAAAAATACTTATGTACGCTCCAAAACAAAATAAATATTTTAATGTATTTACCTAAATGAATTAACTACTACCACGGAATCAAATCAGAGGAGATCCTACCAATAACAAAAAGGTGAACGGTGTGGTGTGGTGTGTAAAAGTGTTGACATGATTGTCAGATTCAAAAGTATTGAAGATAATCTAGATGTTTGGCGGATAGTAGAACATAATCCAGCTTAGTTATTATTAATATGGAAATAACGCACCTGGAGTCGTGGGACCATTTAATTTTATAAATTCGACATTTTTATACCTAGTCATTATTCCTGATAGACCTAAGTCGTGAAAAGCGGCACAATATAGTGTGTAGATAATTTAAATAAAGACACAAAAATCAACACAACTACAAATTACAACTAGTAACTATTTACACCTAGATCAATTTTCGAATAATAATCTAAGCTGTCACCAGAAGGCAGTGTCCAGAATGCTGGCAGCATTGCCACGTTGAAAAGCAATGCTAATCAAAATTATCTGTAATGGAAAAAAGTTTAAAATAACATGAAAAAGTGTGAAAATGATAAAACGCGCGAGTTCCATAAGATGGTTAGGGACGCTTGAAAAAAATCGGGTTATACTATTTTACTACTGCAATTAATTCAAAGTTTCTTTTACCAAAGCTTCATAGCAAATGGCTTACAATGTGAGCAAAGCGTCTCATCTGCTATCTAAAAATCTTGTAGAACCTAGAAAATAGTAAAAACCCTTTTTTTTTCTGAGCGTCACTAACCACCTTAAATGACCTGAGTATGAGAAAAACAGTCAGACGAACTAAATAAATTTCATCTCAGGGTTCATTGAGTTCGAATCGTACTTATATGTATTCTGAGTCCGAAACAATAACGAAATCCCTTAAATAAGGATGTAGGTTTAAGTACTCGTACCATAAGTGGTCATAAATATTTCTTAACAGGTAATGAAGGCAGGAAGGTATGGTAACTTCTTAAATAATACTCATTTGTGTTGTAGGTTTCCCACGAAGACAGACTCTTTGCACAAAGTGTTCAAGCTACAGTTAAATACAAATTAAAAGCAAACATTTTTAATAAAATATTTTATGATTTATTATCACACCATGAAATTTATTGCCTTCTCACTAATCCAAGCTTAGCGCAGAAAATATCAAACTAAAATTTATTACAAGTTTTTGTGAAGTGTTACAGTAAAAAAATATTAAATTCTAAAAAGTACTTAATGCCAACGCGAGTATCAAGTGCTACAAGATGTTGGCTAAATATTCGAAGAGGATATTCGGAGCATCAATCATATTCTTATTCATAGCCATCATACTGGCAGCATGGGGGTTCCCAAAAATTGTCAAAAAACAAATTCAAGCCGTGAGTACCTACACTTTTATGAACTCTACAAATTTTTTTGACCTTTTGAACCACTAAATTATATTTCTGTTAATTCCCATCTTCGCTACTCAATTATAAATACTATCCGATCCTGTCCATCTAAATGTTATCTGGAAGAGATCGCTCTTACCGATAGGGCCGCTGATTGTGTTTCACTAGATATGAGTATTTGTCTTGATTTTTATAACTTTTGGTTTTGTTATTTTGGTATTGCATTGTTAGCTGGTCCCCCAGTTACTTAGGAATAAATATAAACTTTCGGTAAAATGAACATAGCAGCCGTTTAATACAAAACAACAAATGTAAAAAAATAAAACTCAAAACTGGTTTAATTACGAGTTGTGGAACCAGCCAGAGGGCTAAGTACTAAGTACAATAAAGTTGTTATTTATCTATCTACGTCGTCGCTTATCGTAGTTACCTCCAAGATCCACCTAGTACTTATAACCGATTAAAGAGTACAATGTAGTATCCTATCCTACTAATATTATAAACGCGAAAGTTTGTAGGTATGGATGGATGGATGTTTGTTACTCTTTCACGTAAAAACTATGAATGGATTTTAATGAAACCTTACAATAATATAGCTTAAACACCAGAATAACACGTAGGCTACAATTTATAAAGATATTGTGTGAATTGTCCAAAATATGACGATAAGTGTCAAGTAAGTAGGAAAAAATCTACCATCTACGAGCTACTCTAGCGTGCTCTGCCGAAACCGCTAGAGTCACACATATGTAAAAAAGTCCAGAAATCCCCTTCGCAGGGGACCATGGCAGGGGATTATTGGAATAAGCCTAATGTATGATGGAAATGTTTAAAACACTAATATTTTAAAAGCGAAAGTTTGGATGGATGGATGGATAGATGGATGGATTTTTGTTACGTCTTCACGCCAAAACTACTGAACAGATTGACCTGAAATTTTGCATCGGTGTAGCTCTAAGCCTACTTTTTATCCCATAAAACAGTTCCCATGGGATAGAAATAACCTTTGAACGTTTCCATAGAAACAACGCGTGCGAAGCCGCGGGCAGAAACTAGTTTAATGATATAAATACCATTGGTAAAAGAAATGACATGACTTGCAGCTGGTGATTATTTGTATTGTATCCGCCTTCATAGCATCGTAGCTAGTCTTTGACCGCATCACATTGAATCGTCCTATCCAGACCAAGGTTACGGCAACTACATAGGTTCTAGTAAGAAATATCAAGTAGTCTTTAATAACCTGCTCTTTCGACCTTTTAGCAATAATAAAAGGATCGTTGGGATCGAAATAAATCCGTGCTAAAATATGTATGACTCAATCAATTTTGGTACTAATTAAAATTAATAGCTTCTACCAAATGACGTGCAAGGTGCACTGCAATCCGCTCAGGGGTCAAATATATTCTAGTGTGTATTTTTTCATCTTTCTATTCAATATTGTACCTCCTTAATAAACATTAGTATAGGTACTATTTGTATGCAATTTGTCTTTCAAAATTACCAATTTATTTTAACTGGTTTCCTTAAAACCTACATTTTATAAATAGCAATGTCGAAACAAATTTTAAACTTTTCAGAATGTGCAAATAGAAAATTCTTCAAAAATGTTCGAGAAATGGGTGAAAATGCCCATTCCTCTCGTGTTCAAGGTTTACGTGTTTAACGTAACAAATCCGGATGAAGTGAGTCAGGGTTCGAAGCCTAGCTTAACCGAGATTGGACCTTTTGTTTACAAGTAAGTACCAAAAGTAGATCAGGAAAAGGAAGGCCTTTTCCTTACCGGCTAAGGTCGCCGATTGTACTACCTTTGAACATTGGAATGATGGATGTGTACCTAATGGATTAGTATTTTAGATGATTCTGTGAAAAATTAAACACAAGCCTACCTACTCTTCATTATTATGATTGTAGAAGCCTGTGACGGACACACATACACAGTGACGCCGTCACTGTGTCACTGTGACGGTAACACCTAAATTTTTAGAAATAATGTTTTTTTTACTTAAGTATAAAGGTTCTTGTGGGAAATAATCGAAGGCCTAGATACTAAAATTTGTCTCGATTTTTTATTTTTAGAGTGGTCGCGCGGATTACATTAGTTACCTAATCCACACTTGCAAAACCTGAACAACGGTACTACAAAAAAGTTAGACATCTGTTGAGCGTGTGTTTAACAAAAGCGTTACCACAAAACTGCGTTTTACGACGGTTTACAGTTAGACACGGCTTAGACATAGTTTAAACTAGAGTTTAACTCTTGTTAAACCCATGTCTAACTGTTATGACACTGTTTAGCTAAACGCTTGTTAGACCAGTGTTTACGTTGGTTTTTGTAGTACCGCTGTACATTTTTCAAAAACTTTTACGTGCTAATTTTCTAGCGGCTTCGTGTACTTTCAAGTAGCTCTTAGGAGCCTTTTGCCCATACTAAAGTACTTCTATATTTTCATTTAGGTTATAAAAGATTTTTTTTCTTGTAGGGAATACCGAGAGAAGACAATACTGGGTTATGGCGAGAACGACACCGTCAAGTACATGTTGAAGAAACACTTCGTCTTTGACCAAGCGGCGTCGGGGACTCTTACAGATGATGATGAGATTGTCGTCATTAACTTCTCTTACATGGTAAGAGTTAGGCTTAGTTTAAGTCAGTGTCCTAATCGGGAGGAAGAATGGCGTCGGCGAGTGTGTGGAGTGGTGGGCTCGCCGACCATGTATAAGACGAAGAGGGGACGGCAGTCGGGCCGCGGTAGGTTTTAAGTGTTCCCGTGGTTCAGCGAAAATGGTGAGAGAGGGACACCGGAGAGGTTTTTAGTGGGTATTAGGTACGTCCTTCTCAGGGCGTCGAGTCCCACATAATTCTGGTCCCCCCAGACCAGTTTATTCTTAAACGAATTTCCTCGCCGAATAAACATAAGATCCGTCAAGTGCGAGTGTAAGTCGCGCGCCGAGGGTTTCGAAGCCGAGGGTTTCGAACGTTTTTCAACAAGTAGGTTGTACTAAAGGTACCAACCTACATTTCAGATTGATCTCTCTGCATGCTTCGGTGATAGGGGTAACGGTAAATTTTTCGACTTATTTCCAGATATTTAAAAAAGTAAATAACCTACAGAAATTTTAAAAACGTTTTGAAATGTCCTTACCGATACCTTTCATTTGATATTCCACTAGGTGGGGTAGCCCCCCCTTTTTGACCATTTTTCAATAAGTGTTTTTTTTACAGACTTCTCTATATTTTTCCTGTAAAATCTAGATCCATATCTAGAAACGCTTCATACATTTCAAATGGATCACTCTGCAAACTTCGGAGATAGGGGGGCACAGTGTTTTATGAGAGCCGATTTTGTGACATCGCTTTTTTAATGCAGATTCCTATAGTTTGAATCAATTAAAATGCGAGAGTAAAACGCCCGCGTGTCTCTTATTATAAACTAATAACCGCGTACGCCAGCAAAAGTTCCAGTCATGATTTTTCCCGACATCTTCAACAATCAGCGTCATATTTCAAAAAATTAACACAAAACTTTATTGGATCGTACATTTAAATTAAATCTGCAAGAATCATATTTCATTGGTGAAACCGCCATGAAGTATTAAGTAGTAGGTATAGTATTCTGTACTGTATGAAAATCCGTGCAGTAGTTTTTGAGTTTATCGAGTTCTGCTGAACTCGATTTCGCATTGCTATGCGGTGGAGGAATATTTTTTATAATATCCGCTTCAGATAGACAGAGGCTTCTAGAGTTTACGGGATTTAGTTTAACTTTCAAATGTATGTCATTTCATAAGAACGACATCTGCAACATATGCAATTGCAATATGCATATATTGCAATTCGATCCATTCAGTAGTTTCGAATTTATCTGGTAACAAACCCTTCTTTCTCATAGGTACTTGCCAATAAATAGGATTTTTTTATTTTTTAGGCAGCAATCCTGACGATAGCTGACATGATGCCCTCTTTCGTTCCGATGGTGAACAAGGCTTTGGAGCAGTTTTTCCCGAGTCTGACTGATGCCTTTATGAGGGTACGCGCCAGAGATCTCTTCTTTGATGGAGTCTTCCTCAACTGTGTCGGAGATAGCTCTGCTCTCGGTAAGCATAAGAACACACATAATAACTCACACGGAACGTCATAATTCCTTGACATTCTAATTTACCAAAAAATCTAATTCTCCTGACATAGATTTTACTTTGTATTCACAAATGACACTAGAACACAGATGACACAATTATCACGCCGGGCGCCTTTCCATAGACCAACTTATGCTACCTAATTATTCTAATCTAGATGAGTTTCAACCTCTTCACCCTCAACGCGCGACGCTTAATCTGGATAATTCGTCATCTGCACAATAGAATGGGTTCGCACAATATTCATAAAACATTCTCGATGACCCTGAAATTAAATCGAAATCGGTCCAACCGTTTTGTACTTACGGTTCCGCATTTAATCGAGACGGTTAGTTATAATAAGTACATGTTAGGCTCGGACTTATTTATTTATCTATAGGTGCTATAGGTAAGTATGTCCGGGACTTGGGATACCTTCTGAAGCAATCCATCATAAAATTTATATAACTTCAACGTGTAATAAATGGATTAACTACGATTTCTAACGTACTCCTAATTTAACTTTCCAGATAGGTACATACATGCGGTTAAAGGTACCTACTATCTACTGGTTTAAATATACTTAACTAGTTTCTGCCCACAGCTTCGGACGCGTTTTTTATAAGGAAACGTACTTACCTACTTATTAAAGGTTATTTCTATCCTATGGGAACTGATTTATGGGATGAAAAGTACCTAGCCTATGAAAACATATATGGAGTAAAAACTCCAGGCCTAGAACTACGTCTATACAAAATTTCAGCCCGATCCGTTCGGTAGTTTTGGCGTAAAGAGGTAACAACATCATCCAAACATCTAAACATCCAAAATTTTGCATTTATTAGTGTGATTTCAGGTCACTGTCACCTCACCATCAAAATCTTCTATAATGGTGGTTAGTGACGTTCGAAAAAACGATTGGGTTTTTACTATTTTCTAGGCCCTACAACTTCGATCAAATATTCCGAGGCCTCCTCCGCTGGCCAAAACCTTGATCGATGCCCTACAATTACATAATTTAGATAGAAGAAGCAGATTAGAAATTTTCTCTGATTACTCAAGTGTGGTAACACTACGCTTGGTCAGAGATTTCGATGCTAAAAAATTAAATTTTTACGTTGATTTTCAATATTCGTAATATTTATCTACAATCTCTAACCATCATTATAACTAATAGGTAATATAATAACGGTCAGAGTTTGTAGATAAATATTACGAATATTGAAAATCAACGTAAAAATTTAATTTTTATAAAGCAAAGGGACGTGAAATCACCGCCTTTGCCGCTTCGATGTTGACTTTCTTTGTTGATGGTATATGTCTTTAGCAAGGCTTTACCCTAACTGGTCATGTACTTTTTTCTACTTTAATCTTCGATCAAGGTATCCGCCAGCCTATCATAGATTCACAATTTGGAGCCTGAAACCGCTCATGAAACCGTCTGTCTGTATCAAAAGAGAAGCTATTTGACATTTTGAGATACCATTTCAACTAGTGTCATTTTAGCGCTCGGACAGGAAGCAAGCCCAGTAAAATTGCAAATATCACACGACAAAAACTCAAAAAGGACGAGATTTCCTATTTTCCAGTAAAGTTATGATGCATTTTTAGCCCCGACGCAAAACGAGAGGGGTGTTAAAGGTTTAACGTGTCTGTCTATCTGTCTGTGGTATCGTAGCTCCCAAACGGATGAACCGATTTTCTTTTAGTTTTTTTTTGTGTCTTAGATAATTTTATCCCGAGTGTTCTTAGCTATGTTTCATGAAAATCTGTCAGGGGGTTTCTTAAATATATAAATATAATTTACTACTGTAATGAACTATTAGCCTTAAGAAGTCAGCGTTGAAAACTATTTTTTGCTTTGCCTATGTTAGGTACGATTTTAGGTTTGTTTTATTCATGCACAGAGGAGAGGATTGTTTTTGTTTTATGTGTTTTTGCGTTAATTTTATTATTTTAAAAAGACTAGTTTGCAACTATTACAATTTCAACCATTTATAAATAAATAGCAATAATAATTTTCATTTTGCAAAAAAATTATTTTCCCTTTGCATTATATTTGTTTAGTATTGACTACAGAAAAACGGTTCTGTGACTTACTTAAGACCTTTAGTATTGCCAAATATGATGATTCTAGGTCAACGGGAAGTAGGTAACTTGTAGGTTTTGGTCCATTGCGAGAATATTTTTTAATGAATTCCAAATTTACGGTTTTCGGGTTGTTCCCTTAATTTAGACCTTGCTGCTTGCAAAATTTTATAATTCTAGGTCTACGGGAAGTACCCTATAGGTTTTGTGTAAGTGATTCCCTATGAAATTTCAAAATATTCGAACATAAACGGCTGTAACTTTTGATTGCGTTGACTTAGTTGTTTTATTTATATCACAGCTGCAAGACGTTACGGAATTGAGTATTTGATGTCAATTCCAACTCGATACCTCTACGCGTTACTGAGATAAGAGGGTTGACAGACGGACTGGCAGACAGGTAGACAGAAAGACAGACGGACAACCAAGCGATCTTAGAAGGGTTCCTTTTTTCCTTTAGAAGTACGGAACCCTAAAAAAGTAAAAAAATCGTAGAACAAACGTTGACCCACCTCGATGTCCAAAATCACCCCTTTCGGGTTACCCCCGTACCGCTGAAGAGTTATTGCATGTTGAAGCAATGTATAAAAGTAGCCTATCTTCAGTCATTTAACAATTCATATCACACGCACCGGCACTGCTTACATGCAGCATGAAATATCCAGCCATATTTAAAATTGAATTTTTATCGAGTTTTTGGTATTCCAGGACTTGTATGTGGTAGAATAAAAGCCGATACGCCGCCAACTATGCGCCCGGCTGATGACGCCGATGGTTTCTACTTCTCAATGTTTTCTCATGTAAGTTGAATTTTAAAAACACTACAACTTTGTTTTTATACCTAAGTAGGTAGCTAACTATCCAGCTTATAATATGTCTGCAATCATACGAACCCTGAATCCCTAATCGAATACCAACCAAACCATGCTGAAAATCAGCGTCGTAGGGCTAGTCGCAACGTACAGCTGAGCATGAACCTCTTCTGATAGCGCAGGCGTACGGCACTGATCAGCACACACGGCCAGAACATAACAATATTACTTAGGTACTTAGGCTTGTTAGTTTTTATATAAGCAATGTATACATTTTATCTTTTTTTTAATAATTTGTGTGTCTTGTTTGTTGCTCTAGTTAGACGCATAAGCTTACCTACCTGTATATTTTCCTAAACCTGTACTATCAGAATAAATATATTTTCATTTCATTTCATTTTCATTTCAATATTCTAAGACTTGACGCGAGTCAGCAAGTCTAGTTCCAATTCGTCAACTATTTTTTTCCCAGATGAACCGGTCGGAGTCCGGTCCATACGAAATGGTCCGCGGTACCCAAGACGTCAGCGAGTTGGGACACATAGTTTCCTACAAGGGCAAGAAAAACATGGGGGTTTGGAAAGATGAATACTGTGGCATGCTCAACGGGTCCGATTCATCGGTGTTCCCGCCGATTGACGAGGCGAAAGTACCAGAGAGGCTTTATATCTTCGAGCCAGATATTTGCAGGTAGCTTGATCATATCCTTTGCCAATTTTTTGGCCATGTGGTGGCTTAGGATTTGCTCCACCCCAATTCTAGCTGCGGGTGTCGAAAGAGGCGACTGAGGGAAATACACCGGGCGGGCAGCGCCCCCTACAGAACAGATCCACCACCGAACTGCGATCCCTAACCCGCATGCCAAGCGTGGGGAATAAAGTGCTTATCAGGGTAGGCCTACGTCCAGCTGTGGACTGGTAAAGGCTGTGATGATGATGAAAACCCTAGGCTAAAAGATGATTAAACAAGGTACCAAGGCGTTTTGTTTCATCAACGAGTTTAATAAAATTCGAGTTTAATTTAGTTTGATGTGATGACACATGGACGAATAGACGAAAGTAAACTTACCGAACCGGTATAGGGGAAGGGCGGGCAAGATGGATATAGTTAGAAGAAACGCATATAAACATAGATAATCTGTGTATTAAACTTGAACACTTTACTTAGAACAATCGTTAACTTAATAAACTACCATTGGCAACAATGAGATCAATTAAATCTTAAACAAATATTGTGTAACTCTTACATTTATAAAAAAGTGGAAA